>BSEG01000003.1:34405000-35788750 GCA_036245055.1 Diospyros kaki
GCCTCCATCTTGCACAACTACTGTAATTTCGCATTGTAAGTGACATAAAAGTTGACGTCTTGACTAGTTATCTTAAGAGTTAGTTTAAATGCTTGGAGATTGATAATGCGTCATTCAAGTCAGTCTAGTAAGAGTATTGCCGGTTTCAGTTTCTTGAACAGTAGCTGAGTGCTGTGTAAGAAGATTAGTTATTATAATTACCCTTGTTGAGGATGAAATGTGCTATTTTTTGGGTACAATTGTCTCTTAGAATAACCATTTCAAGGATGAGCGCGTTGAAAACTATTTTTGTGTAGATTTTAGTTTAGTTTCTTTTAGCAGCAGCAAAAAGATGAGTGACTGACACGCTTTGATGGACGGTGGGGACAAGTGAGGAGGAGACCTAGTTGATATCCTAAAATCATGGACTTGGTTAGATTTGCAGAGAGAGAGAGAGAGAGGGGGGGGGGGGGGAGGAGAGAGAGAGAGAGTGGGGGATGGAAAGGATCATAAGGTTTGGCAGTTGTGGGCCTTGTGGCTACCATTCCTTATTTCCCTTACGCTGCTGGTAATAAAAAAGTTCGATGAGTTGTCTCAAATGGAATCACCCATTATGGGGTCCTTCCTGATGGAAACTGATGCATGTTGCTTCATTAAAGTCCAAGCCCCCATTCCTCTACTTGCCATCTGCAAGGATTTGTGGCGAGACAGGGGGCAATCCCCAATACAAAATTCAACGTACCCAAGAAAAATCTTATTTTGTCTTCAACTCTTGTCTCTCCAGTCTTTCCATTTAACTCATAAAATAATGGGGCTAAGCCTGCTCATTATTAATTTGTATATATATACATATATATATTTTTATGTTTGCTGCTCTGTTTTCAGGCTGATGAGGAGGAGAAAGATGAACTGAGGACGAAGATTGAAAGTGCCATAACGGCTCTCAGTGATCCAGGAAGCCCTATGAGCTTTTGAAGGCTCATTTGCTTGTGGCCACAAGAATGATTAGTTCTGTATTTTGTCAGGGCTGTAATTTGGTTCTATTTTACTTTTTCCTTTCTTATACTTTTCTCTCCCGAGAAAATTCCAATAAATGAAATGGCTGCGTAACAACTGGGGAAAAAGGGTCAGCACTGATTTGGTCAAAGATTTGAATCTTCCCTGGTGGTGATGACTGTAGTGAGAGAGAGAGAGAGAGAGAGTAAATTCACAAATAAAGATTTGAAAATCATTATCACTTGGCTGCAATTTTTTTTTGGGGGTACTTTTACAAATCTTACCATTTGTGTAATCGTGTGAGTCCAATTTTAGCAAAAATAAATAAATAAATAAATACAAGTGAAATGTAATCCAAGCCATGAAATTGGAGGGCCATTACATAGCCACCCACGCCCTGCCGTAATGTCTAGGTTAACTCGAGGTTGAATTGACTTTAAAACGGTTAAATAACTCTTGAAGAATTTTGGAAGACTTATATAACTATAAAAAATTCTTTTACCATTTAAATCTAGATACACGCATTTAGTACTGAACCACACTGAGATTTGAAGAAAGATTATTAAGACTTCCTCCTCCATTTGTTTTGGAGAAAATAATTTTCCAAAAAATGTTTTTTCTTTTTTAAATTCTTAGATTTGAGTATAAAAAAATATTTTAAAAACACTTTCTCACTTGCACTCTCATTTCGTCTTCATTTGCACGCTCTTTTCTTTTTCATCACTCTCACATCTAGATCTAATCTTTGTTATCACAACCGCTATCATTATTATTGTTCATGTTTGGATTGTCATGGTTACTATAGTCATCGCCGTTGCTAGGTCGTCTAGGTCTACATTGTCGCAGGGTCTTGATGTGCCCTTCCCTTGCCATCACCAAGTCTTTCTTTGGCCCTCTCTCTCTCTCTATTTGTTTTTCATTGTCCTCTGAAATAGTAAGATCTAAGTTCATTTTTATGTGTCTCTCAAATACTATAAATAATTTTTTTAACAAAATTTTTAAGTTACAGCCAAAAAAATATATATATATTTTAAAAAAATATTCTCTAAAATTAGTTTTCTCAGAAAAATATTTTCTGCAAACAATCCAAGCTTTAAAATATTTAAAATAGGAAACATTTAATTAAATGACATGTAATCTAACTATCTAAACTGCCATTGGGAGAGATCTCTGTTGTATAGTGTAGTTTTCAACCATTAGTAAGGACCAGTGAATGGCACCCGACCCACTGATGCCAAAAAGGAGTCGTCAAAACAAACCAGATGGATGGGCATGGTTGAGAGATCCTAATTCAGCAAAAAAAGAGCTGAACAAATTTATAGGTTATTTATAGCTAGTTTCAATTAACTCACATAGCTGATGGCTAGGGTAGGCTGAAGGAGCAACTTTCCTTTAATTAACATACGTAGCTTACTTTAAAACATAGCTGAAGCTATTATAACTTTCCCTTGTAAGAGAAGCAGAAGCAACCACCTTTCCTTTAATTAACATATGTAGCTTACTTTAAAACATAGCTGAAGTTATTATAACTTCCCCTTGTAAGAGAAGCAGAAGCAGCCACAGACGGGACCCCCCCTCCCCCACTTCCACCCTGTTCTCTCTCTCCCTCTGACAGCAGATCACGGATATACATTCAGTCATATTGAATTGCTCTGCAACTGTTGATGGAGCAGACCAACAAGCGAGCAAAAAAGAGGAGTACTTGGACACGGATGCTTGATTTGGTTTGGTAATGGTTGATTCATCTTAGACTATGTTTCCACTAGCCTATTGTTTGATAATATATGTGTGTGTGTGTGTATTATCAAGTTGTAGTGGAGTACAGGGGGGACAATTTTCAGGTGTTAGCATGGCAAATTTGATGCTCCTTTGGGAGAGAAAAGGCTTCGTCTTTGTAAAACCAGGTCTTTAACACAGCTTTTTTTTCCCTTATAAAAAGAGTAAAGTCGAATAGTAGTATATTGTTATACATAAATAAATTAAATTCGATAATTACTCCACCAATGAAGAGAGATACGGTCCGCGTCCAGCCACCGTACACGTACACATACACATACACAAACACAGAGCTGTTTTTAATAATATTATTATTATCCTCCTCATATTGTAAGCTATTATTGATTTGATAGCCATGCCTGAAGCAAAGCTCCTTCTGTCTTTCGATTTAGTTGAGGATGGAATCTGCTTCTGGCACAACGTGGATCCACATGCACATCCACATCCAGTCTCTTCTCTACCTCGCCTTCATCACTTCATCCATATACCTTATTCACGCCTTAATTTCTGAGAAACTGATTCTGAACCACCACAGTGTAACTGTGAAGAAACACCCACCTCTTCCTTTGCGCTTCCGGGCCGAAGACGGCACTTTCAAGATCCTTCAGGTGTCTGCAAATTTTCCTTTTCCTTTTCTCGGCAAAAGGAGAAAAAAAATAAATAAACAAAACTTGGGTTGGGTTAACATCTTTCTCAAGTGGTTTTGGTGATTGTTAGGTGGCTGACTTGCATTATGGAAATGGGGTCTTGAGTCGATGCAGAGATGTTTCAGCATCTGAGTTCGATAAGTGTTCCGATCTTAACTCGATCCGGTTTATGAGGAGGATCATCCAGGCTGAAAACCCCGATTTCGTTGCCTTTACCGGTATATTGTTTCTGTCCTTTTCCTTTTATTCTCTGGTGTTTCCTCTCTTCTTCTTATTTCTGTTTTTCCTTCTTATGGCATAGGGGACTCTTTTTTGTATGTCTCTCTGATTCTGAAATTGTTTGAAATGAGCTTATGGGGCTTAGCCCATCTCTTGGCCTTTGGGTGGGAATTTGTTTTAACCGCAATTTGGATATTGGCAAGATGACCCTGAAGAACTGGGAAACGATCTGAGATTATACCTGTTGCAAATAAAGATCAGTGTGCTTGTGTACGACAGGGAAAATATCTAATTGACAACGGGTAGTTCTATATAACTCATTTCACAGAGTTACTCCACGCCTGTGGTTGTTATTTCTCATGCATCGTGTGTTTGGAGCAATTTGCGTGACTGGTGTTGCACTTGCATAAACTCTGAGCAGTAATTACAATTACACAATTTTACAGAAAATAATCAAAGATTACATTAATTGACATGTTTGATTCACGGGATCTTCTGTGGGCATCAATTGTTTGGTATTATGAGGAATTTCAGATTGCTCAACTATCAAGATTCACAAAGCTGCATGCTGAGGATATCGACTTAGAGGGGTTCCCATGCATCCATGTGCTGTATTTGCTGATTGTGATGGATGATAGCATCGAATATGCCCTTGATGCTTACTAGATGATAGAAACCGCTAAAAGATGGATGCCAATTTGTGTCTTTTAGCCTTTGGGAGTATAAATTAGTCTTGTGTTGCTGATGTGTTGGATGGTTTTAATCTATGACCAAGAGTTATTTCTTATTAAGGCCTAATAGAGAAGAAGTAAGGCAGTCATGGACATTAACATACGAGCTCTTGATGAAAGAGTTGTTACTTCTCCACCTCTAGTTTCTTACCTCCTATTTCTCTTCTCTCTTGCATATGGCCTCTCATTTTATTGATCATGCCCTTGGAAGTTGGTTTTGTCCTCCCCTCTTACATGTGTTAAGAGTTCAGTTTTCTTCCTCCAATGTGTTTGAAGAATCAGTTCTGTAAATACTGGTCACATCCCTTTCACCATTAACTGACTGGAATATGTATGCCGTGGTGCAAATCAGGGTATTATTCCAGACAATTTAGTTGTCAGTATCACCAAGCAAAGGCTAATTTGTTTCCTGCAGATTGCAGCTAATTCTCAAGCCTTTAATGTGTAGTTCATTGGCCTAGGTCTTACTTTGTGTTCTTAAGTTTTCATTTTCTGATTTTTTTTTTTTTTCTTCCCTCATTACTATTCTTTTGCTGTGGCTTTCTCCCATCTTCTGATGCAACTTCTGTCCTTCAGTCTGTTCTCATCTTTCTCAGTCCTAAAACAAAGATTCATTTCTTGTAAAAGGAACAATAAATCAATCGGTTTGGGTGGAGAGGAGTGATTTGAGTTCTGAATTCATTTTCTCTAAGCTCATGGCTAAATTGGCCCATGCACTCAAGCACATAAAAATCATGGGAAGGAGATCTAGATTAAAGGTACCGGCCAAAGCAGTAGCAAAAGTTCCGTACTCATTTACTTTAAGGTTTCCTTAGGGGATTAATGGTAAAAAAGAATTGTCTACCATATGAATGTGTTTTTAGATGGTTTATTTGAAGAAAAAAATTGTTTAGACATCTTGCATCAATTGCCCAAAAAGATAGAGAGCTTATTGAGCTTGTTATTGATTAAATTAAGGTAGGATGATTAAAATGGAGAAGTGTGTTGGCATGTTATGCGATAGCATTCAGAGGAATTTTTTTTTTTTGGATGGATATAAAACCAACTTCGTTATATGATATGAAATATTGTGCAATAAAGTACCAATGTATGCAAAATATGAGGTTAGTGAAGATAATGATGTTATAGTGGATTGTGCTCATATAAGAAAGAACAGCATTAAAAAAGCGACTGCTAGTGGAGGAAAGATGCATGGTGCAGATGATTTAGTCTTGTGAGAAGACTGATAGATGCTTCCATGAGGAGAGTGGATGGAATGGAAGAAGTTTTCGGCAAAATAGATAGATGAAGACAATGAAAGATTTGGTCTTCTATGAGCCATTAGCATGACAGATGGAAATGATTGGTGAGCTAGAATCCATGTAGCCGTTAGCATGATAGAGATGATTGGCAAGCTTCCTAGATGTCATTGGGAAAACTTGGTGGGAAAAACTAGATAGATTGGCTTACATGGATTCTAGCTAGAAGAACAATTCAAAGGTTGACATTGAAAAATAAAGTTGAGAGGACAGTTTGAGAATTTAGCCAATAAAAAATGAAAAAAAGAACATATACACCTATGTGAAAAGAGACCACATTCCCTCCACTTGGCAGTTGTGAAAAGAGAAATGAATTACTTGTGCTGGGGGTTGTCAGGGAGGGGGGGGCTTAGATATGGATTTGGTATCTCAAGGAGATAGACAAAAGGGTTGCACTTTGTATCGGTTACTATATCCTAGCATTGTGTTTTTTCTTCACATAGTAGATATGTAAATGTGAACTAAGAGCTACTGTATTACAAATTGAGTGTGGTCATTAACTTGCTTCAACTAGATTGAAATGGTTGCGATTTTATTGTATATTTATGGACTATGGTTATTAAGCTGAAGATATAGGTTTTCTTTCCTTATATTCTTTCTCATTTGCTGGCACTCTGTGTCCTGACCTTGCGGTAGCTGAGATGATGTTCTGGTGTAACCAACAGTTGTGCCTTCCTTCTTTGTTGCTGACCTTTAGTGTATGTCTCCTTTTACTTGATGAAAGGTACCATCTCTCATGATAAAACCAACTTTCAGTTTTTGCTTAATTATGGAAATAGGAGACAACATATTTGGGACAAGTTCTCCAGATGCTGCAGAATCTCTGTTCGGAGCTTTTGGTCCAGCCATGGAATCTGGACTTCCTTGGGCGGCCATTCTAGGGAACCATGATCAAGAATCTACCATGACTCGTGAAGAACTTATGTCTTTCATCTCCCTTATGGACTATTCGGTTGCACAAATCAATCCATTGGCTGAAAACACATCTGATCCTGCCGAAAAAATGCTGCTTTCTGGCATTGATGGGTTTGGAAATTATAATCTTAGAATATGGGGTGCACCAGGGTCACATTTAGCGAACCATACTGTCCTTAATCTGTACTTTCTTGACAGTGGAGATAGAGCTATTGTTGAAGGAGTTCGAACTTATGGATGGATTAAAGAATCCCAACTTCGTTGGCTTCGTAATGTTTCTAAAAATTTTCAGGTACCATTATCTGATGACTTATTTAGTATGTTTATATCTTAAGGCAGCCACTTTATTGCATTTTGTGCAAGTAGATACTAAAAACTAGAAAGTTCTACCTTGTTTCGAAATTGAGTAAAGTTTCAATAAATCAAGTTTAATTCACTTTTTGGTTGTAATAAATGTATTTCCCGGATAAAATAGAACCTTCCTTCTTCCCGATCCGTTGAAACAGCAGCCAGGCACAGCCTGTTGCATGTGCATTTTATCCAAAGATTTTTCTCCTTTATAATGGGTATTTTCTTTCAATTCTCACGATGTAGGTTTTCTAGATTTAGATTTCATTAACGGATTCAAGGGCAAATGTTAACAGGGGCAAAATCTTGATAACAGTCAATCGATTGATGCCTTTTCATCCCCAGCAATAGCCTTGGCATTCTTCCACATTCCAATTCCAGAAGTCCGCCAAGTAAAAGAGATTGTAGGCCACTATCAGGAATATGTGGCATGTTCATCTGTTAACTCTGGAGTATTACAAACCCTTGCCTCCATGGGAGATGTAAAGGCTGTGTTCATAGGTCATGATCACAACAATGACTTTTGTGGGAATCTAGATGGTATATGGTTTTGTTATGGTGGGGGCTTTGGATATCATGGTTATGGCAGGCCTGGGAAGCCAAGGAGAGCAAGAATTATATTAGCAGAACTCGCTAAAGGGGAGAACTCATGGGAAGGAGTGGAAAGGATCAAGACATGGAAGCGACTTGATGATGAGACACTGACCAAGATTGATGAACAAGTCTTGTGGGACCGGCGATTGTCAAGATAACCAAGATTGCAGGTATTAAAATGCATTCTGATCCAATAAAATTGTATATACTCATCCAATAAAACTGCATATGTTCTTTGTTGTTGTCTTGCCTCTTTTGGTCATGTTAAATAGGTACAACTCACTTTTAAAAAAGGAGAGTCTTTCCTTTTCTTTCTTTCTTTTTTCTCTCTTCAAATTGCAGTTAGGCTCTTAATATTAGTGAGTGATTCCAAGCGATGGGGTTGTCAATAATTTGGAAGAAATAGAAAATTTTAATTGTTTACTTTGATTGGTAACTATCATTATAGAAATAAAAGAAGTTTGATTAGTAGTAGGTATTTCAACTAGAGATCTTGAAAACTATCCTTTTAGTCTCTCTTTTTTTATTTTTTTTGGAAAATAAGGTACAAAACTAATCCATGTTAATTAGCCAAGATTAAAATTGAGAAAGAAAGTTTGTGGGCCTTGCGCAAAACAACTTATTCTGCATGGGAATTGGGTGGGCAGGTTGGGGGTATTTAAACCTGTGGTTAGTAGAAAGAACTGCATTTGGCTCTTTAACAACCTCCCCCACCCCACCCAAAAAAAAAAAAAAAAGCCATATTAAGCCTTAATTCCCCTATTAGGGTCGATTACATGAAGTCTAGCTTGCCAATCATTTCTATCTATAGTATCTTTTTGAGTAAAGCCCTTACAACTCATGTCAAACCTAAGAGTCTCCCATCAATTTTTTTTTTTTTTTTTTGTCTTTCTCTACCTTTTTTTCTAAATACTTTTTTCATTCCATCCACTATCCTCACAAGTGCCTCTATTAGTCCCCTTTTTTTTTTTTTTTCACATAACCAATCATCTTAATTACATCTCTTGCATCTTATCTTCTAAAAGAGCCACTCCAAATTTATTATGAATATAAATAGCATCATTTCTAATTTTATCTTTTATGGTATTACTGTACATCCATCTTAACATTCTCATCTTTTTACGCTCATATTTTGTATAGTTTGATGCTTTATAATCTAAAATTTTGTCTCATGTAACAAAGCTAGTCTTACAAAATTTTTCCTTTTAGTTTTAATGGAATCTCAATAATCTCATTATCGCAAAAAACTCTAGATGCAGTTTGTTTGTTTAGTTTATTTGTCATCTTTTCCTCTCTTTGTTTTCCTTTTTTTTGTCAGCAGTCTATTTGCTCCCCTATCATTGAAACCCTTCTCTTTGTTATGAGACCCTAGTACCCTATTACACTCCCAATCCTTCCACCACAAACTCTAGCCTTTCTGCATATTAAGCCTTAAATGCTAAACCCTTTACATTACCTTAACACCTTGCAGGAAAATGGTTGAGGCATGGTAGTCTCGACCGTATTTTTGGGTAGGTGACCTACCCAAAAATATGGTCAAGGTGTGGGTAAGTAAAGGTGACACCTTTTGAGAACTTTAAGCCTTGTTTGGTTTTGAGGTTTGGAGTATCCTATTTTGGCTTTAGTTATCATAGATTTTGGTTAAACTCGATTGGCTTCTCCAACACTAGAGTACCTAATTGGGCTTTTGAGACGCACTATATTGTTCTATTAGGCTAAGACAACAATCTTGCCCATGTGGTTTGACTTAGCTGATAATTCGACTCATGAATTTAGACTTGTTGGCTCTATTGAATTGTTAACCACCGTCTCATCTAAAATTTTTTAGATGAAATGGTGGTTAATGACTCAATATGGTATCAACAAAAACAATGGTCTTGAGTTTAGACCTTATTACCAACTCAAAATTTAAATTGTTTTACACAGTTGGGCTAGTTATGCAATGATTCTTGACCACAAGTGAGGGGGCATGTTGAGACTAAAAATAATAATATAAAAGATAAAATTAACTCTATATGTACTAAGTTAAGATTTTAGATAAGATGGTGACTAAACAATTCAATATAAGAGAGTAGGGCAGATTACAGAAGGAACGAATGGTGGTTGGACTTAGTTCCAATTTTGGGTTTGGAAATAAAAAGGAATGGGACTGAAAATAGAAAAGAATGTCTAAATCTTAGACTTTTGGACAATGGAAGGCTTCATAGAATCATACATAAGTAAATGAATTAAGGTACAGAAAGGAGCAGTAAGGGGGTGGCCAACCAACTCATGGGTGAAGCCTCTAATTAGTGAGCCTTAAACAAAAATGGTAAGGAATTGACATAATTTAAAATGAAAAAAAAAGGAAATTAGTTATAAGTCCATCAAAAAGTTGTCTTAATGTAAGCCCTTGGATGGAAATCAATGGCTGAGATGGAGTCTCCAATTTTGAGGTGATATATGTCACATTTATGAGTGAATGACTAATATCATAAATTTAAGGAAAATAACCACTTGAATCAATGAGTTGTCTGCATTTAAATCATTAATTGGATTCATCTCGAATCAGCAGTCAAACACCTACATATAGGACGTGACTAACACTCCATGTTTCTCAAAATAGAAAAAAGGATAATTGGCCTTGTTAATGTTGTCACCTTCCCCCAACCCTTGGATCACTTTTGATCTTAAATAAAGGGCTAGGATTTCTGGAGAAAGTATAAAGGCCGGTTTAATATACATATATGTAGAAACATGGAGCAGAAGATAGCACTTCTCTCCTTTTAATTTCTTACTTGGCCAAGAGTTTGGGGGCTTGGAGAAAGAGGAAGTTTCTTGCTAAGCTTTGGTGGTTCACACTTAGGTTAAGGGTGTTTTCTAAGTTGTATTGTGTGAAACATCAACGATTAATTGTATACATGTCTTGATGCTTGCATATTTGAAGCTCATTTTTAATTATATGCATTAGAATGGAAGCATGGCCATGCTGTCCGTGAAATGCATGGGGGCTAATCATCCTAGAGCGTTGTTGCAGTTGCAGCAACCATGGGTACTCCAAAAGTGCATGATGTTCGTGATTGCATATAGCATGTTGATTATTTATGCGCGCGTGCATCAACCATGTTAGATGGGTACGTGATACTACTCTTGATGAGCGTCACGACTAACATTTGGCATGTTAAAAAATGCTAGGCAAAGAGCGAAGAAGATTTAGTTTGTGGGTCTCCTTTCCGAGCTTGCTTTTTCTTTGATGGAAATTAATGGTTTTTGGAGGCGCTGTTTCGGCCAAATGCAGCAGTGTATGTGAAGATTTTTCGTCGTGAGCTAGCTAGCTATATCATCATGTATGTACTCTCGTTTGAAATTGGTTTTTGCAAATCCCTCAATAGCTAGCCATATATAGTTTTCTTGTTTCGAGCATTAATTGATGGTTAACTGTTGATTTTCTTGTTCATGCATGTGGCTAAGTTTTGGATCCATGGAATCAAAATTTGGTGACTTTAATCAAGAGCTTGTGGTTCTTGGGATTGTGGTGGTCCGACCAGTTGTTTGATTTCGGGTTGCCTATCAAAGTCTTGCAAGATTCGGTTATTCCTTGTCGTGGACTCGGTTAGTGGGCTTTTTGAGAGGCCTAAATTTGGGCGAGTTGGTGGACTCCTCCTACTAAGGAATAGGCTTAATTGCTAATAAGTGAGTGCGTAAGTGTGAGCCCAAATGTGCTTTAAAAAGTTTAGGCCCAAGTTGGGAAAGTTGCCATTAACGTGTTTAACGCGATTGAAGAGTGATGGAGGCCCAAAGTGGAAAGATAATTAATCAACAATATTAAATATAAACATAATTAAATAATAAAATAAAATAAAAAAACTTACTTGAAATTCTAATTAATTAATAGTGGTGCACCCAAGAGAACAAGGTCGTAATGGTTAGGCTAATTTTAGAATTTTTTTTAATTAATAGTAAATATAACTTTTGCTATTAGTAATATTAATTTTTAAAAATAAATTACACTAAACTTTCACGATTAAGGCTAATTTTAGAAATTTTTCATCTAATTTAAAAATTATAATCACCTCCCTGTCATTACTTTTAACTATCATTAAATTCTCTTATGACACCCAAAATTACTGTAATTTTTAATAAATCATTGGGTTTGGAGTTCAGCAGCAACACTATTTACAGAGCTTCCAATTAATTGGGCAGCCTTAAGTTTTTTTAGTATTTTTTTATTAATTAATTGAAGAGATTAAGTTTGATTTTATTTTAATTATAATGTAATTAACGTTATTAAACATAAATCATTAAAAATGTGTAAATAAAAGACTCAACTCAATACACACACACAAACACACAGAGAAAATGTTAGAATAAATTTACCAGAAATAGATAGGCAAATTGAGTGAAGAAAAATATGACACATTGCATCACACAAAAAGGTGAGGCAGTCCCGAGGGAAGTGGAGGGGAAGGGCCGAGGGGGGCATAAAGACAAGAAAAAGAAAGAAAGCACAAGCAAAGAGACATTCCTCCCAACCCTACCATCAAAACTAGTATAAACAAAAGGCACCTTAAAGCTCTCTCTCTCTCTCTCAGCAGTAATCATGGCGGCACTGCTCAGTGGGGGCACGCTCTCTAATCTCTTGTGCCTAAAAGCTCCTCCCCCCCCCCCCCCCCAAATCTCAAGGGAATAAGAATATCCAACTGTGAACATCATATCATATCATATATATACATATATTCTCATTCACCACTGCCCTATTTGCTGCAGCTTAATTGTTTAATAAGTTAATTAATTCCCATGCAAACCAAGCAAAAAAGTAGCTATAGACATCTCCCTCTCTCTATCTCTACATTTACCCATGTATGCATAAAGATGGTTAATAATGTGATGGAAGAGAAAGAGAGGGGGAGGAAACGAAAAAATAAAAAAATAAAGTATAATATTGAAGTAGAATCTGGTTGTACCATCTGTTGAGAAAAAGTGATTGGTTATGCAGTGGCAAAGAGAATCCACATTTAGAGCTTGAAAAGGTGAGCCAGCCCAGCAGAGAGAGAGAGAGAGAGGGTGCGTTCATTCTTCCAATTACTTAATCAATTACCAACCTTTTCCTAATTAATCATTAAATAATTAATATACAATATTCTCAACTCCAAGGAAGGAATTTTCGAACGTTGGGCTCTTTCCCTTTGGCGTTTTCCCGCATTCCCTTCTGTTCTCCTGCTTGGCGTGCAGTGCTGCCTCTTATCTTTTTGCTCTCTCTTTCACTAATCTTTCATCCTCTATATATACATACTTACACACAGACACAGTAAATTAATTAATATTATATAAACAAAATCTCTTTGTATAAAATAGCTAGCATGCATGAAACTACATACTAAGTACTTAATTTTGAGAAGGAAAATTTATATAATCCTTAATTAATTTGTGTAATTAATCAAAACCAATATGCATGCAGATGAAATGCAAAATAATAAATGAATAAATAATAGATGACAGTAGTAGTAGAAGTAGATACGAAAGAGCTTTTGTGGATTCGATCCTCAAAACCAATGATTTAAATAGTAATAAGTATTAATGGGTGTACACATAGAGAGAGCGAGAGATAGAGAGAGAGACGTGTGGAGTGTGGATGGACAGATGCATTAATAAAGGTGTAAAGGTGAAGAGACAACTTTTTGACTAGAATAGTGAGATCTGTATTTACACCACGCCTTTTCACCCGGAAACCATTATTAATGTGAGACTTCCAAAGCCTTTTATTTTATCTGCCTCAAAGTTACTGCCAAGACGAGGGAATGTCATGTAAATATCATCATCATCGTCAGCCCCACTGCAATAATAATTTTCATATATATTTTTTAAAAAAAATTTATAATGCCCAATAACATTAGTATATAAACATGTTTTATATAATATAAAGATTTAATGTATAACAATAAGATCAAGTATATTGTTCCTGATGAAAGCATTAATTAATTTCATGTTTTAAATATATCATTTATATTACACAAAACAGTCTTAAATTTAAATACCAATACTAAGAGAGAACACATAAGAGTTCCCATATATTTTTGGTTAGTTAATCACTCCACAGACAGTCACAGATCGAACTTCTAGCATATTTATTAATTTGTATTCTCGAGTAATCAAGCACGACGACAGATAATATGCTATATATATATATATATATAAAGGAGGGGAAGCGTCCTTTATTCTTCTTGGAATTAATGCATGGTGGATGGATTTTGCTGATTTTAAACCTGCCAGTTTCGTTCAAAATTGACCACTTTTCGATCATTCAGTCAAAAATTCTGGAAGCAAGCGTTTTCCATATTTATATACCCATAAAAAGAGTTGTTCTACCTTGTGCTACTGCTTGTGTCCGACCACATACACATTCCAAGTACATTTTATGTTCAAATCATATGTATTTATTGTAGTTTGTGTATTTAAACATCTAAACATTTTTATTAATTGGTAATATGTTTAAAAACAAAGAATATTAATAATCATGAACTAATGAAAACATTTAAACCTTCAAAAACAAGATGTAATATATGTGCATACTTGGCTTTAAAAAAATGTACTTATTATACTTTATTTAAAATATATTTATTGCATCTTGATTATCGTGAACATACAAAATAGAGAACCCCTAACATTCATTCAAATTTTGGAGGAAAGCTTATATATATATATGTATGCATGCATTGTGTGTATCCAAAGTATACCCCACCGATTAAGGTAGACAGCTACGTAGCTAAGGCCAGAACAGTTGCAGTTGTATGTGGAATATCTCAGGGGTCTATTCCAAAAGCAGCACTAAGGCTGATGGCCAGTCTCTTCCCTCTCTCTCTCTATATATATATATATGTATGTATGTATAGATATGTACAAACAAATATGCATGGAAGCATGTGTTTGTACGTGAGCTGGGATGATAAATAATTATATATAAAATTGTGTAAAGATGGCAAACGAAGGAACAGTGACTTTTGTGTGAAATGGCGAGAGTAGTGAGGCAAGCTCTTTTTGTCCATCAATTATGATCACTTCTCATCAGTTTGTAAGCTTTTGTCCATCAATAATCACCGTCTCGACCGTACTGGATAGGGATAGACGTGCCAATCCTTGTCTTTAGGGCAGTATTTTTTTAGCATAGGTACTTAAAAAAGGGTCTGTGTACAACAACAAAAGAGGGTTTAGGGTCAATGTAAAAACACAGTATGTGGTGTGAAAATAAACAATTACTATAAGGCGAAAGTACTGTGGTGTAGCTCAATTTGAAGGCAATTAAGGGACACCTTAAAATTATCCCGGTCTTCACCAACAACCCTCTGTTGCTCAGTAACGACATATATAATTGGAGCTAGCACCTGCCAAAAAAATCTTATTAGTTTTCTACTGGAGACCAAACGATATATTAATGTGTGTGAAATTGAATATCAGTATACATTTGTGTAATGTAAGCTCCATCATGGCTGATAATTTTCTACCTCAAATCAAGCATTAACATTTAAGCTCAGTGTAAAATATTGACAGAAGGGAAATTATGATAAGTACATATGAATTCCCACGTCAAAATCCTGCAAGAAAATAATACAAAAACATTGTTGATGTGCGCTCTGGATAATGACCCATCCAAGTGACTTTTGTAAGATCAAAGCTATCATGCATTATTTATTGTTTCAGGAGAAAATTTTGATTTAAAATTTTACTGTCAGATTTTCTTTTGAAGGACTTTTTCAACTGATATAATATCTAAATTTCTTTTCACCCTACTAAAATTTAACTTAGGAATGACAGATACTATCTCAACTAGCCTTGTCTTACTAGCTAGTTGGGTATATACAAATAGAAAATCATCTTTCGCAAGGGATTTAAACTCTACTCTAGTGATAAATAAGACAAAGAGAAAGATATATAGATTAAGGGGATCCATTGGATACAATTATAATACACATTTCAAGCAATAACGGGCTTGAAAATAGAGGGGGGAGACTAAGAGGGGCAGCTAGGGTTTGATGCCCCTTATTTTTATAGGGATCCGGGAAGAAAAGAGGGTGGTCGCCAGCAATGATAATGAGGGGGAACGTCTCTCATCCTGTTCTGTATTCAATGAAGAAGATAGAAGGAAGGAATTAAAGAAACAAAGGAACACACTTTGTTGCATTTACACACACGGACCCAGCTTTTTTCCTTTTCTCTCTACTTTCTTTCGCTTTCTTGCCCCTATATATATGTAAGTGTATATATATATCTTTAAATCAATCTCTCTTAGATTTCAGTATCAAAAGTTGCCCTTTTTCTTTTTGCTCCCCTTTTCTTTTCTGTCCACTAATCCATCCTCTATTATTTGAATTCACCCTTTTTTTCCTTGTTTTTGTTCGGCCTTTCTTGAATCAAAGTTATATATATCCCACGTTTTTTTAGAAAAGGTTATGCTCATAAATAAATTTGATAAATAATTTTTATAGACTGATCAAATTTATAATAATTTTATATAAAATTATTACTAATTTATAATAATCATATCTAAAATTATTGTTAATTTTGCTTAAGGATGGCACGAGATAAACCGGTCTCCCTTCAAAATCAAATCGAAAGCTATGATTGTTTACAAAGTGTTATATATCTCAAAAATATAATTAATTATATAATAATAATATCTCTTTTTAATCTCTTATTTAATAATGTAAATCATTCCAATACTTTGCTTGGAAGATTGGGATCAACTAGACAGTAGGGTAGGGTAATCTGTGGTAATATTGTTTGATGTAAGTATACAAGAAGTAGACTCACGTCTTCTTTCTAATTTTATTCACTTTAGATAAATTTTATATTATTTGACGAGAGTAATATAATAATTTTTTAATTAGAAAATTAATTTGTTTTTAACTTGATATTATATATTTATATTAATTAAATATATAATATAATGTATTAATGTAGGAATATTCTTTCAAATATCATTTTTAAATATTTAAATAGCATTTCCCATCAATCACAACAATATCTCTTCCAAAGTGTCACGTCTCGACAGTTCAGAAAACAAGCAAAGAATAATTTAGTTACGTCTACAGGAGAACTTGTAATCAAATCTAGAGCCATTATAGCTAGTGTCCAAGATTAACCCCAAAAAGTACTTCCATGCATGGAAAATCGAAGGAAATTAATTCAATGCTAATTAGACTTAAGCATCTCGGGACAAAAACATGGTACGGATCCATTTTCATGCATAAATTAAGTTTCATTTGGTTTGTTATGTATGAAGGACCAGGTGGAATACAACTTTGGTTAAATTGGAGTCACTAAACTGACTCGATAAGTTTGGTCAGTTATTTTTGTTTTTCAAAATTTCGATTCAGTTGAATTTTTTAGAAAGTTCAATTTTCAATGTTTGATTTGATTTTTTACTTGAAATAATCGAAATAACTGAATCGAATTAAACTTACAAAAATGACATAGTTTTGGATTTATAATAAAAGCAAAGTAAAAATATCCCCCCACAAGTGACAAATAGAGTCACACAGAGAAAAGAAGACCCAAATTAGAAGGTGGAAGGATCAAACCGATCCTTCCGTTCGCTCGGCCCTCCCTCTTCCGTCATTTTTGACTCTCTTGCACGACAACACCATCGCGCTCTTTGATGCTGACGTTGACGTTGTGGCACTGAAGGCAAAGACTCTCACTCACTTGGAACTAGAAGGTTGGATCGAGACAGACGCGAGACGCTGAGAGAGACCAAGACTGATAGAGAGAAAGACCCTTTGAGTCTGACGCCATCGATGTCGCCTTTCCCTTTGCCGTCAACAGTCGACTTCCCTCTGCCTTTCCCTTCGCCGATCATTGTCTCATTCGTCAGACCCAGACCGATGCCTTTCCATTCGCTGATCGTTGTCCCCTTCATCTCATTGTTTCTTCCTTTCCTTGTGCTTGGACAATCAACCCATACCAACGATGACTGACTGTCAAACTGAGTTTAGTATTGACGTTTTGTAAAATTTTTAATTTTTTTGACTTTCAGTGAGGTTAGTTTCTTGATATATTTCTTCGTTTGCATTATGGGTTTTTCGTTTGTATTTCCTTTGTTTGTATAAATTAATTTGTATTCTCTCAATATCTAAATGGCTTTGCATTTTTTTGTATCAATGAATGTTGTTCTTGTATTTCATTTTTGCAAATCGGTTTGTTTCTATACTGATTTTTCACAATCGATTATCAGTAAACTCAATTTAGATTTTGATTAGTTCGATTTCGATTAGTTAGAATTAATCGATCGGTTTGGTTCGATTATTACATGTAGTTCGGTTAGTATTTTTTTGTCACTTCGGTTCAGTTATAACCAATTGCACACCCTTATGAAGGACATTATTTGCTTTGATAAACTAATTATAAGTTACTTTTATAATTATAAATATTCATATTAAGAGATATAAAAGAGTTTGAACTCGGAATCTCGAAATATTAATTACTAGATGAAATATGTATTCATGGGAGTTT
The DNA here is from genome assembly GCA_036245055.1 of Diospyros kaki. Taxonomy (NCBI): domain Eukaryota; kingdom Viridiplantae; phylum Streptophyta; class Magnoliopsida; order Ericales; family Ebenaceae; genus Diospyros; species Diospyros kaki. The sequence continues at coordinate 34,422,989 of BSEG01000003.1, forward strand.
TATGAATAAGTATTTATTGAAGTCAAAAGTTACGATTGGAAAGAGTAGTCGCAACCTTGAAATTGAATGTAGAAAGAAGAAAAAAATGTGCAACAAAAAAAGCAGTTGTAGTGGACAATTTGCAATTTTAACAAAAGGAGCAGCAGTCGCCAAGTGGAAATTTCTTGCAGTCAACACTTTTTAAATGTGTTGAGGAGGCCTATAAATTCGCCTCTCCAAACTAAATTGATCCATCCCATTTTAATCCCAGTATCCTAATTATCAGAGAGAAAAAAATAAAGAGTTAGAAATATTAAAAGTGTTTTATTCTATTTTCAAGAAAGATTATTGTTGTTATATCTGCTTGTAATTTAGAAAGAAATGTGTAACTCATATTATTTTTTATAGAGAATTCTTTTATCTTTACCCTAATTTGTTTAGAGGTTTTATAAGTAAAATCTGTGTCTATTTTTTTCATTATTATTATTTTTTTCAAATTATTAGTTACGATCATGCTCTAATTTAGTACTATTTTACAACAAGTGGTATCAGAGCCAACATTGAGGTGTTTATATATTTACTTATCGTATACTCTGTGGTTGTCACTATAAAGTGAATCCTCCACATCAAAAAATAATTTAGATTATTAATCACTTTTTTGAAGGTACTAGGCATTATTCACGTATACAATAATACTATTCACATGTACAGTTACTGTTCATGTGAAATAGTATGAGTTAATTTTGTGCTCAAAGTAGTTCATGATGGAAGTGATGGTGGCAAAATTTGAGATTGAAAAGTTTATGGGAGAAATTTCTCATTGTGAAAATTGAAGATAAAGGTTATCTTGAGAAAAGATAATTGTCTGGCCGCCATCAGTAATAGGCCGAGGGACCTCACAGATAACAACAAGTGGAATGAGATGGATGGGAATGTTATAGCAAATCTTCATCTGGCACTAGCAAATGAGATATAATCTAACATAGAAGAAAAGAAAATAACATAGGATATTTGGGATGAATGCCCAATAAACTACAAAGCTTGATCCAAAATCTTGGAAATGCTAATTCTTGGAGTATGCTAATGGAGTGAAGGGCTATCATCTATGGGATCCCACTGCCCGCAAGGTTATAGTCAGAAATGATGTTATCTTTGTAGAAGATCAACTACAAAGGAAAAAATGAGATAATAACATGGTGAAAGAAAAATCAGATACTACGATGATACATGTAGACAATGTATCTGAACAAAAGGATTCTTTTGAAACAACACCAAAGCATGAGGAAAGAACCAATTGTGTCTGAGGCACCAGAAATTCGTTAGTCAAGTTGCTTGATAAAATGGTCAAGTTGGCACTCAGATTATGTTATGGAGATCAATATCGCATATTTTCTTCTAACAGAGGATGGGGAGCCATCAACTTTTCAAGAAGTAATGAACAATTTAGATGCATCTCAATGGATGACAGCAATGCAGAAAGAGATTGAAGCTCTTCATACGAACAAGACTTGGGAACTTGTGTCGTTACCATAAAGAATAAATCTTATTGGTAACAAATGGGTGTATAAGATCAAGCATAATAGCGATGATTAAGTGGAGTGGTATCGTGCAAGACTGGTGGTAAAATGATATATTCAAAAAAAAAAAAACAAAGGTTTGATTTTAATGAGATATTTTCTCCTATTGTTCAAATTACTACAGTTCAAGTTGTCCTGACAATATGTGCTACATTTGACCTACATCTAGAGCAGGTATATGTGAAGACTGTTTTTTTTCATGGGGGTCTTGAAAAAGAAATAAATATGCTCCAACCAAAGAGTTTTGAAGAAAAAGGAAAAAAGAACTTGGTTTGTAAGTTTAACAAATCTCTAGACGATCTCAAACAGACGCTTAGATATTGGTATAAGAGATTTGATTCCTTCATCATAAGCATTGGATTCAACAGACTTAGTGCAAAACTTTGTGTATATTTCAAAAGATTTGGTAAAAGTGATTATACTATTTTACTATTGTATGTAGACGATATGTTGGTAACATGCCCCAACAACAATCATATTAAAGGATTGAAGGCACAGTTGACTAGGGAGTTTGAAATGAAGGACTTAAGATCAACAAATAAGATTCTAGGGACACAAATTCATCGAGACAGAAATAATAAGAAAATTTGGCTGTCTCAGAAAAAATTATTTGAAAAAGGTCTTGCGATGCTTTAACATACAAGACTGTAAGTTAATTTCTACCACTCTTCTTGTTAATTTTAAGTTATCCTCCAGTTACCCAGTATAAGTCCTAGCAGTGAAGTAGAAAAGATGGAGATGTCTCCAGTACCGTATGCATCAGCAGTGAGAAGTTTAATGTTCGATATGATTTGTACAAGACCAGACATTGCACATGCAGTGAGAGTGGTTAGTCGGTAAATGGCGAATCCTGGTAAAGATCATTGAAATGCTGTGAACAGGGTCCTGAGATACATTAAGGGGACCGCAGATGTTGCATTGTATTATGGGGGATCAGACTTTATTGTCAGATAATATGTTAACTCAAATTATGCAAGTGATCTTGACAAAAGCAAATTTATCGCAGGATATGTGTTTGCACTTGTTGGCGGAGCTATAAGCTAGGTTTCAAAACTACAATCAATTGTGACCATGTCAACAATAGAAGCAGAATATGTAACACAAGTTAGTAAAGAAGTAGTATGGTTGAAGATAGTATTGGAGGAACTCAAACACGAATAAGAGAAGATTTCTTTGTTCTATGACGTTAGTCAGAGTGCCTTGCATATGCAAGGAATCTAGCATTTCATTCAAAGACAAAACACATTCAAGTTTAGTACCACTTCGTTCGTGAGAAAGTAGAGAAAGGAATAATGGAATGCAAAAAATTCATACAAAAGACAACCTAGTAGATTTCATGACAAATGCGGTCAATACTGATAAGTTTGTTTGGTGTTGATCCTCTAATAGCCTAACAGGGACATAAGCAACGGGGAATGACAAAGAAGAAATAATGGTGTAAAGATTGATTAATTTTTATTCAAATCTTCAAGTGAGATATTGTTGAAGTCAAAAATTACAGCTGAGAAGTAATCACAACCTTGAAATTGAACATAGAAAGAAGAACGAAAGATGTAGTAAAAAAAGCAGTCGCAGTGGACAACTGCAATTTTGACAAAAAGAGCAACAACAGCCAAGCAAAAATTTCTTGCGACCAACATATTTTAAATGCGTTGGGGAGGCCTATAAATTCGTCTCCCCAAACTCAATTGATCCATCCCATTTTAATCCCAGTATACTATTGTCAGAGAAAAAAATTAAGTTAAAAATATTAAGAGTGTTTTCTTTTATTTTCAAAAGAGATTGTTGTTGTAGTCATTTAATAATTAATTTGGAATTAGTTCATTCTTAATTTCTTATAGCCATTTAATAATTACTAACAATCAAACACAACCATCAATTCATAAATCAGTTACATTACTAATTATAAACATAACTGATTTTTGAATTTTGATGCAAAATTAAGTTGTGTTACATATATAACTCATTTTTTTTTGGTTTACTTGATATATAAAGATAACTGATAAACAAAACTAAGAGGAGTGATTGATAGCGAACAAAACTGACAGGCAACTTTTACCTTGTCTACCAAGGACAGGATATTAATTTCCTTGGAGTTCTGTAGCTTCATTGTCATCTTTTACCCTGACACGAGTGATTAATTAGACGATATAAATTAATCTATGACCTTATATATATTTTAGTGTCCGTGCATCATAGGGAGTGATTTTTTGTTATGAATGTTTATCTGAAAAAAAATCGCATCGAATAATCAATATATATTATAATCACTTGAATTTAATTTTATTAAATCTACTAACATATCAAAATTAATGTTACTGTATATAAAATAAATGAATTTGTTCAAGTCTCCCCTCGTCTCTCTCCCTGGGCCTAATTGTCCTAGTTGAGGCAGTTTTTCATGTAACATCCTGTGCTCTTTTGAAATTTTGTCGGGGAATATGCAAGCCAAATCATTTGACAACGAAACATTGGATCAACCACCTTAATTGCTTCATAAAAGGACACTTTTCTTGCAAGTAAAGGAAACCCAGTTCACATAGCCAGGTCAATATTCTTCTTTCCACCCCAAAAAGAAAAAAAGAAAAAAAAGCAGTGAAATATAATGATCCAATGATTTAACAAATTAACCTTTTCGAGTGGGATCAAAACACTCTCTGAATATAAGGATTGAAACTGTAAAATGTGTTTATATATGCTTGCAAATATATGTGAAGCTTAAAGCAATTATCAGAATCTTTTTAAATTTTAATTAACAAGGGGTGCATGCCCAGATATATATAGCTCACAGAACTCGTTCCCACTTGGTCATATTTAGTTACCAACTCTGTTCTCTTCTCAGCTTTTTTTATCGTTCACGGTAAACAGTGTATTCCTCATATAAGATGGCATTAAAGCTTTCATTAATGAAAAAGGTATATATAAGATGCAAATGAGAGAAAAAGAAGTCATTAATGAAAAAGGTATTTATAAGATGGCATTAAAGCTTTCATGGGCGATGGGCCACGTCCCAGACGACATCTATGACTGGGACTAGTGCAAAATCAACTGCTTTTTACATTAATTAGTAAAAAGGTGGTTAACAGTACGTAGTACTATGTGGCTTATAATATTCTAGTATATAATGTGTGAATATGAAAAGGAACACCCATAGCCTAAAAAGACTGCTTCGATTATCTTGTCAATCTGTCCACTCGATTCTGGGCATGTTTTTTTTACTAGGGAAAAGACAATATCATGCACAAAACAAACCATTTCATTCATATATATATATGTGTGTGTGTGTGTATATTTGTACGTATATGCTTGGTGAGATATAGAGTCAATAATGAATGTCGCCATATATACAGATGAACTGTATACAAGTTTTACGTCGTACGTAACATTTATGCATTTAATTAATTATATCTTGCTGCCTTCTTGTATTCTCTTGAGTCGTTTGGATCTGACTTCTCCCATATTGTTGCCTAGCTTGTTGTATTCTTGCCATCCATGCCGCGTTTGGTTTTCGGCTCAGGTGTTGGTTCCTACTACTACTAGCTTAGTTTATGGCTCAATCTTATGGTCTGTGTTTATTATATGTATTTTGTTGGCTTTTTTGTTTAGGTATAACCCATCGATTTTCTTCTTATTTTGTTGGTTTTTTATTTTAATTTTCTAGTAGAAAAATATTTACCCATTTAACTTTTTTTTTATCTGAAAAGAGAAGAGAGAATAAAATATTAAAATCCATTCAGTTTTAAAAAAATATTTCTTAACTTTCAACTCTAATTTTACAGCTAAAAATGTTCCAACATCTTATACTTCACAAAATCATAGCATTTACATTTAGAAATTTATAAAATATGAAAATAATATTTTAAAGATTGTGATATTTTTAGTGATGCTCCCGCATTATATTTACATTAATATGTTATAAAATATAACACATTAAGGTACAAATAATATTAAAAATGTAATAAATAAGCATCCGAACGAGCAGCATCTTGGAACGTTTAGATTAAGTTGATAACAAGAAGGATGAGGAGAACTGTATGTGTTAAACGGGCTTTTTTAATTTGAAACGAGTCAAGCACAAGCAGCAGGCCGCATGCGGGCCGTGCTGCGCCAAATCGAAAGTCGCAAATCCTATGTTGGGTATGACCCGTTTGCATCTAGCTCTAACGAGAATATCAACAGATCTAGATTCATAGTGAAGATTTTGGTGACAGAGATGGAGATGTTGTGGAGGCAATAAATAATAATGAATGTTAAAGGTTAGAGTGTGGCCTTATGCGTTAGGGGACCAAGTACAATAACTATAAAAATCTTATCTTCTACTAATCAACTATCATTTTGCAAGCATTATTGTTGCAAGTCTATATTTTGGCTCATAAACAGTGCAAAGTTGATTGGTGCAAATCTAAAAAGCTAATATATATATGACATAATCATTACAGAAATATTCAATAGCAGGCAGAGAGGAAGATAAAATAAAGGGTCAGTTGCCGAGCATGCAAAGTGCTCTGTCCCGGCCGGAGCCTTAGGTTGACGGGTTTAGGTTCTAGAGGTCTCGTCTCTTTCCTTTCTTAACAAAACAAATTAAGCTCCAGTAGGGTTATCCATCCCACCAGCCTCTCTCCAATCAGTAATTACCTCACTCTGATAGTTTTGTAACTTATTCGTAATCATGCAATCACCTATTCATGCACCTTTAAACTAACATATATGATACTTAATTTAATGTGTGGGATACAGTTAAACTTAATTTGATCAGATTATGAATTTATGATATTGTCGTTAGAGCTTAACTCGTACGATATATATATGTTCAATTTCTTGGATTGTCATTGCATGGTCGGTTAGTTGAGCCAGAGTTTATTATAGAAACGTATCTTTTAACTCTCGTTTTAGGACTAACTTAACTTACCTTAAACGATATTTCTCCAAATTAGACTTGTCCCCTTTATTTAAAAAAAAAAGAATAATAATTCCCTAACTCTAAGTCTAAAAAAGTAACCACTTGCCTGCATGGACACTCTACATTTGAAGACCAAAAATTCCCAGCAACACTGGGGGTTACTGGTTCAAGTTTGCATATTAATATATTTGTACGATTCTACATATATAATAACATGAAAACTAGGAAGCGCAGACCAAGCTGATAACACAACTGATCGAAAAGCTTTGGCTATTAATTATGACCTAAGCAAACACACTTAACGTAAATTTTCTCAAAAATCATCAAAGATATAAGCCAGTTTGATTGGCCAATTTGAAAACATATTATGTCATCTATTTTATATAAAATATTATTTGGTTCTTTCGCCTATCTTTGTAAGAGAGAGAGAGAGAGAGAGAGAGAGAGAGAGGGGATGAAGATAAATGAAAAGAAGGCAATAATGGTGCGTAGGAGAGCAGACAGAGGGTTGCTTTTTGGGGGAATAAAACTCTGTCTCTCTCCCCTCTTTCTGTTTTTATTTTTTTAAAATTTTAGGTTTTAATATCTTTGTATTATTTTACGTCACATTAATATAAATATATAATATATTATAATGTATGAATGTTATAAAAAAATTTATGACTAAATACTTGAATAATATTTTTGTTTTTTTAAATTGCATTAGATGCGCAATAAAACCTTACATTTAATAAGAAAATACAAAAGAAGGAAGAGAGAAAAACAGACGTTCTCTGCTTTTGATTTCTGATTCATCACACTTCATTCTTTCCATCATTTCCACTTTAGTACTTTATTTGAATTTCAGCTGGACTCATCTGTCCGTTCAAAGGGTGATATGTATACATACAAACATAAATATATGTCTCTCTCTCTGTGGAAGAATAATTTTGTTTTCTTAAAAAAATAAAAAAAGAAAGAAAGTAGCAGAGCTCTCTCTCTCTCTCTGTGCCTGCAACATCTTGAATTGTGGGTCCCAGTGGTAGACCCCATTTATGAAACTTTTTTGCATGAGAATAACACAGGCAGGAATTAACATCACATCATTGCCTATACCACGTTCTCATTGTCTTCTTGTAATCTGTTTTTCATAATAATAATATATCATCGTCCGTCACCCTTACTTTATATTTTTTTAATTATGAGTTAATATTTAATTTGTGTAAAAATGATATTATTTTTATTACAGGTTACCATGATTTTGACATTACACTTTTTATTATATATACCTAGTCCAGACTGTCCAGTCCAAATAAAAACAGTTGATAAGTTCTCAAAATTAATTTAGTGGTAGGCGGAACAGTGCTATCTTCATTCGTTTAAGTTTCAGCGATGAAGTCATACGTAAATAATTACATGTGTATGTATATAGAGAGAGAGGGAGAGAGAGGGATGGGACATTCCATCGGCTATTGCAAAATGATTAATGTGAGAGCAAGTTAATTAAAGCCTTTCCAGTAGGCTATAATTAATCCAATGAATGGCATATTATGTACATTGAGGGTACCTTCTCTTTACAGAACGAAGGGCGATAAAGGGTTGGGCTTTGGCTCTCTCGACTCACGGAGAAAGAGAGAGAGAGAGAGAGAGAGCAATCTAGTGAGAATAAAAGGCAAAAAAATGAAATAATTAAGTAAATAAAGGAAAAGGCAAAACAAAAACTAGAATAAAAAAAGAAGTTAAAAGCCTAATTAAGGTAGAGCTAGGCAGCTCACAAGCAAGAGGTATAAAGAATGAATGGGTATGGTCTAGTCATGTTTCTCTATAGCCCTTCGCTCTTCTCTGCGCACCTCCCTCTCTCTCTCTCTCATTCAAAACATTCCCATTTTAAGACGTTCCTGTTTCTTCCAAACAGGAACAAATTATAGAAAACCCACTAAAGTAAGCACGAAGAAGAATAAGAAGAAGAAGCAGCAGCTGTTGGTGGCGCTGGGGTCGTGAAACCGGGAAACATCACAAAGAAGAAGAGAATAAATAAGAAGAAAGATTAGGGTGGTTTTAAGAGCACAAAACCAAAGTGTTTTGTCTCTTGGGGGGTGCGGGGGGTGCGGGTTGGCTGAGTTATGCGCGGCGGAGCTTGTGCGGTACAGCAGACCCTCACGGCGGAGGCTGCTTCAGTCTTGAAGCACTCTCTCAACTTGGCCCGGCGGCGTGGCCACGCCCAGGTTCTTCTTGTTCCATGATATATAATCCAAATTAATTATCGTACGTTTTGTAGGTGGAAGTTAGGATATAGTATGTAGTATGTGGTATATAGATTCTTTGTAGAATATATATATTTATGAGTAAATGCTACTTGCATTACTCTATATTTATCCGGGTTTGGATAGACTTTATCTTAAATTTGAGTTGGTTGTAACCAGGTCACTCCGCTTCATGTGGCCGCCACGCTGCTCAGCTCAAGAGCTAGCCTCCTGAAGCGCGCCTGCCTCAAGTCCCAGCCTCACCACCAAACTCCACACCCTCTCCAGAGCCGAGCCCTTGAGCTCTGTTTCAACGTGGCTCTTAACCGGCTCCCTACCACGCCATCTCCGCTCCTCCACGCCCAGCCGTCCCTCTCCAACGCTCTGATCGCCGCGCTGAAACGTGCCCAAGCCCACCAGCGGCGCGGCTGCATCGAGCAACAGCAGCAGCAGCCGCCGCTCCTCGCCATCAAGGTCGAGCTCGACCAGCTCACCTTGTCCATCTTGGATGACCCCAGCGTGAGCCGCGTCATGCGAGAAGCCGGCTTCTCTAGCACCGCCGTGAAGAACAATCTAGAAGAAGACTCCCCATCCTCTTCCATATTCCACTGTTACGGCGGCACCGGCGGCGGCGTTTATTCTTCTCCTTGCTCTCCTTCCCGGAGCTTCTGGCCTGCCCATTTCGTCTCCATTGCCGATTCCGCCTCGCTCAAGGAAGATATAAAGCTAGTTTTGGAGGTTTTGTTGAGGAAGAAGAGAAGGAACACTGTCATAGTTGGTGACTCTCTGTCCATAACGGAGGGTCTGGTTTTGGAACTGATGAGCAGGGTGGAGAGAGGAGAGGTTCCTGATGAACTGAAATCTGCCCATTTCGTGAAATTTCACTTCACTTCAGTGCCATTAATGTTCATGAAAAGAGAAGAGTTGGAGCTGCAGCTTTCAGAACTGAAAAGGAAGGTAGATTCTCTTGCATCTGGAGGAAGGGGAGTCATTATCTATACAGGTTGTTAAGATTAGAACCAGATTGAATTTGAATATGTATTACTTGAATTAGGTATAATAATCATACAGTTAATTTTTATTTAGAGTGATATGGTATTTTTGTTTTGAGTCTCTGTGTTTCTTGTAACGCATGCAGGCGACTTGAAGTGGATAGTTGACACGGTAGGGTTCAATGGAGAGGTTTTTTCTGGGTATAGCCCAGTTGAGCATCTTGTTACAGAAATGGCGAGGTTTCTGTCCCATTACAACTCATTGAACAGAAAGATTTGGTTAATGGCCACGGCCAATTATCAGACCTACATGAGATGCCAGATGAAGCAGCCTTCTCTCGAGATGCAGTGGTCTCTTCAAGCTGTTTCTGTTCCATCAGGTGGACTTGGTTTGAGTCTTCATGCGACTAGGTGATCAGTTAAACCTTTCTTTTTCTCTACTCTACTTTTATTCTTAATGTATTCTATATATTGTTTGGGTAATTGTGTGTGTGTGTGTGTGTAAATGCTGGCAACATATTACTGGTTGGTAGCAGAAATTTTGTTTTCTTTCTATTTTGCTATATATATGTGTTTTCATGGTCTGACTTGTCTGAAGGAGAGCAGCACCACGCCACTGCAAATATGTAGGGTTGTTAGAGACAGATATGAATCACTCTCCTTTTGTTTCTATCTTTGTCTGGATATGCATTCCACTCGTGACCAATATATAATTCACTTTCTGTTCAGGAAAACAAACAAGAAAAAAACAAACAATTCAAGGTTTTAAATTTTTAAAGGTTTTTTTTTTTTTTTTTGGCGGGAAAAAAACTCGCTTGTAAGAATGCACGACTGCTATAGGGAATGGTGAAAAGAGAAAAGTTGCAAGTGAAGTGATACATGGGCACTGTGTTCTTTTCATTTCCCATTGAATTTGCTTCGTTTATAAATTTTATCTAGCTGGTAGAAAATTAGGATTTTTTTAATTTGAAAATTCTATGCTGAAAAATTAATTAGTCTGACAAGAAGATGAAAATGTTAATATATGATAATTAATTTGGGTGTGCATGCAGTGTACAGGAGTCAAGGATGAGCTTCTCAGAAAACCCATCTCAAGCTCTGGAAACAAAAGCTTTTGTAGGAAACAAGGATGAAGATAACAAGCTCAGATGCTGTGCAGAATGCACCTCCAAATATGAAAAAGAAGCTGCTTTGCTCAAGTCTGGCTCAGCCCAATTGCCTTCCTGGCTTCAATCACATAACAGTACCCATGCACATCATCAGAAGGTACAAGAAGATCTACAATATAACACGCGCATTTATATATTTAACCACTAGGGTGGGAGCCTAGTAGGTAAAGGTGAATTATCTTGCCTCCAAGAGGTTTCGAGTTCGTCTCTTGAGTTCCTAGCTCACACTACCATTTGAGGATTAATTGGTCACTTAGAATGAGAATATCACAGATTAATTTAAGGTTAAAGGTATTGTCTGTGTAATGAATTGGTTCTGTCGAGCCTAACCTAATGAATGAGGGAAGAGACTGATCGTGCTCCTACACATAGAATCCCTTAGTTCCAAACATACTCCTTTTCTATCAACAATTGTTAATTCTTTTACCTTGTATGCCAACTTTTTTCTTCTTTTTTTTTAAGCAAATAATTATTCTGACTTCACTTCATCAATTTCAGGATGATCTGGTTGAGTTGAGGCGACAATGGAACAAAATCTGCCACAGCCAACACCAAGGCAGGCCTTTGTTCAACCAAAGGCTAATTCCAAAGAGCTGCAACTACAGATCATCAATATCATATCCAAGGTGGCCTAATGAGAACAGCTTTTTACTAGACTCCAATATTAATAATTCAATCTCTTTTTCCCCTTCCAACTTGAAATCCGACCAAATTGCCAGTAGCCCCCTGCAGCCTCGTTTCAGACGCCAGCAATCTTGTCACATCGAATTCAGTTTCAGCAATGGGTTCAATCACAAGCAGCAGCAGCCTATGGAACCAAACTTGGATTCTCTCAAGAACTCTGATGGAAAGGAAGTAAAAATCACTCTTGCTCTTGGCAATTTTTCTCAGCTCCCAAACAGCACTAAAAGAAGTGATCAAATTTGTAAGCGTTTGCAAGAGAATGTGCCATGGCAATTGGGAACCATCCCTTCAATAGTGGAAGCTTTGATCGAACCCGAACCCATGAAGAAGGAGACCAAGTGGTTGCTGATTGAAGGCAATGATGCAATAGGAAAACGGAGACTGGCTCGGGCAATTGCAGAATCTGTTTTCGGGTCGCCCGATTTGCTTCTCCACATGAACATGAGAGAATCAAGAGAAGATCATAAGATGGGGACAGTACTCGAAAGGGCCTTGAGAAACAATGAAAAGATGGTAGTTTTGGTTGAAGATGTTGACTTTGCTGATATCCAGTTCCTAAAGGTTCTTTCTTTGGGTATGGAAACTGGGAGTTTTGGAGAATTTTGCAGAAAGGATGGAGAAACAATATTCATCTTAACAAGGGGAGATTGCCCTAGCCATGGAGATGGGATCAAAGACCTGAATTCTGTAATCCATATGAAACTGGAGGTCAATAGAACGCTTCCCAGTATTTCAGAGGTACAGCAGGAGTCTCGTGCACTGGGTTCGCCTAAAAAAAGAAAAGCGGAGTGGGATGTCTCAAACAAGGCCAAGAGTCCAAGGCAGCCGCCAAGCGGATCAACCACCCTTGATCTGAACATTAAGGCCGATGAGGACGAGGAAGACGAAGACAGAAGCGAAGGTTTCAGCCCCAATTCGAGCGATTTGACGCGAGAAATGGGGAATGAAGGCCACATCAATCCATGTGGGTTCCTTGAATCGATCAAGAATCGGCTTGTCTTCAATTCGGATTGTGAAAAGGAGATTAAAGAGATGGTCTTGGTCAAGATCAGAGATTGTTTTGAAGCGGTGATTGAGAGCAGTTGCTTCTTGGAAGTGGAAGAGAGGCTGTTAGAGAAGCTCTTGCTTGGCTTTGGGGATCTCGTCAACAGCCTGTTTGAGAAATGGCTGAAAGAGGTTTTTAGTACAAGCTTGTTAACGGTCAAAAATGGCCGCAAGGAGGGGATAAGCAGTGTTAGGCTGTGTTTGGGGGGGAAAGAAGATAGAGAACTTGAGGGTTTAGCGTTGGACTTGGAGAGTGGGTTCATGGCTTCAGCCCTGCCCAAGAAAATTCAAGTTTCCTTTATGGGTTGATAATGTCTCCTGTAAATGTAAAATCATCAAAATGTACTTTAATTAGTGTTACTGCAATGTTCTTGGTAGAACTAGAATGTCCCTTTCCTAATTTTCTTCCTCTCCCTTCTTGGTTGGAAATTTTGGGTCTCCACGACTCAATTCGATATCGATTCTATATTGAAAAGGTATTGTGTATATTAATTACTTGATTTTATAATAATCAACTTTAACTAATTATTTTTACTTGCTTGAAAATAATATTTAAGATCTATTCAAAATCTCTGCCAAAATCGAGATCACAAACGATAAGGAACGTGTAAGAACAATAATCTTAAGATTAACTCAAAACTATTTTTACTAAATATTTAAAATAATAAAGTTATTATCACGGCCCAATATTTTTTATTGACAATTATATTAAAAATAATCAAGTAAAAATATATACATAGAAAGAGCTTCGCGTTGCATCAAACTAATCTAACACTTTACCATGAAAAGAGATTTCTTTTCTTTTTGAGGCATTCAAACAAAGCTTTAATTCTACACCTCATTGGACATTGTTCACGCACGACCATTGAAAGGGATGTCTAGAAACTCCATAGAGTTAAGCAATTTATGATCCATTTTTTTTTTCAAAAATTAAATGTACTTGGCAAATGATAAATAAATGAATTTTATTAACTCCAACCCTCTTGAGTATAAGTAGAATATATCTATTAATTCAAAGCTTAATTAATCCCTAACTTGAATCGTTTGATTTAGGGGGTGTTTAGCTTATTGCTTTGATCACTTATAAGCTGTTGTTATTAAGCAAAAATTGGTGAGATGTTTGGATACACCTCATTAGTATTTAAGTTTGATAGTTTAAATGCTACTATCACACAATTTTGCAAAAGTTAGTGGGGAAGCTTTGGCAAAACGCTGCTAATTTATAAGTTGTCTGGATCAATCATTTTATCATTTTACTCTCATCTTTTTTACTAATTTTCAATCATGCTTTTCTTTTTCAATCTTTGACTCTCACCGCTTGTCGCCCCAACTCTTCCGACCATCACTATCACCCTCGTCAGTCGCTTCCTGTTGACCATTGCCCTCATTAGCAACATCAGTCGCTGCCCCTATTGACTCCTCCGTCGACTATTGCCCTCATCTGCTTCAACAATTCTCCTCCATCACTGACCATCTGTCGCCCCATCGACCACTACTCGTTGTCGTCCCCATTCTCTTCTCCTCTCCACTGCCATTGAATGTGTGTGTGTATATATATATAACATAAACATATATATATACTGTAATACTCAGGAATGATTTGAGGATATAAATGGTATTTAGTGAAAGGCATAAATGGACTTTGTGGAAAATAAGACTATAGGGTACACTAACGCAACTTTGGACGATTGAATTAGTTAGAGGAAGTACCCTGGACCCTAGATAGCTAAGGAAAATGGTATAGTATCGACAAGTAATATGAGTTATGATTTTAGGCATCAAAAGAAGTTAGATCGGAAACGGTTCCCGGTATAGCTAAAAAGGCAATTGTGATTTAGGCTGAAATACCGAATTATTGTACGGGGCATCCGGGAAGTCAATGGAACCCCGAGGAAGTTCATATTTGGCATATAGAGTGACCCTTCAGTAGTTTTTGGAAGAAACAAAAGGGTTTGTAGCCAAAACGAAGATTCGAGTCTAAGTGCAGTTTTTCGAAATTGACAGAGGGAGATCGAAACGATATTTTTTCAGAATTTTAAAGAGAATGTTTTAAGATATTTCAAAGGGTTATAAAGGTCTTTAAAGAGAAGTTCAGTTTTTGAGCCAGGGGCAAAATCGTAATTTTAGAGGTTAGGGTAAAAGTGTAATTTACCTAAAAATTAGGGGCATTAGCGTAATTAGTCTATTTTTTTAGGGACTAAAATGCAATTAAAAATTAGTCCGGAGACCATGTTGAAGAGGGTTAAAGTGCAATTACCCAAAAGTTCGGGTCAAAGTGTAATTATTGAAACTTTTTTACTATGGGCATTTGAAAAATTCAGGAAAAGCCTTATAAATGACCTTGGTGATAAAGATGAAGTTTCATGATGATATTAGAGATAAAATGAAGCCTTATGATGACGTTAGAGATAAGATGAAGGCTCATGATGACTTTATGGATAAGATAAGATTTGAATAAGATTTAATTGGATAAGATTTTGTTGGATATGATTTGAATAAGATTTGATTTGGATAACAATGATTATATAAAATCTTAGAAGATTTAGAATGATTGTAGAATATCTTAGAAGATATGGTAATGATTATATAAAATCTTAAAAGATTTGGAATGATTGCATAATATCTTAGAAGATTTGGTAATGATTATATAATATCTTTGAAGATTCACAATGATTGCAAAAGATATTAGAAGATTTGAAATGATTATAGAAAATCTTAGAAGATTTACAATGATTGCAGAAGATCTTTAGAAGATTTGGAATGATTGTAAAAGATTTTGAAATATTTGAAATAATTGCAGAATATATGTTTCTTGGTGGCTAAGTTTCCAAAACTTATAAATAGGGGTTCATAACAAAAGGTTTCTCATTCAAAATTGTAAGAAGTTCGTGCCAGATAAGATAGCTTCGGGTTTAGTAGATAGAGGGCTTTTTAAGCATATGCGAAGCATCACACGCGCAGAGCACTTGGGTAACGCGTGAGGACGTGTAAGGAGGTGGTTTGGTCAAAAAACTTGAGAAGTTGCACAAAAGTTGAGGTTCAGCACAAGATTTGAGGCATTTGAATTTCGTTCAAGGTGAGTGGTTTGACTCTAGTTTTACTCTTGTTTGGAAAATATCTGGTGTGAGTGTAGCGGGTTCAAGTGAGCGGTCTCACCAGAACTCAGGATGCTATGCTTATGTGTTTCACTTATGTATTTATGTCATCATTTGCATATTATACATGTGATATATTGCATCAACTGTTTTTACTTACAAAAGAGTCGGTGCATGGCGTGTAATTTTCATATCATCGAGGTATTGATATTCGTGTCAATGTTATTTTCTGTGTGGAACGGGATGGGGTCAACTTGAGAATGGGACAATGTTAATCCAGGTGAACGGGTGTCACAGTGGGGCACTCGAGGGAACAATGTTAAACCAGGTGAACGGGTGTCACGACGGTGCACTCGAGGGATTAACATTAGACCAAGTGAACGGGTGTCACAGTGGGGCATTCGAGGGATTAAGTATGTCAGGGTGATTTCTCAAGTTAGACGTGTCTTGCATGTTGTCGTTTGTCTGAGTATGCCATGCTCGTGTGTCTCTCATGCATTGTATAAACTATTTCATACCGTCACTTAGATGTATTATCATCTAACCTGGGCTATGCCCCTGGAACGTTTAATGTTCCAACCAGGGACTGCTGCGAGGGCAAGGATGTGGCCAGTTGAGGGCCAAAGGTGCTTGGTTTGTTAAGTTGTTGTAACGTTTGGAGACTTTAGTGTGTATTTCAAGTTGTAAATGAACAGTTGTATAATAGCAATGTTATCATTTGGTCTGTATTACGTATTTTGCTATGGAATCACAATGTAAGAACTATGGTGTTTGATATTAATGTATTCGCTGCGTTGTATTATGTCTCGTTTAGTGTAAGATTATTTATCTTAATAGTTAAACGGGCAAGGCTGGAGTTCTCGGGATTTGTATCTGCATGTGAAGATTGTTCTTGATACACCGCGCGTGTTGAACTTGGAGGAAAAAAAAAATCTCGGGAATACCCTTATAGTGACACGCCTGGCAAGACGGGGTGTTACATATACATATAATAATATTGTATTAATATATTTTTAATAATTATGTATAATTTATCAACATTTAATGATAAAATTTTACACCATTCAATATTGTGTCTATTTTGATCTTTTTGTCAAATTTTGATAACTTATTAGCTTTTTCAAACCAAACATATAACTATTAATTGATAGTTTAAAAATATATTCATGTAAACACATTATCAACTTAAATACTATCAAACTTTAAAATTTTATATAACTTAAAAGGTAAATAGCTTAAAAGCTATTGAAGAAAGGGGTAAGCCAAACACCCCCTTAATCTCTCTTCCTTCCAACTCTCTTGGCTGTAGTCAATTAATGACCATTAATTTGCTATTGTTCTGAATCATGCCTGTTCCGCATTGGGTCTCCAATCCATACAAGGATTATTTATAAAAACAAAAAAGCATAATCATGATAGCATGTTTTATTGGGCTTCCGTAGAAGAAGAAGAGTTAATTAGATGTATTATTTATAATTAGTAAATATATTATTGTAAAGGTACACGAGATGTCTTTCTTACAATATATTAGTAAATATATATATACAAGCACTTATATAATGTCACCTTTTAGTTCAAATTGCTTAGATTGGTTTAATCAATACAGAATGGAGATGATTACTTTTGACTTGATTGTGGTGGTCTGGATCAAATGGGGAAGCATGATTACATCAAGCGGCTGAGTGGGGTCCTCGTACGTACCTATCATACAACACAAAACCCCCCAATAATTTCCACTTTTTTGTGTGGATATGATTATCACTTTGAGATATCTATCATCATAGTGTTGTAACACATTGCACTCGCTTTAGCCTTTAGGAGAAGAGAAGACCCTCAATCACCCTATTATCTCCGTTCAACCAAAATTAAAGCTCAGTCTATAATAGGGGAATGATGGGTACACATCATTGCCAATTACCCACTTACTTCTAAAACAAATAGGCCACGTTATATATATAAACATGAAAAGAAATCATTTTTATTCTAATCACCTCAACCGAGAATGAATGATTGCAAACCCATTAGCTCAATCCAATCCTCCTGGCTTATCATCTAATGAACTTAAATTCAGTTTTTTAATTTGATATCAAAAAGGCCTTCTTTATCATGCCATACATCCTTGTTTAATCCCACCATTAAAGGAGTTCATATTCCTCGGGCTTCAACCAAGATTTCTCTTTTTGTTTCTTCATAGCTTTAAGTTTAACTTGGTGTGGGGCACCCACTTTTTTTAACTCTATAATTGAAAAAAAATATTAATAAATTCTAATCCTCTCTTATAAATCCACGATTAAGAATAAAATATTCTTGATTAAGTTTTTAAAATATTATAATCATGCTATTGTGATAATGATAATGTAAAAATTTAATGAAAAATGACACAAGAGACTACCACGTGGTTAAGTAGAGTTTTCTCACTCTTTTTTGGGAACCAACTCAAACTAGTTAATAGGGAAAACAAAAATTAACATGGTAACAAAATGTTTGGTTGGATTAGAATAGATTGGAATAAATAAGAAAATCACAAAAATTCTCCTGTTTAGCATCATCCAGTTGGCCATTTATTTATGGCTGTAATGCAATATTTTGAGTGCCCATAATTTTATTATTATATAAAATTTAAAATAATTGAAACCATAATGGACATTTTTCTCGCTTTTTCTTCAACTTTTTTAAGGAAAAAGCTAAAAATAAATATAAAAAGCAATAGTTTTCTTCCCACCCAAAAAAATTAAAATGAAAAACAAGGATGCTCTGTTTTAGGGTTTCAGCTTTAGATATTAAGATATATTTCACGATTTCATGCAATTTCCTCTGCTTCCTCACCAATCGACTTTTTCCTTCCAAAATTTAATCAAACAAAAGAGGTAAGTGCTCACTGTCTTTACAAAAGAGAGAGAGAGAGAGAAATACAAATGTAGCCTCAGCTATATTATATATTAATGCTACAATGGTTACAAATTAGAAAGCATAAGGTACAGCCGGGCTAAGTTGTTAAAGAATGAGGCTTCAATGATGTTTACAACTTCCACACGAGAGAGAGAGAGAGAGAGAGAGAGAGAGCAATTAATGTACAAAGAATGGAACTAACTGCATACTCTAATTTACATTTGTATGCCTAGGGTTTCTCACTCGACATATACAAAAGGTTGGACCGGCAAAATACATTACCATCCCATAACGTGAAGCCATTATATTATGGGTGGGAACTCAAACTGGCAAGACCACATAACTTACAGACGCTGAGTACTTGAAGGTGAGTTTGATAAATTTTCCCCCACTCCATGTCCATGGTCAAGCAAAGTTTTTAGTCTTCTCTCCACCTCAGTGCTTTGTGAATTCATCTCTTCAATAATCATAGACACGGCAGATTTGCAGGAAACATCATCCCTAAATGCCAGGGTCCATCTCCCATCAACCAAAGTATTAGTCTTGAGCTTTCCTTGGGTAGCACATTTAGCGGTATCCCTGAATGGAAAGGTGGTTGGGCGGATCCGAAGGTGCAACCATCTTAAATGTTTTTCGTCTATTCTTGGCTGAAGGCAAAGAGTCAGAGTCAAGTCTATATCATTGGTCCTATTCGTTTCATGATCAGCTAATATAATGATTTTACACCAATAGAGGAATAAGTATCTAGTGAAAGAGATAGGTTGAGGAAGACCAAGAAAAATTTGGTGCGAGACACTTAGGTATGATATGACAATGTTTTAGGCAAGAATATCTAGCATAGAGCAGGACCACGATAGTGAAAACATTGTACTGACGCTTAGTAGATAAGAGTGGTAGGGAATAGTTTCCGGCACAATTTTGACCATGACAGAAAGTTTATAGAAAAAAGTTCAAAATGGGATGCCGAGAGGAGACCAAAACAGTGCGTCCATGGTAGTACAGATATGCCTCTTTAAGTGCAATTGTCACAGCTTCTAGGCCCTGAATCATCTGATTTTTTACTGGCCCCACTAGTTTCGAGCAACAATAGATTAGCTTTTCAGCCTAGACGTGCAAAGAATTCAATAATAATAAAAAATAGGTGGCATGACTCTGTTTTGGTTAAATATAAGAACCTTGCTAATTGACAATTATTGAAAAGGATAGGGGCCTTACATTACAGCCAGCCAAAGGTGCAGTAACACGAACAACTCCATAATGCTGTTTCAATGGTAATTCTTCTGCAAGAAGAATCCACCCAGATGTGCCAACAGACAATGCTAGGAAGCATAAATGGCGTTCTTTACCTCTCTCAAATGAAATTCTACAGGGCACTGCATCAACTAAATAGCAGCCGTGGAAGATTAAAGTGAGAAAAAAATGATTTAGCAACCAAAGTGAACAGTCATTTCCTCAAGAAATCCAAAGAATGATTTGATTTTAAGATGAGTTAAGAGCCATTTAATAAACAAAGACACGTATATGGTGCCCTATGGATAGACGCATTCACCAGTCGAAATAGGAAATAGTGTATAGCTCCTATTATAAGAACAAGAGGGAGAACATACCAAGCTTTAATTCAACACCTGGTTTTGGACTGAATCCATCCAGGCCTGTGCTTTTGGCTCGATACTTCTCGGGGACATCAGTTGGCAACTGGATAGGTGGTTGATCAGGCAAAGCTCCACCAACAGAGAAAGTCCGTAGTTGATAAAGAAGTACAAACACCTAAAATGCACACCATGTCAACAACTACTGAAATCAAAAGATAAATAACAACAGCAATAACAGACACTAGAAAACATTAATAGACACAAAATGAATGTGTGTTAAACAAAAGCAGGAACATGAGGCCGGTTTTTATTTTTTATTTTGTGACAGTGGCATTTCAGGATGAGGTTAGTGGATCAACTTTTACCTCTCCAATATTTACAATAAATATATGTTGGCATTGAAGCACCCAACGACACCGTTTCTCTTAAAAAACTCCGGGCAGGAGGGTCAGCTGCAACCAGTGCCACGTGGCACTAGAGGGCAGCTTTGACAACCGCCCAGACGCCCATCATCTCGATCATGCTCTTGTCTCGTCCTAGTGCAATTCTGACCATCGATGCTACCTTTTATCTGCTTCAATCCGAGCCCATCAAATGCATAGTGCGACTCCTATTTAT
The DNA here is from genome assembly GCA_036245055.1 of Diospyros kaki. Classification (NCBI taxonomy): domain Eukaryota; kingdom Viridiplantae; phylum Streptophyta; class Magnoliopsida; order Ericales; family Ebenaceae; genus Diospyros; species Diospyros kaki. The sequence goes on from BSEG01000003.1 coordinate 34,443,750, forward strand.
TTACTGTGCATCGAGATTTGTAGAGTGACAGACGAGAAAGAGAGAGGGTTGTCGTTTGAGCTTGCGAGGGGATCTTTCTCATTCCATGAATCAGACTTTCTTCGGCTCCTTTCTGGTCTCCTCTCTGGTCCAAATAGGGTAAGCCTCTGATCCTTGTTCTTGTTATGATCTTGAGGCGTGTTTGATATAGAACTTGTCTCTGTAAAATACGAGTGATTGTGAGGCTTGTATACAGTAAGTTTGTAAACCCTATTTTTAACTCCGATAGTGCAGTGAGCTCTCCATTACCGGAGCTCAACGTGGACGTAGCCCTTTCGGGTGAACCACGGTAAATCTCTCGTGTTCATTCTGCTTTCATTTTTTACTCGTTTTTATTTGTTTTGAATGGTGGTTTCCGATTTATGTCTCTGTTGAAAGAAAAGGTTTTATTTCAGTGATTCAAAGTGTATGAATGTTTTGGGTTGTTTTCTATTTGCGCAACAATTGGTATCAGAGCTATTTTTGCACTATGTGAGTCCTGATTATTTTTTCTTAAACTAATCAAAGTCAAGCTAGGGTTGTTGGTCGCCTGGTTAAACCTATCCTTTAGGCCTCTAGGTTTTTTGGTTTCTGAAAAGTCACGGTCAGTAGGTGTTTACTGTGTGTATTTGTCAGTGTCTAGGGTTTCATTAGGATACCTTCGTGCAAGGCGAAGATAACAACAACCCGATTTGAAATCGGAACATTTGATGGAAAGGGGGATTTCAGGAGTTGAAAAAAGAAGATGAAAGTATTACTCTCTCATCACAAAGTGCTAATTGCACTTGAATCGGATGACAAAAAATGGTCCACTGAGCAATCAGCCAGGACTGACGAGATAAGGGAGGAGGCTTTCAACCTAATATTTCTCCACTTGGGGGATGTTGTTATCAGAAAGGTAGACGGTATGACTAACCCACTTGACTTATGGAATACACTTGAATCTTTGTATGCTGTTGTTTTTGCTCCTAACTTAGTTTATTTGAAAGGTATGTTATTCAATTTTAAAATGAATACATCGAAATCTATAGATGATACTATAGATGAATTTACTAAACTTACAGTAATGCTAAGAGGAACTGACCAAGCCTTAGGTGATACTAGTGAGGCAATGATATTATTAAATTCATTACCTGATGATTACAATGTGGTTAAACATGCATTACAATACACGGGTACTGTACCAATATTAGAACTTGTAATTTCTGGTATCAAGGCTAGGGAATTAGAACTTCACACCTCTAAGAAATCAGGTAACAACTTATTTGTAAAGGGAAAGTTTGAAAAGGGTCAGGGTAGTTTTAACCACAATCAGAATGGGGGCACGGGACATAAGGGGAAACAAAATGGAAGGAAGGGAAAACAAAAACCTAAGTGGAAATGCTACCATTGTGGGAAGGAGGGTCATATTAAAAAATATTGTTATGATTTCATCAAGAAACAGAAACAAGGTGGGAATGTGACAGTAGCTGCCAGTAACTCAAATGCCTTGGCTAAAGTTTTAAATATCTCCCGTACATCTACTGTAAATGAATAGATTATGGATTCTGGATGCTCTTTTCACGTGTCCAAATATAGATTGGTTTCAAAACTTTAGCTCTAAAGAAATTGGCACTGTTTTTTTGGGAAATAATCATTCATGCAAAGTTAAAGGTATAGGTGGCATCTCTCTAAAACTACATGATAACAAAATTAGAAAGTTAACTGATGTGAGATATGTACCTGGACTGAAACGAAACTTGATTTCTCTTGGCATCTTAGATGAATTAGGGTTTTCATATAAAACTGAAAATGGTTTTCTACATGTATTTAAGAATGATGACCTTATTCTCTTTGGTACAAAGAAACATGGCTTATATGTGTTGAATGGTTGCTATTATATTCCATCTGCATGCATGGTTAAATCTGATAGAACAGACTTGTGGCACTTGAGACTTGGCCATATGAGCCAGAAAGGACTACAAGCACTGTCCAACCAAGGGTACCTTGGTCCAATGTCTGCAGATGCCTTAGGTTTTTGTGAGCCATGTACCCTAGGCAAGCAACACAAGCTGAGCTTCCCAAAAGGAACTCACCTGGCGAAGGTATGTCTAGAGTACTTGCACGCAGACCTTTGGGGCCCCTCCCAAGTCCCTTCACATGGCGGTAGCAGGTACTTCTTATCCATAATTGATAATTTTTCTAGGAAGGTTTGGATATTCTTAATGAAATCTAAGGATCAAACTCTAGAAAAATTTAGATCATGGAAAATTTTGGTTGAAAATCAAACTGATAGAAAGATCAAAACTCTAAGAATTGATAATGGATTGAAATTTTGTAATAGAGACTTTGATGAATTGTGTAAATCTCATGGTATCCTTAGGCATAAAACAGTAAGGAACACCCCTCAGCAGAATGGAGTTGCTGAGAGGATGAATAGAACTCTCTTAGAAAAGGTGAGGTATCTTTTGTTTACTGCTGGAATGCCAAAAACATTTTGGGGGGAAGCCCTGTCTACAACTGCCCACCTAGTGAATAGGAGTCCCTCTACAGTTATAAATTTCAAGTGTCCTGAAGAGCAATGGACTGGAAGAAAACTGAACTTAGACTATCTAAGAGTATTTGGTTGTGAGGCTTATGCCCATCAATTAGTGGGAAAGTTAGAACCCAGGGCTGTTAAATGTGTATTCGTGGGATACCAAGAGGGAACCAAGGGTTATAGGTTATGGGACAGAACTTCAGGTGAAGTTAAAATCATTATTAGCCGAGATGTAAAATTTAATGAATCTAATTTTCCATGCAAATCAGATAATAATGAAGATAACTCAACACCTAACGACCCTAGTGAGATTGTATTAGGAGGATGCACCCAAATTGAGGTTGGGCAACATGACTCTACTGCTACTTCAACTCCAAATGATCCACACACCCTTGATGTGTCCTTAGAACAAGAAGAAATCTCTGATCATGAGAGTGATCATGAGGCTCAACCTGATAACCCAGAAGTTGAGGAGTATGACTCTCCTCAAGAAGACCTAAGTAATTATCAACTTACCAGAGACCGAGTAAGGAGGCCAATCAGGTCTCCTGCTAGATATGCATACTCAGACCTGGTATTTTGTGCTTTAGTTGCCAGAATGGATATGAGGAGCAATGAGCCTACCTGCTATGAGGAGGCTGTCAGCTCGCATAACAGCATTAAGTGGAAATAGGCTATGGATGATGAAATGACCTCTTTAAAGGTTAATGAGACTTGGAAACTAGTTCCAAGAGCTGATAAGCAGAAGTTAATTAAATGTAAATAGTTGTTTAAGCTTAAAGAAGGGATGTCCCCATCTGATCCTCTAAGATTTAAAGCAAGACTTGTAGCTAAGGGTTTTTCACAAAGAGAAGGAATAGACTACACTGAAATTTTTTCACCAGTAGTTAAATTCAAAACCATACGTATGATGCTTGTTGTTGTAGTGCAATTTGACTTAGAACTTGAACAGATGCATGTCAAAACTGCTTTTTACATGGAGACATAGATGAGATAATTTACATGGAACAACCTGCTGGGTACATTGATAAAAATCATCCTGATCATGTCTGCTTACTTAAAAAATCATTGTATGGATTAAAACAATCGCCTAGACAATGGTATAAAAAATTTGATAACTTTGCTGCAGAAATTGGTTTTAATCAAAGTAAATATTATAGCTGCTTCTACTACATACTATCAGATGTCCCTATTTATCTCTTACTGTATGTTGATGATATCTTGATTATTAGCAAATCCAAGTCAAAGATCTGTGAATTAAAGTCACTGTTAAACACTAACTTTGACATGAAAGACTTAGGACCAACTAAGAAAATCCTAGAGAAGATAGTAGAAAGAGATAGAATCAAAAGAAAATTGAAAATACACCAGCATGATTACCTTTTTAAAACGGTTAGAAAATTTGGTATGGCTGAATGTAAAACTGTCAGTGGTCCATTAGCTGGACATTTTATATTGTCTAAAATTTAGTGTCCATCATCTGAATTAGAATCTCTAAAAATGGAAAATATACCATATGCAAATGTAATAAGGACCATAATGTATTCAATGATAAGCACTAGGCCAGACCTAGCATATTCAATATCCCTATTAAGTAGGTTTATGTCCAATCCAGGAAAAACTCACTGGGAAGCTTTGAAACATGTATTAAAATACATTAATGGTTCATTACATATTGGCTTAAATTTTGAGAAAAGAAATGACACTCTTGACCTAGTAAGCTATGTAGACTCAGACTTTGTAGGAGATAGAGACTCCCGTAAGTCCACCACAACATATTTCTTCACATTGGGTGGCAACGGCTTTAGCTGGAAATCCCAGTTGCAGCCTTTGGTTGCTCTATCTTCCACTGAAGCAGAGTATGTGACGGTTACTGATACATTCAAGGAAGCTATCTGGCTTCAAGGCCTCTTGAAGGAAATCAGTCTTCTACAAGGTAAGGTCAAGGTATTTTCTGATAGCCAGAGTGCAATTCATTTATGTAAGAATCCTGTTTATCATGAAAGGACTAAACATGTTGATGTGAAGTTTCATTTTGTGAGAAATCTGGTAAGTAATGGAACTATTGAAATCCTCAAAGTATCTATAGAGGATAATCCAGCCGATGTTGGGACAAAGGTAGTAACGGCAGCTAAGTTCAAGCACTGCTTGGGCTTACTGCATGTTGAGGTCGGTTAATCCAAACCAACCAGAGCAATGAAGGTATGGATAGAAGTTTGCTGCACTTATTGGTGTCCTGTATCGTTGATGCTTCAAGGTGGAGATTGTTGGCATTAAAGCACCCAACGACATCGTTTCTCTTAAAAGACCCCGGGCAGGAGGGTCAGCTGCAACCAGTGCCACGTGGCACTGGAGGGCAGCTTTGACAACCGCCCAGACGCCCATCATCTCGATCATGCTCTTGTCTCGTCCTGGTGCAATCCTGACCATCGATGCTGCCTTTTATCTGCTTCAATCCGAGCCCTTCAAATGCATCGTGTGAACCCTATTTATTTACTGTGCATCGGGATTTGTTGAGTGACAGACGAGAAAGAGAGAGGGTTGTCGTTTGAGCTTGCAAGGGGGTCTTTCTCATTCCATGAATCAGACCTTCTTCGACTCCTTTCTAGTCTCCTCTCTGGTCCAAATAGGGTAAGCCTCTGATCCTTGTTCTTGTTATGATCTTGAGGCGTGTTTGATATAGAACTTGTCTCTGTAAAATACGAGTGATTGTGAGGCTTGTATACAGTGTGTTTGTAAACCCTATTTTTAACTCCGATAGTACAGTAAGCTCTCCATTACCGGAGCTCAACGTGGACGTAGCTCTTTCAGGTGAACCACGGTAAATCTCTCGTGTTCATTCTGCTTTCATTTTTTACTCGTTTTTATTTGTGTTGAATGGTGGTTTCCGATTTATGTCTCTGTTGAAAGAAAAGATTTTATTTCAGTGATTCAAAGTGTATGAATGTTTTGGGTTGTTTTCTGTTTGCGCAACAATATAAAAATATAAGATCATAAAATTCCGCCACTATCAACTTATGTCTCTTAGTTATTTATTACAATCCTTCAAAAGATCATAAGTGAACCCTCCATAAAACCCATGGTCCATTAGGGTGTGTTTGATAGCAATTAGTGGAAAAGAAAACATTTTATAATTTGCATGGAAAACAAAAACCACCTCCCCCTAGATGGAATTTTCCATGGAAAAGAGGTCAAAATATGCTTTAATGGTTGTACAATGGAATTGAATTCCATAAAAAATGTAGTGTGTCAAACAACAAAGATGGAATTCAATTCCTTGGATGAGACATTTTCCATTGACTTTCCATGCTATCAAACACACTCTTAATGAAAAATTGCAGAAAAATTTTCACAATGATTGATCTTGATTTATTATCCTGCATAACACACTTCCTCTATAACCATGGATGCTGCTGCCCCCAGAAGAGATTGATTTTAAATGTTAATCACATGTTGGTGATTTGTTAAGTAGTTAACCAATTAATATTTTATGATTGAATATTTTTTGAACTGTCATATGGTTTTAATCAATTCTCTAACTTTTTGAAATAAAGAATAGGATATGGACTAAAATACCTGCTTGCTTCACCATTAATAATCTTTCCCTAGATTAATGCACATCCAAAATAAAAAGGTGGACAGATAGAAACCAGCAGTGAATTCCTAGATCCACTGTGGCCACATGGCATAAAGGTTGTAGGATCAAGAATTACTGGATTATTTTTGTGATTCTGTAGAACAAATTGGTAAATATGGAGTTTAGAGACAACCTTCACCAACTCATACAATCTTTCTCCAGCAGTAAAGGATGATTCACCCAATGTAGCTCCTGCAGGACATACTATTGTCAATGCCCAACCATATACAACAATTTTAGGGGGAAGGGGGCCCCGCGGGGGGGGGGGGGGGGTGCACTAATTTTAATATTTTTATGCTAAAACTTCAATTCCTTCAATTTTCCATACCTGTGTATGAGCACTGCCGGGATGGGAATAGCAAGCACTTGGGCTCTCTCTGAGGGGATGAAGCCTCAATTGCTACAAATAAAATTTCACTGGTCAACATACTTCTATTAAAGAAAATTTTAGTACATTTTTATTTATGGTAGCAAAGCTGAATACCTCTTTTACACTTCTTCCACTCATCACAGAGGAGTGTTACAAGTAGGTCACACCAAGTTCCTCTAGTCTCCCCAAGAAGGCCACTAGTACAATTCTGGTAGGAATCCTATGCATGAAGAGGCTAACACGTCAATATGCAATTAAAAAACAATCAGCCATCCTGAAAATAGTGAGAGAAATTAAGTTAAAGATGCAACTTATGGACTGTATGGCCTGCAGATGTGAGACATGAACTAGGAGATGATAATTTTTTTTATATGCTATTTCAAGAGCAATAGTTATTATCCTTATCTAGAACATCATATCAGCAGTAGTGGTTAGGAGGAAAGGAGGTGAAGATGAGTTCAAGTTTCCAGGAACACCACTCACTGATGAGAAACAACAATCCAAAAGGCACATATGTCAACAATCAAATCTTTTAGCGTAAAAGGGTCTTTATACAATGATGTGATGAACTATAAAACATCTGTTCATTTACAAGGAAACCTTCAGACTTGTCCACAGTGTGCAAATGAAAGGAAGAAGAAATGTGAACTGAACAATGTGGCTTAGAACTATTCAGATGGTGATGACACTTGTAGACATAATACGAGTGGCTTGGGTAATTTTAGGGTTCTTTATGTTATCTGTACATGAGTCTACTTAATCTGTGCTTGACAAGACTGATGACTCTTGAGTCTGATGAAAAACAACCACTATTCATAAAGAATGTGCCAAACTATCCAAGGAATGTTTTAAGATTAAAAAGAGCAGCATTAATTCACAGGAAAAATTAAATTTCATTGAAAAAGAAAGGGATGTCATAAAACCAGACTTGGAAGTGTCACTTGTCAAAGTTAGTAAACTAAAAAAACTCACAGAACTATCACGTCAGACAGAATGTGAAAAGTGGAAAAATAATTGTGTTGCCTATGGATGAAAACTTAGGACATTACAAAACTTGAAACTGACCTGTCTACTTCACAAATATCTTTGAAGAAGTTAAATCCAAGTACAGATCAACAACAACTATCATAGCCTTAATCCCACTAGGTGGGGTCGGCTGAATGCAAGTACAGATACTTTGAAAAGAATCTTGGAAGCTCAGAAGGATTTTAAAGGCAGGCAAGACAATGGATTCACTTGAACACCTTTGCGTATCTCTCCTTAAGGTTGGCTTTAATCACAAACCGAAACAAGGTTCAAAAAATGCACATTGCACTTCCAGCTGTATAAGTATCAAATTTTACTGCTGGTTGGATGTTTTAACAACTTGTGCTTTACTAATCATTAACTACTAAACATTCCAAATATTACTTATAATATCTTTAAGAAAGAAACTATATTAAAAAAGACAAGATGTCCATCTCAAGGCAACTAAGTGTAGGAAGGATGGCAACGGACAAAGCAAACAGTGAGAGCGGTTATCCACCATCAAGTTATGCAGTCAACAAATAATCATGGCAATTAATTATCATCTCTAAAATAGAAAGTGAAAGCTCCCACTCCAGCAAGTAGTTTAATTCCTCAGGAGGCAATATCTCTTGCCACCCACAAAAGTTCTTCAAGTTTTTGGTTGAAGCTGGGAAACAAAAGTTCTTCAACTAAGTTTTTGGTTCAAGTTTTTACCCATTCCCATTTTCAACACAAGGCATCCAAGAATTTTGTTCTTTGTTGCCAGTTTTTTGGTGACAAATATGACGGTGGAGATTGCAGTATCATGGCTTAGAATGATGCAGACATCGACAGAAAGTCAATAGCATATGGGCTGGTGTCAACATGAAGGCGGTTATTGTCTGGATCGCCATTTAAGCTTAGATGGCAAAAATGATGAAGCACGGCAATTAGAAGATGAAGAGAAAAATAGAAAAGAAATATAGAGAAGAATAAGCAGAGAAAACCTATAAGAAAAATAATCTTTATACTTGTGAGGTATCTTCTAGATTCCTACATAACTAAAATTCTAAAATAACTAAAATTGTGAAATTGTAAAATAATTAAACACTTTATCTCCACCAGGTAGCTGATTTCTATTTGAACTGTGCAACATGATTGCATCCTTCTATTGATGATCTTAGGAAGATGAGACATTTTTAGCCAAATAGTGCTTAATGCACAATATGTTGTGTTTCCATATTGTACTTGTTGGTTTCACCATGTCAACTAAGTTATGGAACACAACTATATCAATTATTCTCATTCACCACCATCTCATGAAATTTCTCCATGTGAAGATGGTGTTCAAACTTCATTTCATCATTACTCCGACAGGGGATATTATCCACTGCCGGTCCCAAGTCCAGATAAAGGAGGAGGGTTGCGTTAGGTAGCCGACAGCCAGCGTAAAACCTAGTCGGATCCAAATATGAATTCTAGACAAACTATTTGTTGGGATGTAACCCACATAGAAGTCTAGAATTCATGTAGCCAACCCCACATAGTGGGATAACGGCTGGATATGTTGTTGTTGTTGTTAGTGCTTAATGCACAAGAAGATCAGGGAATCAGTGGATCACCTACTTCTACATTGCCCTTTGGTGCACCAGTTGTGAGCGTAATTCTGTGTATGTTTATGGTGCTGATTTCAGTTTCAAATCTCTTACACTCTTGGTCATGTAATTGTCTAAAGGAGGAGACATAGAACTGTTACGAACAATATCAGAACAGAAACAGAAAAGCTTTTGAGGGAGAAGGCCAAATAGCAGAAAACTCCTTCACCTCTTAATGTGGTTAAAGAGGATTCCTGTTTTCATCTGTCCCTTTTTGCCTTATTCATAGATGATTTCCTTGATGAGATTGATAGCCTAGGTTTTTTCAGTCTCTTTCTTGTTCATCAATCAATATTGTTGTTTACGACAAATGAAGATCACCATAATGTTTACAAATATGCAATGTGATTAAAAAAATGAATAATGCAATACAGGCTGACCATTAATTCAATAAAAGAACACAAGTCAATTGAGGAAACACAGACCATAATCCTTCAGTATCAAGAATACACCACGTTTGAAGAAATTTAAGACAGAAATTGTGTTAAATAAGCCTGTTTTTCAACAGAAACTACAAGACTATATATATATGTGTGTGTGCACTACATAATAAAAGGTACTCGGAAACCAAACAAATAAGATAGGGGGATTTATGTGATGGAGTAGTCCTGGATGTTTAGGATACTACTTACTTTGAGCAATTTGAGATGATAGCTATTAAACTCCGCCTCACTATAAGGAAGCAACTGGCGCAAAAGCCAACCACCATCCCATAATGTTTCTGCAGAAATATTTGACCTGCAGAAAAGACTGACCAATGCATCGAGCACCTAACAGAAAAAGATGTCATATAAGAATATTAATAAAAACAAGCAAACTTACTTGCAACAGAAGCAAAGTAAAAAATTTTAACTACCCTTAACCAAGACAGAGAGCAAAGTCAGACACAAAGCAATGTACACATTAGGCACTTCATAAAGAACAGGAAAATTGCACGCCACACTGGCTTTTCTTTTCCTTCCACAGAACTGCAGGTACTTCTACTGTTAAAATTTAACAGTACATCAATAGCTAGAGATTACAGAAGATTTTCTTTGAACATGTAACTCTGCAACCTTTTTTGCAATGTCAGATGCACCTTGAGGCTCAATTAGTCACATTTGCATATAATGCATCCCTCAATATAAGGAGTAATATACATACATGTATGATATAATACATGCCAAGAAGAATACTAGGAGGGTAAGGGGGGAAACGGAGATTGTAACAAGGTCTTATAGTTGCTAATAATTCATTTCTTATTCTCTGTCTGTTATGGGCATTTCTATAATTTAGTTATGAGTTACATAAAGGTTTTCTAACAAGCTCAGTTACCAATATGCATTTAACCCTAATGGATCTAATTATTTGATTAACTGCAGTTTCACTAATGTACCAATATTACTCATCCCAAACTATAATCCGAGTGTCACAGACACTCGGATTATTAGAGGAATTTTTACAAAGGTATCAATATGTCTTCTTCTATTGGTGCTACACTTGGAGATGTACATAGGGTGTGAACAGATTTGACTTTTGGAGCTATGTTACTATAAAAATTTACATGTTATTTCTTTCCCAAAACGCACAAGCATGTGCACACAAAAAAAGGATAATAATAATAATTCTTAATTTAGTGGTTTAGAATTGAATTTCAGAACAGATAAATCTTTGAACGCCTTTCACTGGTGTGATGCACCCGTTATTTGAAAGTGCATTATGTGCAAATGAACCAGTGCAATTGCCTCACATCTCCTTCCCTATTATTCCCTCGGTCAACCTTCAAGCATGCATCAAGCTACATGTTTATTGTTTCTTTTGGAGGCAAAAGAAAAATATCCTAGATCAACATATAATACTCTAGGAGTAGAAATAAAGTTACTTGAAATCTGTTTATACTGGGGCTCAATCCAATTTCTGACCAAGAACACGGCAATCCATACTGATCCTGCTGACAGAAATGAGGGAAAAAGAAATCAATATTACTGGATAATTTTGCAAAAATATGCAAGAAATAATTAAACTTGAACATGTTAAAAGTTGGCAAATTTGAAATCATTTGAGTTCCAAACATTGATGCTACTGCAGTAAGAACTAAGAACAATCAATATGATGCTGATATTCTGAATTATAAAGCCAACTTTGCTCAAATGGCAACAGCCTAATGCACCCAAGCTCAAGCCTGGAAAAACAACACTTCTCCAGCTGAGCTAGCAATTAATTATTCTGCTCTCTAGTGCTCATACTCTCACTCGAAACACTAGCCCAACTATCAATTAAATCAAAATATAAAGCAAACAAGTACACAATTGAGAAGAAAATATAGCACAAAATTTTGAAGATAAATTTTACTTATCAGCTACTACATCAACATTCCAATACTTCCACCTTGTCCATACATGGATGAGAATCAGCCAATGAAACAGGAAATGGGCAACTCAACTTGAACGGTACTTCAGATGACAGTGAAATGGACAACCTAAATCAGGGGGAAATTTTCATGACAACCCATTTAAATGTAATGACAACTTATAAAAGTAGGCATATGAATTTAATGATATTCCACCTATTTTATGCTCAAAGTATATTACCCTGTTGAGGGGAAGTGCTAGGAAACTAGATTTTCATTGTTGTGTTATCTAATTTAAAGGAGGATCAGTTAAAGGTAAACTTAGGAAAATCGGCCGTTAACTCTGGTGGTCTAAAGTTCGTATCTATGGTCTACTCATCTGCTTCGTTTTGGATCTTCCATGTCAGGGGCTCGGTTATTGAAGGACTCAGAGAGGAGAGATCGAGTAGAAGAGACTATGTCGAAAGGGGGTAGGTCACAGCAAAGTAGTTCTATGGATTGGATCAAGAAAAAAAGATGATATCTGGGAAGAGCCCAAGTAAAAATCCTTGGGCTTTTTATGCCTACATTGCCTGCATGAGAATATCTAGGCATCGGGCAGCCTTTAAAATGAATAAAAATAAAGAATAAAACAACGCCTCAAGGTTCACCTTCAGTGAGCCCGGCCTACGCAAAAAAGACACATTCAAAATGTTGGAGAAGAAATCAATTATACTGATTATATTAACAGTCCTTATAGTTTGCTTCAAAATTTCATTTGGTCTGTATGGATTCAATTGGACCACTCTGGAACTTTTAATTTTCCTAAACTTGTAAAATTTAGCCCAATTAATGATATTCATTAACAACTGCACAAAAAAGTCCTTATGGGCCACATAAGTCTGGTAAAATAGTATAATTGCAATGTCATAATACCAACAATCATAAGCCCTTCATATCACCATAAACAAACACTAAAACCTATTCCATAAATACTCATACCAAAAACCAACCACATTGGCCCCACCTGTACTTTCTCTATCTCTATTCGTGACTTCACCCACCATTAGCACCACCTTCCACCACTATCATGCCCCCCCCCCCCACTTCCTCTTCCTCTTCACCAATACACCACCGGACCATCCCCTCATCCTTGTCTCCACCAACTCACCACAGCTGCTACCCCCTTCCCTCCTGTTTATTCAACTCACCTTTCCTCCACCACCCATTTCTGTTCCAATTTATTAGAAATGTTATCAATTGGACTAGATTTGCATGCTCATGAAATGTGGTAAAAACAACACTACAAGGGTCAAAATAAAACTCAAGTAAACTACAGGTAGTATTTGCATAACTGGCCCATTTGTTTACTAGCATATACTCACATATTAGTCAAACTTGTTCTTACAATAGCTATCATCTATTTGCGGCTCAAGTTTAAGATCAGCCAATATTTGCATTATGTAATATGATTAGACACATCTCAGAATGTTTGCTTCTTCAGCTTTTCAGAGTGAGTGAAGAATCATTCAAATTTACAAACCAAATAAATATCTTTCATTTGTCAACAAAAATGGCAAAATCACAGATGCAAATAGAAATAAGCGAATAAGTATGATAAAAGGCAGAGATGGAGAGATGAGCATCAATAACAGCATAGATACCTTTAGCCTTCGTAAATAGCTATCAAGTTCACTAGTGATGCCATCTTTCCCTGAGTGACTTTCTGATGAAAAAAGCTGCTCCTCACCTGATCCCTCACCCACCAAAGCTTGCTATAGAAACATAACAAAGAAAGCAACTATAATTCAGCCAAGCAGGTCGTCACTGGATAGATAAACTTGATGCTTTGAGAGAGTAACTTCTAAATATGCTGACCTCAATCTAAAAGAGAAAATAAACTATCGCTGAAACTAGTTGAGAAATCCATCATACAGTCAAAAGTCAAAGAAAATGTAACCAAAGTTTTTCACTAAAATAAAATATCAAGTTAGCCTTATTACAAAGATGATATTACTTGTGAAGTTTCCCTAACATGCAGCTACTTCAGAGCAACAATTATTAGCTTTTCTGACCCACTCCATGGAAGTATGGGGGGAACCTTAACTTGACATGGAGGCTAGAAGGTGCCAATTATTACAACATGACCTTTAAGGTTTCTCAAAATCAAGCAATGCAAATTGAGTAAATACTTAAAATATCTCTATCATTCTTTTAGACAGCCATTCCAGTTTACACTACCAAGTGCAATATCTCGTCAAAATATTAGGCTCATTTACTCAACTCAGGGCTGGCCCTGAGATTTTAGGGGCCCTAAGCTAAATTTTTTATGGGGCCCTCTACGACTATATTTAAAAATAAAATTAATATAAAAAAAAATTATTATATAAAATTCACAATATTTCACTTTAAATTTCCTCTTTTAACATTTTTAGATGAAAAATCAATAATTAAACTATTATAATTAATTTGTTCTAACATATATTTTTCAATAGACATAATCGTCAATCCATTAGTGTAGATTCACTAATAACAGAGGGATCACAAATATTGAAATATATACACAAAATTAATTGGGAATTTAAGAGCTAATAAAAAAAATCAAAAGATATACCTGATAAATCACACAACGGGATGATGAGGACGAAAATGGAATCACCAAAGAGAATGCATAATTATGAAATCAGTTGGATTTAGGACCTACGCCTGTATAAATTGATAGCAGATGCAGTGACAATGGATGGATAAAAAATTGAGAAGGAGTGGAACTGAGAAAGATGATGGAGTCGCAACCAGGTGCATGGAAATAGTTGTGATACAATCATACAAGGGGGAGATTGAGATTAATTAAAAATATATGGAATAGTTGTGAGGGGATGGGTGCTACTGCCAGATGCATAGGAATGGGATTGATTATTAATAAAGGAAGGTGAAAGATTGAGATTAATTAAAAATTATATTGATAATCATGAGATTAATTATTGATAAAAGAAAGGTAGGAGATTGAGATTAATTAAAAATTTATAATGATTTAAAATAGGCATGGCCCCTAATGTCTCGTTAATTTTTAAATTTATTATTTTTAATTAATTTTATTTTGTTAATTAATTTAAAATTTGAAAATTAAAATGGGCATGCCCCCCTAGTGGCTGAAAATGGGCATGGGCCCTAGGCAGCCTATGCCCAGGGTCGGCCTTGACTCAACTAAAAGCCCCATCAAATAAAAGATAGCAATTCTTCCATCATAATCTAGAGAATAGATGAATGAAGATTTCAGCAAGCATTCTTAGAGGAGACACTAATCCAGGAGTATTCAATTATTAGTTCTACAAACTAGATATCTTTTTGGGAGAGAGATTAATTTACGAAAGAAAAGGAGCTAGCAATCCAGTGACCTCATTCCATACAACAACTTAGACAAACTTGTGATCATTGATGACTATGATTTGAAATTTCAGTGGACTCTTGTTACGGAAAACATCTAGGTTTGGGTTTTATAAGTAAAGGAAGGTTAATTTGCACTTGATTTTGTAGAAGAAAAGGAAACAGTATTCCTTAAGTTTTATTGATATGAATGAAAATATTTATATAAGAGGTTTCCTAAGAATTCTCCTAAAATTTAGAACTAGATTACATTCCTATTCTCTAGATTATATTCCTAATATCTAGGACTAGATCACAACAATATTTGAATGTACAATAAGGATAAATAAAATAACAAACACTCTAAACTTTATCTCTAGTCAAGCTATCTCTATCTCTAGCCAAACTTGATCATCGATTGTTGTTATCTCTATCTCTTCGTATACTTCAACACTTTCCCTCAAGCTAGTGAATGGATAGCTACCATTCCTACCTTGCCTACTAGCTCCTCAAATCACTTAATCGCCAACCCTTTAGTAAGA
The DNA here is from genome assembly GCA_036245055.1 of Diospyros kaki. Taxonomy (NCBI): domain Eukaryota; kingdom Viridiplantae; phylum Streptophyta; class Magnoliopsida; order Ericales; family Ebenaceae; genus Diospyros; species Diospyros kaki. Next base: position 34,459,148 of record BSEG01000003.1, read on the forward strand.
AGATCTGCCACCTATTGATTGAATGAAACATAGGAGATTTGTAACAATCCAGATTCTAATTTTTTTTTTTTATAAAATGCCTGTCAATCTCAATGTGCTTAGCCCGATCATGTTGTACCTGGTTATGAGCAATATTTATTGTTGATTGGTTGTCACATAATAGCTTAATGGGGTGTTGTACTTGAATCTTCAAATCTTCTAGAATGATTTGTAGCCATAGGAGTTCACACATACCGAGGGCCATAGCCCTGAACTCAATCTCGACACTTGACCTTGATACCACCCCTTATTTTTTACTCTTCCAAGACACCAAATTACCCCCTAAGAACACACAATATCCAGTTGTGGACCGTTTATCCACTAGAGAGCCTCCATAATCCACATATGTGTAACCTTGAACTTCGAGGGTTGCTCCTGGTGCAAAAAGAATGCATTTGCCTAGTGTAGCCTTTAGATAATGTAGAATTCTTCTTACTACCTGCATGTGTTTCTCATTGGGGATATACATGAATTGACTTACTAGGCTGACTCCAAATGCTATGTCCGACCTAGTATGGGAGAGGTATATTAACTTACCTACTAATCTTTGAAACTACCTTTTATCTATTGCTTCCCCAGAGTCATTTGTCAGCAGTTTGATGTTTGGATCCACTAGAATTTGTGCTCCCTTTCCTCCTAGCGGGCCGGTCTCAGCCAATAAATCAAGTGTATACTTACTCTGAGATAGAAAGATCCCCTTCTATGAGTAGGCCACTTTAATTCCTAAGAAGTACTTTAATCTCCCAAGGTCTTTAATTTCGAGTTCTTTAGCAAGATTTTGTTTTAGGCCTTCTTGTTCAGCTTCATCATTACCTATCACAACAATATCATCAACACAAACCAATAAAACGGTTACCTTATCTCCCGTATGTTTGATGAAGAGGGTGTGGTCCCCTCGGCTTTGATGGTACCCCATAATTTTCATTGCCGTAGAAAATCGCCCAAACCATGCTCATGGGGACTGCTTGAGTCCACATAATGCCTTCTTCAATTTGCATACTTGTCATGCTTTGTTATGTGAAAAATCAAGAGGTAATTCCATGAACACCTCTTCCTTTAAATCCCCATGTAAAAATGCATTTTTAACATCAAGTTATTGCAACTTCCACCCCACATTAGCTGCTAATAAAATGAGTACTCGAACGGTTGTCATTTTTGCTATTGGGGCAAAGGTTTCAAGATAATCAATCCCATAGGATTGAGTGTAACCCTTGGCCACTAACCTTGCCTTGTATCTTTCAAGGGTACCATTAGCTTTATACTTTAGATTAAAGATCCACCTGCAGCCCACAAGTCTAACACCCTTGGGTTGAGATACTAATTCCCAAGTTTGGTTCTTGTGCAATGCCCTCATCTCTTCTAACATGGCTTATTTCCAATTTGGATCCTTTAGTGCCTCCCCCACTGGTTTTGGAATAACAATACCATCTAGGGATGTTAGGAAGCTTTTGTGGGTAGGAGAAAGGCGATGATAGGATAGGAAATTGGCTAAGGGGTGTTTGGTGCAATTTCGGACTCCTTTTCGGATTGCAATTGGAAGGTCTAGATCAGTAAATTCTGGTTCTGTTGCAGTTGTTTTTTTCAGGTGTGTGTGAAAGATACTTGAATCAGGGGCTGCCATTGGTGTGGGCTGTAGATCATCACTAGGCTGCCTTCTCTTGTACACATAGGGGGATCCTTTGTACCTGTCAGAAGGAACCAGCTGCTGGTTTGCTGATTCAGGGCATGTTGGATGAAGAGGAGAAGCTTCTGATGGATTGGACTGGTGAGAGGGAGATTGGGACTGCTTAGGAAGATGCTGGACAGCATCAGCAGTTGGTTCTGGAAAGGAAAAGTAGCTGTCTAAGTTAGTTTCAGGTTGAGTGTTCTTCCCCTTAGGCTGAGAGTCAAAGAAGAATTGAGACTCAATGAAGGTGACATCCTTAGAAACATAGATTTTTCGAGAGATAGGGTTGTAGCACTTATAGCCTTTTTGGGTTGGAGAATAACCTATAAATACACACCTTCTTGCTCTAAGGTCTAGCTTGTCTCGGTGGATCTTGGGTATGTGAACAAAGCATACACATTCAAAAAATTTGACAGGCAAAAGAGAATGTAACTTTATGTCAGGGAAAAATTTGGTTAGGCATTGGAGAGGACTTTAATTATTAAGAACCTTAGATGGGACCCTATTAATTACATAAGTGGCTATCAAAACACTCTCTCTCCAAAGATATTTAGGAACATTGTGATAATGAAGAAAGGCTCGGGTGACATTGAAGAGATGTCTCATCTTTCTTTCAGCATCTCCATTTTGTTGTGGAATGTCTATGCATGAAGATTCAGGGACTATCCCTTCATTTTGGAAAAAATGATGTAAGTGAGCATTGAAATAATCCTTTTCATTATCTGTTCTAAATTTTTGGATAGGAGTTCCAAATTGAGTGTGGATCATTTTGCAAAAAAAGGGTAGAATAGTCGCAATGCTAGCCTTATCTTTTAGTGGAAAAATTCAACACATTCGGGTGCAATCATCTATAAATGAAATAAACCACTTTGCCCCTGAATAGTTAGGAATTTTTGAAGGGCCCAAACATCTGAATGAATTAAAGCAAATGGCTTAGATGAAAGTTTATTGCTAATAGGATAAGAAGATCTATGATGTTTAGCCATAACACACATCACATTGAAAATTGCTAGGATCAAGAGTTCTAAACAAAGTAGGAAGCATTTCCTTTAATAGACTAAAAGGAGGATGACCTAGACGAAGATGATAAAGCCAAATGGCAGATTGATCAGATGCTGAATTTTGGGTTGAGTAGGCTGCCAGCAGTTGGTTGTCTTCAGGTAATGAACTCCTCCCTTGTAAGATGTACAGCATGTGTTGCTCTTTAGCCACACCAATCGTCCTCCCCGTATTCATGGCCTGAAATTTACACACATATGGAGAGAAAAAAGCATTGCAGTTGAGGTCTTCTGTGAGTTGTTTTATGGAGATAAGGCTTAGGGTTAAATATAGTACATAGAGTACTTGATTTATTGATAAATGAGGGCCAAGACTTACTTCGCCTTTTCCTTTAATGGGAATAGAGGTCCCATTGGCAATAGTAATTTGTTTGATGGTTTCAAAGGGCTCATAGGTATCAAAAACATGGAAATTGGGTGTCATATAGTTAGTAGCCCCTGAATCCAAGATCCACGTGTTATTCCTATCAGTATGAGAGGCTGAAAAAGCTAAAAAAAAAAAGTAAAAAATACTTGTTTACCTTCCTGTGCAATGGAGCAGGATGCTTTTCCATCTCTTCTATATTGGATGGTCTTTAGGAACTCCTTCAGCCTATTTATTTCCTCTTTATTGAGATTCAAATCTGATCCAGAACCAGTTACTTCTTCTTTTTCTGCTTCTCCCTCTTGTCCCTTGGTTGACAGGTAGCTTTGAGGGTAGTTTTGTTGATGGCCTTGAGTCCTCATATTTCAGAACCCTCCAACTCGGTTGAGAACTGCCTCCTTCCCATGCAGTTTGAAGCATGTCTCTCTGGTGTGCCATGACTTGTTGCAGAAAGTGCACCACTGTCCTTCATGTCCGAAAGCCTTGGTTCGGGTTTTAGATGGTTTCCACATTTTTCCTCCTACTCCTTCCTTATTATTGGATAGGAGTGTTGATCCTTCCATGTTAGATCCACTAAGCATAGCCTTTCTTTTATTTTCTTCACTCCTCACAATAGAAAATACCTCATTTAAATTAGGAAGCTTATCTTTACCAAGAACTTGTACTCATACCTGATCAAACTCGGGGTTTAGGCCTGCTAGGAACTCCAGTATTTGGTCTCTTTCAAGGATTTGGTTGAGGGTGGCAGTATCTTCTTGGCACACCATCTTAACGGCTTGATATTGGTCAAGCTCTAACCATAGGCCTCTCATCAGATTGTAATACTTTGTGATGGTCAATTGACCTTGTTTTGTACCATTAATCTTTGTTTTAACATCAAAGATCACAGATGCATCCTTGACTTTAGACTAGGTTTGTTGAATGGTCTCCCAAACCTCTCGAGTAGTACTAAGGAACATAAAATTCCTGCTAATTTCCGGCTATATGATACTCCACAACCAAGACATATTGCGGGAGTCTTCCACATCCCACGCATTGAAACCTGGATCGTTTTCTGCTGGCGAATTCTCAGTTAGGTGGCTGCCTTTTCCTCGTCCTTTGAGAAGTTGATCAACTGAGACCATTGAAGGAAATTCTTACCATCTAACTGGTAGGATTGGTGAACATTCAGTAATTCACCAGCAAGAGGAGGTTGATCCACTAGAATTACTTCACCAGTGGTGATGGTCGGAGTTGGAGAAGGGTGTGCTGAATTTTCTGACATGATGATCAAAGGAGATCAGACACAAGAATGGCTTCAATCGGCTGTTGGACTAGAAACAAGGAACTAGTGCAATGAAGGCACGTTGTAACTATAGAATGTGTGATGAAGGCACTAGGGTTGCTGGTAATATAGGCCTGAATCAATAGGCTCTGATACCATGTAGAAGAAAAGGAAACGGTATTCCTTAAGTTTTATTGATATGAATGAAAATATTTATACAAGAGGTTTCCTAAGAATTCTCCTAAAATTTAGAACTAGATTACATTCCTATTATCTAGATTACATTCCTAATATCTAGGACTAGATTACAACAATATTTGAATGTACAATAAGGATAAATAAAATAACAAACACTCTAAACTTTATCTCTAGTCAAACTTGATCATCGATTGCTGTTATCTTGTTGTTATCTCTATCTCTTTGTATACTTCAACAGATTTTCATTAGCTGTATATTGTAGTATTTTGATAACACAGCCCAAGCCATCAGAGGCCACAGCTTTTAATGTTACAACCAAAGTGGAGGAGGAAAGTTGGAATTTTGTGATTCCACTCATAGTTACAGGGTTCCATACCCCCCCCCCCCGGGGGCCCGGAACCACAATCTGGATTGCGCATTCCAGATCATGGTTCTTTTGCATCCCTAGATCGAGAGGAATGCAATCCAAATCCCCAAGAATCAGGATCCCAAACCATGCATGTAGTCAGTTAAAACGAGGGAAGAAACTTAAAGTTAAAATAATTTTCAAATAAAATTAGAGAAAAGAAAGCTTGTCTACCTCATTTTCACTTATGTTCTATTGCATTTTGAAATGTATTAAAACCAGAATTATTTGTGTAGGATTCTTCATAAAAATTCAAAACAGAAGAAATTAAACCAACTTCTATAAAAGCAAAGTATCAAAGCCAACTAATTTCAACCCAAGTACAACTATAAAATGTACCACAACCCAAAATAATGAATCAATTAAGTCTATCCCCTCCATACCACAAAATTAGCATTCTAGTTTACTACCCATACCATGACTAGGAACATACCACGTTCTCGGTAACTATGATTCCACTTTTGTTTCCTTTCAATTTCCCAATAAGGTAGTATTTGTTAACCAAGATATAGAGCGAAAAAAGTAGGATATGGAAAGCATCCCAAACAAAAGTGTTTTTCCTTGTGTTTGTTAAATTTATTTGAAAATAAGTCATGTGACTTCTTATCTTGGACTTTCCAGATAAATTTATCCCCTTCCCCCTTTGGATAAATTATCTTGGATATTACAGATAAGTTATCTTGATATAACCTTATCTTACTCATTTTAATAAACGCTACCTAAGAAAATACATTTCAATGTTGCAATGGAAACAAAACAAAACATTGTTTCCTTGTGCAAAAAAAAATTTGCAATTGAGAATTCTTAACATGACAAAAGATGTCTGCTCTACTATTCTCATAAAAAAGAAGTTGGATTATCAATCTGTCCAAGACATGGAGGATGTACCAGAGCTTTTTCTGTATGCATTTGTCATTTACTTTTTATTGATGAATTTAGTTACTTATTTTGGATTTTCTTTTGTGGAGGATGTACCAGAGCAAAATTGAAGAGAATTTTGTTCCACAAAATAGGGAAGGACTACTAATCAAATTCCAGGAGGCATACACTGGAAAAGCAAGATAGTTGAGAATAACAAAACATAGCTACCAAATATTTGACAAAAACCAAGTACATGGTGGACAAAGGGCTATTTCACAAAAAAATTATAATCCTGATTGAAGCTGGAACTGCAGAACAACATTCAGAAATGTGAAAGATAATTATCACTACAAGACTGAAGTTATACCAGTAAGAGTTTTTTATGTTGTTTGCGTTGTGGAAGAATTCCAAGGGCATCCAACATTGATTCCTCAAGCTCTGCAGATGAGAACTTCATAAGAAAACAGTTGTAATAACAACAGTGAAGTACAATCAATCAGTTTAACCTTTTGTTTGTAATAGTGTAGCCAATAAGCTCAAAGAACCTAAAACTTGAACATCATCACCAGTGGAAACATAAGAAAGCAAAGCCTCCCTACATAAATCAGAATGCCAATGAGGAGAATATTCAATTTAATAGATATCAGTTACACTATTTAGTGTTACAAAAGAAAGGAACAAAAGAAAGCTTCTTGAGAATACAAATGCTTGAGTACAGGAAATCAGGAATGCAAATGTTTTATACATTACATTGGTCTAAAATTTCCAGTGTGTAATTTACAGCGGAAAAAAAAAACATTTCTAATATGTTTCTGGGTATGGATTAACTCAAATGGATGTTAAAAACGTAGTATTATAACATGTACTACCCAATAACATTGTAGAGTATTTGTTTCACCCTTCTGAAACCAAATTTGGTTTATTTTCACTTTATCCTTACAAATAACCATGAGACTGGAATTTCAGAGTGTTCCAGACAGTGAAATTCCTTTCCAATATGAAGTCCTCCACATTATTATAGCCTTAAAACCAACATAAATTCAACATTTATTCACGCAAATTTTTTTAAGGGACATAATGCCTACTAGGACGAGTTTTTGACATTTTTCCAGTGCTTACAAGTCTGGATCTTATACCCACTAGACACCAGTTAATAAAACCAACATGTTACACAGTGGCCAATGCTGTCACGACAGCTGCTTCCAGAATTTACATTTTACAGCCATGAGCAAACTGCCCATGGCCTATAAAAGTTCAAGAGTGTTGTGGCAAGCTGTGAAGAACAGTTCTATTAGCATATATTTAAATTAAAAGATACAATCTAGCTAAATGTAATAAGAGCAGCATGGAAATATAATTGGCAACTAGCTGCTAATAGTGATTTATGTTACCTTAAAGCTGACTGCGAACCTTTAGAATGATGTTGTCGGACATCATCCTCTGAGTAAATTTCTGCAGAACTAGATGAGTTCAATATTGTATCTCTTAAACGTCCAGAGAGCATCTCTGTACTAATATCATCTTTTTCTGGGTTTTGGTTTTCATCCGAAAAACCATACCCAGGCACATGCCCATTGAGTTTCACTTCAGAATTTAGTAAAAAAGCTTCTTCAGGACAGAAAAGAGCAGCAGCAACAGTATTTGCCAAATCTTTGATTTTCAATATGCGCAAAATGCAGCAAAGTAAATATAGAGAAGTTACGGCACCCATCTTTTTTTCCTGGATTCACAGGACACAGAAATGGTTAGAAAACAAGTTTGTTGAGAACAGTATAACAAGTCAAAACTAGTCAATCAGCTGCATTACATCCCATTCCCATAAAAGAGGCAACAGAACAGTTCTAGAAACAAAAGGCTGGATAAGGGAAGCAATTCATACATCAATGGCATCTCTCCTCAATGCTGGGAGAAGCAAAGGAAAAATTAAAAGCTCCAAAATGCTGTCAGTTATTAACCTCCCAACATCAGGAATCCCAGCAGAAATAACATCACTAAAGTAGTAGAGATTGTCTTCAATTTCATCTATGGAAGAAGAAGTGGTGGAAGCTGATTCTGGGGTGTTGCTCCTGTCTCATTAACCAATACATACAATTTAGACCGTAAGCAAATATTACCTGAAGTCACAATAAAATAAATAATTACAATCCTTACTTTGCAGAGTCCAACACTAATGCATTTAAACTTATGCACTGTTCTCTGAAAAATTTAAACAAGTTCAGAAAATAATCTGCCTGAGGAGTGCTGCTGACATATTTATTGACATATTCATCGCCAACTGGAAAAGGGAAAAGATGAAATCAGAAAGACAATGATGCAGTCTACAAATCATGAGGATCAAAAGGAGGAAAACTGAGATGAGACCATATCAACTTACCATGATAAACATTCAGAGTCAAAGCACGTACAGCAGTTCGAATCATGCCCTCTTCATGGAAAGCATGCCGTATTGCCTCAACATACAGAGGAAAAGCAACCACTTCATCCTAGATGGACCCAAAAAAAGTGTAAATTATGAATTTAGAAATGGAAAACAATGATTGCATGCTAAGAAAAGAGTGGAAGCATCACTTAAACCTTTAATTATGAGGGATATTGTGCAAACAAATCAAAACTACATACTTCTTTGGAATCAAAAAGAAATTAACACTAACTGAATCTTAGTTACAAATGCACAACTTATAATTTAGTTGGCGAGGACCATCTTGGGTCCTAAACTTCATAATTCTAACCTGCACTGAACTTATATTGAATATAAACTTGAGAAAGAAAAGATCAAATTAAGCTTAATTGATATTCAAGGAAAGAAATTGCATCGTCTTTCTTGATGTTTCATGACACTTCATAAAGCAAAAAAGTAATAGAATTCATGCAAGGGCAGTCTTAGATAAGTATTAGCTGGACACCAATTGGAGAAAATTGAACTTCCTACTACGAGAAAAGGCAACTTATAGTAGTTAAGAAAGCATCCTCCTCTAAATCACCATATCATTAATTAGCTAAGCTATTTTCACTACAATAGCTCTCTAAACAAATGCTAGCTTACATTCCAAATAACCCTCAGAACTTTATCATAAGTAAAAAATAGTTTCGAACGTATGTTAATCCACATGCTAATCCCTTTCCCCAAATGCATCTGAAATAGTGGTGGAAAACTCTCCACTAAGGTTCAAAGTATTCTATTCATAATGGGAACCATTCTCATTACCTTATTTTTGTGGACTTATTTTGTGGCTCAGGAAGGACAAACCTTTTTGCTGATCTTTGTTCATGCATTTTTTGGAATATTTGTTCATGCCAAGATACAGGTATCTTTTGTTTTCTTTATTATTTATTCAGGTTTTGATCCATTTATTCCAGCTTGGATTAATCATATTTTTCTTATATAAAAAATTCAACCACTAGCATCAAATCTGCTTTCATAGTTTCACCCCCTGTAATTCCTGCTCCCCTCCCCCCACCCACCCACACAAAATTTAATTAAAAAAAGGGGAAAAAGGACAATGTGATATAACTTTTAATTCCTTCCAACGCATTAAATCCTCCTTCAACAACAAATCTCCTGTCTAAATCTATAGGCCATATGGTAAGCAATCTTGTGTAGTTAAAAAATCCACTGGGAAATCTAAGCTAGAATAATGATGAGATCCAATTGATGCACAAGAATAATCGCAAATCATTGGCTTCTGCCACCTCTCTTTATGGGCATCAATTCAGACCTTGCTCAAATCACTTCAATGCAAAGATTTTCAAATAGAATGTGTGTATGAACTTTAGATTTAAAAAGCTAACAGTAGATGGTCAAAATTTTCCAAACAAATATCTAAACATTCAAAAAGAATTGTGTATGGATTTTAAAAATAATGGTATTCTCATACTTTTATTAGTTCAGTGAAAAAAAGTAAATCGAAGTGTATAAATTCAGATAAAATTCACCAAAAGTTTGTCAAATTCAACCAAAAACTAAAATTTAGAAGTTCCAAATTCAATTTGTAAGATCAAAAATTTAAGAGAACTCAAATTCAAATAGATTTTGAGATTTAACTGAAAGTTCACATTTTTATCCATGCTTACGGCTTCCATTGCCTCAAAACAAAAACAGAAGTAAACATTGAATCACATCCACAAAAAAGACCAACATAGCATGAATAAATTAGGGAAACTACCATTTTCAGTTCTCAAATTTAGAAATAAAATAAAATAAGGGGTATTTCCATTTAAAGGTATTTAAGTTAATCTATAAAACATCAACTATTCTTTGTTAGGATCTTATGTTCCCAAAGGAAACCTTATAATTATTATCCTTATTGATGAATATCACTAGGGTGCATTTTATTTTATAGATAATTTAATCCTTTTTAATAATCAAAACTAACCTCACCTAGTGGAATTTGGGCTTAGTGTTGTTGATGTTAATTATCACATTCTAGATTATCACATTCTAGATAACCTTAGTGGATTTGTCTAAATGCCTCTGCAGTTCTGCAAGAATTATTTTCTGAAAATAAGTGGTTGCCCATGGTTCACTAAGATTTGAAGATCAAAAAACTGTTTCACCATGTAACCTTCACAATCAAATACATTTGTCATGAACAAATACATTTCTCTATCATGACAAATGTATTTATGTGTTTTGTTAAGTCGGAAATTAGACAAACAAAATCTCATTTCGACTGAAAAAATATCATCTTAATGCAATCCAATCCTTGGAGGGTGATTATACACAAAAACCAAAAAGGTACAGAAACAAGTTTCAGCCTGCATTCCAAGATAATTATGACAACAGCCAATAAAAAGATCAACATTGCAGAAATAAAACACAGGTAGAAACAAATTGACACAAATAACACCACTGTACAAATAAATAAAAAAAAACAGAAAACACTTACATTATTTGTCTTAACCAGCAAAGAAATTGTATTCTTGTTCAACTTTCCACTAATAGCTCTTCATGGACCAAAATAATCCAGTTGGAATACCATGGTGACCCAAGAAAGAAAATAAATTATTGTTGAACACATAATATTATGTTCGCATAAATTAATAGTAAAATAAACCAAAAATTTAGATAAAATAAAGTTGAGGGCTGCCTTGGGAAAAATAAATAGTACAACATACCTCAAAAAAGATATGTAGTAAGATAAAAGCTCTTCATTGGAGAAATCAAAGGAATAAGTTATTAGGTAGTTAATGTGTTCATTACTGAACATATAATCTGCAAATTTTTCCATGTAAAGAAATCATCAATATTGTTCAAACATAAGGACAACAGATTGTCAAATGGAAAACAAATAAAAAAAATGTTCCTTTTCTTACGGTACTTACAGATTGCATGTTCACTTTTCAGGTTTTGGATCATAATGCCCATGGTTTGCAATAACTGAACAGAAACAGTAACACTTCTGCTAATCTTCTGTACACGGACAAACTCCCCCATGACCTGTTTCTCCATGAAATACCTATTGCAGATCCACAAATTACATCAAATGGCTGAAACACTAGCATGAAATGTAGCAATGAATGCAAAGAACTTCGAAGCCTCACTCAAAAAAGGCTGAATCATGCTGGTCTCCATAAGTTATTAACTCTGCTATTGATCTCAATGCCTCAATGACAAAATCCTTCACAACAAGATAACAAGCATGAATATTTCATTCAGTGTAGAAAATTGGCAGTAAGAGCATCTTGCTGAACAGGACGAGAGGAAGGGGTAGATGAAGTATAGAAAGGGGAAATTTGCAGATGGATGAAACTTACCTTGCTAGCTTCATTAACAACTTGAATCTTCATCAACTGCTCGGTTAGATATCTGTATCCAGTAAAACCAATCAATTTAAAAATCTGAGAAATCAAAACCCATTAGTATCAGTTGTCCAACTACCAGAATAGTTTCAAGATATCACCACCCTGGTGTAGTGGTGAGTATGAGTGTTAGTTGAAGAAGTCTGATTTATCAAGTGACAGAACGAAAGAAGTTGGCTAAAGAAATTAAAACAAAAAGGTTAACCTTTCTTCAGACATAGAGATTTGTTCATAATAACAATGGGCATTGTATGGTTTTTCTAGAATTTTTTAACATGGATGCATTTCAATGGGTAGATAAGAAATAGAGAGGTAGTGAAAGAAAGAGAAAATGAAAGATGAAAGATTGGGCAATAATTAACTAGGAACGGTGATGATGAAGGGAAGGAGGCGTAATATCAAAATGGCAGATAAAATGAGTAAAGAGGGAGTAAGTTAGAATAAAAGGAGATATAAATATTGTCGATACTATATGAATGGCAACAGTGAAAAATAAAATGAATTTATTCTTTTGATCAAGAAAGAACATTAAGAAGAACTGTATATTAGAGGCAAAATCTGTACAAAGGAGCTGGAAAAGAAATTTGTAAAGCTATCTACCTACAACAAACCTCGTATATGAAAAATCCACAAGAGGATGGACAAAAGAAGATTCCTTTTTCAACCACAAAAAGAGGGAACAAGGAATGTTTCCTAACAAAAGGAATTCAGCTCTCAATGTCCTCAAAAAACTCTCATAGTTTGGTCCCTCAAAATGCCCCACATCACACATAAAGGGGTCCACCCACTTCTGTGACTCCACCTTGAACAAGTTGGTATCCAAGAAAGTAAGAGGTTTGAAATTATGGTCAGTATCACCCACATAAACCCCAAAAGGCAAAAATAAGACACTGCATCGGTCAGGCCACAAAGTAAATGTAAAAGGAGGTGGTTCACTAATTCTCCACGCTCCTTGCACATGTAGCAGCAGTCAACTAAAATATGTGTTCTCTCCCTTAGATTTTCAACACTGAGATGGAACCGTGTGAATGACACCAAAGGATGATTGTGTCGTGGCCATATTCTCCAAATTCTTCTTCTTCATTAACAGGTTTGCCTTCTTATTGAACAGGTGTTAGGTGATGTTATGCCACAATTGAGGGGTCTCTTAAGTAATTTTGCCTTGCAATTTTTTCACCAAATTTGCATATAAAATTCAAATCTAATCTAGTCTTACATTTGATTTGAATCACTAACACAAGTTTTCTTGGGCCAGAAATAAAATTACAAAAAGAAGCCCATCACTTTTTTCTCCAATGTGGCATTTGGTGTATCTATTTTTGGATGAAGTCATTTGGCAACAAAACAGCAACCAGATACACCTTTTTACCCCCATGGAAAATTCTTGAGCAAGCTCCTAACACAATTCATCAGCCTGTGGCTTGTAGGACTGAGGTTTAGTATGGACACAATAAAAGTATAAAACCTCCTTATTTTTGTTTGAATAAAAAAAATAAACAAAAGGTTTTGTTTGCAATATTCATCCCATTTATTTGGTTAAAATTGATTTAAAAGTATTTTGGTCGGTATCACATTCTTGCCAAGGTTTTATTTGCAAGGTACTAAATTTCTTGTGAATTCAAGGTCCTTTCCGACAGAATATAAGATTGGTAAGAAACAGGTAGCATGGTTGCAAAGTGAAGTTAGCCTTAATCTAACTTAACAAATGCAGAAGAGATAAACATTAACAACATAGAAACATGGAGTGTTATCCTGAGATAGAGTCTCATAGGAAACATGCTAGCAAGCATTCTTGCCCCTCTTATGATAAATATTAACTAAACTGAAAAGCTTATCCCAAATTTTGTCCAATTTCACATGTCCCTCCAAGTTCAAATGGGATTAAACCACCTTTATACAGGAAAAATAACATGGATCTGGTTTTCCTGAACACAGAAAAACTAATTATGTGAGCCAATTTCACAGAATCAAAATCTCTAGTTTCATCATTTCACTATGTGGAGTTGGCTATATAGATTCTAGGTCGCCCACCATCTCTATCCAAGATCATATCTACTGTAAGTTCATTTTATCCCATGTTGCTTAACATAGTCATCGTCCCCACTTGGTTAAGAATTTCACAATTCCCACTAAATTTTCTTTGGTCTTTCACTACCTATTCAGTTACAAACTTCTTACACTCCATTTGTTCTCACAAGTGCATCTATTAGTCTTCTTCCCATATATGCAAACTATCTTAAACACGTCTTGCTCATCTTAGCTTCAACAAGCACTACTCTAACATTGCTATGAATAACCTCATTCTTAATTATCTCTTTTTAATAACTAGATATCCATCCTAACTTCCTAAACCGGGTTATGCTGATATTTTGCACATGTTGGCAGTTAACTACCCAACTTTCGATACCATGCAATAGAGTTGGTTTTCTAGCCATGCAATTAAATTTTTCCTTTATTTTTAAAGAATTTTTTAATTACATAAAATGTTGAAAGCACTACTCCACTTTAACTATCCTACCTCGATTCTGGAAGTAAAATTCTCAATAATCTCCCCACCCTTTCAAATAATTGATTCTGAGATATTTGAACTAATATTTATCTCGAATAAAACTACAAGGCTTGTAACTAGCTATGATAAGAAATAACACTCTCAACACTAGAAGTGTTAAAATAACTACTCAATCTACGATTAGACTCTAAATAGCTGACTTTAAAAAAAAAAAAAAAAGAGTTGAAAAGTACCATGAACTTGACAAACTACTCTTTATACTATAACGAAGAAAATGTGATCTATGATTACCCAAGCAATCTTAAATAAGGAAAATCTCATTAACAACGTGTCAAGGTGCACACTCGAGATATTCTTAGATTTTAACAAAGTGCCAGCTGTCAGTTGTTACCAAAATAATGTCTTGATGGTTCAACATTGACGAGATTCATTATTTGGTTAAGTTGTTAATTAAGTTTTCTTTACTATTGCAAAATTCTTTTCTTTTTTATTTTGGAAGTTTTTGCGATGGGAATGATCTAGTCCTTTTGCCGGTATTTGATAGTTTTGCTTTCCTCAAAATGCCAAGATCTCCATGGTCCAAAAATAAGCACTAGGCACGAGCAGCTTCTAAACTTCAAAAGGGATCTAAGCACTAGATGTTTCTAGCTGCAGATTTTATGAAAAATTATGAGTGCATATGGCAGCATTCACATAATAGAGAAGAGGAAGACCCAGAAACAAACTTTACCTGAAATTATTTGGGTCCCCCGAGCTAAATAAATGTAAGATATTTCAACGATTTGCTTTTAGTTTGTAAGTTCTTATTCCCAGCAAGGAAAAAAAGAAAAGAAAAAGGAAAGCCGAGCAACATCTGAAAATCACTACTTTAAATTAATTGACTTTCTGAGCTCCTCTTCTACAATGCAATTCGGCTCACTTCAACCAAATTTTCACGGGAAAACAGAACCAAACACGTCAAAACTACTCCAATCTTTCTGCAAAAGGCGAGTTGAATTGAACCCTATAAATCGAAAGAGAACTAAATCAAAGGAAGAGCACGTACCTGAGCTCATCCAAAGAGAAACGATTTCTGGGTCTCCAGAGGGAGGAAAGCCACATGGTTGGTGCGAATCAGACCTCCTCCGAATTGAAACGCATTCTCACCCGACCCCACACTTCAGTAAGAACAAATTCAATCTTTCCCGGAACGGTACTCAAGACTGATCGAAGGAATCTGGTAAATCGGGCGACAACCTGAGAGTTGTTGAAATTGTCCCTGTCCACCGTCCAGCCGGCGCTTCCCACGGCGAACTGTCAATGGCAGAGAGTGCCTCTCAACCGAAGCTTCAAATTTTTTAAGCACAGTTACAACAATTGCAAGACGAGCGAAATTGATGATCCGTGTCGTAGTATAATTCTGTAGAGACTGGAGATTCCGACTCTAATCTAATCTTCCACTTCCAAATTCAATTTCAATTCCAATTCTAATAATTAGAATACGCCAGAATAGCATAAAGAGCTTCACGACGCAATCCAATCCCAATTCGGATCCAGGTCCGGACTCCTCCATACAAATTACCTAAATTTCAGGGACCTCCCTGCAATTCATCCTTTTTTTTTTTTAATTATTAGTAACAGCATTATTTTATTAAAATTGAACCGAAAACTAAAGCTGAGTTCTCATCAAAATTTGATTTGATTTGCTTTCGATAAAAAAAAATAATAATATTTAATTTTTCACTCAATTTTAACATTAGTATTCCCATCTTAAACCAATTAAATCGAATTGTTAAAATATATGATTATTTCATTAAAATATCAATAAGTTTTAGATTATTAATGAAATTGTCACTATTATCAACATAATTTGATGTCTAATTGTCTATCAAGATAATTTTACTTGCTACTGTGTCTTAAATTCTAAATTACCAAACTTTCTCAATGTTTGTTATTTTAATTAATTTGTTCTATATATATTTTTAATTAATTTAATTTAGTTATAAAATCATTTTATAATTGGCTAAAATAACCAAATACTCACTTACAATTAAAGTTTTTAATTAATTTAATTTAATTATCAAATCATTTTATAGTTGGGTTAAAATAACCAAGTACTCACTTATAATTAAAGTATTTTGTTATCTTGTTAAATTTACTTATATTGCAGAATATTCAAATTATATGCAAGTAGGATTTGTAATATAGATGAAGAATGCTATTATCTAAACTGAAGAATGATCTATTACTCGACACGAGTCAAGTTAGCAGAGAATTAGTATGTGAGTTCCATCCCCTTATAGGGCTCATGTCGTTTTCTTCTCTTTTAATTTGCTAGTGTCGAGCAAATTTTATGTTGTTCAGTACAGACAATATAAGAGTTTTGTTATTTAGTAATGTGAAGAATAAGGGTTAAATTATAATACAAAAGTGAGAAAAAAAATAAGAGAAATAAGAATCAAATATATAAAATATGCAAAACAATTCAAGATTGGTATCAAAGTTAATGGTAACTTGACCATCAAACCTCATGCCACACAACAGTGGTAGAATTACAGATAGAATTATACCTTGATAATTCACATTGAATTTTCTGTATTAAGATATATAGGCAGCAAAACATTTCAAGTCAAAAGACATTCATTCTTAAACCAATATCTACCTAAGAAAACACTCAAGTAAAACACCCACAAGACAACTGAAAACTAACATAGAAAAGTGATGATACTGGATCGATCACCGAGGTCTGTCTCGATCTGAGTACTTGCAAGAGTGGGGCTTTAATCCCCCGGGAGAACTTCGACGCTCAAGTCAGTAGAAGAATATGCCCGAAATGGAAAGTGAACTAGTAGTCAGATGATCCGTACCTGTAGAAGTTGACCTCTATTTAAAGATGTCGTAGAGCACACTCCGAAGAGATAAGATAACCTCTGAACCAGACGTTGGAGATAATCTCGGTTGACCAAGTCAACCTCGTTCAAAATCAAATAGAAGATGAAGAATGAAGATCCAGACGACACGTGACGCTTCTTGAGACAGGCACGTGGTAGCTCCATATTGGTAGTCTCCGAGGGTAGTATAGTAATTTTGCTCATAGTAAAATATTCCCTCATCACTTGCCCCCCAACTCATTGAGCTGCGAGGGAGAGGAACTCGAGCAGTTGAAGGAGTAGTCCTCTAAGCTTTATTGTTTTCCTGTAAAAAGAGGCTTTGTAAAAAAGAAAAAATGAATAAAATTAAAGAGCTTTATTATTGGCTATTGTTGGCTCGTTTCCCAACTAAAAAATCTCATCCCCACTCCCCATGGCCCTCCAAGGATTCTATAAAAAGGGGGTGAGGATGGTCCCCTCCTCATAAACACTATTAGAAAGAAGATCTACTTGGGAGTGTAGTAAAAAGGTAAGAGATCTTTCATCTCCTCTTCTTTTTTTCTTTATTTTATTTATGTGCTTTTTTTTTATTCAGTAATTTTTTATTTTTTATATATATATTTTTTAAAAAAATATTCTCATATGCGTGGCCGAATATTTTACTATGAGCAAAATTACTATACTACCCTCGGAGACTACCAATATGGAGCTACCACGTGCCTGTCTCAAGAAGCGCCACGTGTCGTCCGGATCTTCATTCTTCATCTCCTATTTGATTTTGAACGAGGTTGACTTGGTCAACCGAGATTCTCTCCAACGTCTGGTTCAGAGGTTATCTTATCTCTTCAGAGTGTGCTCTACGACATCTTTAAATAGAGGTCGACTTCTACAGGTACGGATTATCTAACTACTGGTTCACTTTCCATTTCGGGCATATTCTTCTACTGACTTGAGCGTCGGAGTTCTCCCGGGGGATTAAAGCCCCACTCTTGCAGGTACTCAGTTCGAGGCAGACCTCGATAATCGGTCCAGTATCATCAGAAAGCGATCACACTAATCAGCAGCTTTTAATGTACTCCCCGTCCCCGAGACACGCTCCAGTCCAGCCTCCACCTGCGAATAACAGCCCCTGCTCCAAAGAGAAACACATCGTTCCCTAACCACAGAGTTCACTTGAGAAAACAATAGCATGACAATCATCGTGCAAGATTGGTTGTTCCACCATTACCTTCCATCAAATGGTCCAACAATAATAATTAGAATTAAGTCTCTGACAAAATCTCCTAAACTAAACAACAACCTACTCCATCCACAATTTTAATATCACAAATTGAAGAAACTAATACTCACAAAACTAAAGGGTTAATCAAAGTTGAAATTTTTTAAATATAACTCAACTGACCCCCAACTTGAGGCTAACCACAAACAGGGGATCAACAAAACTTTTGAACTCCAGACAACATATGAATGACACTGCAACTATAAATAAACACTACAAAAGCAATAGAGCTAACAGAAACGGCTGAACCTTCACTATCTAAGACCTTCTTCTTCTTCTTCTTCTTCTTCTTGGCTTCAAAGAGCATTCATTCAAAAGGAATAAATAATCACAGGCCCGATTGCTCTTTCGCCTTCTTACTCCTTTTCTTGTCCTTGAGCTTCTCATCTCCTCTCTTTTTCTTCTTAACTTTCTTTCCTTCAGATTTATCTCCTTCTTTCCCTTCTCCTGCCTTGCCACCTAATTTCCTCGACTTCTTCTCGGCTTTCAGACTGGGGACCTGCTCAGCCATTGAATCTCCATTCCCAATCTTCTCGGCCTCATTATCGTCGTCTTCAGTGGCCAGTTCATCTTCTTGGCCACCCACTTCGTCATCCATGTATCGAACTTCATGAATCCTGCCCTTCTTTGAAGCAACCTTTTTCTGGACCAATTTTCCATGTCCCTCACTCCCTTCTTTGATGCCTTCATCACTGCCATTATCAGTATTCCTTCCTTCAATCTTCAATTTCGCATCCGGCAGGGCCTGGTAGATGGGCAAGGCCAGAGACTCCAAGAACTTCAAATGGAGCGATCTCAAGCCTGCCCACTTCTTCGGAATAACCTCCACAATTCTGTCAATGGCCGCCACCACATTCTCCACGATGTCCCCAGTCTCCATAGACGGCTTCGCGACCCTCACGACGCTACACGTCCCCTTCGCGACATAAAGCAGCGCCGAAGAGCACGCCCTCTCGATCTGCTCCTTCCAGTTATTGTGCGTCAAATCCACCGGCACCGGAATCTTCTTCTTCTTGAAGAATTGTTTGCCGAGAAGCTTCGGGAGCAGAGGAATCACGCGCTTATCGGCGAAGAACATGTCGTACGAGTCGCAGAGCTTGCGCTTCGCCTCGAACGGCTTGTAATCAGACTTCAGCTTGGAGAGCTTCAGGACCTTCGCGATCGGGATGTTCTCAGACTTGATTTTCTTCTTGGCCATGTCAGAGGTGAGCTTGGAGGACTTCGGCCGGTCGTCGATGATGAGGCATAGCTCGGAAGAGGCGCCGTCTTGGAGAGCGTGGGGGAGGGGGATTTTGTGGGCGTTGATGCGGGATTTTTGGGGGATTTTCTTTAGGGTTAAAACGAGGTAGACGAAATCGTCATCTTGGTCGAACAGTTGTGGCTTTTGGTTCGCGGAATGGGCTGTTCTCCACTTGAGGAGGGCGCTCACCGCTCTTTCCACCGCGTCTGGGCTAACCCTAGACACCGTCGCGGCGGCCTGCGCTGCCATTGAAGAGAGAGATAGATAGAGAGAGAGAGAGAGAGGGACAGAGAGAGGAAGAGTGGGGGGAAAGAAAAGGCAGAAGACGGAACAGGTAGAACAAGTAGGGTTTAGGCGGTTGGGCTGGGCTGGGCTGTTTTTTGTTTTTTTTTTTTTTTTGTAAACTTAATTTAGTTATCTAAAAATGAATTTTGTAATTTTTCATAAAATTATTAACCAAAAAAGGTTTACATTATACCTGGTGAAAAAACTTAAAATTATAATTGAATTTAATATTATATTTTATTTATATTCTATTTAAAATTAAAAATAAAATCTAAGCCATTTTTACACACTAATTGCCCATGCAACTCTCTATCTTTTATTTAAGCTCAAGCCAATTATAATAGAGTAATAATGTCTTCAAAATCATCAGAAAAAATTACCTTTAACACTGATAAAATTTTATTAATTTTCAACACAAATTATTATAATCCGAATGCATAAGATTTTTTTTTTTTTATCATCATATTTATATGCAACTTTTTAAAAAGTTTATTTTGATAATAAACTTATAACTTGTAGATTATAAAGACATAATTTTATCGTCGTTATCCAAATTTAAACACTTGTCTCGAACTAAAATATGTTAAAAAATCTAACAATTACTCAACATATAAGCAACTCTTCAACCATGAAAAATGATTTTTAGTTTCTCATCTATAATTTTCTATTTTCTAAAAAACTAGGAAATTAGTCCACAACCAAACAGCCCATAAAGGGTAGTAGCAATACAAAACCACGCCCACCTACAGCTCAATTTCCTTCTTAGTCTTCATCCTATAAGACGAGACAAACATAAGACAGAAACTACAGTTTGCCTTATCCTCCTCGTTTCCTTTTTTTGGGAAGCTTCCTAGACTTGTTGGGGCGCCGTGTCTCAGAAAACAAACTCTTGTACTTGTCCAACACCCTATCCCTCTCATCCATCAAGCCCAGCATCTCATATGCATTTGCTACTTTCTGCACTACTGCCTTCTCTGGAGGCTTCCGATCGAAGGCTTCCAGACCCTTAAAAAGCTTCACGAGATTCTCCAGCATGTTGTTGCGATAATAGACCGATATCATCAGGTGGCATAGCTGCCAAGGCACCGCATGCAGGTCGCTGCCAATTTTTCTCGCCCAAAACTCGTGTGCTTCTTCTGCCCGGTGGTCCATGTCTAGGGCCCGAATTAACTGTCCATAGGTGCCCATTGTGTTGCCCTGCCCCTTGCTTAGCATCCACTTTATGACCTGGATAACTTTGTGCCACTGCTGTTCTTTCTCCAGCGTGAGCAACGTCTGTCTGAGTGACCCGATGGGGAAGTTCTGCTCCCACGCAACCCACGCGTCGAGCGCACCATAAACAGCTTCTTTACTATCCTTCAGATTGTGAAGGGTATCATAGAGAAAATTAACCTTGTCCTTTCTAGGCACGTTCTTGCCAATTTGGTGTTTTTGTACTGCAGGATCCTTCCCTGTCAACTGATGCGTGGATTTCTTTTCATCCTCGAGCAATGCCACTGAGCTTGCATAACTTTTGTTTGGATCAGGAACGGGCACCATCATACTGTAACTTTGGGTCTTAATCCCAAGCTGAGGGGAGTGACTAACTAGGTTAATGACTCCTGTAGAGCCCAATGTCATGGCTTGCTTGCCATGATGATCGTCTGGTGACACCGTTGCATTTCCATGGCTCCAGTTCAGGATTGGATTTTGTACCAAAGTATGGTAACTGTGTCTCAAGCACCGAACTCTAACTACTTGAGTGATCCGGCCAACCAGTGCAGCCATTCTCACTGACTACGATACTAAAACCAATGTTTACGTTCACTGTTGATAGAGCTGCAGGTGTATATCATGACGAGGAGTGACTTGCAGAAGAAATAAAGAATACCCTAAAAAGCAAGGCCCAAGATCAGTAACATTTGATGATAAACATAAGAACGCACAGAATTCCAAAAATCTCCAAAGCCATAAACATCAGAACGCACATAAAACAGTTCTAATGAAACAAGATATTATCGAATTTTTGTTTTGACAAAAAAAGGCTTCATTGAAAGACAGCATTGAGGGAGTTAATTATCAAAAAGAAAAGACAACATCAAGGGGAGTTTCGTTAGTATGCTGCAGAATAAAATATAGAAGCTATCTGTGCATGACAGAATATCAAAAGCCCACAAAATCCAAAATTATCTAGCAGATGCCATTGTTTTGACGATACATGAAGAGAATAAATTGCTGATTGAATTTACCTAATCTTTTGTCGAGGAACTATAAAGAAACACACAACATTCAAAAAGTAAGCAAAAATTACTTCTTCCTTGAAAAAATAAAAATAATAAAGAACAAAACTTGTAGCAATATTAAATAGAAGTCATATCAAAGCTAGTGCTGATCCTCTCACCACCTATGTTGCATCAGGAGAAAAAGATAAAGAAAACCGGAGAGGCAATTCAAAATCACCTGAATAATTTGATTGGGGAATAGTTGGTAATGAAATGGGATGTAATGGGAAAAATAGAACGTAAAATATTTTCTCCTCGTTTGGGAATATTGGGTGGAAAATAATTTAAAACATTTTTCCCTTTTTTGGGAGAACAATGAAAATGGATGGAGTGGAAGGATATTAAACAACAAATGACCATTAATATCCTCTTAATGAAAAGCTTGTGTAATTAAGTCAGTGGCAAATTTGAACTTCTAGAAAAACTATGAAGGTTAATGTTGTGAATAACACTAAATTAAGTTTTCTATCTGTTTTCATTCCATTCATTCTCCCCCAAGCTGGGGGAGATAAATAATAGGGTTTTGGAGGACAGTAGATGGAAAGTGTTTCCATTCCATTACTATTGTCTCTCTCAAACAAGGAAAACATCTTCCATCCATTTTCATTTCATCCCCCTCTTGGGAAAAATCCTAGGGCTATTGAAAAGTTTCCCTTCAAAAGTTAGACAGTTCTTTCCATCTCACTTTTTATGAAACAGGAAGAAATAAAATCCATCTTGGTACCCTGTAATTAGTTGAAGCCAGTATGCTTTGTGAGCCATTTCTCCTCAGGATGTTCTAATGTTCCTGTGTAACTAGGATATAAATTGCACTTCTAGCTTCCAACAAAAATTGCAAAACAATTGCTAATGAGGACCAGTTAAAAAAAACATATCTGCTACGACCAGTTAGCAGGTCCTCCCACCCCAAACCTTCCATAAGATAAGGCTTCCAAGGCTCTTTAAGACACTCCAGAGCCTCATACATATCCACATTTCCCCACCTAGCTGCTACAGGCAGCTGAATTAACCTAGCAGACCATACTTGACTGCAGGCAGCACCCAGCTCTAAATACCATGTTCCAACATTTTGACCATGCCTTTGAGACCCACTCTCGGTGCATACAGCCAGCATCTATTTGAGGTTTTGGGACTCTAATAGTGCACCACTGTCCAGTGTTTGTTAGCCACTTATCCAACATGCATCAACTGCAGTGGCAGTGCCTAAGGCTGATCTCAGACTCCTGAGCAACCTTCTTGTAATCCACTCTGGTTACTCCTAATTTGTAGGTTCCAAGTGAAGTAAAATATGAAAAGAATAATTTATGAAGGATGCTTCTGATCCAAAGAATTATAACAATAATGTATTGGGAGAACAAACATTGTAAGGAAATAATTATTGTCTTCATATAATAAGCAAGTTCATTCGTTGTAGGAAGACCCAGGGCTGGCCCAAGGCATCGGCCACTAAGGCCTATGCCTACCGCGCCCACAACAAAGTAAAATACAGCAGCCAAAATTTGGGCCCCCAAAAAATATAGTGCCCCCCCCCCCACACACACACAGTAAAATACAGCAGCCACTTGAGAAAACAAACCACCTCCCCCCCCCCCTTCAAAAAAAATAAAATAAATTGGGGGCCTCCAAAAAAATACAGCGCCCCACCCTCCAAAAAAAAAATTATTTTCGCCTAGGGCCCCACTGGGCCTTGGGCCGGCCCTGGGAAGGCCACCATAAAAACCACATTACAAGCATCCAATGTCATTTCACAATCTCACCAACATCATCCATCATCCCCATTTTTTACTTTCCCCAGCCAACAACACCCTCCTTTTATTATTGACCTTTCCACATCCAACAGAAGGTACAGGTTAATAAGGCATCTGCCAAAAAATGACTCACAGTTTCACAAGTTAACTAGTAAGAAAAAGTATCAGATAGTCTAAGTAAAATTTCATACATGCTAAGGACGACATAAAATTCAAGTCTAAAAGCACAAAAAAGATTACAAAACCTGAAAATTTTCAGAAACAAAAAAGAATTACTAACTGATGCTCTTGAAGACATGAGCTCGTAAGGGTCTAGCATTTATTGTAAATAGGTTGATAGGATTGTAACAGATGACAGTTTGAGTTTTGTTCCTCTTTTGTATCATGTGCAATTATTTATACTTCCAAATGATCAAATGTCATTTTAAATAACTAACAATAGATAACATTTTTTTTTATATACATTAAGAAATTGTTTCATAACACTTATATTGGCATCCTCCCTTTATATAATATAATTAAGTACACTAGTTATCCTGTCTTACCCTCTGAGCTTTTGAGTCTCCTTGATGCTGTCTTTAAGCTACAGCTACTTCATGCAAGCAAGCCACCAATTAGCCTCAGTTATACGACTGAGGCATCATTTAGTAACCGATATTGTAAAATTTCTCTTATACATCTACTGCCAATGGCCATTCATACATCTCATAAATGAAACAAGTAAATATAAGCAAAATACAAAAGGAAAACAATTTTACAAAAATTATTCACTAATCAAGTGTCCATCCAAATTGATACATGCACAAGATTATGCTTAGATGTATCTAACCAGAACCTCTTTTTATAATCCAAATTGAAAGTGGATCAAATAACGTTGCAACTGTTAAACCTTGATTGGCCTTCATACTCTTCTTTCCAGAATTGCTCTTAAACCCTACCCAAACTCTTAACAAACACCAAAACAAAAGGAAACCCTAGAGGTCCCACACCAGTGGCACTACATATACAAGCATTAAATGCCAATACATATCAAGAAAGCAAGGATATAGATGATATGCTGCAAAATGAATGGCTATCATATAATCGAGTTAGGGTCAGTGGCATGATATTCACAATAAAACACATGTAATCAACATATACAAAAATCACAACAAATAATCAAATCAAACATATGATAAACTGAAAACAAATCAAGCAAATAATCAACATATGTCAAACTGAAAACAACAAATTAAACAATAATCAATATCTACTGAAAACAATGAATGTGAGTTGTGAAAACATATGCAATCAACACGTAATCAACAAACCTCCATGGCTAATCAGAACAGAGAACATGATTGCTAAATAGCTCGAAAAATAGAAGACCCTAAAGTGAGAAAGGGGATTGGCAAACAGAGCAAATGAAGAGGAAAATGGTAGAGGAGGGATCAACAGCACGGATTTGCAAGAGAGAAGTGAGAGAAAAGGGTTTCTCCCATTCGAACAGAAGGATTTTTTCCATGCAAAATAGGAGGGATAAAGACCACTGATGATGTAGGAGGAACCGGTAAAGAAGGGGTAGAGCTTTGACAATGAAGAAGAACTGCAGGTAAAGGGGAAACAATGAAGATGAATGGAGGGAAGGGAGTTCTGTTGGGTTGGGAGGGAGGTTATTTAGTTGTGCAAATGTTTTCCAGTTTTCCATCTTCACTTTTCCACAAAATCTCCAGTTTCATTTTTCACATAAAATTTGAAAAATGCATTCAAATGTTAGATAGAAAAAACTATTTCCCAATCTATAAACCTAAAACAGATGTTCAAGCTGCTTGTTTTCCAACACACCAAAAATTTAGCAACAGTTATTATTTGCTTTTGCTTTTCTTTCCTTCCACAAGGGATTATTTCCTTTCCCCTTCCTTACAAATTCTAGATATAAACATAACTGGCGTAAAATCTGTGCTTTATTCTGGATCCAAAAAACTAATAACAATAACAAGAAAGGAAAACCCTTTGACCTCCTCCAAGTCCCCATTTCAATTTCAGGCTTCCAAAATTCTTATTATAACAGTGCAAAAGTTTATCTATCCGCGAACATAAACACTGTCTGGTTTTACCATTTTTTCTATGTGAGAACCCCAGAATCAACAGAACCCAAAAAAGATAAATCGCTAAAGACGGTGCTACTCCTAACAGCGAAATTTTACCATATTTTCAGGTTGCGGCTGCAGTTGGCGGCGGTGCAGCGGTTGCATGAACTTCCCCGCGCCTCCGTTGTCGCCGGATCGTGGCTGCTGTAAATGCCCGCCGACGATTAAGGAGGAACCGGTAACGGAGATAGCTTCGACGGCTGAATGTGAGCTGGAGAATGAGAGGATTCTGTTGGGTAGGGAAACGGAGATAGACACCGACGGCAATTTTTTTACAAACCGCCTATTAATTGCTTTTCTCGAAATTAAAAAGTAAAATACGCATTGCGAGGACACGAAACATAATAGACGGGGCACCACATCAACTGCATGTGACACATAGAGTCAAATCAATTTCAATTTTATTATGATGGTGTTTTGCGCTCCGTTTTGGTAGTTTATACATTTTTTTTTAACTTATAAAATATAACTTTATTTAATTATGTATTTATTAACATTTTAAAAATTTAAATATTATCGAAATTTTATCAATGTTTTCAATAAACTACTCCCACTTTTTTCAAATAAACTATTTGTAGCTTATTTCGTTAATCGAATGTGTTAAACTCAAGAGTAAGTAAATAAGATTTCGACGATAATAAAAATATTTTTATGATATAAATATATTTTTTACTCATATAAAAAAATATTTTGAATTAAAAGTGGGTACAAAAAATAATTTTTTTTAAAATTAAAGGTGAGTTTTTTTTTACATGTTTTCTTATTTTAATTATTTATGTCTCAAAAGTTTATGAATGAATTTTCGTATCTAGATAAATACATTTTTTACTAATGCAAAAAGTAAATTTATTTTAAATTAAACGATAATTATTTTTAAATGTGTTTTATTATTTTAATTATTTATGTCTCAAAAGTTTATATTTTAATTTTTATATATCGATAAATGCATTTATTTATTATGTAAAAAGTAAGTTTATTCTGCATTAAAGGTGAATTATTTTTAGATATATTTCCTTATTTTAATCATTTATATCTCAAAAGTTTATATTTGAATTTTTAAATCTTAATTTCTCATGCAAAAAGTAAATTTATTTTAAATTAAATATGAGTTATTTTTATACATGTTTCTTTGTTGTTTGAAAAAATCTAAATAATTTTTAAATTTCAAACTTTATATTAATCATTTATTTAATGGCTAATTTGTTTGGAATATGTATATAACTATGGTAAGTATGGAGACTAAAGGAATAACAAAGTTGATAGAACATTAAAACAAAAGTGGGAAGATTTAAAGTGCTGGAATTATACTAGTTGATAGAATTCTCAACCATTGGTGATTTATTTGTAATTGTCTCTACTTATAAGTTTGTTATTTTTACTCACTTATTATGTAAGGGGATTGTATTTACTAGTATTGTACTCATAGTTTTTGCTTAAATAAGAGATTATATGTTAGTTATAGCTCCAATTAAAAGGTAATGTTGATTCTCCCTAGTGAAACTTCAAGCTAAATCTTAAAATAGAGGATTAGACTATTTAGAGTCGAACCTCTATAAATTTATTTTGTTCCTTGTAGTTGTGTAATTTTATTGTTATCAATTATACTACAATCACCATATATTAAGATCACAATTTAAGAGTTTTCAAAATAACTAAAATTATTAATTATTTGAAAAACTCAATTCACTTATTCTTGAGTATTTTTCTGGGCAACAGAGTAAATAATAATTTTGTCCTCAAACAACTACCATATTTTTAACATTTATCCATCTCCTTCATTCATTTATATTTTGTTTGTCGTTGCATTCTCCATTGTCTATTGATGTTGTCCACCACCCATGCCTTTATTGTTCATCGCCTCTATCAGTGTCCTTAATATCTCTATATTTTTTTTCTCTCTCTCTCTATATATTTAACGCATATATATTATATTAATATATTTTTGTAATAATTATGTATAATTTGTCAACATGTAATTTTAATAATTTTATTAGTTAGACATTAATTTATAATTATTTTTTATTAAAATTTAATATTTTTATAAATTTTATTTGTATTATTCAGCAATATGTCAATTTTAATATTTTTCTTAAGTTTTGATAGTTCATTTACTTTTTAAATTAAACACATATTATCATAACTTAAACTACATTTATCAAAACATATTATCAATTTAAGTGTTAACAAGTTTTTAAACTTTACACAACTTATAAGTAAAAATGCTTATAAACTTAAAACAAAAAATAATAAGCCAAACAACCTCTAAACATCAGGATGAGTATGACTTTCTAAAAATTTAATTAATTTTTTTTTTCAATCATGATTAACAAGACTCAAACATGCATCAAGTAATCTTAAGATCATAATAAGGGTTAAGATCTCAATAATTTTTGTACTTTTAAGGGTATTGACTATAATTAATTAAATATAATGATCTATTCAATTAAGCTAATCACCCTTACGATAAGATTAATTATTTTTTTTATATTTTTTTCCCTCATCATTTTCTTATACTTTTATTTTAAATAATTAAAAAAATATAAACGATGATTATCGTTAAATGAACTTTTACAATCACTGAAGTTAACCTAACAAGAAGATATAAAAAGAAATAAATAAACAATAAGAGATGGAAGGAAAAAAAGAAAAATATATATATCTGTATGTATATATAAAAACAGAGATTGAATTTAATCGAATCATTACTTAATTTTTAAAAAATAAAAATATAATTTATTATATAAAAAATAAAAGAGAAAGAGATTAATAAGAGAGAGTTCACATCTCCTCAAAGGTTTTATTATTATTAACTAGGTAGATACATAAAAAATAAAAAAAACTAGACCTGAAGAGGGATTGACTCAATTTGATATAAAATAATAATAATATATATGTTTTCCTATTTACACTATTAGCCCTTGAGTTTCTTGGAATCATGAAAAGGCAAAGGTTCCCGACGCCTAGAAAACTGCAGAAAAGTCCTTGGAGTTTTAAAAAATAACAGAAAGGTTATGGACTTGCTGGAAAATAATTAAGAAGCCCTCAAACTTTTAAAGAGTACTGAAATACAAGCCATGGGCTAGCCTTAAAAGTAGATTTTTGAAGATTTAGAATCAAGGTAAGGATATATATGAACTATATTTACGTGATAATATATTTTAAAAAATATTTACATTTTTTATTTGTAGTTGATATGTATACATGCATATTATAATATGAGGTGACGATGGGGCAAACAAGTTGAGATAATAAATTAATAAATTATTTTTGTGTACAATGAGAAAAGGGTTGAGATAATAATTTTGCAATAGCATACTTCATTCCACCGGGGCCTCACTACTTTTAAACGTCAAATATGGTCAATTCCCCCCCCCCCCACCACATACATATATACATATATATTATATATATGTAAAAGGGGCTGTTGGGCTTAGAGGGGAGCGTGATTTGCTCAAATCAATCCGCTGCTGTGTCCCTGAACCGACAGTTTCAAGACTCTCTTCTGTTTCCACGTGCCCCACTCTCTTTCTTTCTCTCTC
The DNA here is from genome assembly GCA_036245055.1 of Diospyros kaki. NCBI lineage: Eukaryota > Viridiplantae > Streptophyta > Magnoliopsida > Ericales > Ebenaceae > Diospyros > Diospyros kaki. Next base: position 34,488,642 of record BSEG01000003.1, read on the forward strand.
TACACTTCAATCTGGCATTTTGTTCCCTTTGTTTTGCTGATTTTGAGTCTACTTCGCTGGCTTGCTTTCTGCTTCTTTGCATTGCACTAGAATTGCTGAACTTCTCGCCGTAAAGGGGAGAGAGGCCTAGCGAATGTTCTGAAGGGAGGATGTTTAAGTTTAATTTCTTGAACAGGAAATATGTGAGGAAGATTCTCAAGCGCAAGGACAGTGATGCCGGCGAGAAAGGTACTGTTCTCCACAGCTTTTCTTTCCACTTTCTACAATTTCTATTCGCTTTTCTCGGATATTCTTGCGCTTTACCTGGCTAGGGTTTCTTGCTTTTCCCCATTACCCTCATTGTTCTGCATACCGTTGTTTATAAAGAATGTATTGGGTGGTGGTGGTGCTAACCTTTGTACAGGCCTTCCAGGTACTTGTTTTGATCTGGTCCTCATACTTGGCAGTTACATGGGTTTATTCGTTTTACCTGATCCGGGTTCTTATTACTTTTAACCACTTAAATAGTCATTTTTAGTTGATCTGATCTCTAGGTTCGAGATTTCATGGTATTTGTATTTTTTTTTTTAATGGTTGAAAGATCAGATATTAGTCCTATTTCTACTTTGGTAAAATTATATTTATCAAATGTACCTTATCAGGATATGTGTCACGCCATTTAAAATGTTAATTAACTTCAAAAAATCATATTGACAATACAAATCCATGCAAATAACTATGTGGTAGAACTTTATGCCAGATGCCCTTTGTGACACAACCCTCTAGCAAGTGGATGTTAAGATAAAGTTTTAACACCGTTTTCATATGAAAAAATTTTATGAGATGACAGTGAATGAAGATAATTGATATAACTGTTTTCCATTACTATAATTGATATTGTGAAACCAACTTGTATAATATGAAAACACGAGTAATTAGGAAAAATCATGTATACAACAACATACAACAACATATCTTGTCTTTATCCCATTATGTGGGGTCGACTACATGAATTCTAGACTTCCATGTATTTCTGTCTTTTGTCATATCTTTATTTAGGTCCATACACTTCAGATCAAACTTTAATGTCTCTCCCAAAGTTTTATTGGGTTTGCCTCTACCTCTTTTTTTGATTAATTGTTCCATTTCATCAACTCTCTTCACATGAATGTCTCTTGGTCTCCTTCTCACATGACCAAACCATCTTAGTCTAGTTTCTCTCATTTTCTCCTCGATTGACACTCCTCCTACCTTATTACGAATAACTTTATTTCTAATTTTATCTTTTCTTGTATGGCTGCACAACCATCTTAACATCCTCATCTCCACTACGCTCGTCTTTTGCTTATACTGGTATTTGATTGCGTAACATTCTGAACCATACAACAAGACTGGTCTTATAGTTATCTTATAGAATTTTCCTTTCAGTTTTAATGGGATTTTACCATCACATAACACCCCCGATGCATTTCTCCATTTTAGCCAACCTGCCTTAATTCTATATGTGAATTTCTCTATCTTTTTGAATAATTGATCCCAAATATCGAAAATGGTATTTTCTTTGTAAGATTTGGTCTTCCAATTTTATTATAACATCCTCCACTCTTGCATTCTTACTAAATTTACATTCCATATATTCTGTTTTCTTTCTACTTAATTTAAATCCCTTAGATTCTAAATTGTTTATCCACAAAACAAGCTTAGTGTTCACTCCTTCTTTTGTTTTATCCACCAACACTATCTCGTCTGCAAATAGCATACACCATGGCACCTCTGTCTGAATATTTTTAGTGAGTTCATCCATTATTAGAGCAAATAAGTATGGACTTAGTGCAGAACCTTGATGCATTTCTATTGTAATTTTAAACGGTTTAGTATCCCCTCCGCATGTTCTGACCCTTGTCTCTGCACTATAATACATGTCCTTAAGGGCTTGTATATAGGCTATTCGGACTCCTTTTTTCTCTAAAACTCTCCATAATACTTCTCTAGGGATCCTATCATAGGCCTTTTCTAGATCTATAAACACCATATGTAGGTGCTTCTGATGATCCTGATACTTTTCCATTAGGCACCTTAGTAGATATATAGCTTCCATTGTTGACCTACCAAGTATGAAACCAAACTGATTTTCCGATACCTCTGTTTTTTTTCTGAGCCTCTGCTCTATTACTCTCTCCCAGAGTTTCATGGTATGGTTCATTAACTTAATTCCTCTCTAATTTTTATAGTTTTGAACATCTCATTTGTTTTTGTATATAGGAACCAAAGTACTATTCCTCCACTCATATGGCATATTTTTTGATTTAAGGATCGCATTAAATAATTTCGTTATCCAGGAGATGCCCTCTTCTCCCATGCATTTCCATGCTTCTATTGGTATATTATCCGGTCTCACCGCCTTATGATTTTTCATCTTTTTTAACACTTGCTTTATTTCATTTGAACTTATGCGTTGATAAAATGTATAGCTCACGTTCCCTTCAGAGTTACTAAGATGTCCCAACTTAACTCTTGTGTCGCCACCATCATTGAATAATTTTGTAAAATACTTCTTCCATCTCTCCTTAATCGCTCCCTCATTCACTAATACATTTTGATTTTCATTTTTTATGCATTTCACTTGATTTAAATCATGTATATATAGGAAAAATCATGTATGTAAATAAAAAAATGAAGACCGCTGAAAAGAGATTATTCAATGACTAGTGTCAACTCCATTACTAATTGGTGATACCAGAATCAACCTTGAACAACAAAACCCCTCACAATGAAAAGTAAGGATTTAAGACTTTTGCCCCTAGGGCACAGGTCAAGTGGTTGGATCACGATAAGTTGGAATTCACACTAGTAGGTCGTGGGTTCGATTTCTTGCCTTGAACAGTGAGACAAAGCCTTTACCTGTGATTTACCTTCTCTGTTGAAATCAAGGACACGAATGATAGAGGATCGCGCAAGGGCGATAATTCCAAGGATTTAAGACTTCTCAGTACCTAAAAGCATAAGTCACAATTACTTTGTTATTGAATACTTTAAATATATATATATATATATATATATTTTTTTTTCTGTAATTGAAAAATTCATAACACAAAAAAAAAGTGAAACTATACACAAGCAAAGGTAGGGCATACCTCAAGCAAGAAACAAAAGCATAAGAAAAAACTAAACACATACTAGAGATACAAGGATTCAAAGGGCAGAATCCCTAGAAAAGCTACAAGCTATCTAAGACAACCTAGGGAGAGGCACCATAAGTGGATGAAGTCCAACCCCTGAAGAGATTGGGGGAACTGAAGAGTAGATAAGTGCATCCAAATGGCGTTTTGGATCAGATGAGCCAATTGGTCTACTAAACGCTCTTGATCACGGAAACATCGGTTATTGTGCTCGCGCTATATGTAGTAGACCATGCCTTGAAGAACGTGACGGTTGCCCACCTACCATGGGTGCTTGCCACTCCATCTTCTGGAGGCCTAACACACCTTGCTATTTCAGCGACACCAGGGCCAACTATATTTAGCCCATCTATGGAAGAGGACGACGATCAACTTTGAATAGGGGCACTCAAAGAATAGGTGACTATGCTTTTCTGCAGCCTCGTGACATAAGAAACATTGGTTTGGGAAAGGCATATACATATTGAGGTGATCAAGAGTCGATAGATGCTCTTTGATAGCCAGCCAAAGAATGAAGGCAAACGCTAGGATCCCCGAGCTATGTCAGACAAGATTGCACCAAGGCACCCTATCCTTTTGAGGAGACAAGGCCTTGAAGCCTCCCTGATTGCAAAAATACCATTCCTCGCTAGAAGCCACTGTAGGAGGTCAAACTAACCCACCATAGGCGAGAGAGGCATGGAATCTCGAATAGCATCTAAGGAGGCATTGATCATAGACAACCATCTCCAATTTTACGGAACAAATTTGCAAATTCAAGAAAGTAACGAATTAAGAAAACTAGAAATCCATAAAGAGATTGGTAGACATCTTCATCAGTGAAAGCAAATCTTGGATAGTATATGTATATGTATATGTATAACATATTGTAATACAAGCCACAAGTGTCAATAGATGTAGAGATAGCAAGGGGGACAGAGATGAAAATTTTTGGTTGTGACACTGACAAATAGGTAAAAGGTGGGGATGAGAGTCCACTGCCAAACCGGAAAAAGACTGATATCTTTTTGAGTCTTTGAGACTTCCACAAAGTAGCCAAAATGGAAAACGAAAAGTTCAAAAAAAACTTAATAAAATGGGAAGTGGCATCACATAAAAATAGTACCAGACTCTTCCTAAAGTTTTGACCCCTAGAAGGAGGCCTGTGACAGAAGAAAAGTCCTGGTAAGATCATACTCTGTCCAGTAAAGCAAAAGCAGCCTTGCCATTGCTGCCTTCAGCAGCTGGCAAACTAATATGAGATGGAGGAAGAAGGAGAAGATGAAGGTTTGGGAAGAGAACAAAGAGGGAACATAGGCAGTGGATTGATATCTCATTTCATCAAACTGGGTCTCTAAGCCCCTAGCTCTTCAAGACTGACATTCTTTATCTTATGTTGCACACCACTAGGTCTCCATAAACTCACTTCATTACCAAATTGACTAATTGTATGTGTTTATACATGTTGGAAGAAGATAGAGACAAGGAAGAACAAGATCAATGGGCCGAATGGATAAAGATCAAGGTCATAGCAAAATCAAACTAACAGATAAGAAAGATTTAAAATATCAGAATGGGACTAGTCTGTTATCTGGTTCTCCAATGAACCAACCTGGGTAGTTCAGTCATAATAATACCGATATCATATTATGTGGAGTGTATTTGGCTCTGTATAGATATGATGCCATGGCATATTGCCGACCCTGTCTACTACAAAAATAGTATAAAGAACCTGGATAATTAACTCTTAGAAATATTTTGTTTCTGATGAATAAGAATAGAGATATCATCAATAAATAAATAAAATAAGATTGAGATCCAACTGGATCCTGGAGCTCCTCAAAGTATATTTTCTTCCAGCTAAGTACTCCAGTAATCTAAGAATCTGTCTTCCTTAATTTTCCCTTGCCCAAAGTTAGACCCTGTGTGTGAGAGGCTCTATTAGCCGTATCCTTTTCTTTCTATTGTTGTCAGATTTGGTAAATTAAATTAAATTTTCAGGTTTGTCTAAATACCAATTTATGCCTGAACAAAACCTGGTCGGGTGAATTATGGTCCATTGGTGGCTGGAATGTATTGTTTTAAAGTAAATTAAGAAAAAAACGTTTTGACACCTCCTTTTTGCAGTCTTGACGATCTTTATTTGTTTTCCTTGTTAATTAGGAAGAGCACTGGAAGAATTGCGTGGTTCTTTGTTTAGCAAATTTCGTTTATATGGAAGTTCAAGGCGGCAACAACCATTATGGGGACCCACTGCTGCTCTTACCTTCAACTTTTTGGTTTCAGTGAGCATTATTTTGATGAACAAGTTGGTCAGTGAAATTGCTTTTCTTGATTATGTGACACAAACTAAATTCTGTTTGGATGTTAGCTTGCTATAGTTTTTTACTTTTATTATCATTGTTATCTTTAATTCAGGTGCTTGGCCGAGTTGGGTTCAACTACCCTATCTTCCTCACTTTTATTCATTACATATGTAGCTGGTTGTTAATGGCTATATTAAAAGCTTTATCAGTTCTCCCCATATCTCCTCCATCAAAGTCAACCAAATATTCCTCGTTATTGACTCTTGGTATTGTCATGTCTCTCTCTACTGGCCTTGCTAATGTTAGCTTAAAGTATAATAGGTGAGACATGGCACCCCTCTTTGCTCTGTATGGCTGTTTCCATTTGATTATTGTATAAAACATTGATGGAAATCTCCATTTCTCAGTGTTGGCTTTTATCAGATGGCTAAGATTGCTGTAACACCAACAATTGTTTTAGCAGAACTGGTTCTCTTCTGTAAAAGGGTTTCTTTCCAGAAGGTAATAATCCACTGTTGAACTTTCTTGGCTATGTTTGATTTTGCCGTCAGTTTTCACATATTTTTATTTGTTTTTTGTTCATTTTCGTTTTTTGTTAAAATATGGAAATTAAATATTGTATTTAATAATGTTGTACTATCAAAATTTTGAAAATAAAAACTGAAAATGATGTTTGATAAAAAAAATATTATGTGTTTTGTTGTAAAAATAATTTTATATCGACAAATACCCATCCCTACAAAAAATCACCAAAGGTTGGGTTGATGAAAAGGGTGTGGCTACTTGGTTGCAAGAGTTCTGGGATTGTTGTTTTAGAAAACAACCCACCAAACTCCATTTTCTGTTCTTCATTTCAAAAGAGGACAAACTCGAAAATTGAAAACCGTAGTAAAATCATGCAATCCCTTTAGTATGCATGTTCTAGGTAAGTGGCTGTCTTCTATGGTTTTGTCTTTTTTATATTAATCGCTTTATCATAGAATTGTTGAATACCTTGATTCCTTTTGAATTATTTATTCTGGGAAGATACATGAGTGATCACAATATATGGTGGACAATCTAATGGGAACTATCTACCATTTTTTTCCACCTGGCCCTCAGCTATCTGGTTCTTTGTCCTTCTAAATTTGACAACTTCTGAATGATATCCGTGGATCAGATAAGAACGGTCTGGTATTTCTAAGTATAATGTGATGCTTTTGCCTGCCCCTTTTTTTGTTCGTTTTATGGACATTCAAATAGGCAAAATATGCAATGGTGAATAGCCTGACAAAGGAAAGACTTACATGGATACCTTACATATACTTGCCAATATAAAGAAATATATTTTGTATCGCATGCATGGGATAACGATGCATTATTAGTTGTATGATAATTATTGCTAGGGTTGGGTATGTAGACAGGTTGGTTGATGGAAAAGCTTGTTACCTTTAAGGTTTCAATTCATAGAAGAATGGTTCTGGGGTTTGTAAATGGAAAGCAGTAATTGACTTGAGGTGGAAGGGGGCAAGTTGCTGGTTGGAAGAGCATTAGTAACTGGATGTTCTAGAAGCAATTGTATTAGGTGTTTGGATAATGAAATAAACGCTAGAAGGTTGGGGGAAGGATTTTTTATTGATCTTGATAAAGTTTTGATTTCGGCTAAAAATGGGAAGTATTTAAGAAGTTGTGAATTTATGAGCAGTGACTTGTTTACGTACTTGGAACTTTTTGTGGAAGAACACGAGAAGAAAGATTTTCAAGTCCCACTTAAATTTGTTCCTTTTAGAAGGACAGAGCTTCTCATGAGATCACCGAATCTAACTCCTAGAATAGCAAAATGCCGAGGTATACAAAGTTATATTTTCCATCTTATTTTTATAAAGAAAACTCCAAAATAAGAACCAAATCATTAATCAACTAGATGTACTAGAATTACTTGGAACTATTATAGCCCATAAATAGGATTTTGAAATATGAATTGATCCTTAATGCCCGTGGACTAGGTAGTACAATCCTAGGTTGTACGGAAACAAAGCGGGGAAATGTTTTCGATACGAAACGGAAATGGGGAAATGGGCATTTTTCTAAAAAAATAGGTGTAAACAGTTCTGAAACGGGAAACGTTTCCGGTTTCGGAAACGCTGAAACGGTGCCTCCAAGCTATTTCCGTGCTTCATTGGTACAATCTATGTTGACTTAGTCACTGAATTGATGAAATACCTCACATCTCCAAAACACAATGGAACACGAGCAAAGATTTTCTACCAGCACTAACCCATACAAATAACTAATGGCTTTATTGATGAGGTCCTAGAGTCACCCATGAAAAAATATTAATTTCCACAGTTGTTGCTTATCATGTTTTGCATCAAAAGTAATTTAGCTAGGTAGAGTGTTGCATGATAAGAAAGTTTGATGGATTAATGTTCTCACTATCCTACTCCCTTAATATTTTTGCCTCTATAAGAATGGGTGTATGTACCAAGAACACCTTGCAATATGTGTACTAAGACTCACATGGAATAGTAGTTCTCCCCAGAAATGACACATAGTCCTCCATTTCATAGTGTTAGATTTCTTAATTATTTGCTCAACTATCATGAGTTAGCCTGTTGAGGTGATACTCAAGGTGAAATGAATTACAATATAAAACAACATCGTATGCACAGTGGAATTTTTAAAATACTTAATTCCTATCCCAATATTTCTTTGTGATGCATACAAAACTTAAGCAATCAATATAAGAAAGAAATCAGTATCTGGTATCAACTTACTTCTTACTGATTGCACCTTCAAGAGACTTGATCCAGGCAGCCGCACCCTCATCCGGCCTCTAAGCATATCCATGCAAGCTGAACTAGCAATTTGAAATTCTCTCACTCTTGTATCTCTATACAAATGTAGGAGAAAACAGAACTAGAGTGATAGTGCTAGCAGCCCTAGCACTCTATTTATAGAGGACTTGATCCTTATTGCATAAGGATTTGATTTACAAAAGATTTAATCATTATATGATAATGATTATAATTTTTTTATGTTTCCTATAATTATAAAATTTTAATCATTATCCAATAATGATTATAATCTCTATAATTATAATGGATTTAATCATTATCTAGTAATGATTATAATTTCTATAATTATGATAAGTCTTTTTATAATTTTCAAATTGCGCCTTCACCCTTTTTGCGTGTGACCCCTTAGGTTCACACTAAACTGGCAGTAGCAAAATAACTAACCACTTTAGTAATATTTATTAGTACTCTTTCTAATTTGAATTAAAACTCTTTTAATTGATTCTCTAGAGAAATACTTCTCTAGGCTTCTACAGATCACTAGTGACACCCAACATTATATCATGACCACCTTGATTAGTATGAATTTAGCTGCGAGCCTTTCTGTTATCAGTTACTATACAATTCAATCCTCCTGTCAATCTATATCCCAATAAAATCTATTAGGGCATGGAATAAATGTCAAACCCTTAGACTAAATCGTATGTGTTCGATCTAACTGATTTAACTCTTCTTGTGAAATTAGAAACTCTTTTCTAATATTCACATCACCTTGGCCAAGGATTTCTAGAGTAACATCTTAGAAGATCACATAGGGTATCTCCCGTTAAAGATTCCATGTTGAACACTCATATGCCTCCATGCAAGATAGACCAAACCCAACTTTGCATACTTATATCCTTGAGTAGAATACAAGTACATATGCATTGTCAAAGCATGATAATCTGTAGACAAGACAACCATGACGCTCTCAAGTCTAGAGATCACATGTACAACTATAACTAAGAACAACCTATTGGTATACAAACATGCATCCATTTAGGTGTTTTTAATTCGAGTCATGTTTAGTGAACTTGTTCTCTAACAAGCACCAACATACATGTTCTAGTGTCGCCACACTAATGGACAGAGACTCGTCATTCTCAAAGTGAGAGAACATGGCATGTACTAGTCTATCTGGATTATTAATGCCCAACTAATAATCCTATAACTAGGAACAATTTTAGAAATAAATTATTTCAGAAAATTCGTCTCCAATTCTCAACTCTTGAGAATTCATTTTTTGATATTTATTTCTATGGATTTTATCATGTATAAACAAGATATAATCAATACATTATAAACATAAATAAGTAATGCCAATTCACTAATTGGAAATACTAAATAGTATGTCTAATGATCCCTAAACATCATCTCATGATTGGTTTTTAGGGTATAACTCTAACACAAGGTACTGGTTTGCGTTTCCTCCCTTAAGCCTTTCTTTGAGAGGGACTACCTCAACCTGGTATATGTGGTGTGTTGACATGAGTGTGACGCCCCGGCCCCACTACGGGTGCCACCATGACACACATTACAATCTAGCCTGCACCGAAGGACAACTATGCCCCTGCCAATATAAGTCTTACAGGTAATATGGGCGCCCTGGGTGGGGTCCAGGCTTCGTCGCCTTCGACCGGACGAGAGCTTAGGAGTTAATTGCGAGGACAGCGGAAACTCACCCGAGCCTCGTCCCTAATTAGGCCCTTGGAGCATAAATCCAATTTCAAACAATTATATCAACAAGCCTAATAAATTACTTCAGCCACCAAGCATAATTAAACATATCTCAGTTTTAGGCCATAGCCGACAGGTACAAGTTCCCTACCCTACTGGGTTTACTCATAGTGGGAACCATAACTTGGTTCCGGTTTACTTCAAGTTAAGTCATAACCGACACTCCTAGTTATCACACAGTAGTTATATTACATTATTAACATTTGGGGTTAACCCACACCCCCACGGTTAATGGTCGCCGCCAACTGGCGGCTCATCCGTCAGCACCGCCTTTCCTTTCTCGGATCCCTAGCCACTTGTTGGGTTAGTGAAAAAATACAGGGGTGAGTCCCGGGGACTCAGTAAGGGTAATATGAGTTGTAGTAAATTAAAATGCATGACAATTATAGAATAATGTGAAGTGTATCATGCATGTAGGCCTGTGCACCTCACCCTACTCCAGATTTTGGTGGCCCCACTGATTTCATTAAGGACCCCATCTCGAGACTCACACGGCCCCAAATCTACAGCCCTATGCCTAGACATTTCTCCCACAGTCTAATACAAGTTATGCCATATTAAATTTACATACAAAACATATTAAACCCTTACCACGTGTTAATCTCGAACTGCGTGTCGGTTACACGTTCCAATTTCATATACAATTGTAAAATAAAAATAATTTAATTAAACGCGCAGTCAATTCTTAATTATCACCGACACATCGTTAATTAATTTCGCTAAACATGCGACTAATTCATAAATAGCACTATTAAATAAATTAAAAATATTTTTATACCTCGCATATACACACAGGCAGAATTTCGGCACGTTAAAAATTACAAAGCATTTCAGCGGTGAAATCACCGCTATTTATAGGCGCCAGGAGGGAGCAATTCGGCCAGGGGAAGAGAAATTAGGCGGCTGAGGGTCTCCTGCATGCTGCCACGTGGCAGCAAGGGAGAAGGGGTGGGTGGCGCATGGCCACCCACGCGGCATGGCCAGGGGCGCACGTTTGGCGCCCTGGCCGCGTGGCTGTGCGCGGCCTTGCCGCACGCACAGGCGCACGCATGCGCACCAGCTGTTACAATGAGCTTCTCCTCAATAACTCTCCAGGGCCAATCTCCTCGCTAGTACTCATTATGAATCTCCTCAATGATTTTCTTCTATTTGGATTGCTTTGGCATATTTCCTTAGTATCTCCCTCATTTGATAATTGATCCTCAACATATTTTCTTAATCAAGACTACTTCCTTGATGGTTCACTTGAGCAATTGTATCTGGAGCACCTCAAATCATTTGGTAACAGTTTAAAAGCCATCTTAGGTACTGTGGATTAGAAGTTGGAACAAAGAGTGTTGCCAAGGCACTTGTTCCAAATCAGTCATCAGAAAAGGACTAACTTCTTGGTGATTTTTCATGTGAGAAGGAGGGGGGGGGGACTACAAGACAAAAGACACATTTACCTAAGAACCGATTTGTGACCCTAAAGATGGCACTTGGCTGTTAGGTTCATGGCTTGCAGGTCTACCAGAGGCTATGCCACTTTCAGTCGGCAGTCACCACACCCTTTCTTTGTCATTCTACAGCCAAGGGTGTGGTGCCAATTACCTCTATTGCCACCACATTAGCTTGGCTAGCAAGAATACTAAGTAAGCCTCCTTAAGCCTAAGGTTACTCCCTTATGGTATAAGATTTTGATCTTGGTTTAGACTTCAATTTCCACTATTAATCTCGCATTCTCTTTCCATTACTTCATAGCTTAGATTATACACTAAGCTGGAAGTTGGATATTCTGCCTCTCAGTCTTCGTTGCATTGGTTCTCTCCCAACCCCCCTTCTTAAGGTATCCAGGTATCTTGTTGCCTATTGAAGGTGCACACATCAGACTTATTATTTGATGTTGGCACTATGAGTTGCACATTACTTCATTAGTATACTCACTGTGATGTCAATTGTCTCTGCACTACTAATTTTGTATTTCTTATTTCATCAGTTTTCTTCCTTTACGCCTTCAGATGGCTGTACTGTGCTAATTGTGACATTCCATAAATTATTATGGGAAATGAGAAGGAAAGAAATGAAGGGAAGCTTGGGAGTCGACCTGGCAGTTGACTGTGGCGGCTGCCGCATTTAAATTTCCAGTTGGTAGAAGTTGACTGTGAAGGTTGGCTGTCACAGGCAGGTTGAAATTCTTGTAAACAGGTTACTCCAAAATCAATTTTGGGGAAATACATGAAGAGGTAATTAGCTGCATTTTGGATATGCGATTAGGCATAAAAGGATGATTCTAATGGTATAAAAACTATTCATTTTTGGTTGAGATTTGTAAAAGTTGGATTAAGAACCTAATGAAGGGTAATTAAGATTGATTAGTGGAGCTCCAGCTGTGAGAAATCTGTAGTCTTAGAGAAGCTTGTAGAAGATTCTAGAAACAACATGAGATGGCAGAAATGATGAAGCATACAGGTGAGATGTCTTCATATAAGAGAGGCTTGCATTTTAGGCTAAGTGGCAATGAAAGAAAGCTACAAGTGTCCTGCTGCTTCCATTGCCTATAAATAGGACTTACCTTCTTCATTTCATAGAACAAGAAGTTGTAGGGCGAGGGCTCTCATAAGAGGGGTGCTCTAGTGGAGGAAGTGCTGAAAAAATAGTGAGAGAGTGAAGTTCTGCTCAGCTTGAGAAAAAGCTTGAGGTTTAGTCATCTTATTTGAACTAAGTGCATCTTTATGGTTCATTTATGTTGGCATTATGCATGAAACGATTTTATGGCAGCTTGTTATGCATTAAAATATGATTATGTGCATGATATGTGTGCACATTCTGAGCATGCTGCATAATGTGAGTCAAGAATGGATGAAATGTGAAGGTTCATTATCTCAGAAGTGTGTGTATGACACCTCTTGGCATAGGAAATATGTTGAAGGTCAACGGGTGAATCTTCAAAGCCCCCAGGACATGTGAATGATATTGATAGGTGTGGGGTATGATGGGTGCATGAATATAGGTGCACTCATTAGGAAGAGAAATTTGGGAATGTTGGGTTGCCCACATGAAATGTGTGAATGATGAGCATTGTATGCGATTGCATTGCCATGACAGGTTTTACTGAGATTGTACTCTATGGATTGCATTTAACATTCTAGACAATGCAAAGGATGGGAAGGAAGACCAGCTTGGGGCTAGATAAGGGATGGAACATTGTATACAGCCATGCATGCACTTTTAATTTTATAGCATGTTATAGCGTAACCAATAGTATGTTGATGTATTAAAACTACACATGCGATGTATAGAATTAAGGCATTTTGTTAAACTCATACTTGATGTTAACTTTTTTTAATGTTATGAGATATGCATGATAAAAGATATGAAAAAGTGCAACCCCTGTGGCAGGAATCTAGGTTTGACCTAGGGTTTTGAGTGGAAATTGAGGGAGAGAGAATTCAGAAGAATAGATAGAGTAAGATCGGAAGAACAGAGAAAGAGAGAAAGAATAGGGAGAAATCAGAGGGAAATTTGGGAGAGAATTGAAGAGAGAGAAGTCTTGAATTCTGTTTATTACTCAACAATATGTCCATCCTCTTAAGATCTAGCCTATTTATAGGCTCTCTAACTTTCAGTTAGTTGTAAACTGAAAGGTACAATATGAACAGCGACACTAGAGTGCAACCAGAAAGAACATGTAATATATAATTACTATTATATCCTTGGGTCGTGACAATTTCTCCTTCCTTGAGAGATTTCTTGTCCTAAGAAATTATAGCAACTAGCCACTGTTTCTTCATCCAATCATTGCTTGCTCTTCTTTGTCTTTTGCTTCATCTAGTCCTTCCATATATAATTATTGTCTTCTGCACTGGTGTCCTGGACTAAATGTTTCTCCACATCTGTAGCACAATCCGAAGTGTCTCCTTTGCTCCATGGAAGGAGATTTGACTGACTTATAGTATAAACTCTAGGATTCAGATTTGCTTGATTCAGTCCTGATATTGCAGTCCAAAACTTTCCTTCCAACTGCTAACTGATCGAAGGATGAATTTCCGTTAGGATCTTGTGTTTTCTGAAAATTGCTTTCGATGCCAATTCTTGCAGCCTAGCCTTCTCAGCAGCTTGCTTGACAGTAGCAGGCTGCATCATCTTCACCGTTGGCCTCAGCTCATCATTTAGGTTGCTGATGAAGCTAGATACGAAATAGGAATCATTTAAAGTCGGATGATAAACGAGCATTAATGACTTCAATTCTTTGAATCTGACCTGGTAGTCAATTATAGAACCTTCTTGCTTCAGTTTATTGAATTCGTCAATCACATCTGTCACTGACCTCTCGCCAAATCTGTCACAAAAGTCATCCACAAATTCTAGCCAATTAAAATTAGTCCTCAGCCTACTCCATCCCTGGAACCAGGCATCAGCCATATCATTGAGATATGCTGCTACTAGGCTCACCTTTTGGCTCTCAACACACGATAGTACTGAAAGAACCTCTCACACCGCCTGATCCACCACCTCAGTTTATTCCCTTCAAAAACCGAAATCTCTAGCATCGGCATAGGTGTGTGGTGATGAATTGGATTAGAACCTCTAACTCGAATTTCCAGCTCAAATTCAGTTTTTTCGTCAGCTTCCTGTAGATCAGGAGCATGAGGAAGAATTCCAGCTCCTGCTAGAACAGGAGCTGCAGTGGATCTTGTAGGAAAGTCCACCGGTGGGCTGGCCTGAGGCATTTTAGAAAACGTCCTCAGAATTCCATCCAGCCTTTGGTTGATGTTAGCGAATTCTTCTTTAACTTCCCTGTCAAATGTCTGAACACTTCTTTCTAAGGTTTGCACAACTTCTCTGGTCACCACATTCTCCTCTCAGTTACAGCTCACTTCCTCCTAAGTCTGCTGCAAACCTAATTCCATAATTTCCAGTCTCGTCTCCAAGTGCCTCAAACAAGTCCCTTTGGCCATCTCTTCTGCTCGCCTTAAAATTCTGCTCTGGATCAACTGCTAAGAATTGCCTAGATTAACAGTGCTTCCTGAGAATCGATTGGCTCTGGAACAGCTTCCTAATAATCGATTGGCTTTGGTCAGCCTCCTGAGAATCAAGTGGCTCTAGAATAGCCTCCTGAGAATCGATTGGGTCTGTTACAGCCTCCTAATAATTGATTGGCTCTGATCAACCTCTTGAGAATTGATTGGCTCTGGAACAGCCTCCAATCGCTTCATCCTTGTACCTTCTGCCATTTCCTCAATTCGCCTGATTTGGAAAGTTGCCTGTGATCAACTTCCAAGGACTGCCTTGCTCTAATACAAAATGACAGGAATCTAGGTTTGACCTAGGGTTTTGAGTGGGAATTGGAAGAAATCGAGGGAGAGAGAATAGAAAGGGAGAGAGGATTCAGAAGAACAAAGAGAGTAAGATCGGAAGAACAAAGAAAGAGAGAAAGAATAGGGAGAAATCAGAGAGAAATTTCGGAGAGAATTGAAGAGAGAGAAGTCTTAAATTCTGTTTATTACTCAACAATACCTCCATCCTCTAAGATTTAGCCTATTTATGGGCTCTCTAACTTTCAGTCAGTTGTAAACTGACAGGTACAATATGAACAACAGCACTAGAGTACAACCAGAAAGAAATACATGTAATATACAATTACTATTATATTCTTGGGGTCGTGGCACCCTGATAATGAAGACTAGACCTGGGACTAAAACAAAAACTGAGTGCCTAATCACATGTCAAGGTATGAGAGAGACATCCATCTAGTGGGAAGACTCAAGGCTTTGTGGAAGGATAGTGGCCTAGTTAGTGGCGGGATGTTGCAGTTATTCATAAGACATGATCGTCTGGATTTCAGATGGCATCTTGCTTTGATCAGCTATGAACTATGGTTATATATTATATACATTAAATACTTTGGATGTTTCTGCTATGAAGTTGCCTCTTGTAGTGTGTTGAACACCCACTCTGAAATTTTCAGAAGCTTCTTTGCCGCTCCCTTGACATGTTAATAATTTGAATTTACATGCGTTTTTTTGGCAGTTAGTTTGCCATGTTTCAATCCTGGAATGTGGTTTGGATCTAATAATTATTTTCCAGCCACGTGTCACATTCATCAAAATATGATGACACAAACTGCCTTTTTGTGTCTTTCCTTTGAGAAAACTTAACATTGTCTATATTGTTATGAACTCTGACATACAATTTGTATTATTGGATACTGAGCACATACTTTACCATAAGGATGTATAAAATCATAAAAATTGAATAATTTGTAATTTATGGCTGCATATATATATATATGTATGCATATTGTTCTACGTATAATGTTTTGTGCAGTTGTCAATTCAGTAACTTGTTGCTCCGACCAACTGCATATATATATACATATATATGTATGCATATTGTTCTACATATAATGTTTTGTGCAGTTGTCAATTCAGCAACTTGTTGCTCTAGCCAAATTAACATTTATCCTATATAAGTGTGGTATAAACTTTTTCATGCCATGTTACTTCCTTCTTGGGCTACCCATTCTGCCTTCTTGGGCTTCCTTCTTGTGCCCATTCACCTCTTTTCTAGTCTTTTGGTTTTAAAAGTATTGTACTCTTATACATAATGTAGAAATCCATTTGCAGAAATATAGGAACAATTAGATAGTTAGGCAAAATAATATGGACAGTTTAATTGATTCATTATATAGTTATTTGTTTTCCTAAGTTAGGTAGTTTTTTTTTGCGTGTGTGTACCATTTGCAATATGTATATATATATATGTGTGTGTGTGTGTGTGTGTGTGTGTGTCCAATCCGAATAATAAGTAGGGAGTTTTACAGTCTAAACTTCTTCATGGTATTAGAGCATTTCTGATTAGAAAATTCCTCCATCGTCCCAATGGCATCCTTCACCACAATAGTCTCTACTTCTTCCTCTCAAGTTCCCGCTACTCCTAGTTCTAATGGACATTCGGTTATGATGTTCATAAGCGGCAGAGGAAAAGATGACTATTTTATTGGTGAAGCCCTTAAACCGAATTCAATAGATTCAAAGTACAAGATATGGAAGACAAAACACAATATGCTAATGCCATGGATTGTCAATTCCATGACTAATGAAGTCGGAGAAAATCTCATCTTCCACGAGATGGCATAAGAAATTTGGGATGCCGCAAATTAGACATATTCTACCACTAAAGACACAACAAAGACATTGTCAAGTAGACCTCTCAATCACCCAATATTTTAGTTGTCTAACTAGATATTGACAAGAACTCAATATGTTCAAAGTGAACTAAATAGACAGACACTTCATAAAAAGAAAAATTGAAGGTGGATTTTCTATATAGCAAGGATCTACCAGAGACTACCTATTGAAGACTTAGTTTGAAGATGTGAATATCCAAGTTGGGCTTACTTCATATTTATAGCCTAGCTTGAGGGGGCGTGTAGAAAACAATGTGCAAAAATATAGGAATAGTTAGGCAGTTAGGCAAAATAATAGGGATAGTTTAATCGATTTATTATACAGTTATTTGTTTTCCTAAGTTAAGTAATTTTTTCTGTATTTAACTGTCTCCGCAAGGACACTTACGATTTGTAATATATATATGTGTGTGTGTGTGTATGTCCAATCCGAAAAATAGATCAAGGAATTTTACAATCCAAACTTCTTCACATAATGTGCCCGTGATCACTCCCCTTGGATGGTCCTCCAGATTTATAGCAAACACTTGGTTGCTTCCTGCTTCCTCCTTTGTGATATTTGTGATCCTTACTGTTGCTATCCGCTTTTGCACTTTGGTCTCATTTGGTACAGTGAATAAAATGTCAGCCCTTGTTTATTTTTCAGGTTCTTGCACTCACTGTTGTATCCATTGGTGTAGCTGTTGCTACAGTAACTGATCTGCAGTTCAACTTGTTTGGTGCTTGTATAGCAGTGGCATGGATAATACCCAGTGCTGTCAATAAGATATTGTGGTCCAATCTTCAACAACAGGAGAACTGGACAGCCTTGGCGTATGTCCTGCTCATCATGGAATAATTGTTGCATCTAGTTCTCCTGATCTTCATTTGATACTATAATCATGCATGCTGGCATTTCTTACTAAGATTTATATGACTGATCCGTAGGCTAATGTGGAAGACTACTCCAATCACTTTGTTCTTTCTAGTGACTTTGATGCCATGGCTGGATCCTCCGGGCATTTTTCATTACAATTGGAGCTTCTATAACTCAGCAACTATTGGCATTTCTGCTCTCCTTGGCTTTTTGCTGCAGTGGTCTGGTGCTCTGGCTCTTGGGTGAGTGATATATATATATTTTTTTTTGGGGCTGAAGGGTGAGTTATATTTGTTTTGACTTACCAATTCAATCATGTCACTGCCCAAATCAGAATCTGACAACATTTGATGCTCTTAAGTTGGTCACATTAGCTGCATTTGCTTCAATAAGCTGTGGGATGTCCTGAAATTAGGCATAAAAGTTGAGATGAGGCTCGATTAAGCTAATATGTAATAGTTAGTAATGATTTTTCTTTACCAAGTAATACTTTATGACTGGAAGGTCATGAGTTCGAGTTTTGAAAATAGATTCTTTGCAAAGTAAGGGTACGTGACTCTCCCCCAACACTTGCAAAGCAGGGAGCTTCATGCACTGGGGATTCCTTTTTCTAACAGAGAGTTTCCAAGTTTCTATGGCTCGTTACATGTACTATAATTGGTGGAAGGTCATCCACTGTCTTGTTTGCATTATTCTATTTTGATACTGGTTTACCAGTCTTTAGGTAGATTATTCATTTGGATAAGCTGAAATTTAGGTTATGACTTGTGAGATTTAGTAATTTCAAGACCGGAGAGTTCAGTCAAGGCAATCTCTAGAGTGTCAACTCATTCCCCATTTTGAGTTTGATTGCAATAGGAAAAAGAATATGATTACTTTTAATCAGTAGGTTGTGAACTATGGTCCAGACCTTCTGACTTTTATTTGTTATCTGATTTCAAGTGATACTACTATAGTAGCAGGATACACCAAGTGAAAAACCTTTCATTTCTACAGCCTTTTCTGATTTCAGTCTTGTCTATATGTCGTAAACCTTTCCGTTATATACTATGTCTCTAGACTAAGCTAAGACTAATATTACAATTTTCTGATTGGACAAGTTCTGCATTTCAGAGAACTTTTTATGTTCCTTTGGCCTGAAATTAGCAGTCACGATTTGCAGCCAATGAACATGTATCTTTTATGAACATGAGAATGCATGAAGAGGTGCGGTTTATTGCTATGAATAGATACTGGCCTTTACTCTCTGTAATTGACAAAGAGCAAACAATGTAATATTCACTTTGTTGGACCCATGATTATGAACTCCTCTAATACATGGCTGTTCAGTTTAGTAATCTTGCAGCTCTGTTTATGAGTTTGTGGCTTATTGTTGTAGTTTCTAGTTTATGGACCTGTTCAAGCTGGTTGTCTGATGACCATAAATGGATTGCAGGGCAACTTCTGCCACCACCCATGTCGTTCTCGGACAGTTCAAAACTTGTGCCATTCTGCTTGGAGGTTTTGTTCTATTTGGATCGAATCCAGGAGCAACTAGCATATATGGAGCAGTAACTGCCCTCGTTGGCATGTCCTTGTACACTTACCTCAACTTACATCCGCAGCAGCAATCGATGAAAACAACTTCCAGACAAGGTTCGTACTTGTTGCCAAAATCGAAACTCGGCAAAGAAAGTGGGCAGAGTGACGAGGGAAATTGTAGCGAGGAACGTGTCTAGTGCTTCATCCGGATGCAGGAAGAGGAAGCGCAGCAGCATACACAAGGCAAGTTTCTACTAACACGGTTGTCTAAATTGTTGAATTCAGATTTAATTATACTCGGCCCTTTGGATTTTGAGAATGTAATACTTGTTCATCCGATTTAGCTAGGCTGACTCTGGGGAGCAACACAAACTACTTTTCAAAACGGGCTTTTGCCCCCATGTTGTTTTAAATCTTTGTTGTTTACATTGAGGTTATCTTGAATTTAAAGTCAGTTTAACCTAACCTAAAAATATGATGGGGATAGGATTTGTACATTCAATAAAAAAAAAAAAAAACTCTCTTGAGTTTAATTAGAATTTTTGATTTATCTTATTCTTTTAATAAATAGAACTGCATATTTGATTTACTAGATTTCGAGAGGACATTGATTAGAGTACAGTTTAGGGAGTGACAAATTTCAGTGAAATCCTGAGTTAGGCTGTATTGGGTTTGAGATTAAGAGTCAAGATAGTTTAGCCCTTTTGCAACCGTTTGTCTATACATAGTTTGAATTTTATCTTCCCTTTGCCTGTGGATGTAGATAATTTCCCAAATCACGTTAAGTTTATCTTTGATTTAGATGCCGCGTGGGTTATAACAAAATTTCTTTTTGTTTGGTTTAGTCCGCATTAAGTGGTATCAGATTGATACCTAACAAGGAAGCGACATTAAAACTATTTATTTAATAAATGATACATCAGTCTGTCTGATTTATTAGCAGACAGTTTATTTAGGCAATCTTTTTGAAATTTCCGAAGCATGTGAATGTGAATTTTTTAAAAAAGTGGGAATTGCAGGAAGGGAGCTTCATTGAAACTTCCAAAAGCAACCTTTTTTAAAGCATGGTTCCCTGACAAATTAATTGTTTGGTCTGTGCCTAATTGCTTCAGCATATATAGATTAGAGATGGATGGTGCATGCATGTGACAGCAGCTCGTCTCAATTCAAACAAAATTAGGGCTGAGAGGGAGACATGTTTTGTATCCTGTCCTGGCCATTCTTGCTGCTGCTAGACAGATGAGTTTGTCAAATAGTACATGTATTACACATGCATCTCATCTATTCTATCCCTGTAGAGAATCTTGGGATCCGACCGTCCACTGCCTCTGCCACTCTCACTCTAACGTCATGATTAGTTTAATTATTTGATTTTTGGAATGATTGTGCTTCGTGGTCTTTTATCATTTGTGTCTTCGATTTCGACAAAGAAAATAAATTGCAGGTAAAAATTTTTGTCTCACTGCACAGAACAAGAAATCAAAATCATAATCTACTAATACGAATGTTAATTTATTATGATTCAACTTATGTCTTTGGGATAATTATTTGATTTTTATTTTATAATAATCATAAAATGATAGTTTTATTACCCGAAATGTCTAAAATTAAGACTAATTTAAAAGCATTTTGAACATTTTATATATAATAGTACTACCATTTAAGACTATGAAATAGAACGTAAATAATATTATTATTCTTTATTAGAAGTAATCTTTTAAATTCACAAATATAAGGTAATATACTTTAGATTTTTTCTAATAAAACGATTGCCGTGAAATTAAGTTGGTTGTGACAAACTCTTGTTATTTAAATCCTTGACATCTTTACAAAGGTTAATATTAATCTTGATTTAGGCTTGATATGCTCGTAACCCGCATGTTCTTACCCAAAAAATTGTAATTGAAAATGACTTTTAAATTCACGAATAAATTGAGTTCTGACACTGACACTAGCTCTTAAGTCAATCACCATGAGAGATTTATATATATAGCTGTTTGAATACTGAGTTCCAATTTCCAAGGGCACCCTTAAAAACAGAAATCTTTGGACTTAGGGTATTATTATTGATTATACAGCTGGGTGTGTTTGATTTTGTCACCCTCGTAAGGACTAAGGTCCTCGCAAATAGGGTTGCTTTGGAAAGCATCTTCTATTTCTCCTTTTTCACACTGTATCTGAATTCTTTAAACGTTTTTGCCAGCTTTGTGAGTCTAATCCTAATCCTAATGCCAATCCAAATTGTATGTATAAGTATTTTCTTTTTTAATTTCTTAATCAAATTTACATTTCTTTAAAACTTCTACCCACACTTACACTCACATGAACACGACTAACGATTTTTTTAGAAGTATAGGATAAGAGTAGTTTTTATAATAAAACAGTTACTATTATATTTATTATTTGACTAAAATAACCTTCCTAAATTCTTTTAGGGTGTTTTTGTGGTTGAGGATACATATATAGAAAGAAAGGGTATTATATAGCTCTCATGGCGTAGATTAATTGGTAAAGGAAGAAGTCGTTGGGGTGTTGCTCTTTGGATCTCTAAGTCTCGTGTTTGAACCCTAATTAGGAAATAGTTTAGTAAGTAAGGAATAACTCTGAAAATGAAAAATGCTTGTCGCCTTCATATTTGCGGTTGTGTTAGGTGTCGAAACCTATTTACTGGATTTCTTAATTTATCTCTCATGTTAGAATCGTGTGATCGAGCAACGGGGGTGCGAGTGATAGTGCTTAATCTAAAAAAATAAAAATAAAAGTATTATATAGTTCAAAAATAAAAGAAAAATGTTATTGGTACACCTTAGGCTACATAAAAGTGTATCAATGACAAAAAAATCCCTCATGAGGTGTATAGAGGCGTGTGAGGCGAACGATATTTTAGTCATAATACTCCCTTATGTAACTTAAGATGTACAAAAGTGACGTACATCTATCATAATTCTAAATAAAATGGGTTAAGATAATTTTGAATTTTAAAATTATTTTACGAGTTAATAATTAAGTCCTCTTATCTATACTGCAAAATAAAAGAACCACCCTTTTTTAAAATTATTATTTTTTAAATTGGACCTATTTAACTAGCCGTAATTAATCTACTTTAAATAATAATAATAATAATAATAATAATAATAATAATAATAATAATAAATGTTATAAATTGGTTTAAACCAATAAATGACCATTCGAATTGAACAATCTTCAGATCTATTCAAACTTCAAGGAACAAGCTAGCTGTATTTCACTCAAATATACATAAACAAGATCATGATTTAATTATTATTCTTTTAAGTATGTAGTAGTGAATTAATAAAATTGCCAATAAAAGTAATATATATAATTACAAATTATGGGGTTGGGTTGGCACAGAAGAGCAAGAATGAAATGTATTAACTAATTAAACAATTAAGTAGCAAGTAGATGAATAATAATTCTATGTTTTTCCACTATTTTAATTAAGAATAATAATCTAGCTCAAACTGGCTAACTGTTTGGGGTACTAAACTTTCACCACATGAAAATAAATAAAAAAAAAACAAACTTAATTCAAAAGATTAATTAGAACCAAAACTGTGTTCGCCGTAGTATTTAATTTCTGCACTGAATCCAGTGGCTCCTTAATTTAATTTCCTTGGACTGGACTTGACTTGCTGCAGCTATACATAATAATATATAAATTTAACTTTCCCCTCTTTGTCACCACAGCTTAGAGGCCAAGCAGCACGTAGTAGAGTATTGTAATGGGCAAAGCAATCAGCATCCCAAAGATAACCCTGCAAAATTAATTTTGCCCATAAATGTATCTCCATGTCAACATATATGTAATATTATAGGGTTTTGTTAAAGGGTTTTCAACATTTGAATACTTTTATTGATTGGTAAATATTTTAAAACACGATGTTTTTATTATCAAATAATAAAAATATTTGAATATTTAAAACAAAATGTATTGTATCTTAACGGGTGTCATAGAGGCATTCATTAGCAAAACTATATATTATATGGTTTCAAAAAATATTCATTATAAGGGTGATATCATGTGATCATGTAAACTATGAAGATTAAGAGCTTACGCGGTACTAAGAATGTCTGGGTGGATATTGTACTCTTTTGCGAATACAAAGGGGACAATCCCTTGAGGAAGAGCAGCCTGCATGCAGAGAAATCCAATTGTATCGCTTTAGTATTGAAGACTTTGTGTTGGATAATACAAGGCTCTCTATGCCAACAATAAAAAGTAAGAGAAAATTTAAGGAATATTAATTTGATTTGACTTGAATAGTTAGTTATATATGTTCGTGAATGTTGTGTTATTTGTGTAGAACAATATAATATTTGTCCGATGCAAGTAAAATGAGAGGGGGGACATGAGCTCCACCCCCTCCAAACACACTCAGAAGAACAAATCTCCAGTTATGTTAATGGGTAGTTTTACAATATTAGTGAAGTACAAGGCATCTCAATAATCATATTGCTTTAAATAACTGGTTATTTAAATCTCAAAAATTCTAATTATCGAAGCATAGGGCCCTCATATGGCACTAATGGCACTCACCTTAACATGCTTACAAAGAGGGGATCGAGGTGGAAGTAGGGGTGGGGGTGCCTAGTTATATTGGAATTCTCATCGTGAATGGCATCTTCCATTCTCATCAGTGTTCACACACATCTGTTTTGTATTAGAAATTGAAGAATGACCCAACACTACACTGCTGCTTTGACTAAGCTTTGTCGAATGCTTTGATCTCTGAGGTTGTTGTTCTGGTTTGGTTTAAGTGTGAAGTGGGCTGATGATGTTATTGGCAAAGTCTAACAAAGATAGTGTCTTGTTTTATGGACAACACTTGGGTTTGCGAGAAGAGAAGATTAATTAGCTTGTATATCCTAAACTAAACTAAACTAAATAGGTGAGCCCAGAAACTAATTAAGACTACTTACACATTGGTACTTTTTGACATGATCCTTCCTGGTTCTCTCTCGGCTAGAGCTTATATAATATAATCTGGGTTATATGTGTGTGTGTGTGTATATATATAGGTACCTGGACAATGGCAATATGTAAAAGAACCCCACGAAGGCCTATAGCAATGGAGGTAGCTGCGATGACTGCTGGGCCAGTCAAGAACCTCACCGCCATTGCAAAGGTTGCCACCGATTTCCCGCAGGCTATGATCTTCGGCTGTAAAGCCATAAATAAACCTGCTCCCATAAACAAACAAATTAAGGTATCTTCATCAACCAAACTTAAAATAATAGTAATAGTAATATTCTTTTAGTTGAAAGATCGATAATTAATTAATGCATAGATATATATGGAGTTGGTTAATAATTAGTTGATGAAGAAATTAAGATTAGTACGTACCCAGGCTGAACATAGCCATTCCTAGACCTGCATCTGATAGAATCGATATTGAACCACGCACGATGGATGGCATTTGAATGTTGTACCTGCCAATAAAAGTATGTGATCGAGGTGTAGTAACAATTAAGTATACATTAATAAATTTATGTGGGGAATCATTTGAACAGTACTAGTCACTAGTCACTAGTCACAAGACAAACCCACATGATTTTATGTAAGAGAGTATGATTTTTTCACTGTATGGTAGGCCGAGCAAACGTTGCAAAATAATCTTTGAACTTCTAAGTAAAATGAGATAATCTTAATTATGGAAATGGTGATCTAAATGTCTGACTCATAAAGATTGATCAAATAACAAGAAACTATAGTCATGGAGATACACTAATTAATTAGGGGTACCTGAAGGAGATGAGAGACCAGATGAGGCCGAGAAGACTTGAATAGGTGTTGGGGTTTCTTATAAGCTTCCTCCATACCATGATCAGTATGAGCCTCGTCATCACACTCGCCGGCGGCATCTGCTGCTTCTTCCCGCCTGCTCCTTCTCCTTCTTCCATGCTCACCACCTTCTTCTGCCCAGTGAAGGGAGACCCACTCGCCGGAAAATTCGATCCCTCCACTTCCATCTCTATCTCTTTGTACCCATTCATCAACTTTGCTTGACTCGCATTTTCCATCAAATCATTCATCCCTGTATATATGCATACATTTATATCATCATCACTAAAAATAATGGATATCATTCGATCTGTAAAAGTTCTAAGACTACTAATTTTTTTTATACCTTTCGAGGAAGCAATCTCTTGTTGAAGAACAGCCTTGGAAGCATCAATGGCGGCAAAATCTGTCGACGCAGCTCTATTTACTGCGTTTCTCATGTTCCCCTCCGACACCGGCGAGGCGCTTGAGCTCCAAACGAACATGTGAAGCTCCTTGTTCGCCGGGGCTGCGCCACCACTGCCCTCCTTCTTCCTCGGCCCCACGCTGGTGGAGCCGGAAAACATTGGATTTGGCGGCGGATACGATGGAAACTGAGTTAACAACTCCCCGCTTTTGCTCCTCCCTCCCCTCTTATTCGCCATTCTCAGCATCTCCTCTTCGAAATTCGAGGTCCTCGGCGTCGCCCCCTTCGACGACTGCAACGAGTAAACGTCGCCCCCAAAACTGTTCGTGTAGCCGTGCTTCGGACTCGCCGCCTTGCTCGCGAACATGGCGTAGAAGTCCATCTGATTGAAGCTTGAAGCTCTAGGCGTCGGCTCTCGCGAAGATTGTACCGAGTAGATCTCGACGCCGGTGAGATTCGACGCTCGCGGAGTAATCGAGGTTATGGAATTCAACGCGTGAGACTTGTTGTACGACGAAATCACCGACGACGATGCCGATCTACGCACCACAACGTGGAGCTTGCCGTCGTCTCCGATCTCGGCGTCGGCCTGGAGCGGTTCCCGCCCGTTAAGCGAAACGACGTCGGATTCCACCCGGAAGGACGTGATCGAGCCGGCAGTCTCCGGAAACTGCTCACCAATGAGAAGTTTCGCGCCTCTGTACTCGAACAAGAACAGCATTAAGGTATACCAAATCACGCTCTGCAAAACCACAATCTGAACCATTAAATTCCCCGAGAAATCTCCATACATCGCTTTCAGAAGAGGAATTCCCATGACGAGAGTGTTTGGGAGAGTGGAAAGCGAAAACAGCGTGATCATCCACTCGAGGCCGCCGTTTTTGCTGAAGGCCTGCCATAGAAATAGAGCCGTGAGAATCACGACCTTCTGCAGCGAGTCGGCGGCGATGAAGTGGTAGTTCATGGAGTAGGGATCGTTGGAGGAGATGAAGTGGAAGGAAAGCAAGGGCACGGCAAAGACTGCAACGAAACGGTTGATGCCAGAGCACTGGTCCGGCGTGAAGATTTTCCACCACCGGACTGAACCGTAAGCTAGAACCATGGCGACGTACAGCGGTACAATCGCTGCAAGAACATCGTAAATGTCCTTTCCAGTGATCATGGCGAATCAAATGGAGCTCAAAACCCAGTAGTAATCAGAGAGAATCCGACGATGAGATGAAAGAACACAGTGAAGATATCTTCTTTCTGTTATCAATAACTTAAGAGGGGGATGATTACTAGCTGTAAAATGGAAGTTGACGAAACAGAGAGAATCCGAGACATGTTTTCAAGAAATATGTAGGGTTGGTGTCAGAGAGAGAGAATCTATGGGTTGGGTTTAGATTGGTTCAGACTTGAGGATTTAAGAAGCAAAGGTGAAAGAGAAGATGGGATGTGGGTAGAGCTTAGTTCTTCCGTCGCCGCCGAATACGGTGGCGCACATGCTCGGTGGACACACACACACACACACACATATATATATTATGATGATGATGATGATGATGATGATACATAATTACATATCTCAATGTATACGCTTCAGTAAGGGCTGGCTATCAGCATGTGGAACGATGCAGAGAGAAGGTTAATTTACTTTAGTCTAAATTATAATTAAGTAGCAACCTCAAGTCACACTTGGCTGCATGTAACTTATTCCTTTCATTGTGTTATAGTCTCGTGAGTCTATGCTTTATCATTAGTTAGTTGAGCAAAGGGCCCCAATCAAAGCCTTTTATATTTCGTATTCATCATCATGGCAGAGACCGAGGGGCTTCGGTTTTGGGTAATTGTGTTGGGGGGGCTGGAAAACTTAACATCTATTATCTCTGGGGATGTGGGAAACAGATCTGCCAGCCCGCCAGTTCATGCACTGAGAATTACCAAAATCAAGCTTCCCCCACTCATATATTATATATATTATATACATCACTTCACACTTACTTCTTTTTCTTAATTAGCTTCTCCAATCTCCAAGTTTGCTTATGTCGCCGATGATGCTGCAATTCTTTGAACATAAGGGGGTGGGTAGTTGGAACAAGGATGAGAGGGGGAGCATCAAATGAGTCCTGTGTGTCACTCCTAAGCCCGGCCGTCATAATTAACAAAAGATTTACAAAGACGCAATGTCAGTGTGTTAGACTATGTAGTCTTGGTGTGGCTTCTCATGGTTCAATAGCATGTAACCCAACTGGGAAAGGTAGAAATCAAAACATCAGGCTTTTAAAATTAGAACCCAATTAGAAGATGACTAGACCCAAGTGCTAAAGTGTAACTGAAACCCAGTTGCTAACCCAAATGGGTAACTCATCCAAATTGGATGGATCTAACTAATTGGGCCCTTGAGGATAATAGTTCAGGAGAAATAATGGGCTTCAATTTGGAGCCCTAACCAATTTCTTACCAACCCAATCAAACTTAGCTAGTGAATATCATAGCCTTGGGCTTTAAGCGAACCTAACCAAAATAAAAAAAAAATATTTAATCATTTCAAAGTATATAGAAATTAATTTACCCTAAATTTTGAATTAAAAATAGGATTTTTCCCTGTTGTTAAGCACTTGAGGGGTGATTTGTGTAAAAAAAATAAAAAACTTTTAAGTGAAAGTTTTACGAGGGGATATTTGATAATAATTGTTTAAATTTTAATTTTTTAGATTTTTTTTAAATAAAATCAGTTTTGATATACTAGTAAAGTTATTTTAGAAGTTAATTATTATTTAGAGATTATGAGTTCATATATTATTAATTTTAGTTTATATTTTTTGAGCAAGGTAGATAAAAATATTTTAAGAAAACACTTTTTTTTTTTATGAAAATAATAAAATGGATATGTCCACAACTTCCCGAAATCTTCATATTTCATAACCTCTAGCTTATTTTAGTATTTATTATATCATTAAGAGTTCTTGCAACTCTAAGATTTTCTAACCCTATAAATAGGGGTTGTGAGAAGTATGAAAGGGTGAAAAAAATTTCCACAAGAAGTTTACTCTTTTTGTTCTTCTTCATTCACTTTTGTTCTTTTTTAGATTCATTACATTATTGATATAATACCAAAACCTAGTGTTTTCTTTATATAATACTAAAAGTGTGACTCGTGCAAATAAAAAAATAAAATATTTTAAATAAAAACTTATATGTAGCAATTGGTAGCTTGGTCTAGTTTTTATATTTTTTTAAGGTAAATTTTAGATGAAGGTAAAGTTAATAAATTATCTTATACTCTCGGGGTCATGAGATTAAATTTTGTTGATTAAGTTTTATTTTTATTTTTTAACTAAAACATATAAAGGATATTCTGAAAATATAATTTATTGGTATAGAATGACATGTTCCACATCTTGTGCAAGTTAAAAAATAACAAATTTTAAATAAAAATTTATTAATTATAATTTAGTTTTTATATTTTTTAAAATTAATTTTATTAAAATAATCTTATAACACAAAAACATTTTATTTAATTATATAATAGTATATATAGAGTATAGATAGGTATAATATTTTGGTACAATTCTTATAATATGGAGCTAGAAAGTATAAAAATACTCCTGTACTTTACCAAAAACACCATGTGACACCCTGAATTTTCAAAACATCTCTTTAAATATCTTTACTCCAAAAAAGTGAAACTATTAAACGTTTATTAGATACTAATTATGGACAATTTGGAAGCGTGAAATGCACACGTAGTGACATGACATAAATAATATAATGTGACATCTATGCAGTCTAAATGAGGCGCACAAAAGGGTTTTGAAAGTTCCTAATGTTATTCTCTAGGGGCAATTTGTGCCCTAAGTTAGATTAGAACCCTTTGATAAGTGCTTTTGCTTTCTCCAATTTGTACTTAGTACCAAGCCAGAGAAAGAAGAGTTCATTGCGAGCTAATTGATGTTGTTTGAGTGTGTTTTGATTTGTGATTTTCATTCGAATTACTAAAAAAAACAAAAAGGGGGAAAGTGGGGGCTTTAGTGTGGATTTGAACCTGGTTGGTTGATCTCAAATTGAAGTGGGCATCAATTAAAGGTATATATTCTGGTTTTTTTTTGGTTGTTTTTTTGCCATTGAGTTTTCCTTTAATGTTATTGCAAAATGGTGTGGGCTTTTTGTTATTAAGATGATAAATATAGGGTTATTTTTATTAAAGTGAACAGTAACCACTTTTTTCTTGAATACAAAATTATTCCAATCTTTGTCTTTTTTGTCAATTTGTGGTCCAATTTTCTTATTTTTGTTTTTTCCTTTCTTTATTTAGGTTCTATATTATGATAAAGTAGTGAACTTGTGATGGCACTATGAGGAAACTTTTGAGGTTCAACTTATAATGAGGTACATTGGTGGGACTGAAATAATTATGCCTAACATAGATCCTATAAGTTATCTATAGTGAAATTGAAGGCCTATACAAAATATTTAAATTATGAGCAAATATACTCTATATTTCTTAAAGATGTTATAGATAGTGATGTGGAGTACTTTAGGATCATATAGGAGGATTTTGTTATAGTAGATGTATTCAATGAGGTTGCAAATTGTGGTATTATAGATTTATGTTGAACATGTGATTAAATTTCCCATTTTGGTTGGGGAGAAAAGGGATGTAGTACAAGTAGAAAATGTAAATGCGGTTCCTATTTCAGATACAGATGAAAATTCAAATTCAAATACAAATGCAAATGCAAATGCACAAGTTGAGACAAATAAGGATTTTAATATAAGTGAAGATGGTGTTGTTCTTATTGAATGAAGGTAGAGAAATAGGTAGGGGGTTAGGTGTTGGTGGCAATGAGGATTTTGGTAAAATCAATCAAAAGGTAGATAATGATGTTAGTTGACTGCACTCTCACCCTGCAATTAAAACACAAAACAAAACACAATAAAAATTTTATATTTTTCTTTTCTTTATATTGGTGAGAGGTTTATACTCATCAGTGTACAAGTGCAGTTGTAGTCCAAATTTAAATTTATATTTTCTAGATGAGTCCAGGTCGTCCACTGAGAGATTTATTTATGGCAAAATAAAAAGAATGTCACACACACGCACACGCATTTGGACAAATTGGCAACAAGGTTTTTATGGTTTTTTTAGACAATATATATGAGGAAATAAAACAAAGCAGAAATTAAAATAATTACTGAATGTAAGAATATGAAATTGGATAGTGCTTGGGTTAAAACAATTTCAGTGCCAACCCGTTGATTCTCAAATTTTAACAGATAAGGTTAGTAACATTAATTTAATTTCAGATATGAGAGTTTGTTATTAAATGCAATTAGAGATGATGATAGTTCTAATTTAAGCAATCCCCATACATGATATGTGATATTCTAGTTTAAGCAACTACCATAAATTCAATTACAATTAATACACAAAACAACTAAATTAATCATCCGGATTTGGGTATGATAACATTTCCAGTTCTAGTAACTTTCATACATGGCATGAAAGCTCTAAGTTAGGCTTACGCTCCAATCCAAATCTAGTGATTTCTTAATTTAAAAATACACACTCATATTGAAATTTAAATTAATATCACTCATTTAAAGCGTAATTTTCTTTGGGAATCATGGGCGTTGGACACTGTCCTTGCCTTAACCCAAGATTAGATTTAGCTACTCATCTTTATTTGTAAATTAATTAACAGGAATTTAAATGGCGTAATTTAAATGACAGAATTTAAATGACAGGAATTAAAATAGCAGAAACTAACTGGCCATTTAGGCGGTGAATATTTAAAAGACAAGAATTAAAATTGCAGAAATTTAAAGGCATAAACTAACCGGTCATTTAGGCGGTGGATAATTAAAGTAAGAATAAATGACTTAAGAATTTAAAAGAAGAAAGAAATGAAGTAAGATCACAAGAGAAAATAATAAAGAAAAGGAGAAAGAACAAAAACAATTCTCAAAGAGAGAATTATAAGGAAACAACTAAACTTTTATTCAAGAATAATAATCACACTTACAAATGCAATCAAGTGACCTATTTATAGGCCACAAGATGCAATACAAACCACACAATTTCAATTATTCAACTAGACATAATTATATCTAATGGGCACTCACACACTTAAAGTTAAATGAATTTTAGCTATAATACATAATTAAAATTAAATAAATTTTAGCTAAAATACATACCTAATAAAGCACTCATAAAGTTAAATGGATTTTAGCTATAATACACAACTAATAGTTAAATAGATTTTAGCTAAAAGACACACATAATAAAGCACTCACATAAAAAATAAAAATAGATTTCTATAAATTGATTTTTAATGTTCATTAGGATTAAAAATAATCCTTAGGCCTTCTTCAAATGATATCTTTCATGGGATGCTCAAGTTGGGTATTAATTCTTCATGAGTTTTAATTCTTTTCATGGACTTTAATTCTCCATGGGTTTGAATTCTTTTTTTTCTTCATGGGCTTGAATTCTTCATTTTTCATGAGCTTGAATTCTTTTTGGGCTTCCAAGCTCACATTCTTCATATCTATAAATAAGCAATTTATTAATAAATCATCTATTATATTGTATATATATTGATATAATATATTATATGGGATATTATATGCTTATATATTATATAGATAATCCATGCATGCATTTCATTGAGTATATATATGTATTATATTTACATGTTTATTATAATATATTATATATTATATATATAGATATATATTACACATAACTATTCAATTAAACCAATTTAAAATCAAAACGGGGGTTATAATTATAACAAAAATTTTACAAAATTAACCACTAATCATACCCCTCAACTTAAACATTGCTAGTCCCTTAGCAATCAGACTATACACTTGCCAAGCTTTATTCGCAATAACTGTATGAATGTAAAAATTTCAAATTCGAAACCGAGATGCATAAAATTGAATAAGTAATTTAGTATTTTAAATGAAATTTTTAGTTAAAGGTCATATAATCTCAGGGATGACAATTAGTATAACCAACACATAAACTTACTCCCTCGAAATTTTGACTTCAAACCTTACTATGGATTTTCCCTCCAATAAAAAGGATTTCTCAGGTGTACACACAAGAGGGTGCACCATTATAAGAGTAAATGTAGAACAAGTTCAAAACTCGGTGTCATCCCAAATACAAGGAACATATTTTCATGAAAGAACATGGAAAATGACATAGCTTCATGACTGAAATAATGCTCTAGATGAGTAACTTTTGAATTTAAACATGATTCTCTACCCCAAACTCGAATTCTGAGATGACATGATTTATAGCATCAAGAGGGACCAGACCGGGTTGTAATGGGGCTATGAGGTTAATACTGGTTATCAAATAAAAGGGTAAACTGTGCAAATGGTGTGTTAGAATTTTTTTTTTAACACTAATATCAAACTGGACAATTTTTTTTTTTGAAACACTTGTGTTGAATAGCTAAGATAATTCTTTTTTTTTTCTTTTTCACTTTTCTTCTTCTTCTTTTTTTTTCTTAAACATGAAAATAGCTAGACAGACTAATTCCCATAAACACACCAGGTTGGACAAAATTCATATGGTTATGAGTTAAACGAGGATAACGAAAAAAATTGTACTACAATTGGCTCAATGGGCTAGTAAGGGAGGTTAATATAAAGAAAGAAAAGGTTAATTGGCCCAAAATGAAAGAAATTGATCTCTCTATCATGCTTCAAAACAATGCTATTCAGTCATCTAATTCAGAATTTGAAACCAGTCAAATTCATCAGCTATCATACTAGACATTCAAAGCAAATTGATGTTTTGAAGCCATTGAAAAGATGAGATAAACAATAAAGCATATTTAGAGTAAGTGTTATTTCACTCAGAATTAACGGTTATTAAGTTCAAACACTCACTTGGGTAATAGTCTCAACTTCTATTGAGGGATCATACAATGTATTAATCAGTTAATTACTGTTACCTTTGACTTTATGACCAATAACCAATTTTAAATTTTGAATACCCGATAAATGCAAATTACTTGTTCTAATGCATATACGTTTTCAAATAAGAAATCAATGCATTCATGTTTCGTATTGCAAACTTAACCAGCTATTAGTGCATAACTCTAAAGCTTTAGGAATAACATTATTTAAAACACACAATCTTTTTTTTTTAAATAAAAGCAGATAAAGATAATCAATTCACACAAGACTACAAGCATGCAATAGCAAATTCATAGTTAATCATGAACCAGATAATTCATAACTAGACCTTACACCCCTCAACCTGAATTGCAGTAATAAAATAGGGTTGTTAGGAATACTTGTAACTCCACAAGTCCATTGATTTACTGTGAACTGCTAAAACTCAAACAAACAAATGAGCATACCATATAGTTATATATTTATATTTTCACACCAAAATAAAAATTTCATGCAAGTCATAAGATAAACAAAATGCGTCTCAAGAGTACAAAAAGTACTCCTTACTCAGCCATCTTATCAAAGAGCACTCCTCACAGTGATAAATCTAAATTAATCGGACCTTTTTGACGTTTGTTTCTGATTGCCTTAGACCAATCTATCATAGGCTCATAAGGATCATGCTGTGGAACATAAATGTGTAATTTCTCTAACAGCTCCTCAATGGTAGATGCAGAAATGAGAATCTTTCTTGCTGAAAGAGAAATGAACTTTTGATCCACAGCCTGATCAAGAAACGAGAGCAACCCATCGAAAAAATGGTTAACATTTAAAAGTCCAATGGGTTTGGTATGTAGATCGCTCTTGGCCCAAGAGATTATACAGAAGATTTCTTCAAGTGTACCAAAACCTCCTCGTAAAGCAATGAAGGCATCTGACTGATAAATCTTACAAGCCATGCGCTCAGACATAGAATTCGTTTCTATAAGTTGACCGCGTGTAATCCCGAAAATATGTGGTTCAGCCTAAGGGATTGGCATTACACCTACCACATATGATTTTCTAAGATGTGCAGCTTGTGAAACACAACCATTCAATCCACGACTTCCCCCTCCATATACCAAATTAATTTTTCTCTCTCCTAATTTTAGGCCAAGTTCGCTTGCTGCAAGTGTGTAACAACTATCGCTCCCAAGTTGAGAGCCACATAGTACACATATGGTCTTGATTTGACGAACTGACTGATCTTCCATTTATGTTTGTTCCTTCTGTATGCCCTGAAAAGAGGTTTGGTGATCAAAAGCAGTTATACAAAAATTCAACAATAAATAAATACAAACAAAAATCATGCATTTGTACAAGTAGTTGTGATTGTGGCTCACATCTTCCTCTGATTTTACGTCCAGAAATGGCTTAAACACTTTCTATGAAGTGGGGATCGGCTTCCCATCCAATTTTCTTATAGATTGGCAAACAGGGTCATTTTTAGTCAGATTTCCAAGACTATAGCGTTGGTTATCACTTATGAACTGAGTCCATAAAGCAAGAAGTTCTCTTTGCATTATTCCACGTGGATGCGTCTCAAGAGTCAACCGGATATCATCCAAAGACTCCTTACTCAGTCTATCCTTTATGAAACTAATTTTATCTTCTCGATTTACGAATGTAAACCTCACAGATTTGCATCGTGTGTTACAGGTTAAACGAGCACACTTGTGACAACCATTCACTCTTTTCGCTCTTCGTTTCTTCGCAAAACTACTCTTTCCTAAACCTGAAAAGTGCTTAAAACTAGGTGAAGTTTCGCCAGCTAATCGAACTTTTGCTTCGATCAGCCAACGAATATCTTCAGGGATGTTATTACGCATCAATATTTTATGTCTTTCACACTTACCAGCATAAATTTTTTTCAAATCATTCATTAGGAGAGATGGATAGTACTTGCGAATTTTTGAGAGTTGAAGATCCATTTTTTTTTATAAATTAAAAAGCAACTATAAAAATAGAAACTATAAATCTTACAAAATGAACAAGAGTACCTGATCGGAGAACAGCACGAAAGAGAGGAGACTGAGCTTGTTTGCAGAAGTGTTGCTTGCCTCTTAAAGATATGGAGTCTCTTATAGAGCAATGAGTGTCACTATTCCACTCTCGGCTCGAGGCATGCCATAATTGAGCTAACACGCTTGGCGTCGTCTAGCATTATTTTTTAACATTTGGCAGTGTGCCTCTTTCTTTATAGGACAGTGTGATTGCACTGCCCGAGAAAAGTGGCTACCACTAACGTCAATTCTGTCTCCCTATTTTTTCAAAATTTTTTTTAATTAACTTTTTTTAAGGGGTTCAATAAAATTATGTATACCACACAAGTCAATATTATCGAGTCAAACAAAATTATTTGCACAATGGATCAATACCAATAAATCAATTCCTAAGCACACCTTACCCCCCAAATTGAATTGCATATTGTCCTCAATCAGCAATAAAAGGATAGAAGATAGGGATACCTGGCGGTCTTCAATGCATGAACTCTTACGCAAAAATTTTGTTTAGACTGCACACAAAGAAATACTATTTAAGTCAAAGTTAATTAAATAATGCAGAAAATGAATAATGTATATATTTTTTATACCTTTTTTTTTTTAATGTCCCAAATTTAGAGACATCCATTTAACCTAAATAGAAAGGTGGTCTTTTAACGTCAGATTCCCAGACGACACGAAACTCCCCTTACTCATCAGATGATAGTGGATCATCCAAATCCACAAATCCTTCATTCTCCTTAACAAAACCCTGATATGGTTTCAACCTATGACCATTGACTGTAAGAAGTTGTCCTGACTCCAGATTTTCTATCTCAAATGCCCCATATTTTGAGATAGTCTTGATTATAAAGGGGCCGACCCATCGAGACTTCAATTTTCCTAGGAATAGATGCAATCTAGAATCATACAAGAGTACCTGTTGCCCTACTTGAAAGTTTTTTCGAATGATGTGCCGATCATGCAACTCTTTCATGCGAACCTTGGTCAATCGTGCATTTTCAAATGCCTCGTTCCGAATTTCCTCGAGCTCATTCAATTGGAGCTTCCTAGATAGGCCTCCTTCAGTTAAACTCTTGTTGATCTTTTGAATTGCCCAATATGCTTTATGCTCAATTTCCACCGGCAAATGACAAGATTTACCGTATACTAACCTATAGGGAGACATTCCTAAAATTGTTTTGTAAGCTGTCCTGTACGCCCAAAGAGCGTCCACTAGTCTTAAGGACCAATCCTTACGATTAGTAGCAACAGTCTTTTCCAATATGCTCTTAATCTTCCCATTGGCTAACTCGGCTTGACCATTGGTTTGGGGATGGTATAGTGTTGCAACCTTATGCAGTACACCATATTTCTTCATTAGTCCTGCCACAACTTTTCTACAAAAATGGGAACCCCCATCACTGATGATTGCTTGTGGCATCCCAAATCGACTGAATATGATATCTTTCAAAAATTTCACTATAGTCTTATGGTCATTTGTTCTGGTTGGGATCGCTTCAACCCATTTGGACACATAGTCGACAGCAAGTAAGATGTATTCATGACCAAATGAATTGACAAATGGGCCCATAAAATCCATACCCCAACAGTCAAAAACTTCTAACACTTGGATCAGATGTAATGGCATCATGTTTCTCCTTGATAGACTTCCTAACCTTTGACATCGATCGCAACTTGAACAGAATTTGTACACATCCTTGAACAGTGTCGGCCAATAAAATCCACTTTGAAAAATTTTTGCAACTGTTTTTTTGACAGAAAATGGGCCTCCACATGCAAGAGTATGACAAAAATTAATAACACTGTGTTGCTCATGATCGGGTATGCATCTACGAATGATTTGGTCAGGACAATACTTGAAGAGGTAGGGCTCATCCCAAAAAAAGGTTCTGACTTTTCTGAAGAATTTATGCCTATCTAGCTTACTCCAATGGTCTGGAATCAGACCAGTTGCCAGGTAGTTCGCAATGTCGGCATACCAAGGGACAACAGATGATGTATGAATTACATTCACTTCAAACAGTTGCTCATAAGGGAAATTGTCATGGATTGGTTCATCAAATTGTGTGAGATCTTGACCTGGAATCCTTGACAAATGATCAACCACCACATTCTCTACTCCCTTTTTGTCTCTGATTTCAATGTTGAACTCTTGTAAGAGTAAAATCCATCGGAGGAGACGGGGTTTTGCATCTTGCTTTGTGAAAAAATACTTCAGAGCAGCATGATCAGTAAAAATGATCACGAGTGACCCTACGAGGTAAGATCGGAACTTGTCTAGGGCAAAAACAACTGCTAGTAACTCTTTCTCTATAGTGGTGTAATTTTTTTGTGCCTCATTAAGAGTTTTGCTAGCATAGTATATTACATGAGGTTTCTTATCCTTCCTCTGCCCTAACATAGCTCCTACTGCGTAATCACTAGCATCGCACATAAGTTCAAACGGGAGGGACCAATCAGGGTACTGAATGATAGGTGCTGAAATGAGTGCATTTTTCAATTTATCAAAAGAATTTTGACAGGCAAGACTCCATTCGAACGGAACATCCTAAGACAACAAATGGCACAAGGGCCTTGTTATGGTGCTAAAGGAAGCAATGAATCTCCTATAAAACCCTGCATGTTCTAAAAAACTTCTGATGTCTTTCACATTCCTAGGGATGGGGAGTTTTTGAATGGTTTCAATTTTTGACCTATCTACCTCCATCCCCCTAGATGAAACGATGTGCCCCAAGACTATGCCCTATTTCACCATGAAGTGACACTTTTCCCAGTTGAGTATCAAATTTGTTTCCTCACATCTTGTTAAAACATTTTTCAGATTCTCCAAACATGCCTCAAAGTTACTTCCATAAACAGAAAAGTCATCCATGAATACTTCAACAATTTGCTCAACCATTTCACTAAAGATGATCGTCATACACCTTTGAAAGGTGGCCAGAGCATTGCATAACCCAAATGGCATGGGCCTGTATGCAAATGTCCCAAATAGACATGTGAAAGTAGTCTTCTCTTGATCTTATAGTGTAATTTCTATCTGATTGTACCCTGAGTACCCATCTAAGAAACAATAGTAGGCTTGGCCTGCTATTCTTTTCAGAACTTGATCCAAGAAAGGTAAAGGAAAATGATATTTTCTTGTCACAGAATTGAGCTTTCTATAATCAATGCACATACGCCATCTTGTCTGGATGCGCGTGAGAATCAGTTCATTATTCTCATTTTTTACAACAGTAACTCCAGAGTTTTTTTGAACTACCTGTGTTGGACTTACCCACTTAGAATCAGAGATTAGGTAAATTATTCTAGCATCCAATAACTTAAGCACTTCTTTTCTGACAACTTCTTTCATGTTGGGATTTAATCTTCTTTGCATTTGCCTAACTGGTTTTGCTCCTTCTTCCAAAAATATCTTATGAGTATAGATCAAAGGGCTAATACCTTGCAAATCTGAAATGATCCATCCTAATGACTTCCTGTGTGCTTTTAGAACTTCTATCAGTTATTGTTCTTGCTGAGGTGTCAAACTAGAAGAGATCACCACTGAGAATGCTTCTCCTTCTCCTAGAAAGACATACTTCAAATCACTAGGCAATGGCTTTCTCTCAGGCGTGGACTGATGGCTATCAGAAGCCGTGAGCTTACTGTCTAAGTTCCTTAATGGGCCTAAAACAGGCATACATGTAGGTTTTTCACTTTCTTTGCCTATGACTTTCACTTCTCTTATTTCCTCAAGATCTTGATTTCCTTCTTTGGGTCTTCTCATGAACTCTTCAAAATAATCATTGGTCAGTGTTTGGATCAAGTCTACCTCCTCCACTTCACTCTCAGTGTCCTGATGTTTGGCTACCTTGAAGATATTCATTTCTACAGTCATGTTCCCAAAAGATAGCTTTAACACACCATTTCTACAGTTGATGATGGCATTTGATGTGGCAAGGAATGGTCGACCTAAGATGACTGGCACAAGAGGTTGAGGCCCCTGATGCGGCTGAGTGTCCAAAATGATGAAGTCCACTGGAAAGTAGAACTTATCGATTTGTACCAGAACATCCTCCACAATTCCTCATAGAACTTTG
The DNA here is from genome assembly GCA_036245055.1 of Diospyros kaki. NCBI lineage: Eukaryota > Viridiplantae > Streptophyta > Magnoliopsida > Ericales > Ebenaceae > Diospyros > Diospyros kaki. Next base: position 34,528,418 of record BSEG01000003.1, read on the forward strand.
ACTGATCGATCAGCTAGCTGAAGGGTCACTCTAGTGGGCTTGAGCTCACCTAATCCCAATTGTTGATACACACTGTATGGCAACAAATTGACACTAGCTCCTAAATCCAAGAGTGCACGATCAACCTTTTGACTTCTTATGATGCATGTAATGGTTGGACAACCTGGGTCTTTGTATTTAGGAGGAGTTTTCAATTGGAGAATGGCGCTGACTTGTTCGGTCAGGAATGCCTTTTCATGCACATTTGTTTTTCTTTTGACAGTGCACAAATCTTTCAAAAATTTTACATATGAAGGTGTTTGTTTGATTGCATCCAACAGCGGGATGTTGATTCTCACATGCTTAAACACTTTATATATATCTGCATTTTGTTGCTCTTTTTTCAAATGATTCAACCTTTGTGGAAAAGGTGGTTTGGGCTTGTATTGAATTTCTTTCCCATATTCTTTTTATTTTTCATTTTTTTCATTTTTCTTCATGGTGGATTCATGATCTTTTGATTCTTCCTCTTCAGCAGCAGGTTGGTTTATCCTAGGATCAGTTGGTTTTTCTATCATTCTTCCACTTCTTAGGGCAGTCACTGCTTGCACTTGTTCATGAGTGTTGGTTTCACTATTTGAAATTTCTACCTGGTTGGTTTGCCTAATTGGGTTAGGATTAGTTTGGGATGGAAACCTTTCGGGTTCTCTCACACTCAATATTTGTGTTAACTTGCTCAACTGGCTCCTAATGTCTTCTATGGCTCTGTTTGTTTGCTCCTGAGTTTTGGCAACTTGATTATTGATTCCTGTTTGGCTTTGGATGAATTGATGCAGTGTGTCCTCTAAAGGTCTCCTATGAGGTGGCTGGTAGGTGTTGGATGAGGAACCTTGATTTGGTTGGAAAGATTGTTATGCAGGAAAGGGTGGCTGAGAATGATTTGCAGAATCATTTCTCTAAGAAAAATTTGGGTAGTTTCTATTGTTGGGATGATATGAGTTGTAACTTTGGTTTTGCCCGTAATAGTTTCCTCCTTGATTTTGGTTGTTCCTACCCTCAAAATTGTGTGGATGTGCATTATTTGTTTGTCCATACAATACCTCTTTGAAAGCAGGTAATGTAGGACATTCCTCAATCTTGTGTTCTGTTGTGTCACAAACTGCACATTTTGCTTCCACTTGATTAACAGACTATGTTCTCTTGGTTTTCAGACTTTCAATTTTTCTTGTCAAGGCAGCTATCCTAGCACTCAGATCACCACTCTCACTCAGTTGGTACCTACCTCTAGACTGTCAATTTTCTCTTGAGTCATTAGAAGATATTGGTCCAACCTCCCAGTTTCTAGTGTTTTCTGCTAGGGTATTAAAGAACTGGAATGCTTCATCTGGAGTCTTATCATAAAACTCACCATTACACATGGTGGACACTAGCATTTTCAATTGAGGACTAAGAGCGTCATGAAAGAAACTGACCACTCTCCATTGTTCAAAAGCATGGTGTGGGTAAGCATGGAGAAGGTCTTTAAACTTCTCCCAAGTTTGAGCAAAGTTCTCATTGGGTTTGCACACAAAATTTATGATTTGCCTCTGAAGGGTGGCAGTCCTATTGGCTGGGAAATATTTTTTCAAAAATGTCATTTGCATTTCCCTCTAGGTTCCTATGGACCTAGGTGGAAGAGTGCTCAACCACATCTTAACCATATCCTTAAGTGAAAACGGGAAGAGTTTCAATCTTATGACATCTTCATTCACTGTATGATCCATGCAGGTGCTATACACTTCCTTAAACTCTTTCATATGGGTGTATGGGTTTTCAGAATCCATGCCATGGAAAGTTGGCAACAGTTGGATGGTGCCAGGCTTGAAATTAAACCTGTGATGGTTGATGGGAAGAATAATGCATGAGGGAGTTGTCTGCCTAGGAGGATGAAGATACTCTCTAAGGGGTCTGATCATTTCCTGATCGATGGAATCAGGGTCACCGTGGTCACTACCATATGCAGACATGTAGTATGCAAGTGGCATGTTCTCGTTGTGTTGAGACATGAGTGATTGATATTCTATAGTTCTACCTGACCTAAGTATCATACACTATGCACAAACAAAAATAAAGTAAAAAGAAACAGAGTTATCGAATTTATCTGGAGATGTTTATTCTTATTTTTTTTTCTTTTTGTTTTTGCCTCAATCTCTTCGGCAACGGCGCCAAAATTTGACTGCACTCTCACCCTGCAATTAAAACACAAAACAAAACACAATAAAAATTTTATATTTTTCTTTCCTTTATATTGGTGAGAGGTTTATATTTATCAGTGTATGAGTGCAGTTGTAGTCCAAATTTAAATTTATATTTTCTGGATGAGTGCAGGTCGTCCACTAAGAGATTTATTTATGGCAAAATAAAAAGAATGTCACACACATGCACACGCATTTGGACAAATTGGCAACAAGGTTTTTATGATTTTTTTAGACAACATATACGAGGAAATAAAACAAAGCAGAAATTGAAATAATTACTGAATGTAAGAATATGAAATTGGATAGTAATTGGGTTAAAACAATTTCAGTGCCAATCCATTGATTCCCAAATTTTAACAGATAAGGTTAGTAACATTAATTTAATTTCAGATATGAGGGTTTGTTATTAAATGTAATTATAGATAATGATAGTTCTAATTTAAGCAATCTCCATACATGATATGTGAGATTCTAGTTTAAGCAACTACCATAAATCCAATTACAATTAATACACAAAACAACTAAATTAATCATCTGGATTTGGGTATGATAACATTTCCAGTTCTAGTAACTTTCATACATGGCATGAAAGCTCTAAGTTCCGATCTTACCTCAGAAATTAAATTAAAAATACACACTTATATTGAAATTTAAATTAATATCACTCATTTAAAGCGTAACTTTCTTTGGGAATCATGGGCATTGGACACTGTTCTTGCCTTAACCCAAGATTAGATTTAACTACTCATCTTTATTTGTAAATTAATTAACAGGAATTTAAATGGCGTAATTTAAATGACAGAATTTAAATGACAGGAATTAAAATAGCAGAAACTAACCGGCCATTTAGGCGGTGAATATTTAAAAGACAAGAATTAAAATTGCAGAAATTTAAAGGTATAAACTAACCGGCCATTTAGGCGGTGGATAATTAAAGTAATAATAAATGACATAAGAATTTAAAAGAAGAAAGAAATGAAGTAAGATCACAAGAGAAAATAATAAAGAAAAAGAGAAAGAACAAGAATAATTCTCAAAGAGAGAATTATAAGGAAACAACTAAACTTTTATTCAAGAATAATAATCACACTTACAAATGCAATCAAGTGACCTATTTATAGGCCATAAGATGCAATACAAACCACACAATTTCAATTATTCAACTAGACATAATTATATCTAATGGGCACTCACACACTTAAAGTTAAATGGATTTTAGCTAAAATACATACCTAATAAAGCACTCATAAAGTTAAATGGATTTTAGCTATAATACACAACTAATAGTTAAATAGATTTTAGCTAAAAGACACACCTAATAAAGCACTCACATAAAAAATAAAAATAGATTTCTATAAATTGATTTTTAATATTCATTAGGATTAAAAATAATCCTTAGGCCTTCTTCAAATGATATCTTTCATGGGATGCTCAAGTTGGGTCTTAATTCTTCATGGGTTTTAATTCTTTTCATGGACTTTAATTCTCCATGGGCTTGAATTCTTTTTTTCTTCATGGGCTTGAATTCTTCATTTTTCATGAGCTTGAATTCTTTTTGGGTTTCCAAGCCCACCTTCTTCATACCTATAAATAAGTAATTTATTAATAAATCATCTATTATATTATATATATATATTGATATGATATATTATATGGGATATTATATGCTTATATATTATATAGATAATCCATGCATGCATTTTATTGAGTATATATATATATGTATTATATTTACATGTTTATTATAATATATTATATATTATATATATAGATATATATTACACATAACTATTCAATTAAACCAATTTAAAATCAAAACAGGGGTTATAATTATAACAAAAATTTTACAAAATTAACCACTAATCATTAATGAAGACTCAAATAGTTCAATTGAGGATGTGAGTGAAAATGAAAGTGATGATGTACTTGAGGATGATCTAAATGATGGCAGTGATGTGAACTAAGAGTTTGTGGCAGCAAGACAAAATATCAAAAATTACAGACCCAAGAAAGGTAGACTAGCAAAAAACATAGATTCAAGAGTTGTAGAAATAGAAGAGGCTAGGACTGAAGCTGGGTTTAATTGTGTGGATATATGTCACAAATCTCGTGAAGGAAGAATAGGTGGTGATGAGCCATACCTTGGAAGCTTAGATCTAGATGATTCAAATGATAATGATTGTCAATTACAAATGAGTTAATAGAAAAAAAAAACAAAGAATGAGAGGAAAACACACTTTGATCCAAATGTTGCTATGTCTTATTAGAAACTTGGAATGATATTTAAAAATGTGTAGGAATTTAGAGAGGTCATTTCGAAGTATGCTGTTGCAAGAAGGGTTGATGTTGTTAAGTGTAGATAAGGTTGTCCTTGGTTGCTTTTTGTTAGTCTTGAGACCAAGACCAATAACTTCATAATCAAAACTTACAATTTAGTTCACAAATGCTATAGGATAACTAGAAATAAAAAGTGTAATTCAAAGATTATAGCTAGACAATATAAGGAAAGGATAATATCCCAGCTAAGAGTAAAGGTTTTAGAGATTCAAGAACTTTGTAGAAAAGAATTGAATGTGTTTGTGGGAAAAACTGTGTAGAAGGAAGAAGAATAAAGTGTTGAGTAGGGCAGTGGGGGATTATAGGGTTGAATTTGAAAAATTGCATGATTCTGTTGATGAAGTTAAAAGGTTAAACCTTGGGGCTACATACTTTTCTAAAGTTAAAGAGGCTAGAGAATGGGGGGCAAATGTTCAAGAAATTTTATTGTTGTTTCGATGCAATTAAGCAAGGCTTTTTGGAGAGTTGTAGGAAAATCATAGGTTTAGATAGTTGCCTTTTAAAGATAGAATGTAAGGACAGTTATTTGTGGTTGTTTCAAAAGATGGTAATGACCAACTGTACCTTTTGACTTATGGAATTGTTGGTGTTGAAAAAAAAAATTGCTAGTGATTCATTGCAAGTTTGCAACATTGAAACAGGACTTGGGAATTACAATTGGTAGTGGTTGGACTGTACTCACAAACATGCAAAAGGTAATGACAATCAATTTCTTTATATTTTTTGGTTGTCAAAATGACATAATATATTTATTCTATATAAGAGGGGTTGATTCTAGCCATAAACGAGGAGCTTCAAGAAGTGGAACATAAAATGTGTGCAAGACACATTTGGAAAAATTGGGCAAAAAAATGGGGTAAGGGAAAGAGAAAAGGAAAAAGTTTAGGAATGTGCATACGCACCATTTGAGGTACTGTTAAAAGATAATTTGAAATAATTGAATAAGTTAGACACTAGCATTGTTGAAGGTTTGTTGTGTTATAATCATCAAATATGGTGTAGGACTTTCTTTAAAACTCATAGTGAATGCGACATTGAAAACAACATGTTAGAAACTTTCAATGGTTGGATATTAGGTGGAAGATTCAAATCCAATATCTCCATGCTAGAGGATATTAGAATCTAATTAATGAAAAGAATAGCAGTGATGAGGGAGTTTGCATCCACTTGGATATGTGACATATCACCAGTGACTATGGATAAATTAGAACTAAATAAAGTACTTGCTATGAAGTGTCGCATTACATTCAATGGAGATTTTGGATTTGAGATTGTTGAGAAAGAGTATGGTCATGTTGTGGATCTAAGGAAACAAACATGTGGTTGTAGGTATTGGAAATTGAAGGGTATGCCATGTCAACATGCCATATGTGCCATCTTTCATAGAAAACTCAATCTAGAAGACTTCATTGCTACATGGTATAGGAAGGAGATTTACCTAAAGTTATATTCACATAGTATGCAACCAGTTAGGGGCATGACGCTTTGGTATAATTCAAATAATCTTGCAATGAAGCCTCCACAAATTGAGAAGATCCTTTGTAGACCAAAAAAGAAGAACAAAGATAAAGATTCTTCTAAGAAGAAAACTGGTAAATATTCAAGAAAAGGGATTAAAATGACATGTTTTATATGTAAACATTTAAGTCACAATGCTAGAGGATGTAAGGAAAAGTAAACCAATCATAATGAGGTAAGTACAATTATAGTTTAACTTTAACATTTTAAATTAGTGCATTGTTTAATTTATTATGTAATTGTAATGATATTGGTGTTGTTTAACGTTGATGGAATCAAATTGATCAAAATGTTAGTCAAAATATAGGTGAAATACTAACATGACATAATGGAGGGAAAGATTGGTGTGTTATAAGGGTGGGAAATGTTGATAGGTGTGGTGGGAGAGGAAAAGGAAGTAGGCAATCAAATGAAAGGGTTGGAGGAATTGGAAAGAGTGTTAGGGTATCTGGTTCTGCTACTTTTGGGAATTTTGGTTTTGTTGCTGCTAGTTCTAGATTTGTTACTGTTGGGAATAAATATGCATAGTAAGTGTTGCAAAAAAAAAAGTGCAAACTAGAAAGAGAGCAATGCAAATCAACAAAATAAGGTAAGAGTGTCAAAGGGATATAGTTTATATTACAACGATAAAATTGGTGGAATAACTTTCGAAGTAAGTTATTTCTGTTCCTAAATCTAAATTTATTTATTTTTTCATCTCAAATAGGGAACCTCATACTCAATGAATTTTAGGTTTTTCATTTTTGGATTTACAAACAATAAATGGAGCCTCAATGGTTAATAGTAAGACAAACAAAATAAAGAGTTTTGTTGTTGTAACTAGTGACCTTGGATTTAAATTACCAAAACTGAAGTGGAAAGGCGAAGATCTAGACAATTACAAAGACAAAGGGATGAGATGCAAATGAGTAGAAGGCAAATGACTACTACACAAGACAATCAAACTAACTCCACCATTTTAGGACCAATCTGGATCTCAAATTAAAAGAATTAGGCAACACCAATATGTATTATTTTTGCTTGTACAATTTCCTCTTACATATTCGCTTTTGGATTGTTAAATACAATGATCTATGAGTTTTATTTTGGATTTTTAATTACCCTCTAATAAGAGGTTATCTTTAATCGATTTGGTTGAGGATGATCAACTTGAATGTAACGAACCATTTGGTTTGTTATTAATATTCATATTCAATTGAAAAATCTCCTCTCTTTTCTCGGAGAACTGTAGGAGTGTACACCTAAGAGGGGGTGAATTGGGTGTTTCAAAACTTTTTTGATTTGAAAATATTTTAGACAAATACTACTTTATGCTTTTTAATAGTTTTTGAAAATAATGTTGGAATTGTAAAATTGTAAATTCACAGTGTATGAAAATTGATTGTAACAGAAATAAAATAGACAAAATGTAAATGTACAAGAGATTTATAGTGATTCAATACAATTCAGCCTACTCCACTACCTAAATTCCTCACTAAGGATTTTCAACATTTCACTTAATTGTTTAACTTTTATAAGTTAAGATATAACCTCAACTTTTATAAGTTTAGTTGAAACATTTTCTTTTGCAAACTAAGCAGTAACCTTTTATAAGGCACTAATCTTTACAATAGTTTCTTTTAAAGAATTTTGGGTAAAAGCTCACAATGAAACATAAACCCTCAAAGAATATGAATGAAAGAACAAGAGAGATTTTTAAATACAAACAAAGAGAATAAAAAGATAGAAAGTAAAAACACTTCATTTTCTCTCAATTATAATGATTTGAAAGTAAGAGAACACAGAGGATGATGGCTTTCAGCTTAGCTTTTCTTTTTCTTTTTTCTTTTTCATTCTCCCTTGAGAGAACTTCTTTCCAAATCTTGTAGCCTCAATCTCATGCATGCCTTGGAAATGTATAGTGATGAGGGGAATGCCTTTGGGCTCATAATTACCCCAATACCCCGGGAACATAGCCAATAAAAGCAAAGACACTTGTTCGCTAGAGAACCAAACAAAGGTCGCCATTTAACCCAAGTCCGAGATGGACATGTGGCAGATACGTCTCAACTAATCAACTAGGAATCTTAGTCTTTTGCTCAACGAAGATTTCCTAGATTCCTCGGCCTCAATCATCTTTCCGAGGATCATAGAGGTAAGGATTATCCCGAGCCCCTCGAAAAGTGATTACCATATCCATACCATCAAGATCATGGCTCCGCCAAGAATGGGATTCAAATCCTGGAAGTTTGAAAAGAGAATTCTTATCTTGATAAGAGGATAAAAAGAGGCAACCAAGGGGAGTAAGGGGATTCTCTTTTCCTTAAGTTTTCAACTACATACTTTAGTTTTGATAACCCGGTGAACTTCCTTGAACGTTAGAGTGATCACGGAGAAGCGAGTCCCCGACTTCGTTTTGCAGGTATTTGGTCCGAGGCAGAAGAAAGTGATCGGCTCTGCATCATCATATAGCTTTGGTATCTTTAATACACTTTTTTAGTTTACCAAGAAGATAAAAGCATTAAACTTGCAAATCTTTAAAGACTTTCTCCTTTTTTCATTTCTAACGGTTAGATTATATTCTTTAAGTCCAAACATTATTGAATTACATGAAAGAGTGTTCACACATCTTTTTACAATGGCTTGATTATGTAGAAGTCAAAATCGTGCATATTTAATATTGTTTATAACGATTATATTTTTGAAATTTAGCACAATATTAGTAGAGTAAAAATTATGTTACTCGAGTAAGATGCACAGTTAATCAAGTAATTTTAAGAGGTCGTTAATTAATTTTAGATATTACTTGATTGCTGAATAAGATTACTTGATTAAGGTTATGAGTTAGCTATTACTCAACAAAGGTATAAACTAGACTATATTATTCTCTTAGTTGATTAATAAATTAGATACAAAGACTCACTCTCTATCCAGTAAATTTTACTCGACTAAGACACTTAATTAGTTACTCAACTAACTCAATTAATATTAAGGGTGCGTTTGGTTGTAATGGTGAAATTTGAGTGAAAAGAAAATGAATTCCAAATAATTGAATTATCTAAAATTAAATTTCAGGCAAATTATCAATTGAATGTATTTGATAGGCTTAATTAAATTTCAAGGAATTGTCTAAAAATAAATCAAATATATACTACACAAAATATTTAAAAAATCAAATATATACTACACAAAATATTTAAAAAATCAAATATATATACACAAATATACATACAGCTTGAGATGCCATAACCGCCATTGCCTCCATAGTCGCTGGTGCCACCATTCTCCCTCGCTCAGTCCTTTCTCTCGTTCAGTCCTTTCTCTTGCTCAATCCGTCGCCCTGCTGACGTCGTCGTCACTGTCTGTGACGCCCCGTCCCCACTACCGGGTGTCACTGTAACATCAGTAGGTCTTACTCCAGAGGCCGGCTATGCCCTAACAACAAGGGGGATAAAATAACGTGGGCGCCCTGGGTGGGGTCTAGGCTTCGCCGCCTTCGGCCATCAAGGACTGGAGGTCTAAAACTCATTTGCAGCAGAAGGACACTCGAGTCTCGAATCTGACCTGTGCCTTATGAGCAGATAAATTGCAATTAAGGTATAGCATAATTTGCTCACACAAAGTACTCATTGAAAGTAATAAGTCCAACTGAGAAATACAAACAACGTTCAACACAACCTCAAAATAATTACATGACAGACACAAGTTACTAGGCCGTATTCCCATCATGGGTTGTCATTCAGCTGGTCTTCGGCATACACTGCCTTCCCTTTACAGGACCCCGAACTATTTGTGTGGTTAGTGGGAAGGATGAGTCCTAGAACTCAGTAAAGGTAATATGCAATGCAGTGAATTATTAAGCATGACATTATAGATAAAAATGAAGTGCAACATGCATGCAAACCTGTCTACCACACCTATCTCAGGCTCTAGGTGGCCCCTAGTGGTTCCATCTATGACCCCGTCCTAAGACCCTCACGGTCAACAATCCACTGCCTCATGCCTAGTCACTTCCTCAATATCTTATGCAAGTCATGACAAAAGAAATTTACACATAGAGCATATTAAACCCTTACCTCGAAATATGTGCCGCCTACTGATTCGTTAGTTGTACCATCCATGCACCCAAAATCCCTTAACAAAATATTTGAATGTAATGTCAAGAAACTAATTTAGCAACCCACAACTAAATTCACTTGGCTATCGAATCCACTGGTTTAGCCAATTCATTAATTGACTAAATTAGTTAACCAAGTAACTAACTTAATTAATTGCTAATTAACTAATTTAGGCAGATTATTTACCTCAAAATGACGAACCTTTCTTTCTGCCTTTGCTTCTCTACCTTCAATTTGCTTTCACTTCTCCACGACCAACTTCCCTATTTATACTAGATTTCCATGAGTCATTACATAATTTATTTTATAGCCATTATTCTTTCAATTTCCAAGGCCATCACATAATTCATATTCTTTCAATTTCCAATGCCATCAATTGATAGCCCATTCAGGACACACTATCACTATTATTCTCTCAAGTTTCAAGAGCATTTGCAACTCCACATATATATATGAATATTATATTTTAATTATAACTATCACTTGGCCACCACTCCATATATACATTTATAATTCCATCATCATAGCCAAGCCTTGGCCTTCACGCCCACCTCACATACACTTCACATACATAAATATATATATTATATGTTAGAACTTAACATTCACTCATTTACTAATATATATATAATTTGCATATATAATTTATTAAAATCATTATAAATTCTTCAATTAAATTATTAATCCCACTTCATGCATTGCATACTTGCAATTATATCCTCAAATTTTAAATTAATAATCATTGAGATACTTAAAACCTAAAATTAAGAACTCTAACTTACTCGACAAGGTCGATTTCACCCGTTCGCTTATACGGGATATTTATTCCACTCGAAAAATACTTCATGGTTGCCTCACTAGCAAAACCGAACCACCTCTAAGGTCCCCTCAGCTTTCCGGAGGCCCCATACATCCATTCAGTACCAACATCCATTCGGTCTCATACACAAATTATTTATTTTCGGTTTGACTATTTCCAGCATCATTAGCCTCATCTCGAGATGCTCACCAATCTCATGCCCTCTTCCCTGGACATCCAAGTCCCAAGACATTTTCTTCCGTCGATTCAACAATTTATTAATTTCCTCAAAATCGCACATAACTTAATAAATCATCTTAAAATCTATAAACTAATTATTTCCAAAATCAGGGGTGTTACACTGTCCACCGCTATTGAGCTTCCCCTGTCGCCATCGTTGTTGTCCCCTAGGTCACTGCCTCTCACTCGCCTTCTCATTCGATAGCCCTCTTTCTCTCTCTTAGACCATTAGCCGAGCTTCCCCTCATCCTCGTGACCGTCGGTCGCACTTCTCCTCTTCCTCGCAATAACCGACCACTCTTCCTCTCCTCTGCCAAATCGCTGCATCTCTCCTTCAAAGCCGACCCTTGGTTTTCTAAGGATTAGGGTAAATTTTCTCAAGTGTGCCCCTTTATATAAATTAAATAAAAAAATAAAAGTTATCAATTAATTAATTTTATTAAAATTATAAAAATCTACAAAAGATAAGAAAGAATACTTTGAGGCCTTGTTAAAACCTTGTTTGGAAAAAATCCAATGGGACAAAACCCCAAACGAAGGAAAAAGAATAACCTGCATTGTAAACATTACATTATTAAATAAAAACTACATATTTGAGTCTATATGCTTCATCTTAAACTTTGAGCAATTTCTTCTTCTTTTTTCTTTATTTGTCTTTTGAGATTTTCGAAAAGTTGTTTTTTAGGAAATATTTTTTAATTTTTATAATAAACACAACACAATAAAAAAAATAAAATTAATTAACAAAGAACAATAAAACTTGAATTTTGAGCATATTTTCTTCCACTTGAGACTTCCAATCATAAAGAACAAGAATCCCAATTAAGTTTTTTGTTTAATCAAATAATAAAGAAGAAAAAATTAATAAAGATATGTATTACAATTTACAAATTTTCAGGGCAAAAAATTCCTAAAAAAAAAAAAAAGACAAATTTCCTAATTTGGCATAACAGTGTAATTTGACCAAAATCCATTATATCTCACTGGTTTAGCATTAAGTATTGTTTTTTATGTAATTGACGTCCCTAACAGTCCAATATAACAGTACATAACTAAAACTTGAAATATATATCATGGATCTGTATTGAAAAATAAAAATAATTGCTAAAAATTTTAAAAAACTTACCTTCTTATAAATTGAGACCACTTTTACGGTAAAAATATGATCAAATCTAAGATCAAACTGTTAGATTTTACAAAATCAATGGTTTATTGATATATTATTGAGAGAAAATTAAAGGAAGAGAAATAGAGAGAATGGCGTTAGGTTTTAGATTTTTTCCCGAGGGTGAAAGAGATGGGGGGTGGGGAAAAAGAGAGAATAGTTGGGGAATAAAGAGATTAATTTTGTGAAAATGGAGGAGGGAGTTGGAGACAAAATGTAAAGTATAGGGGACAACTTTTCTAGATTGGGGTGGTGAGGGTGAGTGGAGGGGAGAGAGAGAATAGGGGGCAAAAATAAATATAATATATATTTTATTAAATTTTTTCTGATCATTGGGCCCCCCTCAGTTGTGGGCCTTGGGCTGTAGCCTTGGGCCAAGGCCGACTCTGCTTTCCTTAGCCTGGAAAATCTATTCCAACCCCTCCCCATGGGAAAATGAATTCCAGTAAAAGTGAAAAACAAGGGTCACGTGAGCTAAAGTGAGAAAATGCTTTCCATGAAAAAATTGGCTAATCAAACACTACAAAAACTAAAATTTGAGTAAAAATTAACCATTTTTCATGTAAAAAGTGTGCAATCAAACACACCCTAACTTCTTAATCAACTAATGTTCAAATACAAAAACTTGACATATGTTATTTAATTATTACTCGATTAATAAAATTCATTACTCAACTAATTATATGTAATACTCGATTAACATGTTCTTCTTAGTCGATTAATGATACAAATTCAAAGACTTGTTATTTTGCCCCTGATTTGTTACTCTATTAGAGAATATGATTATTCGATTAATATACCACTTAATTGATTAATATATTGATTACTCGATTAATGTTATTTTGTCACATATTCGTATAATACAAGCATATAATTGATTAATTCAAATTTTACTCAATTAAAATCATAAATTAGTTGATTAATTTTATTGTTACTCAACTGAGACAATTTTACTCGATTAAATTTTTTTGAGTTGAATTTTACTCGATTAAAAGATATTCATTAAAGTTTTGCATTTAATTTTCATCATCAAAATATTTTCAAAATCAAAATCAAACATTTTCACATCACAATAATCAATATATGATACAATTAATTGTAAAAAGTTAATTTCATTTAAATAGCTCAATATAAATACACAACTTAGGAATAACAATGGATTACATCTACCTACACTTCTAATAACCTCATTATCCTCATATAGTGCCTACTTCATCCCCCCTATCGTCCCCTTCCATTTCAGCATACATAATGCAACCAAAACAAAACATATCCATTTAGAGTCTTTCTTAAAAGAGTTCTTTCTTTTATCTTCATACCCTTTTACTTTTCTCAATAGTCCTCTCACAATTATGTACTTTGTATGATCTAGCATAGGAGGGTCCAGTGTCATACCTAAGATTCTAGAGCCCTGAATCGAAATGTAAAAATAGGCCCTTGAATTTGATAAGCTAATCGACAATTGAGAGGTAACGAGCCATCGACCACAAGGCCGAGTCGATGAGGGTGTGAAACTGCGATTGTGCGATGAAAAGAGAGAGATAGAGACAATGAGTGACAAAGAGTAAGCTACCAGCTAGGTGGCCATGAGGGCAAGGCGAGCCGACGAGGGCAAGCGACCAAGCATCGAGAGGGCGAGAGCAACAAAAAAGCGAGAGGAGAGAGAGACAACAAGCGATGGAGCAATGTGGGGCGCGAGGGCAAAGTTAAGAGTGACAGAGCAAGAGAAGCAGGTAGGCTAGCGAGCGAAAATAAGAGAGGGAGAAGCGCAGGGGCCAAGCCATGTTTGCAGAGGGAGAGGGGGTGGGCCTCGTGGTTCGCATTGAGCCGGAGGGTTTCTAATTTATGGGCCTCAAATAGTCCAATATTCATGGGAGCTCATGGATGGTCTGGCCCAGGAGGGTCCCCCCACTTGAAAACCTACATGCGCCAACAATTAATTCCAAGTATCTCTGAGAGTATGGTTGTGTTTCCTGAATTAGAATAGTGAGCGCCAGTGTGGCAAAATCCATTCCCTGTTATAATTAATTAATAATGATAATTTCTGTCGCTTCTCTACTGCCCAACCAGATACCGAAATTTTTACATTCCCATGAACATGCGATCCCTAATCTCAGATGGCGTCAGCTAGCCCGATCACAATCCAGAAGAAGAACAAGAAGCAGAGGAACAGGTGCTACGCAATTGCCATTTTGTTTTCCATTTGCACGGTCTTGTTAATTCTCTTGATCCGAGCCACTGTTAACCCTACTGTCAGAGATCTCTACTTGTTAAACTCTCGATCCACCTACCCTGCTTTGTTTTCTCCTCCTCCTACACCACCGCCCAATTCCAGCTTTATTAACAATCCAAGCGACCTCCACGACTCTGGCTTTGAAGCGTCTTCGTTGCCGTCGCCATCGCCGGAGTACATCGGCATAGTGCCGCCGAATTCAGATTCTGCATCTGAAGCGACAGGGCTTGAGAATGGAGCCGGTGGCGAAAAAATTGATACTTCTGTGGGAATGTGGTGTGAGAAGTGGGCGAGAGGGTCTGCTTCCAGTTGTGATATGTACGTGGGAAGTTGGGTGAAAGATGAAAGAGGGGAATATCCCGTTTATAGGCCAGGGTCTTGCCCTTATGTGGACGAGGCTTTTGATTGCCAGACCAATGGAAGGCCAGATTCTGATTACCTCAAATGGCATTGGAAGCCCCAGGCAGATGGTTGTGACCTTCCCAGGTCGGATTCACTACTTTCCTCTGTCGTTGTTGTTGCTAATTGTGGATGATAATGTTTATGCCAACTTTTTTCTTTAAAATCTCATCAGGGTATTGCAGTACTATTGAATTCATTCTTTCTTTTTTAGTACATTATTCATTCTTTAATTATGGTTGAGAGCATCTTTTGCCAATTGAAATGAGGTTACTTCATCTGTTGGAAGAAGAAATTTTTTGATGCTATAAGAGAAATTTAATGAACGGCATTGGTCATTGAAATTTATTTTGTTCTTTACGAGATCTTAAAGCACTCTTTTTTGAGAATAATTTATACTCTGTTCTAAGTTCGACCTTCAATCTGGTAATCATCTTCAAACTGATTTCTGGCAAAAGGTCCAAAAATAGGTCAACTTAAAGGACGAGGGCAATGCCTGACTCTTAGTGTAGTAAACCTTCAATAGCTACTAGATTTTTCAAATTGTGGAAGCCATAAGATTATGTACTTGGTCAAACAAGAGGATGGAGTGGACAAATACGTTAAATAGTTTGATAAATGATGATTTGTGATCCTTCCCCAGGTTCTCTGGAAACCATCCTGTTGCCAATCTTTCAGCATAGTAGATTCACTACTTGCTATTGTTTTAAGTGAATAGGTTTGTTTGGTAGTTGAACTCCGCCTGTAGGTTCCTATTTAGAATTCATCCCATGCCTAGATAGAGGATGGTTGATGAAAATGTGAAACTAATCCTCTTCTTCATGGTTGCCTTTAAGTGATGCAAAGACAATTTCTCAAAGTTGATGAAGTCTTCTTAGAAATAAATAACTTGTATTTTGATAGAGGTTTTATACGTTGTGAGAATATAACCCTAGTTAGAATGTTAATTAATTTATTCGACTTGAGATAGAAGTCTGAAAACTTAAGCACTAGGGTAGTATTATGAACAGGGACAAAGACAGAATATGAAACGGGACATGATGAATGGTGAGAAATGATAAATATAGAGACAGCAATATGACAAAAAGGAAAAATGTTATAAATTTTGATTAGCTTCTTTTGAAAAAAAAATGATCTACCAAAGTACAAGACTAATTTGACATGGAAGAGATTGTTCAATCAATAAATTAAATTAAATATCATAGTTTATAGCCAACCATTTTTTCTTTTTCACAAGTGATTTAAGACTATATTTATACTTGTTTTTTCCTTTTGTACTCGAAACAACTCTTCCTACATTCTTTTATCTTGCACCATGCCCTTTTCTTCTCTCCTTTCACTCTGCTTTATATTCATTCATTCTCATCTCCTTTGCCTTTTATTTACTTCTTTCCTTCTAATTGTTTTACTCTCTCATCATATTTCTGTTCCTTTCCCTCTCATGTCATGTTTTTTTTTTTTTTTCTGAAACACTTCTGTTTTTTGTTGCTTGATCTCTGTCTTTCAATTAGTCTCCTCCGATTTCTTGGTTTAAATGAAGCCTTAGTGAGGTTAACTTTAGTTGCTTTCAAAAGCATTGATACGAGAGATCTGGTGAAATGCACACAAGAGTAAGGTTCAATACAAGTGCATGAATAAATAGTTTTAAAGAATTAATTAAAGAAATAGACCAATAAAAAAAACTAGATTCAAGTAATAGTGAGAAAAAGAAGCACCAATTATAACATTGATGAAACGGAGGTATTTGAAAGCAAGAGAATAAGTGTCTTTAAATTTCAAGTGTTCTCGTCAGTTTATTTTGATTAAAGAAAAGGTAAATAGGAATAAACTTTGTTAGGTGTTGCATGCAAGTTTTGAAACAATTTATTGGTTAAGAAGTGTTTTGTAGAATTTTGATAGTTTCAAAATGTTTTCATTTTTTTCATTATTGTTTCATGTGTGGCACAGGATATGGAAATGTTTTGACTGTGTTGATGAGAATGAAATGAGGATTCCTTCCTTGCTCAATTAAGGAAAAGTAATGAAAGTGTTCTATATCTAATGCAGGGTTAAGCCTTGAGAGACTGTTTTATTTGTTACTTAGATGATAGAACATATCAATTGAAGAACCTTTGAACCATTACTGGCTTCTTTGTCTGAATAATTGTTAGTTTTAGGTTCAATGCCACAGACTTTTTGGTGAGATTGAGAGGGAAAAGACTGATGCTGGTTGGAGATTCCATGAACCGGAACCAGTTTGAATCTCTACTTTGTCTTCTTCGTGAAGGCCTACCTGATAAGAGCAGAATGTATGAAGTCCATGGCTACAAAATAACCAAGGGAAGAGGCTACTATATCTTCAAAATTGAGGTAACTGTAAAAAAGTATTTTCTTTATACTTATCCAAAAAAAAAAAGTGTTTCCTTTCTCACTGCTTTGCATGTTTGAATGCAAACTGCTACCTGGACATGGTTGTTCAGAATGCTTGCAAGGTTCGACACCCATGCTTGGCAGATTGGCAGTTAAAACTGGGATTCTTGGGCTAGGGACACATGCTTTCCATTATAATCTTGGAGCTGTAGTTTTTTCTGTGTAAAACCTGAGGATCTCTCATGAAACTCCTGACAAATATTCTCCTTAGGCAGCAGCACCAATCTTGTTTTCAATTAAACACATACATAGAAATATTATCCAGGAAGCACAGTCTAAACTATAGACACATCTGAATTTGTTTGGGCAGGATTATAACTGCACAGTCGAATTCGTAAGATCACATTTCCTTGTCAAGGAAGGAATTCGGATTAATGCACAGGGAAACTCAAATCCAACTCTTTCCATAGACAGAATTGATAAGTCAGCTGCACGATGGAAGCGGGCTGACATTCTAGTTTTTAATACTGGGCACTGGTGGACACATGGAAAGACGGCAAGAGGGTATTTCAGCACTCAGCAATTCTCTGTTTGAGATATTCATGTTTAATGCAACTTTTGGAAGTCTCAAATTCTTTGTCTACTAAATGTTATCCTTCTTTTAGTCCAGTGGCAGAGCAATGCTTTGGCCTGGAGGGGCCATGCCCCCCAAGCCCTCCAAATTTTTGGTTGTTTATTATAAGTATAATATTATATGTGTTGAATATGTAATTAGATTTTAATAGAGTGACCCCCAACACTTTTTGTGTGTATATAAATATGCATATATAATCATGTTATTTGGAAAAGACAAGGTCTTGAAAATTGGAGTCTCACTTTTCCAACTAATTAAAAATGTAAGTAATAATAAAGAAAAAGTTATCTTCACCCAGTTGTCATTTAAAATGAAAAAAGATAATGAACTCTACTTTCTTTTAATTTAATTGGTAATTTTAAAGTGATCACAGGTACATTTTAAAATCTTTCCTGTTGCTATTGATTTTTAGAATATTTAAACACAAAAAACTAAGTTTAAAACTTCAAAACATGTCAAATTCATAATGGAAAAACCCAGAAGTTTTTCAAATTTTTACAAGAAAGCCCATCTGCTCATACATCTTCTCCTTGCTTCTCTAGTTCTCCCCTTTCTTTTCAAGACTCAACTTGAATTTCATCTTTAAGTTTTATGCAAATCAAATCTCTGCAATCCAATAAATGAAGACAACATTAAATATTTTGAAGTCCAGGTATCTATTAACTCAAGAACTCATATGAATTGGCCATACTTTTGTTTTAAACTTGTTTGTATTATTCAAAATTGACCCCCTCAAAATTTGATCCTGGCTCCGCCCTTGTTTTAGTCTCTCCTGAAATAGTAAGCCTTATGCTCTTGGTTGTACTGATAGTTTATGGAATTCTTGTTCATAGTTCATTTGTTTCATAGTGGATAAATAAATTTGGACATAGGCACGAGTAGTTTTGGAAACCCAAAAGTTGTCCTAGAAAACATCCCAATTTTATCACATCTTTTATTTTCTGTTTGCAATGAAGTGCATGAAGGTTGACTCTGTCCTTGTTGAGGAAAAGGGTCTCTTATGTCTGCTCATACGTGGAATTTCTCTTCTTTCCTTGATTGGTCTTGGCTTCAACATTATATTTAAATCTGATTTTGGTTGTAGCGCCTTTTGTTTTTGTTTTATCTTCTATTATCCATTTCTCAAACTCTTCCCTCCTTCCCCCTGCCCCCCCATATAAATCAGATATATCTCCTTTTCTATTTTATTTTGATCAAGTGCAGCAACTGCACATGGTGGGGCGTTAGAACTAATAGTGAAAGCTGGTTGGTGCAGGAAAAATTACTACAAAGAAGGTGATTATATACATCCTAAGTTTGACGCAGTGGAAGCATATAGGAAGGCACTGAAGACCTGGGCAAAGTGGATTGATGAGAATGTGAATCCTGCAAAGAAGTTGATATTCTATCGTGGGTATTCATCTGCCCATTTCAGGTAGCCTCCTCCTTTTTTTTTCCTTGTCTGTTTTGGATAGGGTTTGATTACTACTATTTTGTTTATTTTTAATAAAAATAGATGAGGATTTGTGCTTCTATTGTTACGAAACATAAATAAACTGAACTTCATAGGTCATCAGTACTTAATAGAGGCTCTGGTACATGAATGTTCTTTTGTTACTCTTTGGACTTCATAACCGTTAACTGGGGAAAAAGAAAAGAAAATCAAGGGGTATACCATTTGAGGCTCCTTCGCAAAAACAAACCAAAAGGCACCATCATGTCATTTTCATAAGTTTATTGTTTTTATTTTTACATTCCACTTAAATTGTTATTTCTGCTAGAGGAGGAGATTGGGATTCGGGTGGGACATGTAATGGTGAGACTCAACCTATCTTGAGGGGGCCATTCCTCGATGAGTACCCCTTGAAAATGAAGATAGTCGAGGAGGTGATTCGAGAAATGCAAGTTCCAGTGGTACTATTGAATGTCACAAAGCTGACCAATTTCCGCAAGGATGGCCACCCCTCCGTATATGGCAAGATGAGGAATTCGAGCATTGCTGATGGGATTAAGATTTCTACGAGGCGCCAAGATTGCAGCCATTGGTGTCTTCCCGGGGTTCCTGATGCCTGGAATGAGCTCATTTATGCCACTTTGGTATTTCAACAAACTTGTACCTCTCATTTGTAGTAATGGAGCAAGCACAATTAAGCACACCCATATGGTCAAGCAGATTGGATGGATCAGCAGAGCTTTCAGCATCTTGTTTTGGGCAAATGTACTTGCTCCTCTTCATTCATACTCACATTGGTCCACTGCTGTGGGAGAAGGCACCGGGAACCCTTTGGATTTGGATCAGGTTTGAGAATTGAGAACCACTTGCTGCTTTAGGCTATGTTTGGAACAAGCTTTATATTCAAATTCTATAAAATAAAAAAAAAATGTTCACATTAAATTTGCTACAAGTAGATTATGGCACGAGTTGAGAAAATTATTGTTATCATCCTGACATAGTGGGATAAAGACTTTGGTATGTTGTTGTATTATATTAATTAATTATTAATATGATTAGGTATTCATTTAAGTTGGGGGCACTTCTTTTGCTGTTTGCTAAGTTAATGCTCTATGCTTGTATTTACCATCCAATTAAGTATCGTCAATTTCATTGACTTCCAATCTTCTGCTCCTCCCTCCTCCTCCTCCTCCTCTCTCTCTTCTTGTTTTTTTTTTTTTTTTTCACTTGTAACCATTACACTTTAAGTGTGCAATAATTAAAGATAGGTTTAGGGCAAATTAAGGACTATTGGCAGGCTATTTCTACAACGTGAAAGTCATAGGAGGGGAGGCGGGGTGGCGAGGTTCACACATTAGACCAAAAAGGAAGTGAACCTAACCTTACCTTAGATAGTACAGGCTATGTGTTGAATTTAATCATCGCCCTTCCCCTTCAGGCACACAGCATGTTTCATGATTATGAACTGACGGCTTATGCCCACTGATTTGAATTACCATAAACAAAAATTTAACTAAATTTACTCCCTAATTATAAAAATGTCACTCTGTTAAATAATGTTATAACTAAAAATTAAAGTAAATTATATTTAACACCATCAAGATTTCATGCATACCCATGCATGTTTCGGAAATAATATACTAATTCCCCCTCTATTAAATGGAGCTTAAAAAAATTGTTCAAATATATATAAAACATCAAAAGTATTTTTATGTATCATAAACCTAATTAAGATGAGTGATAATCTTTTAGAATTTTTAAACAATAAGAAAAGTAAATATAATTTCTAGAGAACAGTCGTATTTATATCAAAATTAAACCTTATGATGATACACAATATGTATATATCACCCAAGAATCTCTCTATATACCTCATTTATTTTGCAGCAATATTTGATTATGGAAGCCTTGACCAACATTTAAAGAAGGTGGGCAGTTACCCTGACCATGTTGTTCGCATGTTGTTCGAGTCTTTCTAATTAGTCAAATCAATCAATTAAGTCATGAATTAATTCATCAGTTATTCTTGTGTAATTATATATATATGTGTGTGTGTGTATACACAATTTAATACATACCCTCGAATCCTTGATTAATGTACAATTAATTAATGGAGAATAATCCATAGTAACTGTTGTTACCTTACCTTTGGCCCACCTATTATTTATATTGCCTTTTTCTTTGTTTTATTTTTAGAGTATCTAGGTTTGAACATTTGATGTCTAGCTTTTTATTTGAATTATTTAAATAAGCTTCAACTTTGAAATTATATTCAATAGGATTCCATTATTTATTGATAGATATGAACAAATATTTTCCACTATTAAGTAGAGATGAAAGGAAAAAGTATTAATAATTGAGATAAAAAATACATTTTTAATTAGATTGAGAATGGAATAATTTGTTAAATTTAGCTTAAGTTTTATTAGAGTAACTGATAATGCATAACCCCTCAAGGAATGTTAAAACTAATCCAATTACCTCTATGCTGCTCTAAGGGTTTTTTTTTTTTTGGGTAATGTGTAGATGCTCTAATTTGATGCCTTTGCTTGTAGGGTATTTTTTTTCCCCTTTTAGGCTTTGTTCTTTGGGATATTGGTTAGTCTCATGCATCTATCCAAAAAATAAAAATAAAAACTAACACACAACCCTCTTGTATTTTGAAGTAAAATCACAATAAAATGAATTTATCAAACTTATTAGTGCATGCATAATTTTCACATGCCAACTATACATATTTTCTTAATTAACCTATCCAAACAATAAATTATACATATTTCTTATGAGAACTATTGGTAAAGCAAATTATACATCAATTTCTTTTCATCGTTTCACCAAATTAATTCATTAATTTTACAACGTAATATAAACTAATTTTTAAAACTAATACCATTATAGTTGTAACCTAGCTAGCAGTAGATGGTACTTGGTAGTGAGTGCTACTTAGTTTGAAGCCTTATAATTGAGTTTTGTAAACCTTAGTTACTCTACAACCCTTAAATTGAAGCCTTAAATTGAGTTTTGTAAACCTTATTAGTGAGGTTGTTCATGTAAATTAAGGTCTAATATTAAGAAAAGTAAATAGATTAAAAATAAATAAAATTGGAGCAACAGCTTACACTAATTATATTAAAAACTAAAAAGACAAAGAGAAAGAAAGAAAGAATAGCTTTGTTTAACTCAAAACAGCATATGTAGCTTAGATCAGTAGGCTTAGTTAGTTATCAGAATCATGATGGACCACATCCATAACCATTGTTGCTGCTCCTCCTCCTCCTTCTCCTTCTTCTTCTACCTTAGCTTCATCATCATCCTTCTTGGGTGTAGCAGTTGCAGCAGCAACAACATGAGTGCCATCTTTGTTAACAATTTTCTCGCAGGAAGGGCACATGGTGAGAGTCACCGCCTTGGGAAGTTGAATGTAAAACGGCGCCGGCGCCGGCGGAGGAGGAGGGCGGTGGAAGTGCTCCAGCTTTAGAGATTTCAGCTCCTGCAACTCTTTCTTCAATCTCCGGTTCTCGTTGCTCAGACTTTCGCAGCATTTCTTCAAGAACTCGCAGTCCACTTCTGTTTGCTTCAACTTCGTTCTACCAACCAAAAAAGTAAAAAAAAAAAAAAAAAATCAAATTCTATTAGTTAATTGAAAAAATACGCTTTATATATAATTTAATTTTACACAAAACCCATGTATTGATTTTTTTTATATTTATAAAACTTTTATACAAAAACTACTACCAAAATGGCATCCTGCATACCTTGCTCTTCTGTTTTGGAACCATACTTCTACTTGTCTCGGCCGTAGATTCAATTTCTCAGCTAGGATTTGCTTCTGAGCCTGCAAGCCAGTCAATTCTCGTTAGGCTATTACCTCTGTTGCATCACTTTGATAATATTTTTTCATAACCTTAAAAAATAGAGCTAAGATCGACAATATCCCCTAATAAAACTGTGCGCTCACTAAGGTGTGTAAGCTCCATATATATATATATATATATATAACCAGAATCATTATAGTAGTTCATCAACTATTTTGAATGATGAGATATGAATCACAGTCAGAATAATTTGAAATTCTTTATTCTGATTAGTTGATGAACACCCTTAGGTTAGTTCTATTATGTATGGTTGTTGATCATAGATTGTCTACTACGTGCAGTCTAGTGAGATTGTACCGTCATAATAAGAATAGTGTCGGTCACTGCTCCATTTCTAGATCCTCACACACACACACACACACACACACATATATATATATATATATTTATAGTGTAAAAATTGATCGATCAACCCATCGGTTGATGGATCGATTGACTGTGGGGGGGAGAAGAGAGAGAGAGAGATAACTGTACGATGGGAAATGAATGCATACCGGATTAAGGGTTCTATTCAGTTTGAAGCTTTCTTCAAGGGTGGTTTGTTGATCTTTGGAGAGCCTGAGTTTCCTTGGGAAGTGGGGAGGATCGTGCCTGGGAGACGCTCCATGAGAGAGGCAATCTTTGTCTTCTTCAATTGTCTTGGAACTGGACCCTTCCGTCTTGTAATCATCAGCATCAATGGTTATGGTTTCTTCCTTGGGATGAATAGCAAAGGAGAGATCCAAGCACACAACTTGCTTCTTCCTCTTGGGCATGAATTCTCCCACCCCAATCCCAAGCGCTAGCCCTGTGTTGCATCTCTCTCGATCATCATCTACTTCTCCCATCTCCATCTTAATTTGCGGTTTCCCACTGTTTGGCCAGCCGGAAAGATGGAAGAAGTTTCTCACAACTGAGAAAAAGGAGGTCATGAAGGAAGGGTTTTATAGGGTTTGTTTTGAGTCATTGGTTACTATTGGTATCAGATTTTTAATGATGTATTAATTAGCATAACTCCCAACTACTTAATGTGATGAACACATTAATATGATATATAGGGAAGAGAGTTAAAACTCAAAAGCATGAGTTAGAAATTTATTTATTAAAATAAATTATGATATATATATGTAATAATTAAGTTGAAAATCAGTAATTTCTTATAATTATTAGGAAAAACAATACTATTACTGTGCATTAGTTAGTGAAATTATCTCCTACTAACCCCCCTTGATACGGTCAAATTATATAACTCCTCGCTTACATTACTTGAGGTTGACCTTTCATTGAAACGAAAGACAAATTAATTAAATCCATTTAATTAGTTTGCTTCTCAAAATTAAATTATATATATATTACTAAATCATTTCAATGGTACTTACTAAACCCATGCAAGACTGTGACAAAACTTCAGTCTTTTCTTTTTTTTTTCAATGAAAACACATTGCCGCCGTTGTTTGAGTGTGCTACACATATTAGACTTTATTGATGGGCTGATATATACCAACGTACGTAATAGAAGAAAATTTAACCACTATTTGAAGCAATTAAAATGTGACTATACATATATATAAGACAGACCCACCAAAAAAAAACAAAAATGAGACTATATATATATATATATATACACACACACACAAATAGCTAAAAGTGTTGCAAATTTCTCCATGGGTGGCTCCATATGATTATATTTAATCATCAAGGTAAATGAAGGATGTAACACTGTGGTAAAACCAAAAAAAAAAAGAAATATATGTTCCTACAACCGGACGCAGTTTGCCAGTTTGCCCTACAAATTGGGCAATCAATTAAGTCAAGAAATCGCATTGATTTCAACACTTGACCCCTTCTTAGCTAACAGTCTTCACATTAATTTCCTATTACTCTTTAATAAATGTTTTAAAGATACTTAGGGGAGTGAGAATTTGACCATCGGTTCCAAAATATATATATATATATATGGCCTACTAATTTCCATTTAATGACATTTGTATTGTCATATAAGTTAAGATTTATATACCAAATTCTGATCAATTCCTACGATCAGCTAAAATCATACATTGAAAAGTTCTTTTCTTTTTTTTTAAGTCATAAATTACAAAACAGGCGTTATCATATATATTATTTTGACAACAGTTTTTGCGGAAATCAACAAAAATCCAAACGCGGTCCGAAGGCTGAAGATTGCATTGTGGGGCGACTAGGATATGTTTCAAAATAGTTTTATGGGACATCAAGCCAATGCAATTTGCAAGGTGTGAGTTGATAAAATCATAAATTATTGATCATAAATTGGGCAAGAAAAACAAAACCTTAGGATATGTTGGATTTGATTAATAATTAGTTTGGTTTATGATCGAGATGGCCTTACTCACATCCCTAAATATTATTTTGTTAAAGGTGATGCATCGAAGATGATGATATGTAATTAAGAGTTGGTTACTAATTGAATTTTGTAAGTTTTCGAAATTAAAACTTTACCTCAAATAAATATAGTTTTATGCTTGCTACACACATGAAATAAGAATGATTATTTCGAAACTTGATTGGGATGATATCAATGCGATATTTAAGTTAGTAAAAAATTTTAGAGATATTATATGGATTAGTGTGAGAATAGTATATAATATCATACCCTTAACTCACCTCTCGAGATTTATGTATACCTTTCAAGTTAAAGTTCATGATAAGAATCACAATAATAATTAGTTGTCCTTGTCTATATTGCAAAGAATTAGTTGTTCCTCTTAATTTTGTAGGTTTGAGAATGATTTGGATAAGAATAATCGAATAAGAGCAAAATATCTTGTTCTAGAATCGTAAAGATTAGAATACATGGCACTAAAAAGGCTCAGAATGTGCCTCCTGTCATTCCCTTTGTTGGGCTTGGATTTACTTTAGAGAATGTAGGGATTTGCCTCATAAGGGTTTATCTTGTGGTAATTATCCCTAAAAAAAGGCTTATCATGTAGGTGCTATAAAAGCTCTTTTACTCAAACTATGTTTTGTGAAGATTACCATCATAGTTTGGAGTTTATTTTGTTAATTGTCTTTTATCTAGATTGGGTCTCATTTAAGTTACTTATAATTTAGATGTCTCAAGAAGTGTTAACTACTTAGAATTTAACTTCCTTAATATAGATGGTCATTCGAAATTAACTGGTGCATTGACTAGTATTTTGACTTCTAGATATTGGTATGAAAACATCAACTAATAGTGTCTCAGACACGTCCAATCACATCATTGAGCATATTTCAATCACTCGTGAGTGTATAATTCAAAATTATGATCTAAGTGCTATAACCATAAACATAATTACTAATGAACTCACAATTATATCAAAATCTTGAGTAATATTGTGACTTTCCATATAGTGGTGTCATTATTGTGACGTGATATCAAAATATCTCCATTCGTCCTAATGTCATTACACAACAATTTAATTATTTTTCTAGTCATGTTCCATAGGACCGCATCAACCATAATCTTCTAACATACTAAAGTAGCAAGCATCAAATCTTTAGTCTACAACATAGTCAGAGATCATAAAAAGTGTACTTGTATAAACAAGACTCATACCATGAAAATGCATAATCTATTACTCATTTGATTTTACGTAGTTGAAAATAGTTCATATAATATGACGTGTAATCTATGATGAATTTCCTTTTCTCAAATGACATATATCATTTGTTTTGAAATCAATATTATACAAATTTTAGTAATATTGTTTTTTTAGTATCATACTCAAGTTTTCTATCAGTTCATCGTCAAAAATGTCATTTGTTTTGAAATCAACATTATACACATTTTAATAATATTACTTTTTTAGTATCATGCTCAAATTCTCTATCAATTGGCCGTCAAGGCGTCACGTGTTAGTTATTACTTGCACCTAATTAAGGCTTCTTTTCTTAAAATTATGTATAAAATAAATAGAGATAAAATTATATTTTGGCCACCCGGCCAGTTGACAGGGGAATGATTGTACCCTCCCCAACAAATAAATTACGCAACGTGTGTATGAATGTTGTCTGTGCATCATGCACTGCACATAAAAAGTATAAAATAATATATAAGAGAAGGTCTTTGGGAAGATCATGACGACGGCACAAAACCGGAGGACTTGCTGGGGCTGCTGGTTGCTGTGTGCGCAGCCGCTGGCCGCTGGCTGCTGGTTGCTGGCCGCCCAATAATTTCAATTTCAAAGCCGTGCAGCAGCAAGAAGGAAGAAAGAAATGCTTCAATTATTTATGTTGAAAAAGTTCCCTTTTCTTTTCCTTAGGGTCTGGGGCAAGTCAAAGATACATTGGGATTGGGCCTATTTTCAGTTCTGTACAACTTTAAAGCTGTAGAGATTTTCATATTTTAATTTTTAGTTTTAAATTTTAAATTTATTTTTAATTTTATATTTTAAATATTTGTTTTGAGATTGTTGAAAATGTTTTTTTTTTGTCTATAATGTTTTTCATGTTTTAAAAATTTTAAGTGTATTTATGATAAAACAGACAAAATCACATTTTGTTATTTTAATTTTTTTTAAAAATATATTTTTAAAAATATAAAAATAAATACGTTTTTATTGTGTTAAAAAATTAAATATTAAAAATAATTTAAAAACAGTAAAAAAATATGGCCGTAGTGTTCATAAGTTGAATAAATTTATATTTTAAATTATTACACATATTAGTTGTGTGTATGTGAAACTAAAAATTAAAAAAAATTGTAAGATGAGAAGAAGAATATATTAATTATTTTGACATACAATGTAGTGGGAATGTGACTTTTAGGTAAGAAATTTGACTAATTGTGTTTGAGACTAATTGTAACAAGTATTAACTATTATTATATGATAAATTTGATATTTAATTAATAAATTATTAATTTTATGTTCAATTAATAGATTTATATATATATATATCAAACTAAATATAAAAATATAATTATAAATAAAATATTAAAGATTGAAAAACACAATGGAACCAATCGGGTTTAATCTAGATTGTATGAAAATATAAACAAAGAAATAAGTTTTTTAGAAAAATAAAAAAATAAATGCATAAATAAAAAAAATAGAGAGATATTTTATGAATATAATTTTTAATATAAAAAATTATTCAATCAAATATAAATATAAATCTTATCATCCATTTAAGTAAATATAAACACAAATTACTTATATTTATAACGTGATTTTTAGGACAATAAAAAAAGAATTGCTTCTATCTTTAACATATAGATCATAAACGTGTTTTTAATATTATAAAATAATCTTAAAGTATTTTCAAAATTACAAAAATCATTCAAAAACTCCTTCTTTTTGTGTGTGTATTTTTTGGTATTTCAGGATAGAAAATATTTTAAAAATACACACTTTCAATGTTTCTATGCATTAGAGGTCATGACTCTATAACTCAAAAAGATAAGAAGATGCAATGAAAAATAGATACGATATAGAACATAAATAAAAAATAATATTTTTTAAAAAATTAAGAAATGAAAAAATTAATTTAAATATATATAAATAAAATATATGACTTTTTTGTAAATTAATTTTTAATATAAAAATTTTAAAATGTAATTATTCAATCAAATATAAATACAAGTTTTATTATCTATAAATTATGACTTAACAATTAAAAATAAATAATAAATTTTAAAAAATAAATAGACATAATATAATTTATGAATATTTCACCATTTCATCATCATTTTCTTTCTCTACATATATACATACATACATATACAATCATAGTTATATACATACACAAAATTATTTCATTGCCTGCAGTAGACAACATAAGATTTACCTAATACAAACAAAATCACAGAGGGGGTGTGAGCACCCCTCCCCCACAACCCCTTGTATGCCCACATCAGGTTTGTTTGACATGAACAATAAAACATAATTATATATATATATATTTATAATTTATGAGCTAGAAACAAATATATATATATATATATAAAGATGATAATATGGAAGGTCATAGGCACAAGAAATATATTTTTAAATCGAAAATGAGTTTTTAATATTACAAAATAATCTCAAAATATTTCTAAAACTACAAAAATGGTTTAGAAATATTCTTTTAGTGATTTTTGTGTTTGGAGATATAAAACGTTTTAAAAATATCAAAGCAACAATAATTGGTGCATCAAAGCTCTATTGTTTCTTTTTTTTTTTTTCCAACGAACAATGTGAGAGAAACAATGACAGCAAGCCCCTAATGGAATACCACAAATAAAGATCATGGTTTGGCAAACAACAACGAGACAGGGGATTGTTAGAATTTTTAAATTTATATGACTGT
This sequence comes from Diospyros kaki, assembly GCA_036245055.1. Classification (NCBI taxonomy): domain Eukaryota; kingdom Viridiplantae; phylum Streptophyta; class Magnoliopsida; order Ericales; family Ebenaceae; genus Diospyros; species Diospyros kaki. Next base: position 34,558,003 of record BSEG01000003.1, read on the forward strand.
TTTTGCTTTGTCGATATTAGCTTGCTATACGCAAATTCTTAAGCTATTTAGCTGAAAGCTTAAAAGCTCGTTCAGTGTAGTCACTAGCCAGACGCATATCACAAATTTTAAAAAGCTAAGCTCCCTTTGACCACTAGAAGCCGGACGGGTACGAAATACATCGGAATCGGGGATGGGGTGAGCAAAACCCGGATCCAACCGTTACCATTCCTACGCTCCTCCCGTGCAGATATGGTTGGTTTTAGAGGTTAAAAAGAGAAAAAAAAAAAAAAGGATGAGGTGACAGAAACCAGGCTTTATCAATGAAGACGAGACGGTAGCGATTATGCATGGACCAAGAATGTTGTGTTTGACATGGAACACCGACGTGACCCCAATGAATTGTACCCAAAAACCAACCCAACAAAGCTGACAAAAATGGTGGGGGAAGGCATGCTTCTTGCCTCAGCCTCAGCTAGACATGGCCACGGTTCATGAACCGCCGGTTCCGGTTCATGAACCGCCGGTTCCGGTTCAAGAAATCTTTGAACCTGAACCGAACCGCCCAAGGGCGGTTTGGGACGGTTCGGTTCCGGTTCCGGTTTGTGCCGGTTCGGTCAACGGTTTGGACCGGTTCGGTCAACGGTTTGAGCCGGTTCGGTTAACGGTTCCGGTTCCGGTTCAAACCGAATTTTTTTAATTTTTTTTAAATATTATTGTATTCAATTTTGGTCCTTGTTCCGTTGTTCGGTTCGGTTTGGTTTCGATTTTTAATTGTTAAATGTAATTGTAAATATAGATATTCTTAACCATATTTTTAATAAAAAATACTACTAAAAATTGAAGAAATATAAGTAATAATTTCATTAAAAATAATTAAAACAACTAAACAAGTATGTAATACAAGTAATTAATTTTTACAAATGTAAAAAATAAAAAATAGAATTAGACTTAATTTTATTAAAAAATAATTACAATAAAAATGTAATATAAATAATTAATTTTTACAAGTAATTAATAAAAATAATTTTTAATAAAATTGCTGCTGGGAGGGGGTGATTTTTAATAAAATTGCTGCTGGGAGGCGGGGGGGTGCTGTGGGGAAGGGGGAGGGGGGGGGGAGGGGGGTGGTGGCTGCACGGGGGGGGGGGGGGGGGCGCTGTGGGGAAGGGGGGGGGGGAGGGGGTGCACACGGGGGGGGGGGGGGGGGGTGCTGTGGGGAAGGGGAGAGGGAGGGGGGGTGGTGGGTGCACAGGGGGAGGGGGGGGGGGGGAGGGGGGTGGTGGCTGCACGGGGGGGGGGGGGGGTGGGGGCGCTGTGGGGAAGGGGGGGGGGGGGGGAGGGGGGTGGTGGCTGCACGGGGGGGGGGGGGGGGGGGTGGGGGCGCTGTGGGGAAGGGGGGGGGGGGGGGAGGGGTGCACACGGGGGGGGGGGGGGGTGCTGCGGGGAAGGGGGGGGGGGGGGGAAGGTTCGGTTCCGCGGAACCGTGAAACCGGAACCGGCGGTTCCGGTTCCGGTTCCGGGGAACCGGCGGTTCCGGTTCCGCGGAACCGGCGGTTCCGGTTTTCCGGAACCTTGAACCGGAACCGGACCGAATTTCGCCGGTTCGGTCCGGTTCCGGTTCCGGTTCCGGTTCGGCCGGTTTCGGGTCCGGTTCCGGCCGGTCCGGTTCCGGTTCGAACCGCCGGTCCGGTTCAATTTTGGCCATGTCTAGCCTCAGCCAGCCCATTCTTTTATGCTGCTGCCCATCAATTTCATTATGCCAATCAGATGACTCACACATCAAGCCAGCCAAATCCCTCAACTTCACATTCAGTCCCTAATACCCATTATTGAGCCCTCTGTATATAGTTCACATAATGAATTCAATTCCTCCCTTGGAGATAGAAACTCCATCACTTTCACTTTCATTTTCACTTTCAACAAAGATAGAATAGGAGGAGAGAGCTTCCACTTTCAGTGGCCAGCTACCACCAACCATGAAATCTTTACTTGCTGTTTATCTTCTTCTCCTCGCAGCTTCTTTGTCTTCTGTTCTTTCTGAACCCACTGCCGGCTCTTCTTCTCATCGGGTTTTTCTCCCAGGAAGGCTTCCCCGGGCAGATCTGAGCCAGTCACCCCCCAAGCCGCAACAGCACCCCCAGAAATTCCAGGTAGGGTATCCGTCTATGGCATCCTCAAAAATTTTTACTTTTCTGCCAAAGAAGAAAGCAGCAGCAGCCCCCAAATACTGCTTATAGTTTCATCAAATGTGGTGTTCATGACTTACCCGTGTGACAAAGTGTAGGTTAGGGGCATCAAAATTGTGAAAGCTGGCTCTATGGCTAACGGCATTTCAAGAGGTCATGAAGATTCTGAGGAGCTGACTTACCACACTGATTATCACGGTGTAACAACTCATCCAACTCCATACCCGAAGCATCCCAACCCATAGCGCTATTTTAAGCGCTTTGTGACAGGTTCATTACATATCCAGCCTTGATAGTATAAGCTATCAACAGATGTAAGAATGTACTTGCTAGACCATATAAAACATATCCTCCTTGAAATTCCATATTTTCTTTCCTTTTCAACATGTCTCTCTGTTTACAAACTCCTATCCTGCACCAAACTCGGCAGCATTCCAAATAAGAGAGGACTACTTTAGGTTACCTGAGGCAAGGATCTATATATATAAATCCAGTATCCAAATACCAGGAAGCAACTCTCTCAACTCAAGCAGTTAACAGACGAGCTCTACCAAATACCATATTGAAAACGTACCAAAGAGCTCTACCAAATACCATATGAGGAAGCAACTCTCTCAACTCAAGCATTCGAGTCACATAAGAGTTAGTTTAAGAAAATTTTCCACTATTGCTACAGATATTAGCCATCCCACCAATGGTATGTACATATTGATGGGTCATATTATATTTCAGCACATTCATACCACTAAATTCATCTTATGTACCTTGTGGAGAACATTTTTGTGAAGAACAGATCATTATAGAGCACAAAAATACTATCCAGTTGTCAATTACAATGCAATGAAAGCATCCCATTCGCATATTGTTTCCGAACCTTCCTATATTTCTCAAGCAGCAGTTTGTAGCATTGTTCTACGTTCTCAAATACTACCTCTCTGCAGAACTTAGACTTGATCAGCATGAATGCCGCTTCTGCCTCATCTTTTTGCTGATTAATTAGAGAAAAGCCTTCACTGTCAAATGAAGGGATTTCCCATTCATGGAACTCCAAGTTCTTTTCTTCATCATCATAAAGATGCTGAAGCCATTTTATTCGTTGCAAGGGATCTTCATTTTCCTGAAGAGACACCTCCACACTCCTAAGAGCATCTGAGAACCTTGATTTAGCACCAATGCTTTCAACCAGATGATCAAAAATTGATTTCTGGTTCAGATGAAGCCAGCCATCACAATCTGAAAAAAATGAAATTGCACCAACCAAGCAAGCCTTCCGAAAAGTAGCATCTGCATCACCAATTAGCTTGATTGCAGCATGCATTAGGCTTACAGAGATAGCGGTTAGACTCCTAGATAATGATTCATCAGATTGCTTGTGATTCTGATACCAAGCATGAAGCGCAACATGAGCAAATCCCTCCCACCTGTATTTCATATGAATTATCGCAATGACTATACAGTAAACAGATTATCAATATGTCAGATGTCACTTTCATTCTGTAAGAATTCTCCAAAACTGGAAGTTTGTTTCTTCTTATTAAAAAGTTTTTGGCATTTCAAATTTTCATAAAATTTCCATACTGTAGCAAGCCATTACCGCTAACAAAGGTTACAAAAACTTTCTACAATTTCAATCAGGACTAGGTTTGAAATTAATAATGTAAAAAATTTAAGGTAAGCAATTAAACCATAATAAATACTATGTAGTCACTTTAGGTCACAATTAGGAACTTCTATGCACATCTAGGATGCAACCAGGGTGATATTTGCTTCATTGCTCTTGCTCGTAAATGTGAAAATATCTGTACCAAAATAGTGAGCGGAAAACCAAAGAAAACTAGGTGGAAAATCCTTAAACATGAGACAGGAATAATGGCTTTACGGAGTACATGGCCATAGATAGAGATAGTTGGAGTTATAGAATTCATGTAGCTGACCCCACCCATTGGGATTAAAGCTTCTGAATGCTGTTGTAATTTGAAGGATAGCAGCAGTGTAACATGGACCAGAAATTTGTAGTGGAGCTAAGAGTTTTGCCTCCAGAATAAGATTGAGGAAATGACTTAATGAGATTTGATCGGTAAGACATTTTCCATTAGTGTAAATTTGTTAAGAATTTCCTAATGTACGTCAGAAAACACCGAAGATAAAAAATACATATTGTTGGGGAAAGAAGCTTTTTGACAAAACAAGCGGAAGAGTCTACAATATATACTTAAGTTGGTGGAAAACTGTAGTTTTTCCCATTAATTACTTTTTGCAACTGCATGTTTAATTGACTTCAAGCACTAATTGGACAAATTTCAACATTGTAGAATGATGACATGATGAGTGTATAATGATTACAGGCACCTCCCATGTTCAGTTGCTAGGGACATTGGAGCTGAAGTCTTCGTTCATTTCCAAATGGTAATAATTGTCACTGCCAAGCAGAGACAATGGCGGACTTCCTGGTCGATGTGAATCAGTAGTCCACAGTAGAAAAGTAGGAAGAAGAATAGGGAGAAGGAATAGGAGTGTCAATGGTTCAGATTGATCCGGTTCTATAAGAATTCAATAATCAAACCTTTTTTAACAGTTCCGAAAAAATAAGAACCGTAACCGAACCATTATATATATAAAACCAAACCATGACCAATCCATCACACCGGACCGGTTTTAGTTCGGTTTCGATTCTATCCAATTAACATTTAGCTTCTAAACATTTTCACAAAATAAGAAATTACAAACAAATTTATTAATTAAAATAAACCCATAACTTCATTAATGCTTCAAGTCTTGAAGTAAAAATAAAACAAAATAATTCATAGACTACCTCATCAAATGAGATTACAACGATCATTTAGTATAGCAATAATGTATAAAAGTCTAGAAATAAAAGAGTTCATGAATAACACTAACCAACAACAAAAAAGAAATAAACAAAAACTAGCATATTAAAATTGAAGCAATATAATATATATATATATAAGTATAATATATATTATATACCCAAAAAATTATAATATATATATAAGTATAATATCGGTTCCGGTTCGGTTCGAATCACGGTTTGAAAAAAAAAAACCAATAACCAAACCAAATATATCGATTCTTAATTTTTTAGAACCAAAACCTAAACTTTGAACCATACAACCAATCCAAAAGGCACGGTTCGGTCCGGTTTGGTCCAGTTCACCGATTTTCGGATATTTTTTGACACCCCTAAGAAGGAAGTCGAACAGAGGGAAGAGAGAAAAGACAAATTGAGAGAGAAATATATATTCTTCTTGGTATTTGATAATGATCTCCCGAGGCCTCGGGGAGTATTACAGGGTCTTAGGGTGATGCTGCCACAGCAGATCACTTCTCAAACGGTTGCAACAGTCTCTTTTGTCCTATTCTAAGCCAGCATGTGCTCTCTCTCTCTCTTCCTAATTCTCTAACAGAAAGATTCCCAAATACAGCAGTAAAAGAAAAGAAATCACAGGAAGTATAATAGTAAAGGAAATACAAAGGAAATATAAAGAAGTCACAGCCACTAAGAGAAAACAGAATCGCTGTAATAAGACTCGATCCATGACAATAATGTGCAAATCATAAAATGCTAGAAGTATGGCCCCATTTACGCATGCCCTGCTGAGCTTTCAGCGTACAGGAAAAAAGATTCACAATCAATTACAAAAATACTTATTATTATTAGCAAAAAGAAAATACAAATATACTAATCTATGCTGGGAATCAGTAAAAATACACCAGCAGAAAGCATGGATAGAGATAAAAAGGAATTAAGGAGCAAATCAGTTGTTAAACTTTCTGGATAGGTTTAGCATGAGAAGAAAACCCTTTTCAGGTTCACCACCAGTTTCAATAATGTTTGCGGTAAGACTGGCAACTTCTACAGGCCTCCAAAGATTTACCAATGGATGATAAATCTATCAAAGGTAAACCAACTCCAACAAAATTAGGTCCTGGGAGAGCTAAGCAACCTAACAAAGCAATGGGGGTAAGAAACATCACAATCAGCAGCACTTGATGAATACAGCCACTACCCTAGGTGGGGTACTTCATCACAGATACCACGAGCCATAGGAAAGGCACTAAATTAATCAAGGACAGCAATCCCAGCACTTGAACTTAAGTAAACATAAAAAGAAAATTTTCATTAATTAAAATTCAAAAAGGAGATAATTCAATTGGACACAATTATGCTGTAGTTACCAATATACAAATGCACATAGAGAATGATAATTTAAATTCAACAAAAACCAAATCAAATAATGCAAAAGTGTACTTACTCAAATGGAGGTTCCACCTCAATAGAGAGTGTGAGATGTAAGGAGAACTCGGGAGTCCCTTTGGGCCTGTCACCATCCACAATGGTACTTGCCTCATGAAGGAAACCTCTAGGAACATATAAAATATCACCTTCTCTCAGCAGAAAATGTTTGTATCCATCATTTATCGATGCATCAGCCTCATGCAGGCTATCAACAGGTTCATAAAGGCGGGGTAACTTGAGACTTGATTGGGCAGAAACCTTCCACTGTTTGACCCCAATGAGTTGGCATATAAACACACAATGATCATCACAATGACAAGCCAGACCCTGAGAATTTGGTGGTGTCAGGTACATATTCACACCTGCTGATGGTTGACCAAACAGATATGCTAAACCATCTACGATACTGGCAATACTCCCAAAGCGAAACTCCATGCCACGCAGAGTAATAGTAAAACCTTCTTGATATGCTTCTTTACATCTCAGAATATCATTAACATATAGGTATTGTGGGTCCTGAAAGTAGCAAGACCTTGAGGACTCTTGAAAAAAATGCATCTCTCTTTTTAAGTGCTTCTCATCCTGGATGCACTTCAAAACCCGTATATCTTGTTGGTAGATCATAGGGCAACCCAAATTAATTTTAACCTCCTTCAAGAAACTAAAGATGTCTAGTTCTTCAGAAGAAATAGGTAGACAAGATTTAAGATTATTAAGGATCATTGGGAGAAAAGAAGAGACTTCTTGGTTGAAGTTTACAGACTGTTTAAAAGAACTAAAAATGTCATTATGCTCATTAGAAGCCTTCAACAGCCTTCCAACAAACAAAGGTGACATCTCCCAATGATTCAAAATGAATTGTTGATAACTACACTGATTGCAGCCGAAAATGCTTTCCTTAATAATATCCATATGGACAGGCACTGTAAGTCGATAACCATTAATGGTGAGTCTGAATATGCTTTCTGCCAGATCATTTGTTCTAATATTGCTTATACAATAATGTCTATGTTGGTGGTATCTCAGGATTGTGCCAGATAAATTTTTCTTGTGGACTTCCACCCATAGCTTTTTCAAATAAGCCAATAAAGATTCAGATAACTTTCGTGGAATCATCTCCAGCTGGTCACTTTGGCACACGTTAATGAGAGTGATTGCAGCATCAAAAAGTAATACCAAAAGTTCATCTTCCTTAAACACTATTCTACTTTGTTTTTCCTCAGTAAATAAAAAAATCAACGGCTTTGAAGATTTAGGTACCTGAAGGAAGCAAAAACTAAGAGATGTTAAGTCAGATTACTTGAGGGCATGATCTATATTATTAATAAAATAGAAGCTACCAAACACATCCAGAATCTGCAGCATGAAAAATTAACATATAAAGCAGGACTTTGGAGGAAATGTGGATCACATTAAATGAGAAGATCTAAGTGAAACAAAAAGAAGAAGACAAAAAAAGGAGGAAGAAAGGGAGCTCTTTTGTTATATCTCTTCTGGCAATTGTACAGAGCCCGAGTCTGATCAAATTTGGTGGAACTTATAAATTCTCATACAATCTTCAACCTTAAGAATCGTTGGTGAAGAGCACCTGAAGGGATCTGTCCAAACAAGAAGACTTAACATGCCATGCAGTATTCTTCTGACACCTATAAATTAAAACAGTTCAACACAAGTGTTTCCAATTGGTGAACCATATAAGGCAAAGGGCGCACTTAAATGGGTTTTGGGGTATCTGCATGAAATGATGATTCCAACTGCCAGCAAATCAAAGATCTTCGAGGCATTGTATCATGGGGCCTTGCGGCCTCAAAAAGTAGCCCTGACCAAGTTAGCTAGAAACCAAGTTCTAGAAAGCACATAGGTTTCTTTTCTCTCATCAATCTAGGTGAAATTTACCCTCCCTATCATGTTCTAAGCCGCACAAACCTCGTGTCATGACATCCTTCCCCACAATGAACTACAGGAATAGAGCCATATGACATTCATGCAGCAGTCTGAAATAACCTCTAGAGAACTGTCATCTCTTGGAGAGAATTTTTTTCACAAAAGCCCTGATACCCATTGAGTAAGATCGGCTATAGTACATGAGATGCCTTTAAACGCTATAGGTTCAAGGCAGAATCTAAAGAATCTATTTTGATGAGGTTGCTTGGAGTTTTGTGAATTGGTTGCCTAAGTTAAAAAGGTCCACCAAGATCACTAGTTCCTCCTCTCCACCGAGGGACTTTGACACTGACTAACCTAGGACAAGAACTCAGGGAAATAACCCGTACATGTTGGACTACATGCCCATGTTTCAGGTACAATCATCATCTGTAGTAGTGGTGCCACTCTTGTGGAGCTCAAGGTAACAGAAATGTTGCCATCCAAACATGTGCGACTGAGATGACTACAAGTAGGCACTAATTGAGAAAAAGTCAAACGGAATAAAAGAACAAACCTTTAAACTTATCTTTGCAGTTAGTTGTACACCCCATTCAGTAAATGTATTCTCAAATACTAAAAAGTGTTTGCATGCACAGAACTCCCTACTTTCCTAGAGTTGGGAAAGGGTTATTTTTGTATGCAACCTTACCCCTGTTTTTGATACTTCCACAACTCAAACCTGTGACCTTTCAGTCACAAAAGAGTTTTATTCACATGTATAATGATGGCGTTAATTTTCTTCAATTAAAAATAAACAGTATGAACACATGTATAATGATTGCATTAATTTTCTTCAACTAAAGATAAAAATTTGATCTCTCATTTGCTGGCCATTAGCCATGGGTCGTATGGTACATTAATTAGGTCAGAAAACATTTGACATTACAGTAACTCATACTTTGCTTTAATCCATCCACATAGGGACGACCGCCCATGAAGCATAAAAGTAACTGTTCTGGAAAGGAAAAAAGGGTTCCAGCTATCTCAATTGGTCAGCAAGAATGATGCATGACTTAATGTCACATTGTTGGAGAAACAATTGCTCGAAGTGATGATGACATTTTCCAATGGCAACATATGAATTAAAAAATTGAAAACAGAAAGTATATGAACTATAGAAGAAATAAAATGAAATCATTTCGTACAAGAATGACACGAAAATCAGTCATATATATTGCAAAATTGAGGGGCAAGAAAAAGATGCTCACATAATAGAGTTCAGGGCACGGAATTGCAAGAGACGTTGTCGCCCAATGGACGTGGAGGACATATCCAAAATGGCATTGCAAGTGGCCACTAATGTGGTCCTCCTCTTCGAACCCAATGAGAACGCAAAGATCAAACCCCGCACAATTTCGTCATCACCGGCTAATTGCTCGTTCATCTCCAAGGAGAATAACGAAGCTGCGCCAACAAACTCCGAGCACTTGCGGACTACCGCAGCGCATCTGTGACAGAAAACCCAAAAATAAGGAAGAAATCAATCAGCAGCAGAACTTGAATCAACCAATCAATTAACCAAAAGGAGAAATGAGGGATTATATTACTTGGAAGTGAGAAGGGGCGGAAGCAAGGAGAGGATGGGAGGGGGTAGGGTTAGCTGGGAAGAAGAGGAGTTAGGGCTGGGGATGGTGGAGAGAAGAGAGAGATTGAGTTGGTTTAGGAGACGGAGTTGGAGTTGGTGGAAGTAGGGCTCCTTCTTCTTCGTTTTCGTTTTGTCAATTATACAAAGGGAAGCGAGCAAGACGGAGAAGATGATGCGGATGTCGCCGGCGAAGTCGGCGTTGTAGTTTCCGGCATCGGTAGAGCTGCTTCTTTTACGCTTCTTGCGGGGCTCCATTTGTTGCGGGTGGCGGCTCAACCCCAGCCCCAGGTGTCAATTGGAGTTCAGAACTTATATTATTCAATTATTATATACTAAAAGAAATTATAAAACATAGATAAAATAATAATAATATATTTTCACGTTTTCATTTCGTCAGTGCCCTAATTCTTATTGTTGTTTATTAGTTGGGAATTTGAATTTCTATGCTGAAGAATTCAAAACGCCAAACAAAAGAGAGAGATATAAGCTCCCAAGTAGAAGAGAAGGAAAATGCTTGAGAGGCACACAGTCTTATTGATAGAAAAAAGGGCAAAAAGACAAAATCGCTCCCACCTCTCATCTCCCTATTTTACTATCTCTTCTCTCTCTTCTTCCATGGTTGTGCATAGAGCCCTTGCCTCTCTCCTTTCTCCCTTCTCACATGACTACGTGATCGTCGTTCCTTTCCTAGTCTCGTCGACCGTAGCTAGATACAATGACGACCAACGAGGCGACAAGGCATGACGAGGTGACGATCAACGGTCGCACACGACTATGGGAGAAGAGAGAGAGGCGAGGGCTAAGCACGCGGCCATGAGAGAAAAGAGAGAGGAGAGAAGCGAGAGTTAGGCTATACAGTGACATCCTTGCAAATTTATATTTTCAGTAAAAGTATTTTAGTCTTTTCGACTCTATTCTATAAATTTTTCTATGAAATTTTTTGATCTTGTAATAGAACTCGAAGGAGAATTATTACTGGATTTAGCAGTAGGTGGTGGCCTTAGGGTAAAATCAATCTTTTATTAGTTATTGTGAGCATTTCATTTGTCTTGTCGATTGAGGAGGAGCAGTGATTGGATTAAAATAATTTGAGATCCTCATGCTACCTTATCTTATTGCTTGTTACTTTAAAAATTTGAACTTCTTTGTGCCCTTGCTGACAATGATATCTGACTTGCTAGATAAAATTATTAACTTTGTAAACACCTGTCCCATTTTTATTTTATATGCAAAACAAAAAAAAAGGGGGGGGGGGGTTTATTCGGTCACAATTGAACAAACCTTCCATTTGTTATGTAATGGCATCGAGTGATCTTTGCCTTGCCACTAAAAAAAGAAAACCATGAAGTTAATAATAAAGTGTAACACCATCCAGAAGAAATCATAGCGGAAAGAAAGAGACGACCTGTCAGCATGATGCCAGTGCTTTGCAGTGCAAAAACTGCAAATACACCATAAATAATGCGCTTAACATTTAACACTAGTTACTGAAAACTTCTGCCGCAGCCAGGCAATGGCATTATTTTTGCACTATTAGAAAGAAGAAATCATCACATTCACAAAGTATGAATCCAGACCAGGTGCCCAGCCAGAGAACAGTAATTAATATTAGCAAGCTTGTTCAAAACCCACAAAGACAACGGGCTTGCATGATTGAAATTAGTACAACTTCAGCCAATCATTCTTTTCTGAGCATATAATATCATCCATCAGAGCATTGGAGATCATGATGATTTTGATCTCCATACAATCTACTCATCTCTAAAAGCAAGCGTAAAACTCACTTCTCATTAAAGAGGAATTCATAGCAAGCCCCTACTACTCCAATTAAAATTACCACGGATGACAAGAAGTCAGCTATGTTCCAAAATTGCACATCATCAAGTGGCCTCATCATATGCGCATGCATACGACACATGTTCTCTAAAGATCCCAATCGATCTACTATAAAGTTGCCATTCCCTCTCATCTCACAGGGATAATGTGCATGTTTTGTTATGTGCGAGACAAGTTGGCTTTGATTTTCCACCAATTATTTAAAACTTCAATTTCGTAGTTCACATAACATTATAGACACTCTCTTAGACTCCACTCCTGTCATGCTTGCTGTCACCATGCAACAAAAACCAAAATGTTGGATGCATAAAACTAGTTGACCAATTGCATAAAAATGGTCAAGATCAACAGTATTCGGAAGAAGACACAAATTATCAGGCTCGACATGTGGCTCCTGTCCTAACTCAACTTTAGGAGTTGAAGCAGCAATGCTGTTAGTGGGCCTAAGTTCTCTTAGCTTCATCTGCCTCAAGTGTTGATCTAAGATGTCAGCTCCTATGAAACAATGGAGAAGTGTACATGTTTCTCAAGGATCACTCTTCAATCAGGAGAGAATGCACGAAAGATGGCACCCTTATGGCACAACAGTGATAAGACTTGACTAAACTTGAATTATTTTTTGTAATTTTTGCCTCACCAAATATGTGTGTGGCTATGTCGTGTATATATAGATGGACTAAAGAACGGAAGCTTTTTTTCTCTCTCCCTCACTCTCGCTATATACACGTTCTCTCATTTCTTCCACTTTTTTAACAACCAAACATTTCAACCTTGCACCAAGGTCACCCCATTTACAACTCACGCCACCCAGTACTGTTATGAGCAATATGAGACATTAGGTAGTCCAGGGTTGAAGGTGCCCCACAATTAACGTATCAATATCCAGCTTCCATATCACCTTACACATCAACGTTACAATTAAAAAGAAAATCCATCCCCAAGGCCCCCTGATACATCAGCACTTATCTCTTACCAGTATCCTTTTTTGCTCCCACAGCCCCTCGCATTACCCTTATGGCCCCAGGATACCTGAGGGTCAAGCATTATGAATGACCATTAACCCCTCATTTTAAATGGAAATTACACGTATTATGTCCAATTGTTTAAGCACACAAAGCATACAAAACCTTGCATGGATTTATCACAATAATTAATTTTAATGAAACATGCCTTATCACTCACATGCAAGGACGTATGCATATTTGGGTTAAACTTTTTGAGTCACCATATAACAGTGTGCTCAGCTTGGTCCTGGCAAGATAAAAATCGGTCTTAACGCTTCAAATTTTCAATTGGTTATGAGTCCACTTCCTTTGTGTCTAATTGATGGTTTTAAATTGGAGAGTTAATTCTGAGATCAATTAAGTTCAACCACCTAGGTATTAACCCCCAACATTTCCAATTTAATTTTTGTACCCATACCATGCATTCCCATCTCCCAAAATTGCATTATTGACTAGTGATTATTTATGCAATTAAATCACATGTCCAAAACTTAATTTCTCAAGCCCCAAGGTGACACCAGAAGTTACTTGCTCAAAACCATTTCCCCTAAAATTTACAAAGAATTAGTTGACATCAAGATTTCAAATCCAACCTCCCTTGAACATGGAAACAAAATCTCACCAAAATAAAAAAGATCTAGCCTCCTATATCAATACATACAACCACCACATATACACACACAAGTATGATCTACACGTGCACAAAATTTGATCTATCATTTCATACTAAGAAGGATTCTTAAGATATCTTACCTCTTTAACACTTGCTAAACCTCTACAGGCCTCCAGCTCAAGATGATGGTGGATTCAGGGTCACGGGAAGGCTTGAAATTATTTATGGCAAGGAAAAGTGGTGGCTTGCCAACAGTTTTCTAGCAGCTAGGGATAGCTTGGTGTGAGGTGGTGGGTTAAATTTTGATTCAACAATGAGATATTTCGGGAGAGTGCAAAGCTGCAAGAGAATGTAAAAAGAGACAGGAAGAAATAGGAGAAAAGAGACACGATGGTGGCAAAAATGAAGGATGTTCTCTTCTTTGGTCCATGTATACATATATCTAACATATTAACAGAATACATCCACTGGGGCAAAAAGAATTGTACAAAATCACACACAAGTTGGGTTACTAATCTCACCACCCTTCATCCAAAACTTCTGCAGTATGTAAGCTAAAAATTGAGCCAAGGGTAACCTATGTATAGTCACGTCCAACTCAGGAACATGCATTCGTCGCTTGTCTAACCTATGGACAAGGATGTCCATCAAATGTCTTGAATATGTCTAAAAATAAAAGAGTACGCACCACTTGGCATGCAGATGGATCCTCATGCGTCCACCAAGTGTCAATGCCCAATACACAATGGATATTGATACTGTTGGATCATGAGGATATTCGAAATTAAGGCAATGGAGATTTGGTTAGAATTAATTCCTAAACTAGAATTAGGATCTTATATATATCTTTCTTTTTTCCTTATTGTTGATTATCTTTCCTTTCTTGTATCTTTCCTTATTGTTTCCTTTGTTGTTGTATTTTCTCTCTATAAGAGAGCTAATTGTGTTCATAATTGTAGGAATGAGATTCTTAAGTTTCTCCTAAAAGTTTTACATGGTACCAGAGCCTAATAGGCTGATACACTAAAACCCTAGTGCCTTCATTACACCAACTGCCACCCCTTCATTAGGTTCCTCTTTACCATCGGTCTCAGTTTGTTCGAGTGCCTTTAGTGCACTATTTGGCCACCAGCACCGCCACTGCCATTGGGTTCGCCGCCATCAGATCGGCCGACCAGTGGAGACCCATCGCTGCCGGAGCCTTCACACGCCACCGTTCAATTCATCTCCAACCCAACGCGTCGGCACGTGTGCCACCCTCTCGCCTCCAGCTTCTCCAAATCAGCCCTCCGACATTTTTCTCGCCCATCCCTAGTGTTCAACGTGCCTTCATTGCATCCGACCTCTTCCTCACCAATTGGAACAACCATGTCGAAACATTCAGGCGTGACTCCAGATTTGGCAATTGGAGAATCAACTCCAATGGCTCAATCAATTGAAGCCGGAACTAGTTTAGGGACTAGAGAGCTGCCCGGAATCCACCAATCCTACCGATTAGATGGTAGGAATTATTTACAATGGGCCCAATTGGTACAAGCATTCCTCAAGGGTAAGGAAAAAACCAGCCATTTGACTTTTGTTCCTCCAAAATCAACAGATCCTGCAATTTCAGCATGGGAGGTAGACAGTGTTCTAAAACACGCTAGGCACTAGTCGGGCGCTAGACTGGGGCCTAGCGCCTAAGACGCCTAGACGGCTTGTTTTTTTTTTTTTAAATTTTTGATGTAATTTGATGTTATTTTTAGATAAATCAAAGTTAAAGACAAATGAAACTTATATATATATATATATATGTTTATATATATATAAACGATACAAAGGTGTCGTTTTGTGCTTTGGCCACCTAGGCGCCACCTAGACCCGATTAATCGGGCCCAACACCTAGGATGCCGACTTGCATGTATTCACGACGGCAAAGGTCCGCCTAATGCCTAGGCCGCATTTTAGAACGTTGGAGGTAGAAGATGCTCAAATCATGTCATGGCTTTGGAATGCCATGCAACTCGAGGTAAGTAAAAATTACATGTTTTTGAGTTCAGCTAGAGAGATTTGAGAAACCGTACGACAGACTTACTCCAAAATTCATGATGCATCAATTATATTTGAGGTTAAAACTAAACTTAGTAGCACTAAACAAGGGGCATGAGTGTTATTGAATACTATAATAAGATGCATGGCTTATGACTAGAGTTAGACCACTATCAGAATATTAAAATGGTATGCAGTGCTGATGCTGCAACTCTTAGTCAAATATTTGAAAGAGATAAGAGTGGTTGAGTTCCTAGCAAGCCTCAACTCAGAGTTTGATCAGGTTCGGGTGCAAATCTTAGGGAGAGAAAAGCTTCCAGCACTCCATGAGGTTTTCGCTATGGTTAGAAGTGAGGGGAATCGAAAGACAACAATGCTTCATGAAGTTGGATCAAAAAGATCAGCCATGATCTCCAATCAAAAGGCTGTTGTAGTGACTGAAACTGGTCCAGAAAAATCAGCCATGGTGTCCAATAGAGGAGGCAGATCAAGGATGAAAGCAGGAAGGGGAGAATTTCAGTCTTGGGCTGCAAATAAAGAGGCACTATGGTGCACCTTCTGTAATAAACCGAGACATACTAGAGAGACTTGTTTCAAGCTCCATGGAAAGGAAGTGGTTTTGAATCGTTTCGGAAGTTTTAAAAATCTGGCAACCAAGAATCAGGCATATGTAAGTAGCAAGGGTCAAGAAGAAGAGGGATTAACTACCCAAATTGAGCCTGCTCCAAGTGCTGATTTTTTAAACACTGAAAAGATCTCTAAGTTGAAGTTGTTCCTCAAGACCCTACAAGACGGTGCATGCTCTCTTGCACACCAAGACTCCTCAGGTAACTGCCTTCATTCAACATTTTTTCCAGCCTTTAAGACTAATAAACAGGATGTATGGATTCTAGATACTGGGGCCACTGATCACATAACACCCCATTCCCATGTTTTTGATGTCTACCACTCTCTCTCCACCTCTAAACAAATCACAATAGCCAATGGAACATCTGTTCCAATTTTAGGCCATGGTATAGTCACTTTAAACTCTCGTTTTTTCCTCAAACAGGTTCTTCATGTACCTAGTTTATCAGCCAATTTTGTCTCTATTCACCAACTAACCAAAGATTTGAATTATCGGACTATTTTTTCCCCTCATTTGGGTGAATTTCAGGCCATGACAACAGGGAAGATGATTGGTGCTGCTAAAGAATACAATAGGTTGTACTACCTGATGAGGGAAGACACTTATCCTACAAATGAACAGCTTCCAGCTACTACCTGCTCATCTCAGTCAACCTCCAATTATAGGGATGTATGGCTGCAACACTACCGATTGGGTCATCCTCCTTTCACTCTATTAAAATCCATGTTTCCTACATTGTTTGAATCTTTAATCCTAGTATTTTTCATTGTGATGTTTGTGTTATGTCTAAGCATCATCGTGTGTCCTATCCTCCTAGCAATAAAATCTCATCTAGACCATTTACTTTGATTCACTCAGATGTGTGGGGACCATCTAAAATCTCTAATTGTTCTGGGGCCCGTTGGTTTATCTCTTTCATTGATGATTGTACCCGTATGACTTAGGTTTTTCTATTAAAAGATAAAGCCACCATTATTTCAGTTCTTCCCACTTTTTTTAAAATGATTGCAACTCAGTTTGGTTCGCCTATCAAAAGATTAAGAACTGATAATGCAAGAGATTATTTTAATCATTACTAGCGCCAATACTTCTAGCAAGAAGGAATAATCCATGAATCTTCTTGTGTTGATACTCCCCAACAAAATGCAGTAGCTAAAAGGAAGATGAGACCTATCTCATTAACCGAGTCCCTACCAAGTTGCTACAAAATCAAAGTCCTTTACACTATCAATCCTCTTTCTTTCTCAGTCAGTTCTTACATTCCTCTCTTCCCCTTCGAGTGTTTGGTTGTGTATCATTTGTTCACATTCCCAAACAACACCGCGATAAACTTAATCCTCGAGCAATCAAATATGTTTTTCTTGGATACTCACCCACTCAAAAGGGGTACAAGTGTTACCATCCTCTCACTCGGAAATTTTATGTCTCCAAGGATATCAGTGGAATCTACACCTTTTTTTGGCTCATCCCAGGCTAGTCCCCAGGGGGAGACTTTGGTTTAAGGTGACCACCCTTCTAGTGACAGCCCTTCTTGTGAGTGACATCTTCTTTTGTTGAATCTTGGATCGGTTTCCTCACAATAATATTCACTCTCTCACACCCAACCCTCACCCGATAGTAATAGAAACAAAGAAATGTAAACAGAACAAATAACAAAGCAATAACAAAAGATAAAAGAGTCAAGAACATATCCTGGTTCAGACATGAAAATGCCCTACATCCAGATTGTCGAAGCCTTCAGAAAATCCACTAGAAAGCGTTCAAGATTACAACACTCCCTCTCTCTCACACCTAGCTATGAATCAATAGCCTTACCTCTCGAGAATACAAGGATCGAGCCTTTGCTCTCTCTCTATTCTCTAGAACTCGTGCAAGACAGAAAACAAATGAATGAATGCTAAGATCTCTCTCTTACTCGAGAACCTATCCGCCTCTATTTATAAGATATAGAGGCAGTTACAACTTAAGGACTAAAATGAAATATGAGGGAATACAAGGCCTATTCGAAAATAACTTTAATCTAGATATTTTCGTTATATTCTAAACACATAAAATATAAATATACAATCATTTCCCAACTAAATACACAACCCTTCACCGAGACTTAACAGCTAGACTAATACAAATTCTAACAATTTCTCCACCAATTTGATTAGATTAGCTTTCAGTCATCAACCTTCCAGGTTCTGCTACAACTTGCTTCTCTTCCTTCTTCAAGCTTCCCTCTAAACTTAATTGCTTAAACTCCCTTAAGCTACATTAAGTAGCTTCATGCAGTGTTTCATCTTGGCTGTTGGGATGGCTTTGGTGAACATATCTACTACATTGTCTTCTCCTGCCACCCTTTCCAGCTTCAGAACTTTCCTATCAAGAATTTCCCTGATAAAATGCAACCGAACATCAATATGTTTTGTGCGTTCATGGTGTGCCTGATTTTTAGCTAGGTGAATGGCACTTTGACTATTACATCTTAGGGTTGTATCTATCTCCCTACCTAGCAATTCTCCTAGAGAGATTAAATTCCTCTTTAGTTCCGAGATGTGCCTTACCCCTTGAAGGGTCATGTAGGTATTGTCATGCATTTTAAGCCTTACATTTCCTACTCCTAGGACCTTACACTCATGATTATTTCCTAGAAGAACCTTGCCCCTATCAAATTCTTGGTAATTTGCAAACCAATGTCTATTGGGTGTCATGTGGAAGGAACAGCCTGAGTCCAAGATCTACATTTCCTTCACCGAGTTCTGACACACTATTAATGCATTAGAACTGTCATACCCAAACTCACACACTGAAACTCCACCATCCGAGATGCTTTTCTCCTTGGAATCTTTCTTCCTCTTTGGACAATCTCTCTTAAAGCGCCATTCTTCTTGATAGTGATAACACTTAACCAGACCCCTTCCATTTCTTGACTTAGACCTAGATTTATTTTCCCTTTGAAATCCTTTTTTGTACCCCTAGATCTTGCAGTCGAAACAGATTTTTCTTCCCGGTTATGCCTCAAGTCTTTTGAATTTAGGGCTCCTATTACATCTTCTAAAGACAGCTTGTCTCTACCATGTTGCAAAATATCAACAAAGTGCTCATATGACCGAGGCAAATAATGTAATAAAACTAATGCCCTATCTTCATCATCATATTTAACATTGATGTTTTCTAGGTCTAGGCAAAGTTTATTAAATTCGTCTATATGTTCTTGCAATTTTTGCTTTTCTTTCATCTTAAATGTAAAGAATTTTGTCTTTAGATATAACCGACTTGACAAGGTTTTTGTTAAGTAAAGATTGTCCAATCTCTTCCAGATTTCTAAAGATGTGGTCATCTTAGACACTTCCTTTAATACCTTATCTCCTAAACTAAGAATTAGGATATTAAATGCCTTCTCTTTTATGTCTACTCTCTACTTTGCCGAGAGGGTTTTAGCACCATCCCCTACTTTCTCTTTATCTCTCGGTTCCTCTCTTAGCGCCTCTTTTAAACCCAGATTTCCGAGGAGGGCCCGCATCTTTATTTTCCATAGAGAAAAATCGTTTTTAGGGTTCTTGGATGAATCTTGAAAGTAATTATGTGAAATCCTAAACTCTAATACCAAATTATTGAATCTTGGATCGGTTTCCTCACAATAATATTCACTCTCTCACACCCAACCCTCACCCGATAGTAATAGAAACAAATAAATGTAAACAGAACAAATAACAAAGCAATAACAAAAGATAAAAGAGTCAAGAACATATCCTGGTTCAGACATGAAAATGCCCTACATCCAGATTGTTGAAGCCTTCAGAAAATCCACTAGAAAGCGTTCAAGATTACAACACTCCCTCTCTCTCACACCTAGCTATGAATCAATAGCCTCGCCTCTCGAGAATACAAGGACCGAGCCTTTGCTCTCTCTATATTCTCTAGAACTCGTGCAAGACAGAAAACAAATGAATGAATATTGATATCTCTCTCTTACCCGAGAACCTATCCGCCTCTATTTATAAGATATAGAGACGGTTACAACTTAAGTACTAAAATAAAATATTAGGGAATACAAGGCCTATCTGGAAATAACTTTAAACTAGTTATTTCCGTTATATTCTAAGCACATAAAATATAAATATACAATCATTTCCTAACTAAATACACAACCCTTCACCGAGACTTAACAACTAGACTAATACAAATTCTAACATCTTTCCTTCTGTTCAACCTATTCTTACATCTTCTCAACCCCCTAGCATCTCTCCTCAATCTCCAAACAACAATCATAAATTAGAACTCAATCAAAGTATGTCTAAGCAGGAGCAAGAGCAATCAGATACTCAAGAGTTGTCACCCTTTGTCAGGTATAAGGGATCTCCTTATGTATTCAAACGTAAACAACTCCAGCATGCACCATCATTAGCTCCTAGTCAAGGTATGAATCCCATTCAACCTTCACCCTTAGTCCAACTTGATGACCTAGACCTACCTATAGCCATTTGAAAAGGGAAAAGAAGTTGCACTCGACACCCATTAACCAACTTCTTGTCCTACCATCATCTTTCCTAGAATCACAAGGCTTTCTTAGTATCCTTGGACTCCATTGAAATCCCTAAATCAGTTGATGAGGCTCTAAAAGATCTGAACTGGAGGCAAGCCATGTTGGAGGAGATGAAAGCTTTGAAGAAGAATCATACACGGGACTTAGTGCCTCAACCACAGGGTGTTACACCAGTTGATTGCAGCTGGATTTTCAATATCAAATACAATGTTGATGGAACCGTAGAGAGATACAAAGCTAGATTGGTCGCCAAGAGCTACAATCAATCATATGGCATAGACTATCTTGAGACATTTGCCCCTGTGGCAAAGATGGCAACTGTGAGAGTTCTTTTATCATTAGCAACTTATTCTGGACGGAGCCTACAATAGGTGGATATCAAAAATGTATTTCTACATGGAGATTTGGAAGAAGAAATTTTTATGGAGCTACCCCATGGATTTCAAGAAAGGAAGCAGGGCAAGTATGCAGACTAAGGAAGGCACTCTATGGGCTCAAATAGTCCCCAAGAGCATGGTTTGGTAAGTTTTCCAGGGCTATAGCAGGTATGGGATATAACCAAGGCAAGGGTGATCATACACTCTTCTTCAAGCATTCAAACTAAGAGAAGGTGGTACTTTATTGGTATATGTAGACGACATAATAGTCACAGGAAATGATGTAGAGGAACAACAGATTCTCAAGGACAAGTTAACCAAGAAATTCGAGATTAAAGACCTTGGTCCCCTTAAGTATTTCTTAGGGATTGATGTTGCTTATTCTAAGGCTGGAATATTTCTCTCCCAAAGGAAATATGTGTTGGACTTGTTAGCTTAGCTGACATAGGGGTATCAGGAGGAAGAGGATCTAATGTGCCGGTAAAGCCTAACAGCAAGTTGGGAGTTGATCCTAATAGTCAACCAGTAGATAAAGGCAGATACCAAAGGATGGTAGGCCGTCTGATATACATGTCTCACGCTAAGCCTAATATTGCCTTTGGTGTTAGCCTAGTGAGCCAATTCATGCACAACCCACTAGAAGAACATATGTAAGGAGTAAGAAAGATCTTAAACTATTTGAAGGCTATCCCATGTAAGGGGATCTTCTTTAAATCAGGAGAAGAACTGGATATTAAGGGGTTTACAGATGCAGATCATGCAGGATCTCTTATTGACACAAGATCAACTAGTGGGTATTGTGTATTTCTTGGTGGAAACTGTGTCATGGAGGAGCAAGAAGCAAAGTGTTGTGTCAAGATCAAGTGCGGAGGCTGAATTCAGAGCAATGGCTCTTGGCCTATGTGAGGTGTTGTGGCTAAGAATCATCCTAGAAGATTTGAAGATCAAGGTTCAAGGCTCAATCAAGGTGTTCTGTAACAACCAATCAGCCATCGGCATTGCCCATAATCCTATTCACCATGATAAGACAAAACATGTTGAAATAGATCGGCACTTCATTAAAGAGAAGTTGGATGCAGGCCTGATCAAAATACCCTATGTTTCATCTAAAGACCAAGTGGCGGATGTGTTAACTAAAGGACTTGCAACTAAGAGGTTCGAGGATTTAGTATCCAAACTAGGAATAATTGACATACACTCTCCAGCTTGAGGGGGAGTGTTGGATCATGAGAATATCTGAGACTGAGGCAATGGAGATTTGGTTAGGATTAATTACTAAACTAGAATTAGGATCTTATATATATCTTTCTTTTTTCCTTATTGTTGATTATCTTTCCTTTCTTGTATCTTTCTTTTCTTGTTGTTTCCTTTGTTGTTGTATTTCCTCTCTATAAGAGAGTTGATTGTGTTCATAGTTGTAGGAATGAGATTATTAAGTTTCTCCTAAAAGTTTTACAGATACGACACTCAAGTGTCCATGTTCAATGGGTCACAGGTGCCTCTTAGCATTCAAGAAGTTCCTAGATATTAAAAAAATAATAACAATTTTAAGATATGTTAAGTGTTAACACATAATTAGAAGTGCCCCCGAGTGTCAAGCTAAGAATCAATGTCCAATACAACATAATACCTTCTTGAAAATGGTTGTGTTTATTAGCTATATATGATAATTTCAAGTGTCAAGTCTGTTGCCATAATGCGCTTCAAGAGCTTAAGAGTCCACATAATCCAACTATCAAGTTAGCAAAAAAAACACATGGGCAGGGAATGAGGATGGAAATGATGCATTCACTCTCCATTTAGTTTCTCACTATCAAGCTAGGGAAAAACAGGGGAAAGGAATGAAAAGCATGCTTGCCCTTCAAGAATATTTATCTTTCAAACTTGTCAGAAAAGCCAGGCATTTCCTAGCCACAATATACCAGCAAGATTAAAATGGAATGGATCTTTGTATAAATGTAGCAAGAGGCTACTCTAAGCTCAATCTGTAAACATTCAAAGCATCAGTCTCTCAGGTGTTCATGCCAACCAACCAGTTGTTAGGCCCAACAAGAAACGCAAAACAAACTATTCATGCAACATGCAAAACCTTGAGGTGATCGAGATCAACCATATCAGTTGCTTGGCCCAACAACAAGCCACCAGATCACGAAAAACTAGTTATCCTCTTAGCCAAAATGTTGAGCAACAAAACGTAAAATAACAGGGCATATAGGTTTAAGTATGGCTATCAGAAAACATTCTTCCATTATCACCAACAAAAAATTGCAAAAGTAGCTTCGTTACTCTTAAATCGTTAAGAGCATTTCAACAAGAGACGTATATATTAAAAGAACATGACCAACCAAACCAGCGATGTAAACTTGTATTATCCACATATAGAACGTAAATATTATATTCAAAAGCTTGGAATCAACCTGCTGACAAGTTTCACATGTCCCAAACGAAAAAGAGAACTAAGAAAAAATAAAAGAAGAAGAACAGGCAAGCAGGCAATTATTCTCAAGAAGTAGCATCTACATAAACCATCATTGTTGATGAAACAGAATAAAGACCAGACAAACAAAAAGGAACGCTAAAAAAACAAACATCCGGAACAAAAAAAAAAGAGATCTGTACAGAAGAGGCAGGAGATTGAGGTTCCGCTAATCACAGAGAATTATCTGGATTTTCCTTCCTCTCCCTAGACAGGGGGAATGTTGGAAAATGAGAAACCCTTGTAACCTTTGTACGCATAGTACGCGATCCGCGTATAATAGAACCCCGGAATGAACAGAAGCGACCCCAGTACCGCGAAGACAATCCCTATTGAGGAAAAGAAAGAAAAAAGAAAAAGAAGGGTCTTTCAATGGCAAAATCAAAAAGGAAAAAAGAAAGGGGGGAGAGGAAGAAAAGAACGAATACCGTGAGCTCTGTCGCCGCCGATCCGATTGGCTGCCATGATCAAGCCGATGACGATGCCGAGGGTTCCGAAGACGAGGAGAGAAACGGTGAGGGCGATCTCTTTGATGGGAGGGCGGTTGTTGAGGCTGTAAGAGGACTCCAACGTCATGTCCTCATCCGAGATGGAGAAGGCGTGATCTACGTAAGCCATTGCTGTCCGGCTATCGATTCAGCTCAGCTGTCTGTGAAGGGGGTGGTCGATGTGAAGGAGGAGGGTTCGATTAGGGCAAAAAGAGATGGAGAAATTGAATAAAGGGGGGCTTGGTTGGAAGGAAAAAGGAAGCACTCGGGGCTAAGACAAGGCGACGGGGAATACCCTTCCTTCGAGAGCAAAGGCTTTTCGGCAGCGGCGGGAGGGGTAGAGGCAGACGAATTTTTATGTTTGTTAAATCCGCAAACTATTTTTCTCTCTTCTGCCTAACCACGCCTGGCCCCTCTCTCTCTCTCTGCGCTCCCTTCCAAGGATAAAATTACATTTTTATCCCGAGTAATTTGCCTGAACTGTATTTAAAAATGAGTAATACTATTCTGCCACCCTCAATATCACATGATATATAGCGATATATTAACACGAAAAAATTGTGATTTATTGTAATGAAAAGAGCAACCTATTTTATTAACAAAATTCAAATTTCTCCCCTCCCTCTCTCTCTCTTTTTCTCTCTACGCCCAAATTAGCTCACTGCCGTGACTCTCTTTCTCTCTTCCCGCCTTCCCTTCTTCCCATTTCAGTTGTGGCTCTTTCTTTTCCGTCTGTTCAACTCAACTAAGCCTCCAATGTCCTAAAGACGCGTTCATGTTGTATTTCTCCCTTCACCTTCAACAAGCATCTCTCTCTTTTGCTCCCACCCATGCAAACAAGCCCCCTCCATTGCAGCAATTTCGATCTACCAGGAGGCAAGTCTCTCCCACAATGAGAGACTTTAAGCTTAGATCTACAATGAGGTAAGTCTCATATATACGTATATACACATTATTTGAGTTTGACCGAAACTTTAAGTTTAGATCTACGGAGTTTCGACCGTTGGATCTTGCTGATTTTTGGGTATGTTGGTTGATAGGCCCTAGGGTGTCGGGTGGTTGCCTCTGATCGCCGAAAACCACCAGCCACGGTGGTCAGTGGTGACTAGCAGTGCATTTTTAAGTTTAGCCAAAAATTAAAACTCAGATCTACTAAAATCTAACTATTAAATGTGTCCCTTTTTTTGTATGTTAACCCTCTTAACTTGGTGTTTTTGATGGTAGGGTCTAATCATGGAAAGCTTCGACCGACAGTGGTCGCTAGCGACGGTTTTGATTTTCATCTGTGCATACATACATATATTTATATATATTTACAGTATTATCTTTTGTAATTATTTTAATTTATATTGTGAATGTTGATATTTAATTATGAATTTGTATTGAAAATGTTGATGTTAATATTGTGATTTGTGATATTTAAATATTGTGAAAGTTAAAATTAAATTGAATTGGTTGAAATTTAAATATTAATAAATTGAATTAGTTTGTATTTGTTTTGTGAATCTTTGAATTGAAATTGTTAAGTTTATTTAAGAATTGGATGGTATATAGTTATTGTTAATTTTATTTGAAATTAAATATTTATTAATGTGTATATATATTTTAAATTTATATTAAATAAAATTTATAAAAATAATCAAATAATTTCATCTAATACAAAGATTTAGTTGTACTTTTTTTAATTTTTTCTATCCAAATGGAGAAACAGCACGAGAGATGTCAACGGCTTGTCCACAAATTTGTTCATTTAGATTTCATTTTACTTTAATTTATCAAATTATGCATCTCTTTTGACTAAAACTTTTATTCTTTAAACAAATTTATTTAATACTAAGATCAATAAATTATATATATACACATAATTAGATCACTATTAAATCATAAAAGATAAAAAAGAAGACACTTTTTATAAATAAGGGACCTACCAACTCATTCTGTGATGGTAGAGTAATATGTTGATTTACTTTTTACAAATACTTCTTACGTTTTGGTAAATGAAAAAAAAAAAATCTTTTCTTTGATTTGAAGTAAATGAATTAGAAAATTACTTTTGAAATTTTAAAAAAATAAAATGAATTCACGCCCCAATGGATGAATGTAAATATGAATTAAGTCATGTTAAGTGATTTTTCTTTTTTACAAGCAAGAAAACGTTTTAACTGTAATATAGGTAACCTTCACATTAATATAAATTTATATTAAATAAATTTAAATTTAAATTTGATATTGAGCTAATTAATTTAATTTTAACTTTCACAATATTGAGTTAATTCAATTTAATTTTAACTTTCACAATATTCAAATATCACAAATTCAATATTAACTTCAACATTTTCAATATAAATTCATAATTAAATATCTGGCAATATAAATTAAAATAATTACAAAAGAGAATATGTAAATATATATAAATATATGTATGTATGCATGGACGAAAATCAGAACCACCACCACAAACGCCACCGGTGACCACCGTCGGTCGAAGCTTTCCTCGATCAGAGCCTACCAACAGAAACACCAAGTCAAGAAGGTTAACATACAAAAAAAGGGACATATTTAACGGTTAGATTTTAGTAGATCTGAGTTTTAATTTTTAGTCAAACTTAAAAATGCACTACAGTCACCACCGGCCACCAGGGCTGGTGGTTTCCGACAATCAGAGGCAACTACCTGACACCCAAGGGCCTATCGACCAACTTACCCAAAAACTAGCAAGATCCAATGGTCGAATCTCTATAGATCTAAATTTAAAGTTTCGATCATACCCAAATAGAGTGTATACACGCACTGTCAGTTGCCACCGGCCACAATGGTCGGTGGTTTCTGACGATCAGAGGCAACCACCCAACACCCAATGATCCATCGACCAACATACCCGAAAATCAACAAGATCCAATGGTCGAATCTCCATAGATCTAAAATTCAAGTTTGGACTAAACCCAAATAAGTTTAGAAGACTTACCTCTTTCTAAATCAAGGCCAATAGAGACGCGCAACAGACGAAAAAGAGAAAGAGAGAGGGTCGAACTTGTTGCAATAGATGAAGCTTGGTCGCAAGAAAGAAAGAGAGGGGGGTAGGGGGAAAAAGTATAAACAGAAAGCAAAAGCACGGGGAAAAAAGAGGGAAAACATAAGGTGAGGAGATATATATATATATTGAGGGTATATTTATAATTATAATAGTGGTTAAATATGTAATTTTGTATTGTGTGGCGTTGAGGATGGCCAAATAACATTACTCTTTAGAAAATGCTAGTTGTACCTAATGGATGGCCGAATGGTTAACACCTTTTTGTAACGTAGTGCAATTTTTTTTATTTATTTTCAACCATTATAGACCTCATTTTGAAAAATTCAAAAACCTAAAAATTCCTAAATCAAAATTCATGAAGGCCTTGAAAGAGAAAGGGACCAACTCACTTGACGGCCATTGCACACCCGTCAGTGGTAGCTAAAAAATTTTCAAGTAGGAGAAAATAATGGGAGGAAATTTTTTAAAAAACACACTACCTCTGCCAACTATAAAAGGCCTAATTACTGATAGAGATTTTGAAGGATATGAATATTGCTGGAACAATTTTCTATCCATATAGTCTATGAAAGCTACTGATTCTTTTTGCAAGGAATTATACTCCTTGTCAAAGGATATTGGCCTTATTGATAGCAACGCAATTAGTTATAATATATAGTTTCTTAGTAACTATGGTAGACAAAGATAATAATGTTGGTTTTTTTACATTCCACGTTCTCTTTTTTTCATATCAGATTAATTTCAAAAAAATGGAAAAATATATGCTAGAGGATTGGGAAGTCTTTTAATATACAGTGACTTTGCTTAGCTTCCAGCATTGCAAAGGGATAAGCTATTAATTTCATATATGAAATTGCATTATTAAGAGCTTTGACTTCCAAGGTATTGCATTGTTTGGTGGATTTGTGGATTTTATCACCAAATAGTTATGATGGAATTTCTTGGTTATATTGTTAGACAAATAAAGATAGATTTATTTATGTCTATGTGCAACAGCAACGTATCTAAATAGAACTAGAAGTAGAGGATCAGTCATATTGTATATATAGCTTAGTATGCGCATGTTTTGAATTCATGTCCCAATGGATGAATATAAATATGAATTAAGTCATGTTAAGTGATTTTTCTTTTTTACAAGCAAGGAAACGTTTTTACTGTAATATAGGTAACTTTCACATTAATATAAATTTATATTAAATAAATTTAAATTTAATTTTATAAATATTAATAAATTTAAATCTAAATTTGATATTGAGCTGATTAATTTAATTTTAACTTTCACAATATTGAGCTAATTCAATTTAATTTTAACTTTCACAATATTCAAATATCACAAATTCAATATTAACTTCAACATTTTCAATATAAATTTATAATTAAATATCAACATTAGCAATATAAATTAAAATAATTACAAAAGAGAATATATAAATATATGAATGTATGCACGGACGAAAATTAGAACCACCGCCACCAACGCCGCTGGCGACCACCGTCGGTCGAAGCTTTCTGCGATCAGAGCCTACCATCAGAAATACCAAGTCAAGAGGGTTAACATACAAAAAAAAAAAAGACACATTTAACGATTAGATTTTAGTAGATTTGAGTTTTAATTTTTTGCCAAACTTAAAAATGCACTGCAGTCGCCATTGGCCGCCGTGGTCGATGGTGTCCGGCGATTAAAGGCAACCACCCGACACCCAAGAGCCCATCGACCAACTTACCCAAAAACCAGCAAGATCAAACGGTCGAATCTTCGTAGATCTAAATTTAAAGTTTCGACCATGCCCAAATAGAGCGTATATACGCACTACCAGTCGCCACCGGCCACCGTGGCCAGTGGTTTCCGGCAATCAGAGGCAACCACCTGACACCCAAAGACCAATCAACCAACATACCCAAAAACCAACATGATCCAATGGTCGAATCTCCGTAGATCTAAGATTCAAGTTTTGGCTAAACCTAAATAAGTTTAGAAGACTTACCTCCTTCTAGATCAGGGCCAATGGAGACGTGCAATGGACGAAAAAAAGAAAGAGAGAGGGCTAAACCTGTTGCAATGGAGGAAGCTTGGTCGCAAGAGAGAGAGAGATGGGGGGTGGGGGGAAAAAGTATAAACAAAAAGAAAAAGCATGGGAAAAAAAGAAAGAGAAAGATGAGGTAAGGATATATACATATTGAGGGTATATTTGTAATTATAATAGTGGCTAAATATGTAATTTTGTATTGGGTGGCATTGACGGTGGCGTTAAGGATGGCCAAATAGCATTACTCTTTAGAAAATGCTAGTTGTACCTAATGGATGGTCGAATGGTTGACACCTTTTGTAACGCGGTGCAATTTTTTTTTTCAACCTTTATAGACCTCATTTTGAAAAATTCAAAAACCTAAAAATTCTCAAATCAAAATTCATGAAGACCTTGAAAGAGAAAGGGACCAACTCACTTAACGACCATTGCACACCCGTCAGTGGTAGCTAAAAAATTTCCAAGTAGGAGAAAATAATGGGAGGAAATTTTTTAAAAAACACACTACCTCCACCAACCAAAAAAGGCCTAATTACTGATAGAGATTTTGAAGGATATGAATATTGCTGGAACAATTTTCTGTCTGTATAGTCTATGAAAGCTACTGATTCTTTTTGTAAGGAATTATACTCCTTGTCAAAGGATATTGGCCTTATTGATAGCAATGCAATCAGTTATAATATACATTGTCTTAGTAACTGTGGTAGACAGAGATAATAATGTTGGTTTTTTCACATTTCATGTTTTTTTTTTCATATCAAATTAATTTCAAAAAAATGGAAAAATATATGCTGGAGGATTGGGAAGTCTTTTAATATGCAGTGATGCTACGAAAATCCTTGTGACTTTGCTTAGCTTCCAGCGATACAAATGGATAAACTATTAATTTCATATATGAAATTGCATTATTAAGAGTTTTGACTTCCAAGTTATTGCATTGTTTCGTGGATTTGTAGATTTTATCACCAAATAGTTATGATGGAATTTCTTGGTTATATTGTTAGACAAATAAAGTTAGATTTATTTATGTCTATGTGCAGTAGCAGCATATCTAAATAGAACTGGAAGTAGAGGATCAATCATATTGTATATATAGTTTAGTAGGCGCATGTTTTGAACACTTACATGATTTTGAATCAGAGAAGTTTATTTCATTTTATCTCTTCTCTATTTTGAGGAGATTTGTTTTCTCCAGTTCTTCATTTCTTCACAAGGTATCAAAGCAAAGATCAGTGGGATCTACTTGATTTGGAGAATAGATTTCATTCAACGTTCTCGGATCGATCATCGAAGCGATCTTAAATTTCCAAATTCTCTATTTTTTTAATCAAACCAACGACAACGATTCATGGCTTTGAACGGACCTAACATTGTGATAGGAGATTCACTACAAATTCATGCTTCAGATCATCCAAGTATGATTTTAGTTTCTTCTCCATTAATTGGACTCAATTATAAATCGTGGAGTGGAGAAATACAAATTGCCCTAGGCGCTAAGAAAAAGCTAGGGTTTGTAAATGGGGAAATTCTGATTCCAGATGAAAATAACAAGGAGTTTAATCTTTGGAAGATGTGCAATTATATGGTTACCTCTTGGCTATTAAATTCAATTTCTAAAGATCTTGTAGATTCCTTCATTTACACTAACAATGCTAGACAACTTTAGCGTGAGATAGAGGAAAGGTTTGGGAAAAGTGATGGAGCTCTTGTGTATCAACTCCAACATAACATAAGCTCTATTAGTCAAGAAAATCTTTCTATGTCTGTGTATTAGTATTACACTCAACTCAAAAGATTATGGGATAAATTGGCTGCAATAAAGCCTTTACCAAACTATTCTTGTGATGCCTATAAGGCTATAACTGATTTGCTTAAGAAAACAAGTTGATGTAATTCCTTATGGGACTACATGATGGTTATGATAAGGTGAGGAGTTAGATTCTATTACTTGATCCTTTGCCAAGTGTTAATAAGGCTTACTCGATGATTCTAATAATAGAGTCACAACGTTAAGTAATCTCCACCTTGAATAAGAATAATGAAGGAGTAGTGTTTTTTTCTAAGCAAAGTTCAAACAATAAGAGAGATCAAAAGAAATTTAAGAACAAAATTTTTTGTGAAAACTGTAAATGGAGTGGGCATTTGAAGGACTCTTGTTTCAAATTGATTGGTTATCCTGTTTGGTATAAGGAGAAGATGAACAAAGATTCAACACAAAAGGTTATTGCAAATGTGACTAACAAGGCTGAATCAACTTTTGATTCACTTCTAGATGTTATCTTGTTGGATAATCAAGAATTGGGGAATTCAATTGCAACGACTCTCCTCAAAATGCTCAACCTCAATGCTGCAAGTATTAGCCTCAATACCGTCTTGAATGATTTTGTAGTAATCCAAAATCTATTACTCTTGTTTTGGTATGCTTGGTGAGGGTACATGGATTCTTGATAGTGGTGCTACTAACCACATTACGTATCATAAAAAGTTGTTTCGTTCTTTGCACAAACTATCACACCGTGTTTCAATTCATTTACCTAACCACACCACCACATTTGTTACACAAGCAGGAACTATTTGTTTAAGTCCTGTTATTGAGCTTCATGATGTTTTGCTCATTCCTTTAGTTTACTTCAATCTTTTATCTGTTAGCAAATTGCTTTTTGATCATCATTTGCAAGTAATTTTTCTTTTCTTCCTATTGGTTGCCTTATTCAGGACCTGAAGACACATAAAATGTTGGAGGTAAGAAAGATTGAAGGGAGATTGTACAAGCTGGACAAATCAAGCTTCCTTGTGGACACTATTACCAACTTTCTTTTCCAACTAAAGTCCCTCAACTTACCTCTTGTATCTGATACTTTAACAAAAATTTCTTATAAGAATAAAGCATTTAACAATTCTTCTTGTAATCTGTCTATTACTTTATCGTACTTTGGCAATTCTTTTGTTACTACTTCTAGTTGTGATCTGTGGCATAACAGATTAGGGCATATGCATGTTAAAAATTTGAAATACATACCTCCATTGAAGAATTTGTTTAATGGTACCTTTTCATGTGA
Source organism: Diospyros kaki (assembly GCA_036245055.1). NCBI lineage: Eukaryota > Viridiplantae > Streptophyta > Magnoliopsida > Ericales > Ebenaceae > Diospyros > Diospyros kaki. The sequence continues at coordinate 34,590,041 of BSEG01000003.1, forward strand.
TAGTTATCCCTTGGCAAAGCAAATCAAATTACCATTTCCTCTTCATGATCCTAAAACCACCAATCCTTTGGAACTTCTACATGTTGATTTTTGGGGCCCATATTCAACTCATTTCTTTACTGGTGCAAAATACTTTCTTACCATTGTTGAAGACTATTCAAAAGCCACTTGGACCTACATGGCTCAACACAAGAGTCAAAGCCTTTCTCTTCTTCAAGCCTTCAATCAACTAGTTGAAAACCAATTTCAAATCTCAGTCAAAACCATTCGAACAAACAATGGTTTAGAGTTTCTTAACCACTCTATATCTACTTTCTTGCAATCTAAATGTATTTTGCATCAAAGAACCTGTACCTACATTTCAAAACAAAATGGAGTGGTTGAACGTAAGCATAGACATTTACTTGAAGTGGCAAGAGCCTTACAGCTACATTCTCATTTACCTAAATAATTTTGGTCAGAGTATGTGCTTACTGCTACTTACCTTATAAACTGGATGCCTCTTTCAATTCTTAAATGGGAAACCCTTATTTTCGGTTGTTTCATAATGAATTTGATTATACTTATTTGAAAACCTTTGGTTACTTATGTTCTACCAGCCTATCACTTTCAGCCTATTATGATGCAGACTGGGCCTCTTGCAAATTCTCACGCCGATTCTTAATAGGATTCTATGTTTTTCTGGTTGGTGTTCTAGTTTCTTGGAAGACTAAGAAATAGCCTATAGTATCGCGGTCCTCTACTAAAGCTAAATATCGCAACATGGCATCCACTACTTGTGAGTTTGTTTGGATTTCTAATATTCTCAAAGATCTCAATGTTTCGGTTCCTTTGTCGATTACCCTTCATTGTGACAACAAAGCTTCTTTACACATTGCCGACAATCTAGTTTTCTATGAGCGCACCAAACATCTTGATATTAATTGTCATCTTGTTTGCGATTATCTCAAACAAGGTTTTATTGCTCCATTCTTTGTTGTTTCTCAATTGCAGCTTGTGGATTTGTTCACTAAACCTTTGACAATTGCTCATCATCAATCTATGGTTGTCAAGTTGGGCTTGTGTTCTCCCCAATCTCCAACTTGAGGGGGGAGTCTTGGTTATACTGTTAGACAAATAAAGTTAGATTTATTTATGTCTATGTGCAGTAGTATGTATCTAAATAGAACCGGATGTAAAGGATCAATCATATTGTATAAATAGTTTAGTAGGCGCATGTTTTGAACACTTACAGGATTTTAAATCAAAAAAGTTTATTTCATTTTCTCTCTTCTTTGTTTTCAGGAGATTTGTTTTCTCCCGTTCTTGATTTCTTCACAGAATTGAATGCAATTGAAGAAATTGAAACTAGTTGGGTACTAAGATTTAAATGTAGTTATTATTAGCATTTAATATTACATCTTTTGATATTACCTCTATTGATATATAATTTTTTTAGTATTATTTGCTACTTTTTTTTAGGGTAGCTTTTGTTAAAATGAGCAAAATAAGGGAGTATCAAGATAAGGCCAGAATGCTTTCTGGACCAAGATATGGAATAGTCAAAATAAGATTGGAAAGCATTCTAAGATTTTTTATCAAACTGTTTGTTAAATTTTTTGAAATGTACTAAAGGACACAAACATAATTTTTTTCTTATTTGTAAAGATCAATATATGCTTATTTTGAGGGAGGGGGAGAGATAAACATATATTAAAAAATCAAGATAAGATCACATAAATTCTTTTCCAAGAATCACCAGATAAGTTTAATAAATATGTTAGAAATGACAAACATCTGGAATGTTTCACATATCTGACATTTTTCACCTCATATCTTGGTTAACAAACACTACCTAGATGAAAAGGTTTTTTAGATCTGCATTATTAATACAATTAATGAAGTACTTTATTTTCTAACTCGATAATCAAATATGGTACCTTAGAATTCCAAGAATCTATTAATTCAAATTAACACGTAAATGCACTACATAAGAATAAGAACATAAATAAAGGTTTAAGATACATTAACAAAAACAAACGGATGAAAGTTAAAAATTTAACTTGAATCCATCTATTGGTTTTGCAATATCTAGCAGTTTTGTATAATTCGTAGGATTTTGATTTCTTCTACTTTGTTCAACAATTCGTATAATTGTTTTTTGATTCTTTTTATATTGTCTTATCCAGGAAACATATTTCATAGTTCCGAAGACAAATGTTTCAAAGTCCCTAATGAATGGCTAATCATAGAAAATCGTGATGTGTGCAATGATGAAATTTTAATAGAAGATAATCAAATTATCCTGGAGGTTGGAATGAAGTTTAAAGACGTTAACGAATTGCTTGATTTTTACACAATATATGCTTATAGCGTAGGCCTTCTAGTTAGAAAAAAAATTCGAATAAGGATGATAATGGTGTTGTGAGACATGTGGCATTTACATGTAGCTGGGGGCAATAGAGTTGGTAACACAAGTGTAACACCCGAGAATTTCATAAGGTTATAAGTGTAATTTATTTGGAGTGTAAGTAGAATTTCCCAAAAGATTTAGGGGCAATAATGTAATTTTTACAGTATTGAGTAACCGAATCAATTGAAGGGAGTACCATGGAACCTAGATGTCTAAGGAAAATGATATGGTATTGACAAGAATTTCGAGACGTGATTTATGACATTGAAGAAATCAGATCAAAAATAGTTTTTGGTACAGCTCTGATTCAGGCTGAAAAATTGAATCGGTGTATGAGACTTTTAGAAAGTCAATGGAACCCTTAGAAGACTTTGATTTTGTAAGTTGAACAACCCTGAAGTGGTTTCGGGTTAAAATGAAAGGATTTTCAGTCAAATCGTTCATTCAGCCTTAAGTGTAATTTTTTAAAATTGACCAAACAAGGTCGAAATGACGTTATTCCTAAATCTTCAAGGTGTAAATAAAGATTTTAGAACTTGAGGGTCTAAATGAAAATTTTGGAAAGCTTAGGCGCTAATTGGAAATGGCTAAAATGAAATTTCAAAAGTTGAGGGTGGCAAAAGCGTAATTTTGGAAAGACTGGTAGTGTGAACATTGCCAGCCGCTGGCCACCTCTCTCATCATCGATTTCAGCCGGTGGGAGCTTCGACGGATGGCTCAGAAGGAGTAGGGCTAGGCATAGACTCTCCAGGGTTCGTCCACGGCCAAGGATCAACCATGTCGTCGGCTGATTGGACGGATTTGTCGGTCGTGTCTTGGCCAAAAAATCGAGGCCCTACAAGTCAGTTTTTGGGGATTCATCAAAGGGTTATGGGCAGATCTAGGGTAGATAGAAGCATTAAAGACCTTAGATTAGACAAGATTGGACGTTTAGAGGCTTAGATTTGGTTATAAATAGAGGTCGAAGAAGCCAAAGGTTTTCAAAAGTTCAAACACAAATTGCTCTCATTTTGAGTTGAATCAAGGGTTAGGGATAAGGGGCTTTTGTTCCTTTCAAATTATAGAGTTTTTTTGGAAAGTTTTGTAGGTTTTCATGTAGTTTTGGTGAGGTTTCGAAGTTTCGTCAAAAGTCCTAGGCGGTAGTTTCAGCGGAGAGTTTAAATGATCGGTCGGGCCACATTTGGTGCTTATTTCAAGCCAAAGTGAGAACCATCGTGATCGACTAAGGGTGTAAATCAAACCAGGAGCAAAATCCCGTATTGCTAATGTACCGAAGTCAAAGAAAACAACTGGCGCGTGAGTTGCACGTGCTAATCATCCACTCGCAGTACACACACCAGTGCGTGAGACTAGGGGTAAGTTTGGAATTTTTTTTATATATTTTTTTAAAATTATTTTGGAATTTATGGTGTTGAAAAATTTGAGAAAATATTTAAGAAGACATTTATTTTGAAATTTTCAAGGAAAAAATAGGAAGAAAATAGGTGAAAATTATGGAAAATTGGGAAACAATAATGTTTATGTTGTTTTGAATAAATATGATGTCTAGGGAGCTTTGAGACTCGAGGTTGAGTGATTGTGCGATTTTTTAGGCTGGGCACAAAAATTGAGGTTGTGCACACTTTTCGAGGTGTACTGAGTTTTTGTTCGAGGTGAGTGGCTCTACCCTAAATACTTGATTTTATTTCTTCCTAAACTTGATTTGATTACATGAAAAGGGTTTTCTTGCATGTGAACAATTTAACCTGTGATAGTTGTTCTCATTTGGGATATTCATCCCAAAATATTTTATGTATGTGTATTGAATTTTGTATGATAAATTATGTATATAAAATGTTGTTTTATATGATGCATTGAATCATGGCATGTCGCATTAGCATATTTTTGTGTTGTCCATGTGGGATGTTAACCTAGGATGTTACTCAGATAGGGTAGCCATAATTCCCCAAGGATATTTGTCAGAACAACGTATAAGGGTATTCTGTGCCATGTGTGCTTGTTGGGAAGACTGCCTAGAGTTTCGTGTCAAACTTATTTGCTAGGGAAGTTACACTAGAGTGACTAGTTGTTCATATGGATTGGGGCACTCAAATGATAGTACTATGGAAGCATGCCAAGGATTAATGCCCATCTGTGGTAGTGGCTGAGAGTGGACGCCACCCTGGCGAGTCCACAAATGGCAAGGCTGAGGGTGGACACCACCTTGAATCTACTAGAATGGCGAGGCTGCGAGTGGACACCACCCCAAGTTCCTTAGAACGATAGCATTATTTTCGAGGTAGACGTGGATTCTCAGGGATAATGTTAATCATCTTGTGGCTAGGGTTTTGTGTTCATTGGATCCGATATACTTTTGAGTGGAAACGTAATCCCTGATCATGGGGTGATTCTCCGGGTTCCTAAATTGATGTTAATCATTCCATGTCAAAAGTGGTAACGATAGTTTTTCGTTGTATCAGGGAGGCGTTGATGTTGCCCTCTTAAGTTAGGATTGTATTGTGCCAATGTGTCAGTGTGGTTGTGTGGCCTTTAGAGATATTGCATTTTCTCCGATTAGGGTTAAATATTGTGTGAGATTCTCTTGAGCAGGGGTATATCAGGGATATGTCAGTTTTGTTTCATGTCTTACATACATTCATGATAATGTTTTGAACTCTTACTTAGATGATTCAGCATCTTATTTCGACTTTGTCACTGAAACATTCAAACGCGCCAAATGGAAAAGAATTGCCAAGGAGTAACGGCTATTATAAGTAGTTCGTAGCATGTTATTTTTTATTATGATGTATATTACTTTGATGATGTCATGTTTAACGATGGTACGATCTTTATGTTATGAATAAAGTGGTTTCGGTTATGTATCGTTTGAGATTTCGATCTAGCTTCAGCATTTATGATGATGTTACATGTCTCAACTTAATGATTTTAAGTTTGATATGCTGAGAAGGTAAAATGAGATTATCGGAGAATGATTTATGTTATGTGTTTGTGAAAAAATATATATATTCCCGAAATCCTAAGTTATAACATATCCGAAAAAAATGGGGTGTTACAACAAGCACTTCCGTGAAGCCCCAACCAACAATCCAAACAGGTTGTAGAGCCAGACTAATAGCTTGTTTAGATGTCAATGGTGTATGGCGTGTTAACACAATACATCTTAAGCATAATCATAAAACAAGTATGTCCAAATCCAAACTTTAACAATGCAATCATGAAGTTAGTGCACATGTTAAATAGAGGCTTGAAGTAAATGATTTCGCTGGGATTCCTTTACACAAAAGTTTTAACTTGGCTATTGTTAAAGCTGGTGTATACAACCAATTAACATGCATTAAAAAGGATTATAGAAACTACGTTAAAAAAATGAGGCAACTATAACTTGGGGAAGGAGATGATGTGGCAATACAAGCTTACTTTTCAAAAATGCAAACAGGTCGTCCCAATTTCTACTTTAATATGGATTTGGACAAGGAATGTCAGTTGAAAAATGTATTTTGAGCCGATAACAGGTGCAAACAAGCATATAATGAGTTCGAAGATGTAACATTTGATACATCATACTTTATTAATAAGTACAACATGCTTTTCACCCTTTTTATTAGAGTGAATCGCCATGGACAGTCAACTTTGCTTGGTTGGGGTCTATTGTCGAATAAGGATACGAAGACCTCTGTTTAGCTTTTTAGGACATGGCTTCAATGTATGCATGATTAGCATCCCAATGGAATAATTACCGATCAGGACAAGGCCATGCAAACAGCAATTGAGATTATTTTTCCCGATACGAAACATAGATGGTGTTTATGGCATATACTAAAGAAGTTGACCAAAAAGTTTGAGAGTCATTCGTGTAAGGGATTGATACTTTTAGCAGTACACGACCTAGTGTATGACTCACAAAGTCAAGAAGAATTTGAGCATGGTTGGATGGCGATGGTTGATATGTTTGATTTGCATGGGAACGACTCGCTATCCGGATTGTTTGAAAACAAAAGTTGTTGGGTTTCATGCTTCTTGAAAACTACTTTCTGGGCAAAGATGTCAACAACTCAACGTAGTGAGAGTATGAACGCATTTTTTGAAGGGTATGTTCATTCCAAAACTTCCCTCAAGCAATTTTTTGAACAATATGAGTGGACACTCAAGAGTAAGGTTGAAAATGAGTTCCAAACATATTTCAAGTCATTCTTGCAGATGGTCCCATGTGCTACTAAGTATCCAATTGAAAAGCAATTTTAAGAAGTATACACAATATTAAAATTTAGGGAATTTCAAGTGGAATTTATTAGGAAGGTATACTGTGAAGTTATATCTTCTGATGTGGGTTGTCTAGTGATAAGGTATGATATACGAGAAGATGTAATGCTCTATGAGAGAGTGAGAAAAAAATGTTTATGATTTCATTTCAAAGAGAGACTTCTAAATTTATTTGTAGCTGTCACTTATTTGAGTTTAGGGGAATAATGTGTAGACATGCGATATCAATTTTGATTCGTAATGATGTCACTGCGCTTCTAGAGAGGTATATCCTCAGGAAATGGATGAGATATGTGAGTAAATGACACGACACACAAGAGTTTCAGTTAATTACGATGGTTGGATCAGCACTCCTACTCAAGTAAGGTTTGATAAAATGTGCATTGTCTTTACTAAGGTAGCAGACCTGGTAGTCGATGATAAAGACCAAGTTTGTGTGATCATGGAATAGATCGAATTTCAAACAGGTCTGCTTTCCAACTCGAAATCCATACTGTTAGAACAGTAGGTTCTATGGCACACACCAAGAGGGGGGGTGAATTGGTTATTTAAAAAAAATTCTTTTGAGAAAAGGAAATACTCTCGTTTAGTGAAAAATAAATCTGAAATCTTATGAATGATTAAGTGAAATAAGTAAGAATAAAAATGCTAACAGAACAAATGAAAACAGAGTGCACAAGATAAAGATTTATAGTGGTTCGGCTTAACCCAAGCCTAATCCACTACCTTAGCTCCTCACTAAGGATTTTTCAAACCATCCACTAAAACCCCCTACTTAAACCAAGTAGGTCCTCTAGTCCGAGACTAGAAATTACAACCCCTCACTCAAATGGGCCCTCTAGCTACACAAGCTAGGAAAATAACAACGATACAAATGAAAGAGAGAAGCTAAGAGTTAACACTCTTAGTTACAAGTTCTCTCACAATGAAAAACAAGGCTTAACAATAAATTTACAATGATAGAATAGCAAAGCCTTGGAGAGAAAAATAAAACAATGAAAGCCCAAACACTATAAGCTCGAATAAAATTATTTGCAATTGCTAGATCATCTCGTTTCCATCCATTAGCCACTCCTTGATCATCCATGAGTTGTATATATAAGCATCCATAAAGATTGAAGAAGAAACTAGCCGTTTTTGTGACCATTGGAGTTGAAAAACTAGCCGTTATAAAATCTGTGAAGCACAATAGTCGACAGAGAAAAAGATTAGTTGACTATTTTTACATGCTAAAGCAAGAAATAGTAGACAGACAAAACGAATAGTCGACTGTTTTATAACACAAAATTTCAATAGTCGACAGACACATTCCAATAGTCGATAGACACATTCCAATAGTCGACAGATGCTGAGATATGAAGAAATTTTTGAATTTCATGAACAAAAATAGTCAACAGATCAGAAGGCATAGTCGACTATTTTCACTCGATAGTCGACAGTTGCTAAAATAGTCGACAAATGCTTAAATAGTCGACAGACCATCAAAAATAGTCGACTATTTTGAAGCATAGTCAACAGAATAATCTTGATAGTCGACTATTCTTTTGAAAATCTTGAATTTTCAGTACATCCTTATTCGATTCTTTTAAAAACTCATTTTGATTATCTTTAAAGCAAGTTGAGATTATCAAAAGTATAATTTGAAACAAATCACTCTCAACAAGCAAGTTTTTCAAATCACTCTCAACCATACTCAATATTTCTTCTATAAGATTTCATATCTTGCTTCAAAAACTTATATACTAAAAATTCATTTTCTCATTCATATAATCCACATAGTAGAAATTGATTTTCATATATTCATTTATCAAAAACCATTCATATAGACATTTATCAAAACTATTTCATTACTGAGAGTAAAATATTCAAAAGTATATTTATTTTGAGTTTAAAACATACTCAACCAACCTCAATCATTTCTCCTACATAGATTTTCATAACTTTGCTTCAAAGAGATTAAGAGATTGATTTTCTCATTCACATAGATTGAATTTCATATACTGATTTTCATATAGTCATTATCAAAACTATTATATTATTCAAGAGTAAAATATCACATACATGGCAGTGGAAGTAATCTCCATTCTCAATCAAGTGCATAGGTGGCCCCTAATTCACGAGCAATAGAACCCGTAGAAAGTGGGAGCATATTGGATCTGAAATGCTTGAGAACTAAAAGAGCTTCGAAGAAACTGTGGAAAAAGGTCCATTGAAGAAGAGTTTTAAGAAATCCAAGGTATGCCTTTATTGATAATTATTCGCTTTTTACAAATGATAAATTTAATAACGACCCTTTGTTAACGTACAAGCAGTTCCGATGACAGATAGAGGCCAAACAAGGGTCCAAAGCAATGCACAACATAGTTCACTGGCTGGTGAAGACTCACAACCACCACAGGCCTTACATTCAACCTAGTATCCCATATCTTAGACATTTCAGTTATTGGTAAATTCTGAATCATTATCAACATTTTTACCTAAACATTATATTGCAAACAAATCAATTAATCTAGAGTTATGATGAAATCAAATGCTTATGAAAATGCACATTGTTGTTGGATTTTTTTTTTGTTTCAATTGCAGGAGCAATCTCAAGGGTATACAAGAAACAATTTCCAACCACCTAGGGCACCTTACATGCATCAACATGTATAGTATATTCAATAACTATCACCATCCCCCTTGAGGCCTACTTTATTTCCCAATCTTGTATTCGATGTTTTTGGTATTCCTACATTAGTTTCAGAAATATGTTGTTTCAATATTACGAGGAGTTGTCCATGAATTTTTTTTCCTATACATAGGTAACATGGTACAATATTTTGATCAATACTTGCAAGGAGGACTAGAAGTGTGAGTTTTACAAATCTGACCATTACCCCAAGTGTAATGGTCATCTGTATAAACATAAGGCACAATCTGTTCGATCTCTCTCATACTTTATAGAATTCCCTCTGCTCATCGATACTTTTATCGGTGAGATCAACGGGTTTCTCGGTTCTGAGTGCTAAATCAACATTGAGAACACGTAAATGAAATTGAACTTGTTCACTCCAATCGGAGAAATTTAATTCGTTGAAAAACAAAGCAGTGAAACATGTATAAATACTCATACATTAATACATCATGTAATTTCAAATTTAGATATTCATCATAAGGCACATCATAGTTCTCCTTTGGGTGATACTAAGATGTACAAAATAAAATAATAATTGATAATTAAATATGCACTAATTCGATCTATTTGTTATATTTGGATATGCAAAATAAAACTAACAGAATATAATAATTATCACATTCATGTTTGACAATTATAAGGGTAAATAATTAACTTTTGGACTAATCCCGAATAGCGTTATAATGCAAACTTCAATTTACCCACAAACAAATATCAAACAAAACTTTAATGCCATCATTAAACATTATGTTTATGGAAAATTAAAGATAATTTATAGTTCAAAATTTATTTACTTTACAAAATTTGGTCACTTTGGTGACTAACAAATTTTCTTAATATAAATTTTAAGCTATAAATATTTATTTCATTTATTATATATATACACACACCATAATTGTATATATATAAACAAATCCAATTATGGATCTATTATTTTATAATTTGAAATTTATTTACTTTATAAAAATTTGACCACTTTAGTGACTAACAAAATTTTTTTAATATAAATTTTAAATTATAAATATTTATTTCATTTAATATATATATACCATAATTATATATTTTAAATAAAGTTTAAATCATAATATGGGTCAAAACAAACCCAAATCAATCTATTTGGATCTTACCATTAATGGGTCAAATTGGCCGACCCAAATCGTTCAATGGGTTACTTAATGGATAAGGTTGGACCGACCCAAATCCTTGACCCAACTTATACCTATCATATTTTTCTTCAATTAACTAGGGCTTCCTACTACTTTAGACCTCCGCGCCACCCTTCTGCCTTTCTTTTAGCCATATAGCCGTATCTTTCCTTCTTCTCCATTATTCAAGGTGACCTTAATCACCGACTATTCGCTGTCACAGAGGCGATCGACAAAGACCAACGACGGTGAGATGAACGCTTCAAACCTCAGCCGATTGCATTACGATCATGCCATAACAAGCAACGACCCACTTCAGGTCAACCATGACGAAGCAATAATGACAGACGACCATGGCAATACGTAAGGCCATGGTCGGTAGTTCATGGTGAAGGCGTCAGAGATCTAGCGGCCACTGTTATGCAACAGGAAATTCTCCATGGCAGAAGTGGGGACCGGTGGTCAGGAAGCTTACGGTCACCGGCGATAACACAATGCGACGACCATGGCAAAACGATTGTTCGTTAAATGGTGAAGCCCATATCCCCTTACCAAAATGTTGCAATAGCGAAGAAGGACCACCGAAGACACAAGCGTGACAGGGGCCCACCATCCAAACATTCACAAAATTGTGAGTTACAATGCACAAATGATTAGTCATGACAAGACTTTAAGGCTATGACTAATCCTTGGTTGGTCGAAAATCACACAATAAAGAAGCCCTAGTAAATTAGCTATAGTGATGCAGTGGAGAAGAAATTCACTGCCATAATGCCCATCAAAATAGAGACCCACTTCTGATTTCTGACGATTACGTACAGATTATATATATTTACGTATAATTAGTTTATATAATATACAAAAAATGCATAAAATTTTATACGAAAAATATACAGATTTTATAATGTTGGCTCTGATATCACATATAAGATAACATGATATTGCATGTGTAACAACAACACACAATTAAAACATCATGCATGTAATCATAAAACTTCTATAATTCACGTAATTTCATAATAATTAAATGTGTACCTAAATCCATAAGAGATTATGCCATAATGAGAAATACCAGTAGAAAATGAAATGTCGGAATCTGACTTCTCCCCCTTCGCCTCAATTGTAATGATGGAAACAAAATTTAACTGTAATTGCTTTAATGATGTTGGGTAGGGAGATGGCCAAATCCCTATTTATAGTAGTATAAATAGTCTCTCATCAAGACTTTTAGGAGTTATCATCATTATTTTCTAAATTAAATAAAATTAAGATTAACCATTATCTTTTTAAATCTTTATATTTATCTCATCAAATTAATACAATCATATTTGATAAATATTAATTATTGACTATATTGTAATATACTTGATAATGTTACTGATTTATCCGATGAGATAAATTCTTAACATGTGAGTCACAAGAAGATAATTCTTATAAGCCAGTGGCTTGCGGTGGAAAGAAACAGTAATAGAGAAAGAGAGATGCTAGTAACAATAAGAATAGGGTTGGCCACCATCGGCGTTGGAGGTAGAAAAAACGGGTCAATTGGTCGAGAACTTAGGATCAATTGTAGACGACAGCAAGAAACGAAAGGAAATGGCGGCCTTCTTCTATTCGATTAGGTTTGTTCTATTCTTCTTTTTACTTTAGGCCAAAAACGACATCATTTTGTAAATTTAATGGGTTCAATTATTTCTATTATTTCCAACACAAAAACCAAATCGAAACCAATTAATTAAAAATTTTAACTAAAAAAAACTAATCAAACTAAATTTTATCAAAAATTAAACTATACTAATAATTTTAATTAATTCAATTCAATTATTTGGATTAAACTAAAATTTTACGCGTACCTACACTTGACCGCCACTTTTTGACAAAAATGATCCACTCACTCCAATGCCATTGTGGGTATGGATCTGGCACTTTGGCCTACTCTTGACTGGTTTATGGTAAGGATAGACCTACCTACACCAGCTGAGTAGAGACAGCTAATTCAATTAGCCTAAGCATTGTATTTTCATTTTTAATATCGGATTTATTAATTGAATTAGATTCGAATTTCAACTTGAATCCCTAATTGTCCATTAATTAATAAGACTAAAGTAGGCAGCTAAAATCTGGAATTATATACCCATATATTTAGATTTAATTTTATAAATTTATAATTTAAACGTGCCGCATTTACATTGCTTATTAAGAAAAAAAATAAAAAATAAATTAAATAAATACTTGAACCTTTAAAAAATTGGTCAATTTCAAACCTATTGTCAGTCCATATAATTTGCCCAACAATGATTAATGGTTAATTGATGGTGATATTAAGTTAGGATGATTTTTAAGTACTAAATAGACAAAAAAAGAAAATACTAAATTAGACATTGGCATATAATATAAGAATCAAATTTGTCTTTTAGCCAATATATAATATTTGAATTATTTATTATAATTTAAACATGAATACACATACATCACTACTGTTTAGACATAGAAAACCATCTACACTCACTAAATAGACCTAAATTTGTGGAAGCTAATCTCAAAAATGTATAAACTTAATTAATATAAAAAATAATTATACCATTTTATCATAATAGAATTGTTATGTTATTCGTGATAAATAATATAAGTATTATTTGAGACGGATAATTTGAGAGAAGGGACGAATAATTTGAGAGAAGGGACGTGGGCCTCAAGCGGGATGATGGGCCCACACAACAGAGACGAGCAACATATCTACACTTTTATTATAAAGAAGAGAAGACTCTTATGGTATTATATATCAATCTTCTTTATATATAATGAAATTGTTTCTCATCCTCCACCCGCAAACCACAATTCATTTGATTTTCAATACAAATTTTGCTAACATGGCTCGTGGCTGGAGGAAGGAAAAGTCCAAGAAGAATCAAAAAGAAAATATATTGAATAACAGATAGATAGATATATATATATATGGGAGGGAAAAAGTATTTATAGCTTTGGAGTGGGAACTGGTAGATCTACGATCTTCCTCTTGGTGGAACTGGGAGGGCAGGAGAGAATAAAAAACATGGACGCTAGATCATCGGAAACTCGCAGAAACCGGCCGTGAGCAGGCGGCCGCCATTTTCGGGCAACCGGGCGAGGTTTCTTGGGTGCCGGCGGGCATACCTTGATTTGGGTCCTCAAAATCTGATCTTCTGACTTCGGGGTTCGGCAGCAGTCTTCCTCCTCCTCCTCCTCCTCCTCTTCCTCAACCAGCTGCAGCTCCGCCTCCCTTTCTTCACCCAAGAGCTTGTTGGTGCACCGGCGTCCTCCTCGAGTGCCGACGGCCGTCCTCCCCGGCGTTATCGGCTGGAAATCTTCCAACGTTTCCAGACCCATGTTGGAGATTAATTGCTAATTTGCCGGTGGATGACCGAACGTGTATATATATATATATATATATATGGTGTAGGACGAGAGTTACATTTATATACACACACATATACACATAGATAGAGAGGGGGGGGGGGGGGGGGACCGAGAGAAAAAGAGGCGTGCTGGGGGCAATTGAGAAGGTGATAATGGAAGGCGCTGAAAGAGAGACAGACTATCAGAAAGAGAGAGATTAAGGATTGGCGTGTGGGTGTCAGTGTTCATCATATTTCTTTGTATTTATTTTCTTGGTAGCAAGCAGCGATCAATGAACGATCGACGTTTCAACGCCATCAGTACTTTTGCATTCTAAATTTAATAAATCAATGACAATATTTGTATGTATAATAATTTATAATCATTAAATTAAACCTTCATTTGTTTCTTTAATGATTGGACATCTGGATCGCACGTTAAGTTAAACTTACGTCTGGAGACGGCGACGATCAAAAGGAAAAACAAGATAAGTATATAAAAAGAAGCTGCTGCTTTTACTTATTATTCATAATGGTATTGTGATGATGGATGTGAGGCAAAAGCTGCTGCAAATGGCATGCTTTTCTCAATTTGCTGTCCCGCCACCCATTAATTAACTTGCTAATTAACTTTGATTAAGCAAATACTTAATGTCGAAAAGGGCTTTTCCCGCCACTTAGCATAGGGTCTAATGCTTGCTTAATTTGTGACTTGTTATGAAAATACTGTATTTATTTGTTCATAGTAAAACTCAAGCGTTGGGACTTCTATTTGGATTAACGAATTCAACTGTGCAAATAAACAAATATGATGGGTTAATCAGAGTAAAGAGTTGTGTATTGTTAATAATAAATTGTGGGTCTTGCTCTTAGGTTATTGAATTTTTCACAATTTCTTCGAGCTAAGAGGAAAAGAAATTTAATAAGGAAGTGTTCTTATTGACTTTTATTTTTAAGGGTCGGTTACTTAATTAGTATACACACAAGAGAATAAGGCATCATCATATTTTCAAGAGTTTGGTTTTCTTCTAAATAAATCTTTTAATTAAAAATATGCTCTTTTTTTCTACATATATAAATCATGATATTGTGTTTGGGTTAGTAATTGCAAGAATTCTAAATTAATTTGTCACCAACACCTGCAATAGTTGCGATATTGTGTTTTCGTTATTAATTGCATCTATTTTGTTTTACATATGAAAATTGTTGATTAGGTATTTTATAATCTTTTGGTACAAAAATTTAGATAATGTTACCCAAAAATGTAAAAATTACAAATTTTGGCCCATTTGACGACGTCCTATTTGGAAAATTTAGAAAGAAAAATTGAAAAATATCCATTTTAGAGGTGAGACAAAATTCTTGAAAATTTATAAATAGACTTAAATGAGTTTCCTTTTATTCTAGACTTTGGGTTCAAAAGAAATCTATTGGGTATGTAGGTGAATAAATTCAAAAACATATTATTTCTAGAAAAATTTCAAAATATATATATTTGAAAGTTAACATGTTATATGGGTTCTAAAAATGCATTAATTTGATTTTATTCCTACTCAAATTTCACCATTATGCATATATTATCATTGTATCTTCATTTCAAGTCCATCCTAAATTGGCATCTTAACATGTTTGCATGATACATGACATATATAGCCTTTGCTTTGGCTACAAATATTTGGGTAATTAGTGTCATTTAGGAGTGGAAATTTGATGACGTCTAATTACTACGAAAGCTGTGTTAATACTTATCTCACTCAATATCTAGTTGATTAACCAACCAGCCAACCTAAACTCTAATTTTGTAAAAGAATAAGCATTTATATAGCTAACTCCTCTAACCAAGTAATAATAATTATAACAAATAGTATTTCCTAATTGAATATTTGGTGGCGACTATGAACACTTTAAAGACGCAATTCTAAGCTCTTGCCTAGTTGTTTTCGTAAAGACGTAGACATCAAATCTAAGTTTGTCGGTCAAGCGTAGATCTAAGTACAATAAATTTGAAATAGTTTTGAACTATGACGCAAGTAACATTATTTTCCGATGCACTTTATTTTCTTCGGAATTCTTTTGCTATGTTTGGAGCTAGGATTGTTCTAGAAAAGATAAAGTGACATAAAAATCAATATCATTACACACATGAAGAAATAAACTTAATTATTTGCATACTTATAGAATTCTCAATTCCAAGTATAATCTTAATATAATTAACACAATTAAATAGATAGATAGGTTTTTCAGGTGGGAGTGGCTTTCAAGAATTCCACCAATTTAATGCAAGAGCAAGTATTAACATTTTAATGAATTCCATTCCATTAGGGACCTTATTTAGCACCTTGAGTGACACCATTGTTTGATTTGATTTCAACGAAAATAACAAATAATCATAAATTTTGGGTAATGAAAGAAAAATAAGGGGATGAGTAGGGAAGTTTAAGAAAGCACGTAACTAAAACTAGTTTCGATGTGGGGAATACAAAGGCGGGACATTTGGCACGACTATTCAAGTGTTAAATGGAATTTGCAATTGTCCTCTCTTCTCCTATCGCCGCGTGTGCATCGCCTTCCCTGATATTCTGCCTTCTCCCCTCCTCCACCTCTTCATCTATTCAGCCCCTTTTGAAACTCCATTGCCATTTCTCGTGACCTTCCCCTCACAACAAAACTCCTTTCTCAATGGGGATCAAGTGTTGGTGGCGCAAGATGCGGAGCACCTGGCTGGCTTCCTTCGGCCGATTTAAGGCTCCAAAAATCGGTCAAGCGATTTTCACATCCACTTATTCACACAATTTGCGTAGAATTTTTGTTTTCTTTCAATTAGATTTCAAAAAGTATCTTTTCTTTCACTCACTTGAAATTTCATATCGATTGGTGATTTTGATCCAAAATACAGGTAGTAGTGGTGGTAGCAGTGGTGGTGGCAACACATCTGAGGCAACCACTGATGGGGTTAATGGCCTTCTAACTCTGCGTGAAGACGTGCAAAGGTGTGGATACAAAGACATAGAGATCATGTGGAACATCTTAATGGCTGGTGTTGATACTACTACTAGCACAACTCCTCTTCCTCTACATCCTCCTTCTCCAACAAAGCGCACTGATAAGAAGTTCCAGTGGAAGTTTTCTTTCTGGGCTAATAATCACAAATCAGTTTGATCTTCGTGATAATGCTAGAACTCTCCGCATAATAACGACGGTTACTGATGAACGAATCGTGCAGATTACGCTTTTCATGATATATATTATATATATACGTGTCTTTCGCACTTACTCTTCGCTTTTAATGTGTCTATATATAAGACAAGAGAAAATAGTTTCCGTACAGAGGTTGTGAACGTACGTGTTCATGTTGGATATGTTCTATGCAGTTGTTGCTATATATTACAAGTAATTTTACTCATATTCATGGAAGATTTCTCCCTACTTAATGCTATTTAATTGAGTTCAGAATAGATCAAGGATTTCTCGATTGACCAATTTAAGGACCTCGTGGGGCGAGGTTGATGCTATTTGATCGAGTTTAGAACAGGATAAAGGATTTCTCATATCATTTGGATCAAGGACATTGTTGATGTTATTGATGGAAGGCTTAATTGTTCAGATCAAGGACTCATTTGATTTTGGAACAGGATGAAGGATTTTCCAAATCATTTTGATGAATGATGGAGCTAAGTATGGGATTAATGCTATTTAGTTAAGCTATAAATGGGATCAAAGATTTTTTAAATTATTTTGGTTAATTACAAGTCAAGTTGAGTTTGGAAAGGGATGAAGGATTTCCTAAATCATTTTGATGGAGCCAATAATGGGATTACTATTATCTAATCAAGTTTGAAATGAGACCAAGAATTTCTCCAATTATTTTGGTTAGGTTGATGGAGGGGTTAGTCTTATTTAATCAAGTTGAAAAGGTTGAGTTGGTATATACACACTCCGCTCTCACCCCCAAGTCATACGTATATATTATATATACTAGAACAATTAGTACACTATATGTATATTATATGGCTCGTGCTATACACGTGCTACTAATAAATAAAAAAATTTAAAGTGAAGACATCTTTAAGAAAGGTATTTGGTGATTTTAGTTTAGTATATTTTGTTCAGACAATTTTTAAATGAAGGTAAGTCCTCACAATATTAAGGTAGTTCTTTTATTATGATTTAAAGATTATAGGTTTAATAATAGTATGCATATGTATTAAAGGAGGTCATGTGCTATGCATGTGCAAATAAAAAAATTCAAATGAAGATTCACCTTCAAGGGATGCATCGACTGGGGTTTGACAATTTTTCTTATTTGTTTAATTTTTTAGACAAATTATAAATGAAGATAAGTTTTAACATAATGATAAAGTCGTCATAATTTGTAGGTCATGGGTTTAAGCGGAGAGATAGCGATTTTGGTAATTTTGTTTTATTTGTTAAAAAATTGGTTATTGTGTTTTTTTTTTCTATTTTCTAAACAAAGTATGTAAAAAACATTTTGAGAAATAAAAAAATTTGACAAGAATTTATAACACCAAATCTATCGCTTGATTATATAATACAATAGAAATTGCCAAACCTTCATTTAAATCTTTTCTTTTTTGTTATCAAATGCTGATTTCTCTTTTATAAAAGTTTTTATTTTTATTATTTTATTTATACTATATCATTAAATCAATTTTTGAAAAAAAAATGAAAATAATTTGTCTTGCTTTAGTTATCTTTGTTCTTCACTAAGATAAAGATAAAACTTGAATTGTTTACCCAAATAAGACAAATAAACATGTTAAACGGGTTGACTTGAGATGGCTTATTAATAGAATGAGTTTGAATTTGAGCTTAGTTCATTAATCAAACCAAGAGCTCAACTAGACGATAAACACATATAAAACATCTAAACTTATATCATTAAACTCTTGAACCGAGTTAAACCCAACTTCATGAGCCTTAATAACCCAAACTAGATAAAAGTCTACCAAGACAATTTACTTTTAAAATAGTTTGAAAATAATTTTTAAATATATATTTATTTGATTAATATATAACATGAAAAAAATTTAAAAATGCAAATTCTACTTGTAAAATAAAAATTTAGAAAGTAGAAGTTAAAGTTTGAGAATTAAAATTTTTAATAGTTTCTAATTAGTAGTATTAAATTTTATAAATATTTAAAAATTATAAAAATTATTTCATGTTTCAAATTCAAACTCCGAGATATATTTATAATTTTTTAAAGTTATTATTACTTTTGTGTATTAGATATATTTTTTTTTTATAAAAAGTGCACAATTATTATGGAAAATAAATTATTTGAAACTTATTGATTGTCATTGTGAATTTGTGACATTGTTTTTAAATTATTAACGTTATTAAGTTAAATATCAAAAATTAAAATTCAAAATAAATCATTTATAATTTTTATATAAAATTAAAATTCGGTCCAACCCAACAAGCCAGGCCTCCAGGCCCAAGCTAAGCACTTAAATAGGGCAGGTCGTGGGCTCAAAATGCTAGGCCTGGCCTAATTCTACATAAATGGGCTAGCCTGCTAGGCTATTTTGATACCCCTAGAGACAAAGGACAGAAGTTGAGGTATTAGGGTCAAGGATAAAGTGGGTAAAATCTTGCCCCAACTTGTTACTAATTGTAGTTATCTCCTTTAGTAATTATCTACCTTATGGCCATACTATTATATAAATTGAGTATATTAATTTGGTGCAAGGTAAATTGTCACATTGATTCTTTTGTGATTTGGGTCATTTCTTAATAGATCCATTTATTTTAAAAATGGTTATAAAAAAATATCTATGATTTAATTTTTTTTCTTGGATGCTCCTTTCATTACTAACTTTATTATTTAAACCTAATAAGATTATATTAAATTAAACTAAATGACAATTGAAACTAAATTTCATCAAAATAAAAACCAAAAAATAATTATTGATTGGAAGTAGCAACTTTCATAAATAACCCAACCATCAATTATGGGCTATAAAATGTCCTTTTGTAAAGGTTATTAGAATGAACACACATACACAAAAAATAGGGTGAGATAAAAGATGGTTTTTATGGTCCCCATCGAGAAGACTTTGCCTTTATCAATGAGATAAATCGAACCCCCATTTCAATGCTTTGGAAATAAGGTATTCATTGTCAAAATTCAAGTCAAATCAAAGAAAGAGTGAGTCGCTTTATTAGATTAGGCTTGATTTTGAAGGCAAATTAAGGCAACTGTCCAATAGCCATAGACCTCTCTTACTCATAAACTGAAGAAAAATTGAAAAAGTAACATTGATAAAGAATATATAGTGAAAGAAGAGTAGTGATCAATTATAAAATTTTGTCTTCTTCTTCCATGTTAACTCATATTCTATTCGTCAATAAGAAAATCTGTATCCGTCATCACTATAATTGTTACTAATTTCTCGTCGACTTTTTCTTTTTTTCTTCTTTCTCTCTTCCTAACCATTAACAGCTAACTAGAACTCAAAATTAAACTACAAAGACTTCTAAAATCATTTTTAAAGTACATGAAATCTCCTCCCAATGACTCAAAACATAGAGATTTACCCTTTTGTTTATTTTATAATTTCTAAAATTGATTTAAGAAAAATAAAATGTTATGTAAGATTTTTATCTCTTTATAAATTATTTGTCAATTTTTCTTATTTTATTTTTTATGCTTTTTTTTGTGAGTGTGCGCGTGCACTCAAAGGGTGGGCGTGATATTAGATATTTATCCATATTAAATTAAGATTTATAGACAAAATAAATTATTTAATGTTATATATGAAATGGTCTTAATAGTAATAAAATGTTTTTAATATATGATTATGTAGTATATTATTATAATACTTACGAAAATTAAGCTACCAATTTTATTATAAACGATTAAAAAACAAAGCTCGAACTATTAGTTGATAAAAATTAATAATATAAATAAAATATGAGTTTTAAAATTATTTAACAAAATATTAATTTTAACATATAATCAAATAACATGACAATGAGTTAATAAAAAAAATAAAATCATAAAATGAGAACTCAAAACAACTTATTATTATTTGAACGTAATTTATCATTCTTAATTTTTTTTATTAGAGATGTTTAAATTCTAGTTCGAATTGAAAAAATCAATTCATACCATTCGAATCAGTCTTCAATCCATTCAAAGACTCCAGCCAACCTTCGGTCCAATCCAATCCATGATTTTTCCTAGACAAAAAATCGACTAGACCAATTGGATATTATTAAGTTGAACGTTATATTTTAAAAATATTAAAAAAATGTTAAATGTTATATTAAGTAGAATGCTACATTCTCTTCATGTTGATTCTTGCTTAGATATTTTTTAAGAAGAAATTTTATTTGATTGATATATATAAATACATGTGCAGATTTTTTAAAATTTTACATTCAAAAATTAAAACCAAATATATATGTATTACTAAACTAATAAAAATCAATATAGATTGAACTAATCTGACCCCAATCTTTACTGATCTATTCTTCGATTTGAGATTTTTAAGAATTCTAATCTCGATTTGTATTAATATGATCCAAGATTAGTCTGATTCAATTTGAGTTTTATGAATATCGATACATTCCACAATTATATAAGATGCATTAAAATGGTATTTTATTGCAATGGCATCCAAAGAGTTCATAATCCCAAACTTAGTGACTCACCTATCTTAACTTTAAACGAAGCCACGTTAAGGAAAATAAGGGGATTTAGTTTAAGCCAAAACAAATTATTTGAGAAGTGAATAGGGTGATAAATGGAAGGTTTAAAAATAAGTTATCTTTTTCCTTCCAATTTTTTATAGATTCATTAAATATTTGTGTTTTTAAAATTGTACCAATTTTCTCATTCATTTTCAATATTAGAATTGCGTATAACCTTAATATATATGGAACGATAAATATGATTTCAACATGAAAATTCTAGAAAGAGTGACAATTTGGGAAGGCCACCAAAAGTGGGACCAAATGAGTCAGCTAGTAGCTAATTTACCACTGTAACATTAATTTATTCATTTTAACATTTAATTTGAATATTAAAATATTCAAATTTAACAAAATCTCAAATGTGTAGCATATTCTATAATTTATTATGTTATTTTTAGTTTTGGCAAGGCTCTCCAACTCGCAAGTCCCTTCATCCCCCACCCCCTTCACGTCAATCATATTCATCATATAATGGGGTGTTTGGCTTACAATTTGACCGCCTATAAGGTAGAATAAGAGCATAAATATTGTATAATTTATTTTGTTACATATTTATTAAAAATTTAAGAATTTAAATATTACTTAACTTATAATTTATTTTAATATCATTTTCAATAAATTATACCCCCAAATTTTATAAATAAACCGTTGGTAACTTATTTTGCTAATCAAGTCAATTACTCAAATATTTACACTCTCTCATCTGTTCCTATCTCTTTCTCTGATCACCTCCTCCTTAGTTGATTGTCATCATCACTGTCTCCAACAAATCAGTTGCTGCCTCCAGCCTAACTTATCATTATCACTTAGATTTCCTCATTCTGCATCCATTGCCGCCTTCAACCATCTCGATCACCCTAACTTATCGTCTTGCCTCCTCTCGTCGTTGTTTGCCCTTTATTGTGTATATATACATATAAATATATAATATTTATTGTATTAATATATTTAATATTTTTATAAATTAAATTTAAATTTAAATATAAAATATTATATTAATATATTTTTTAATAATTATATATAATTTATCAATATTTAATGATAAAAATTGAATCAATTCATATTAATTTATAATTTATTTTTATTAAAAATTTATATTTTTATAAATTTTATTTATATTTTTCAATAATATGTTGATTTTAATTTTTTTTGGGTTAAGTTTTGATAATTTATTAATTTTTTAAATTAAATATATAACTAAATAAATAAAAAATTAAAATATATTTATATAAATACGTTAGTAACTTAGACGTTAGGCAACTTTTAAATTTTACGCAACTAATAAAAAAAAGCTTATAAGCTGTTAAAAGAAAGGGTAAGGCAAACAGCCTCTAGGGTTCCGCACAACGCATTCCCTTTCATCGGTCAATCGCGTTCCTCTCCATCTTCCTCACCGATCGCCCGGTCGTGGAAGCCTCTCTGCTATGGAGGAGGAGGGATCCACATTCCCCGTTGTTAGCGACGGCGTCGGAGCTTCTCTCATCAGGGACTTGGCCTCCTGCAACAAGGTCACCAGAGACAAAGCCCTGAAGCAGGTTCTCAAATCCTGGCTTCCGTCACAGTCGCCGGACCAAGTCTCCGACGAAGACATGAAGAAGCTCTGGAAGGGACTCTTCTACTGCGTTTGGCACGCCGACAAGTCCGCCGTCCAGTTAGATCTCATCAACCGTCTCTCCTCCATTCTCCTCGCGCTCCCTCTCCCTCTCTCTCTCCACTACTTCTCCGTCTTCTTGCTCACCATGCGCCGAGAGTGGTCCGGCATCGACGCACTAAGGTTAGACAAGTTTTATCTCTTGATCCGCCGCTTTCTACACTTTTCGTTTATTATGTTAAAGAAGAATTACTCTTGGGACTTGGAGATCTCACGTCGATTCTTGGCCATTTTGGAAGAGAAGACCTTTTTCGCTGATGACATGTTCCTTGGCAACGGAGTTAATTACCATCTTGCCTCCATTTTTCTGGAAGAACTTAGCCCTTTCCTTCCCATCAGGTCCGAAGCGGTGGTTGTCATTTTTGAACCCTTGGTTCGCCTCATGGCGCATTGTCTAGATAAGGTGTTATTGGGTAAGGTTAAGTCTAATATTTTCGATGTGTTCTTGAGAATGGGATGGAGTTTGCTGGAGCTCAAGAAAGCGGGAGCTGATTCGCCCGACGAAAATGTGGTGCGACTTGGGAGTATAGCATTGACGCTGGGGTTTTCCACGAAGTTCTATGATTTGGGTACTTCCCATGATTGCTTTCAAGCAAATAGAAAGGTTCTCTTCAGTTTGCATGAGGATTTCTTGAGGTTGGAGAAGGATTTAGCGTCTTCTGGGATTGAAATATCAATTCCTGATGTAATAGTTGATGATGAAGACGAGGTGCCCGAGTTAATACCTATTGCTTCGGAGACCCAAGTAGCTGCTTCTGAGGTTGTCTCAGAACCAACTGAAGTTGCCTTCAAAGATGACAATGCGTCTGCAAATAAGCCTTTGAAGAAAAAGAAGTCCAAGAAGGCTTCTAATAAAAGCAAGGATGAGGCTGAGGAATTGGATGGAGTTGATAAGGAAGCAGAGAAGAAGAAGAAGAAGAAGAAGAAGGAGGAGGAGGAGGAGGTTGAGCTACCTGAGTTTCGCCCCGTGGTAGTTGAGAATGGGGATGTAATTCCTGTAAATGAGAAGATTTCTAGCAATGGAACAACCTGTGACGAGACAATTAATTCTCTGTTTAATGAGTCTGTCATTTCAAATCTTCAAATCCAATTTGAGAAGGTTGCTGCAAGAGCTGCATTGGATAAGGATGATTCAAGTTCACATGATTCACTGGAGATTACACCTGCAACTACCATTTCAAAGAAGAGAAAGAGAGTAAAGAATGTGGGTGGCAAGGACAATTGCAATCTGGGCCAAACTGGTGAGGGAAAGAGTGAGGACAAGAGTGCCAAGAAGGTTAGGTTTTCTATGAAAAATAATTTGGTCTGGAAGCCCCACAGTCCATTGCCTCCCCAGAGTCTGAGGTTACCGCCCTCTGTTACTCCCAGAGGCAGTGCACTTAAGAAAGGAGTACCCCCAGGCCCCATCAGGGAGATGCCTGTGGTAACAAAAAAGGTTAAGCAGAAGAAGAAGGGCCGAAAAGGAATTAAGACAATCTCTCCTGCCATCAGAAGACTGAGGAAGCTACGAACGCTTTCAACTTAATAAAATCGGGGTTGTGCATTTGCTTTGTAATTGTTCTTTACAGTGGTCGAGAATTTCAAGATCCTGTGCTCATCTCAGTTGGCTTCTTTTGGGTAGTAATTCTAGGCCTCGTTGCATTATCATATTCTCAATCCTTTGCCAAAGTTACAAAGGGGGAAAAAAGAGGAAAAAAAAAAAAACAAAAAGGAGAAACAATGATTTGAGTTGGATCCCATGCTTTTGGAAGGATTTTGGCAGTATTTTTCTTTCAGGAGTGCTATTTCTTTTAGGATTTAGTTTTTTTCTTTTTCCCTTTGATCAATTTTCAAATTCTCATGTGCTTTCATCAAGTAGTATATTGTACTTGACACTGTAAATTGCCCGTTATTTGAATATGCTGCTAATTTAAAGGAATATTTTTCTCCTCTTTCAAGTGGGACACGGGTTGCAGAAGATAAGGTTACAGATAATAATGATTGGATGCTATAATTCTTGTAGCTAATCCGCATAGTGGGATAAAGACTTGATATGTTGTTTTTCAAGTGGGACATAGGGAGGGTTTGTCCTGTTGAGTGATGTCATGGTATTTAATTAGCTGTTCTTTTCATACCCACTAAGATCTAGTTGCCACATTGACCTTATTAAGTAGTTAGTTATATCCATGAAAACAGATGTAATACTAATATTCATTGATCTTATATTGTTATGTCATTTGATGTTTATTGCTGTCACAAATTTAGTGATGGCCTTTGATATATATCTGATACTAAAAATATTCTTGGACACTCCCAATAATTTTGGTGATAAAATTCACCATTCCAATCTGTAGAAAGTTTCCCTTATGGTGCCCCAGAGACTTCTCAAGAATTTTTGTAATAACATAGTTAGATACAGCAACATAAAATATTCGTGACAAGAGTCCTTATGTTACCCCAGAAAATTCCACTATAGGTCCTCGAAATATAGCATCTTAACAAAGACTGAAACAAGCTGCAGTTTAACTCATTAACACAGAAGATGCTAGCTAGTGATGTTCTAAAAATCAGCCTAGGCAGCAGTCGCAAATATGGCCTAGTCGGCCCCTCTAGGCGCCGCCCCGATTAATCGGGCGGCGGTGGCACCCAGGTGGCGCCTAGCCGCATGGGACGCCTAATTTTTAGCGCCGCCTGAGCCGCCTAATTTTTGTG
Organism: Diospyros kaki; assembly: GCA_036245055.1. NCBI lineage: Eukaryota > Viridiplantae > Streptophyta > Magnoliopsida > Ericales > Ebenaceae > Diospyros > Diospyros kaki. Next base: position 34,615,953 of record BSEG01000003.1, read on the forward strand.
TTTAAATCTTACCTTTTGTTGATTTTAAAGCCTCTCTTGTCTCGCCCTCTCATACTCGTCTCAGCCCAAGGCTGCTGCTGCCTCAACTTCGCCGGTACCTCCAGGCTACCTCCAGCTCCATTACGACCTCCTCACCGCCTCTATGCCGTCAAGCTGCCGCGTCCTCGCTGCATCAACGCCGCCACCGCTGTCAAGCTCCATCTCCACGTCCGACCCCCCTCTCTCTCTCTCTCTCTCTCTCTCTCTCTCTCTCTCTCGTTGTTGGGTGCTGTTAGGGTTTATTTAATAAACTTCATACATATAAACTTTATACAATCAACTAGCAATGTTTTAAGCTAGTGAACTGATTTTGTTCGGGTTTATTTAACATATAAACTTTATTATGTTATTTAATTTTTATTTATTTATATGTTAGATATATGTATTTTCTTTTCTATTTATATGTTAGGTATATATATATTCTTTTCTATTTATATGTTAGATATATATCTAATATATATATATATATATTTGATATATATATTTTCATCCCACTTTCAATTTTGATTTAATTGAAAATAACATCAAGTTATATCACAAAGTTAAAAAAAATAAAAAAAAACCAATAGTTTTTCTTAGTCTGCCTAGGCCCCAGCCTGGCGCCCGACTAGCGCCTAACGCGTTTTAGAATACTTCTAGTGAGCTAATTGTCACGCCCCGTGGACACTATCAAAGGCAGCTGCAATCGGCCGAAAGAGGCACAGAAATATGTGCAAGGCTAGAGGTCAGAGACGCAAGTGGGACGTGCTGCCTAAGTTGTGGGGCGATGGATATGAGAATGCATGCCATCGGGCACCCAAGTGGGCCGACGTCAAAGGAACTCACTTAAGGTTCATGGAAGATTCCGGAAGCTTATGGGACATGGTTGACTTGGCAAGATCCAGAAAACTCCATGGTCGAGCATTGAAGGAACTCTCTAGAGATAGGCACTTGTGCGAGGGCAAGTGAGGACTTGTAGTCACAAGTGTTCTAGGAGGGTCACTGTAATTGTAGAGAATTTTACTACAAGAAGTTGTATATTCCTCTTTGTGTTCCTTTGTCGGTTTTTCCCTTTGTGTTCACTTATAAGCACTTGAGTAGTGATTGCGTGAGGGTTAGGCTGACTTAACTAGTATCCATGGGACGGATCAAGGAGCTGAGGCTGCACGGAGCTTGCAAATCTCCATGTCCGTAACATAATGCTCTGGCGCTTTTCTGCAAGATTTTCCAGTTGAGAAAAGCATCAAATTGGTGAAGCAGGTGCTAGCTGCTGTAATCAACTTTTCGGTTCATGTAGTTTGGCTTGTCTGAGCTGATGGCATAAATCTGTTTGGAAGCCTTCCATTTTGTCTCATGTGGCTTATTTGGTGGGAGAGATTTGAGAGCTTCTGAGGGTGTGATTTAGAATAACTGAAAAGTGACCTAATGTCCGCAGATCCAACTCAAAAGTGATTCTAGTTACCTCTATTAGAAGAGTCTTAGCCAAAATTCAGATGTGGTAGAGTAGTACAAGTGGAAGGCTGTGATCTCTGCATTCTTAGAATCCACCGTAAAGAAAAGACCTGAAGGTGTTGATCTTGATGCCTGGTCGCCAGGACAAGATGGTTATCCTCTCTTGATGATAATCCATAGCCTTAAAACTCCTGGGCTTTACAGCTTACGATACCAAATGAACTAGCCAGTTGAAAGAATTGTCAAAAAACAGGCAATTTGAGTCATTTTAGATGCTTTAAGGGCATGGATCTTAAATTATGCGGTCTGATAAAATAATATTGTTTCTTTTTGAGTTATTATTGGAGCAACGTCTTTTTCTTGTGTTTAATGCATGCATTGTTTGCACAAGCATTTGTTGTGCTTGAAGGCTAGTTATATATTGTTAACATCTCAGTAGTGGAAGAGAAAGTGATGTTGAATAAGAGTGGCAAACACTCCCAATATTGTCTTATAGCAGAACTATGGTTATTGCAACAGAACCTCTGTTACGATGGAATAATTGTCATGTTGTTTGAAAGCAACTTTTATTACTAGCTTTTTTGAGTAGAGGACTTTCTGTTTTTCATTGTTGGTTTGTTAGAGAGGTGGGAAGTATTGTCTCTTTGATTTTTAGCGTATAGTTGGTTATGCCAGATTTTATGTTGGTGTTTTTGCGTATTTGGAGGCAGAGCTACTTGGGGGCTGGCCATTCTACAATTTGGGCTTCATTCCCCATTTCTATGTTGAGGGTTTAAAAGGGTTCCACTTTTTTAGTGGGAAAGGCCTATTTCTTCTTCTTAGTTGGAGGTAAACTTATCCTTCGTTTTGAGGACTCTGCAACTTATTGAAGGTGTAGTTCTTGGCTGCTTGTGCAGCTATAAGGGCGCAGAAACGAGCGCATCTATTACTGTAGTGTTGGTATGAAGGGAAAAAAAAAAAGTCTTTATAAACTGAAGTCGTCCGGCAAAAGGCAGAATTTTAGCCTTCCACCCGGTTAGCTTCTTGCTGATTTGATCTCTCAAGGGACCACTGTTAGCAAATGCTGAGACATGTAGCAAGGTACCTTACAGGGAGTTGCTCCTCGTGCATACCGAGAATGGAGAGGATAGCGGCCTTCAGAGCGGAGTATTGATACCAGCTAGAACAAGCAAAACCCAGAGAACTTAATGAACAAAAAAAAGGAAACCCAGGAAACTTCGATTTACTTACCATAATATTACTGTTTTCATTAGTGGTGCTATACTGAATTGCCATCAACCAAAATATGAGTTATGTTTTTTATTTGGACATTGTGATTTGTTAAAATCGATGCAATACATTAAATATTTTATTACTAATGTGGGTTTTTAAGTAGGATTAAATGTCATTTTTCTTTTTATTTTCATTTTTAGGTAAACAAGTTAATGAAGTGATAACTGAAATGCATTATTGTTTTGGGTTGAAAATAATTATCAATTTAGTATTTGGACAAGCAGATACTAAATTGAGTGATCAAATAGCTTTCGAAGATATAATTATGGATAGGGATAGTTGAAAAGGTAGAATTCACATTGCCTAACTTACCTGGTGATCAGATGGCTTTCCAGTTAGGAGGATTGTGAGGCTTGAGATGAGAGTTCGCTATCTAGGGAAAACCAATATAAATCAGACAAGAAGCTCCATGGGTAATTATATTAGGACTTTCCACAAGATGCCATTATCACCAATTAACAGTTTGACCCTTGGGCTGCATTTGCTTTCTTACTGGACATCAATGCAAATAGTTTCTTAATGCATCCTAAGGTGTATGACTTGAAATCGATATCCTGTTCTCAATGCATCCCAAGGTGACGAGGACTCATAGAATGGTCTAATGAAAAGTAAAATGTTTAGTGGTTTAGAAGCAGAAACCACAAGGCCGATGAATGATGGAAGATTGCAGGAAGTAGGGTTGTTCACGTAGTAATCCAAGCACAATCTAGAGAAGAGCCAAATAATAAGCTATTAAAGGATTGGAAACTTTTGAAACAAGTAGTTAGAATACTAAAGAACTAGGTGATCAAATAGCTTTTGAGGGAAAAAGTTCTAGAGAAGAGCCAAATAATAAGCTATTAAAGGATTGGAAACTTTTGAAACAATTAGAATATTAAAGAACCAAATAGCTTTTGAGGGAAAAAGTTCCATTGACGGGACTTGAGGTTGGTTGATAAGAGTGAGCCATCTAGGGGAAACCTGCTTGGATCGGAGAAGAAGCTTCATGGGCAAGCATATTAGGGATTTTTTTTTTTTTTTGGAAGGGGGTGGGGGGGGGGGGTCTGGGGGGAGGGGGTTAATTGTCCAAAAAAAAAAAAAAACTTTTACCGTAATTTTTAATTATGTATTAACCTTTTAGTTTTTTCAATACTAGGATTGAACTATCATTTTGTTTCAAATTTGTACCCTTATACTTAAAATAGTCTTAATTATTGATGTGTTTTTTTCACTTAAATGATATGGTTTTAATACAAAATAAACTTAGCAAATGAAGTGACGTCCAATGTGCATGTATCACATTTTCTCTGACTTGTAGCTGTGCAATACATTGGTGGAGAGGTGACACATGGACATTATATGCCATGTCATTTGATTAATTCATCTTTTTTTAATACCACATCAATTAAGTAATAATGACACATAAATAATTATTGAACTATTTTAATGCAATACAGTACATAATAAAAGTCCAATCTTAATATTGAAAAATTAAAAATTCAGTACAAAATTATAAACACGAAGGTCAGTTTTATTTTGTAATTAACTCCTTTTTTAAAGATATAAGTTAGTGTATTAGGATCTTGTGCAAGACCGTACCAATTAACTGTTTAACCCTTGTGCAGAACATAATTATAAACACAAAGGGGTAGATGCCCGAAGAAAAAGGGCGCATTGATTCAAAAAGTTACACCAAATGAGTGGTGATGTTACATTGAATAATAGCAAGCAAATCAGAAGTAAATCCACGGGGAGTTGGGAAGAGGCTTCTTGTAATCACCCCGTCTGGATATTCTAATCATTCGGATTACTTGAACGGGAGCATCTACAGAAAGAGAAAAAGAATGAAAGACAAGACTAAAATCACCCTGATATACATACACAAAAATAAGAACAACAGAAACGAAACTAAATACATGCATGCACTACGGGTACCCCGCTAGCACAGTGGTTACAAGATAAATAAAAAAAAATACAAACTTTTATGTTGACACACACGAGACACGAGGCATGAGCTGACATAGTCAGAAATAAAAGAATAGACCCTACACAACCATCAGAGTTGATAGAGGTTGATGGGACTGCCTGTACACTATACCAACTCGGTCGCTAGATGCTAACTCCCTTACTCGGACCCACGCTGGCACTATTTGGAATGATGGAAAGCAAAGTGAGTCAAAAGACTCAGCAAGTATAGAGAAAAGAAAGGATGAAGGCTGAATATAACCAGAAAACTCTTCCCAAGATAAACCCCCAGGTACACACAAGGCATGAGACGCTACAACACAACAGTATAGCATAATAAAACACATATCGGTCTTTGGGGCCCACACAAGACACACGGCAGCCAAGTCCCATACCAACCTGTCGCTGCCCTGAAAGGTAACAAATATCTCCACAAACCTCTGCGCGTAATCCCGGGTTGGTACTCCCGTCACCCGTCTATGTCGGTACTCCCGACAACCGAGCTATAGGCTCCCTCGGAACGGTACTCCCGTCCGAGAACAATATACTACCAGTAGCCATGCAATACACATAAAAATGCAATGACATAGTGAGCATCAACGTGATACACTAGCTCTCATACATCCAGGCATCAGACCATGCTCCGCCCACATAGTAAACCACACGCCATGCATATGCCCGCGCTAGATGCAACCTAACTAAGCTAGAATGTCCGTGTCCAAGCATACTCAATAAATGAATATCCCAACATGCATCCCGTACCCATGTGCATATCAAATCATGAACAGTAATATAATGTATCTACTCATGCAGTAAATCACATACCGGTAGAGCTAGTCAACAGTGCTCGGCACCGGTCAACGCCCAATGACTAAGAGTGTCTGCCTAACGGTCCACTTCAGAGCCGTACAATAATCTACCCCAACGTCACCAAACAGTCGACCCTTGCCCCACTGCTCAATAACTCTAACCGAATAATAAATAAACTCGAGAAAATCATAAATAACCCGCAAGTCTAGGAACCTAGTCCCCAAGTTGGGTTCAACATCATTCCCGAGAGGAATGGGGGCGGTACAAACCCCCGTAGGCACTCAACAAATAAAACTCTAGAAGTCTCGAATTTAATTTAAATTAAAACAAATGAATAATAATTCAACAAATAGGGCTAGGTGCCGAATTAGAGTAAGGGAGGTGATAAAATATAGGAAATCACAGGGTCTTTCACGGGAATTAAAGATCAAGAAGAGAGGGTTGAGAGCTTGCCTTTACACGGCCATTTCTTACTTTTTTTGCACTCTCGCTACGAAGTAAAACGTTTAACAACGATTAATAAACCGTGGCTCGCATTAATTTAATCTAACCGTGTAATATAAATAATTTAGTTGTCTAAAATCTCACGTAAGCACACTATAATAAAATCCCAATAAGTCTCATATTTATTTTAAATTAAATCACGCCAATAAAATCCTCGAAGGCAGCTTAATAAACTAAATTTAAATCAAACAACTCAAAATTTCATAATTAATAAACGGGTTGAAATAGACGAAAGGAGGGTATAAAATACGAGAAATCACAGGATTTCTCACGGGAATTAAAGAATACGAGGAAAGGGATTGGAGCTTGCCTGAAATCGATTGCTTTTAGCCTCTCTTGTACTCCCGATGCGAATTAAATCATTTCCTAGCAAATAACATAATCAGGACTCAAATTAATTAATTTTAATCGCGTAAAATTTATAATTTAAACATATCAGGCTTCTACTAATTTTTACTCACGTACCTGATCACTTCTCGTGCCGAAAAATCTCAAAATTCTTTTATTTTTCATTATTTTTTTCTTTCTTTTCTTTTCTTTTCTTCCTTCTCCTTCTCATTCTTCCCTGCTTCTGCTCTGCGCACCATTCTTCTTCTTCTTCTCCTTTTCTTCTTTCATTCTTCTTCTCCCTTTCTTCTTTCTTTTTTTCTTCTTCTTCTTCTTCTTCTTCCCGCGGCTGCTGCTTCCTTCTTCTTCTCCATGACGTGTGCACCAGTTCGCGGCCAAACTCCTCCAACCGTCGCCACTGCCTCCACTCGCATGCGCCACCTGCTCCCGCGTCGCCCATGGTCGTCGCTGTTAGCCTTTCTCGCATCGCCGCTGCTGCTGGGCACTTGGCTGCCATGGCCGAGCTTCACTCGACAGCTTCCATGGCCGCCCAGCCACTCCCTCCTTCTATCTCTCTCTCGGTTGAACTCTCTCTCCCTCGCCCGATCTCCTTCTCTCTTCCTCACTTGGCCGAGCTCACTTTCCTTCTCCCAATCTCTCGGCTCTCTCATCACCTCTCTCTCATTCTCTCTCTGTTTAATTTTTCAGAGAGTGGTACTGTGCAAAGCTTGGCCTCCAAGCTTACACGCACAGCCACTCATTAACATAATAGTTAACTAAATTTAATTTAAGTTAAATTTAATTTACACTTTTATTATTTTTATAATTATATTATTATTTTCAAATTTTTGAAATATTACACTTCTGCCCTATAAGATGCTCCCCAGAGTGAAATAAGTGATTCAATGACAAAACCATTGAAAAAGAAAAAAATTAGGCCAAAAGGTACATCTAAGAGAAGGGCGCAAAGCTTCTCTAATGATGGAAGGTTTTAGAAGCATGGGAGTAGAAAAGCTGCATTAAAGAAAAATGTGGTGACAAAACCCTCCCTTATTGATGGGGAGACAAAAATAGTGGTATCTTCACCAAAGCCTTCCACAAAATTAGCTAAAGCTAAAAGCCACTTAGGGAAACGCCACAAGCCAAGTTCCAACAGAAAGGGTGGACAAGGGTTAAGGTTTGGAGCATAGCCGGCCCAACTGAGCCGGGGCCTTAGGCGAAAAAGTTTATTGAGACCTTTTAATATTAAATTTTTTTATAAAAAAATAAATAATACATTTTTTTACATAAAATTTTATCATTTTATTAAATAAAAAAAGTTAAAATTCAATCAACTATAAAATATAATAATCTCTTAACAATAATAAATTTTCAACCAAAATATAATGTCTCAAAAAAAAAGGCCAAACAATTTATGATAATAAACAAAAAAAAAACAAAACTATTTTTTTTTAAAGTCTAAGAAGATCAGTGCGAGCAAAAAATTATGCATTCATGATTCTCTTATAAAGCGAAACAAAATATAACATTAAACTGATAATATTAAAGGATAAAATTCACCAACAATAACTTTTTATTCTACAAATATGTGTTGGATTATGTTCATCTTTATATAAAATTAATTTTTCTTACATTTTGAGATGCAAAATTGTTGATTAAATTTATATAATTAAGTTTATCTAATAAATCATGAGTTTTATGGGAAACACTACAGCAACGGTTAAAAAAAAGAAAATGGTGAAGGAAGTTAAAAAAAATTAAAATGTTTTATATTTAATTTTTAATAAAATATTAATTATTAAAAAAATAAAAAATATACATAAATATTACAAATTTCTAAAATCTGGAGCCTTCTAATTTAAGGGCCTAATGCCATGGCATAAATGGCTTCAAGCTAGGGCCGGCCCTGGTTTGGAGATAACTTGGTTGGTTCAAAGGTTATAAAGTTTGGTGGCCAAAGGAAGGATGTTTTATCAACGGGTTAATGATTCTTTTGATATAGTTCAAAAATAAATGTAAAGTTTTATATGTAATAATGGTGATGAAAAAATATTAAATGGAGGAAATAGAGTTTTTTTAGTCCAAATCCATCCTTACTAGTTTGATGAGGTTAAAATTTTACAAGAGCAATCTTGGATGATTAATACTCTAGCTTACCATATTTTGTAATTCATTTTTTTTTTTGAATTAACTATATATTGGAATGGTATATGATAAATTGGTAACAAGGGCGAATCTAGGATAGGGCTGGATTGAGATTCAACCCGTGTTAGTTTCAGCCCTTACGTAAATATATACATGTAAATTAATTATTTAGGCCACAGACCAATCCTTGCATAAAGAGAAGAGGAAACTACAGACCAACCATGCCTTCTCATTCTCTCTTTCTCCTTTCACGTTCACAGACCAACTCTTACGTTCTAAATTTCAGGATTTGTCCCTAATTGGTATCTTTAAAGTTCAAGAATAATATTAAGAGTAAGGTATAAAATCTTCCTATATCATGTATTAAAATAAATTGTTCATTTGATTTTCTTTCGATTTATTGTGGTTAGTGTTGCTCAAAGTATGCCCTAACTGTGTCTTAAGACTTTCTCTATACATATTTCTTTTAATTTCCTATTAACGCATTTTTACTTAATGAAAACAAAGAGGACTTGGTAGGCAAGTAGATCAACATCCTTGTGTTATGTGGATGATAGAGCAAATATCAATAGCCCATAGAGCTCCAATCACTTAAAACTAAATATTAATAGCCCATTGAGCTCCAATTAGGGTAGGGTCAATGCTCAGTTCGAAATGGGACAGTGATAACACTTAAATACTTGTTGTCCCACTATATATATGTATGTTATATGTGTTGTTTTTCTTTCTTTTTTTTGCTATGCATTCTATTAAATCATACAAATAATAGCCTATTTTTGTGTTTGAAGTCCTATCAATATTTTAAATACCCAAATTGCTCTTCATTGGTTATGCGAACACAAGTCTTAATCATCTTAAATAGACTCCATTAGATAAATTTTAACCCTAATCTTTCTTTTTTTTTTTTTCTTTAACAAGAAGCAGCTGAATACAAAGCAATATAAAAAAAGTAAAAGGCTTCTTGATGAATTTGTAGTGAGTAGAGTTCATCAAATAACAATGGGTCTTGAACTATGGGGAAAGAGAGGCATATATGACCTAATTAGGGGTGTCAAAAAATATTCGAAAATTAGTGAATCAGATCAAATCGAAGCGAACCGTGTCTTTTGAATTGGTTCTATAGTTTAATGGTTAGGTTTTGATTTTAAAAAATTAAGAACCGATATATTTGGTTTGGTTACTGATTTTTTTTTTTAAACCGTAGTTCGAACCGAACTGGAACCGATATTATATTTATAAATATATTATAATTTTTTTGGTATATATATATACATATGCATAAATAGTATCACTTTCTAGAAAACTAGTGAGATTCATGAACTCTTTTATTTTTAGACTTTTATGCACTAGTACTATACTAAATAGTCAATGTAATCTCATTTGATGAAGTGGTCTATGAATTATTTTGTTCTACTTTTTTCTTCAAAACTTGAAACATTAATGAAGTTATGGGTTTATTTTAATTAATAAATTTGTTTGTAATTTCATATTTTACAAAAATATTTAGAAGTTAAATATTAATTGGATAGAATTGAAACTGGAGTTAAATGTTAATTGGATAGAATTGAAACTGGTCCGATATGACGGATTGGTTATGTTTTGATTTTATATATGTAATGGTTCGTTTATTGTTCTTATTTTTTTGGAATCGTTAAAAATGGTTCAGTTACTGAATTCTTATAGAACTGAACCAATCCAAACCATTGATATCCCTAGACCTAATTATGCTCTGATCTTGGGGCCCCATAATTAGCTCTCTCCATTTTGACCAATTATGCTCTGATTTGTAGTGAGTTTATCTGCTATAATGTTAGAGGATATTGGACAGATTTGTGTGGTAAAATATGAACTTCAAGTGATAGTATGAGACATGCGAGTAGTGATGTAAAGGATATTTACCGTTCCTCTAAAATGCAAAGAGTGTTTAGAGAACTATCTTCTTAAGTTTTAACAATTTCTTCTCTTATACTTACCAACAAAAGAGGTCACAGAAATAACATTAAAAATACCTAGACAATATAGAAACTTTAGGTAAAAAAAGGTTTAAGGAAAAGTTTCCAAAGTTGACAAATGAAAAATGGAAAGAAAGAAAAAGGCAAGAGTGATTTGTGGGGCTGTGTTTGAAGCACAAAGTGGATAAATTTAATAAACACGTTGAAAAGAATAAACATTCAAAATACTTCTCATATATGATATTTTTTATCTTATATTTTGATTAATAAATATTATCAGTGTACTAAGTTTAAAATATGTTTAGAGGGAGATAATAAAGTAGTTAACTTATTCCTTTTTTAATAATAAGGTTCTGTATTTTCAAAAAATATAGGGATGCCAATTATAATTACGCTTTAGGTAACTTATATACCCAGACCTCCTTTGCTTTAAAAATAGCTTTGGTTTAGTTTGTGTGTGTGTGTGGATGCCCTTTCCATTGCTAACACTATTATTTAACCCTAATTAGACTAAAGTAAATTAACTAAATGTTAATTTAGTTTAAGTAAAAAAAAAAAAAAACACAAGTTGGAACCCATCGGTGATGGGTTTCCAATTAGCAATATTTTTGTTTTATTTATTTATTATTTATGGTATTCATTAATTTACAATTAAAATTTAATTTCTTTAATTTAGTTTAATTAAAATTTAATGTAATGATTGTAGTAACATAAAGCGTGTCTGAGTGAAAAACCAAACCAAGGGACTTTTAAAGTTATTTTAAATTATTAGTCTTTGCTAATAACCCAAAATAGAAAGAATTTTGAGTGTAATTTACCTTTACCCTTTTACATTTCTATATTTTGTAGATACATATTTCAAGTTATGTATTTCTTTTTTCCATTACAATCTAAACTATATCTTGCACCTTATTCTGATTATTTTACTTTAATTTTATTAAGAGTGTTATATTGATGCTTAAAAAGGAAAATTGGATCTAAGTATAATTATTAAGAAAATTTTGAGAAAGGTAAACATAAGTTTTGAAGAGTGAAGTTACAATATATTACAATTTACTAGAGTGGTCAAATAACCACCTTAATTATTAGAGATTAAATTTGGCTTAATACATCTAAAAGTCCCTCAACTATTATAAAATATGACATTAAGTCTCTCACTTAAAAACCTCAAGATTCGATCTTTAAACAATTAAAAAAATATATTTTTAGTCCTTACTGTCAATACAAATAAACGGTTCTGTTATATTTGTCCCAAACCTATATATACAAATACATAAACACACACAGGGCCACAGTCATGGCAGTCACCGCCAACCATCATGGCCGCGACCATCACCCATCCCTCAAACCATAGTCGCGACCATCACCCACCCTTCAATATACACAAACACACGTACACATATGGCCGCTATGAATGAAACCGTCACCTACTCGCCATGGCAGCCACGATGAATGCAGCCATTGTTGCGAGAGAGAGAGCTAGCTTCAACAACTTCTTCTTCAGTGCCCTTACTCGCTCCTCATTCTTCCCCGACTCAGCCACAACGTTCAACCGCTATCTCCCTTCCACGATCCCCTTCAAATGGGAAGAGAAACCCAGAATTCTGAAAACCAAGAGAGATAATAATGAAGAGAATGACAATGATTTTGAGTTAAAGTTCAGTGGGTCGTTGGAGCGAGTCTCAGTTTTCACCACCGACGAGCTCTTTGACGGCGACAAGATCAAGCCCCTAAAGCCGCCGTCTCAACTGCAGTTCCCTGATCACGACTTCGGCTATTCTCCCAAATCGTCGATCAACAAGAAAGCTCTCAGAGAATCCCTCTCGCCAAGACACAAGAAAAAGGATTTCGACCCCTTCCAAGCTGCGATGGAATGGGCTTTCCAAGAAAATGTAAGCCAGGAGCGAGGATGGGGGGTGGGTCTGTGTAGTATATATATATATATATATAGAGAGAGAGAGAGAGAGAGGGCCACGGCCATGGCCGTTGACTTCCCATTCGATCGCCACCGCCATAATGTGCTTCGCCGTCATTTGCTTTTGTCGGAGTGGGCTTCATCACAGTAGGCTACATGCTGCTGCCACCGTTAGCCACCATCTACTTCTATTTGGTTTTCCCAGTGAAGCTTCGTTGAAGCTTCCTCTGCAGGTATATATGATATATAAAATTGTAACAGCAAACGGATGTAAACGTATATAAATACAAAATATGATGTAAACGCACAAACAGATGTAAACGTGTATGATATACAAAATTTTGTTATGTCACGCACCTTAAACTGTGTGTGATGTTACGCACAAACAGATGTAGACGGTAAGGACTAAAAATGTATTTTTTTAATTGTTTAAAGATTGAATCTTGAAGTTTTTTAAGTGAGCGATTCAATGTCATATTTTATAATAATTGAGCAACTTTAAGATGTATTAAACCATCAAATTTCTATAAGAATTAATAGGTCAGCTTTTAAAATATTTACTTGATATATGTGAATTCATATAATGCACACTTAGAAAATGTGATTACGAATTTTTCATCATAAAACTTGTGTAATTTAAAAAACATATTTAAAAACATAAACTATAAATATTGAAAATCTAAAGATAAAAATATAAAAATTATTAAAAAAAATAACCTAAACTATTATAGTACAAATAGGTGGATATGCTTGTACGTTATCGTAATTCTTAAATATGTAAAAGGTAGATAATTTGTAAAGATAATTAAATCTCTAATATGTTTTTGAATTAAGAGTTTATAGTATAGATTCTATAGAAACAAAGTGTGATTAATTATTTTTAGTGAGTGTTAGCCACTCATTTAGCGTCCATGGCTTAAAGAATTTGGATTTAGCAGAGGAACTCAAATTTAATTGAAGGGCCATCACCCAGTTAATCATGGGCTTTAATTCCAGGGGCATTCTCGAACTTAACAAAGATTAGGGTAACTATTGGAATGGAAGAAGAAGACTCAGGGAGGGAGAGGGAGAAGGGGGGGAGAGAGAGAGAGAGGCTGTTTGAGGAGCCATGAATCGGTTAGCAGGAGAGCTTCTACTTTCAGCTCGTTTGTCTTCAAGAAAACGCTTCCTTCTTTCCCTCATTCCTCTTCAACGACAAGTGGCACAGCGTTCCGTTACTGCTTTCCTGCAAAACCCTTCTTCTCTGCGCCACCACTACTCAAAACCGGCTACTACTAGTAGTATTGAGGAGGGGGAGGGCAAGGAGAGTTCCAGCTTCGAAAAGCACAAACCACAGCAGCAACAACGGTTGTCCAAGACGAGGAGGAGATACATGCTCGCCGAAATGCTTGAGAATCAAGCACAAGTATCCCTGGGAGAGGCACCGATAGAATCAAGATGGCTAGCAAAGGAGAAAGAAGAAGCATCCTCTTGGCCAAGGCCTAGCGAAATTCCATTTCAGACGAGGGTTGCCAATTCCGTCAATTTGATCGGAGATGTCGAGATTCCTGTGCAGTTTAAAGCTTCCCCAGACGGCAAGTACTGGGCCGGCACCATTATCTCCCAATCCGATCCTGACTCTTCCGATTCTCCACCCTTTTGGTTGGTAGTTCCTCTTTGCCTACTCTCTCTAAGTCTCGAAGTAGTTTCTATTGTTATGCAAAATTTCTCTGCTGGGCAATGGCATTTTTAGCTTAACACGGATATCCATTTCTAGAATTTTGTCCTTTGCAGGCTTGTGGGACATGATGTATCTTGGAGTTAATTTCCTTTTCTCTAAATCCTTAAGCTGATTGGAATTTTAGCTCCAACATACTAATATGGATTCTGGGTCACCACGAGATTGAAATGTTTACATCCATGTGGGTCATGATAAGATAGTGAACAGGGGATTACACATTACAATGTAAAATGTCTAGAAATTTTTGTCACTGAAAGTATGAATCTACGCGTGTAAGTGCTTATACATATGTTTATTTATTTTTGTAGGTAATAGATCCACTAAGGGAAACACTAGGAAGGGAGGTGAACCCTGTTCAAAAGTAAAGCAAACCGAGTGGGGATGAAGCCTGTATATTCATAGGCACATGAAACTTATGAATAAATTGCACAAAATAGGAAACGGAGAAGGGAGGTGGCCAGCCTGAAACCAGAAAGATAGGAAAACAAGAAAATTTCCATTTCATATAATAAATTGATACTTCATAACCTTCAGATGCCCTTAGATGTCAAAGAATGACGTGGCACAAAAGGCAATAGCATTCAAAGGAGGTCTGTTTTGAGACCTCTAACAAAAGAAGATAAAGTATCACAAAATGTAGTTCATATATCCAACTACTTCACTTAAAGTCTGTAACAAGATGAGTCTATGCTGTGACTCTAAAATAGGGGCCGTGATTGGTTTGGATCCATAGGAAGGTGATGGGCCTCTTGGGGACTGTGAGCTGCTACATACTCCAATTTTACACAAACCTCATAATTGACGTGAATATACTTCATATATATGAAGCAATAAAATGTTAAAATACATTGACATCTGATCCTCGATGGAAAAGACAACCTTTCCTGTATAACTGAGTATCAACATATAATGGAGCTGAATGCTCTGTCTGGAAACTGATTTTCAGTATCTCAACGACATATCTGAATAAGTCTGTCTACCTCCTTGTAACTGTGTCATCAAAAGATCTGTCTACCTCCTTGTAACTGTGTCATCAAAAGAAAAATGGCTGCCCCATACTATATCCAGGAGCAGGCATCTAATACAAATAAGAAAAGAAAATAAAAGACTGTTCATGCAGGACATAGTTTCCCTCATTCCATGTAAGTTGTAACTGTGTCACAAAACTTGGCTACTCTGATACTGGGTAAGATGCCTCTCCTAAATAATGTAATTGGTCAAAAATCTGTAGAAGAAGAATATATACACTGGATGAGTCAGCAGGGTACTGTGAGCAGATAACCTATGCCATGGTGGATGGGAGACAAATGAATGCATATGGACCAAAATGGGGTTGAAATGTAAGAAAGCTTAAGATAATGTGACTCAGAAGTAAATATAAATGGAATTCAGGGTTTTCATATATAATAATACGCATAAAAAAAGCAATAAGAAACATGTGGGAGTAAACTTAGTAGCACATATGATCATATCTTGGTGTCGTTGTCTTCCATCTGGCTCATAGTATTTGGGCGTCAATGATTTTCAACTGACTAATAGTAAATGTGTGAGTTATTTCAACTGAGTTTGGCAGTTAGTGTCTTTCTACTGGTTAATACTGTATTATTGGGGAAAGTTTGAAAATAGGGTTTTATGTGATCTTTCAAAACTTGAGTATTATTTACTAACTAATATGGTGAACAAGGTTTTCATAGAGTTTTATTCTTCTTTTTCGGCAAACAAATATTATTTTTTGGGATCCCTTCCATTGTTCCTGTTGTAACATTTGTATTAGATTAGATTAAATGTATTTTGTATTGCTGCACATTTTATCTCCTGTTGTAGTGTTAGATTTAATTGCTCTTCTAGAAGGTTTGTTTCTAGGAGGTGGCGGCCGTTTTTAATGTTTGTTAGTTGTTAGGCGACTGTTAGTTAGTTATTTCTTCTTTCATACAATCCGCTTCCCCTATATTCTATAAATAGGGGTCATGGTTTGTAGTCTTGGTAGTGCGCCAGAAACATAGGAGTTTTTCTGCTTCGGTTTTCTATCTTGTTTGGGTTTGAGTGCGAGAGATTGGGAGTGGCTGGAAATTAGCTTGTATTCCCTAAGTTCTACCCTTTAGCTTTCAGTGTATATGGGCTTAGGGCTGGGTTCTCGTTGTAATCATTCCTTAAGGCTTTCAAGATAGTGGATTTCGGTGGTGCATAGCAGTCTGGATGTAGGTCTTGGAATTCAAGACCGAACCAGGATAAATCTTGTTGTTTCCTTTGTGATTGTGTTGTCTTCTTTTATGTTCTCGAATATTAGTTCATCTTGAGTGTTATAGGAAGCTATTTGAGTCGAGAGAATAGAGTAGTGTGCTGTGAGATACTCTAACAACTTGGTATCAGAGTCAAGAAGTGTTCTTCGGCAATCAAGATTCTCAAGAAACTCAAGGAATTTCGCTTCTTTCAAGAATCTGATATGGCTCCCTCAACCTCCAGATTTGACATCGAAAAATTCGATGGATCAAACGATTTCAGCCTATGGAGGATAAAGATGGAGGCGCTCCTCTGCAGTCAAGGACTCGAAGGAGCCCTGGAGCAAGAAGTAAAAGCAACAGACGCATCCACTGGAAAAGAAGTTCCAGTGCTGACTGAGGAACAAGAAACAGCCAAGAAAGAGATCAACAAAAAGGCCTACAACGTTCTGATCCTAAGTCTAGGCGATAAAGTCCTCAGGGAAGTCTCTAAATGGAAGACAGCCGCCGAAATTTGGAAGAAGCTTGAAGACTTATACCTCCAAAGATCGCTGTCCAGTCGCCTCTTCTTAAAGGCCAGGTTTTTTAATTTCAAAATGCAAGAATCAAATAAATTGCTTGACCACATAGATGACTTTAACAAACTGTGCCTAGACTTAGAAAATATAGGAGTTAAGTATGAAGAGGAAGACAAGGCCCTAGTTCTTCTATATTCCCTGCCAAAATCCTACGAAAATTTTGTAGACATTCTTCAACATGGTAGAGATAAACTTTCATTAGAAGATGTTATAGGTGCCCTAAATTCAAAAGAACTAAGGTTCAAAATGAATGAGAAAACCACTTCAGGAGATGCATTATCAGTAAGGTCTAGAGGCTCTAAAAAGGAAAACAAGAAGAGGGGTAAATCTAGGTCTAAGTCTAGAAATGGGAAAGGCCCGATAAAGTGTTATTACTGCCAGGAAGAAGGACACATTAAACGGCTATGCCCAAAGAGAAAGAAAGACTTAGCTGAGAAGGGAAAATCAGGAGATGGTGGAGCAAACTGTTGTGACTTAGGTTATGACAGTTCCGAAGCTTTAATAGTCAGTGAGCTTGCAGACAACCAAGAATGGGTGTTAGATTCTGGCTGTTCTTTCCACATGACTCCTAGAAGACTGTGGTTGCAAAACTTCAGAGAAGTTAATGGTGGAAAGGTCCTGCTCGGCAATGACCATGAATGTAAGGTTCAAGGAGTGGGAGACATTAGATTAAAACTTCATGATGGCTCCACAAAAACTCTCACCTCAGTCAGATACGTTCCAGATTTAAAGAGAAACTTAGTTTCTCTTGGAGAACTAGATAGAAATGGTTATAAGTTTAAAGGAGATGGAGGATCTTTTCAGATTTCTAAGGGATCATTAATATGCATGAAGGCAGTTTTAAAGAATGGGATTTATCTATTGCAGGCCACCACTTTATGTGGTGAAGTTTCAGCAGCCAGCAAAAATTCTAGATCCAAAGCAAATTTGTAGCATTTAAGAATGTCACATATAAGTGAGCAAGGGCTCAAGGAACTTGCTAGCCAAGGTATATTAGACATTGGACAATCTCTAGAACTATCTAAATGTGAATCTTGCATTCTAGGTAAATCAACAAAAGTAAAATTCAACAAAACTGCAATCCACTCTTCAAAAGCCCCCTTAGATTACATACATTCTGATTTATGGGGTCCAGCCCAAACCGAATCCAATGGAGGTTCTAAATATTTCCTATCTATAATAGATGATTTTTCAAGGATGTTGTGGGTGTATATCCTAAAATCAAAAGATAACACTTTTGAAACTTTTAAATCATGGAAAAATATGGTAGAAAATCAGAAGGGTAGATCAGTTAAGGTTATTAGAACCGATAATGGATTGGAATTTTGCAATAAGGAGTTTGATCAAATGTGCAAGGAAGGTGGTATAATTAGGCATCTCACAGCTCCCGGAAATCCCAAGCAAAATGGGGTTGCCGAGAGAATGAATAGAACCCTTTTAGAAAGGGTAAGATGTATGCTATTCCTTGCCCAATTACCCAAGTCCTTTTGGGGAGAAGCAGTAGCTGCTGCTGCCCATGTTCTTAATAGGACACCCTCAAAAGCAATCAGCCTTCAAACTCCCTATGAAAAATGGACCGGCCATAAACCTAGCTTAGCCCATCTTAGAGTATTCGGGTGTCTAGCATATGCACATGTAAAGCAAGGTAAGCTAGAACCTAGGGCTAAGAAATGCATTTTTATTGGTTACCCATCAGGTGTCAAAGGCTACAAACTATGGAATCTAGAATTAGATGGCGCTAGAACCATAGTTACAAGAGATGTAACCTTTGATGAAGAGTCTACCATAAAAATAGGAAGCAATGAACCTCAACAAAATCAGATAGAACCTAACAGATCAGTTCAGGTGGAGATCCCAAGTGAAATCCCAAATTCGGTTCAGGAAAACTCAGATTATGAGCAGATTGATCATGAACCTTTAGATAACCAAGATCTAGACCAAGGATCCCCTCAAATAGAAGAAGAAGAATGTGACAGTGAAGTAGATTCAAGCCTTAGAGATACTGCAAACCCTGAAAGATATAATGTGGCTCGAGATAGGCAACCTAGATCCCGTAGACTACCCCAAAGATATGGTTTTTCAGACTTGGTAGCCTATGCCTTTAATAGCGCAGTTGAAACCATAGGAGAAGAACCCCTTACCTATGAAGAAGCAATGGCTTCTAAAGATGTAGAAAAATGGCAGGAAGCCATGAGATCCGAAATTGCATCTTTAAATAAGAACAACACCTGGAAATTGGTTGAAAAACCAAAAGGTCAGCGAGTGGTAGGTTGTAAATGGCTGTATAAAATTAAAGAAGGATCAGGAGATAAATCAAAACCTAGGTTCAAAGCTAGGCTAGTGGCTAGGGGGTTCACTCAAGTTCAAGGAGTGGATTTTAATGAAGTATTCTCTCCAGTTGTGAGGCATACTTCTATAAGAATACTCCTTGCAATCACTGCTCAAATGAACTTGTATCTTGAGCAAATGGATGTCACCACAGCCTTCCTCCATGGGGACCTAGAAGAAAGGATTTTTATGAGCCAACCGAAAGGTTTTGAAGCTAAGGGAGAGGTGGAGAAAGTATGCTTGCTTAAAAAATCCTTATATGGACTTAAGCAGTTCCCAAGGCAATGGTACCAAAAATTTGACTCGGTTATGTTAGGCCAAGGGTATTTTAGGAGTTCCTATGATTGTTGTATCTACTTCAAACACCTATCTGCTAGTATTTCCATATACTTACTGCTCTATGTAGATGACATGCTTATAGCAAGTCATTCTTCTCAAGAAATCCAGCTTCTCAAAGAAAAATTGAGAGCTGAATTTGAAATGAAAGAGCTGGGTGAGGCTAGAAAAATACTAGGAATGGAAATTACAAGAGATAAGCTTCATAGGAAGATCTACCTTTCCCAGAAATCCTACTTAGAAAAACTCTTAGTAAGGTTTGGTATGGCTGAAGTCAAGACTGTCAGCCTACCTTTTGCAGCCCACTTCAAATTATCCTCAGATCAGTCTCCTAATCTTGAGGAAGAGAGAAGGGAAATGGATCATGTTCCATATGCTAGTGCTGTAGGCAGTATTATGTATAGCATGGTGTGCACCCGCCCTGATCTAGCCCACGGAATGAGTGTCATTAGCAGATTTATGGCAAATCCAGGGAAATCCCACTGGATGGCAGTGAAATGGATGTTTAGGTATATTAAAGGGTCTATAAGAAATGCTTTAACCTATGGTGGAGCTAAATTAGGAGACCAAGCCAGCATCCTAGGATTCTCGGATGCTGACTATGCTGCTGACCTAGACAAAAGGAGATCAACAACCGGCTATGTTTTCCAACTGTGGAATTCAACAATAAGCTGGAAATCAGGTTTACAGCATGTAGTAGCCTTGTCCACTACAGAGGCTGAATACATAGCTGTAGCTGATGCCTTAAAAGAAGCTATATGGCTCGAGGGACTAGTTAGTGAGCTCCTAGGTATAGATGTCAAAGCAACTTTGATGTGCGACAATCAAAGTGCAATACATTTGTCTAAAAACCAAGCCCATCATGAAAGAACTAAGCATATAGATATAAGGCATCATTTCATAAGACAAATTGTTGAAGATAAAACTGTTTTTCTAACCAAGATTGCAGGAGAAGACAATGCAGCAGATATGTTTACAAAGCCAGTCCCTTCAGCTAAACTTAAACACTGCATGAAGATCCTTCAGATAGATCCAGGAGGGCAGTGCTGATCCTACAAGTGAAGGCCATTTCAAGGCTGAAGATAAAGTCTAATCAAAGTGCAAATGGGTGGAGAATTTGTTGTAACATTTGTATTAGATTAGATTAAATGTATTTTGTATTGCTGCACATTTTATCTCCTGTTGTAGTGTTAGATTTAATTGCTCTTCTTGAAGGTTTGTTTCTAGGAGGTGGCAGCCGTTTTTAATGTTTGTTAGTTGTTAGGCGGCTGTTAGTTAGTTATTTCTTCTTTCATACAATCCGCTTCCCCTATATTCTATAAATAGGGGTCATGGTTTGTAGTCTTGGTAGTGCGCCAGAAACATAGGAGTTTTTCTGCTTCGGTTTTCTATCTTGTTTGGGTTTGAGTGCGAGAGATTGGGAGTGGCTGGAAATTAGCTTGTATTCCCTAAGTTCTACCCTTTAGCTTTCAGTGTATATGGGCTTAGGGCTGGGTTCTCGTTGTAATCATTCCTTAAGGCTTTCAAGATAGTGGATTTCGGTGGTGCATAGCAGTCTGGATGTAGGTCTTGGAATTCAAGACCGAGCCAGGATAAATCTTGTTGTTTCCTTTGTGATTGTGTTGTCTTCTTTTATGTTCTCGAATATTAGTTCATCTTGAGTGTTATAGGAAGCTATTTGAGTCGAGAGAATAGAGTAGTGTGCTGTGAGATACTCTAACAGTTCCCGTGTGATTTTTCAGGCTTAAATAGCTGAATTAGAGAATGTTGGCATGTCAGAAGTTCATAATTTTTCCCAAAAATATTACCCTGAGCTAGCTGCCTAATAACGTGCAGAGATTATACTGTCAATGCTTGTAGCTTACCGATAGATTTTTGTAGCTTTGGGAACTATTTGTGCCTTAGATCAATTAACTTTATGGCCTGGGAAAGGCCATATGAACCAATCTACGTCAATAAGGTTTTCAAACCAATTAGCTGAGTCCATATTTATCAATTGGAACTAAGAAATCTTGTTTAAGGTTTGGCTTATAAGTTTATTCCACTTTTAGTAGCTGCACTAACCAGCATTCCAAGTGATGAAACTTGAGAGTTTAGAGAAAGAACTTGTGTTCTACTAAAAATACGTTAAATCAAACTTGTGCTCACACTTGAGTTTGTTTGCTTCTTAAGCAAATTGTTGTCTAAACTCTGAAGTATCTGTTGAAATCATATTTGACATTTTGGATTTTGTTGTTGTTGATTAAATATCTTGAATTAATTTTGCTGCATATATTGGCACCCTGGAGGGTGAGCCTTGGTAGCAATGGTAAGACAGCTCCTTTGTGACTTTAGGCCATGGGTTCGAGTTGTAGAAACAGCCGCTTTGTAAAACAAGGGCTGTATACAAAAACGACCCCTTCCCTAACCCAGAAAACAGGGGCCTTGTGCACTGGGGACATGCTACATATTAGCACTATGGATTCTGTCTTGTACTACCAATGTGTTTTATTTGTGATCCTATTTTAGATTCATCCATCCTTTCTGACTTGATATCTTGGCTGGTTGTTCTCTTTCTTTTCTGCTAACTCTTTACTGGATTGTTATCATATTGTGAAAGCTTATTCAGATTTTCTTGTTTTTATATATCAGGATTCCAGTTATTTTTGAAGGTGATCTGGCACATGTTGCTGCTTGCCATCTGAAAAAAAAGGATTGTGTTTATATAGCTGGACAGCTAAGTGCAGATCCCCCACCATTCACTATGAATCAAGGCCAAGCAAATGTCCAGGTAATGGAGAACATTAAAGCCCTTCCCCTCATCTTGGGGCAGATATTGAATCTGATGGCCACTTTTGAGATTCTTGAAAAGTATGCTAGCTTCCATTAACATGTCTAAAACATTACTGAATTGTCGATTTGAGAACCAATTTTGATTTTGTTGATAATTTGATTATACAATATTTTGCTTTATACTTGGAATTTTATCCTTTTTCTGGTGGCATATTCTGTTTCTTGTCTGCTTATCCATGTGCTCCTTTTAGATTTATTTGACTATTCAGATTGACAGTTATGCCAAATAAAACTGGCACCCTGAAATTTATAGTTTTTAGTAGCTCTAACCATTTCATTCTGTGCCTTCAATGATGCATTACAGCTGAAACAAGTCTTTGGAAAATTCAAGAATGCTTGCTTAAATTAATTCCGAGAGGTTTTAGAGAATATATACAAATTCTAGTCTAATCTCTTTCCTATAAAGTAGGAAAGGATTTGAGTCATCTACTCCTAAAATCTAGGAAACACTATCTCCTAAAAATTAGGTGATAAAAACAGATACAAGAAATAATATTTATAGATATTTATCAACAATTATCTACTACTAAAACATCCTAGGATAATCTTGATATCTACTGAGTCTTGTAAAGCTTCTCCACTCCTTTTCAATTTAGACTTCTTTTTATTCTTTTGCTGAATTCTTATCCAACACTCCCCCTTAAGCTGGTGAATAGATGGAAGTCATTCCCAACTTGCTAATTAGGAACTCAAATACTGGTTTTGCAACCACTTTTGTTAGGACATCGGCCACTTGATCACTAGAAGGTATATAGGACAAATTTATCCCTCCTTCAATCTCCTTTTTTATAAAACTTTTATCAATTCTTACATGTTTCATTCGTTCATGTTGCATTGGATTTTTAACAATGTTGATAGCAGATTTGCTATCACTAAAGACCTTTGTTTGTTGAGATAAAATTATCCCCAAGTCCTCCATTAGTCTTTCTAGCCAAATCACCTCACATATCCCATGAGCAATAGCCCTGAACTTGGCTTCGGCAATGCTGCGAGCCACAATTGATTGCTTCTTGCTCCTCCATGTAACCACATTCCCAATTACCTTGGTACAATACCTTGAAGTAGATCGGTTGTTCTCTCTAGATCCAGCCCAATCTGCATCCACATAGCTTTCAATTCCCTTGTTTTCAGTTTTCTTGAACATCAATCCCTTCCTAGGTGTTCCCTTTAAATATCTTTGAACATGTTGAACAGCTTTTATGTGTTTTTCAGTAGGTGAATGTATATATTGGCTAATCACACTCACTCAATAGGCTATATCTGGCCTAGTTAGGGACAAATAAATTAATTTTCCAACTAACCTTTGATACCTCTCTTTGTCCACCGGAGCATCATCAACATTCTCTTCAAATTTTCAGCCTTTCTCTAGGGGAGTTCTAGCTGGTTTGCAGGCTGTCATTCTTGTATCCTTTAGCAAATCCAAGGTATACTTCCGTTGTGAGATGAATAGGCCTTCTTTGCTTCAGGCTACCTCCATGCCTAAGAAATACCTCATGGTTCATAGGTCTTTTACTTCAAACTCAGCCTTCAATTGCTTTTTTAGATTATCAATTTCTTGCAAATCATCCCCTGTCATAAGAATATCATCATCATAAACAATCAATATAGCCATTTTTCCATTTTCATTATGCTTAATGAACAAGGTATGATTGGATTGGCCTTGTTTGTATCATAGCCGGTTAAGTGTCATGCTAAATTTATGGAACCAAGCCCTCGGTGACTGTTTTAATCCATAGAGGGACTTCTTAAGTTTGCACACACTTCCAATATCAATTTCTTGCTCAAAACCGGGGGGAACCCTCATATAGATCTCCTCATCCAAATTGCCATTAAAGAAAACATTGTTAATGTCAAATTGGAAGAGGGGCCAATCAAAATTTACAGCAAGAGATGATAATACCTGAATGGAGTTTAGCTTAGCAACCGGGGCAAATGTCTCTTCATAGTCGATGCCGTAGGTTTGAGTAAAGCCTTATGCAACCAACCTAGCCTTGTATTGATCAATACCCACTTACAGCCAATTGTTTGGTGGTAGTGGAATCATCTCCCAAGTCTTGTTTCCCACTAAGGCAACCATCTCTTCCATCACGGCCATACTCCACTGATCATTCATAGCAGTTTGAATATTCTTGGGGATGTCAGTGCTGTCAATCTTAGCCACAAAACTATTGAATTGTGGAGACAATTTTGCATATGTTAGATGATTAGACATTGGGTATTTAACGCATGATCTTACCCCTTTCCTCAATGCTATAGGAACAACCCAATCCAAACCATCTTCTTCTCTAGCATTGTTGTCAGCATCGAGTGTGGCTGTCCCCTTGTCATTATTGGTGTTTTCCTTTGAAGGACCCACCTCAGAAAATGATGGCTGGTCTTGCTTTGGTTTTGTTCGGCCTTTAGGTCTTCTTGAGTAGAAGAATAAAGGGTTAGGGTTATTGGTTGCTGTAGGTGGGGCTGATGTGGGACTAGATCAGAATATGAGGTATGGGAAATTTCAGGTTCAATCGGGCTGGAAGTCGGTTCTACCAGTGTGTGATCATGAGACACTGAGCATTCTGCCCCTTGAGAACACATTGGTAGAAAAGGATCAATGGAAAACAAGGGAAGAGAATGATCATTCAAGACTGTTTGAGGTGTGGTAATGGAATAAAATGGATGACCCTCATAGAATGTCACATCAGTGGAAACAAAAAATCTGTGATTGGAAGGACAATAGCACTTGTATCCCTTTTGAGAGGGAGAATATTCCACAAAGATGTATTTTTGAGCCTTGGGGTCCAATTTGGTTCGAGATAGGGCATTGTTGTGAACATACACAATACATCCAAAGACCTTTGGGGCAATGGAAAGAAAGGTAGAAATGTTAGGATACATAGTGCTGAGGATGCTAAGGGGTGTTTGGAATTGTAGGGTTTTTGAAGGGAGACGATTGATTAAGTACACAGTGGTGAGGACAACTTCTCCTCAATAGGAGTGAGGAACATTTCTGGTAAACATCATAACTCTAGCCACTTCTAGGAGATGATGAATTTTTCTTTCAGTCACGCTATTTTGTTGGGGTGTATATGGATAAGAGCTTTGGTGAAAGATACCATGCTTGGCCAAGTAGTTTATGAAATCATTTGCTATTATTGGTTTGAAAGATTTTTATAGAAGTTTGAAACACATTCTCAATTAGCTTACAACAACATATCCAGCCATTATCCCACTATGTGGGGTTGGCTATATGAATTCTAGACTTCTATGTGGGTTACATCCCAACAGATTTGTCTAGAATTCATATTTGGATCCGACTAGGTTTTACGCTGGCTGTCGGCTACCTAACGCAACCCTCCTCCTTTATCCGGGCTTGGGACCGGCAGTGGATAATATCCCCTGGCGGAGTAATGATGAAATGAAGTTTGAACACCATCTTCACATGGAGAAATTTCATGAGATGGTGGTGAATGAAGACAATTGATATAGTTGTGTTCCATAACTTAGTTGACATGGTGAAACCAACAAATACAATATGGAAACACAACAATCTCAATTAGCTTATGAAATCTTTTTAATATGTTACAAACTTCTGATTTTTCCTTCATTAAATACACCCAACAAGCCCTAGAATGATCATCTATAAATGTAATAAACCATCTTGCACCAGTGATATTAGGATGTTTAGAGGGTTCCCAAATATAATTATGAATTAAATGGAAGGGCTTAGAGGGTTTATACAATCAAATAGGATGATGTGATCTAGGTTGTTTAGCAAGAGTGCATTGTTCACATGTAAGAACCTGCTCTTTATTGTTGGAAAAATCAGGATACAAAAATTTAAGGTAAGGTAGACTAGGGTGTCCTAAGCGTTTATGCTATAATAAGACTTTGGCATTGGTGCTTACACTTAGGACAACTTTATTTGAAGAGGAATTAGGAAGATTTACTGCAAGACAATAAAGACCGTCCATCACTTTAGCATTGCCAATCATCCTCCTCGAGGCTTGATCTTGAAAAACACAATAAGAAGGATAGAAAATTACATTGCAATTCATATCCTTAGTGATCCGGCTAACTAATAGCAAATTATGTTTCAAACCAAGAATATGTAGCACATAATTGAGCTTTAGTTTTGATATACATACTATTCCCATACCCAAAACAGGTGAAGTGGTTCCATCGACCATAGATATTGTTAGAATTTGTATTAGTCTAGCTGTTAAGTCTCTGTGAAGGGCTGTGTTCTCAGTTGGGGAATGATTGTATACTTATATTTTATGTGTTTAGAATATAATGGAAGTAACTAGCTGTCACAATCCTAGGGTTTGGCTAGGGTTGTGATAGGAATTAGAAGAGATTTAGGGAAGAGAAGGCAGCAAGGAGGGAGGTTTAGAACTGTAATAGAAAGAGAAATGGGAAAGGAAAAGAAGAAGAAGTAGACGTGAGCGAGAGAGAGAAATTAAGAAAGGAAATCAGAATATTCAATATCAAAATCTGCATATCTCCATCTGATTACAATAGCCCCTTATATAGGCATAACAAATTGCATAACCCCCCCCCCCATGCTTCTAACTAATTGCTACAATATCACCTAATAAGCCTATTACTACATTACCCCTTTATTTTATTCTTATTACATCATTGACCCTCCTATACTCCTAGGTACATGACAATTCCCCCCGCCTAAAAATGTTTCTTGTCCCCAAGAAACTTATTATCGTTGAGCCACTTCTCTATCTTCATCCAATTCCCACCTTCATTTTTTGTTCAATGTTTTTTTTCCTCTTTATTCTTCTAGGCTGCTTCTTCTTTATTCTTAGGATTCCAAGAATCGTTATCAGCACAACTTGGACCAGCACTTCAATAGTGGCAGCCAAATTGACCTCAATGGCTTCAAATTCAAATCTGAGTGCTTGAATAGCAGATCGAAGCTTAGAGCCCTCAACATTGTTGTCTATGTTTCTTATGAATAGAGTTTGAGATGGTTGTTCCCCATGAGGATGTTCTCCATAAACCAAATTAATAGATCCTCCAAAATGACAATAAAGGAAGCTATCTTTTCCCAAGTCCAATTCTCCAATACTGCCAAAAAAATCCAATTCTTTAGTTTGGGGCACATAGTCAACCCCATCAGTCACCCCCAACAGTGAGTCATCGCCATTAAGGGAAGGTTTTCCAATAGTTTGTGCCTCAATTTCCTCAAGGGATTCAAGAGATTCCTCAGCAATTAAACCAACTGCCCTTGTCTGAAATTCTGCCACATCTTCGTCCCATTCATTGGAATTTTGTTGAAGTTCACTCTCAACATCTTTCTCCTCCACATCAACAGCCCCTCCTTCCTTGTGTTTGCTGGAATTTCCCTCTAAATGAACTTCTCTTTCAACCATTTCAGATTGTTCCTTTGCCTTTCCTGCCCTATTAATCTCTCCATCACAGATTCCCTTTGGATAATGCCATTCACCACCAATATCATCACCAATGGTGCATTCCTCCTTGATAATTCTGCTGGAATCTGTACACTTCTTCCACTCCATCTTGGAATTAGGTAGTGAATTCACTCCTCGACTTCTTGCTTTCTCCTTCGGTTGCTTCATTTTAAGAAAATCTTCTTTGTTAAAACTCCCATGATAATCCTCAAAGTATTCGGTGGGAAAATTGTAATGATACTCCTTAGATAGTATCATTGCAAACTCTTGCAACTTTTCACGTATCATTTGGCCGAATTCTTGGCTCGATTCATGCACCATACTTCTTGTTCCTTTGTCCAATTGGCTGCTAACTGAAAATGCAGCCTCCTTTGGCTGCCATTGAGGCTCCATTCCAGCTGAAAAGGAAACTTTCTCCTGCTGCAATTGAGACTCCATTAGACTCCTTCGTGCGCCACTTCCCAAGGATTCATGAGCAGGACATTCCATTGAAAATGCAGCATCCTTCGGCTGCAATTG
The DNA here is from genome assembly GCA_036245055.1 of Diospyros kaki. Lineage (NCBI taxonomy): Eukaryota > Viridiplantae > Streptophyta > Magnoliopsida > Ericales > Ebenaceae > Diospyros > Diospyros kaki. The sequence goes on from BSEG01000003.1 coordinate 34,644,232, forward strand.
AGGCTCCACTGATCTCCTTTGTGCACTACTCCTCCTAGTTGAAATCTCAGTGGCTGGAAAAGAAATAGGCCAAGAAATCGTAGCTCTTTCCATCATAATTCCCCACACTTCCCTTCTGTTAATTGCCTCACCCAGTCACCTCTAAAATTGATCCACTAAGTGGCAAATTACAGCCATTGTTACGCTTCAAGGTCAGGTTTACTGGAGAAGTGGGAGAAGTCGCACAATTACAGCAACTTGATCAGCCTTCTAGAGTCACCTAAGGCTACCGAATATCCTGTCTTACTTTCCCAATAATACCTACTACTTGCTGGAATCACTGTCGGAAACACCGGCCTACTTGCCTCCAAAAGTTAGACTGAAATTCTGATCATTGGTCCTTTACAGCCACGAAGATAACCTCGCTTTGTGACTCCTTTCGATTCCGACCGTAAGTTGATCAGCAATCTCTAGACCTTGGTTCTCCTTGCTTGGAGATACATCAGAAGCGAGAGTCTAGGACCGATCGGACTTCACCTGATTAGATCATCGACGAATTCCGCCTTCCGAACATCGTCAATTCCGGCACTGGACCACCTTCGCAAAACAATATTGGAGATTACTTTACCTCCAAACGTCAACCGCCTTCCAGGTCACTGGAGTCGCCCAAACCTGCTCTGCCTAACCACCGACCGCAATTGACAACGGTCGCGTCTCCTACTTCCTCATCCGACTCACTCGTGAACCTCTTGGTCGTCTGTGTCACTGCCCTCGACGGACTCCCACACCAATCGTAACGACTGGCCGAGGGTGGTAAGGCTCTGCTCACGATTGCTACGGATTCACAATCGCCTCCCGCTGACTCCTCCTTCTCACCCAATCACCGACCACAGGCTGGAGGACCACCGTCCTCCTTGAGTTCGCCTTGATCGACCAGTCCTCGGGATCCAATTACGATCGCAGTAGGCTCCAATCGCACTACTGGAATGGTTCGACTTCGTCGCCCCGTCAATTCGGTGTTGTTTCTGGAATCGCCTTCTGCAACTGGTTCCTTTCCGCCACCGATCGCTGGTCAGCTTCGACACCTATAGTAGATTGGTGTCCATCGCGGCTCTCCTTCAGATCCGAGTTGACACTCACCTTCCAGATCTGACTTCAATTACGAATTCAATAGTCTTGACTCCACCACTTGCTGGACTTGCACCCGCGTAAGAGGACGAAGGCCAAGGATTGCTCGGAAGTTTGATATCTTGGCTCGCCTAGCAGCCCAATCACCGACCACACCTATGGCCGATCAGATTCGTTTACGTGATGAAGGCCGCCTTCCTTCTTGCTATCTACATGATCAAACACAGCAACCAGCCGACGTGTTCTTCTTCTACTAGAATCGTCTGGCTGCTCGTTCCCAAGAAAGTCGAACACTCTTCCAGATCACAAGCCGTGATCGCTTGTACCTCAGCTTCCCAACCGCTCCCTGCAACTCGACCGGTTCCGTGACGCCCGCAAGATGAACTGGATGTGAACGACAAGGCCTCCACCTTCTTCGATCGGTTTCGTTATCGTCCGTCGAAGTCCAAGTTCAATTCCAATGAACTGGATCAGCAACGGAAATTATCTCCACGTTCAATTGAAGTTAATCTGGCTCGCCGAAATTCGCTCAAGGTTCTACTTCAATAGCGCCTTCCTTAATCGACTGAAAAATATTTGGAATCTCCGTCAAAACCACTGCAATTCCGATCTGAGAGTTGCTTCTACCTTTCGATTGGAATTAATCGAATGTGTTGGAATCGTTGAATTCACCGACTCATCGGAATTTGCTGCTCCGCTTCAAATCTGGCTTGCTTACGTCCAATCTGATCGGACACTTTCGATTTTCCACATCCACAGCCAAGGAATGACTGCTCTGATACCAATTGTCACAATCCTAGGGTTTGGCTAGGGTTGTGATAGGAATTAGAAGAGATTTAGGGAAGAGAAGGCAGCAAGGAGGGAGGTTTAGAACTGTAATAGAAAGAGAAATGGGAAAGGAAAAGAAGAAGAAGTAGACGTGAGCGAGAGAGAGAAATTAAGAAAGGAAATCAGAATATTCAATATCAAAATCTGCATATCTCCATCTGATTACAATAGCCCCTTATATAGGCATAACAAATTGCATAACCCCCCCCCCCCCCCCATGCTTCTAACTAATTGCTACAATATCACCTAATAAGCCTATTACTACATTACCCCTTTATTTTATTCTTATTACATCATTGACCCTCCTATACTCCTAGGTACATGACACTAGCTTAAAGATATTTCCGGATAGGCCTTGTATTCCCTAATATTACATATCAGTCCTTAGGTTGTAATTGCCTCTATATCTTATAAATAGAGGCAGATAGGTTCTCGGGAGTTAAGAGAGATCTCAACATTCATTCACTTGTTTTCTGTCTTATGCGAGTTCTAGAGAATAGAGAGAGAGAGAGAGCAAAGGCTCGATCCTTGTATTCTCGAGAGGTGAGGCTATTGATTCATAGCTAGGTGTAAGAGAGAGCGAGTGTTGTAATCTTGATTGCTTTCTAATAGATTTTTTGAACGCTTTGACAGTTTGGATGTAGGGTATTTTAATGCCTGAACTAGGATATGTTTTTGACTCTTTTATTTCTATTATTGCTTTGTTAAATTGTTCTGTTTACATTTCTTTGTTTCTATTACTATTGAGTGAGGGTTGGGTGTGAGAGAGTGATGCTTATTGTGAGTTAACCGATCCAAGATTCAACAGATATATTGAGGGATGAGTCATAGGGTATAATCAGTCATAGACCTTGCTGAATTTGTCATATGGTCTAATACACTCGTGTCAATCACCCATATATTCTTAGAAAAACTCTTAGAAACCAATGAATAGTGTTGAAGATTACCTTGTAATGCTAGAGAAGGCATGGACTGAGGATTATTAGTGCTTGGTTGGGCTGTACCTTGATTTAGGAGCCTGTACAAGTCTTGAATTTGGGCTTCGGATAGATTCAAACTTGGTTTATTTTTTGTTGGAGTCTCAGCATTGTAAGTTGATCTGGGATTATCTCTTCTTGGCCATGGCTTCCAATTTGTTGGTTTGCCATGGATCTTCCAGCAATTTTCCTTAGTATGGTTGGGCCTCTTGCAATGGTCGCACCACAATTTTTCCTTCACTTGATTCCTTGTAAAAAATTTCCCTTGTTTAACAGACGCAAGGGCTGAATTCTAGTGGGGCAAAACTGAGTCTAATGAGTGTTGAAGCATCACCTTTCGCTTGTTCTCTTCCCTTCTAACTTAAAAAAAAACTTCCTTGAGAGATGGTAGGGGCTTTGTGCCCAATATCCTTCCTCGAACTTCATCCAAATCAGGGTAAAGGCCATGGAGGAAGTCAAAGATTCTATCTTTTTCTATCATCTTATTGTATTGAGTACTATCAATTGGAGATTCCTAACTAAGTGTATAAAACATATCTATCTCATGCCATAACTCCACCAAAGTATTAAAGTATTCAGTCACACTATTCATACCTTGTTTGGTTGTTTTAATAGCCGATCGAATTTCAAAACATTGAGAGAAATCCTCAAAATCTGAATACATCTCTTGGACTGATTCCCAAACTTCCTTGGTTGTTTTGTAGAATAGGTATGTTCTCCCTATTTTCGGCTCCATAGAATTTATCAACTGAGCCATGATAGTGGAATTTTTTGCCTCCCAAAGACCATAGTTGGCTGCCGTAGATGGTGGGGTAGGAATCGATCCGGTTAGATAACCAGATTTTCCCTTTCCTTTGATCACTAACATCACTGATTGAGACCATTCCCTAAAATTACTCCCATTTAGTTTATGTTGAGTAATTTGTAGAGGATGGTTATGAATAGATGTTGTAGTGAGATTAGATGGCGTTGGAGGTGGGATAGAAGTACTCGGAGAAGAAGTGGTAGAGGCCTCAGTTAGGGTTGGGTTTGGATTGGTTTCGGCCATGGATAAAACTAGAGTGAGTCACTGCTGTTTTCTAATTGAACAGTGCTCTGATACCATGAAACAAGTCTTTGGAAAATTCAACAATGCTTGCTTAAATTAATTCTGAGAGGTTTTAGAGAATATATACAAGTTCCAACCTAATCTCTTTCCTATAAAGTAGGAAAGGATTTGAGCTATTTACTCCTAAAATCTGGGAAATGTAAATATTTAATAGATTAATTGTAATTGGTGCAATTATCTATTAATTTAATTATCATTAAATGGTCCTATTTATCTTATAAACACCATTCTAATAATCATTAAGAATTTATCTCCTATATTTATCTACTAGATAAAGAGTGATAATTATTGTTTAAATCTAATTCAAACTAATTTGATGGGGTTAGTTTGATTGATGATAGACTTTGGTTAGTCTATAAATAGAGGGGTTTCTCTATTATTCAGTATCGTAGACAGAAAACAACATTGGGTCCCCAATCAAAGCAGATTTAAGGGCATACACCATCAGAGTGCTGTTTGCTAATTGGTTGGAAGCATCCAAACTCGAGTCTGCGGTATTTTCTTTTTCATACAAATAATGGCTGGAGGTTAGTGCGTTTTATATAATTAATCTTACAGTTGGTATCAGAGCCTGTAAAATCTCTGCCTTATTTGTTGATTAAATTTCGTATCTGTTACATGACGATTTATGATTGGGGAAATAAACTGTTATTTTCTGCACAATATTTTGGCATGTTATTGCTTGTATTTCAGCAGTAAAAGAACAACGCCAGTACCTGTATATGTTCTGCAACCATGGGGTAGCAGTAACTATGGCCGATTTGCTCATTGCCGACTGCTGCCATGAGAAGTAATTGTTACTGTTTTGTGGCCAACGTTTTGAGCGACCATAACAGATCTGGTCGCTTCTCCGTTGTGACCCGTTTCTGCATCATCACTGTTGGAATCCATGGGTCTTGATTTTTGTTTGGCCAGACGCCATGGACGCCCCTGACCGCGGCTTATCAATTGCTTGGCCATCATCGAATGGCCATGGCTTTAAGTTTTGCCATGGCCGACGGCCAAAGCTTCTCATCATGCCCGCAACCTGCAATTTTCCCATGGACGATCGACCATCATGGCTGGCTTTTGGCCGTCGGTTTTAGCCATTACAGTAGGCGCAGCCATGGCCGATTCTGGGCACAGAGACTTCCATGGGCGTGGGCTGATGAAAAGAGGAGCAGAAGACAGCGGTCATGGCGGCATCGCTGGACCGCGCGACGTTAGTCGTCGTTGATGGCCATCATGGCGGTCGCGCTGGACCGTGCGACGTTCGTCGTCGCTGATGGCGGTCGGAGGCGGCTGTGTTGGCAGCGATGGTGGTCGGCGGTGCTTCCGTTGGCTGCGATGGCGGTCGGCGGTGGCAGCAATCGAAGGCGGCGATGGCGTGTTGGCGGTGGCGTTTAATGGAGGCGGCGGCGGCAAGGGTCTGTAAAACCCTTGCTGCTTGAAGAAGAAGAAGGAGGTGGGTGGGTCGGCCCATTGGGTTTCCGGGTCGACCCACCGAGCGGATCTGGGTCGCGCAATTGGGCGCGCGATTCACGCGCCATGTGCGCTCATATGGCTCACCCGCCCAAGCCATTGCTGTGCATTAGCACAACCACGCGCCATTGAGTTAATTTATTTATTTATTTTTTTTTTACAGCTTATAATAATTTAATTTTTATGCAATTGATTATTGTTAAATTGCATGCTTAATTAAATTGTTTATATTTGGTCATAATAATGTTTATGCATATGCAATTAATTATATTCTCATGTTAAATTTTGATACATGATTAATTGAATTGATATTGTTTATGCATAATTAAAGGTGTTATATATGCATAAATTAATTTCTTGCTTATGCATGATTAATTGTGATTAAATTATTTAAATGTCATGTGATTAATATGATTTTGATTAATTAGAGACTAGCCACAGCATCTTTAATTAATTAAAATTATATATTGAGTTGCTAAGATCACATAAGGTTAAATGACATTAATTGTGATTAATCATATTTATATACAATAAATTTTATCCCACAGGAATTTTTGTTGTATATATGTGATTAATTAGGATGTGATAATAAATTATTTTTCTTGATTTTCCCACAGGAATTAAGAAAAGGAATATAATTTTTAGTCACATTGTAAAGCTTATGAATTAATTTAAATATAATAGCTTAGCCCACAGGCAGTTGTTATATGTTAGTGATTCATAATTGTTGCATGCTTTACATTGGTAAAACATGACATTAAGATATATTAGCCTCACATTGAGTTACATGAGTATGATTATATGTTTATTTTTGCAGTTGCTTTACCTGTGAATTTGTCTGATATGAAGTGTGACGTTCCTGATTTGAATGGTGATAACTATAAGGAGTGGAAGGACAAGATTCTTCTACAATTAGGGTGCATGGACTTTGACTATGCAATTCGAAAATCTGAACCACCTGCTGTCAATCCTACTAGCTCTAAGGCTCAAATTGCTGAGCATGAGAAATGGGAGCGATCTAATCGCCTCAGTATGATGTTCATTCGAACTAAGATTTCAGCTAGTATTCGTGGCTCAATTCCAGAATGCAAGACAGTCAATGAGTTGCTGAAGGCTATTGATGAACAATTTGAGTCTTCAGATAAAGCACTTGCCAGTACCCTAATGACGAAGTTATCATCAATGAGGCTCACCGGTATTAAAGGTGTGCGTGAGCACATCATGAAGATGAGGGACATTGCAGCTCAACTGAAATCCCTGGAGGTTACGATGTCGGATTCTTTCCTTGTGCATTTCATTTTGAATTCTCTCCCACAGCAGTATGGTCCCTTTAAAATTTCTTATAACACATAAAAATAAATGGTCTATTAATGAATTATTGACCATGTGTGTTCAAGAAGAAGGGAGGCTGATTATGGAAATGGGAGAGAGTGCATATATGGCCACTCAAGGAAAGAATAAGTTTACTCAAGCAAGGCATAAAGGAAAAGGTAAAATACCCATCCAGCCTAAAATAAAGAAGGAATCCAAGTGCTTCTTTTGCAAAAAGAAAGGACACCTGAAGAAGGATTGCCTCAAATTTAAGGCATGGCTTGAGAAGAAAGGTAATCTAACCTCACTTGTATGTTATGAATCTAATATGATTGATGTTTGTCATAACACATGGTGGATTGATTCTGGTTCTATAATCCATGTTGCAAATACCTTGCAGGGTTTTCTAAACCAGAGGAAACCAGTGGGAAGTGAACAAAGCATCTATTCAGGCAACAAGATGCGTTCACATGTGGAGGCAATTGGGACATGCAGACTGATTTTACATTCTGGCTTTGTTTTAGATTTAGAAAAGACTTTTTATATTCCTAGTTTCTCTAGGAATTTAATTTCAGTTTCTAGACTCGTACCGTTTGGATATTCCTTTAATTTTATGAAAAACTCATTTGATTTGTTTTATAAATCTGAGCTTGTTGGGAATGGTACATTGTCTGATGGTCTTTTCAAAATTAATTTACAAAACAATGCCTCTTATAATGTAATGCATGCCCAAAACACTGCAGGTATTAAAAGATGTGTAATGAATGAGGATTCCTCTATGTTGTGGCACAGGAGATTGGGACACATCTCCATTGAGAGACTTAGAAGATTAGTAAATGATGGAGTACTAAATGCTCTTGATTTTACTGATTTTCATATTTGTGTAGACTGCATAAAGGGAAAGCAGACTAATAAGTCAAAGAAAGGTGCCAAGAGGAGTACACAAATATTAGAGATCATACATACGGATATTTGTAGTCTAGATATGGACGCGTATGGTCAGAAATACTTCATCTCATTTATTGACAACTATTCACGATATATGTATCTCTATTTGCTTCATAATAAGAACGAAACATTAGATGCATTTAAGGTTTTCAAGGCAGAAGTAGAGAAGCAGTGTGATAAACACATTAAGATCGTGAGGTCAGATAGAGGTGGGGAGTATTATGGAAGATACACTGAGGATGGACAAGCACCTGGTCCGTTTGCTAAGTTTCTCGAGGAAAATGGGATTGTGGCTCAATACACTATGCCAGGGTCTCCGGACCAGAATGGCGTAGTTGAAAGGAGAAACTGAACATTACTGGACATGGTGAGGAGTATGCTTAGTAGCTCCAAGCTTCCTAAATCCTTGTGGACTGAAGCTCTTAAAACGGCAGCGTATATATTAAACAGGGTTCCAACCAAGGCTGTCCCTAAGACGCCATTTGAGTTATTTAAGGGTTGAAAACCGAGTTTGCGACATATACGCACTTGGGGATGTCCGTCTGAAGTAAGAGTTTACAATCCACAAGAAAGGAAACTAGACCCAAGGACTGTAAGTGGGTATTTCATTGGATATGCGGAAAAATCCAAGGGATATAGATTCTATTGTCCATCTCACATCACTAGGATTGTGGAATCAAGAAATGCAAAATTTCTTGAGAATGACTTGATTAGTGGGAGTAATCAATCTCAGAATTTGGATTCTTCTGAGAAAGATTATTCAGATATTTTAACTCCCTTATCAAGTGAAAGACTGACTGAAGTTCATAGTACCCCTCAAGATCAAATGGGTGTTATACAACCAGTTTTTGATATTCCACAAGTTGCTGATAGCAATCTAGAAGATCCAGTTGTGCAAGATACTCCTCAGGAGGATATTGACACAACATTAAGAAAATCAACTAGAATAAAGAAATCAGCCATACCTAATGACTATGTTGTGTATCTTCAAGAGTCTGACTATAACATTGGAGCTGAAAATGATCCTGAAACGTTTTTACAAGCCATGAGTTGCAATGAATCCAAATTGTGGTATGATGCTATGAAAGATGAGATGAATTCCATGGCAACTAATGGAGTCTGGGATCTTGTCGAGTTGCCTAATGGGGCTAGGGCCATTGGCTGTAAATGGGTCTTTAAGACCAAGAAAGACTCATTAGGCAACATTGAAAGATATAAGGCAAGACTCGTTGCTAAAGGATTCACTCAAAGAGAGGGAATCGATTACACGGAGACATTTTCTCCTGTATCCAAGAAAGATTCTTTTCGAATTATAATGGCATTAGTAGCACATTTTGATTTAGAATTGCATCAAATGGATGTGAAAACTGCATTCCTTAATGGAGAACTAGAGGAGGAGGTTTATATGAAACAACCAGAAGGATTCTCCTCTAGTGATGGTGAGCACTTGGTATGCAAGCTTAAGAAATCCATATATGGATTGAAACAAGCCTCCCGACAATGGTACTTAAAATTTCATGATATTATCTCTTCATTTGGTTTTGTAGAGAATGTCATGGATGAGTGTATATACCAGAAGGTTAGTGGGAGCAAAATATGTTTCCTTGTCTTATATGTGGATGATATCCTACTTGCAACCAATAATAAGGGTTTGCTACATGAGGTGAAACAATTTCTTTCTAAACACTTTGATATGAAAGATATGGGTGAGGCATCTTATGTCATTGGCATAAAGATCCATAGGGAAAGATCTAGGGGCATTTTGGGACTGTCTCAAGAGACCTATATCAACAAAGTGTTAGAGAGATTTCGGATGAAAGATTGTGCACCGAGTGTAGCACCCATTGTGAAGGGTGACAAGTTCAATTTGGATCAATGCCCGAAAAATGAACTTGAAAAGGAACAAATGCACAACATTCCATATGCTTCAGCTGTTGGAAGCCTAATGTATGCTCAGGTTTGCACAAGACCTGACATAGCTTTTGCAGTGGGAATGTTGGGAAGATATCAGAGTAACCCAGGTTTGGACCACTGGAGGGCTGCTAAGAAGGTCATGAGGTACCTTCAAGGGACTAAAGACTACATGCTCATGTATAGACGGACTGATCATTTGGAGGTGGAAGGTTACTCGGATTCAGACTTTGCCGGTTGCGTTGATTCTCGAAAATCAACATCTGGTTACATTTTTATGTTAGCCGGCGGAGCCGTGTCTTGGAAGAGTGCCAAACAGAGCTTAGTTGCTACATCCACTATGGAAGCTGAGTTCGTTGCTTGTTTTGAGGCTACGTCGCACGGTGTATGGTTGAAGAGTTTCGTTTCAGGGCTTAGAATTGTTGATTCTATATCTAGGCCACTTAAGTTATATTGTGACAATTCAACTGCTGTTTTCTTGGCCAAAAATCACAAGAGTGGTAGTCGAAGCAAACATATCGACATAAAGTATTTAGCCATAAGGGAACGTGTTAAGGAAAATAAAGTGGTCATAGAACACATTAGCACTGAATTGATGATAGCTGATCCTTTAACTAAAGGCATGCAAATTAAGGGATTTAAGGATCACGTAGAACGAATGGGAATTGGTCTCATGATATGATTCAATTGTATGGACAATTATTTATGTATTGAAACTCTTATTCAGTTGTTTGTTGATTTCTCATTTTTGGTGTACACATTTATGGTTGAGAATAACAAACTGTTTTGGACCCGAATAAACATAGGGTTTATTCATAAAGTTGTATTATCACATTGGGCTTGTAGGAAAGGAATCAGATACATTGTAATACATGGAAGATAATACTCGATTATAGAGGACCTATCGCCATGATTCATGTGTTTAATTTCTTTCTTAAGCATGAGGAGATATGGATATAAGGTGTTTTCTTTAGTTAGATAAATGTACGGACCAAGTGGGAGAATGTAAATATTTAATAGATTAATTGTAATTGGTGCAATTATCTATTAATTTAATTATCATTAAATGGTCCTATTTATCTTATAAACACCATTCTGATAATCATTAAGAATTTATCTCCTATATTTATCTACTAGATAAAGAGTGATAATTATTGTTTAAATCTAATTCAAACTAATTTGATGGGGTTAGTTTGATTGATGATAGACTTTGGTTAGTCTATAAATAGAGGGGTTTCTCTATTATTCAGTATCGTAGACAGAAAACAACATTGGGTCCCCAATCAAAGCAGATTTAAGGGCATACGCCATCAGAGTGCTGTTTGCTAATTGGTTGGAAGCATCCAAACTCGAGTCTGCGGTATTTTCTTTTTCATACAAATAATGGCTGGAGGTTAGTGCGTTTTATATAATTAATCTTACAGGAAACACTATCTCCTAAAAATTAAGAGATAAAAACAGATACAAGATATAATATTTACAGATATTTACAACAATTATCTACTACTAAAACATCCTAGGATAATCTTGATATCTACTGAGTCTTGTAAAGCTTCTCCACTCCTTTTCAATTTAGACTTCTTCTTTTGTTGAATTCTCGTCCAACAACAGCCTACATGTTTTTGTCCTTATATTCAACCTAAATTGAAGTGCAGTGGTTTAACAGCTTAAAAAGGGGCATGGGAATTGGCAGGAGTTTATGAAACATTGATTTTTGACTTCGGATTGAGTCTTGCAAGAGCAAATAATTGATGTTTAACCAAATTAAGAGATATGCCTCCATTCAAAGACCAGTAGAGCTCTGAATAGTTACCAATTTCATTACATCAAGATATAGAACCCTATGCATCCAAGTTGGTTGCACTAGGGCTCCAATCCCATTTAGAACTCTTGAAATATGAAAATCCAAGTAGCAGATTTACAACCTCACCAGGAACTTCCAGACATCTAAGATTCCAGAATATAAAACCTTATCAACACTGTAATTCTTTCCTACTATAATTTCCTTTTTACAAATGCCCAACTTAATAAATGCCCTTTAAAGTAAAAGTTATTTTTGAATGAATGTATGTAATTGCCATGGACATCCTTTTATCTGTGCTCCATTGAAGGGGGAAATGAGAAAATGAGATAATAGTACAAGGTAAATGAAGAAAATTAAAACAGGAAACTGAATTTTCTCAAACATGTTTGAGAACTAATCCAACTTGTACAAATAAAAGATGTGAGAAGATATGCTAGCATTTGTTACTCACAGAAACGTAAATGTCTCCTACTGTGTTTGCTTCCATGTTGAAAAGGTGTCATATATTTTCTCCTTTTATGAAGACTTTCCATTGATTATCTTTCCCATGAATAAATTGTCTTCATTATTGCCATATACAAACTTCTTCCCAAACTGTTGAGGATAAACCTTGTTACTGATTGTACAAGTTAACCTTACAGCAGCATTACATTTACTGATAAAAAGGGTTAAATTGATGAGGCTGGACTTCTCATTTTTGGAAGGCTAATAATATCTTGTATCAATTAAACATTTTTTTAAAAGTTATTGTAGTTACATTCTAACGTAAACTCAAAAGTGAGAGAATATGTCAACAGATAGACAGGTCTTTTTGTTAGCTTATTATATGACAAATGGAGGGTATGCTTCCTATTATTCAAAAGATGAAAGTCTCTCTCTCTCTCCCCCCTGGTCCCCATTTGCATATAGTGGACATTTACTGTTGCTTGCATAATTTAAAATCCTGAGTTGCAATCATGTAGGTTATGGTACGGAGCATAGACTTTGTGAAGGGGTCTCCCCAGATGAAAAAAGGCATTATGTCGGACAATCTTAAGAAGCTGCCTGCTAACAGTGCTGGTAATTTTTTTTTTTTTTTGAGGTTTACTTATATAGCTTCTTAATTTCATTGTGAAATCTTGAGGTTCAAGTTTAGTTGGAAAAATATTGTCTTGCTAGTTGTTAAATGCATTTATTATATATCCATAAATGGTAACTGTAAGTTTTTTTCTCTTTATATTTTTGTTTTATGCTTCTTTATATATATTACATGGTTTCCCTCCTTATTTTATGAATCTCTTTCAGATCAGGAAGGGTAGAGAATCTGTAAAGGTTTTGAAGAGGAAATGCAAAGTTTTAAGGAAAAATGAGACAGTAGTATGGGAAAAAGTTATAGCAGGCCATAATACTTTGGAATTTATTAGAAGTGTTCCTGTATACATTGTGATTGCCATCTCTCATTACAAAATGGCTTGGAATAAGTAAGGTCCATGTATATTTCAGCAACACTAACATTGACATCTTCCTGTGATATTTACATTGTGATACACTTATTTTTGTATTACACTATGATCAATATGGCTTTTTGATACATTTGTTTTGTATATTTTTGCAACTACATTGACGTCTTCCTGTTGACATTTACATTGTGATACACGTATATTTGTATGGCACTATGCTTTGACATTTTTGTCACAACCTAGTGTTTTCCTAGGGTTAGAATGGGAAATTGGAGGAATCTGAGGGAGAATTAGGACAGAAGTGGAGGAGGAAACAGATGGAAATGAGGGAGGATTCAGAAGAAAGGGAGAGAATTTAGATGAAACAGAGAGGGAAAACAGAATTCAATTCATTCATCAATATCACTAATTCTCTAGGTTACAGCCTATTTATAGGCTTTCTAGGTAAAGGTACAAACCAGCAAAGCAGTACAGTACAACCACTAACTAATACATGTAATATCCTATGCCTAATCTACCCTTTGAGGTTGTGACACATTTTTATAACTGATTAGGGGTAAGTAGATTCATGCATTTAGTAGTAAGCTGCAGAGCATACAAATTAGACTGGTGTAACAATATGGCTATAGGGATTATTTTCATAAATAAATGAAACTACTCAATCCTAAAATTTTAATTTGCACCCTCTCTTTCATAATGTGGATATGACCCTAAATGCTAGATAGATTATTAATCTCTTAAAATATTTTTGGCAGACAAATTGTTGGAGAATATGGGTATTGGTTTATTTTTTGTCTTATCAGAGTCCAAAGGTATATGAATTTAGTTGCTTTTAGGTATCAAATTTTGGTTGGACAAGTCATTACCATCTACTGTTAAGGGAGGATTTGTCATACCTTCATAGCTTTGAGGCTAATTAGGCAGTATCAATGGTTGATTGTAGGCATTCTGCAACCTCTAGTGTGGTTTGATTTGAAGCAATACCAGGTTGGGAATTATAGTCGATCATTGTGCAATTATTTTGGAACAATTCAGCATTGTAGGGTTTATAAGGGGGTTGAGGATGTGATAGCTTGGTAGGTAATCTCTGTCATAGTGCCATCATATGATGGCCAATGTTTTTTTTTTTTTTTTGGGGGGGGGGGGGGAAGAGAAACCCAGTGACTAGGGACACAACGTGATGCTTTCTAACTCACTGGAATTAGCACACTGGCCATCCAAGACATCTGTGAAAACCCCTGCTAGGGGCCACATGAGGTAGTGTCTTCAGGTCCCAGGCCCTTAAACTCTTAGACTGTATGGTGGGTGACAACCTAAGGAAGTACTGGGCACTGGATTCCAACGTGGGACCTGACCTCAAACCCCAGTGCAAGGGGTATCACTGGAGGAGCTACCATTTTGGGTGGTGATGGCCAAGGAAAATCATTCACTTTGTGAACATTTTTTTTTCATTTTCTTGGAGGTGCATTAAATACTTATTTGAGTAAACAGCTGTAACCATAAATTAATTGACTAAATACTCAGAAAGTATATTGGTGCTGTAAGGGTGGCCTTGGGCCTGAGGTAGCTCTAATGTGATTTGGAGTCATGTTGTCAAATCGTGGAAACTGCCTCCCACGGACAATGATAGGAGTTTTGTGCATTAGGTATATTTCTCTGCTCTGGTTGAGGACATTCCATGGTTCTCTTGCAGTTCCATCTCTTTCTTTATCATTGATGTTGGAATTTCTTTGTACCAACTTACTCTCTTCATCTGCATCAGAATTTTGAAGATCTGTCAATATCAACCTTACAATGCGGATTATCCTTTATTTCCAGCTGAGAAATTGTTGAAGTTGCTAAAACTCATTCATCTTTTTTTTTTTCCCCCAATGGATATGTTCTGCTTAGCAAGCCCAAAGGATGATATATCTGTCAACCAGTCATGGAAGGATCTTTTTGCTAGCCCCCATGAGTGGTGGGACATCAGGTCAAATAAGGTTTGAAGTTTGTAATTATCTTATCTCATTTGTTTCTTTGCAGTGTACAAATGTCTATTCTCTAATTGTTGATTTTTTGCATATTTGCCAGGGCAATTCAATGGCTGCATCTTTTGAGAACAAACACAGTGGCCAGTTACTCTGGGTTAATGAGTCTACTCCGGAGTGGATTCAGAAGAAATTAGAATGTTTGACACTGGATCATAAAGTTGTTCGGAGAAACCTGGAAAATGGTAGCCCATGTTTGAGTTATTTAGCTTTCATTTATATGTCATTCATTTTGAAGAACTGACGTTGCTGTTTATAGTTTGTTAGTGTCAGTGCTTGGCACTATGTTAAGACTATTCTTTCTGTGTCTTCCCCCATCCTCAAATAAGTTTTTTCAGGTAGTGACAAAAAAGGTGATAGAGACCCTGCATTAAGCAGTTGGAATGACCTTTTAAGAAATCCGCAAAAATGGCGGGACAACCGTGAAGATAAGCTCAGGGGACGGGTGAGCGCTTATATGAGGGTACATTTCTTATGGTCTCGATTGATTCCATTGAGGATATTTTTTATGATTTATTTATTTATTTTTGTAGTGCAAACCAAAATATCCAGATTTTAAACACAAGGATACTGGTCTTGCACTCTGGCTTGATAGTGCTCCAAAGTGGGTGTCGTCAAACCTTGATGGATTGAAATTTGATGTTAAACAAGCAAAGGACACCAAAGGTCGGTATCAATTAACATTACTTTATCCCATTCATTACAGTAGAAGAATATTTTGGAATCTTTAACACTTACTGGATTCTATTAAAGTATAGCACGCAAAAAGATGTCTGTTTCTTATTGGAGGATGTCACACAAACTCTACAGGAAATAAATGAGCTTAAAAAGTAATTTGCTAAATTGTTGAACCTCATCTTGGGTATGGGCCTTGGAGACACATTTCATACCCTTGCACTTGTCATGTTCAGTGGACATGGGTGATCAAGGGAACCAGAACCTAGAACTTGGAAGAACCTATAAAAATATCTTCTGATCTTAACTATAATTCACGCATACAATAAGTTATTTATACTGTATAATTGGTTGAAACGGTAATTGACTGACAGCAAAAAAAAAAAAAAAATTTGTTCGTTGAGATTGACAAATTATGTTTCCTTTAGGATATAAGGGTGCTTCAGCAAAAATAGGGGCAGATGAAAACATTATATTGAGGTTGCATTTGAATATAAATTTGAATGGTTATAATTCTATATTGTAGTTGCCAGATCTGGACCAGGCATTGGTTCATCATTCCTTGTGCCTTTATGCAACATGGTTATTTCAAGGATCTAGTTTATACATCTTTTTGATAAACAAAATGTTCCGGTATCATAATACCCAAGCTACACATACTTCCGAGTATAACATATACTTTCATTTCATAACATGCTTTCAGATTTAAGACATTGTCAAAATAGAAAGTCTTCAATGCGCAGACTAACAGCTCCCTTGCCAATCCACCTTGCTTGCTAGAGCCTTCCTTAGGCTGAAATGGGGACATGCACATGGCATGAGTCTAACTACTCAATAAGGGCCTATATGGCAGGCATACACATAGTCAATGCACAAACACACACAACATCATCTTAGCTTTCTTTCGACACATTTTACTTTTGCATGCACCCAACCTTCTTGCTCATACTTCATTCTTGGCAAACATCATTTTCATGGCCTAAGGGATCTGAAGGCTCACCAACATGTGTCACAAACCAAGAGGGGTCACATTTCATACACCCTTCCAATGCACATGAAATCATGCTATTATGCTGCCACAAAATCTTTCATGCATAAGTCATTTAGCATGCCACACATAATGCACCCTATTTTAGCCAAATGCTAGATTTCTGTCTTAGCTTCTTGCAAAAATGCAGGAGGGCAACTTTGGCAGAACCATCTGCACTTCCATTATGACTAACAAAAGTGCCTGCATTGGTTCTGGCAGTGACACAAAACAACACCTGTTTCTTTTTCCATATGATCTGCTGAGTCATTTTTCACTGTGGGTAGGAATTTATTAGGAAAATAAGGGAATTAATTTTTCTAAAAAAGTCAGTCTTTTGTACCATGATTCTGCTGCTTCATGGTTTAAAAACAATGAAGCTTCCCCCCTTTTTGTCTTCATATTTGCAGTCATGTTAATTCTGCCTAGTCAGCTGATGTTGATTTGTTTCCTGGGACTAGGGGATGATCTTTGGAAGAACTTGGTAGACAATCCTGATAGATGGTGGGACAACAGAATGAACAAGGTAACCCTTGATGTTGTCTTGTTCTACTCATTCGTTTTATACTGGTGTTCCCGCTCTACTGTTTCATAATTCAAAAACTATGCAGGTCAACGTAAAGGGTCCTGATTTTAAACACAAAGATACAGGCAAAGGACTATGGTTAAGTAACTCGCCAGATTGGGTATTGGATAGGTTGCCTCCTTTGAGAGCTAAAAATGCTGCCTGATCATCTCTACTCGGGAGAAAGTTGAACCCCCCCATTGTTGATTCATCTGGGTTCTGTGCATAAAATTCTGATGCTTCTTGTCATCTTTATTCCACATGCTCCACAAGTTTTGCTCAAGTTGTCAACCCTAGCGAAGCGATGACAGGCCTTGGTCCTCTTGTTTTTGATGATACAGCGTTCCTAGGATGTTAATTTACTCATAGTTGGTGCAGTTTCTCAATGGCATATAGAGTTTTTAGACGCCAAAAAAGAAGGCTGGTTTTCTTTATCTGTTTTTTGGTTCCATCCAGGGGCGGAGCCAGAAAAAATATTCAGTGAGGGCGCAATTTACTAAAGAAAAAAATAAGAAACAATATAGTAATATAAATATGCTAAAGATTAACAATATTTATTCAATACCTTACGATAGTTCTTTGCGATGTTTTATATTTTGATAACATTGTACAATAACTTCATTATCAATGTTCGAAAATATCTCCTTCTCAACATAAACAACAAGGCTATCATTCATTCACTGATCTCCCATTCGATTGCGCAATCTATCCTTCACAATGTTCATTGCAGAAAATATTCTCTCGACAGTAGCAGTAGCAATCGGAAGAACTAGTATCAAAGTCAGAAGTTTGTACACCAATGGATATATTATGTTTTTTTTTGTCATAATCAACTTCTCTGCAAGATCACCAAGGCCTTTCAATCCTTCAAAGTCTTTGTTAGAGCGCATATTAAAAATAAAAGTTTCTAGTTGATCATCAAGTGTTAGGAGATTTACTGATGAAAAATCTTCTGGATAAAATTCAGCAAGTTGAATCAATCTTTTCTTGTCAAAAGCAGAGAATGAATCTTTTGGACATAGACATGCTACACAAAGAAGCAACTCAATATTTGCCTCCGAAAAATGATCATTCAACTCTTGAAGTTGCATATCAATGACAGCATAGAATAAATCTACACGAAAATGATGCAAATATGTTATTTCTGGAGCTTGACGTTGTGGGCGACCACGAGCTGCACGGCGTATAAACATATTATCCATGTTTGGAATATCAATGTAGTGCACCTGACAAAAAGAATAGACTTGTTGCACAAACGAATCCCACCAATCATTTCTAAAAGACTGGAGTCGTTGTTTGCATAGTTTCACCAATTCTATTGCATTTACAATATCTTGATCTTTTCTCTGTAATGCCTTTGATAATTCATTTGTCATCGCCAAAACAGTTCTCATCAAGTGTAGATTAAATATAAAATCAAATGATAGTATTGACTCTGACAAATTATATGCTTCACCTTTTTTATCAGAATTTGATCCATCAACACTAATAATTTCAAGCACATCAATAACAGCTGAGAACATGGCAAGCAAACTGATCAAAGAATTATAATGTGAACCCCAACGCGTATCATCAGAACGCTGAAGGATAGTTTCTTGATTAAGTCCCTTTCCACTTAAAATCTCACCATTCTCCAATGCTTTTGCAACAATATCTGCTTGTTTCTCTCGAAGATGATCACAACGTTTAGACGATGCTCCAATAATATTGACCACATCAGCAACCAAACAAAAAAAGTTAGAAACTGGAGTATTCTTCTTTGCCACGGCTACAAGAGCTAGCTGAAGCTGGTGAGCAAAACAATGAATGTAAAAGGCGCAAGGATTTTCTTTTAAAATAAGTGATTTGAGACCATTGAACTCACCCTGCATATTACTTGCCCCATCATAACCTTGTCCTCTCAATCTAGACAAGCTTAAGTTATATTTAGAAAATATCTTGTCTATTGCAGCCTTAAGTGAGAGAGCTGTAGTACTAGAAACATGCTCAAGACCAATGAAACGTTCATTTACTTGTCCACTATTGTTCACATAACGTAAAACAATTGACATTTGCTCCTTTGTTGACACATCACGAGATTCATCAACTAGAATAGAGAAAAATGAATCCCCAATGTCTTTGATAATAGCATTGATCGTTTCAGCAGCACAAGCACTTACAATATCCTTCTGAACATCGGGTGATGTTAATTTGCAATTTAAAGGAGCTTTATTCATTGTAATTGCCTTAATCTCATCATTATGATCACTTAGGAACTGCAATAGGACTAAAAAGTTACTTGGATTATCTGAATTCTCAGATTCATCATGACCCCGAAACGAAAGCCCCTGTCGCAACAAAAGCCTAATACAATCAATTGATGCAGTAAGACGAATACGAGTCACTTCGTACTTGTTTTGACTGCTTGAAGAAAGCTGACTGAATGTGTTGCTCTTGATTCATCAAAGCCTCACACTTGATACGAGCTTTATTGTGTGCACTATCATGATCCCCAACATGAATATTAAGCCTGTCTTTACTTTTCCAATACGTGAATCCTTTACTAACAAAAGCATCGCCGCCTCCTTGTTTACCCATACTTGTTTTAAATAGATAACAATACAAGCAAAAAGCAGCATCTTTTGATACACTATACTCCAACCAACTACCAAACTCTTTAAACCAAGCAGGATTGAATCGTCTAGTTTGTGTCTGTCCAAATGGTCTATATGGAAAGTCATGATCGAGAGGCTGACACAGACCTTTTTGCATATAAGCTCTCCAGACTTGATCTCGAATATTAACATCATAATCCAAAATTGGAATCCTTAGTCCAGGATCGGTGGGAAGTTGTGTAATATCAAAAGTAACACTATTTGATTTTCCCCTATCAACATCTTCTACAACCGACGGAGATTTTCGTTTAAAAAATTTATCCATGACTGTTTCAAATTCAAGATAACAAATGATAATTAGAGAATGCACAAATTCATAAATTTATCAAGTGCACATGTGTAAATTATAATTGATCAATATTAAAATTACGTGCACTTATGCAATTGATCTAACAATCAAAATATCAAATTACGTACCCCTGTACAATTGATATCAAATTACGTGCGCCTGTGCAATTGATTCAACAATCAAAATATCAAATTACGTGCCCTTGTGCAACTGATCCAACAATCAAAATATCAAATTACGTGCCCCTGTGCAATTGATCTAACAATCAAAATATCAAATTACGTACGCCTGTGCAATTGATCCAACAATCAAAATATCAAATTATGTGCGCCTGTGCAATTGATCCAACAATCAATTAACCCAACACTAACATCACATTAACAATCAATTAACCCAACATTAACAATCAATTAACATCACATTAACAATCAATTAACCCAACATTAACAATCAATTAACATCACATTAACAAATTTATTTTCAAAAACAAAACCCCCAACATCAATTAACCTAACATCAGTTAACAAAATTTAAGTTCACCTAATTTTAAAAATGGGATAAAAAATTTACCTTCTTGGATAAAAATGATCAGCGACAGATAGGGGGGTCGGGTCGCCGGGTTGGAGCCTGGAGCCGGAGGGGCAAGCCAGCGACGAGGGCGACTGGGCGAGGGCCGAGGCAGAGGCGGCGAGAGACGGAGACAGAGGCTGTAACGCCCCGCTTTTCCGAGCGTTAAATAACTTAGGAATTTCGGGAATATTTTTTTTTTTTTTTTTTATAAACCATCTCCCGAAAATCCCGTTTTACCTTCTCAACTCACTAAATAAGAATCAATAAGCTAAGACAGGTAATCATCATAAATGCGGAAGCTTAAAATCGAAACCTGATATGATACATAATCAATTTCACTTTATAACCGTATAAGAATCCATACCATACATTAACATCATATCCTCAATATTGAAATACATAAATACATAGAGATTCCATAATGTTCTAACGAAGCTAATCATCAATAAAGCATCAGCTAAAACATATCCGAGTCGGCATGCTGAATCCATCGGCCGCGCCATCACGTGTCGTCTCATCTCAACCTGATCCTTGCCTAAGCTGCAAGTCTAAACTGGAACGTTGAATGTTCCAGGGGCATAACCCATTAGAAGATGAAACTTCTAGTGAGGGTTCAAAACATATATACGAATGCATGATGACATAACATGAACAACATTTGCCCTTAGTGTAACTTCCCTGGCCCGCAAGCCCGGCTAGGAATCCTAGGCGAATCCCAAACTTCTGTGGGATAGGCCTAACGTTATTCCCTCAACGCCCCTTGGGGAATTACGGCTACACTTCTGGGGGCGACATCCCATTCCCGTGCACATATATCAATATGACAATAATATCATGCTATGTAAATTTCACGTCTTTCAATGCAATATGATAAAATAAACATTATATTCATAAATAGCATGCACATAAACATTCACATCATAATTATAGGTCCTTGTGAGAAAACCACTCACCAAATCATACTTAGAATAGAACAACTCACCTTTTTGAGATAAACTTGTATTTTCTTGAAAAGCGTGCATTGCCTCGATATGCGTGCCCAACCTCGATTCTCGTGCCCACTCTCAAAAGTTGTACCAATCATATCATCTCGATCACCTCAATCATAAAAATGATATTTTATCACTAAATATCTCAAAACTCCATTTATTTCATTTTTCCTTCATTTTTTTCCATTTTTCCTTCTAAAAATCCCAATAAATACCATCGAGACTATTTTCTCAAATCCAACTCCACAAAAATTCATAATATACTATGAATTTCAAAGGAAAAATACTGGACTTACCCGGATGGTGCATTTTCACGCAAAACGAGGCTCTTTGGTGCTAGAATCGAGACACCGAGAACTCCAAATGAAAATATTTTTCTACAGGACCTAGATCTCGATTTTATAGGAATTTAGCAATTTTTTTCATAATTTTTGGAGCTCGGACGCGCCCTCACTCGCCCATACAAGTTACTCCACGCGCCTCCAGTCGCGGGCCCCAGCTGGCGCGTGTCCCACACGCGCCGGTCGTCTTCTTCCTCCAGATTCCGGCCAGCACGCAACGCCTCTGGTTTAATGGCCATATCTCCTTCATCTGACCTCCGATTGACCCCCCGTTTGAACCTATGGCTTCGTCTTTTCGCCCTCTACAAGATGACACCAAAAAATCCCACAAATGGAGCCATTTTCAGACTGCTCAAGCACGTTTTCTGGCGAAGCTCGTTTTTCCGACGAGCCGTCGGATCTCACTCATCTCTCAACAAAAATGGCTCAAATTGTACAGAAATGAAGCTTAGGATATGGGCAACAAAAGCCCCTTATCCCATGCTCTCAATTTTCGCCCAAACTCTCGGATCTGAGAGTTTAATTTTTCACTTCATTCGGCCAATTCAAAAACCTCTATTTATAGGCGATTTCGGCCCCATAAATGACAGATCTCGCTTCAATCAAGGCCTCTGATGTCCCCTATTGCCCTTAACAAGTCCAAAATCCACCGAAAGAGCTTCATTTCCGTGATCTAAGTTTAACAACTTTCGGCCACTTTTTCTTCAATTTTCGGCCATTCCATTGCTTGTTGTCGGTCAAGCCCTTTACAAAAGATGCTCCTTGAGCAACCCTCGTGCCATCCCTGTGGCCAATTTCGGTGATTTGATGGGTTGGTCGGCCATGGTTGCTTGGAGATTTTCTTAAAATTGCACTTTAGCCCCTCAAACTTTGGTTTTCTCACTTTGACCCATTTCACCAAGCTCTTTGACTTTTGATAATTTCTCTCAAGACCCTAAAGTCCTAAAACATCAATTTGACCCCTGAGGATTCTGAAAAAATATCGTTTCGGCCTCTCTTGAGTAATTTCAAAAAACTGCATTTAGGCCCGAATCTCCGTTTTGGCCCTAAACCTCTTCGTTTCTTCCTGAAACCACTGAAGGGTTGTTCCTTATGAAAAATTAAAGCCCCCTCAAGTTTCTGTTGACTTCTCGGAAGTCATCTATGACGATTCGGTATTGCAGCCTAATTAGTAGCTGTATTTTAGTTGTACCGAAAACTGTTCCCGATCCAATTTATTTCGATGCTATAAATCATATCTTGGGGTGCTCGTTAATGCTACATCATTTTCCTTTGTCATTTCTGCTCTAGGGTACTCCCGGCAGTCGATTTAGTCAATTTTTTGGACTATTCAGATACCAATTTTCTCTGAAACCTCATTTCTCTAATAAATTACTTATTTTTAATTAAATCAAATTTCTCGGGTATTACATTCACCCCTCCTTAAAAGAAATTTCGTCCTCGAAATTTTCATCAGACCGTTAAGGTAACTAAGACATCACATAGCTCATTACCTAAATACCTCAAATCAAACATCTATTTGATCCTTGACAAGACACCTCGGTTTGCGTTCCTTACACGTCTAATGCTTATAAGCATACCATGTCATTCACATCATTTTCCGTTTGTAGCTCCTTTCAGACGACCATACATTTTTCAATCATTTTAGGAAAAGCACATTCTACCTCAAAACTTTTGAGAATGCCTTCTCGCATTTCAAAAATCATAAACCTTGGGCTGACTATATCATCATTCCATAGACAAGTACACTTGTCAACCACACATGCATTCCGTATCTTGTTCACCAAATCCAGCTAAACAACCAGGCTAGCCATAAAGATAGAAGATCCCTTCGGCACTACCATCATAGTTGGCAGGCCAACAAGCCTCCAACTTCATCTGCCACTCGCGACTATCCACCCGGTCCTGCGTCGACACCTGACGGCCACGCCCTGGGTGATACGAAGTAGTGCAATCGTAGTCCTTAAGGAACTCCATCCACTGTCGCTACCTTTCATTTAGCTCTTTTTGTGAGAACTCGTACCTCAGGCCCCTCGTGGTTTGTGAGCACATCAATTGTCCCATCATTTTGGTAGTGTTTCCATAACCTTAAGAGTACATGTCCTAGCTGTCAGCTCTAAGTCATACATCGGGTAGTTCTCTTGGCGCCTTGGCGTGATCCACACGCCATCATTCGATCATGTTGCACTTGCAATTCGATCATTTGAGCTATCATAAACCCTTACTGCCCCCGGCAGGTTATTCTTATTAAACTCTTCTCATGAGTCCTATTGTGGACATAATTATTCCAGAGTGTTCCATCACTGTCTTTTTCGACAACAGCTTGCCGAAATTTCTTATTTCAAAACATCTTAGCATTCTATTTCGAAACATGATTCCCAAAAATTTCATTTTGAACCCTACATTGCTTCATGTTTCGGAACATAGGGTCGGGACTATAATTACCTGAAAAGCCCCAAACTCAACTTTCGCATGTCCGGATAATTTTTTTTTTTTTTTACCAAAATCTCCGGAATAACAAAACACGTTTTTCCCATAAAGAAAAATTATTTTTCTTCTCTCTTTTTTTTTTTTTCAATTCATTTTCATTTCTTTTCTTTCCCTTTTTCATTTTTTTTCCCCTTCATTTCTTCGTTTCTTCTTTCTTCTTCTTCTTCTTCTTCCTCTGCAACACACCGACCCTGCGCGCGAACCACCGCCGGCTGCTGTCACCTTCCAGCATCGCTGCCACCCCCGACGGTCGCGATTGCCTCCTCTGCAACCACCATCGACGCCTATTCCACCATCGGCCTCGATCCACCGTGCGGTTTCTCCGCGCCCCAGCCGCTGATCGCAGGTCCTCCCCGCCATCATCGTCGGCCCAATCGGCCAGATCCGGTACGCCGCCGTTGCTGCCAGCCTTCTCGCACAGCCACCAGCCATCGCCCGGCCTCCCTCGGCTGCCTCGGCGCCATCGCCGTCCTTGCTGCTGTAGTTGCTGCCAGATCCGGGTCAATCCGACCCGACTTGGCCCGGCCCGACCCGACCCGTCTCGATCCGGCCCGGCCCGACCCGACCCGTCTCAATCTACTTCAGGTTTGACCTATCCCTGATTCGACCTATTAGATCTTACCCATATCTGATTTGACCCATTTAGATCTGAATCATATCTAATATATCCATCCAATTAGGTCTGACCCATATCTAATTTGCTTAGATTCAGCTAGATCCAGATCTATCATGCCACCTTTCGACCCTTTCCTATGTGGTGCGTGCAGAATTTTAAGGAGACGGTGCACCCCACTGTGCATCTTTGCTCCTTATTTCTGTCATGTGGAAGGAACCATTAATTTTGCTGCCATCCACCACATTTTTGGTGCCAGAAATACTTTCAACCTCTTATCCCAGCTTCCGGTAAGTGACCGGCTTGGAGCTGTTATGACACTCTTATTTGAAGCTCAAGCCCGGATTCAAGACCCTGTCTATGGTTGTGTATCCCACATTATTGCCCTTCAGCAGCAGGTTAGTGAGATGCAAGCTTTTCGAGCTTATTTGCAGGATTTACTATTCGCATATTATGCCTCACATCCCCAACCTGTTCAACATCCAAACTGGAATTCTGATCTTCCCATCATCCCTGAGGACGTTCCTCCCCCCAGTTTTTCTGAGACTACTCTTCCACCTTACCCTGGTGAAGCCAGCAGTAGCCAAATGCCACCCCCAGATGACATCGATGAGCTAGGACCTGTCGTGTTTGGCAACCGTCGTCGTTACTGAGCATTAGCATCATCATCAGTTTCATGGTTTCTTTTTCCTTTGAGTAATTGTACGGCTTGATTTCCTGTAATCGTTTGAACTATGGAATGAATATTATGCTTTGGTACTTTAACGTTTCATTCTCTTGTCTTAATCTCGATTGCATTTTGATCATAAAATACCTCAGGCTCTTGCAGCTATTTAATAATTCATCAATTTGAGATAAAATATCAACTCTTAATTATCACCTGATAATTTACGTCCTTAATCAAGTCACACTTAATCAAGCATCCAATAACCTCAAGCTATCATTGGCAATTTCATCATTAAGAAATAATTCAATTAAACCTTCCGAGAATATATCTTGCTATTTCTCAATTCTTCTTACATCTTTTTATTAACCGCAAGTGCCCGTACCATATCTCGATAGGCTCTTTATTTCCATAACTTGCTGACATCACTTAGCAATACATCTCCCGATTTGCCCATCAAGGCTATCTAAACTAACTATCTAGCCATACGAGAGTTTCAATCTCAAAAATTGAAAATTCTCAGATCCTCAATCAATTTGGGTCTGCAGCTTCTCCTACTACAACCTATCATC
Organism: Diospyros kaki; assembly: GCA_036245055.1. Lineage (NCBI taxonomy): Eukaryota > Viridiplantae > Streptophyta > Magnoliopsida > Ericales > Ebenaceae > Diospyros > Diospyros kaki. Next base: position 34,670,602 of record BSEG01000003.1, read on the forward strand.
CTGGCACATCTGTCATCATCTTGATTCTCTTAATCACGTCCAAGATTTACACAATCTTCAAGACGACAATCCATAATCATACTGCCAACTAGAGCAGGTAGGTACTTACATCTCCCATGGTACTCCAATCCTCATTGGGTTTCTTCCTGAAAACTCTAAAGTTCCATTACGAATCCCTAGATCCTCAATCAAAAATTCCTCAAGAATCTCAAACCGATTTATCCTTGAAAATCCTGAATCATATCGCAATATCCGGTTCTAGTTATCTCTCATGGATTCAATTTCCATGCAATCATGGCTCCCAATCCACTATTCATCATGGTGCTTTCAAGTTCATCTTGTCGGGTTGACCACCAACAATTTTACCTGATTTCACAGATCCATTTAGCACACTGAATCGTAGTTATAACCTCTGTTGACTAGGTCTTTTCATCATTCTTTTAGGGTCGATACGACCTATCAATCAACTATTTCCTTTTCGATACTCAAACTTTACTTTAAACTGAGATTGTCTTCTCACAACTCGCCATTATGGTTTTTGGACTATCCATGCTCCACTACCTAAAATCTTATTTATCAAGAATCCACCGATTCTCGCATTTCGTTCTTCATATCCAGCTGACTATCGGCACACGACTATTAAATTAGTTCTTCCTAGGTACTACACTTACTGCCAGCCAGCATACAAGCTGTCATTATCACCCCTATCATATAGTAGACTTATTCTTACATCATACGTCAACCCTCAAATGGGTACGCCCTGGGTGAAAATCGCACGATCTCATCGTAGTCCTTCAAGAACTATCATTCATTGTCGCTGCCACGAGTCTAACTTTTTTTTTTTTTTGTAAAAAAAACATTCATTCTAGGCCCTCATCACAGTCGGTGATTTTCTCACCTCATAAGTAACACTTAAACAGCTCACGAGTATTCATCTATCATATCCATACGTCGAGTATATTTTCCTTGCAACCTAATTCTTTCTTTGAGACAATTACAACACAACCATCTCATGATCTTACTTGGCACTTGCCGAACTAGACACTGAGGTTAAATTTTTCCTCGAGCCTCATTATCATCGTCTCATTATCAATTCATGAAATGACCATAACCTAGATACAATTTAAAAAGGACACATAGTTCGCATTCAAGGTATTACATGCTTTTTATTCCTCAGATTGTGTCTCCTTAGTACGATCCATCTTACCTTAGGTCGATTCCCTAGGCTCCCAGCCTTGATCGACAAACTAGTGGTACGCCTTGTATCCTAATTCATTGGAATTTGAACTCCACACAAGGTACAGACCCTACTGGCTTGTCCCAGATCTTCAGCATCTGATCGTCACCCAGACAGTCCGCTATAATGCTTTGGTCGACGGGTCTCCCGTACCTTACCATAAGCCATTTATCAACCCTCTGCTCGCGGGTCCCTAGATCCAGATCTGTCACTGCGAACACCGAACCAGTAGTGTCGTTACGCTGTTAGGGTTTCTTTATCCCATCTCTCCGAGTCTCATCGGTTGCACCACCGTCTCCTCATCAATGGACGCAACTCACACATCATTACTTGGCCATCTTCAGTCTCTTTGTTTGATCCAATCTGTTGGATCCCCTTATCTTATTTTCGAGATACTAAATTACCCTCGAAAATTCTTATCCTTCGATCTTTAACTCGACAGCTAAGCCGTGACACATTGAACTAATCATCACTAATTCGATCATCCTCCAATAACCGTAGTTATCCTATCTTTCATTGTAAGGATTTCGACAATTGACCTCAAATCATCAGTCCCTAAATCTCTCGAATCTATAATCACGGTTATCGAGTCAACCTTACACTCGAATCATTTCATCGAATCCTTATTCCAATAACTAGATCATTTTTTCAATACCAGCTTTTATTAGGCATTCTACTATTCACCGGGAATAGTAGTCGTCTACTGAAATAGTGTCTGTCGTGAAGAGTACACCAGGTAAGTTCCCAGGAAAGAGAGGTGGGTCACAATGGACACACTTAAGTACCAAATCTTTCCTTAGCCAGAACTTGCCTAGACATGCACTTCCACTACAACACACTTATCCAGTAACCGTCAACACCCAAATCTTACGGTGGCTTTGCTTATCTAGCCACATGCGACCTTTTCTTATATTCGCTCTAATATCGACCATACTCAAGGCTCAGACATTTCCTATGTCTTTAGCAATTATGCTCTGATACCAACTGTAACGCCCCGCTTTTCCGAGCGTTAAATAACTTAGGAATTTCGGGAATATTTTTTTTTTTTTTTTTTATAAACCATCTCCCGAAAATCCCGTTTTACCTTCTCAACTCACTAAATAAGAATCAATAAGCTAAGACAGGTAATCATCATAAATGCGGAAGCTTAAAATCGAAACCTGATATGATACATAATCAATTTCACTTTATAACCGTATAAGAATCCATACCATACATTAACATCATATCCTCAATATTGAAATACATAAATACATAGAGATTCCATAATGTTCTAACGAAGCTAATCATCAATAAAGCATCAGCTAAAACATATCCGAGTCGGCATGCTGAATCCATCGGCCGCGCCATCACGTGTCGTCTCATCTCAACCTGATCCTTGCCTAAGCTGCAAGTCTAAACTGGAACGTTGAATGTTCCAGGGGCATAACCCATTAGAAGATGAAACTTCTAGTGAGGGTTCAAAACATATATACGAATGCATGATGACATAACATGAACAACATTTGCCCTTAGTGTAACTTCCCTGGCCCGCAAGCCCGGCTAGGAATCCTAGGCGAATCCCAAACTTCTGTGGGATAGGCCTAACGTTATTCCCTCAACGCCCCTTGGGGAATTACGGCTACACTTCTGGGGGCGACATCCCATTCCCGTGCACATATATCAATATGACAATAATATCATGCTATGTAAATTTCACGTCTTTCAATGCAATATGATAAAATAAACATTATATTCATAAATAGCATGCACATAAACATTCACATCATAATTATAGGTCCTTGTGAGAAAACCACTCACCAAATCATACTTAGAATAGAACAACTCACCTTTTTGAGATAAACTTGTATTTTCTTGAAAAGCGTGCATTGCCTCGATATGCGTGCCCAACCTCGATTCTCGTGCCCACTCTCAAAAGTTGTACCAATCATATCATCTCGATCACCTCAATCATAAAAATGATATTTTATCACTAAATATCTCAAAACTCCATTTATTTCATTTTTCCTTCATTTTTTTCCATTTTTCCTTCTAAAAATCCCAATAAATACCATCGAGACTATTTTCTCAAATCCAACTCCACAAAAATTCATAATATACTATGAATTTCAAAGGAAAAATACTGGACTTACCCGGATGGTGCATTTTCACGCAAAACGAGGCTCTTTGGTGCTAGAATCGAGACACCGAGAACTCCAAATGAAAATATTTTTCTACAGGACCTAGATCTCGATTTTATAGGAATTTAGCAATTTTTTTCATAATTTTTGGAGCTCGGACGCGCCCTCACTCGCCCATACAAGTTACTCCACGCGCCTCCAGTCGCGGGCCCCAGCTGGCGCGTGTCCCACACGCGCCGGTCGTCTTCTTCCTCCAGATTCCGGCCAGCACGCAACGCCTCTGGTTTAATGGCCATATCTCCTTCATCTGACCTCCGATTGACCCCCCGTTTGAACCTATGGCTTCGTCTTTTCGCCCTCTACAAGATGACACCAAAAAATCCCACAAATGGAGCCATTTTCAGACTGCTCAAGCACGTTTTCCGGCGAAGCTCGTTTTTCCGACGAGCCGTCGGATCTCACTCATCTCTCAACAAAAATGGCTCAAATTGTACAGAAATGAAGCTTAGGATATGGGCAACAAAAGCCCCTTATCCCATGCTCTCAATTTTCGCCCAAACTCTCGGATCTGAGAGTTTAATTTTTCACTTCATTCGGCCAATTCAAAAACCTCTATTTATAGGCGATTTCGGCCCCATAAATGACAGATCTCGCTTCAATCAAGGCCTCTGATGTCCCCTATTGCCCTTAACAAGTCCAAAATCCACCGAAAGAGCTTCATTTCCGTGATCTAAGTTTAACAACTTTCGGCCACTTTTTCTTCAATTTTCGGCCATTCCATTGCTTGTTGTCGGTCAAGCCCTTTACAAAAGATGCTCCTTGAGCAACCCTCGTGCCATCCCTGTGGCCAATTTCGGTGATTTGATGGGTTGGTCGGCCATGGTTGCTTGGAGATTTTCTTAAAATTGCACTTTAGCCCCTCAAACTTTGGTTTTCTCACTTTGACCCATTTCACCAAGCTCTTTGACTTTTGATAATTTCTCTCAAGACCCTAAAGTCCTAAAACATCAATTTGACCCCTGAGGATTCTGAAAAAATATCGTTTCGGCCTCTCTTGAGTAATTTCAAAAAACTGCATTTAGGCCCGAATCTCCGTTTTGGCCCTAAACCTCTTCGTTTCTTCCTGAAACCACTGAAGGGTTGTTCCTTATGAAAAATTAAAGCCCCCTCAAGTTTCTGTTGACTTCTCGGAAGTCATCTATGACGATTCGGTATTGCAGCCTAATTAGTAGCTGTATTTTAGTTGTACCGAAAACTGTTCCCGATCCAATTTATTTCGATGCTATAAATCATATCTTGGGGTGCTCGTTAATGCTACATCATTTTCCTTTGTCATTTCTGCTCTAGGGTACTCCCGGCAGTCGATTTAGTCAATTTTTTGGACTATTCAGATACCAATTTTCTCTGAAACCTCATTTCTCTAATAAATTACTTATTTTTAATTAAATCAAATTTCTCGGGTATTACAGAGGCCCAGGCCCCAGAGAAAGCTTAGAGAGGCTAGCTCAGCCTCAGCGTCGCTGGTTAGGAGGGCGAGCGAGTTGGCGCGATGGCGACTGACAGACTGAGCGAGGCGAGCTGCGAGCAGTGGGCGACCCGCGACCGAGGAGGAGGGTGACTGGGTGAGCGAGGGCGAGGCGAGCGAGTCAGCGGCGACCTCAGCGATGGTTCCAATCGTCCGATCCGACGCAGGCACAGAGGAAGGCCGAAGCAAGTGAGGGCGAGCGATAGAAAGTAGAAGCCCGAAGCCAGCGGCACCGAGCGAGAGCTGGTGCGAGTCGCGACCGTGCGAGAGAGGGAGAAGAACAGAGGGCGTGGGCGGGAGGCGAGCGAGAGAAGGTTTGATTGAGGGAGCCAGGTAGGGCTTTTCCCAAAATTAAATTTCTAGCGGGCCGAGTGCAGGCCAAACTTAATGGCAGGCCAAGGCCCTCACTGGGCCTACATTGGCTCCGCCGCTGGTTCCATCCGCCGTTTAGTATCTTCTACCTTTCCACCAGCTGTTTCCTCTTATTGTAGTTTTATAATAATTCTTTTCTTTTAATCAATGCAAGTCAATTGCATGTAATTGTGGCCCTGTGAGAATGTGTGTAGGTATTGCAGCTTCAGCTAAGGCGCAAATGGATTTACTTATACTGAATTTCAAAGCAACGACTCAAGTCTTCCTATCCCATTCAATGGTTCTTTCAAGTTCGAACTTTTTTTTTTATATATATGAAAAATAATTTTAAATGTCTATATAAAAGGACGTAAAAATATTTAAATTTATAATCCTTTGTTTCTTACGAGATATTAATGGATATTTGAGCCATTATTAGAGGCCAAGTGTGAATTTTAAAATCCCATGAACTCCACTTTTAGCCTTAAAAGAATGCCCTCAAAGAAGAATGTATGTTATGCTAAGGTGAGTTATAAAAATGATGATAGATGGGCTAAGGTGAGTTATAAAAATGATGATAGATGGATTACTCTATTTAATTGCAAGTGTGGAGGGCATTCTGGATTTCTTTATTTACTTTTTGTTAAATAAAAAAAAGTAGAAAGGGCACTCAAGTTCAAGGATATATTGTTGCATTTAGTATGTCTTATATAATATTAGGATCTTGTTGACAATGTTATATATAACTCTCATGTAAATTAGCTAACTTTACACTGATGGGTCAGTGCTACCAAAGTATTAACAGAACTAGAAATTGAATCTATAATTTTGATATTTTCGAATGTTCTTGTGAATGAACCATCTATCATGGCGGACTGGAGCACGATATACTTGTGGACGATTAAATACGGTAAAAAAAAAAGGGGGGGGGGGGGGTTAGTTTAATTGTGGTTTGAAAACAAGATGATAGTTTGCTTAGATTTATAGGAAATGATTGGAGATGCGATTAGCAAGTCATTGATCCATCCCAACTGCCAACATAGATATAGAAGCAATAAATAACCATACAAGGGGCTGCACATGGTCGGTAAAGTAGACGACCGGGGGGTGGGGGGATGAAGTAACTTGCTTTAGACTTCCGCCTTTTAACATTCAGCTTGTAATTATTCTATTGTTAAACCAAAAAAAATAGATATTATGCAGATTAAGTTACATGAAAACAAGAACTATAAATGTTTTTAATACGAAATGAAAACGAAGAAATTAATTTGTTTTTTAAATTGACATAGATAAAATCTGAAACAGGAATAAAAAATATTTCAAAAATAAAGAAATGACTCTTTTGAGTCATTTTCGTGTAACATAAATTTGCCTAAATTAAGCATAACATAATAATAAATTAGAAAAGATGCTACACTAATTTGAGGATTTGTTAAATTTGAATATTAAAATAAATAAATATTAAAATTAAAGTTGCAGTGGTAAATTAGCTACTAGCTAGGGGTAGCTGGCTCTTTTGGTCCCACTTTTGGTAGCTTTTCCAAACTGCCACTCCTTTTTAGGGTTTTTAGATTGGAATCATATTTAAGTATTAGGGTTTTTTGGGTTTTAATATTTATTTATTTTAACAAATCTTAAAATTAGTGTAGCATTCTAAAATTAACAAACCCTGAAATTAGTAAAGCAATTTTTAAGTGGTTTAAAACTTATAAGTTAGGTAAAGTTTAAATTAATAATGTGTTTGAATAAATATATTTTTAAACTATCAATTAACAGTTATATTTGATTTGAAAGAGTTGATAAGTTATCAAAATTTGATTAAAAAGATAAAAATAGATATATTATTAAATAATATAAATAAAAATATTAATTTTTAATAAATTAAATTACAAAATAATGTCTAATGATAAAATTTTATCTTTAATTGTTGATAAATTATATATAATTATTAAAAAATATTAATACAAATATATATGTGTTAAATATATATGTTATATATATATACATTCACAAAAAAGCGATTGTCGATGATAGAAGCAACGGACGCAGGCAGCGAATGACGGGTGATGGAGGTTGTAGGTGGCGGACGACGGTTGATGGAAAAAGAAACGATGAACATGAGCGATGAAGATTAAATGTAACGACCAATGACGACGATAATGGGTCTGCAGATGGTGACCAATGATGACGGTGGAGGTAGAGGCTACGACTCCAACTAGAGAGAGGTGACAGACGATAAAGGCAACAAATTGGGTAGATGAAAGAAGGTGATTAGATTGAAATTTCAATAATTGTGTAAGGGTATATATGTCTTTTAGTTGATTAACGCAATAAACATATTTTTGAAAAGGTTAGTGGAGAAAGTTTTTGTCAAATACTGATAAATTAATTTTTAAGTTAAATAATATTTTAAGTCATAATAATTACCAAACACTTTAAAAAATAACTTATAAACTAAATGAAGCTTATTATGTTATGGTTAGATTGGGCAAAGCCCTCCAACTCGGAAGTTCCTTCGTCCCCAGCCCACTTCACGTCTGTCATATTCATCATATTAGGGTTCCGCCCAACGCTTTCCTTTTCATCAATCAGTCGCGTTCCTCTCTATCTTCCTCACCGATCGCCCGGTCGTGGGAGCCTCTCTGCTATGGAGGAGGAGGGATCCACATTCCCCGTTGTTAGCGACGGCGTCGGAGCTTCTCTCATCAGGGACTTGGCCTCCTGCAACAAGGCCACCAGAGACAAAGCCCTGAAGCAGGTCCTCAAATCCTGGCTTCCGTCACAGTCGCCGGACCAAGTCTCCGACGAAGACATGAAGAAGCTCTGGAAGGGACTCTTCTACTGCCTTTGGCACGCCGACAAGTCCGCCGTCCAGTTAGACCTCATCAACCGTCTCTCCTCCCTTCTCCTCGCGCTCCCTCTCCCTCTCTCTCTCCACTACATCTCCGTCTTCTTGCTCACCATGCGCCGAGAGTGGTCCGGCATCGACGCCCTAAGGTTAGACAAGTTTTATCTCTTGATCCGCCGCTTGCTACACTTTTCGTTTATTATGTTAAAGAAGAATTACTCTTGGGACTTGGAGATCTCACGTCGATTCTTGGCCATTTTGGAAGAGAAAACCTTTTTCGCTGATGACAGGTTCCTTGGCAACGGAGTTAATTACCATCTTGCCTCCATTTTTCTGGAAGAACTTAGCCCTTTCCTTCCCATCAGGTCCGAAGCGGTGGTTGTCATTTTTGAACCCTTGGTTCGCCTCATGGCGCATTGTCTAGATAAAGTGTTATTGGGTAAGGTTAAGTCTAATATTTTCGATGTGTTCTTGAGAATGGGATGGAGTTTGCTGGAGCTCAAGAAAGCGGGAGCTGATTCGCCCGACGAAAATGTGGTGCGACTTGGGAGTATAGCATTGACGCTGGGGTTTTCCACGAAGTTCTATGATTTGGGTACTTCCCATGATTGCTTTCAAGCAAATAGAAAGGTTCTCTTCAGTTTGCATGAGGATTTCTTGAGGTTGGAGAAGGATTTAGCGTCTTCTGGGATTGAAATATCAATTCTTGATGTAATGGTTGATGATGAAGACGAGGTTCCCGAGTTAATACCTATTGCTTCCGAGACACAAGTAGCTGCTTCTGAGGTTGTCTCAGAACCAACTGAAGTTGCCTTCAAAGATGAGAATGCATCTGCAAATAAGCCTTTGAAGAAAAAGAAGTCCAAGAAGGCTTCTAATAAAAGCAAGGATGAGGCTGAGGAATTGGATGGAGTCGATAAGGAGGCAGAGAAGAAGAAGAAGAAGAAGGAGAAGAGGAAGAAGAAGGAGGAGGAGGAGGAGGTTGAGCTACCTGAGATGTGCGCCGTGGTAGTTGAGAATGGGGATGTAATTCCTGTTAATGAGAAGATTTCTAGCAATGGAACAACCAATGACGAAACAATTAATTCTCTGTTTAATGAGTCTGTCATTTCAAATCTTCAAATCCAATTTGAGAAGGTTGCTGATAAGGATGATTCAAGTTCACATGGTTCGCTGGAGATTACACCTGCAACTACCATTTCAAAGAAGAGAAAGAGAGTAAAGAATGTGGGTGGCAAGGACAATTGCAGTCTGGACCAAACTGGTGAAGGAAAGAGTGGGGACAAGAGTGCCAAGAAGGTTAGGTTTTCTATGAAAAATAATTTGGTCTGGAAGCCCCACGGTCCATTGCCTCCGCAGAGTCTGAGGTTGCCGCCCTCTGTTACTCCCAGAGGCAGTGCACTTAAGAAAGGAGTACCTCCAGGCCCCATCAGGGAGATGCCTGTGGTAACAAAAAAGTTTAAGCAGAAGAAGAAGGGCCGAAAAGGAATTAAAACAATCTCTCCTGCCATCAGAAGACTGAGGAAGCTACGAATGCTTTCAATTTAATAATATCCAGGTTATGCATTCATTTGCTTTGTAATTGTTCTTTACAGTGGTTGAGAATTTCAAGATCCTGTGCTCATCTCAGTTGGCTTCTTTAGGGTAGTAATTCTAAGCCTCATTGCATTATCATATTCTCAATCCTTTGCCAAAGTTATAAAAGGGAAAAAAGAGAGAAAAAACAAAAAGGAGAAACAATGACTTGAGTTGGATCCCATGCTTTTGGAAGGATTTTGGCAATATTTTTCTTTCAGGAGTGTTATTTCTTTTAGGATTTAGTTTTTTTTTCCCCTTTGATCTTGTTTCAAATTCTCATGTGCTTTCATCAAATAGTATATTGTACTTGACACTGTAAATTGCCCATTATTTGAATATGCTGCTAATTTAAAGGAATATTTTTCTCCTCTTTCAAGTGGGACACGGGTGAGAATAATGACTGGATGCTAGAATTCATGTAGCTAATTCCACATAGTGGGATAAAAGCTTGATATGTTGTTTTTCAAGTGGGACATAGGGAGGGTTTGTCCTGTTGAGTGATGTCACGGTGTTTAATTAGCTGTTCTTTTTATACCCACTAAGATCTAGTTGCCACATTGACCTTATTATTTTGTTAGTTATATCTATGAAAACAGGTGTAATACTAATATTCATTGATCTTATTGTGTTATTTCATTTGATGTTTATTGCTGTCACAAATTTAGTGATGACCTTTGGTATATATCTGATACTAAAAATATTCTTGGACACTCCCAATAATTTTGGTGATAAAATTCACCATTCCAATCTGTAGAAAATTTCCCTTATGGTGCCCCAGAGACTTCTCAAGAATTTTAGTAATAGCACAGTTAGATGCAGCTACAAAAAATATTCATGACAAGTCCTTATGTTACCCCAGAAAATTCCACTATAGGTCCTCAAAGTATAGCATCTCCACAAAGACTGGAACAAGCTGCAGTTTAACTCATTAACACAGAAGATGCTGGCTAGTGAGCGCTAATGCTCTGGTGCTTCTCTGCAAAATTTGCTTCTCTGCAAAATTTTCCAGTTGAGAAGAGCATCAAATTGGTGATGCAGCTTCTGTGATCAACTTTTCGGTTCATGTAGTTTGGCTTGTCTGAGCTGAAGGCATAAATCTGTTTGGAAGCCTTCCATTTTGTCTCATGTGGCTTATTTGGTGGGAGAGAAATTTGAGAGCTTCTGAGGGTGTGATTTAGAATAACTGAAAAGTGAGCTAATGTCCCCAGATCCAACTCAAAAGTGATTCTAGTTACCTCTATTCGAAGAGTCTGAGCCAGAACTCAGATGTGGTAGAGTAGTACAAGTGGAATGCTGTGATCTCTGCATCTTAGAATCCACTGTAAAGAAAAGACCTGAAGGTGTTGATCTTGATGCCTGTTCATCAGGACAATATGGGTATCCTCTCTTGATGATAATCCATAGCCATAGAACTCCTGGGCTTTACAGCTTACGATACCAAATGAACTAATGCCAGTTGAAAGAATTGTCAAAAAATAGGCAATTTGAGTCATTTTAGATGCTTTAAGGGCATGGGTCTGATAAAGTAATATTGTTTCTTTTGAGTTTTTATTGGAGCAACGTCTTTTTCTTGTGTTTAATGCATGCATTGTTTGCACAAGCATTTGTTGTGCTTGAAGGCTAGTTATATATTGTTAACATCTCACTAGTGAAAGAGAAAGTGATGCTGAATAAGAGTGGCAAACACTCCCAATAGTGTCTTATAGCAGAACTATGGTTATTGCAACAGAACCTTTGTTACGATGTAATAATTGTATGGGTTTTGTCATGTTGTTTGCAAGCAACTTTGATTACTAGCTTTTTTGAGTAGAGGACTTTCTGTTTTTCATTACTGGTTTGTTAGAGAGGTGGGAAGTGTTGTCTCTGTTATTTTTAGCGTATAGTTGGTTATGCCAGATTTTATGTTGGTGTTTTCCTCGTATTTGGAGGCAGAGCTACTTGGGGGCTGGCCATTCTACAATTTGGGCTTCATTCCCATTTCTATGTTGAGGGTTTAAAAGAGTGTCACTTTTTTTAGAGGGAAAGGCCTATTTCTTCTTCTTAGTTGGAGGTAAACGTATCCTTTTCGTTTTGGGGACGCTGCAACTTATTGAAGAAGATGTAGTTCTTGGCTGCTATAAGAGAGCAGAAACGAGCACATCTTTTACAGTGATGGTATGAAAAAAAGTGTCTGTAAACTGCGGTCGTCCGGCAAAAGACAGAATTCTAGCCTTCCACCCGGTTAACTTCTTCCTGATTTGATCTCTCTAAGGGACCACTGTTAGGAAATGCTGAGACATGTGGCAAGCCAAGATACCTTACAGGGAGTTGCTCCTCATGCATACCGAGAATGGAGAGGTTGGCGGCCTTTAGAGCGTAGTATTGATACCAGCTAGAACAAGCAAAACCCAGAGAACTTATGAACAAAGAAAAGGAAACCCAGAAAAGTTTGATTTACTTGCCATAATGTTATTGCTTTCATTAGTGGTGGTATACTGAATTGCCATCAACCAAAATATGAGTTTTGTTTTTTATTTGGACATTGTGATTGTTAAAATCGATGCAAGACATTAAATATTTTACCACTAATGTGGACTATTAAGTTAGGATTGCCATTTTTCTTTTTATTTTCAATTTGAGGCAAACAAGTTAATGAAGTGATTACTGAAGTGCATTATTGTTTTGGGTTGAAAATAATTATCAATTTAGTATTTGCACAAGCAAGCTTCCAAGTAATAAAAGAAGTAATTGTTTTTTTTATTTTTAAAAAATTTTATGTTGATCATTACTACTGTAAACAATTTATTAGATTATTTGCTACCACTCCCATTCCATCAACTCAAAACTGATGATTCTAAGCACGTTCCGGACCTCTGTAAGTGAGCTCCCAGGTGAATAGAAATGGCCAAGAGCATGTTATTGATCTTGTAATTTTGTTTTTTTTTTTGTGAAATTTTAAACTTTACATAATTTTAAATGTGTTTCTGAACTTAGAGTAAAAATATATTTTTGTTTATGAACTTTTCAAGCTTCTAAATGTGTTATTAAACTGTGTAAAATTATTCATTTAAACACTTGATTTGTAAGTGATATGTATGTGCGTTGACGTAACAATTTTTTAACATCTTCTTAACTCCCCCTCTCTCTTTGGCGTCTTTTATGTTTCTTTGGTTGGGCTACATAGATTGATTAGGTTAGATGGGTTATTGACGTGTTCAAGTTGATGATTACTCTGTTGTTTGAGGGGATCAAAGATAGGGCTAGTTTGAGGGTAACATTTTTTGCAAGAGACGCAATCGAATGAGACATAGTCGGAGGAGATGTAGGAGACACTGAAGAGAGAGAGAGAGAGAGAGAGAGAGGAAGTTGAGGAGATGTTGTTGGAAATAGAGATGGAGTTGAGGAGATGTTGGAGAGAGAGAGAGTTAAGGAGATACTAGAAAACTGTGACGTAAGTATGCGTGTGTATTATTTGTTGATTAGGTGTTTAAATGACTAACTTTGTGCAATTTAAGGACACATTTAGAATTGTAAAAAGTTTAAGATTTTATAAAAAAAAATCATAAAAATTTACTGACATAAATATATTTTTGACCTAAGTTTAGAGGTACATTTATAATTATGAAAAGTTTAAAATTTTATAAAAAAAAAAAATTTAAGAACATAATTATGCTTTTAACATACAAAAATTCAGGCTGGAAGAACATAATAAGAAAGAAAAACCCCATGCCATTTATATGCTCTTTTTGTCTCTTTGCAGTGAACACCAATGACCGTTAAAAGAGTATTTATTCTAAACTCAATAATCTCATATTCAGTACAATTCCATCATTCTTTGAAGTGCACCAAGATATTGTTGATTGCTTTCTTCTATAAAAATCACCTTATTGAAGATGCTTGCGTACCTTGCCGATTTACAACATATTCTTGTTGAACTCTTCATCTCCCAACCCAACCCTTGACTTCTCAATCAAAGCATAGAAACAGAACAGAATACTCTTGTTCTCCAACGTCAGCCACCACCCTTTGAGTTCTCAATCACTATACCACAAAAAACATAATAGTCTTACAAGATATAATCAATATAATCATGCATCGAGATAATTGAAAAGGTAGAATTCATATGGCCCAACTTACGTATAAAGTTATTGAAGAATTGAGTGATCAAATAGCTTTCCAGTGAGGAGGATTGTGAGGGTTGAGATGAGTGTGCTGTGTCTAGGAGAAACCAATATAAATCAGACAAGAAGCTTCATGGGTAATTATATTACGATCTTCCACAGGATGCAATTATCACCAATTGACAGTTTTGACCCTCGTGCAGCATTTGCTTTCTTACCGGACATCAATGCAAATGCTTTATTACTACAGAATTTCAAATCCCAAAGGTGACGAGGACTCATAGAATCGTCTAACGTAAAGTAAAATGTTTAGTGGTTTAGAAGTAGAAACCACAAGGCCCATGAATGATGGAAGATTGCAGGGAGTAGGGTTGTTCTTGTTCGTGTAGTAATCCAAGCACAATCTAGAGAAGAGCCAAATAATAAGCCATTAAAGGATTGGGAACTTTTAAAACAATTAGAATACTAAAGAACTAGGTGATCAAATAGCTTTTGAGGGAAAAAAGTTCCCTTGACGGGATTTAGGCTGGTTGATAAGAGTGGGCTATGGAAAACCTACTTGGATTGGGGAAGAAGCTTCTTGGCCAAGTGTATTAGGATTTTTTTGGGTTAATTGTCAAGAAAAGATTGACCTTTTTTGATAATTTTTAATTATGTATTGAACTTTTTGATTTTTCAATAGTAGGTTTGAATTAGAGGCAGAGTTAAGGTTTTGATTTAGTGAGGGGAAACTTAAATGCAAAAAATATAATTTTAAAAATAAGACAATAATGATAATATTAAAATGCAAAAATTTTTTATACATTAGAATGAATCGTCTTGATTTTTTTACGTGAAAATATATGATTTCGAGACGATTTTTTATGTGAAAATCATCTTGATTTCTAATTGAACCTTTTCGTCATAGTCTTTTTCGTTTACAAAATATTTTATGATTTGATTTTTACTAGTAAAGAATATTTTATGAGTTCATCTTGGCGTCTACAAGCAAGTTTTGATTTGGGATTGATCTTTAATCCATTGCCATCTTTGCCTATCATTAGGCTATCAACTTTGTTTGATCGTTTTCAACATCTTGCTCATAGAGAGGTAAATGATATCTAATTAATTTTATTTATTTACTTATTTTAATTAATTCTTAATACATCTTATATATAAATTTTTATCTTCATACTTTTCTAAAGACCTATTTATTGGAACTTAGAAAACGGCTGTAGAAACATTTTGCTCAAACAAGAAAACTTAGAAAATGGCTAGAAAATTTTTTTGGGTCATCGTAATTTCAGAAACGGTTCGAAGTACATTTTGCAATTAAATCAAATTAATTATTAGAAATGCATTTCCAACGACTAAAGCTGGTTAGAAACTCTAACCAACAAATATATACTTCTCTGTTTTTTCTTCTCCAATTCTCCTTCTCCTTACTCACGCCTTAACCTTAATTTCTTATCTAAAGTTCGAAATTCGATTCAGTTGGTCAGTCCTCTCATTGTTCTCACGCCTTTTGTCGTCATGTCCTCTCATCGTCGATTGCTTGATGCTCGATGCTTACGCTGTTGTCGATTTGGTTGTTCAGTACTCAGTTGCTCCCTTTTGCCGCCACTTGCTCGATGCTTCATTTTTGTGCTCAAGTGCTCTGTCACGTTGTGGATTACTGGATTGCTTACTTTGAATCTGATTGGGTGATTCCTATTTATAAGTTTATGTTTAATAACTATTTTTTATAATTTTCTATATTAAAAAATTATATTTACAAAAAAAACCTCTATATTTTTTTATTTACGCTTTTACCTTGCGAAAATTTCCTATTTTTTGGAAAAACGTCATTTCCTTGTTTCCATTAAGTATTAGAAATGTTTCTCATTTTCGTTTTCATGCAACCTAGATCACCATCTCATGTAAAAGGTTAAGTTAGTAGATAAAAGATTAATTTTATCTTTTATATTTTTATTTTTACCCTCAACAATGTGCACATTATATCCAATAGTAAGGAGACAAAGATAGATCAAATGCTAAGTTCATGGAATGTATGATCTTTTCATGGTTGAGAAATGGAGGGGGTTCTATTTTATTCTAGGATATTCTCTTACGTTCTTATATGTTCTAGAGTGTCTAAATTGTTCTAGAGTTATGTGTGGTCTCTAGAATTTTTCATATGTAATATTTAAGGGTAATTGAGTCCATTTAGGAAGAAGGTTCTAGAATAGGAGGAGTTCCTATACATGGTTGTAAGTTGTAACACGCATTCGTAAGTTGTAGTTGTAATATATCCTAGAATAGAATTGAGTATTCCTTCTAAAGGATCCTAGTTGAGAGCTTCTTTCTCTAGAGTGGGTGAGAGTGAGTACTACTCTATCTAGATTGTGGCGTGCTCCCATACTCAAAGTCGAATAGGCATCCATAGAGGGTTAGGTTCACTTTGCCGATGGGGCATTAAAGCTAAGTGCTAGTGATGTGGTGGCGTGGTGTAAAGTTTGAGCCCATGACATTTAGCTAAAAAAATTTCTGTGAATTTAAGATGAAAATATCACTCTACTAAAATGCTTGGAAGGTGTTGCAATGCTTATGAAGTAAAGAATCAACTGAGGTCATTTTGGACCTGGGAAAGATGAAAACTTCAATAAAGCAAGGAAAAGAAGGATTACAAAGAAATAAAAAGTAGAGAGGAAAGTACTAATAAGCAATGCATTATTATTTGAAGTCATGCACATGTATAAAGAGCAAATTTGCATGATGCTTTCATTGATAAAGGAGAAGAAAATAGAGTCATGGAGCATGCTCAAGTATACCCAAAAACAAAAGATAATAACTAGTAAGTGTCATAACCCATTGCCACAATGTAGTGTCTTGGAGAGGCGTTGTTTCTCTACTCAACTCAGAGCGAACTGTTACAATTCCTACATTCCAAGCATGATGTTGTCTAATTAGACTTTCTCCTTGGCAGGATTGACAAAATAAAAGACTAATGCAAACAGTTCATTATGGAACTTAAGCAAGCACTTTCGAGTGAAGATTTGCAGTGTCCTACACTATATTAGAACTGACCAATCATGGCATTCGTGCACAAACCAGATCTAACAAAATTGTTGAGAGGTAGAGAATTTGAACTTCTATAATGACTTTGACAAAGTACTTTCATATACAAAAGTTTTAGGTTAAGTTATGCCAAGACTAAGAGCTTAAAAATTTGTTCCTACTTATTTGGCAAATCAAGAAAAGGTTATAAGCCACCCAATTTATAAGTTGCTCCAATAGATTATTTGGTAAGTTGGGATACTGTAGCATATTTTTTATAACTTATAAACTATCTCAAAATAAGCCAATGTCGACCAAGTAAATGTCCAAATTATTATCCTCATTAGAATAGGCTCTTTATCCAAATAATTTAAAGCTTATTACCAAATAAGAAGTTGAGAGCACACCACAATTTGAACCTAAGTGCACATGACTTGCACGCTACGTGTGCACCATGTTAGTTGAGCTGTTTAGCATAATCCTCATCCATAGAAATTAGATGTAATCTTTCCTCGTCTTCAAGCTCTAACAGAAAAATCAGCAGCACAGGCATAAAGTGGGTGATGTGCCACACAATATGTATTCTTTGAACACCGGATGCAAGCTCCATAAGACACACTATAGAGCTACACAAAAGCTTCCTGCGGTCCTTATGGATTCTACCCAACCTATAAATCGGCTCCATGTTTTTCCATCAAGTAAGCATGTCTCTAGTATCCATACGACACAAGCAAGATGAGCCCAGTGTCCATCAGTTGTGGGCTTCATACTGCCTTCTATAGCAAGACAAAACAGGGTGAGTGAAACTTAGGAGCCCCTGGACAGCACAAGCTACTGACTAGGCATGTCAAATGAGTTGGGTTGGGTTAGCTCATTCATGGGACGGGCTAAACCTGACTTAACCCATGAGCGCGCCCAAGTTGGGCTGACCCAAGCTAACCTGTCAGGCTTGCAGGTCAAGCCAAGCCCAAGCTTGCTAGCCTGAATGGGCCAAGCCTAGCAGAAGTTCACTAAGCTGACTTGCTTTTAATATAGTTTTAAAATTACTTTCAAAAAATTATATTTATTTATTTAATAAATAGGATATAGAACTATTTTTAAAAATACAAATTCCACTTCTAAAATAAAAATTTAGAACTTAGAAGTTAGTAGTTAAAAGTTTGAAAATTAGAACTGTTATCTTTTAATAGTTCCTAATGATCCAATTACACTTTTAAAAATATATTAAATTTTATAGATATATAAAAGTTATAAAAAGTCCAATCATGTACAGTCCAACATTTGGTGTGAGATTTAAAATTTTTTAGGCGATTGATTGTGAGATATAATTTTTGAGCTTCCACTTTCTAATTGTTAGTAACTTTTCTATTTCAAAAATAAATTTAGATCAGGCACAATCGACCAAGCCCAATGAGCTAGACTTCGGGACATGCTGGGTCGCGGGCCCACACATGCTGGGTTTGGCTTGACCCTATCTAAGGGAGCAAGTTAAGTTAGGCCAAGCGGGCATATAAACACACCAATCTAATTCATTATAAGGCTCAAACAACATATATACACACACCTATAATTAGAATATGCAGTTTCCTAAGTCTAATTAAGAATATTCCTAATTAGATAGTTTCCTAAACTCACTTAGGAAATTTGTGCAGAAAAAGAAAGACTTTATAACTGTAACTTACAATACAAATACAATCAAATTAATAGAAGACAATCAAATCAATCAGCGCCAATTAGCACACACTCACAATACAGACCAGATTAGGAAAGTAAGGATCTACTCGTTTTCTAACACTCTCCCTCAAGATGGTGAGTGTATGTCATACATTCCTAGTTTGCTCAAGAGCTTGTGATACACTTGACTCGATAAACCCTTAGTCAAAAGATCTACCAGCTACTATTCTGTAGGAATAAATGGGGTACATACCAAGCCACAATAAAGCCTCATAGGAGTTATAAGAACAAAAGATCTACCAGCTGCCCTCCTGTCATGTTGAACCGGGTTATGGGCTATGGTTATTGTTGACTTGTTGTCACAATAAAGCCTCATAGGAGCTGTCCACTTGATTTTCAAGTCGGTTAGCACAATTTTCAGCCACAACAATTCACAAATGCTAAGGGCCATAGATCTAAACTCAGCCTCAACACTAGATCTAGCCACCACATTTTTTTTTTACTTCTCCAAATGACAAGATTTTTCCCTAAAAATGTGCAATAATCTGAAGTGGACCTTCTATCCACAAGGGACCCTGCATAATCAGCATCAGTGCATGCTTCTAAAGATAAATCTCCTTGCCTCTTAAACAGAATACCCTTATTGGAAGTGCCCTTTAGGTAGTGAAGAATAATGTGTACAACCTTTAGATGACTTTCTCTAGGATCATGTATGAATTGGCTGACCACACTCACTGCATAAGTAATGTCTGGCCGAGAACGAGACAAGTAAATAAGCCTCCTTCCAACCTTCATGGCATCCTTCCAATTTTCATCACTTAATGCTTCAAACAAGGTCTTTGGGATAGGTATGGTATTCAGGTTGGTTAAGAAGGTTTTATGAGTAGGAGACAAGTGAGAGTAGGTTATAAACAAATGGATAGGATGTTTAATGCTGGTTCGGGTTCCTTTTTTGTGGGCAATGGGGATGTCCAAGTCATTAAACTCAAGTTTAGGTTGAGGATAGGTACTTGGGTCTGGTTCTAACATAGCTGGATTAGTGGACTGCATATGTTGAACTGGTGATAATGTAGGTTCAACATTGGGATTACAGGGTTCTAAACACGGGTCAGATAATCCAACATGTATATAATGAAAATCTAAGGCCGTTCTCTTTGAATAAACCTTTAGTGGACAAGGAGAAGTTAGATGTTTTTCCTTGTGTATCACTTTTAGAGAATCCTATGGAATATCCTGAGGAGAAGACGAAGAATGATTTGAGGAAGAAGGAAGAATAGGGAGAAACAATTCCCTATTCATTTCTTCTAAGAATTTAGTCTCCCCTTTAGGATAGGAATCACTGAAATAGGAATTCTCTTTTACAAAACTTATATCAGCTGAGAGACAAAACCGTTTAGATGGAGGATGAAAACACTTATAACCCTTTTGAGTGGAGGAGTATCCAACAAAGATGCATTTAAGGGCTCTAGGATCCAATTTCCCTCTATTAGGTGAGTGATTATGAACAAAAATCATCCAACCGAACACTTTAGGACAGAGACCATTAGAAGGCATGAAATCTGGAAAAGCTTTAGAAAGCAACTGAATTGGGCTGTTTGAATCAAGACTTCTAGAGGACATCCTATTGATGGGATAGGTTGTTTTCAAGGCTGCTTCTCCTCAATAATGTTTAGGAACATTATTGTGAAATAGCAAAGCCCTTGTAACAACAAGTAAATGCCAATTTTTTCTCTCAGCTATCCCATTTTGCTGAGGGGTATAGACACAAGAACACTCATGGATTATACCCTTTTGATGGAAGAAATTAGATAGGGTTTAGTTGAAAAAATCTTTGGCATTATTTGTTTTGACTCTTTTAATTTCAGCCCCAAATTTGGTCTTAATCATGCAAAAATTGGGAAAGATGGTACAAACTTATGATTTAGCCTTTAAAAGATAAAGTCAAACCACATGTGTGCAATCATCCATGAACAAAACAAACCATTGAGCCCCGGATAGATCAGGAATTGGAGATGAACCCCATATGTCATTGTGAATTAAATCAAAAGGAAGAGAACTTCTCTTATTAATGAGAGGGAATGAAGCCCTTTTATGCTTAGCAAGTTCACATACATCACATTGGAAGTCTCTAGCATCTAATCCACTGAACAAAGAGGGAAACATGAACTAAATGACTCTAAAAGAGGGGTGTCCTAGCCAAAAATGATGAAGCCAAATTAAGTCTTTATTAGGTTTAACTAAAAATCATACATGGAAAAACTTTCCTCTTTCAAGCTGTCCACTAGGGTCTTCAAGATGATAGAGACCATCCTCTACCTTAGCACACCCAATCATCTTTCTCGAATCCTTTTCTATCAATTCACAAAAGGAATGATGGAAGATAACATGTCAGGTAGCATCACAGGTTAGTTTTTGAATGGAAACTAAATTAGTGAACAACTTAGGAACATGCAGGACATCCCTTAAGGTTAGATGGTGATTAATGAGTATATCCCCTTGTCTAGCCACTATTGTCAAGGATCCATCGACCAACAATATTTTCCTTGTACTAGGGTAGGGTTTGTAGGATAAAAATTTGGTAGAGAAAGGTGTCATATGGTCCGTAGCCCTAGAATTAAGGATCCAAGTATTTCTTAGGGTTAAGTTTGAAGTATGAAAGTTAAATGAAGTGGAAGTGATACCTGTGAAGGCTAGGTTAGAAGTACCTGCCCCTAGCACCTCAACAGACTTCTCAATTTTTCTATTTCTTCTCGATTCAGCTCTATTGAATTAGATTGATCTGGAGCCTTATCCTCCTCACTTTGCTGGCTACATAGGCTTGACCTTTTGATTGTCCTCCTTTAGCTGGCTTGTCATGAAGCTTCTAGCATTTGTCCATCGTGTGTCTAGGCTTCTTGCAGTAGGTGCACCACAAATTATCCTTGGTTGTGGCTCTTACTAAGTCCAAAGTCTTCCTTACTTATCTTGCTATCCTCTTCTTATCGAGTCCTTTCAAAGTTAGGAGGAATGAGCTCTCCATAGGGCTTGTCTCCAGCATTACTCCACTTCTGCCATCTTTGCCCACACTATTGAGATTGCTTCATTTAACGAAGCCAACTTAGACTTGCCAAGGATTTGGACCCTAACAACATCATTGAATCCTGTAAGAAAATTGTAGGTTCTCTCATTTTCCACAAACTTCTTTTGGATGGAAACATCCTTATTACACTTCATTTGGATACACTGATAGTGATCCAATTCTTGCCACAAGGTTTGCAAAAGATTTGCATACTCGGTTATAGATTGAGTCCCTTGTTTAGTGGCTGCTACCTTGGTCCTGATTTCATAGATTTGAGCAACATCGTTTATCTTAGAATATGTGATCTTCAAAGCTTCCCAGACCTCCTTAATTAGCTGTGGAAAGAAATATCATAGTGTCACTAACCTCTGGAATCATTGAGTTCCAGAGCCAGAACATCACAAGAGAGTCTTCCTCATCCCAAGAGGCATATGTAGGATCACTTTCCTGCGGCCTTGTTCCAGGCAAGTGACTTAACTTCCCCTTGCCTTTCAAGAACGTCCTAATTAGCTAAGACCACTTAAGGTAGTTCTTCCCATTCAACAGGTAGGCCGCTTGGACGTTTTGTAACTCACCATTGGAAATCACCCTACCACTGGAACTGCCTATGACAGCAGCATCATTGGTGCTACTGAATTCTATGGTTTCAAACAAGTCTCAAGTTTTATGAAAGAAGATTGGATCAAAGAAGGTTTTTGGGCACAAACACTCGAGAATAGAGCTTAGGGCTCTAATACCATGTCAAAAGAGACGAAAAACAATCCAATCTAATTCATTCTAAGGCTCAAACAGCATATATGCGCCTATCATTAGAATAGGCAGTTTCCTAAGTCTAGTTAGGAAATCCACACAGAAAAAGAAAGACTTTACAACTGTAAATTACAATACAAATACAATCAAATCAATAGAAGACAATCAAATCAATCAGTGCCAATTAACACACACTCACGATATAGACCAGATTAGAAAAAAACCATATTAGGAAGGCAAGGATCTACTCATTTTCTAACAAGACCTCTGAAATCCACCTTCCACAGTAAATCCATCAGAACTGCACTATGCTTTTCTTATTCTTTTGTAAATTTTGTTTCAGCAAGCAAATAGTGTGGATCCTTTGAACTGCTCTCTGCTCTCCACTATCCAATGTAATGCGAAATTTTATGCCAGTGGCGACCAAGTATTTGTCTAAATTATCCTCATTAAATGAGCTCTTTATCCAAACAATTTAACTACTTATTACCAAATAATCTCTTATAGTGTATAAACTTTATAGATTAAAACTTCCTATGATTGAAGCTAAACCAAACGGGCTCTAAATTTTTGGATCCTAAAGTGCACATGACTTGCACACTGCATGCACATCATGTGAGTTGAACTATTCATCTTCATCCTCATCCACATAAATTAGATGTAGTCTATCCTTGTCTTCAAGCTCAACAGAAGAGACCAATAGCCTGTACACAAAGTGGGTGATATGCTATACGATATGTTTTACTTGAACATTGGTTGCAAGCTCCATAAGACACACTGCAGATGCTACATAAAACCTTCTAGTGGTCCTTATGGATTCTACTCAACTCGTCAATTGGCTCTATTCTTTTGACATCAAATGAGCATGTCTCTAGTATCAAGTAAGATGAGATCAAAGCCAATAAGTTACAGGCTTCATAGTGCCTCCTATAATAGCAAAAAGAAAGAGGGTGGGGGTTTGCTTTTAGTTCTAGGCATTTTGAAAATCAAGCACTTTGGTTCAATTCATTTATTTCTAAAATCCTAAGTTTACGCACACCTAGTAATTATAAGACTGGAGACATCTTAATCGAAGAGGTTACTGAAGAATTGAGTGTTCAAAAAGGATGTGAGGCATCTTTCAGTCCAATTAAGAAGGATTTGAGTGTTGGAGATGAGGTGCACACCATTAAGGGAGGGCCAGCTTGAATTGGATAACAAGCTTAATAGGTGATATTATTCATTTATGATTAGAGTTCTTCATCACTAATTAACTGTTTGTCCCCTGTGCAAAATAATGTTCCCTACTACAACATTGTGAACTATTTCTTGTTATTGAATTTTTAGATCCAAAAGTACAAATGGCTTGCATGTTACATGCAGATCATCTTGAAGTGAGAACACATAAAAGGATCAAATGACAATTCATAGAAAGTTTGACATTTTTAATAGCTGAGAAGTACAAGGCTTAGCAATGAGGGAAAATTTCTTGGTAGTATGATTGGTAATGTAGTAATCCAAGTACAATGTACAAGAGATGCACAATAATAAGCTAGCATAACCCTAGAAACTTTTTAATGTAAGAGGTTACTAGGGAAGAAAGTCAAAGTCTATATTCACTTCAAAAAAACTTCTAGACTCTTCTTGACTTAATACTGATGAGCAAAGCTGAAACTAAAATAGACAATCAAGAAGCTAATAGCAAAGAAGTTCACTATTCACCTTTTGAGTATCTATTTCTTGAGGTAGGTTTACCTTCAGAAAATGACAAAAAGGTTGTACTATGTCCTCACAAAAGCTTTGGACAATAAACCACTGAATGTTTTCCCTGTCTCCAAGTGGAAATGCTCTAGATAAGGGTTGTCCTAAAAGGCTTGCCTAGAGAGAACACACATTGATTCAAGAGGTTACACTGAGTGGCGATGCTATATCAAATAAGATATCTAATGGGGCAAGCAATTTAAAAGTAAATGCATAGAGACAGTTGGGGATGAAGGCTACTCTTGGAACTGTTGTTGAGGAAAAGGCTTCCAAGCATAAGTCAGGGCTAGAATGATTCAACAACAAATCCATTGAGAGCAAATTAGGCCAAAAGGTACATCGAAGAGAAGGAGACAAAACTTCTTGAGACAAAGAAGAAGATTAGAAGCATGGGAGGGGAAAAGCCACTTTAAAGAAAAATGGGACAAAGTTCTCCATTGTTGATAGTGAGATCCTTCGTTAAAGCCCTTTGCAAAATTAATTAAAGATGAAAGCCACTTAAAGGAAACAACCCCAAGCCAAGTTCCAGGAGAAAGCACACACCAAGGTAAGAGAAAACATTTGATACCACAGGGTATGGAGATAATTTGGTTGGTTCAAAGGTTAAGGTTTGGTGGCCAAAAAATGTGTAAAAAATATGTAGTTATTCAGTTTTGCATATTCCATTTGAGTGTATAGTTTGCTATAATTTTATTTATAGGATATTTCTTTTCCTTGTTTGGTAGTTTCAGAGTCATAACCGACTCTTATGAAGCAGTTACATCTGTACCATATATATTGCTCTGTGAATTTTGAATGAAAGCAAATTGATTTTTTTATCAAATTCTACATGGTATCAGAGGAGTCCTAACACCGATTTGTTCATTCCAAGTCTGCGATTGATTTCATTCCAAATCTGCATCTGATAATTTTGGTTTGTTCTTCTCAATTATTACCTGATTCCATTTCTATTCAATTGAGCATTTGGATTCTGTTTCTCTTGTGTTTTTTCATCTACAGTGGCTTTTACTGTTGAAGTTTCTTCTTCCTCTCAAATTCCCTCAATTTTGACCCCAACAGAAGGATCCAATTCCTCTGCTCTTCTTATTACCGAACATAAACTGAATGGCCACAATTATCTATAGTGGTCTCATTCAGTTATGATGTTCATTTGTGGCTGAGGAAAGGATGATTATCTCATTGGTGCTACCCCTAAACCGAAGACTAATGATCCAATGTACAAGGTGTGGAAGACAGAGAACAATATGGTCACGTCATGGCTTATCAACTTTATGATGAATGAAGTCGGTGAAAACTTTATTCTCTATGAGATGGCATAAGAAATCTGGACAGTCTCCAAGGAGACATACTCTGACATAGAAGATGCAACAGAAACCTTCGAAATTGAAGGAATACTCCATGATATTTGTCAAGGGGACCGCACCGTCACCCAATATTTTAGTTGACTGGCAAGATATTGGCAACAACTTGATATGTATGAGACAAAAGCATGGGAATGTCAAATTGATGTTGGAAAATACAAGAAGATTGTTGAGAAGAAGTGAATAAGTTTTGTTGGGTCTCAACAAAAATTTAAATGAAGTTCGGGGTAGATTTTAGCCATCAAACCTCTACCAAATTTGCGTGAAGTTGCCTTAGAAGTGTGACATGAAGAAAGTAAAAATCCGTGTACAAGAAATAGAGATAGTTAGGTAGTTAAATAAACTATAGGGACAATTTTTTCATTCATTATACAATTATTTATTTTCTAAGTGGCAGTTTTTTTTGTGTAACTACCACCATATGAGCAGTTACCATTTGTGTATAAATTTGTCTAATCCAAATAATAAAATGAGAAGTTTAAAATCCAAACTTCTTCAAGATGGACCTAAAACAAAATCAAACCAACAAAAACCTCACATGCTAGCATAATTCCTTTTAGAGACTACTCACCACTGTAGACAGTATTAACTCAAAATACACCTAAAGGATTGAAGTCATGGGGTTGGAAATACACTAATCCATGTCTTTTTCAGCTTCTCCTTGCCGTGTCTTTGATAGTTTAAAGGCTGTCCTAAAGGATGAGTGATTCGAGTTGAGCAGAGCAGTTTGTTTTTCATCTTTTCATGGAAAAATGTGGTTGAACTTGGAAGCAATGGATCTCCAATGTCATGCTCCTGTTTTTGAATATCAGTGAATCAAGCTTCAGGTCAAATTTTGGTCATTAGTTTCTCCTTATTTTTCATTGTCTAGGGGCGATGGTTTCTCGATGTATCTTGGTAGTAATTCTGTCATTGGGGGTTTTGATTTTTGTATCTCATTCTCTATCTAGTTTAGGTTTTATTGGGGTTGTTCGTATTAGGTAAGGAGGTTGTGTCGCTGCTTCTATTGGCCTTACTTTTATGCATTAATACAATATAATCTAACCTTCTTTTAGAACCAAAAAAAAAAAAAACATGCAAAATGCACCTTACATAACACATATGTTCCCAATAATTGTGTCTTCTATGAACACCATATTGGTACCTCAGTAATAAGTTCATAAATACATTTCTTCTTGGAAGCCAAGCTTCATGAACACAATACAAACTCAAAATAGTAATGTATCATTATACAATGTCCACAAGCATTTAGACTATCCAAAGCTATTTTCATTTTTACAAGCGCAAGCTTGAGTTCTCACTGTCCAAGACATGTTGGTGTTTGTCGATACAATGTTTGCTATACTAGGTTTCCCCCTGAGGGGACCAGTATTCATTAGCATCCTGAGCTTGTATAAGCATGGTAAAAGGAACATGAGGCAGATATTAATTAGCATCAAGACATTTATTGTAACGTTCAGATAGCCTAAATTTCTTACAACGGAAAGAAACAGTAAATTGACCACCAAGAAAATGAAATAAATGATCATGCTTTTGATTAGCAATGCAGAGATTTCTTTCCTGATATCACAGCTATTTAGCAGGTTGCTACAATCAGCCCCTTACATGCCCACAAAGGCACAGAATAACCAGTAGCTCTGAATAATTTAATCCAAAAGCATCAGCAAACAAAACATATTAAAAAATATGGTAGCAGCAACAGCTAAGAATAGACTAGCCGCTTGAGTCGAGGAGAGTATCCAACATAAAATTTTGACACATTGTTCTATTGCATGGATTTGCATTGTTAATGTCACTTTTATAAGTCAATTGACAATATGAATGCCATGCCACCGACTCTAACTTGCTTAGGATAAAGAGGAGTTGATGATCATGATGAGCATAAATATAATTATTCTTATCCAAAACACACTCAACCCTTGCAATAGATTTTGCCTACTTACCTAAAAGCTCACTTTGTTTTTGTAAATATCAAACATTTTTGTTTCTTTTTTGAGCTAGGATCATTTTCCGAAAGATATTTGCTCAGCCACTAATTTTACTTCACCTAATTGACGACAAACCAGTTTGGGCAAAAAGTTTATAAATAAAGCATCTCACAAACTTTAACATACCATTGTAGAAACTTCAACTTAAAACCAAGTGAAATTACTATATCTTGGATGGCCTGATCTCTTGGATAATTAAGAGACAGAGAAAGCAAGAGTTGATAACCAAAAGGAAAAAAATAGCTTTAAGAAGTACAAAACATGAAAGGTCTAAACGCATATGCACTGATGAATACAATCATGGATACAGAATCCACATGCCATCCACAAGGAGACAATGTTTCTAAAGTTAACTCCTCAAGTCTAAGAATTAAATTCATCAACCCTACACAAATCTACTTTGTGGTGATTATTAAGATAAATAGGGTTGTGATTGGTTGCAACCATTAAACTTGTTGTAGTGCATCACATCATTATCTAGTATAGAATCTCTTATATTCTTAGCTAGGTAGTCTTAAGCTCAAACAGGAAGTAATATGCATTATCAGATATAGCACATGCATGATATCAGAAATCATCATATTTAAGACACATAAATTTACAATCATTTGAAATTGTCAACTAGGAAAGGTAAAGATATTCTTAACCAAATGAGAGAAAAATCAGTTCTGAAACAAAGTTTAAAGAAGAAACAGGGAGAACTTGCCGAAAGTTAGCATCAGACATAAAATAGGTCTCTGTGCAGGGATGCATTGTGAACCATGGGCAAAGTCCTATCAAATCACTAGGACACAGCTTCAAATCAAAGACCTCCCTAAAACTCCCGTCCTTGAAGTTATAGGATATGAGCGTACCCGGTATGTACAAGACCATGCACGAATCCACTTCAAGATTCCTGGGAAAAAAGGAACCCCTCATGGGGGATGACTGCACTTGGATAACTATCTCACAACATTAATCAACAGTCATAGTTTTGTCCAATGACTACATCTAACATACAAATGTACTGGTCATCCCCACCTTCGCCCCCCTCCAAAAAAAAAATGCTTCCTCTGAGGGGAATATACTTAGCAAGTAGCATCTCAATTACATTCAATGCAGCACTTGGACCTCTGATGTCATACTTTTGACCAATTCCAGAAAGAGAAATAGAAACATGACCAGTATGTCACTACTTAAGAGTTTGAACAGGCACCATTACAGGTGCTATATGACTATACAAGGTATAAACCTAAGCTTAATTGATAAGTGGCAGCTCTAAGACTTGAAGTGTTGTCATGCTTGATATTCAAACTTTAACAATTGCGGAAGCAAGGGTACATTACTTGTGTACCTACTAGTTATATGAACTGGTTGATTCCAACAAAGTGCTGATATCTTTGACCAATAAGTAACATATGCTGTAGAGCTTTTAACCAACATCCCCTTCACAGAAGCAAAGAATCAACTTTAAAAAGTTGAAGAAAGAATGAATGTCTTATGCAGCTTAGAGATGAAGCTGTTTAAAATACTGAACATCTTAATGGATAAGATGACACAAGATTAAGGTTCATATAACTAAGAAGTATGGCATTAACTATAAGTTCTTAACTATAAGTTTATAACCAACATGATAAATTGAAGGATAGAACAGATAACAACAGCAATTCACATGTATTCCTTGAGAACTTGTAAAACCACAGCAAAAATATTGATGCAAAACCAAATAGAAGAACACAAGAAACAACTCAAAATCACTTAGTAAACTAGAATCAAAATCAATAATCAACGCTAGTTTCAATTACAACCTAAACTACTATATATAGGAAACTAATACCTATAATCCTTTCCTAAAATTCCATAATCCCAATCCAATTAGGACTCGTAATAGAAGCAAATAACAAAAGGAAACAAACAAAATTAGGAAACAGAAGAAAATAGGTAATAAAAAAAAGAAATAAAATAAAAAAATATTAATTCCTAGTATCTTCTTTTCTGTCCTACACCAAATATGCTGTAGTGATGAACTACTCAATAAGCATTTTAAGGACTTAGATCCCATGTAAATGCTGGACGAGGTGATGGGATGAGGCTAGACTTCAATCCAGAACACTTTATTGAACAACTGATAATAGAAATAGTTCTTTTTTTTCTGATAACAGATTTAAACATATTGTCAGAGAAAAGATTCCTGCAAAATTCTTCTCTTTTCATATATTTCGACTACTAAAATCCCACTGCACTACAAAATTCAACCACATAACAGGAGATTCTCATTGACAGACATCAATTATTTCCATAATTAAGGAGTCTTCAGTGGTAGACACAAATTTGCCACAACATTCACCATATATATTCAGCAGTGATACTTGAGGAAGCAACACATACAATTAACTAGGTAATATACACCACAATGGAAAATGAAATAAAAATCTGTACAAAATTGTAAAAGAAATATCTGTGAGCTACTTGAGATTAGAAAAAGAATTCAGAAATTGTTGGGTCCAAGCCAGTTTAGTTTTAGAACTGATGCATACTACACTCCCAAGTTGCAGGTAGGCAATAGTACAGTAGGTTCAAGTAAAGATACCCATCAACATTATCACCAGCTGCACAACCACCACCAAGGTAACTGTATCCCAACCCCACACTAATAAGCACACAGTTAGTTTTTTTTTTTTTCCACATCGGGTTGGGGGGGGGGGTGCATGAACAACCTTCAACAAGTAATGTACTCCATACTAGAGTATAAAACTGCATTAATAGTCGGAGAAGGACAAAGGAAATCTCACACTCTTAATATTTTGAAAGCACTAGCTGAAAATCCTATGAAATGCAAAAACTACCAATGCTGCTGTGGTTGCATTATGTTTTGATACAACAATAAAAATGGGTACTGTTTTTGCATGTTATTATGATTCTATTCCTCATTTGTGTTTTTACAAGTCATAAAATTTTATTAAATAAGTATGAGAGCAAACAATTGAGTCAATATAGATTTTGCCCCCAATTTTCCACATGAATATCATCTCACAGTATTTCGGAGCAACATTACAATATTACATGTGTGTGTGTGTGTATCTCAAGTGATGATTTGACAATCAACCTACATGAAAGCACAAATATGTCAGTTAAAAAAACAAAAACAAAAAAAAGCAAAACAATTGATGAAGTCGAAACAAAGAACCAAAATATGTCGATAACAGCTTCTTTATTTAGCCATCCTTATACAAGACATATTCAGCCCTTTTAATAGCCTTTTTCAATTTATGTTAACAATTATTTTGACTTTGAAATTAATTGATAAACAGGTTTTCCTGTTTTTTGGCTAGGATAATTTTCCAGGAAAGCCAACTTTTTGACTTTGTAAATAATGTACAACTTTTCTTTTCATTGGCTTAATCACTGCCACTGCTTCGCCTAGTTGAAAGTAAACCAAAAGAAAATTCAGAAAAAAAGGTTAGTAAATAAAGCATCACACATGCTTTAGGGACGACCATTGTGGCAACTTCAGTTTACAACCAGTTGAACTTGCTATATCTTGAAATAGTCAACCTCTTGGCCATTAAGAAACAGGGGGAAAAAAAGTAAGCAGGAATACCCTAAAAACTTGATAATGTAAAAGAAAGATGAGTTATCAAAAGAAAAAACTTTTCCAAGAGTACAAGCAAGAAGAACTATTCAACAGATTATGATTAATGCTAACTCCTCAAATTGAAAATTGGAATCCCCTCTCATTATATAATTTTGTGATGGTTGTCCAGATAACTATAAAAGAAACAAAATATAAAATAAGAACCAAAAGACAACTTTCAGAGAAATGCCCTCAACCATAAGACAGCGTCTCCATGCACCGATGGATGGTCATCCAGGGGCGAAGAACTATTGAGTCAAAATCACAATCACGCAGGTGCAGATCACAGACCTTCCTGAAACTCCTATCTGCGATGTTGTAGGATACGACTTGACCAGCTATGTACAAGATCATGCATAGCTCTCCTTCAACTTCTCCACCAACAAGGCAGAGCAAGAAATATGGAGAAGATAACAACCCCGGAAATGCCGCTGCACCCACTTGAAGGTCAACACGATATTTCAGAAACCACGTAGAATAGTCTCTCTGCATCTCAAACACATCAAACTGTGTATTGCGATGTTCAAAAAAGGAAACAAACAACAAACGACCTCCGGACTCCTCGAAACGTCGCAGCCCTCCTGAACAGGAAACAGGCATAGGCATTTGCAGCACTTTAGCGCGATTGAGATCATAATAAATTGAAGTTTTCGAGCAAGAAGGCCAGTGGATCTTGCCATTCAGGAAGATGCCATTTTCAAATAGTGCACCACAAGAATCATCAAATGATGCAGTGGACAGGACCCATTTCCCAGTGTCAGATGAATAAACGTCAGTCTTATGAGGAGAACTAGGCGAACCGTTGGAGCACACACAAAGTACTTTGTAATGAAGAGACGCAGATGGATCAAATGCCAAGTTCATGGAGAGTATAACGTTTTATTGTTCGCGGGAACTGCGAGGCTTAGGGATGGTGGTGTATCGTTTTGTCGTAGGATTGTAAACGTAGTAACAAGTGTCATCAGAGATTCAGAATCCATCATGGAACTAGAGGAAGAGCAAAGCAACAAGCCACCACAGGACTGGGAAATTTTTATCCCTGAAGGATCACTTACGAAATCAAGTGATATCATGGGTCTACGACGGTTCGGTAGGGGCTCATTGAGGGAAACGAAATGAAACTTGATTCTGTCAGACTCGAGAGCAGAGTACCTTCGGAAGAAAAACGAGGAAGCAGATTTCGGAGGCTTCCAATCGAGAATGAGCTGAGGACTGGAAATTAGATGGCACCACCTCCAGCAGACGAGCATGAATCGGAACAGTGTCTTTATTGGTAGACGGATCAGGATTTACTTCAGGAGGTCGTCGTTTCCGGCGACCAGCTCGGCACTGGGACAAGAGCAGGGCTTCTTCGGCCCTCGCCGGTGGCTTTGGCCAGTGCGTGAAGCGGAGGAGCGGGAGAAAGGCATCGTGATCGAACGGATGAGGGTTTCGCCATCCCTCTCGCTGCTGAATGCATATATAGAGAAAGAGATGCCACAAATACATGGAACCTGGGCAGGTGGTAGTTGTGCGCTAGGAGTTGATTGCTTTCCTTATTCGTCGTTTTCTTCCATCTCCGGCATGCCGCATTAATTGAGTTTCCTGTTTTCCGGCCGAGCGGCGAACGGGAAGATAACCCACCCAAGAACATCCTTCCACATTCACTGTACTAACGGTAAAGCCTCCTCTCTTTCCATTTAATTTCTATTTTTAAAAGAAATAATAAAAGAGAATAATTTGAAAGGGAAATAATGATATTTTCCACTATTTTTTTTACCTGAAATTAGCTTTATTTTAAAATTTACCGTGACAATTTTTTGTCCTGTTGGCCTTTAGGCAAGTAATTTGGGAGTGCAATTTTGTTCACTAATAACCCGTGCTAATTTTCACTATTAAGGTGGGAGTGGACTTTTCTCTCCAAAAAACTTATCCACTCTATTTATTTATTTCATCATTTCTTTTGCTCCAGTTATTGTCTCTTGCCACCGCTGCCTTGCCTCTTGCCTTTTATGCGTCGACCATCACAACATCCTTCTTTTTTGCAGCAAAGAGAATGCAACGGTGAGAAGCAGATGAGAGGAGAGGCGACGACAACAAAATGGTCAACGATAAGAGGTGGTTGTTGGAGCAAGTGAAGGGAAAAGAGAGGAGAAAGAGAAACAAAGTGGATGGATTTTTTTGGAAAAAAGACCCACCTCCTCTAGTGAAAACTAATGGTGATATGTACACCCTCGTTAAAAGGGGTGAACAAAATTGCACTCGTAATTTGTGACGTGAATTCATTAAAATTATTATTATTTAATTTAATTTTTAGTGTTTGATCTAATAAATATTCAAATATTTAACGCAATATTTGTCATTTATTTAACACAATCATTGTCGTTTATTCAGAACAATTATTATTATTTATTTAAATATAAAATAATTGAACTTGTTATAAATAGTAAAAAGTAAGAACACTTTTGATATTAAAAAAAATTAACATAATTATTCAATTTAAGTCACAAAGTTTTGTCGTTTCGTAAATAACTTAAAAGTGTAAAGTTGTCAGTTTATTAACTTTGTTTATGATTTTTAAAATTTTACATCAATTTATGAATTTTAATATAATGTAAATAAATATTACTTCAAAAGGAAGTCAAAATCAAACTTTTTAACATATTTTGTTGAATGGCCGTCCACGGTCAAAAATATAAATACACCAATATGTTACGTTTATGTTATAATACTGAAAATGCTAAATGACCAATATAGCATTTAAAAAGGTAAATTTTAATTTTTTTTCTTCAATTATTGTTATTTTTTGAGTGGTTTCATTACAAAAATGAGGTTGGGTTATTAAAGTAAGAAAGTATTTTTTGTAATCCTCAAATATAGGTAAATCGTAAATAAGAATATTTTCAGTGAGGAATAATATATGGTTGTTTATTGAGTGGTAGGTGCATGCATCAATGTAATTTTTTAGCTTTGAGCTAATTATTACAAGGCATTGAAGGGATGGGAAGGTGCAATGGATTTCATTTGATGCTATAATATTTAACAATTCAATTAGAACATACAATATTATGAATTTATATAGAAAGTAACTAAAATAAATTTAAACATTGTTGTCAAATTTTATTAAAATGATACCTTTTTAACTAAAATAGTGTAATTTTATAATCTTTTTTTTTTAATTTATTAAAATATTTTTTTAACTAAAATAAAATTATTTTACTTACTTAGATTTATAATTTTTTTAACAAAATAAGTGTTGGGTTTGATTTTGAGAATGTTTTGACGATGAGAAATTAAATGTAAAACTTTTATACGTTTTCTTTATTAAAATATGTTGATAATAAAATATTCTATAACTTAAAAATTAATCAACTAATGTTTGATCTTAATCAATTTTTTTATCTTGAAATGCGATGAACTTGCACACTACATGCACATTGTGTGTGTGTTGAAGAGTCCATCTTCATCCTTATCCATAGAAATTGGATGGATTGTTTCCTTTATCTCTAAGCTCCACAAATGATCTAGGTGAGTGATAAGCTACACAATATGGATTGTTTGAGCACTAGATGCAAGCTCCATAAGACACATTGCACATGTTACATAAAAAGTGTCCATATTCCTTATGAATTCCACTCATGTTAATCGTTTCTATTTTCTAGACATCAAATAAGCACGTCTTTTCATTCATATGGTATAAGTAAAATGAGTGCATGGCACAACACTTAGCATTGATCATATTCCAACACTCACGATACGAAAACAAATTCTTTTTTGTATTCCTCATCCACATGGCAAACAATACAATTATTAACGTCTCTTTATTTCACATTGATTAGTTTATAAACAATAAGTAGGTCTAACAACCTTTGAAAATCCAACTTACATAGAGAAGATCTTGAGTGAAATTTAGAATTTGATTTTTCCAACTATAAGTATCAGATTCTTCAAATTGAAAAAGCCAAACATATCAAACACATAAACAACGATCACTTAAAATCTACCCTTAGTAATAAAGTTGAAATAAATTATGCAAACCCAAAAATATTGAGGATGTACAACCCAAGTTGAATTGTGTACACAATTAGTGAGTAAATGGAGAGAAAAAGGTAAACCCTACCATTCAACCCATTGAGAAAGAAAAAAAAAAAAAAAAGGAGAATAACTTAGTCTACTTAAATATCAGAACTTCTTTCTTTATCTCAAGCCCTAGGATAAATCACAAATCTAACCTCAAAGGTAAGTATGATCTAGGGCTCACCTTCATGGTCAATTTTCCATGGTGTAGAGCTCTCTATCCTTGGGGTCTTGAAGTGCGCATGGCTTGCACGTTGAATGCACATAACGTGCACATTGCATCTTGAAGTGAGGTCAGATTGAATGATTGGGTAAACAGTTCATGTGCACTTACACCTGATTCACTTTTTACTAAAAAAATAGAATAAAGTTAAATTAGTTTTGATATAATTATTTTGTGTGCAACAATTTGGGTTAGTGCAAAAAAGATTGGGAAATATAACCAACCTTTTTCAATGATCATCATGCAAAAACTCAACTTTTAAGGAGCTTGTGAGTCGAAGGAAATAAAAGCACAAAAGTGAGAAGGAAAGGAGATCAATTCAGACTACTTAGACATAGAAACTTCAACCTCTCACTTTCAAATCTTAGAAGAGAGAACAAATCTAGCTTTGAAAATAAAAATTGTACTTTAGTTTCGAGAAATCCTTCCATATTTGGTGTAAATGAACTAGGTCTCACCTCTACAACCAACTTTTTAGGGTTTATTCCAAACATGAACTTTCAGCCCTTGAGATCATCAAGAATTACTTTGTTACAGGTGGATTAGAAGACCTTTCTTGGTCTCAAAGAGTAAGCTCATGGCTTTCAAAGATGTGCATGTGACCAGACTTGCACTCTACATGCATATCAGGTGATGAGAGATCAAAAACAACAATTCAAGTGCATAAATTTGACTAAAAGCAGTGTAAGATCAAAGGTGGAAAGATAACATGAAACTTAAGGGTTTAGAAAACCTCATATGTTGAATTAAAATAAAAATGACAAACTACGAAGTGTCTCAAAAGATTATTTACACTGGGTAAATAATCTCATGGTCATTGATTAGAAAGAATCCTTCTAATCTAAGCCATCCATCTATATTTAGAAATCATATCCAAGTCAAATGACTACTTACTAAATGGAATAATATAAATACTAACCATTAGCTAAACAAAATAAGAAAATAAAACCCTAATAAATCAAAGAAGATGCTCCTACATCAATATCCTGATATGGATAAAATTTGGAAGAGAAGAAGAAGAGCAAAAAAAAAGAAAAAAGAAAGACAAAATTAAAGAAGAAATAATAGTAGATGAGACAAAAATTGGATTTTTAATTACGTTCCCTTTATGATATTTTTTGACTATTTGTAATAATCTTATATGCTGGAAAGAGAAAACAACCCACTACAATGCATGGATTTAGGAAAACACTACCCACTACTACACTACCACCTCACATTAACAAACAAACAAACAAACTAACTAATTAGACCAAGTCCACTACACATATCATTCCTCCCCCCTTAAGGATCCTTGCAAGGATCCTTTTACTGCGCTCAAAGTAGTTTTGACAGTTTGATAATTCAATAATTATCTTCCATAGTCCCACCATTGTATTAATCCATTTCTGATTTTTTTTGACCAAGAGATTACCATGGAAATCTGGTATATCAACTCTGAAACTTGCTCCATCTTCAACAAAAATAGATTCCTTCCAACCAAGAGACATTGATGAAATTTTGCTGCACAAGATTGGCTTGTGAACAACTATCCCATCTAATTGATTTTTGATTGGCTTGTGAATGTTAGTTAGCACAATGTACCTATTTTCAATAATCTCAAATTCTTTAAAACTCTCGTTGAGGATTATGACAACAGGTTCCTCGTCAAAGATTAGAGGACAGTCATAAGTACTGTCATCATCAAACTCATCGCACTGTTCAAGATTGTATGGTGAAAATAGGTTTGCTGCATCAAACTCATCAACACTGGTTGCCACAATCCTTTGCTCTAAACATCTTTTGTGGTTGAGTTAAGATTGTTTGGCTCTGATACCATTGATATGGATAAAATTTGGAAGAGAAGAAGAGAAAAAAAAAAAAAAAGAAGAGAAAATTAAAGAAGAAAGAATAGTAAATGAGACAAAAATTGGGTCTTCAATTGCCTTCCCTTTATGATATTCTTTAACTATTTATAATAGTCTTACACGGAAAAGAGAAAACAACCCACTACAATGCATGAAATTAAGAAAACACTACCCACTACTACACTACCAACTCACCTTAATAAAAAAACAAACAAACAAACTAATTAGACCAAGTCCACTGCACATATCATATCCCTATGTTAAAAAGAATCTTGGTGGGTGGCTGTTTAACATGAAGAGAAAGTGCTGTGTGTAAAAGCTTCAACAGTGAGAACTTAAGTAGTTAACCCAACTTGGGTTAATTAACTTGCCTTGGGTCAACTTGGTTCCAAGTTCCAACTCTTGGCCAACCATACAATCAATAACCTCTTTTGTTTCCAACTCTTGGCCAACCATACAATCAATAGCCTCTTTTGTTTTTGTATATATCTTTATGAGGAGGAAATGGCAATCTCACAACTAAAAAAGCTATTGGCTGGCTTTCTTGTTTGTTACTCTTTGAGGAAATTTGTCAGTACAATAATTAAAGCTTGAGGATGGGGGATGCGACAATGCGTATCACATGTGCTACATGATATGGATTGTTTGAGCACTAGGTGCAAGCTATATAAGACATATCACATGTGCTACATAAAAGCTTCCAACAATCATTATGGATTCTACTCAACCCATCAACTGACTCCTTTTTTTAGACATCAGATAAGCATGTCTTTGGCATCCATATGGTACAAGCAAAAGCAACCCAACATCCACTAGGTGCAGGCTTCATGACGCCTATAACATGATACTAAAAGTAAGTTGGGGGGCAATAGAGAGCCCCTAGACAACACAGGACATATCAAACCAACTGTACCAAGTTCTAATTCACCATAGCACTTGGCATGAACAATCATCCACACTTGTGCATTATAGAAACAAATTATTTTTCATATTCCTTATCCATATGGTAAAAGATGCACTTATCTAGTTGTCTCCATTTAACATTGATTGGTATATAACCAATAGATAGGTCATGCAATCTTTGAGAATTCAACTTGCACAAATAAGATTTTGAGTGAGGTTTGGAATAATATAATTTTCAAATCCTTAGAATTGGAAAAACCAAACATATCAAATGCATATCAAAGACACTTTAAAACTCACCTTTAATAATAAAATTAGGATAAAGATTAAATTAGTTTCAATATAATTGTCCTTTTGTGTGCAAGTCAAACAAATTTGGGCCAACCAAGAAATGTCTAGGAGATATAATCCCACCTTCGTGAAGCATCATTTTGTAAACAACTTAGCTATAGAGTAGCTTGTGAGTGTACTGCAAACCCTATCATTCAACCTACTGAGAGAGAAAAAAGATCAACTTAGTCTACTTAGACATCAAAACTTCTCTCTCTATCCCAAATCCTAGAATATATTGCAGATCTAGACTTGAAGGTAAGTATTGTACTTTGAGGTTTAAGAAATCCCACCATCTTTAGTGCAAATGATCTAGGGTCAACATCTATGGTCAATTTTTCATAGTGCAACAATTCCCTATCCTCACGATATTGAAGTCCACGTAGCTCTCATATTGAATGCACATTATGTACACATTGTATCCTGAAGTGAGGTTAGATTGAATGGTTAAGTGACTAGTGCATGTGCACTCGCACTTAATTCACTTTTTGTTAAATATTAGGATAAAGTTTCATTCATTTTGATACAAATATGCTCTTTTTGTGTAACAATTTGGGCCAACGCAAAAATGATCTAGAGATATAACCACCTTTTAGAAGGATCATTGCATAAAAAATTTAACTTGTGTGGAGCTTGTGAGTCGAAGGAGAAAAGGGCACAAAACCTAATATTTAGGCAAATGAGAAAGAAAAATGAAATAGGCATAGTCTACTCAGACAAATAACTTCTCCATATCTTTCTCTCAAGTCCTAAAATTGATAAGAGATCTAACTCTGAAGACAAGAACTATACTCTTGTCTTTGAGAAATCCATCCATCTTTATAGTAAATTATCTAGGGGAACCTTTACAACCAACTTTTCAAGATTTATTCCAAACATGAACTCTTTCCTAGGTATCATCAAGAATACTTACATTTGTTGCAAGTGGATCGAAAGCTTTTTTTTGGTCTTGAAGAGTAAGTTCATGGCCTTCAATTATGTGCACACGTGATAAGATTTGCACTCTACGTGAACATCATTTGATGCAACTAGATATCAAAAACAACATTCAAGTGCAGCAATTAGGCTAAAAGTAGTGTACGATCAAAGCTATAAAGATAATTTGAAACTTGAAGACTATTTATACAAGGGTTATAATAATAATAAATCATAGTTGTTAAAAAAAAAGAATCATTCTACTCTAGACCATTCATCTATATTAAATCATAGTAATAAATCATGGTCATTGAACACAAAGAATCCCTAATCTAAGCCATCCATCTATATTAAAAAGTCACATTATATTCAAATAACTAGGGATAAAAATAAAGTAAATGCCTGTTTTGATAAATTTTCAAATGAACCTTATGCCCTCACCTTATTTTTGCACTTGTTTTCACTTTAAATGGATTTAATTGGGACCTACTATGGAACCATTTACATCCTTACAAATGAATAATAACTAAACATAATAATATAAACACTAACCATTAGCTAAACAAACAAGAAAATAAAAAACACTAATAAATTAAATAATATGCTTCCACATCAATCTCCCCATGTTGAAAAGAAACTGGGAAGGTGACTTTAATTTAGGGGAGAGAGAGAAAGAGAGAGAGAGCTTTGTGAAAAATCTTTGGTGTCGAGAAGTTATATAGTTAACCCAACTTGGGTTAATGAACTAGCTTTGGGTCAATTTGGCTCCTAAGTGCCAACACTTGGCTAGCAAAATTTGACTATGAAGGCGAATGTGCTTTAAGAGTCCATCGAGATCGAAGCAAATGAGTAGTGAGGGTTCCAGCTAACCAAGGAGTGACTTGTGGCATGGGCTGATATTGGACTTGAGAGCCCATTTATTAGGCTTGAATTGTGTAAAAACACTTCCATTATAATATTTGGTGCACATCACCGAATTTGGTTTCCTACTAGACAACATTGTAAATAATTACTTATACTAAATTCTTTGATCTCAAGGTGCAATGAATTGCACATTGCATGCACGTTGAACTGTTCATCTTCATCCTGATCCATATAAATTAAATGTAGTCTGTCCTCTTCTTCAAGCTCAACATAAAAACCAACGTCACATATAAAAAGTGGGTAATATGCTACATGACATGCATTGTTTGAGCACTAGATGCAAGCCTCATAAGACACATGACAATGCTACATAAAAGCTTCTAGCAGTCCCTTTGGATTCTACTCAACCCATCAATTGGCTCCATTTTTGGCATCGATATGGTACATGCAAGATGATCCTAGAGTCCATCAATTCTAGGCTTCATAACGGCTCCTATAGCATGAAAAAGAAAGTAGGGTGGGGGAAAGCCCTAGATGGAAAAAGTTACATAACCAAAGAATTCCATCACAGGTCATGGACCATCATCTAGCACCTGTCATGCTGTAGAAAAAAATTGGTTTTCATATTCCTCATCCATATGGAAAATAATGCACTTATCAAGGTCTTTCCATTTATCATTGACTGGTTTATAACCAATAGGTAGCTCTTGCAACCTTTTAGAATTAAACTTACACAAAGAGGATTTTGAGTGAAGTTTGAAATTTGATTTCTTCTGTGTAAGTTTCAAATCCTTAGAAACTGGAAACCAAACATAGTAAACCCCATAGGCAAAGACCATTTGCAATCCACCTTCAGCAATAAAGTAGGATAAAGATAAAATTAGTTCCAATTAATTATCATTGGGGGTGAAAGTTGTACTAATTTGGGCAAGCCTATAAATGTTTGGGAGATACAAACCCATTTTCTAAAAGGATCGTTGTGTAAAAGGAGAGGAACATTCAAGGTATTAACAAAGAAAAAAAGGAGATTAGCTCAGACATCAAAACCTCCCTCATTCCCTCTCTCTATCTCTCAAGCCCTAGAATAGACTGCACATCTATCCTTGTAGGTAAGTATTATACTTTGGTCTTTATGAAATCCAACCATCTTTGGTACAAATGATCCAGGGCTCACCTTTTTGGTTAATTTTTCATGGTTTCTTCGATGTACAAACTCTCTATCCTTGGGATCCTAAAGTGTACATGGCTTGCACGTTGTAGGCACATCATGTGCACATTGCATCCTGAAGTAAGAGCAGATTGAATGATTAGACAAAAAACTCATGTGCTAGCACCTGATTCACTTTTTATTAACATTTAGGATAAAGTTAAATTACTTTCCATATAACTAGCCTTTTGTGAGTAGCAATTTGGGCCAACCCATAAATGGTTGAGAGATTTAACACACCTTTTAGAAGGATTGTCTTGAAAAAAAAACTTAGCTTGGCAATCAAAGGAAAGAAACACATAAAACCTAATATTTTGGCTATTGATAGAGAAAAAGGAGTTAAGCTCAATCTTCTCAAAACAATGAAACTTCTCTCTTCTGTCTCACTCTGTCGAGCCTCATTAGAGATAATAGATTCAAATTTAAAGATAAGAATTGTACTTTTGTTTTCGAGAAATCCATCTATTGAAATCAGCTGAAGAATTGATAGCTTACTCGAGTAATCAAGAAAACTTGCTCAAGGATGGACAGTTTACTCAAGTAATTGGAAACCTTACTCAAGTAAGAATCGACAACTTATTAGAGAAACTAGCAGACTTACTCGAGTAATTACAAGACTTACTTGAATAATTTGTGAATAATGAAGATTTTGGAGATCTGTGATTCTAGTTTCCTAATGTATAGGTATTCAATGTAAAGATAATTTTTCCTTATTAGTCAGCTTCCTAATGTATGGTTTTTTCCTTGGAAGTTAGTTGACTTAGTGGTTAGTTTCCTTATGAAGGTTTTGGGATCAACTTTAAATCCTAGTGTAAATCAGTTATGTGTATGAGAATAAGATTACTAGAAATTTCTACATGGTATCAAAGCCAGGTTCTTTCAATCTCAATAGAACCCTTGCAGCTATCTCTCTTTTCTTCGTCACTTTTTCCTTTCTCCATAACTATGTTAGAAGTTTGTTCTGATTCCATTACTCGTCCCAACAAAACCATTGAAACTCCAACTGCACGTATCTCTAAAGTCCACTATCTGCAGATCACAACCATTAAACTTAATGGTGATAATTTCCTGCATTGGTCCTAGTCCGTTAGAATGTATATCAGAAGGTGAGGCAAAATCGGTTACCTGATAGGAGATACTAAGGTGGTGTTCTCTTTGTGTTTTAGTTTTGTGTTTTGAGTTTTGAATTCATTTTGAGTTTTGTGTTTTGAGTATCTGTTTTGAAATTTTTGAAAATGCGTTCTTTTTGTTATTCTGAAAAATTATTTCTCAAAACAAAAAATTAGAAAACGCGTTTGCTTTGAAATTTTAAAAACAGTTTTTTTTTGTTATTATGATATTTTATTTAATAAATTATAAATTTGATTCAAAAATTTTAAACTATAAAATAAAATTCAAATAAAAAAAAAATCAACAACCTTAGAAATATCATTTAAAAAAATTAATACAAACAAAATATATCACATATTCAGTTTAATAAATAAATAAAATAAAAAAAATTAAATAACACACAAAAAAAAAAAAATCAAATCAGCCGCAACCCATCTTCTTCGTCTAGGGTTTTCTGTGTGTGTGTGTGGGGGGGGGGGGTCGCGGTGGCGATGGCAGTGAGGGGCGCTGGTCTCGGTACTGTCGCGGTGGCGATGGGGGGCTGGTCGCGATGGCGGTGGGGGGCGCTAGTCGCGGTGGCGGTGGCTGTGGGGTTGACGGTGGCGGAGGAGGGTGCTGGTCGCGGTGGCGGTGGTTGTGGGGTTGAAGGTCGATGACGGTGGTTGCAGTACTGGTCGCGGTGGCGGTGGAGTTGAAGGTCAACGGCGGTGGCGGTGGCGGTGGCGATGGCTGTCGATGGCCAGAAGAGGAGAGGAAAACAGAGAGAAAATGGGGGGAGAGAGACAGGGGGGGAGTGGGTCTGCGTGTGCCCGCGAGGGGGGGGGGTCTTTTTCCGCGTTTTCATTTGTTTTTTGTTTTCAGTGTATTTTCACTGAAAACGCCCAAAACAACAAAATGTTGTTTTGAGTTTCCTTAACAAAATTTTTACTTGTTTTTGAAAACGCATTTTGAAAAATAACAAAGAGAACGCATTTTCAATATTTTCAAAAACTGAAAACAGAAAACGGCCTGAAAACGGGAAAGAGAACAGGCCCTAAGGAACTGGATCCAGAGGATAGCACATATGCTACTTGGGATGCCAAAAATTAATTCCATGGTTATGACTTAGTTAACTCTTAAGGAAGAAGACATTCAATCCAATTATATGTGCTACTCAACTGCAAAAGAACTCTAGGATAATGTCGCCCATATGTATTCTAATCTCAGCAACCAATCCCAAGTATATGAACTCACTTTGAA
This sequence comes from Diospyros kaki, assembly GCA_036245055.1. Classification (NCBI taxonomy): domain Eukaryota; kingdom Viridiplantae; phylum Streptophyta; class Magnoliopsida; order Ericales; family Ebenaceae; genus Diospyros; species Diospyros kaki. The sequence continues at coordinate 34,714,254 of BSEG01000003.1, forward strand.
ACTTGGTGAGATTACTCAAGGTGAGGATAGTGTTACTAAGTATTTCCATTCTTTAAGAAGATTATGGCAAGGCTGTTGAGGATTGCTACCATTATAAAAAGATGGTTGATATCAATCGTATTTTCAAGTTTTTTGCCAAGTTAAATGTCGAGTTTGAAGAAGTTAGGGGAGGATTATTGGAAGATTGCCTCTTCCTATTATCAACAAAGTTGTTTGCAGAAGTTCAAAGAGAGGAAAGTCATAGATATGTCATGTTGGGTAAGAAGACTTCTAGTATGGGTAGTTTGCTGGACCATTAAGCCCTTGTTACATTTAAGGCAAATGTCAATCAAGCAAACACCTTAAATTAGCGTTGAGATGATGATAAATCTCAAATATGATGTGATTTTTGTAACAAACCACATTATAGCCATGAGACGTGTTGAAAACTTCATGGGAACCAGTGACATGGAAGGGCAACAAGTCACAGGATAAGACCTACCATGAATCCTCTTTAGCAAATGAAGCAATATCAAGTATGTTCATCAAATAGTAGGTGGATCACCTTCCACAACTACTAAAGGCTAATTCGGTATCTAGTACTCCTAGTGGATCCTTGGCACATATAGGTAGGAATCCTATTGCTCTATCTAGTTTTACTAAATTTGTTCCTTCGATCATTGATTTAGGAGACTTTGATCATATGACTAGTTTTTCACATCAGTTTAGTACCTATTTCCTTTGTTCTAGTCATGAAAAAATTTGAATCGCTGATGGAAGTTTCTCACACAATGCAGGCAAAGGTCTAGTAAAAATCTCACAAAATATTAAACTAAATCTGTCCTTCATGTCCCTAAACTTACTTGCAATCTCCTTTTAGTTAGCAAACTTTCACAATAGTCCTATCATGTTCAGCAAAGAGTAGGTGGATCACCATTTACAACTACTAAAGGCTAATTTGGTGTCTAGTACTCCTAGTGGATCATTGGCACATATAGGTAGGAATCCTATTGCTCTATCTAGTTTTACTATATCTATTCCTTGGATCATAGATTTAGGAGCCTCTAATCATATGACTAGTTTTTCTCATCTGTTCAACACCTATTTCCTGTTGTTCTAGTCATGAATAAATTCGAATCTCTGATGGTAGTTTCTCACCCATTGTAGGCAAAGGCCTAGTAAAAATCTCACAAAATATTGAACTCAAATTTGTCATTCATGTCCCTAAACTTACTTGCAATCTTTTTTGAGTTAACAAACTTTCACAAGATTCTAATTATCATGTCATCTTATGTGATTCTCATTCTATTCTTTAGGATTGAAAATCGGGGAAGATGATTGGCAATGCTAGGATGATGGACAAACTATACTATTTGAAGAGCATTTTCTTAGTGATAAAAAAGCTCAAGGCCTTAGTAGCGTTAATTCAATTCCAACTTGTGATAAGTTAATACTATGGCATATTAGACTAGGACATATGAGTTTTTCCTATCTTAAACATTTATTTCCACATTTGTTTCAAGGACTGAATTGCTTACATTTTCAATGTGAAAGTTGTTATGTTTCTAAAGATCATAGTGCAAGTTTTTTGTCAAAATCTTATCGTGCATTAAAACTATTTTATTTAATACACAATGATGTTTGGGGTCCTTCACGAGTCACTACCTTGTCTGAAAAAAAAATGGTTTGTGACATTTATCAATAATCACACAAGACTATGTTGGGTGTATTTGTTGCATAAAAAATCTGAAATAGAAAAACTATTTAAAGATTTTTACTTTATGGTTCAAACACAATCTCAAACAAAAATTTTCATTTTATGTGCTAACAATGGTACTAAATATTTCAATTAGTGTTTGGGAGCATTATTGAAAGAAAAAGATATAATCCACCAGTCTTCGCGTCGTGAAACTCCCCAACAAAACGATATTGCCGAACGAAAAAAAATAGATATTTACTTGAAATAGCAAGAACTATCATGTTTTCAATAGATATTCCAAAATATCTTTGGGGAGAACCTGTTTTAACTACATCATATTTGATTAACAGAATGCCTACTCAGATTTTGAATTTTAAAACTCCTCTAAATTGTTTTAAATCAATTTTTCCAGCCACTAGATTGTACTCCAATTTACTTTTAAAAGTATTTTGGTTGTACATGGTTTTGTCTATTTACGCACTGTTTCTAAATCCAAATTGGATCCTAGAACAGAAAAATGTGTTTTCATTGAGTATGTCCCAAATAAATATAAGTGTTTAATCCAATTACAAAAAGGATACACATGAGCCATGGATGTTTCTTTTCTTGAAAACCAACCCTTTTTAGAAAATCATCTTCATGGGGAGTCATAGGAAGGAAGATAATTTTTGGGGCACCACAACATCATCATTTCCAATTCACACCCCAATTTTCTCATCTCCTCACTCTGAGCAAAATAAATTAGGGAAAGAACATGTTTCTAAGGATGGAAATAAGAAAGTTCCATGTCAACCAATGCCTAGTATTACTGTATCACAAACAATGGAAAAAAATCTACAACCAGATCAACTCAATCTGAATCTTGAGCTTCAGTTTTATACTAGAAGAAGAGCTCAACAAAATACTACAAGTTTGCCTATCTCTCAATCACAAGATCAGTCACAATTCCAGAATAAAGGTACAAATCCTAAATCCCAATCTTATTCTTGATTCATTACCTTCATCCAGTGAATCATCTAATTCTGAATATCATGATTTAAACATTCCTATAGTCTATCAAAAAGGAGTCAGGAGACTTTTTCTCTAGTAGCAAAAATAAACTCTATTTGGATATTGCTAATTCTAGCTGTGAATTTCAATTAGCCACTGCACTAGTTAGATGTTAATAATGTGTTTTTAAATGGAGACTTGGAGGAGGAAGTATTCATGGATCCTCCACTAGGTTTTGAGAGCAAACTTGGCAAAGATAAGGTGTCAAGGCTGAAGAAATCCTTGTATGGTCTCAAGTAGTCGCCTAAAGCCTGGTTTGAAAAGTTTGGAAGAGCAGTCAAGAGTCACGTGTACATCCAAAGTTAGGCTGATCGCACACTACTTTACAAGCACTAAGGAAAGGTAAAATAGTTGTTTTAATTGTATACATTGATGATATCATCATAACAAGAGATGATAGTGTAGAAATGATAAAGTTGAAAAGAGAACTCGTTGATGACTTTCAGATCAAAGATTTAGGAGTATTGAAGCATTTCCTGGGGGAAGGAATTTGCTAGATCCAAGGAAAGCATCCTTGTTAATCAATGTAAGTATGCGTTCCACTTACTTAATGAAACAGGGATGATGGGATGCAAGGCAGCCGAGACTCCAATTGAACAGAATTTGAAATTTCAACCTGCTGCTATTTAAAAGGTGAAGGATAGAGACATGTATCAAAGGTTAGTTGGAATACAGATCTACTTATCACAGATTAGGACAGACATAACCTTTGTTGTAAGTGTGGTAAGTCAATTTATGCATTCTCCTGGTCAAGAACACTTTGAAGCTATGTATAGAATCCTAACATATCTAAAGGGAACTCCAGGTACAAGAATATTTTTCAAGAAACGAGACCAGTTATAAATAGAAGCATATACTGATGCAAACTAGGTAAGAAGTGTTGTAGACAAAAGATCTAATCAGGTTAGTGTACGTTTGTAGGAGGTAACTTGGTTACTTAGGTAAGTAAAAAACAAAGTGTGGTAGCTAGGAGTTGTGTTGAAGCTGAGTTTAGATTAGTTGCAATGTGCATATGTGAGATGATGTGGATCAAGAGACTTTTGGAAGAATTAAAGATTTCAACTTCATCTCCAAAGAAGCTCTACTACGATAACAGGGCATCCATCTCTATTGCTCATAATCCAATCCTCCATGATAGAACAAAACATCGTGAAGTTGACAAATATTTCATTAAGGAGAAAACTCACACAGGTTTTATTTGCATGCCATATGTCCTTACCTCCAGTCAAGTTGTTGATATTTTGACCAAAGGACTACACAAGACACAATTTGACATTTAGTAGGCAAGCTGTCAATGGAAGACATTTTCATGCCAGTTTGAGGGGGAGTGCTGAAATCAGCTGAAGAATTGATAGCTTACTCGAGCAATGAAGAAAACCTACTCGAGTAAGGATGGACAGTTTATTCGAGTAGTGATAAAACTTACGTGACTAAGAATGAATTGTTTACTTGAGTAATTAAAAACCTTACTTGAGTAAGAATGGACAGCTTACTCGAGTAACTGACGGACTTACTCAAGTAATCAGAAGACTTACTCTACTAATTTGTGAATAATGAAGATTTTGGACATCCACGATTCTAGTTTCTAATGTATACATATTCAATATATAGATGATTTTTCCTTATCAGTCAGCTTCCTAATGTATAGTTTTTTCCTTAGAAGTTAGTTAATTTGGTGGTTAGTTTCCTTATGAAGGTTTTGGGATCAACCTCAAATCCCATTGTAAATCAATTATGTGTATGAGAATGAGATTACCAGAAATTTCTACACCATCCATCTTTGATTTAAATGATCTAGGGCTCACCTTTACATCCAACTTTTCAGTCTTTATTCCAAACATGACTATCTATCCTTGGGATCATCAAAAATACTACTTTTTCTATAGGTTGGTTGGAAGTCCTTTCTAGGTCTCAAAGAGTAAGCTCATGGATTCAATAATGTGCACATGTGACAAGGCTTGCATTCTACATGCACACATGTGTAGTGAGAAATCAAAAACAGCAATTCAAGTGTAGAAATTATAGACTAAAAGCTGTGTAAGATTAAAGTTGGAACGACAATATGAAACTTAAAGAGTTGAGGAAAACCTCATATGTTGAATTAGGCTAAAAATGATTGTCTACAAAGGTTATTTATACTAAGATTATAATAGTAATAAATCATAGTCGTTAATCATAAAGAATCCTTCTAATCTAAGCTATCCATCTATATTAAAATGTCACGTCCTAGTTGAATGACTATTTACTTGTTAGGAAACTATCGAAAAGAATTATATTTAATTGTGTGAATAATATAGTTAAAGTGCAACATATTTATAGACAACCTACCATTGCGACAACTTCAACTTAGACCCAGTTGAACTCATTATATCTTGAAATAGCCAACCTCCTAGCCATTAAGAAACAAAGGGGAAAAAAGTGTGGAAAGCCTAAAAACCTTAGTAGTGTTTTATAAAGATTACTTCTCAAAAGATAAAAAAAAAATCTTTTTCCTAGAACACAGACCAGAAAAATCACCAATATATCCTCCACAAGGAGAAAATTATTTTAAACCAATAGACCATGACTTAAGGTCAACTCTCGAAATTTGAGAATTTGAATCCCTCTCTCACAATATAATGTTTACTTTGTGATGGTTGTGTAGACATGCATACGTCATTTTATACTTGTTCAATCCATCACTTCATCATAGTTTGTCTTGCATGTTTACTTAGGAAGTTAAGAATTCAAATTCATTACGTAAGTAAGCTACTAGATACGACACACGAGTGATGCTAGAAACCATGCAATTTCATAGGAAGCAAACAAATTTATAATCAACTTAAACTGAGAATGAAGAGAGGGAAAAGACATTTTTAACTATAAGGGCTAGAAAACTAGAAAGGAAACAAAATTTTAAACAAGAAATGGGAGAATAGTGTTGGGATTCCCTATATTCGGCCAATACACAACAGACAAGAACCTCGACAATACCAAGAATCACAAAGATAATAAAGCGGAAAACGAAATAGAACACAACCAACGTACACACACAAGGAGACAGTGTTTATGTGTTCGGATCCGTAAATGGATCCTACTCATGAAAGGGGTGTCGCCCCTAATCAATCCACTAGGAAATCAAGGGATTATAATACAAAGATTACAGAAAATATGAAAGACAACAAGATAAACAAGATCAACATACAATATGAAGAACACAGATTATACCATAGCACTAGCTATGTACAAGAACAATCCCCGATTACCTTTCTCTCTTACCAGATTTCATCATTGACAGAGAAAGAACAACGATTAGAGGGATTAGGGTTCTTGCAGCTTTTAGAGACAGTTTGTGAGATGCGTCAAGAGAGAATGACGATTACAATTCCATTGTGGCCTTTTATATAAAGGGGCAAGAGACACAGGCCGTCAGATGAGCCAACATGATGATCAATGGCTCCAATAAAACTAGCCATATAACATGGTAGAATGTGTCACAGATAACAGTAGAAATAACATCTTGTGTAAATATAATACAAATAAACCAATGGAATATAATAAATAATAAATCAACATTATTTGAATCACAAATAATAACAAATAGTTTTCAAAGAAATACCCTTAAACAAAAAAAAAAAAAAAATAGTCTCCCCATGCATGATGTTGTGATAATCAAAAGGATGTAGCTTTAAATTACAGACCTTTTGACACTCAACTTGTGAAGTTACATGCAATAAATTTACCATGCATGCACAATACCACACACCATCTCCAACAAAGCAAAGCGTGGAAAAGCCAAAAGTTAATGAAAATGCCAATGTAACCACTTCAAGGTCAATACTGTATAACACAAACCACAACGAATAGTTAGCTACATCTTGAACATATCAAACTATGTGCCCTGTGAGGTTCAGAAAATGCAACAAATAGTAAGAGATTGTTTAATTGTGAAAAATGATTTCCAATTTTTTACCTCAAATTTTCTATAAAATCTCTAGTTTTCATTTTTTTTATAAATAATTTGATGTTGATGGCCCGAGGTAGAGTATTCAATGGGTTAAGGTGGCCCCATTTTGCCTTACCAACCCTAGGAAGACTCCGAATACATGCCTAGATGGTTTGTACAGATAGACTTTTTGGGTGTTAAGATCCAGAGTCGAGAAGGAAACAGCCTGGATTGTACGCTAAGGTCCCTAAGCAATCACTTAAGGGAAAACAAAGTGATCAAGCAACGATAACCAGGAGGTGGGCTTGGAAACAACCATCATTTGAAGAAAGCATAATAGCTCACTAGTCTAGCTCCATGGCATCGTAAATGTATCAAGGCTCAAGTGATTCACTGAAGTGACAAGACCTTGAAAGCTGCTTTTTCAAGTGTCAATAGTAGGATGTTCTGTCAATTGGGGAAGGTTATTGGTGTCAACACGTAGAGATATCAAAAGTGAGAATGCTGGCATGAGTAATGAGAAATCCTATGAAAAACATGATCGCCAGCCAGTGGAAGGTTTTCTGTGTTCAATCAATCTATGCATAGAAACCATACTATAACTATACCATACTACCGCGAAAGCATACCACCCAAACAAAGGATACCATCTCAGGCATAGCAAAAAGCAAGGTCAACCAAAGCAATCTACCCCAACACCCAAGCCAATATCGCCAACAAGGTGCGAAGCAACTACTGCCTTGGCTAATAAAGAAAGGAGTGTCTAAGGCTTCGCCCTTTGAATCTTTCCTATTATCTTTCCCCTAGACTGGCTATTTCTCAAGAAAAAGATTCATTTCGGTCCTTGTCCTTGAACAAACTTATTTACTATAAGAAAGCATACCATCAATAGAGTCTGAAAAAGACAGGAAGAAGGAAAGCTAAGAAAATCCTATCTTGAAGCAATTAGTTCACCCGAGAGTCGCTCATTTCCATTTCCTTTCAAGTTAACTGCATGGGATCTTATCACACGAGTTGATTCAATGGGATCTCCTCTTTCTATTCCTTTATCTTCTATTATTGCTAGCAAGAAACCATAATAGAATAATGACTCTTAGCTTAAAGAAGACCTAGGCCATGCTAATCTCAATTCAAAAGCAACTACATCAAGAAGGAAGCTTTCCACACTACCGACTAGAGAGAATTAAATGATTCTTGCCCTCGTTCCGCAATGGGCAACGAGCCTTCATCTTAGAATTCTAGAGAAAGAAAGGTTACTAAGGTAAGTGGGGTAGCAAATCACATATATAAAGAGTAGGCATCAAATGTTGCTATTGAATGTAGCGTTGTTGGTGAGTGAATAAGCGGTCTTGTCGTATCAGCTGTGATGTTATCAATTGAATTAGCAACCGCTGGTACAGTAACTGGTGTTCAAATAGTTATTGTTCAGATCTTCTCCGCAATCTTAGTAATCACCTCTAAAATGGCTTGAGGATCCTGGCTTTCATACAACGAACTAGAAATATATTTCTCTTTAAAGACACCCAAATTTGAAAGCGCATTTGGTATGGATTCAGTATCAACCCCCATTTTTCATATTAGTCAAATTCGAGGAGGCTAGCCTAATCACACATCCAATTGCTAAAGCCAGAAACAAGCTTTTATTAAACAAAAAAGGAAGGTTAGACACTGTACCAACCTTTACCACTTCGAAGTCTTTATGTTCATTAAGCACTGTACCAACGCCTCGCTCCAAGGATTCGGTTTGGGTTACTCAGTTAAGAATAGGAAAACTAATTTCTAATACTAAAAATAGAATATATGTTAAAGAAAAAGAGATTTTTAATTTCTTTTGTGTAACTTATGCTAGAGATTGAGATGAAGATTATTTGTAGAAAAAAATTTGAAAAATCGTGTTCTCCAAATATCCAAACTCATAAGAAAAACTTAGAAAACTCATAGGGATCTGTGTTTTAGTAGCATCAAATTCAAATGGCAAACCTGCAAGGATACGCATAACAACCATCTACTCACGTAGGGACAGTTAAGTTTTCACATCAGTACCAAAAGGAAGAAGAGCATTCAGCTCCTCATACACCTATTTGAAACCCATAAAATATTCAATAAGAGACATTTCTTACGTCTCTAGATGATAAAACTCCTTACACACACATATATATGAGAGACATTACCCTTGCCAAATTATAAGAAGGCCAAACAATCCAAAAGATCTTTAACAAACTCATAATGATTAACCAAACAAATTACCTTGGTGTCAATTGAATTTCAAATTTGTAAAAATGTTTTTACATCCTCTCTTAGCGAAGCCTTCTTTGTTGCTGCATCAGATGGTGGTTTATCAATGAGATGATCATCCTTATCAATGCTACATAGTTACACCCACACAATTTTGCTCCACTCCAAGCAGTTTCAATCACCAAGTTTATGTTCTGTGATTTTTGTTGTCATGGCAATAACATCAGAAATCACAGCCTTCATGTTTGTGTGTTAGCCACTATGTTCATATGTGTTATCAACCATTACAACTCAGAGGACACTACTTCAGAAAGAGTAACTTAACAGGGTCACACCTCATACAATAAAAATAAACAGCTTGTGCTCTAATACCTTGTTATGAGGAAAAATGTTCTTCTTTTTTCATTATGTTCAACAGTATAGGAGGTTTTTGTATATAAAATTCTACGACCAATCTAAATCATAGAATCAAGCTAATCTATACAAGTTTAGCATCAATCTAGATCCCTAGGATCAAGCTAATCTATACAAGTTTAGGATTAATCTAGATCCTAGAATCAAGATACAATCAAGCTGTACAATTAGGTAAATATACTACTATATTTACAACACATATCACTAGCTTAAAATGTATTAAGTTAAGCAAATTCATTTCATGCTTTTATGGAAATATTAGAATGTGATAACCGGAGAACCTTGATTTGAACTATTAGTAGTATTTGGATCACATGTTTGTATGGGAAACTTATCTGGATGCTCTTAACTGTTTGCATGTTTCAGTTCATATGTATAAACATAAAATAAGGATAGTGGCATGCAAATGAAATAATTATTCAAAGATTAAGTAGTTTGACTGCAAAAGAAATCAAACATGGATCTTTGTCAAAAGACCTCCTAATCAAAAGGCAATAGGGTATAAGTGGATTTACAAAAGAAAACCGGGTATCCCTAGAGTTGAACTTGCCAGATTTAAGGCTAGAGTAGTTGCAAAGGGCTACTTTCAAATTGAGGGTGATGAAATAAATTGATCGGAAGTTCCTTAACTGAAGACTACTTCCGTTAATCTTATTTGAAACATAAAGGACTAATTTATATACATGATCTCCTAAGAAATCTCCTAAAATATAGGACTAGATAATCTCCTACTTTTTAGGTATAGATTATAACAATAATAATCTCTAATTTACAGATTAGAATTTCTCTTATGATAGAGCATATCTCTGTCTCTTCAAGCTGGTCACGGTATCCCTTATCTTCTCGGCATGTCCCTTATCTTCTCGGCTACTTATCTTTATTTCCTCCAACACTCCCCCTCAAACTGGTGAATAGATATTTATCATTCCTAGCTTGTCTCTAATGGATTCAAACCCTTGCTTATTTATGGCTTTAGTAAGGATATTTGCCTCTTGATTCTTGGTAGGTATATAGGTCAGGCTTACCTCTCCTCTGTCTATTTCTTTCTTGACAAAATGCCGGTCGATCCTTACATGTTTCATCCGATCATGTTGGACCGGATTGTTGATAATGCTAATGGCTGATTTGCTATCACAATATAGCATCTTCGGTGAGGATATTGGTAGCCGTAAATCTTTCATTATCTTTTCCACCCAAATCAGCTTACATATTCCTTGTGCAATGGCTTGAAACTCGGCTTCAGCACTACTTCTTGCTTCTACCGATTGCATTTTGCTCCTCCAAGTTACTAAATTCCCCCATAATCTTGTGCAAAACCCAGATGTAGACCTGATGTCCTCTATAGCTCCAGACCAATCAGCATCCACAAATTTCTTTGTTTTGGCTTTTTCTAAACAAGAGTCCAGTTCTTGGTGTCCCTTTGAGATATCTCAGTATATGATAAGCTGCCTCTTGATGTCTTTTCTTGGGAGCATGCATAAATTGGCTTACTATGCTCACAACATATGTAATGTCAGGTCTTGTAAGGAATAAGTAGATCAGTTTTCCCACCAAACACTGATATCTTCCCTTGTCTACTAGATAAGCTTGCTTGCTGTCTCCTTTATTCTTCCAATTAGGCTCTAATGGTGTATTGGCTGGTTTGCACCCTAGCTTGCCCGTTTCTTTTAACAAGTCAAGTGTATATTTTCTTTTAGATATGCAGATACCAACTTTGCTTCTAGCTACTTCCATGCCCAAAAAATACTTCAATTCCCCCAAATCTTTTATCTCAAAAGCAACTCTCATCTTGTTCTTTAACCGTTCAATTTTAGGATCATTGTTTCCTATAATGATTATGTCGTCAACATATACAATAAGGACAGTCCTTTTGCCATCTTCTTCCACCTTTGTGAACATGGTATGATCGGCCTTTCCTTGTGTATATCCCAACTGAATAATAGTATCACTAAATCTTTTGAACCAGGCCCTAGGTGATTGCTTTAGGCCATATAGAGATTTATTCAATTTGCATACCTACCCTCTTGTGTCTTCTTTCTCGAAACCAGGGGGAATCCTCATATAGATCTCCTCTTCCAACTCTCCATGTAGGAATGCATTCTTGATGTCCAGCTGGTGCAACTTCCAATCTAGGTTAACAGCTACTGAAATCAACACTTGAATAGAGTTTAGTTTGGCAACTGGAGCAAACGTCTCCTCATAATCAAGTCTTTGGGTTTGGGTAAACCCTTGAGCTACTAATCTTGCCTTAAACCTATCAATACTCCCATTTGAGTGATATTTGACTGTGAACACCCATTTGCTTCCCACAATTTTCTTTCCAGCCGGTAAATCCACTATATCCCATGTGTTATTAGCCTCCAAGGCTTACATTTCATTCATCACTACTTCCTTCCACCTTTAATCTTGCAATGCATGATTTATGTCTTTGGGAATAACCACTTCCTCTATACTCATGCTGAATGCTTTGAATTGCGGAGAGAGTTTAGAATATCCCACATAGTTAGCAATTGGATACTGTGTACAAGCCCTTACTCCCTTCTATATAGCTATAGGAACATCAAGAAGAAGATCCTCCTTATTAGAAGTAACCTCAGCCTCCTGTAAACTGTCAGTACATTCTGTACTTTCCGTTTTTGAACCAACTTCTGGATCAGATGTTGGATTTGACTAAGGGTCACGAGGCTTTCTAGAATATACAAAGAATGGTTTATTCAAGGTTGAATGCTCTTAAATCCGATCTACTTGATCTCCCCCTGAATTAGACACTGAATTGGGAGTTGGAAAACACGATTCAAGGGCTGATTCGATGATAGAAAAGGGTTCAAGACTTTGGAACGGAAGAGGAAAGAAACAAGAGTCCCATAGTTCTGCTTGAGTTGTGCTGGAATCAAAATGAGACATAGAGAGGAAAGATTGGTTTTCAAGGAAGGAGACATCACATGACACTATAAACCGTTTAGTAGAGGGATTATAGCATTTATAACCTTGTTGAGTAGGAGAATACCCAACAAATACACATTTAAGTGCCTTAGGATCAAGCTTGGATTGAGAAACTAAGTGGCTGTGAACAAATACAGTACACCCGAAAATTTTTGGTGGGAGAGTGTTTAAGGTACGTTTGTAGTGAGGAAAGGGATCAAGAAGAACACTTAAAGGTGTTTTAAAGGAAAGGACTTTGGATGGAAGCCTATTAATGTGGTAAGAAGATGTGAGAATAACCTCTCCCCAATAGGCATTAGGGATTGAATTAGTGAATAACAGTGCTCTAGCAATTTCAAGAAGATGGCGGTTCTTTCGTTCTGCCACACCATTCTGTTGAGGATTATAAGGGCATGAACTTTGATGGATAATTCCATGGTTAGTTAGATAATTGGTAAATTCATTAGAAAATATATTCTCTACCATTATCGGAACGTAACACATGGATAGAGGATTGGAACACATTTTGAACCATTTGATGAAATTGTTTGAATGTAGCGTAAGCTTCAGATTTATCTTTCATCAAGAATACCCAACTAACCCTTGTGTGGTCATCAATAAAAGTGATAAACCACTTGGTGTTTGTTAAATTAGATATTCTTGCAGGTCCCCAAATATCACTATGAATCAAGTAGAATGGTTTTGTAGGCTTATATGCATGAGAAGGATAAGCAATTCTAGTTTGTTTAGCAAGAATACACTGCTCACAATGAAAAGAATGATTGCTTTTATTGATGAAAAGAGAGGGATACAAAGTCTTGAGATAATGAAAACTAGGGTGCCCTAAACGCTTATGCCATAGCATAAGTGCAGAATCTGAAACAGTAGTCAAAGAGGTTGGTGGTTGAGAGCTAGATCTAGTAGACTGACCATTCTTTGTAACATAATAAAGACCTCCTGCTTCCTCAGCATTGCCAATCATCTTCCCCGAAAGTTGATCCTGAAATTCACAACTAGAAGAAGAAAAAGTTACTACACACTAATGTTGTTTTGTCAGTTTACTTACAGACAACAAGTTGTACTTTAGATTGGGCACAAATAACACTGATCTTAGGGTTAAGCCTGCTACTTTAGCTAAGCCTTTTCCTTCGGCCACAGCTGTAGTACCATCAGCCATAGAGACTGGTATTCCTCGATCAAAGGATTCATAAATTGACAGCAATTGCATAAAACCGGTCATGTGGTCTGAGGCTCCTGTGTCAAGTATCCAGTAATCTAGAGGGGACTTAAATGAGATTAGTGAGTGTGCAGTTATACCTTGCTTAGCAAGAGATGCTATCGGATTGGATCCTTCACTTGTCTCTGATTTTGTCTCCTTAGTTTGACGTAAGAGTTGTTGTAGCATCTCCAATTGTTCTGTAGATATAGTAAAATTTGTTGTTTTTCTAGCTTCTGACTCTCCTCCATGGGCTGCTTGTGATCCCTTCCGTAGGTGTTTGGGCTTCCAATTTGATGGTTTCTCGTGAATCTTCTAGCAAGTTTCCTTGGTATGATATGGCTTGTGGCAATGATCGCACCAAGGCTTATCTTTCACTGGCTCACTTTTAGGTGGACCGAGAGTTCTTGGCTTCAATGTTGCTAATGCTAATGACTGATCAGAATTAATAACCCCTAAGGAATTGAGCATTACCTTTTTTCAGCTTTCCTCTCTCCTTACTTCTGCGAACACTTCCCTTATTATTGGGAAGGGTTTTGTTCCAAGCAATCTCCCCCTCACCTCATCAAGATCAAAATTTAAACCATGCAAAAAATCAAAAACTCTCTTTTTCTATCATCTTTTCATACTTCTTTCCATCGTCGGAACACTTCCATTCAATCTCATGAAACAAATCTATTTCTTGCCATAATTCGGTTAATGTATTGTAATACTCAGTCACCTAATTAGTACCTTGTCGTGTTGTTCAGAGAGTGGAATGTAGTTGGAAGCTTTGTGTAATATTCTCCATGTCTGAGTAGATCTCCTGCATGGCTTCCCATATTTCTTGGGCTGTTTTGTAGAATAAATAAGTTCTTCCAATCTTAGGTTCCATGGAGTTGGCCAGCCATGCCATAACAATCGAGTTTTCAGCTTCCCATATACCATACGTTTCTGAATCAACACTTGGCTTAGAGATCGTTCCATTGAGATATCCGATCTTGCCCTTGCCGCGGATTACCAGCAACACAGATTGGAACCACTCGCTGAAGTTGGTTCCGTTTAATTTATGCTGGGTGATTTGGAAACCATGATTTTCAAGAGTGGTTGGAGGTTGAGGAATCAGAGAGACTCAGGTAACAATTGGATGGGGAGTAGAAGTTCTACTAGCTGATGAATCTTCAGCCATATCGAGAACTTACAGAATTTCGACCAACTGAAAAGAAAAAATGAGATAAAACCTAAAGCTCTGATACCATGATGAAATAAATTGATCGAAAGTTCCTTAACTGAAGACTACTTCCGTTAATCTTATTTGAAACATAAAGGACTAATTTTTACACATGATCTCCTAAGAAATCTCCTAAAATATAGGACTAGATAATCTCCTACTTTTTAGGTATAGATTATAACAATAATAATCTCTAATTTACAGATTAGAATTTCTCTTATGATAGAGCATATCTCTATCTCTTCAAGCTGGTCACAGTATCCCTTATCTTCTTGGCTACTTATCTTTATTTCCTCCAACAGAGGGTATAAATTATCATGAAGTTTTTTCACCCGTGGTAAAGCATACCTCAATTAAATTTGATCTTGGCCCTAGTAGCTCTATATGATTTAAAGCTTGAGCAACTAAATGTTAAAACTGTTTTTCTCTGTGGAAATCTAAAAGAGAGAATATTCATAGAATAGTTTCTAGGATTTGTGAAGAAGGGAACATAGCATATGGTCTGTTTGCTCCAAAGGTCTCTCTATGGACTTAAACAATCGCCTAGACTGTGGCACAAGAGATTGGATGAATTTATGTTAAAGAAGAATTTCAAGAGATGCAATTTTGACCATTGTGTTTACTTTAAACAACTAAATGGAAAGCACTTTAAACAACTAAATGGAAAGCAATTCATATATCTCTTAATCTATGTCGATAACATGTTGATAGCATGTAAGGAAAAAGTAGAGATAAGCAAATTGACCTTGACCCTCAAAACAGAATTCGAAATGAAAGATTTAGGGGCAGCCAAGAGAATTTTAGGGATTGATATTGAAAGAGATAGAAAGAAAGGAACCTTGACTATATCGCAGTCAGGTTACCTTAAAAAGGTAATGGATTTATTTGGAACGACCCACTGTAAACCTGTTTCTACTCCTATCCCTCCTCACTTCAAGTTAAGTGCTGTAAAAGGAAATTTTCCCAAAGAAAAAGAAGAATTCAAGAAGAAAGTCCCTTACTCAAATGTTGTAGGGAGCCTAATGTATGCAATGATTGGGACCAAACTGGATATTGCATGCAAGGTTATCCTAGTGAGTAGATTTATGAGAAAGCCCTCTAAAGAACATTAGAATGCAGTTAAGTGGCTGCCCAGATATCTAAAAGGGTCAGTGAATAAAAGGGCTTGTATTTAGCTTAAACAAAGAGAATAGTTGTTGCATAGAAGGATATAGTGATTAGGACTATGCAACGAATCTTAACAAGAGGAGATCCTTGTCCGGTTATGCCTTTAAGGTTGGTGGAAATTTAATAAGTTGAAAATCAAATCTCCAGCATATAGTTGCCTTTTCCACAACTGAGGTAGAATATGTGGCCCTAACTGAGGCCATAAAAGAAGCCATTTGGCTATAGGGGATTACTCGAGCTTGGAATAGTTGAGCAAATACCGATGGTCTATTGTGACTCTCAAAGTGTGATACACTTCTCTAAAAATAGTGCATTTCATGAGAGGACAAAGCATATAGATGTTAGACTTCATTTTGTAAGAGATGTGATGGCCAACAAGCAAGTTAGTGTTGAGAAAATTTCAATTGAAAATAACCCTACTGATACGCTCACTAAGCCTATTCCGACAGCTAAGTCTGAGCAAGCATTAGAATTGCTCAATATCTTGCCAACATAGCCAAAGGGTAATGCAAGTGCCTTAGTCTTTCCACTATAAATTTTTGAGTGAAGATGGAATTTGTTAAGATTGTGACTCAATAATTCATTGGGTCTTATGTATAAATAAAATGGGTTAGGTTGTTGGTGTCTGCAACCCAACAAGCTCAAGGCCGTGTATTGAAAAATTCTTTAATTTCATTTGTGTCCCTTGGCCCAAGTATATAAAGCAGCAATTGGGGAAAAACTGATATACGAGCATTTGTGAATCAGAGAGCTTTGATCGATCGTGGAAACTCTAGTTTTTTTCTCTTTTCATTGTGTGAATCACTGTATTGGAGAAAGATTGTGAGGATCGAGTGTTGGGAATGCTCTGGGATGAAAGAGCTTGTATCTGATGATCTGTTCGTGTAATCTTGTAATTTCAATGGTTGCGATATAGTGGATCAACTAGGGGTTCTAACACCTACCGTGAATAGGATTCAAATCAAATCCGAACACATAAGTTCTTGTGTTTTTCTTCGTGTGATTGCTTGATCTTGTCTCTGGTTGCATCGATTTCTAGGTTCTGTTCAATCGCTTGTTATTTTTGTCCCGTTTTTCTATTTATATTTTGTTATCGCTTGTATTGTTCTTGGATTTGGTGTCTGTCGATTTGATTTGTGCTTGCAAGATCGATTGTTCGAGTTGGAGGTTTCGAACATCAACAAAACTGATTCAGTGGAGGAACACTTTCCACTTTCTTCTATAAATCTACAACTTGAAAAAGTAAAAAGCTATCAGTGTGTTACAGATTTGAAAACAAGAAAAGAAAAAGAAAAAGAAAACATAAAATCTACTTTTGAAATGTATTCCAAACATGCAAAGCCAAAGATAGTTGCAAGGCATCAAGAAAGTAACACATAGATATTGCAAAGATCATGAAATTACCATAAAGAAGCAGTAGCTAATAGATAAAGATTCCTTCTCCATTTGTTTGGCTTTCTCAGAGCATCTGTAAATTCCCAAAACTTCAAATTATTGATGGAAAGGAACGCAAGAACATTTATATTTAAACCAACTAGATGGGATTACTTTAAAACCCTCACCCATTTGCACCTAGCTCTAGCACTCAAAACTGCTGTAATTTTTAGCGAACTAAAAATCTCCAGACTGCTGAGTGTTCATGGTAGAACTTTGGTTATTTTCTTTTATATCTGAATATAATGGAGGTGCAACATGAAGTACGCCAACATAACCAGAGTTCAAAAACAAAATGTTCTTGTGTCAGCAGTTGGATTAAGAAACATAGAATTGAATTCTGAGCCAATCTTGTAGAAATTTCATCATGTCAACACCATATTCAGCTAGGTAAGGGACCTCATATAATTAGCCTTTAATCAACCTATAAGCCACTGGACTTTCTTACACTAGAAGTAACAAGAATGAGCTACATGAGTCAAATCAGATGTCAGGTGGTTGTACTTCTCCTTTCCTTTTCAATTTCTCATTTTATCTTGTCTTTTGAATCATAAGCCTTTAGGGAAATAATAACATGTGATGACAAATATTTTGATAAACATCAAAATTCAGCAATAGCCAATGTAAACAGCAATTAGATGCAACTCAATATATACAAGCTCCAAGTACAAAGAGAAGCAAAGCAACAACAATATTTTCTGTCACAAGAAATTGTAATTTAGTCTTCTAATGAATTATGATGATAAAGCAAAGATGAAGCCTCAAATGAAGAAATGTGCCAAGAATTTCTAGGTTCCTTGACAAAGCAAGAGCTTTGGCTTTTTTCAAGGCTCCATATAGTGATAATTTTGAGTTAAAAAATCATGAGAAAAAAGTTTATTTACGTGAAATATTGGCTTATCCTCTTTATGTAAATAATTGCAATTAATGTCGTTTTCGATGATACTAGGTGTTAACAGGTGAAGGAAACTCAAAATCTGTGATTTTGAGTTGACTTAAAAGTCTGAGGACTGGATTTTAAATTTGCGATTTAGGATCAACTCCATAAGCAAAGTGTCAATTCCAGACACAAAATTCAGATATAGGAAAAGCTGAACAATTATTTTTACAGATCTAACTGCATTAAATGCAAATCACCTACACATGACTTTTTCAAGACTATAAATACGAGCCTTTCCCTCAGTTATTCCAGGAGATTGTGCAGAAAATGTGAAGAACCTCATGTTCATATCATGGTTGAAGCCCTAGCAAATAACTTTCTCTTCCATCCTCTGGGCTTCATTGATTTACCATCTCTTTGGGTTATAGAATTGTTCCTAAATGCAAGCAGGAACAAGAAGTTATATTGTAAGCATTTGCTTCTCCAAATTTTTTTTAAGCCATCATAGAAAACAATATCATTGATTTTTGGAAGTTAGAAAACACTTAAGCAAGTGTACTTGGTTCTTTGGTAAAGATTGGAGTTGTTTCGAGGTTGATGTTTCGAATGATTTTCCAGACAAATAACTAAAGGTGAGCCAGCACCTATCAAGCTAGTTGATATACACCTATTTGCAAATAGTGGACAACACTCAAAGGGAGCTCTTGGAGAATGGATGTGGAAATGACCAGGAATCTTTGTCTTCAATCTATTCTCTCTTTATCTATTCATATCTCATTTTTAAAAGTTGTAATACTTCATCTGTACTATCCAAGCTTGCACATTCTTTCACTTTCATTTGCAGAAATACATTTACACTACATATCATGTTCTCACCACTTTATTTTAATACTCTTGCCATTCGTGGCTTGTCATTTGGGTTTCAATTTTTGACTTCATATTTTTAAGAGTGAACCCAACTCACCCTCTATCTTGGTTTCTGTAGCTTGGGCAAAATGAAGAATTCTGATAACACAGATACAAGCATGAAACAGAATGGAAATAACCATCTGTGATTATGTTCAAATGCATATGGATTGATGGATTTGTACAAAATATTATGCAAAAGAATGTACTTCCAGCAAAAGGGCTCAAAAGAGCATCATCTTTTATCACACTTGAACTTTACTATATCCATGGAACAACTAGTACAAACCCTCTAGCATGAACGCCTATTTGCATATGCAAAGTCTGTTGCTCTAAAAAAGGGTGCACCTAATTCAATACACATAAAGAGGCAGATTGAAACCATATTTTTTTTTTTTTTTTACCACACCAAGACATTACTCTAAGGCAAGTAGTACAACGCTGAAAAATCCCTCCTACCAATGCCAATCCATAATAGTAAATTATATGGTCTTAAAACCAGGCACCTAAATTTAATACTCACATTTTTCTCAGTAAGAAATCATATGTACAGAAGCAAAGAACCTCAAGGTTGTGTGTGTGTGTGGGTGGTGATGGTGGGTGGGAGAGGGGGGGGGGGGAGGCCTTAGGCCTGCATGAAAGAAGGGATTAAAACCCAGCATCTAAGACAATATTTGCACAGACTATCTTCCCAAACACAATAACAAATTCAAAACAAAATTCAATACCACAATTAAACTCCAGCTCCATCCCCCACCTAGAACAAAATCAAACCAACAAAAACCCGTCGCATGCTAGCATAATTCCTTTTAGCAGACAACTCACCACTCTACACAGTAATAACTCAAAATGCACCTAAATGATAGAAGTCACGGGGCTGGAAATACACTAATCTATGTCTTCTTCAGCTTCTCCTTGCTGTGTCTTTGATAGTTTAAAGGCTGTCCTAAAAGATGAGTGGTTTGAGTTGAGCCGATGCAGTTTGTTTTTCATACTTTCATGGGCAGATGCGGTTGAACTTGGAAGCGAAGGGTCATGCTCCTGTTTTTGAATATTCAGCGAATCAAGCTTCAGGTCAAATTTTGGTCATCAGTTTCTCCTTATTTTTCATTGTCTAGGGGCAATGGTTTCTCGATGTATCCTAGTAGTGATTCTATTGGTAAGAATCTCATTCTCTGTCTAGTTTTAGGTTTTATTGGGGTTGCTCGTATTAGGTAGGGTAGTTGTATGGCTGCTTCTAGTGGCCTTACTTTTATGCATTAGCGTACATAAAACATATGCTACCAATAATTGTGTCTTCTATGAACACCATATTGGTACCTCAGTAATAAGTCCATAAATATATTTCTTCTTCTAAGCCTACCTTCATGAACACAATACAACACAAACTCAAACTAGTAATGTATCATTATACAATGTCCACAAGCATCTAGGGCATCCAAAACTATTTTCATTTTTTAAAGCGGAAGTTTGATTTCTCGCTGTCCAAGACATGGTGTTTGTCAATACAATGTTTGCTATACTAGTTTTCCCTCTGAGGGGACCAGTATTCATTAGCATCCTGACCTTGTATAAGCATAGTAAAAGGAACATGATGGAGATATTCATTAGCATCAAGACATTTATTGTAAGGTTCAGATAACCTAAATTCCTTACAACAGAAAGAAACAGTAAATTGACCACCAAGAAAATGAAATAAATGATCATGCTTTTGATTAGAAAGGCACAGATTTCTTCCTGATATCACAGCTATTTAGCAGGTTGCTACGATCAGCCCCTTACATGCCCACAAAGGCACAGAGTAACCAGTAAGTCTGAATAATTTCATCCAAAAGCATCAGCAAACAAAACATATTAAAAAAGATAGCAGCAGCTAAAAATAGACTAGCCGCTTGAGCCAAGGAACGTAAAATTTTGGCACATTGTTCTATTGCATGGATTCACATTGTTCATGTCACTTTTATAAGTCAATCGACAATATGAATGCCATGCCACAGACTCTAATTAGTTAGGATAAGGAGCAGTTGATGATCACGATGAGCATAAATATAATTATCTTTATACAAAACACACTCAACCCTTGCAATAGATTTTGCCTACTTACCTAAAAGCTCACTTTGACTTTGTAAATATCGAACATTTTTGTTTCTTTTTCAAGCTAGGATCATTTTCCAAAAGACATTTGCTCAGCCACTAATTTTGCTTCACCTAATTGATGACAAACCAGTTTGGGCAAAAAGTTCATAAATAAAGCATCACACAAACTTTAACATACCATTGTGGAAACTTCAACTTAAAACCAAGTGAAATTACTATATCTTGGATGGCCCGATCTCTTGGATAATTAAGAGACAGAGAAAGTAAGAGTTGATAACCAAAAGCACAAAAAAAGCTTTAAGAAATACAAAACACGAAAGGTCTAAACACATACGCTTTGATGAATACAATCGTGGGTACAGAATCCACATGCCACCCACAAGGAGACAATGTTTCTAAAGTTTAACTCCTCAACACTAAGAATTAAATCCACCTCAACCCCCAATGCAATATCTACTTTGTGGTGATTGTTAAGATATGTAGGGTTGTGATCGGTTGCAACCATTAAACTTATTGTAGTGCATCACATCATTATCTAGTCATAGAATGTCTTATATTCTTAGCCAGGTAGTCTTAAGCTCAAACAAGAAGCAATATGCACTATCAGATATGGCACATGCATGATGTTAGAAACCATCATATTTAGGACATATAAATTTACAATCAATTGAAATTGTCAAACAGGGAAAGGTAAAGATATTCTTAACCAAATGAGAGAAAAATCAGTTTTTAAAACAAAGTTTAAAGAAGAAACAAGGAGAACTTGCCAAAAGATAGCATCAAACATAAAATAGGTCTCTGTGCAGGGATGCATGGTGAACCATGGACAAAGTCCTAAAAAATCACTAGGACGCAGCTTCAAATCAAAGGCCTCCCTAAAACTCTTGTCCTTGATGTTATAGGATATGATCGTATCCGGTATGTACAAGACCATGCATGAATCCACTTCAAGAGTCCTGAGAAAAAGGAACACCTCATGGAGGATGATTGTACTTGCATAACTATCTCACAACATTAATAAAACAAAATGTTTCTTTTGAGGGGAATATACTTAGCAAGTAGCATCTTAATTACGTTTCAATGCAGCACTAGGACCTCTGATGTCATACTTTTCACCAATTCAAGAAAGAGAAAAAGAAACATGACCACTATGTCAGTACTCATGAGTTGGAACAGGCACCATTACAGGTGTTGTATGACTATACAAGGTATAAACCTAACCTTAATTGATAAGCGGCAGTTCTAAGACTTGAAGTGTTATCATGCTTGATATCAAAACTTTAACAATTGCAAAAGCAAGGGTACATTACTTGTGTTCCTGCTAGTTATCTAGGATGAACTGGTTGATTCCAACAAAGTGCTCATATCTTTTATTGTAGAAAACCGTGTACAAGAAATAGAGGTAGTTAGGCAAAATATAGGAGCAATTTCATTAATTATACAGTTATTTGTAATATACAGTGAGATAGTTTTTTGTTATGTGTGTAACTGTCCCATATGAGCAGTTACCATTTGTAATGAAAATATGTGTCAAATCCAAATAACAGTTAAGGAGTTTTACAATCCAAACTTCTTCATTGTATCAAAGAAATTCCGATTAGAAAATTCCTCCATTGTCCCAATGGTGTCCTTCGCCACAACGGTCTTTACTTCCTCTTCCTCTCAAGTTCCTGTTGTACTTAGTTCTAATGGACATTCGGTTATGATGTTCATAAGTAGCAGAGGAAAAGATAACTATCTTAAGAGTGATGCCTCTAAACCGAATTCAACATATTCAAAGTACAAGACATGGAAGGCAAAACGCAATATGGTAATTTCATGGCCTGTCAATTCCATGACATGAAGTCGAAGAAAATCTCATCCTCCACGAGACGGCACAAGAAATATGAGATATCGCAAAGGAGACATATTCCGACACTAAAGACATAGCGAGGCGTTGTCAAGTAGACCTCTCAATCACCCAATATTTTATTCATCTAACTAGATATTGATAGCAACTCAACATGTTCAAAGTGACCTAAATAGACAGACACTTCATAAAAAGAAAAATTGAAGGCGGACAAGAATCTACCAAAGACTCAATTTGAAGATGTGAAGATACAAGCTAGGCTTCTTTAATATTTACAACCTAGCTTGAGGGGGCGTGTAGAGAACCATGTGCAAGAAATAAAGACAGACAAAATATAGGGGTAGTTTCATTAATTGTACAATTAGGCAGTTTTTTTTTTTTTTTTGTACGTAACTATACCATATGAGCAGTTACCATTTGTAATGTAAATATGTGTCAAATCCAAAAAATAGTGAATGAGTTTTAGAGTCCAAACTTCTTCATTGATCAATAGCAATATATGTTGTATTGCTTTTAACCAACATCCCCTTCATAGAAGCAAAGAATCAACTTTAAAAAATTGAAGAAAGAATGAATGTCTCGTGCAATTTAGAGATAAATCTGTTTAAAATACTGAACATCTTAATGGAGAAAACAACACAAGATTAAGGTTCATCGAACTAAGAAGTATAGCATTAACTAAAAGTTTATAACCAACATGATAAATTGAAGTATAGAACAGATGACAATAGCAATTCACATGTATTCCTTGAGAACATGTAAAACCACAGCAAAAATATTGATGCAAAACCAGAACACAAGAAACAACTCAAAACAACTCAATAAACTGGAATCAAAATCAATAATTAACGCTAGTTTCAATTACAATCTAAACTACCATACATAGGAAACTAATACCTATAATCCATTCCTAAAATTCCATAATCCCAATCGAATTATGAATCTAATGAAAGTGAGTAACAAAAGGAAACAAACTAAAATTAGGAAACAAAAGAAAATAGGAAATAAAAAAAGAAATAAAATAAGCAAATATTAATTCCTTGTATCTACTTTTCTGTCCTACATCAAATATGTTGTAGTGATGAACTACTGAATAAGCATTTTAAGGACTTAGATCCCATGTAAATGTTGGAAGAGGTGATGGGATGAGGCTAGACTTCAATCCAGAACAATTTATTAAACGACTAATAATAGAAATAGTTCTTTTTTTTTTTCTGAAAACAGATTTAAACATATTGTTAGAGGAAAGATTCCCGCAAAATTCTTCTCTTTTCATATATCTCGACAACTAAATTCCCACCTCACGACAATATTCAACCACATAATAGGAGATTCTCATTGACAGACATCAATTTTTTCCATAATTAAGGAGTCTTCAGTGGTAGTTTGCCATAACTTTCACCATGTATATTCAGCAGTCATACTCAAGGAAGCAACACAGACAATTAACTAGGTAATATATACCACATTGGAAAATGAAATAAAAATCTATACAAAATTGTAAAATAAATATCTGCAGCTACTTGAGATTAGAAAAAGAATTCAGAAATTCAGTTTAGTTTCAAAGCTGATGCCTATTGCACTCCCGAGTTGCAGGTAGGCAATAGTACACTAGGTTCAAGAAAAGATAACCCATCAACATTATCACCAGCTACACAACCACCAAGGTAACTGCAGCCCAACCCCACACTAATAAGTTCTTAGTAGGAGAAGGACAAAGGAAATCTCAAACTCTTAATATTTTGAAAGAATTAGGCTCAGGATCCTATGAAATGTAAAAACTACCAGTGCTGTTGTGGTTGCATTATGTCGATACAGCAATAAAAATGGGTACTGTTTTTGCATGTTATTATGATTCTATTCATCATTTGTGTTTTTACAAGTCATCAGCATAAATAAACCAATCAATCAAATTTTATTAATTAAGTATGAGAGCTAACAATTGAGTCCATATAGATTTTGCACACATGAATATCATCAAAATATTTCGGAGTAACATCACAATATTACATGCATGCATACATATATATATATAGATATATCTCAAGTGAGGATTTGACAATCAATCTTCATGAAAGCACAAATATGTCGGTTAAAAAACCAAATAAAAAGCAAAAGAATTGATGAAGTCAAAACAAAGAACCAAAATATGTCAATAACAGCTTCTTTATTTAGCCATCCTTATACAGGACATATTCAGCCCTTGTAATATCCTTAGCCAATTTATGTTAACAATCATTTGACTCAGTAATTAATTGATAAACAGGTTTTCCTGTTTTTTGGCCAGGATAATTTTCCAGGAACAGACAACTTATTGACTTTGTAAATAATGAATAACTTTTTCTTTTCATTGGATTAATCATTGCCACTGCTTGGCGTTGTTGAAAGTAAACCAAAATATAATTAAGCAGAAAAGTTTAGTAAATAAAGTATCACACATGCTTTACAACATACCATTGTGGCAACTTCAACTTACAACCAGTTGAACTTGTTATATCTTGAAATAAATCATAAAAATTTGATAATGTAAAAGAAAGATTAGTTATCAAAAGAAAAAACTTTTCCCAGAGCACAAGCAAGAAGAACCATTCAACAGATTATGATTAACGCTAACTCCTCAAATTAAAAATTGGAATCCACTCTCATTATATAATTTTGCGAAGGTTGTCCAGATGACTATAAAAGAAACAAAATAAGAAATAAGAACCAAAAGACAACTTTCAGACAAATGCCCTCAACCATAAGACAGCGTCTCCATGCACCGATGGATGGTCATCCAGGGGCGAAGAACTATTAAGTCAAAATCACAATCACGCAGGTGCAGATCACAGACCTTCCTGAAACTCCTATCTGCGATGTTGTAGGATACGACTTGACCAGCTATGTACAAGATCATGCATAGCTCTCCTTCAACTTCTCCACCAACAAAGCAGAGAAAGAAATATGGAGAAGATAACAACCCCGGAAATGCCGCTGCACCCACTTGAAGGTCAACACGATATTTCAGAAACCACGTAGAATAGTCTCTCTGCATCTCAAACACATCAAACTGTGTATTCCGGGAATCAGAAAAGGAAACAAACAACAAACGACCTCCAGACTCCTCGAAACGTCGAAGCTCTCTTGAACAGGAAACAGGCATAGGCATAGGCATAGGCATTTCCAGCACTTTAGCTCGATAAAGATCATAATAAATTGAAGTTTTCGAGCAAGAAGGCCAGTGGATCTTGCCGTTCAGGAAGATGCCATTTTCAAATAGTGCACCACAAGAATCAACAAATGATGCAGTGGATAGGTCCCATTTTCTAGTATCAGATGAATAAACGTCAGTCTGATAAGGAGAACTAGGCGAACCATCGGAGCACACACAAAGTACTTTGAAATGAAGAGACACAGATGGATCAAATGCCAAGTTCATGGAGAGTATAACGTTATATTGTTCACGGGAACTGCGAGGCCTAGGGATGGTGGTATATCGTTTTGTCGTAGGATTGTAAACGTAGTAACAAATGTTACTAGAATCCATCATGGAAGTAGAGGAAGAGCAAAGCAACAAGCCACTACAGGACTGGGAAATTTTTATCCCTAAAGGATCACTTACGAAATCAAGTGATATCATGGGTTTACGACGGTTCGGTAGGGGCTCATTGAGGGAAACGAAATGAAACTTGATTCTGTTAGACTCGATTGCAGAGTACCTTCGGAAGAAAAACGAGGAAGCAGATTTCGGAGGCTTCCAATCGAGAATGAGCTGAGGACTGGAAATGAGAAGGCGCCACCTCCAGCAGACTAGCATGAATCGGAACAGTGTCTTTATTGGTAGACGGATCAGGATTTGCTTCAGGAGGTCGTCGTTTCCGGCGACCAGTTCGGCACTGGGACACGATAAGGGCTTCTTCGGCCCTCGCCGGTGGCTTCGGCCAGTGCGTGAAGCGGAGGACCGGGAGGGAGGCATCGTGATCGAAGGGACGAGGGTTTCGCCATCTCTCTCGCTGCTGAATGCATATATAGAGAAAGAGATGCTACAGATACATGGAACCTGGGCAGGTGGTAGTTGTGCGCTAGGAGTTGATTGCTTTCCTTATTCGTCGTCTTCTTCCATCTCCGGCATGCCGCATTAATTGAGTTTCCTGTTTTCTGGCCGAGCGGCGAGCGGGAAGATAACCCACTCAAGAACATCCTTCCACACTCTATACTAACGGTAAAGCCTCCTCTCTTTCCATTTAATTCCTATTTTATTTAAAAAATAATAATAAAATAGAATAATTTGAATGGGCAATCATGATATTTTCCACAAAATTTTTACTTGAAATTACCAAAACAGCCCAGCTATATTTTAAAATTTACCGTGACGGGTTTTTGGCCTTTGGCCGAGTAATTTTGGGTGTGAATTCATTAAAATTATCATTATTTAATTTAACTTTTAGTGTTTGATCTAATAAATATTTAGATATTTAATGTAATTATTGTCGTTTATTTAACACAATTATTATCGTTTATTTAAATTTAAAACAACCAAACTTGTTATAAATAGTAAAAAATAAGCACACTTTTGATATTAAAAATTTGACATAATTATTTAATTTAAGTTAAATTTTTGTCATCTCGTAAATAGCTTTAAAAGTGTAAAATTATCGATTTATTAACTTTTTTTTATGATTTTTAATATTTTATATCAATTTATAAATTTTAATATAATGTAAATAAATATCATTTTAAAAAGAAGTCAAAATCAAACTCTTAACATATTTTATTGAATGATCATTCAATGTCAAAAATAAAAATACACTAATATGTTACGTGTGTGTTCTAATACTAAAAATGCTAAATGACCAATATAGACTTTAAAAAAGTAAATTTTATTTTTTTCTTCAATTATTGCTATTATTATTTTCTGTGTTGTATCATTATAAAAGTAGGAAGATATATTTTGTAATCTCCAAATATGAGTAAATCATAAATGAGAATAATTCCAGGAATAATATATAATTGTTTATATTAAGTGATAGGTGCATGCATCAATGTAATTTTTCAATTTCAATTAATTATTACAATGCAGTGAACGGATGGGGGATGCAATGGATTTCATTTGATGCTGTAATATTCAACAATTTAATTATAGCATACAATAATATAAATTTATATAAAAATTAGCTAAAATCAATTCAAGCCATAAAAGACATTACACTTGGAACTTATCAAAACAACGTTGTCTTGATAAAAACGTCGTTGTTTTCACAATCTTCTCTTTTTATCAAAATAACCTCATCTTTGAAAAGCTTAGTTTGGATTGTAAATATTAACTTTTTTTTTTGAATAATTTAAGGTTGTGATTTGAATGATGGGATGGTGGCTTTAACTTAGGACAAGGATTAAATTAGTTTCAATTAATTTAACTCTCTATCTCTCAAGCCTTAGAATAGAATGCACATCTAGCATTGAAGGTAAGTATTGTACTTTAATCTTTAAAATATCCAACCATTTTTTATACAAATCATTCAGGATTTACCTTTTTAGTTAATTTTCCTAATTTATTTGATGTACGAACTCTCTATCCTCAAGACCCCTAAGCGTTTCTGGCTCAGACGTTGTATGCATATCATGTGCGCATTGCATCTCGAAGTAAGAATAAATTGAATGGTTAGACAAAAACTCGTGTGTTAGCACCTGATTCACTTTTTATTAAAATTTAGAATAAAGGTAAATTACTTTCCATATAATTAACCTTTTTTGTGTAATAATTTGGGCCAACCCATAAATGATTGGGAGATATAGCACACCTTTTACAAAGACCGTCTCATAAAAAACCTAACTTGGTAGTCAAAGGAAAGAAACACATAAAACCTAATATTCTAGCTATTGATAGAGAAAAAGGAGATAATCTCAATTTACCCAAGATAACGAAACTTTTCTCTTTTCTCTCACTCTGTTAAGTCTTGTTAAAGATAATAGATTTAGATTCAAAAATAAGAATTTTATTTTGGTTTTTGAGAAATCTATCTATTGAAATCAATTGAAGAATTGATAGTTAACTTGAGTAAAGATGGACACTTTACTCAAGTATTGATAAAATTTACTTGAGTAAGAATGAATTGTTTACTCGAGTAATTAAAAAACTTACTCAAGTAACTGGTAGACTTACTCAAGCAATAAGAAGAATTACTCGACTAACTTGTGAATAATAAAGATTTTGAAGATCCGAGATTCTAGTTTTCTAATGTATAGGTATTCAATGTATAAATAATTTTTCCATATTAGTCAGTTTCCCAATGTATAGTTTTTTTTCCTTAGAGGTTACTTGACTTAGTGGTTAGTTTCCTTATGAAGGTTTCGAGATCAACCTTAAATCTCATTGTAAATCAGTTCTGTGCATGAGAATGATATTACCAGAAATTTCTATATGGTCTCAAAGTCACATTCTTTCGATCTCAATATCCTAGCAATTATCTCTCGTCTTCATCACAGTTTTCCTTTCTCCATAACTATGTCAGAAGTTTGTTCTGATTCAACTACCCATCCCAACAAAACCATTGAAACTCTAATTGCACATATCTCTGAAGTCCACTCTGTACATATCACAACCATTAAACTTAATGGTAATAATTTCCTACATTGATCCTAGTTTGTTAAGATGTATATTAGAAGGCGAGGAAAAATCGGTTACCTAACAAGAGATGCTATGGAGCCAAATCCAAAAGGTAGCACATATGCGACTTGGGATGCCAAAAAATTCCATGGTTATGACTTGGCTAGTTAACTCTATGGAAGAAGACATTCAGTCCAGTTATATGTGCTACTCAACTGCAAAAAAACTCTGGGATAATGTCACCTAGATGTATTCTGATCTCGACAACCAATCATAGGTATATGAATTCACTCTAAAACTTGGTGGGATTACTCAAGGTGAGGATAGTGTCATTAAGTGTTTCCATTCTTTTAAAAGATTGTGGCAAGATCTTGGTCTTTTTAATGATTATGAGTGGAAGTCTGTTGAGGATTGCAACCATTATAAAAGATGGTTGATGCTAATCTTTTTTTCAAGTTTCTTGCCAAGTTAAATGCTGAGTTTGATGAAGTTATGGAGAGGATTATTGGAAGATCGCCTTTTCCTACTATCAATGAAGTATACGTAGAAGTTTGAAGAAATGAAAGTCACAAACATGTCATGTTGGCTAAGAAGACGTCTTGTATGGGTATCTCAGTGGATTATTCAACCCTTGTTACATCTGAGGAGAATGTCAACTAGAAAACCACCCTAAATTAATGTCGACATGATGATAAATCTCAGGTATCATGTGATTTTGTAACAAACCATGCCATACCCGTGAAACGTGATGAAAACTTCATGGGAAACTAGTGACATAGAAGGGCAACAAGTCACGAGATAAGACCTACTATGAATCCCCTTCAACAAATGAAGCAATATCAAGTATGTTCTATTGGGTGTGAAAACTAAAGTTCCACATCGACTAGACATGGGAAGGATCAAGGGCATATAAATGAGGATAATATCTCCATTGGTATGAGGTTTTTGGGTAAAATTCAAAAGCAAATCAATGAGGACTTAGGCCCAAAGTGGATAATATCATACTAATGTGGAGATTTGGGAGATCCATAGTCCTATCAGTGATATCAAAGCCCAGGCTCTAGACTTAGCTAAGACAATGTGTGGAGGAAATTCTCGAAATGCTAGACAAAAGTGGTGGGCCCCAATTAAGCTTACGATTAGATCCGTGGCTGGGCTTTATTTGGAGCAAGCTCTTAACGTAGGGGGTATTCTGGATGTAAAGCCTAACTTTTGGGCCTTATGTTTGAGCAGGCCCAAGTAGAGACAGCCAAGCCCATGTGACTATTAAGCCACCAAGGCTCTTAGCTCCTTTCCCCCCTCCCTTCTTTTATTTTTCCCATTACAACCTCTATTTCTCTTGCAAGAGCATTGTTGTGAATCTCTTATTTTGTGCAATTCGATCGTTTGATCTTAGATCCGACCACATTTTCACTATGAAATCAATCTTGATCTATAAGAAGGTAAGTCTTTTAATTTTATTAGCTTTATTTTTAGGATATATTTGTGAGATGTGTATGTATATATGCGTGGTTGTGTTGGCCAAGCTTAGATCTACAAAAATCCATTTGTTGGATCTTGCTAGTTTTTGGGTATGTTGGTCGATGGGGGTAAGGGAGTCGAGTGGTGGCCTTGGATCACAAGAAAATTCTTGATGCGGTGGCCGGCGGCAACTGCGTGTTCTTCAATTTTGGCCAAAAATTTAAAATTTGATCTATGAAGATCCAGACGTTTAACCCGTCCCATTTTAGTGTATATTAACCCCCTTGGCTAGACGTTTCTAATGGTAGGTTCTGGTTGTGGGAATCTTCGACCGACAGTAGTCGCCGACGATGGTGGTTGTGACTAGTTAGGTTGTTTTTGGGTTTGGTCTAGGTTGGTGGGGCCCAATTGGTTCATGGGCTAATCCAATGCGTTTGGGACAGAGGCTGGCTAGTTGTGGCAACCCTTGGGTCGGTCCCAATCTGAGGTGACTTGATTTTTATATTTATTTAATTCTCATGTAATTTTATGATCTTTTTAGGTAACATTAACGTGCCCCATCTTCCATAACACTGTAAGTGGGTAAATTGTATCATAGTGGTAATTGTTGCATTCATATCTCTAATCATCCTAGTATTCTATATATACTATTCATGATTTCATTCTTATTTGCATATGGGAAAGTAGAATCCATATTGTCTGATCTGCACATATTGACACTTATGGTTGATTGCATTTCCTTTAATTTGCATTTGGGAAGATTATGATTCATGTTATTGTGGATAGTGAAAGTTGATACTTATATGTGAGATGTTGCATGTGACACTTGTTAGAGCTAAATGATAGTATCAGATGTGTATTTAAATGGAGTAACTATTAAAATTCTGTATAACTAACCATAGTAAATGTTAGTCGTTGGTGCACCATGTATAGTTTAAGGTGTGAGAGGTTCCACCCTTGTTGGCATGAGAGGTTCTGCCATCCATGTTTAGTTCAATTATTGGTGTGAGAGGTTTCGCTATCCTTGTTCAGATTAGGAGGGTGTGAGAGGTTTCACCCTTGTTAGTGTGAAAGGTTCGGCTGTTATAAATATGTGAACTATGGTTCTAACTTGTTATCCTAAATATGCATGTTTAGTTGTCGTCTTTTATATTGATATGATTACCATTGGGCATGACATGGCATGATGATTATCTTTGATGCATTGATTTTATACTTTCCCCCATTATAATGCTCTTTACTTCTTACTAAGGCAATGCTAAGTTTACGCCTTAATATTTCAGATTTTGTAGGTTAGCATAAATTTTAACGGTAAGAATCGTGGTATATGATTCTCTTGCATATACCCTAGCCATGCTCCAGTTACAACATATACATCTCATTTCACTGGATTTGTGCATGGGAAGGTTTAAGTTCTTTCTTATTGTGAATTGGTAAATTGTGACTATTGTAAGTAAATGATGAATTTTGGGCCGATGACACTTTAACTTCTATATATAAATGATGGTAATATTTCTGTAAATTATTTGAAATGTTTATATATCAGAGGAATATGTGTATTGTAAGCTTGTTATCCCCTATTAGAGTTTTCGACTTCTTAGGGAGTAGTACTGGTCACGATCGTCGAATTTTGGGTTGTGACACTAGAACTTCAAGACCGTGTTGCTAGCCCACGGTGAAGATGAGTAATTGATCTCAATGGAGCAAATGGATAGATGATCGTTGGAGGGGACGCCTAGAAAAAAAATACCACAATGATGTGGTCTTTTATTTAAGGGGAGAATTGTTGGGTGTGCAAACTAAAGTTCCACATCTGCTAGACATGAGGAGCATCAATGGCATATAAGTGTGGACAATATCTCCATTTGTATGAGGCCTTTTGGGTAAAATTTGAAAGCAAATCCATGAGGGCTTAGGTCCAAAGAAGATAATATCATACCAATGTGGAGAATTGAGAGATCTATAGTCCTATCATGTTCAGTAAAGAGTAGGTGGATCACTAGTTTTTCTCATCTATTCAACACTTATTTTCGTTGTTCTGGTCATGAAAAAATTCGAATCGTTAATGGTAGTTTCTCGCCCATTGCAGACAAAGGCCTAGTAAAAATCTCACATAATATTGAACCCAAATCTGTCTTTCATGTCCCTAAGCTTACTTGCAATCTCTTTTGAGTTAACAAACTTTCACAAGATTCTAATTAACATGTTATCTTATATGATTCTCATTGTATTATTTAAGATTGAAAATCGGGGAGGATGATTGGCAGTGTTTGGATGATGGACAAACTATACTGTTTTGAAGAGCATTTTCTTAGCGCTAAAAAAGCTCAAGGCCTTAGTAGCGTTAATTTAATTCCAACTTGTGATAAGTTACTACTATGACATATTAGACTAGGACATATATATGAGTTTTTCCTATCTTAAACATTTATTTCCACATTTGTTTCAAGAAGTGAATTGCTTACATTTTCAATGTGAAAGTTATTTTGTTTCTAAAGATCATCGTGCAAGTTTTCTGTCAAAATCTTATCGTGCATTAAAACCATTTTATTTAATACACAATGATATTTGGGGTCCTTCACGAATCATTACCTTGTTTGAAAAAAAAGTAGTTTGTGATATTTATCGATAATCACATCCTACTATGTTGGGTGTATTTGTTGCATAAAAAATTTGAAGCAGAAAAACTATTTAAAGATTTTTACTTTATGGTTCAAACACAATCTCAAACAAAAATTTGCATTTTATGTGCTAACAATGGTACTAAATATTTCAATTAGTGTTTGGGAGCATTATTGAAAGAAAAAAAATATAATCCGCTAGTCTTCATGTCGTGATAAAAGGAAAGCCATCTTCCTTTCTCACAATCTAATCCTCCATGATAGAACAAAACATTGTGAAGTTAACAAATATTTCATTAAGGAGAAAACTCACACAAGTCTTATTTGCATGCTATAGGTCCTTACCTCCAGTCAAGTTGTTGATATTTTGACCAAAGGACTACGCAAGATATAATTTGATAGTTTAGGAGGCAAGCTATCAATGGAAGACATTTTCATGTTAGTTTGAAGGGGAGTGTTGAAATCAGCTGAAGAATTGATAGCTTACTTGAGTAACGAAGAAAACCTACTTGAGTAAGGATGGACAATTTATTCGAGTAGTGATAAAACTTACTTGAGTAATTAAAAACCTTACTTGAGTAAGAATGGATGGCTTACTCGAGTAACTAGCGGACTTACTCAAGTAATCAGACGACTTACTCTACAAATTTGTGAATAATGAAGATTTTGGACATCCATGATTCTAGTTTCTAATGTATACGTATTCAATGTATAGATAATTTTTCCTTAGAAGTTAGTTAATTTAGCGGTTAGTTTCCTTATGAAGGTTTCGGGTCAACCTCAAATCCCATTGTAAATCAATTCTATATATGAGAATGAGATTATTAGAAATTTCTACATATATTTGATGTAAATGATCTAGGGCTCACCTTTACATCCAACTTTTCAGTATTTATTCCAAACATGACTCTCTATCCTTGGGATCATCAAAAATATCTACTTTTTCTATAGGTTGGTTGGAAGTCCTTTCTAGGTCTTGAAGAGTAAGCTCATGGATTCAATAATGTGCACATGTGACAAGGCTTGCACTCTACATGCACATCATGTGTAGTGGGAAATCAAAAACATCAATTCAAATGTAGAAATTATAGACTAAAAGCTGTGTAAGATTAAAGTTGGAATGGCAATATGAAACTTAAAGAGTTGAGGAAAACCTAATATGTTGAATTAGGCTAAAAATGATTGTCTAGAAAGGCTATTTATACTAAGATTATAATAGTAATATATCATAGCCGATAATCATAAAGAATCCTTCTAATCTAAGCTATCCATCTATAATAAATGTCATGTCCTAGTTGAATGACTACTTGTTAGGAAAACTATCGAAAAGAATTATATTTAATTGTGTGAATAATATAGTTAAAGTATAACATATTTATAGACAACCTACCATTGCGACAACTTCAACTTATAATTGAACTCATTATATCTTGAAATAGCCAACCTCCTAACCATTAAGAAACAAAGGGGAAAAAAAAGTGTGGAAAGCCTACAAACCTTAGTAGTGTTTTATAAAGATTACTTCTCAAAAGATATATAAAAAAAAAAAAAAAATTCCTAGAACACAGACCAGAAAAATCACCAATATATCCTCCACAAGGAGACAATTATTTTAAATCAATAGACCATGACTTAAGGTCAACTCTCGAAAATTGAGAATTGGAATCCATCTCTCACTATATAATACTTACTTTGTAATGGTTGTGTAGACATGCATACATCATTTTAAACTTGTTCTCAATGCATCACTTCATCATAGTTTGTCTTGCATGTTTACTTAGGAAGTCAAGAATTCAAATTCATTACATAAGTAAGCTACTAGATACAACACACGAGTGATGTTGGAAACCATGCAATTTTGCAAGAAGCAAACAAATTTATAATCAATTGAAATTGAGAACCAAGAGAGGGAAAATACATTTTTATCTATAATGGCAAGAAAACTAGAAAGGAAACAAAATTTTAAACAAGAAATGGGAGAATAATGTTAGGATTCCGTGTAATCAGCAAATACACAACACACAAGAACCTCGACAGTATCAAGAATCACCAAGATAATAAAGCGAAAAACAAAATAGAACACAAGCAATACACATACACAAGGAGATAGTGTTCGGATCCGTAAATGGATCCTATGCACAGCAGGGATGTCGCCCCTAGTCAATCCACTAGGAAATCAAGGGATTACAATACAAAGATTACAGAAAATACAAAAGACAGCAAGACAAACAAGATCAACTTACAATTTAAAGAATACAGATTATACCAGAGCATTAGTTATGTACAAACTGTTACACTACTCAAAACAATCCCCGATTATCTTTCTCTTTTTCTAGATTTCATCATTGATAGAGAAAGAACAACGATTAGAGGGATTAGGGTTCTTGTAGCTTTCAGAGAGAATTTGCGAGATGCGTTAAGAGAGAATGACAATTACAATTCCATCATGGTCTTTTATATAAAGGGGAAAGAGACAAGCCTTCGGATGAGCCAATGTGATGATTAACAACACTAATAAAACTAGCCATATAACATGGTAGAATGTGTCACAGATAACAGCAGAAATAACATGTTATGTAAATATAATGCAAATAAACCAATGGAATATAAAAAATAATAAATCAACATTATTTGAATCTCAAATAATAACAAATAGTTTTCAAAGAAATACCCTTAAAACAAAAAAACAAAAAAAAAATAGTCTCCCCATGCATAGATGGATGTTGTGATAATCAAAAGGATGTAGCTTCAAATTACAGGCCTTTTGACACTCCTACATGTGAAGTTACATGGAATAAATTTACCATGCATGCCCAATACCACACACGAATCTCCTTTAGGCTCATCTCTAACAAAGCAAAGCGTGGAAAAAGCCAGAAGTTAAGCCATTGTAAGCACTTCAAGGTCAATACTGTATAACACAAACCACAATGAATAGTTAGCTACATCATGAACATATCAAACTATGTGCATTGTGAGGTTGAGAAAATGCAACAAATAGTAAGAGATTGTTTAATTGTGGAAAATGATTTCCAATTTTTTATCTCAAAATTTCTATAAAATCTCTAATTTTTAATTTTTTATAAATAATTTGATGTCGTTGGCCCAAGGTAGAGTACTCAATGAGCTAAGGTGGCCCCATTTTGCCTTATCAACCCCATGGGGAAAACTCCGAATACATGCCTAGATCGTTTATACAGATAGACTTTTTGGGTGTTAAGATCCAAAGTCGACAAAGAAATAGCCTGGATCATACGCTAAGGTCCTTAAGCAATCACTTAGGGAAAAACGAAGTGATTGAGTGATGATAATCAGGATGTGGGCTTGGAAACAACCATCATTTGAAGAAAGCATAATAGCTCACTAGTCTAGCTTCGTGGCACCGTAAATGTATCAATGCTCAAGTGATTCACTCAAGTGACAAGACCTTGAAAGCAACTTTTTCAAGTGTCAATAGTAGGCCGTTCTATCAATCGGGGAAGGTTATTGGTGACAACATCTAGAGATATCAAAAGTGAGAATACTGACATGAGTAACGAGAAATCCTATGAAAAACATGATTGCTAGCCAACAGAAGGCTTTCTGCATTCAGTCAATCTATGCATAGAAACCATACTATAATTGTACCATACTACCAAGAAAGCATACCACCCAAACAAAGGATACCATCTCAAGCATAGTAAAAAGCAAGGTCAACCAAAGCAATCTACCCCAACACCCAAGCCAATATTGCCAACAAGGTGCAAAGCGACTACTGCCTTAGCTAATAAAGAAATTAGTGTCAAGGGCTTTGCCCTTTGAATCTTTCCTATTATCTTTCCCCTAGACTGGATGTTTCTCAAGAAAAAGATTCATTTCGGTCCTTGTCCTTGAACAAACCTATTTACCATAAGAAAGCATACCATCAATAGAGTTTGGAAAAGACCGGAAGAAAGAAAGTTAAGAAAATCCTATCTTGAAGCAATTGGGTCACTCGAGAGTCACTCATTTCCATTTCCTTTCAAGTTAACTGCATGGGATCTCCTCTTTCTATTCCTTTATCTTCTATTACTGCTAGCAAGAAATTATAATAGAGTAATGACTCTTAGCTTAAAGAAGACCTAGGCCATGTCAATCTCAATTCAAAAACAACTACATCAAGAAGGAAGCTTTCCATACTACTGACTAAAGAGCATTAAACGATTCCTGCCCTTGTTCCGTAATGGGCAATGAACCTTCATCTTAGAATTATCGAGAAAGAAAGGTTATTAAGGCAAGTGGGGTAGCAAATCACATTTATAAAGAGTAGGCATCAAATGTTACTATTGAATGCGTTGTTGTTGGTGAGTGAATAAGTGGTCTTGTCATATCAGCTATGATGTTATCAATTGAATTAGCAACCGCTGGTACAGTAACTGGTGTTCAAATAGTCGTTGTTGGGATTTTCTCCACGATCTTAGCAATTGCCTCTGAAATGGCTTGAGGATCTCAACTTTCATATAACGAACTAGAAATATATTTCTCTTTAAAGACATTCAAATCTAAAAGAGCATTTGGTATGGATTCAGTATCTACCCCCATTTTTCATATTAGTCAAATTCAAGGAGGCCAACCTAATCACACATCCAATTGCCAAAGCCAGAAACAAGCTTTTATTAAACAAAAAAGGAAGGTTAGGATTGAATTGAATTGAAAATCCCTGATCTTTACCACTTCGAAGTCTTTATGTTCATTAAACACTATACCAACACCTCACTCTGGGGATTTGGCTTAGGTTACTTAGTTCCTTTCCACGCACTCAAAAGTTAAGAATAGAAAAACAAATTTCTAATACTGAAAATAGAATATATGTTAAAGAAAAAAGAGATTTTTAATTTCGTTTGTGTAACTTGTGCTAGAGAATGAGATGAAGATTATTTGTAGAAAAAAAATTGAAAAATTATGTTCTCCAAATATCCAAACTCATAAGGAAAACTTAGAAAACTCATAAGGATCTGTGTTTTAGTAGCATCACATTCAAATAGTAAACTTGCAAGGATACGCATAACTACCATCTACTCACGTTGGGATTGTTAAGTTTTCACATCAGTACCAAAAGGAAGAAGAGCATTCAACTCCTCATACACCTATTTGAAATCCAAAAAATATTTAATAAGAGACATTTCTTGCGCCTCTAGATGATAAAACTCCTTACACACATATATATGAGAGACATTACCCTTGCTAGAATATAAAGCGGCCAAATAATCTATAAGATCTTTAACAAACTCATAATGATTAACCAAACAAATTACCTCGGTGTCAATTGAATTTCGAATCTGTAAAAATGTTTTTACATCCTCTCTCAACCAGGCCTTCTTTGTTGCTGCATCGGATGGTGGCTTATCAATGAGATGATCATCCTTATCAATGCTATGCAGCTACGCTCACACAATTTTGCTCCACTCCAAATAGTTTCAATCACTAAGTTTATGTTCTGTGATTTTTGTTGTCATAGCAATAACATCAGAAATCACAACCTTCATGTTTGTGTGTTAGCCATTGTGTTCATATGTGTTATCAACCATTACAACTCAGAGGACACTACTTCAGAATGAGTAACTCAATAGGGTCACACCTCATAAAATAAAAATAAACGGCTTGTGCTCTAATATCTTGCTATGAGGAAAAATGTTATTTTTTCATTATGTTCAAAAGTACAGGAGGTTTTGTATATAAAATTCTAAGACCAATCTAAATCATAGAATCAAGCTAAGCTATACGAGTTTAGGATCAATCTAGATCCTTAGGATCAAGCTAATCTATACAAGTTTAGGATTAATCTAGATCCTAGAATCAAGACACAATCAAGCCCTACAATTAGGTAAATATACTACTATATTTACATCACATGTCACTAGCTTAAAAGGTATTAAGTTAAGCAAATTCATTTCATGCTTTTATGGAAATATTAGAATGTGTATGAAACTTCCTTTGAAATATTAGTAGTATTTGGATCACACGTTTGTGTAGGAAACTTATCTGGATGCTCTTAACTGTTTGCATGTTTTAGTTCATATGTATAAACATAAAATAAGGATAATGGCATGCAAATGAAATAATTATTCAAAGATTAAGTAGTTTGACTGCAATGTATAGTTTAAGCATCAAATACAAAAAATTCAAAAATGGTAGAATGTATTATTCACAAAATCTTTAATGAAGATGTGAAAAATCTAGGAAAACAAAAATTATGGTTATTTACTGTAGAAGTAAACTTGAAAAGGAAATCCTATGAAACTACCTAAATGCATGCATGAAATACCAAGTGTGAGCAAACCATGGAAAAGATATCTGACTTGAGAAGCATATATTCTGAGACAATAATCAGATGGTAATTGGTGAAGGCCATGATTATGATGCAACTAATATTTAAGAGAAATGGGGGTGGGGAGATCTCCCACCAAACTTGTTAAGATTGTGACTCAATAATTCATTGGGTCTTATATATAAATAAAATGGGTTGGGTCGTCGGTGTCTGCAGCCTAACAAGCTCAAGTCCGTGCATTAAAAAATTATTTAATTTTGTTTGTATCCCTTGGCCCAACTATAAAGCAACAATTAGGGGAAAATTGATATACGAGCATTCGTGAATCAAAGAGCTTTGATCGATCGTGGAAACCCTAGTTTCTCTCTCTTTCATTGTGTGAATCACTATATTGGGGAGAGATTGTGATGATTGAGTGTTGGGAATGCTCTGGGATGAAAGAGTTTGTGTTTGATGATTTGTTCGTGTAATCTTGTAATTTCGGTGGCCGCGATATAGTGGATTGACTAACGGTTCTAACCCCTACCATGAGTAGGATTCGATTTGAATCTGAACACGTAAGTTCTTGTGTTCTTCTTCATGTGATTGCTTGATCTTGTCTGTGGTTGCATTGATTTCCAGATTCTGTTCAATCGCTTGTTATTTTTATCCTGTTTTTCTGTTTGTATTTTGTTATTGCTTGTATTGTTATTGGATTTGGTTTTAGATTTGAAAACAAGAAAAGAAAAAGAAAAAAAAACATAAAATCTACTTTTAAAATGTATTCCAAACATGTAAAGCCAAAGATTGTTGCAAGGCATCAAGAAAGTAACACATAGATATTGCAAAGATCATGAAATTACCATAAAGAAGCAGTAGCTAATAGATAAAGATTCCTTCATTTTTTTGGCTTTCTCAGAGCATCTGCAAATTCCCAAAACATCAAATTATTTATGGAAAGGAACGCAAGAACATTTATATTTAAACCAACCAAATGGGATTACTTTAAAACCCTCACCATTTGCACCTAGCTCTAGGACTCACAACTGCTGTAATTTTTAGCGATCTACAATCTCCAGACTGCTGAGTCTTCATAGTAGAAATTTGGTTATTTCCTTTTATATCTGAATATAATGGAAGTGCAACATGAAGTACGTCAACATAACCAGAGTTTAAAAACAAAATGTTCTTGTGTCAGCAGTTGGATTAAGAGACATATAATTGAATTCTGAGCTAATTGAATTGAATTCTGAGCCACTCTTGTAGAAATTTCATCATGTCAACACCATACTCAGCTAGGAAAGGGACCTCATATAGTTAACCTTTAATCAACCTATAAGCCGCTGGACTTTCTTACAGTAGAAGTAACAAAAATGAGCTACATGAATCAAATCAGATGTCAGGTGGGTGTACTTCTCCTTTCCTTTTCAATTTCTCATTTTATCTTGTCTTTTGAATCATAAGCCTTTAGGGAAATAATAACATGTGATGACAAATATTTTTATAAACATCAAAATTCAGCAATAGCCAATGTAAACAGCAATTAGATGCAACTCAATATATACAAGCTCCAAGTACAAAGAGAAGCAAAGCAACAACAATATTTTCTGTCACAAGAAATTGTAATTTAGTCTTCTAATAAATTATGATGATAAAGGAAAGATGAAGCTTCAAATAAAGAAATTCCAAGAATTTCTAGGTTACTTGACAAAGAAAGAGCTTTGGCTTTTTTCAAGGTTCCATATCGTGATAATTTTGAGTTAAAAAAACATGAGAAAAAAGTTAATTTACGTGAAATATTGGCTTATCCTCATTATATAAATAATTGCAATTAATGTGGTTTTGGATGCAACTAGGTGTTTAACAGGTGAAAGAAACTCAAAATCTGTGATTTTGAGTTGACTGAAAAGTCTAAGAACTGGATTTTGAATTTGTGATTTAGAATCAACTCCGTAAGCAAAGTGCCAATTCCAGACAAGAAATTCAGATGTAGGAAAAGTTGAACAATTATTTTTACAGATCTAACTGCATTAAATGCAAATCACCTACACATGACTTCTTCAAGACTATAAATAGGAGCCTTTCCCTCAGTTATTCCAGGAGATTGTGCAGAAAATGTGAAGAACCTCATGTTCATATCATGGTTGAAGCCCTAGCAAATAACTTTCTCTTCCATCCTCTGGGCTTCATTGATTTACCATCTCTTTGGGTTATAGAATTGTTCCTAAATCCAAGCAGGAACAAGAAGTTATATTGTAAGCATTTGCTTCTCCAAATTTTTTTTAAGCCATCATAGAAAACAATATCATTGATTTTTGGAAGTTGAGAAAATACTTAAGCAAGTGTACTTGGTTCTTTAGTAAAGATTGGAGTTGTTTCGAGGTTGATGTTTCCAATGATTTTCCAGACAAATAACTAAAGGTGAGCCAGCACCTATCAAGCTAGTTGATATACACCTATTTGCAAATAGTGGACGACACTCAAAGGGAGCTCTTGGAGGATGGATGTGGAAATGACCAGGAATCTTTGTCTTCAATCTATTCTCTCTTTATCTGTTCATATCTCATTTTTAAAAGTTGCAATACTTCATCTGTACTATCCAAGCTTGCACATTCTTTCACTTTCATTTGCAGAAATACATTTACACTACATATAATGTTCTCATCACTTTATTTTAATACTCTTGCCATTCGTGGCTTGTCATTTGGGTTTCAATTTTTTACTTCATATTTTTAAGAGTGAACCCAACTCACCCTCTATCTTGGTTTCTGTAGCTTGGGCAAAATGAAGAATTCTGATAACACAGATACAAGCATGAAACAGAATGGAAATAACCATCTGTGATTATGTTCAAATGTGTATGGATTGATGGATTTGTACAAAATATTATACAAAAGAATGTACTTCCAGCAAAAGGGCTCAAAAGAGCATCATCTTTTATCACACCTGAACTTTACTATATCCATGGAACAACTAGTACAAACCCTCTAGCATGAACGCCTATTTGCATATGCAAAATCTGTTGCTCTAAAAAAGGGTGCACCTAATTCAATACACACAAAGAGGCAGATTGAAACCATTTTTTTTTTTTTTTTTACCACACCAAGACATTACTCTAGGGCAAGTAGTACAACACTGAAAAATCCTTCCTACCAATGCCAATCCATAATAGTAAATTTTATATGGTCTTAAAACCAGGCACCTAAATTTAATACTCACATTTTTCTCAGTAAGAAATCATATGTACAGAAGCAAAGAACCTCAAGGTTGTGTGTGTGTGTGGGTGGTGATGGTGGGTGGGAGAGGGGGGGGGGGGGGGGAGGCCTGCATGAAAGAAGGGATTAAAACCCAGCATCTAAGACAATATTAGCACAGACTATCTTCTTAAACACAATAACAAATTCAAAAGAAAATTCAATACCACAATTAAACTCCAGCTCCATCCCCCATCTAGAACAAAATCAAACCAACAAAAACCCGTCGCATGCTAGCATAATTCCTTTTAGCAGACAACTCACCACTCTACACAGTAATAACTCAAAATGCACCTAAATGATAGAAGTCACAGGGCTGGAAATACCCTAATCTATGTCTTCTTCAGCTTCTCCTTGCTGTGTCTTTGATAGTTTAAAGGCTGTCCTAAAAGATGAGTGGTTTGAGTTGAGCCGAAGCAGTTTGTTTTTCATACTTTCATGGGCAGATGCGGTTGAACTTGGAAGCAAAGGGTCATGCTCCTGTTTTTGAATATTCAGTGAATCAAGCTTCAGGTCAAATTTTGGTCATCAGTTTCTCCTTATTTTTCATTGTCTAGGGGCAATGGTTTCTCGATGTATCCTAGTAGTGATTCTATTGGTAAGAATCTCATTCTCTGTCTAGTTTTAGGTTTTATTGGGGTTGCTCGTATTAGGTAGGGTAGCTGTATGGCTGCTTCTAGTGGCCTTACTTTTATGCATTAGCTTACATAAAACATATGCTACCAATAATTGTGTCTTCTATGAACACCATATTGGTACACCTCAGTAATGAGTCCATAAATACATTTCTTCTTCTAAGCCTACCTTCATGAACACAATACAATCTCAAACTAGTAATGTATCATTATACAATGTCCACAAGCATTTAGAGCATCCAAAACTATTTTCATTTTTTAAAGCGGAAGCTTGATTTCTCGCTGTCCAAGACATGGTGTTTGTCAATACAATGTTTGCAACACTAGGTTTCCCTCAGAGGGGACCAGTATTCATTATCATCCTGTGCTTGTATAAGCATAATAAAAGGAACATGATGGAGATATTCATTAGCATCAAGACATTTATTGTAAGGTTCAGATAACCTAAATTTCTTACAATGGAAAGAAACAGTAAATTGACCACCAAGAAAATGAAATAAATGATCATGTTTTGATTAAAAAGGCAGCGATTTCTTTCCTGATATCACAGCTATTTAGCAGGTTGCTACGATCAGCCCCTTACATGCCCACAAAGGCACAGAGTAACCAGTAACTCTGAATAATTTAATCCAAAAGCATCAGCAAACAAACATATTAAAAAAGAAAGCAGCAGCTAAGAATAGACTAGCCGCTTGAGCCAAGGAGAGTATCCAACGTAAAATTTTGGAACATTGTTCTATTGCATGGATTTGCATTGTTCATGTCACTTTTATAAGTCAATCGACAATACGAATGCCATGCCACAGACTCTAATTAGTTAGGATAAGGAGCAGTTGATGATCACAATGAGCATAAATATAATTAACCTTATAGAAAACACGCTCAACCCTTGCAATAGATTTTGCCTACTTACCTAAAAGCTCACTTTGACTTTGTAAATATCAAACATTTTTGTTTCATTTTCAAGCTAGGATCATTTTCCGAAAGACATTTGCTCAGCCACTAATTTTGCTTCACCTAATTGATGACAAACCAGTTTGGGCAAAAAGTTCATAAATAAAGCATCACACAAACTTGAACATACCATTGTGGAAACTTCAACTTAAAACCAAGTGAAATTACTATATCTTGGACGGCCTGATCTCTTGGATAATTAAGAGAC
Organism: Diospyros kaki; assembly: GCA_036245055.1. Lineage (NCBI taxonomy): Eukaryota > Viridiplantae > Streptophyta > Magnoliopsida > Ericales > Ebenaceae > Diospyros > Diospyros kaki. The sequence goes on from BSEG01000003.1 coordinate 34,759,221, forward strand.
AGAGAAAGTAAGAGTTGATAACCAAAAGCACAAAAAAAGCTTTAAGAAGTACAAAACACGAAAGGTCTAAACATATATCCGCTGATGAATACAATCATGGGTACAGAATCCATATGCCATCCACAAGGAGACAATGTTTCTAAAGTTAACTCCTCAACACTAAGAATTAAATCCACCTCAACCCTGCATGCAATATCTACTTTGTGGTGATTATTAAGATATGTAGGGTTGTGATCGGTTGCAACCACTAAACTTGTTGTAGTGAATCACATCATTATCTAGTCATAGAATGTCTTATATTCTTAGCCAGGTAGTCTTAAGCTCAAACAAGAAGCAATATGCACTATCAGATATGGCACATGCATGATGTCAGAAACCATCATATTTAGGACATATAAATTTACAATCAATTGAAATTGTCAAATAGGGAAAGGTAAAGATATTCTTAACCAAATGAGAGAAAAATCAGTTTTTAAAACAAAGTTTAAAGAAGAAACAAGGAGAACTTGCCAAAAGATAGCATCAAACATAAAATAGGTCTCTGTGCAGGGATGCATGGTGAACCATGGACAAAGTCCTAAAAAATCACTGGGACGCAGCTTCAAATCAAAGACCTCCCTAAAACTCTTGTCCTTGATGTTATAAGATATGGTCGTACCTGGTATGTACAAGACCATGCATGAATCCACTTCAAGATTCCTGGGAAAAAGGAACACCTCATGGAGGATGATTGTACTTGCATAACTATCTCACAACATTAATAAAACAAAATGTTTCCTTTTAGGGGAATATACTTGGCAAGTAGCACCTCAATTACATTTCAATGTAGCACTAGGACCTCTGATGTCAAACTTTTCACCAATTCAAAAAAGAGAAAAAGAAACATGACAACTATATCACTACTCATGAGTTCGAACAGGCACCATTACAGGTGCTATATGACTATACAAGGTATAAACCTAAGCTTAATTGATAAGCAGCAGCTCTAAGACTTGAAGTGTTATCATGCTTGATATCCAAACTTTAACAATTGCAAAAGCAAGGGTACATTACTTGTGTACCTGCTAGTTATCTAGGATGAACTGGCTGATTCCAACCAAGTGCTGATATCTTTGATTGTAGGAAACCATGTACAAGAAATAGAGGCAGTTAGGCAAAATATAGGTGCAATTTCATTAATTATACAGTTATTTGTAATATACAGTTAGGTAGTTTTTTTTTTTATGTGTGTAACTGTCCCGTATGAGCAATTACCATTTGTAATGTAAATAGGTGTCAAATCCAAATAACAGTCAAGGAGTTTTACAGTCCAAACTTCTTCATTGTATCAAAGAAATTCTGATTAGAAAATTCCTCCATTGTCCCAATGTGTCCTTCACCACAACAGTCTTTACTTCCTCTTCCTCTCAAGTTCCCGTTGTTCCTAGTTCTAATGGACATTCGGTTATGATGTTTTTAAGTAGCAAAGGAAAATAAGACTATCTTAATGGAGATGCCTCTAAACCAAATTCAACATATTCAAAGTACAAGACATGGAAGGAAGAACACAATATGGTAATGTCATAGCCTGTCAATTCTATGACATAAAGTCGAAGAAAATCTCATCCTCGATGAGACGGCACAAGAAATCTGAGATATCGCAAAGGAGACATATTTCGACACTAAAAACACAACAAGACGTTGTCAAGTAGACCTCTCAGTCACCCAATATTTTAGTCATCGAACTAGATATTTGCAGCAACTCAACATGTTCAAAGTGACTTAAATAGACAAGCAATTCAAAAAAAGAAAAATTGAAAGTGGACAAGAATCTACCAAAGACTCAATTTGAAGATGTGACGATACAAGCTAGGCTCATTTAATATTTACAACCTAGCTTGAGGGGGTGTGTAGAAAACCATGTACAGGAAATAAGACAGACAAAATATAGGGGCAGTTTCATTAATTATACACTTAGGCAATTTTTTTTTTTTTCTTGTGCATAACTCTCCCATATGAGCAGTTACCATTTGTAATGCAAATATGTGTCAAATCCAAAAAATAGTGAATGAGTTTTACAGTCCAAACTTCTTCATTGATTAATAGCAATATATGTTGTATTGCTTTTAACCAACATCCTGATGGTATTGATGGTTTTGGTTTTGATGGTTCACAAAACTTTACATATTATGAACATAAAATCAATTTCAAACCATTTTATGAAAACAAGCTATCTTATGAAATCTATAAACTATTTCATTTCTATGGCATAGTTTCTTAATAAAGAGATTGTAAAATCATCATATTTTGTCTTAGACTCATTAGTCATATTATGTTGCAAAAATCATTTCAAATTGCCATTGAAAAATGTTAGCAGATTTTTTACAAAACATAAGGAAACTTGTCGACCGATTTTATGAACCTGTCGACCGGTGTTGCCTCATGCTGTCGACTGCTTAATATTTGTTGTCGACCGGTTGAGTATCATGCTCTCAGTTGTTTGATGTCGACCGCCTCTGCATCTCAACCTGTCGACTGGTACTTTGAAGCTATTGACAGTCTTGATTCACCTATCAACTGGTGTTCAAATTTTTTGAACTAACCTGTCGACCGGTTAGATGAAATTGTCAACTGGTTTGTCAGACATCTTGCAATGGCTAGTGTGTCCACCACTCATCAAGTGCTCTCTCCACTTACAACAGGATGATTCTTGCTTGGGCTCTCAAATCTCTATAAATACAAGTCAAGAGAAGAATTCAAACTACCGAAGTGATCCATCTACAAGCTCCCAAGTGCTCATCAATTGTTGTGCTTCGATTGTGCCCTAAATCTCTTTGCTTTCAAGCTTGTACTTTATTTGTTTCAAAGCATATTTTGAGCCTTGCGTTTGTTTTTTATTACATTGTAACTAAGAGGGCATACTCTTAGAAATTGATCTCTTGTATCATTTCTTTTGCTCCTAGCTTGCATAGCTAGAGGACCTCCTTGTCATAGTAAGAGGTTTGTATTACCAAGGTTTGCTAGAGGGCTTGTTTGTTTAAGCAAAAGGTTTGTATCTTCCTAGTTTAGTGCTAGAGGGCCTATCCGGTGTGATAGGAGAATTATAGTGTTTTGCTTGAAAATCCTTAGTGAGGAATTAAGGTAGTGGATTAGGCTTGTGTAAGCCAAACCACTATAAATCCTTGTGTCCTTTTGTGCTTGTGTTCTTTATTTATTTATCTTTTCAAGCATCTCTATTTTCCTCATTTGATTCATATATTTGACCTTTCATTGAAAAAGATTTCATAGTTTTCAAATTTGTTCTCCATTGTTAAGAAATGATTGTCTTTATACGGTTGATACCTCATCGTGCCATTTCAAGATCTTGAGATTTAACGAAGCCGTGGTCTTTATAGACATCTCTTCTTATCAAAAGAATTTTTAAGCAAAAAGAATTTTGTTTATACCAATTCACCCCCCTTCTTGGTGTGTGACATAGCATCTCAAATCTAACACATCCCCTTCATAGAAGCAAAGAATCAACTTTAAAAAATTGAAGAAAGAATGAATGTCTAGTGCAATTTAAAGATAAATCTGTTTAAAATACTGAACATCTTAATGGAGAAAACAACACAAGATTAAGGTTCATATAACTAAGAAGTACAACATTAACTAAAAGTTTATAACCAACATGATAAATTGAAGTATAGAACAGATGACAATAGCAATTCACATGTATTCCTTGAGAACATGTAAAACCACAGCAAAAATATTGATGCAAAACCAGAACACAAGAAACAACTCAATAAACTGGAATCAAAATCAATAATTAACGCTAGTTTCAATTACAATCTAACTACCACATATAGGAAACTAATACCTATAATCCATTCCGAAAATTCCATAATCCCGATCCGATCACGAATCTAATGGAAGCGAGTAACAAAAGGAAACAAAATAAAAATAGGAAACAGAAGAAAATAGGAAACAAAAAAAGAAATAAATTAAACAAATATTAATTCCTAGTATCTACTTTTCTGTCCTACATCAAATATGCTGTAGTGATGAACTACTGAATAAGCATTTTAAGGACTTAGATCCCATGTAAATGTAGGAAGAGGTGATGGGATGAGGCTAGACTTCAATCCAGAACAATTTATTAAACAACTAATAATAGAAATAGTTCTTTTTTTTCTGAAAACAGATTTAAACATATTGTCAGAGGAAAGATTCCCGCAAAATTATTCTCTTTTAATATATCTCAACAACTAAAATCCCACCGCACGACAAAATTCAACCACATAACAGGAGATTCTCATTGACAGACATCAATTTTTTCCATAATTAAGGAGTCTTCAGTGGTAGTTTGCCATAACTTTCACCATGTATATTCAGCAGTCATACTCAAGGAAGCAACACAGACAATTAACTAGGTAATATACACCACATTGGAAAATGAAATAAAAATCTATACAAAATTGTAAAATAAATATCTGCAGCTACATGAGATTAGAAAAAGAAATCAGAAATTCAGTTTAGTTTCAAAGCTGATGTCTATTGCACTCCCGAGTTGCAGGTAGGCAATAGTACACTAGGTTCAAGAAAAGATAACCCATCAACATTATCACCAGCTGCACAACCACCACCAAGGCAACTGTAGCCCAACCCCACACTAATAAGCGCATAGTAGGAGAAGGACAAAGGAAATCTCAAACTCTTAATATTTTGAAAGAATTAGGCTCAAAATCCTGTGAAATGTAAAAGCTACCAGTGCTGTTGTGGTTGCATTATATCAATACAGCAATAAAAATGGGTACTGTTTTTGCATGTTATTATGATTCTATTCATCATTTGTGTTTTTACAAGTCATCAGCATAAATAAACCAATCAATCAAATTTTATTAATTAAGTATGAGAGCTAACAATTGAGTCCATATAGATTTTGCCCACATGAATATCATCACAATATTTCGGAGTAACATCACAATATTACATGCATACATACATATATACATATATCTCAAGTGACGATTTGACAATCAATCTTCATGAAAGCACAAATATGTCGGTTAAAAAACCAAATAAAAAGCAAAAGAATTGATGAAGTCAAAACAAAGAACCAAAATATGTCAATAACAGCTTCTTTATTTATCCATCCTTATACAGGACAAATTCAGCCCTTGTAATAGCCTTCGCCAATTTATGTTAACAATCATTTGACTCTGTAATTAATTGATAAACAGGCTTTCCTGTTTTTTGGCTAGGATAATTTTCCAGGAACAGACAACTTATTGACTTTGTAAATAATGAATAACTTTTTCTTTTCATTGGATTAATCATTGCCACTGCTTGGCCAAGTTGAAAGTAAACCAAAAGAAAATTAAGCAGAAAACTTTAGTAAATAAAGTATCACACATGCTTTACAACCTACCATTGTGGCAACTTCAACTTACAACCAGTTGAACTTGTTATATCTTGAAATAGTCAACCCCTTGGCCATTAAGAAACGCCGGGGGTGGGGGTGGGGGAGTAAGTAGGAAAACCATAAAAATTTGATAATGTAAAAGGAAGATTAGTTATCAAAAGAAAAAACTTTTCCCAGAGCACAAGCAAGAAGAACCATTCAACAGATTATGATTAACGCTAACTCCTCAAATTGAAAATTGGAATCCACTCTCATTATATAATTTTGCGATGGTTGTCCAGATGACTATAAAAGAAACAAAATAAGAAATAAGAACCAAAAGACAACTTTCAGACAAATGCCCTCAACCATAAGACAGCGTCTCCATGCACGGATGGATGGTCATCCAGGGGCGAAGAACTATTAAGTCAAAATCACAATCACGCAGGTGCAGATCACAGACCTTCCTGAAACTCCTATCTGCCATGTTGTAGGATACGACTTGACCAGCTATGTACAAGATCATGCATAGCTCTCCTTCAACTTCTCCCCCAACAAAGCAGAGCAAGAAATATGAAGAAGATAACAACCCCGGAAATGCCGCTGCACCCACTTGAAGGTCAACACGATATTTCAGAAACCACGTAGAATAGTCTCTCTGCATCTCAAACACATCAAACAGTGTATTGCGAGGTTGAGAAAAGGAAACAAACAACAAACGACCTCCGGACTCCTCGAAACGTCGAAGCTCTCTTGAACAGGAAACAGGCATAGGCATTTCCAGCACTTTAGCTCGGTTGAGATCATAATAAATTGAAGTTTTCGAGCAAGAAGGCCAGTGGATCTTGCCGTTCAGGAAGATGCCATTTTCAAATAGTGCACCACAATAATCAACAAATGATGCAGTGGATAGGTCCCATTTTCTAGTATCAGATGAATAAACGTCAGTCTGATAAGGAGACCTAGGCAAACCATCGGAGCGCACACAAAGTACTTTGTAATGAAGAGACACAGATGGATCAAATGCCAAGTTCATGGAGAGTATAACGTTATATTGTTCATGGGAACTGCGAGGCCTAGGGATGGTGGTATATCGTTTTGTCGTAGGATTGTAAACGTAGTAACAAGTGTTACTAGAATCCATTATGGAACTAGAGGAAGAGCACAGCAACAAGCCACTGCAGGACTGGGAAATTTTTATCCCTAAAGGATCACTTACGAAATCAAGTGATATCACGGGTTTACGACGGTTCGATAGGGGCTCATTGAGGGAAACGAAATGAAACTTGATTCTGTTAGACTGGGGAGCAGAGTACCTTCGGAAGAAAAACGAGGAAGCAGATTTCGGAGGCTTCCAATCGAGAATGAGCTGAGGACTGGAAATGAGAAGGCGCCACCTCCAGCAGACTAGCATGAATCGGAACAGTGTCTTTATTGGTAGACGGATCAGGATTTGCTTCAGGATGTCGTCGTTCCCGGCGACCAGTTCGGCACTGGGACACGATAAGGGCTTCTTCGGCCCTCGCCGGTGGCTTCGGCCAGTGCGTGAAGCGGAGGAACGGGAGGGAGGCATCGTGATCGAAGCGATGAGGGTTTCGGCATCCCTCTCGCTGCTGAATGCATATATAGAGAAAGAGATGCCACAGATACATGGAACCTGGGCAGGTGGTAGTTGTGCGCTAGGAGTTGATTGCTTTCCTTATTCGTCGTCTTCCTCCATCTCCGGCATGCCGCATTAATTGAGTTTCCTGTTTTCTGGCCGAGCGGCGAGCGGGAAGATAACCCACTCAAGAACATCCTTCCACACTCACTATACTAACGGTAAAGCCTCCTCTCTTTCCATTTAATTCCTATTTTTTTAAAAAAAATAATAAAATAGAATAATTTGAATGGGCAATAATGATATTTTCCACAAAATTTTTACTTGAAATTACCAAAACAGCCCAGCTTTATTTTAAAATTTACCGTGACGGGTTTTTGGCCTTTGGCCGAGTAATTTTGGGTGTGAATTCATTAAAATTATCATTATTTAATTTAATTTTTAGTGTTTGATCTAATAAATATTCAGATATTTAATGTAATTATTGTCATTTATTTAACACAATCATCATCGTTTATTTAAATTTAATACAACCGAACTTGTTATAAATAATAAAAAGTAAGCACGCTTTTGATATTAAAAATTCGGCATAATTATTCAATTTAAGTCATAGATTTTTGTCGTCTCGTAAATAACTTTAAAAGTGTAAAATTATCGATTTATTAACTTTTTCTATGATTTTTCAAATTTTATATCAATTTACAAATTTTAACATAATGTAAATAAATATATCACTTTAAGAAGAAGTAAAAATACACTAATATGCTAGGTGTGTGTTCTAATACTAAAAATGCTAAATGACCAATATAGACTTTAAAAAAGTAAATTTTATTTTTTTCTTCAATTATTGTTATTTGTATTTTTTGTGTTGTATCATTATAAAAGTAGGAAGATATATTTTGTAATCTCCAAATATGAGTAAATCATAAATGAGAATAATTTCAGGAATAATATATAATTGTTTATTAAGTGATAGTGCATGCATCAATGTAATTTTTCAATTTCAATTAATTATTACAATGCAGTGAACGGATTGGAGGATGCAATGGATTTCATCTGATGCTATAATATTCAACAATTTAATTATAGCATACAATAATATAAATTTATATAAAAATTAGCTAAAATCAATTCAAGCCATAAAAGAAGTTACACAATGTTGTCTTGATTAAAATGCCGTTGTTTTTACAATCTTCTCTTTTTATCAAAACAACCTCATCTTTGAAAAGCTTAGTTTAAATTGTAAATATTAATTTTTTTTTGAATAATTTAAGATTGTGATTTGAATGATTAGATGGTGGCTTCAACTTAGGATGAGGATTAAATTAGTTTCAATTAATTACCTCCTTCTTTCTAACTCTCTATCTCTCAAGCCCTAGAATAGAATGCACATCTAGCGTTGAAGGTAAGTATTGTACTTTAATCATTAAAAAATCCAACCATTTTTTTTTACAAATCTTTCAAGATTTATCTTTTTAATTAATTTTCCTGATTTATTCGATGTACGAACTCTCTATCCTAAAGACCCTAAAGTTTTTATGGCTTAGACATTGTATGCATATCATGTGTGCATTGCATCCCCAAGTAAGAATAAATTGAATGATTAGACAAAAATTCGTGTGCTAGCACCTGATTCATTTTTTATTAAAATTTAGAATAAAGTTAAATTACTTTTCATATAATTAACCTTTTGTGCACAGCAATTTGGGCCAACCCATAAATGGTTGGGAGATATAACACACCTTTTAGAAAGACCGTCTCATAAAAAACCTAGCTTGGTAGTCAAAGGAAAAAAATACATAAAACCTAATATTCTAGCTATTGATAGAGAAAAATGAGATAATCTCAATTTACTTAAGATAACGAAACTTTTCTCTTCTCTCTCACTCTGTCAAGCCTTGTTAAAGATAATAGATTTAGATTCAAAAATAAGAATTATACTTTACTTTTTGAGAAATCTATTTGTTGAAATCAATTGAAGAATTGATAGTTAACTTGAGTAAAGATGGACAGTTTACTCAAGTAATGATAAAATTTACTTGAGTAAGAATGAATTGTTTACTCGAGTAATTAAAAAGCTTACTAAAGTAACTAGCAGACTTACTCAAGCAATAAGAAGACTTACTCGACTAACTTGTGAATAATAAAGTTTTTGAAGATCCAAGATTCTAGTTTTCTAATGTATAAGTATTCAATGTATAAATAATTTTTCCTTATTACTCAGCTTCCCAATGTATAGTTTTTTTTCCTTAGAGGTTACTTGACTTAGTGGTTAGTTTCCTTATGAAGGTTTCGAGATCAACCTTAAATCTCATTGTAAATCAGTTCTGTGTATGAGAACGAGATTACTAGAAATTTCAATATGGTATCAAAGTCACATTCTTTCGATCTCAATAGAACCCTAGCAGTTATCTCTTTTGTCTTCATCACAATTTTCATTTCTCCATAACTATGTCAGAAGTTTGTTCTGATTCCACTACCCATCCCAACAAAACCATCGAAACTCTAATTGCACATATCTCTGAAGTTCACTATGTGCATATCACAACCATTAAACTTAATGGTGATAATTTCCTACATTGATCCTAGTCCGTTAAGATGTATATCAGAAGGCGAGGAAAAATCGGTTACCTAACAAGATATGCTATGGAACCAAATCCAAAAGGTAGCACATATGCGACTTGGGATGCCAAAAAATTCCATGGTTATGACTTGGCTAGTTAACTCTATGGAAGAAGACATTCAGTCCAATTATATGTGCTACTCAACTACAAAAAAAACTCTGGAAAAATGTCACCTAGATGTATTTTGATCTCGACAACCAATCATAGGTATATGAATTCACTCTAAAACTTGGTGGGATTGCTCAAGATAAGGATAGTGTCATTAAGTGTTTCCATTCTTTTAAAAGATTGTGGCAAGATCTTGATCTTTTTAATGATTATGAGTGGAAGTCTGTTGAGGATTGCAACCATTATAAAAAGATGGTTGATGCTAATCGTATTTTCAAGTTTCTTGCCAAGTTAAATGCTGAGTTTGATGAAGTTATAGGGAGGATTATTGGAAGATCGCCTTTTCCTACTATCAACGATGTATACGCAGAAGTTTGAAGAAAGGAAAGTCACAAACATGTTGTGTTGGGTAAGAAGACGTCTTGTATGGGTATCTCAGTGGATTATTCAACCCTTGTTACATCTGAGGAGAATGTCAACTAGAAAACCACCCTAAATTAATGTCGAGATGATGATAAATCTCGGGTATGGTGTGATTTCGTAACAAACCATGCCATACCCGTGAAACGTGGTGGAAACTTCATGGGAAACTAGTGACATATAAGGGCAACAAGTCACGAGATAAGACCTACTAAGAATCCCCTTCAACAAATGAAGCAATATCAAGTATGTTCTATTGGGTGTGCAAACTAAAGTTTCACATCGGCTAGACATGGGGAAGATCAAGGGCATATAGATGTGGATAATATCTCCATTGGTATGAGGTTTTTGGGTAAAATTCAAAAGCAAATCAATGAGAGCTTAGGCCCAAAGTGGATAATATCATACCAATATGGAGATTTGGGAGATCCATAGTCCTATCAGTGATATCAGAGCTCAGGCCCTAGACTTAGCCAGGAGAATGTGTGGAGGAAATTCTTGAAATGCTAGACAAAGGTGGTAGGCCCCAATTAAGCTCACGATTGGATCTGTGGTTGGGTTTTATTTGGAGCGAGCTCTTGACATAGGGGGTACTCAGGATGTAAGGCCTAACTTTTGGGCTTTATGTTTGAGCAGGCCCAATGAGAGACAACCAAGTCCATGTGACTATTAAGCCATTAGGGCTCCTAGCTCCCTTCCCCCCTCCCTTCTTTTATTTTGCCCGTTACAACCTCTATTTCTCTTGCAAGAGCATTGTTGTGAATCTCTTATTTTGTGCAATTCAACCACTTGAAATCAACCTTAATCTATAAGAAAGTAAGTCTTTTAGTTTTATTAGCTTTATTTTTAGGATAGATTCGTGAGATGTGTATATATATACTCGTGGTTGTGTTGGACGAGCTTAGATCTACGAAGTTCCAGTCGTTGGATCTTCTTAATTTTTGGGTATGTTAGTCGATGGGAGTAAGAAAGTCGAGTGGTGGCCTTGGATCATAGGAAAATTTTTGTTGCGGTGGCCGACGGTGACTGGCAGCGTGTTCTTCAATTTTGGCCAAAAATTTAAAATTTGATCTATGAAGATCCAGATGTTTAACTCGTCCCATTTTAGTGTATATTAACCCCCTTGGCTAGACGTTTCTAATGATAGGTTCTTATCATGGGAATCTTCAACCAATAGTGGTCGCCGGCGGTGGCGGTTGTGACTAGTTGGTTGTTTTTGGGTTTGGTCCAAGTTGGTGGGGCCCAATTGGTTCATGGGCTAATCCAATGCGTTTAGGACAAAGGCTGGCCAGTTGTGGCAACCCTTGGGTCGGTCCAAATCTGAGGTGACTAGATTTTTATATTTATTTAATTCTCATGTAATTTTATGATCTTGTTAGGTAACATTAACGTGCCCCATCTTCCATTAACACTGTGAGTGGGTAAATTGTATTATAGTGGTAATTATTGCATTCATATCTCCAATCTTCCTAGTATTCTATATATACTATTCATGATTTCATTCCTATTTGCATCTGGGAAAGTAGAATCCATATTGTCTGATCTGCACATATTGACACTTATGGTTGATTGCATTTCCTTTAATTTGCATTTGGGAAGATTGTGATTCATGTTATCATGGACTGTGAAAGTTGATACTTATATGTGAGATGTTGCATGTGACACTTGTTAGAGCTAAATGATAGTATAAGATGTGTATTTAAATGGAGTAACTGTTAAAACCCTATATAGTTAACCATAGTAAATGTTAGTCGTTGGTACACCACGTATAGTTTAGGGTGTAACACCCCGCTCCAACCAAGGGGCGTTAATATATGCGGAATAAACCATCATGAATTTCGAGAAAATATTTTTTTTCCATAACTATGTAATAAAAGCGTCTGCTCGTGAATAGTGCACCAGGTAAGTTCTCAGGAAAGAGAGGTGGGTCACATGGGACACACTTAAGTACCAAATCTTTCCTTAGTCAGAACTAGCCTAGACATGCACTTCCACTACATAACACTTAAATTCATAACTTCCCCGACAATTCCAATTACCTTTTCAGCATATCAAACTTAAAAACATCAAGCTAAGATAGGTAATATCATCAATAAACAAATGTGGAAGCTAGATCGAAACCTGATGTAATACATAACCGAAATCATCTTATATATAACATCCAAAACTGTACCATTGTCTAACATGACATCATTATAATGGAAAGCATATAATCCAAAATACATGCTACGATCCAACTACAAGTTGCCGCCAATCCTCGGCAATTCCTTTTTCTTTTGCACTGCTACCTTCACCTGGAACGTTAAATATTCCAGGGACAAAAGTCCAAACATTAGATGCTGAATCATCTAAGTGAGAATTCAAAAACATTTTCATGAATGTATGCAATATATGAAACAACATAAAATCATGACAAATCCTAGCTCAAGAGAATCCCACACAGCACTTAACCCTAACCAAGGAAAATGCAATATCTCTAAAGGCAACGCAACAACATCGACACACTGGCACAACACAGTCCTGGCTTAAGAGGAAGCAACGTCAATGCATGAACCCGGAAATCGCCCCGTCATCATTACGTTCCCACTCAAAAGCTTACGGAGCACACGTCAAACTTAATCCTGGCCAAATGATGATCAACACTATCCACGTCCACCTTGGAAACAATACTACCGCACAAGACATCTGGGGTGGTGTCCACTCGCAGCCCCCTCTTGCCGGTCCGAGGTGGTGTACACTCGCAGCCTCGCTACTTGTCGACTCGCAAGGGTGGTGTCCACTCTCAGCCCCCGTCACAAGTGGGTATTTTCCCTTGGCACGTTTCCCTAGTGCTACCACTTCAAGTGCCACCTCATAAGTTGACATCCCATCCCATATGTACAACCCGTTACCCTAGTGCAACTTCCTTCGCCACCAAGTCCGGCATAAAAACCGAGGCGGTCATCCTAGCACACAGCTCGAGATACCCCTATTTAACAAACACACTTGGGGACTCCCAGCTACACTATCCAGATAACATCCCAGGTTGACATCCCACAAAGACACGCCAATGCCACAAAACATAACTCAATGCATAAACAACATTTCATGTACACAATTTATCGCACAAAATTCAATGCACATGCTTAAAACATTTCGGGACAAATCCCTATGAAACAACCATCACAGGTAAAAACCATTCACATGCAGCAAAACATTTGCATGGATTTAAATCAAGTTTATAAGAGAAGAACCACTTTGAATAAACAAGTTTAGGGTTTAGAACTCTCATCTTTGACAAAATTCAGGATACCTCGAAAAATGTGCATCGCCTCAATTTGCGTTCCCGACCTCGATTTTCATGTCAATCTCAAAATTTGCACCAATTACATCACTTTAATCCTCAAGGCACCCTAATCAACATATAATAATCAGAAACCTATTTTTCTCATAATTTCCATATTTTCTCTATTTTCTTCCATTTTTGGCCTCTAAAAATCCAAATAAATCCCTACAAAGCTATTTCCTCCAATATTTCTTCACAAAAAATCATAATAAGCTATGAACATCAAGATAAAAATACTGGACTTACCCGGATGGTATGTTTTCACGCAAAACGAGACACTTTGATTCTAGAAACGAGAACTAGAGAACTCCAAATTCAAATCTTTTTCTATAGGAGCTAGAACTTGAATTTATAGGAATTTAGAAATTTATTTCACAATTTTTGGAGCTTGGATGCGCCCTTACGCTCCGATCGAAGTTGGATCACGCGCCTCCAGTCGCGGGTCCCAACAGGCGCGTGTGGCCCACGCGCTGGTCGTCTTCTTCCTTCAGCTCGCCGACCTGGTTACGCTGCCTTCCGTTTAATCGCCATAACTTCTTCATCCGACCTCCGTTTTGACCCCCGTTTGTTCCTACGCCTTCCTCTCTTCGCCCTCTACAAGATGGTACCAAAAAATCCCACAAACCGAGCTATTTTCAGACTGCTCCAAATGATTTTCAGGCGAAACTCGTTTTTCCGACGAAGCTTCGGATCTCACTCAACTCTCAACCAAAATAGCTCAAATTTGTCAGAAATGAAGCTTGAGACATGGGCAACAAAAGCCCCTTATCCATTGCTCTCAATTCGTTCATAAACTCACCAATCTACAAAATTTATTTTCTTCCTCTTCTCGGCTATCTCTATTTATAGGCGACCCCAAGCTTCCAAACGCTCAAGGATGCTTAAACCGACCCCTCTGAGGCTCCTACCACCCCTGGATCGACCTAATCTCGCCAAAATCCAACCACAAAACAACCTTTTGTTGCTTCCAAAATCCGACCGAAAGCTTGGTCGGAAATCCATCAAATCTGACAACCTCAAGCCCTATTGTCGACCCAAACCTGACCCAAAGGCATCCCCGACCCATTTGGCACAAATCTCCATTGTCGGTAGGCGCTGGTCGGCGACCAGAATGGGTCTCTCGGCCATGGCAGCTTCCTTCCTCCTTCCATTTTCAAATATTGCACTTTCACCCCCTAATTTTGGCATTTTCACTTTGGCCATTTTCCACTATGCCCCTGAACTTTCTAATATTTCCAATACATCCCTCAAGTCCTAAAAACTTTCATTCCTTCTTGGAAGATTCCAAAAACTCGCCATCTTGACCTCCCTCCAGCCAATTCGATAAACTGTACTTTGGCCCGAAACTTTGTTTTAGCCCCAAATCCATTAGTTTCTTCCTGAAACCACTGAAGGGTTGTTCTACACACCAAATATGAATACCCTCGGGATTCCGTTGTCTTTTCGAAGGCCCCCTACAATAATTTGATTTTACAGCCTATCCTGAAGCTGCATTTTTAGCTGTACCGAAAATTATTCCCAACCCAAATTCTTTCGATGTCATAAATCATATCTTAAATTACTCGACACTTCCATATCATTTTCTTTAGGCATCTCGGCTCCAGGGTACTCTCGGAAGTCGATTCGATCAATTTATCGGGCTATTCTGATACTTATTTTCCTCAAAATTCAATTTTTCTAATAAAATACTCATTTCTTAATTACCCAAAGTTCTCGGGTATTACATAGGGTGTGAGAGGTTCCACCCTTGTTGGCGTGAGAGGTTCTGTCATCCATGTTTAATTCAATTGTTGGCGTGAGAGGTTTCACTATCCATGTTCAGATTAGGGGGTGTGAGAGGTTTCACCCTTATTGGTGTGAAAGGTTCGGCTGTTATAAATATGTGAACTATGGTTCTAACTTGTTATCCTAAATATGCATGTTTATTTGTCATCTTTTATATTGATATGATTACCATTGGGCATGACATGGCATGATGATTATCTTTGATGCATTGATTTTATACTTTCCCCCATTATAATGCTCCTTACCTCTTACTAAGGCAATGTCAGGTTTACGCCTTAATATTTCAGATTTTGTAGGTTAGCATAAATTTTAATTGTAAAAATCGTGGTATATGATTCTATTGCATATACCCTAGCCACGCTCCAGTTACATCATATACACCTTATTTCACTGGATTTGTGCATGGGAAGGTTTAAGTTCTTTCTTATAGTGAATTGGTAAATTGTGACTATTGTAAGTAAATGATGAATTTTGGGCCGACGACACTTTAACTTCTGTATATAAATGATCGTAATATTTCTATAAATTATTTGAAATGTTTATATGTCAGAGGAATATGTGTATTGTAGGCTTGTTATCCCCTATTAGAGTCTTTGACTTCTTAGGGGGTAGTATTGGTCACGACCGTTGGATTTTGGGTCGTGACATTAGAACTTCACGACCGTGTTGCTAGCCCACGATGAAGATGAGTAGTTGATCCTGATGGAGCAAATAGATAGATGATCATTGGAGGGGACGCCTAGAAAAAAAATACCACAGTGATGTGATCTTTTGTTTAAGGGGAGAATTGTTGGGTGTGCAAACTAAAGTTCCACATCTGCTAAACATGGGGAGGATTAAGGGCATATAAGTGTGGACAATATCTCCATTTGTATGAGGCATTTTGGGTAAAATTTAAAAGCAAATCCATGAGGGCTTAGATCCAAAGAGGATAATATCATACTAATGTGGAGAATTGAGATATCTATAATCCTATCATGTTCAGTAAATAGTAGGTGGATCATTAGTTTTTTTCATTTATTCAACACTTATTTTCGTTGTTCTGGTCATGAAAAAATTCAAATCGCTGATGGTAGTTTCTCACCCATTGCAGGCAAAGGCCTAGTAAAAATCTCACGTAATATTGAACCCAAATTTGTCCTTCATGTTCCTAAACTTACTTGCAATCTCTTTTGAGTTAACAAACTTTCACAAGATTCTAATTAACATGTCATCTTCTATGATTCTCATTGTATTAGTTAGGATTGAAAATCAGGAAGGATAATTGGGAGTGCTTGGATGATGGACAAACTATACTGTTTTAAAGAGCATTTTCTTAGCGATAAAAAAGCTCAAGGACTTAGTAGCATTAATTTAATTCCAACTTGTGATAAGTTACTATTATGACATATTAGACTAGGACATATATATATGAGTTTTTCCTATCTTAAACATTTATTTCCACATTTGTTTCAAGGAGTGAATTGCTTACATTTTCAATGTGAAAGTTATTATGTTTCTAAAGATCATCGTGCAAGTTTTTTGTCAAAATCTTATTGTGCAATAAAACTATTTTATTTAATACACAATGATATTTGGGGTCCTTCACGAGTCATTACATTGTCTGAAAAAAAATAGTTTGCAACATTTATCGATATTCACATCCTACTATGTTGGGTGTATTTGTTGCATAAAAAATCTGAAGCAGAAAAACTATTTAAATATTTTTACTTTATGGTTCAAACACAATCTCAAACAAAAATTTGCATTTTATGTGCTAACAATGGTACTAAATATTTCAATTAGTGTTTGGGAGCATTATTGAAAGAAAAAAAAATATAATCCACTAGTCTTCTCGTCGTGATAAAAGGGAAGCCATCTCCATTTCTCACAATCCAATCCTCCATGATAGAACAAAACATCGTGAAGTTAACAAATATTTCATTAAGGAGAAAACTCACACAAGTCTTATTTGCATGCTATAGGTCCTTACCTCCAGTCAAGTTGTTGATATTTTGACCAAAGGACAACACAAGACACAATTTGATAGTTTAGGAGGCAAGCTATCAATGGAAGACATTTTCATGCCAGTTTGAAGAGTGTTGAAATCAGCTAAAGAATTGATAGCTTACTCGAGCAATGAAGAAAACCTACTCGAGTAAGGATGCACAATTCATTCGAGTAGTGATAAAACTTACTCGAGTAATTAAAAACCTTACTTGAGTAAGAATGGATGGCTTACTCGAGTAACTAGCAGACTTACTCAAGTAATTAGATGACTTACTCTACTAATTTGTGAATAATGAAGATTTTGGACATCCATGATTCTAGTTTCTAATGTATACGTATTCAATGTATAGATAATTTTTCCTTAGAAGTTAGTTAATTTAGTGGTTAGTTTCCTTATGAAGGTTTCGGATCAACCTCAAATCCCATTGTAAATGTATTCTATATATGAGAATGAGATTATTAGAAATTTCTACACCATCCATCTTTGATGTAAATGATCTAAGGCTCACCTTTACATCCAACTTTTCAGTATTTATTCCAAACATGACTCTTTATCCTTGGGATCATCAAAAATACCTACTTTTGCTATAGGTTGGTTGGAAGTCCTTTCTAGGTCTTGAAGAGTGAGCTCATGGATTCAATAATGTGCACATGTGACAAGGCTTGCACTATACATGCACATCATGTGTAGTGGGAAATCAAAAACAACAATTCAAGTGTAGAAATTATAGATTAAAAGCTGTGTAAGATTAAAGTTGGAATGGCAATATGAAACTTAAATAGTTAAGGAAAATCTCATGGATTGAATTAGGCTAAAAATGATTGTCTAGAAAGGCTATTTATACTAAGATTATAATAGTAATAAATCATAGTCGATAATCATAAAGAATCCTTCTAACCTAAGCTATTCATCTATAATAAATGTCATGTCCTAGTTGAATGACTAAAGAATTATATTTAATTGTGCGAATAATATAGTTAAAGTATAACATATTTATAGACAACATACCATTGCGACAACTTCAACTTATACCCAATTGAACTCATTATATCTTGAAATAGCCAACCTCCTAGCAAATAAGAAACAAAGGAGAGAAAAAAGTGTGGAAAGCCTACAAACCATAGTAGTGTTTTATAAAGATTACTTCTCAACAGATAAAAAAAAAAAAAAAATCTTTTTCCTAGAACACCAATAAGAAAAATCACCAATATATCCTCCACAAGAAGAAAATTATTTTAAACCAAAAGACCATGACTTAAGGTCAACTCTCGAAAATTGAGAATTGGAATCCATCTCTCACTATATAATGCTTGCTTTGTGATGGTTGTGTAGACATGCATACATCATTTTATACTTGTTCTCAATGCATCACTTCATCATAGTTTGTCTTGCATGTTTACTTAGGAAGTCAGGAATTCAAATTCATTACATAAGTAAGCTACTTAGATACAACACATGAGTGACGTTGGAAATCATGCAATTTCGCAGGAAGCAAACAAATTTATAATCAATTGAAACTGAGAACCAAGAGAGGGAAAATACATTTTTAACTATAAGGGCAAAAAAACTACAAAGGAAACAAAATTTTAAACAAGAAATGGGAGAATAGTGTGGGGATTCCCTATAATCGGCCAATACACAACACACAAGAACCTCGACAGTACCAAGAATCACCAAGATAATAAAGCGGAAAACGAAATAGAACACAACCAACACACACACACACAAGAAGATAGTGTTTACGTCTTCAGTTTCGTAAATGGATCCTACGCACGGCAAGGATGCCGCCCCTAGTCAATCCACTAGGAAATCAAGGGATTATAATACAAAGATTACAGAAAATACAAAAGACAGTGAGATAAATAAGATCAACTAACAATTTAAAGAACACAGATTATACCAGAGCACTAGCTATGTACAAACTGTTGCACTACTCAAAACAATCCCCGATTATCTCTCTCTTACTAGATTTCATCATTGATAGAGAAAGAACAACAATTAAAGGGATTAGGGTTCTTGCAGTTTTCAAAGAGAATTTGCGAGATGCATTAAGAGAGAATGATGATTACAATTCCATCATGGTCTTTTATATAAAGGGGAAAGAGACACAAACCTTTGGATGAGCCAATGTGATGATTAACAGCACTAATAAAACCAGCCATATAACATGGTAGAATGTGTGATAGATAACAGCAGAAATAACATGTTATGTAAATAAACCAATGGAATATAACAAATAATAAATCAATATTATTTGAATCACAAATAATAACAAATAGTTTTCAAAGAAATACCCTTAAACCCAAAAAAAAAAAAAATAGTCTCTCCATGCATGGATGGATGTTGTGATAATCAAAAGGATATAGCTTCAAATTACAGACCTTTTGACACTCTTACCTGTGAAGTTACATGGAATAAATTTACCATGCATGCCCAATACCACACACGAATCTCCTTTAGGCTCATCTCTAACAAAGCAAAGCGTGGAAAAGCCAAAAGTTAAGCCATTGTAAGCACTTCAAGGTCAATACTATATAACACAAACCACAATGAATAGTTAGCTACATCATGAACATATCAAACTATGTGCATTGTGAGGTTGAGAAAATGCAACAAATAGTAAGAGATTGTTTAATTGTGGAAAATGATTTCTAATTTTTTATCTCAAATTTTCTATAAAATCTTTAATTTTTAATTTTTTATAAATAATTTGATGTTGATGGCCCAAGGTAGAGTACTCGATGGGCTAAGGTGGCCCCATTTCGCCTTACCAACCCCATGGGGAAAACTTCGAATACATGCCTAGATCATTTATACAGATAGACTTTTTGGGTGTTAAGATCCAAAGTCGACAAAGAAACAGCCTGGATCATACGCTAAGGTCCTTAAGCAATCACTTAGGGGAAAACGAAGTGATCGAGCAATGATAACCAGGATGTGGGCTTGGAAACAACCATCCTTTGAAGAAAGCATAATAGCTCACTAGTCTAGCTCCGTGGCACCGTAAATGTATCAACGCTTAAGTGATTCACTGAAGTGACAAGACCTTGAAAGCTACTTTTTCAAGTGTCAATAGTAGGATGTTCTATCAATCGGGGAAGGTTATTGGTGACAACACGTAGAGATATCAAAAATGAGAATGTTGACATGAGTAACGAGAAATCCTATGAAAAACATGATTGCTAGCCAACAGAAGGATTTCTACATTCAATCAATCTATGCATAGAAACCATACTATAATTGAACCATACTACCACGAAACCATACCACCCAAACAAAGGATACCATCTCAAGCATAGTAGAAAGCAAGGTCAACCAAAGCAATCTACCCCAACACCCAAGCCAATATCGCCAACAAGGTGCAAAGCAACTACTGCCTTGGCTAATAAAGAAATGAGTGTCAAAAGCTTTGCCCTTTGAATCTTTCCTATTATCTTTCCCCTAGACTGAATGTTTCTCAAGAAAAAGATTCATTTTGGTCCTTGTCCTTGAACAAACCTATTTACTATAAGAAAGCATACCATCAATAGAGTTTGGAAAAGATCGGAAGAAAGAAAGTTAAGAAAATCCTATCTTGAAGCAATTGGTTCACTCAAGAGTCACTCATTTCCATTTCCTTTCAAGTTAACTGCATGGGATCTCCTCTTTCTATTCATTTATCTTCTATTACTGCTAGCAAGAAATTATAATAGAGTAATGACTCTTAACTTAAAGAAGACCTAAGCCATGCCAATCTCAATTCAAAAGCAACTACATCAAGAAGGAAGCTTTCCATACTATTGACTAAAGAGCATTAAACGATTCCTTCCCTCGTTCCGCAATGGGCAATGAGCCTTCATCTTAGAATTATCAAGAAAGAAAGGTTATTAAGGCAGGTGCGGTAGCAAATCACATATATAAAGAGTAGGCATCAAATGTTACTATTGAATGCGTTGTTGTTAGTGAGTGAATAAGCGGTCTTGTCATATCAGCTATGATGTTATCAATTGAATTAGCAACTGCTGGTACAGTAACTAGTGTTCAAATAGTTGTTGTTGGGATTTTCTTTGCAATCTTAGCAATTGCCTCTGAAATGGCTTGAGGATCTCAACTTTCATATAACGAGCTAGAAATATATTTCTCTTTAAAGACATTCAAATTTGAAAGCGCATTTGGTATGGATTCAGTATCTACCCCCATTTTTTATATTAGTCAAATCCAAGGAGGCCAACCTAATCACACATCCAATTGCCAAAGCCAGAAACAAGCTTTTATTAAACAAAAATGGAAGGTTAGGATTGAATTGAATTGAAAATCCCTTATCTTTACCACTTCGAAGTCTTTATGTTCATTAAACACTATACCAACGCCTCTCTCTGGGGATTTAGCTTAGGTTACTCAGTTCCTTTCCACACACTCAAAAGTTAAGAATAGAAAAACAAATTTTTAATACTGAAAATAGAATATATGTTAAAGAAAAAAGAGATTTTTAATTTCTTTTGTGTAACTTGTGCTAGAGAATGCGATGAAGATTATTTGTAGAAATAAAATTAAAAAATTATGTTCTCCAAATATCCAAACTCATAAGGAAAACTTAGAAAATTCATAAGGATTTGTGTTTTAGTAGCATCACATTCAAATAGCAAACTTGCAAGGATACGCATAACAACCATCTACTCACATAGGGACTGTTAAGTTTTCACATCAGTACCAAAAGGAAGAAGAGCATTCAGCTCCTCATACATCTATTTGAAATTCGTAAAATATTTAATAAGAGACATTTCTTGCGTCTCTAGATGATAAAACTCCTTACACACACACACACACACACATATATATATATATATATGAGAGACATTACCCTTGCTAGAATATAAAGCGGCCAAATAATCTATAAGATCTTTAACAAACTCATAATGATTAACCAAACAAATTACCTTGGTGTCAATTGAATTTCGAATCTGTAAAAATGTTTTTACATCCTCTCTCAGCCAGGCCTTCTTTGTTGCTGCATCGGATGGTGGTTTATCAATGAGATGATCATCCTTATCAATGCTACGTAGTTACGCTCACACAATTTTGCTCCACTCCAAATAGTTTCAATCACTAAGTTTATGTTCTGTGATTTCTGTTGTCATAGCAATAATATCAGAAATCACAACCTTCATGTTTGTGTGTTAGCCATTGTGTTCATATGTGTTATCAACTATTACAACTCAGAGGACACTACTTTAGAATGAGTAACTCAATAGGGTCACACCTCATAAAATAAAAATAAATAGCTTGTGCTCTAATATCTTGCTATGAGGAAAAATGTTCTTTTTGATGTTCAAAAGTACATGAGGTTTTTGTAAATAAAATTCTAAGACCAATCTAAATCATAGAATCAAGCTAAGCTATACAAGTTTAGGATCAATCTAGGTCCTTAGGATCAAGCTAATCTATACAAGTTTAGGATTAATCTAGATCCTAGAATCAAGACACAATCAAGCCCTACAATTAGGCAAATATACTACTATATTTACATCACATATCACTAGCTTAAAAGGTATTAAGTTAAGCAAATTCATTTCATGCTTTTATGGAAATATTAGAATGTGATAACCAGAGAACCTTCCTTTGAACTATTAGTAGTATTTGGATCACACATTTGTGTAGGAAACTTATCTGGATGCTCTTAACTGTTTGCATGTTTTAGTTCATATGTATAAACATAAAATAAGGATATATAGTGGCATGCAAATGAAATAATTATTCAAAGATTAAGTAGTTTGACTGCAATGTATAGTTTAAGCATCAAATACAAAAAATTCAAAAATGGTAGAATGTATTATTCGCAAAATCTTTAATGAAGATGTGAAAAGTCTAGGAAAACAAAAATTATGGTTATTTATTGTAGAAGTAAACTTGAAAAGGAAATCCTATGAAACTACCTACATGCATGCATGAAATACCAAGTGTGAGTAAACCATGGAAAAGATATTTGACTTGAGAGGCATATATTCTGAGACAATAATCAGATGGTAATTGGTGAAGGCCATGATTATGATGCAACTAATATTTTAGAGAAATGGGGGTGGGGAGATCTCCCACCAAACTTGTTAAGATTGTGACTCAATAATTCATTGGGCTTTATATATAAATAAAATGGGTTGGGTTGTTGGTGTCTGCAGCCTGATAAGCTCAAGTCTGTGTATTAAAAAATTATTTAATTTTGTTTGTATCCCTTGGCCCAACTATAAAGCAACAATTAGGGGAAAATTGATATACGAGCATTCGTGAATCGAAGAGCTTCGATCGATCGTGTAAACCCTTGTTTCTCTCTCTTTCATTGTGTGAATCACTATATTGGGGAGAGATTGTGATGACTGAGTGTTTGGAATGCTCTGGGACGAAAGAGCTTGTGTTTGATGATTTGTTTGTGTAATCTTGTAATTTGGTGGCCCTGATATAGTGGATTGACTAAGGGTTCTAACCCCTACCATGAGTAGAATTCGATTTGAATCTGAACACGTAAGTTCTTGTGTTCTTCTTCATGTGATTGCTTGATCTTGTCTGTGGTTGCATTGATTTCCAGGTTATGTTCAATCGCTTGTTATTTTTATCCTGTTTTTCTGTATTTTGTTATTGCTTGTATTGTTATTGGATTTGGTTTTAGATTTGAAAACAAGAAAAGAAAAAGAAAAAGAAACATAAAATCTACTTTTAAAATGTATTCCAAACATGTAAAGCCAAAGATTGTTGCAAGGCATCAAGAAAGTAACACATAGATATTGCAAAGATCATGAAATTACCATAAAGAAGCAGTAGCTAATAGATAAAGATTCCTTCATTTTTTTGGCTTTCTCAGAGCATCTGCAAATTCCCAACACATCAAATTATTTATGGAAAGGAACGCAAGAACATTTATATTTAAACCAACCAAATGGGATTACTTTAAAACCCTCACCATTTGCACCTAGCTCTGGCACTCACAACTGCTGTAATTTTTAGAGATCTACAATCTCCAGACTACTGAGTCTTCATAGTAGAACTTTGGTTATTTCCTTTTATATCTGAATATAATGGAAGTGCAACATGAAGTACGCCAACATAACCAGAGTTCATAAACAAAATGTTCTTGTGTCAGCAGTTGGATTAAGAGACATAGAATTGAATTCTGAGCTAATTGAATTGAATTCTGAGCCAATCTTGTAGAAATTTCATCATGTCAACACCATACTCAGCTAGGAAAGGGACCTCATATAGTTAACCTTTAATCAACCTATAAGCCGCTGGACTTTCTTACACTAGAAGTAACAAAAATGAGCTACATGAATCAAATCAGATGTCAGGTGGGTGTACTTCTCCTTTCCTTTTCAATTTCTCATTTTATATTGTCTTTTGAATCATAAGCCTTTAGGGAAATAATAACATGGGATGACAAATATTTTTATAAACATCAAAATTTAGCAATAGCCAATGTAAACAGCAATTAGATGCAACTCAATATATACAAGCTCCAAGTACAAAGAGAAGCAAAGCAACAACAATATTTTGTCACAAGAAATTGTAATTTAGCCTTCTAATAAATTATGATGATAAAGCAAAGATGAAGCTTCAAATGAAGAAATTCCAAGAATTTCTAGGTTACTTGACAAAGAAAGAGCTTTGGATTTTTTCAAGGTTCCATATAGTGATAATTTTGAGTTAAAAAACCATGAGAAAAAAGTTAATTTACGTGAAATATTGGCTTATCCTCTTTATGTAAATAATTGCAATTAATGTGGTTTTGGATGCAACTAGGTGTTTAACAGGTGAAACAGACTCAAAATCTGTGATTTTGAGTTGACTCAAAAGTCTAAGAACTGGATTTTGAATTTGTGATTTAGAATCAACTTCGTAAGCAAAAGTGCCAATTCCAGACACGAAATTCAGATGTAGGAAAAGTTGAACAATTATTTTTACAGATCTAACTGCATTAAATGCAAATCACCTACACATGACTTCTTCAAGACTATAAATACGAGCCTTTCCCTCAGTTATTCCAGGAGATTGTGCAGAAAATGTGAAGAACCTCATGTTCATATCATGGTCGAAGCCCTAGCAAATAACTTTCTCTTCCATCCTCTGGGCTTCATTGATTTACCATCTCTTTGGGTTATAGAATTGTTCCTAAATGCAAGCAGGAACAAGAAGTTATATCGTAAGCATTTGCTTCTCCAAATTTTTTTTAAGCCATCATAGAAAACAATATCATTGATTTTTAGAAGTTGAGAAAACACTTAAGCAAGTGTACTTGGTTCTTTGGTAAAGATTGGAGTTGTTTCGAGGTTGATGTTTCAAATGATTTTCCAGACAAATAACTAAAGGTGAGCCAGCACCTATCAAGCTAGTTGATATACACCTATTTGCAAATAGTGGACAACACTCAAAGGGAGCTCTTGGAGGATGGATGTGGAAATGACCAGGAATCTTTGTCTTCAATCTATTCTCTCTTTATCTGTTCATATCTCATTTTTAAAAGTTGCAATACTTCATCTGTACTATCCAAGCTTGCACATTCTTTCACTTTCATTTGCAGAAATACATTTACACTACATATAATGTTCTCATCACTTTATTTTAATACTCTTGCCATTCGTGGCTTGTCATTTGGGTTTCAATTTTTTACTTCATATTTTTAAGAGTGAACCCAACTCACCCTCTATCTTGGTTTCTGTAGCTTGGGCAAAATGAAGAATTCTGATAACACAGATACAAGCATGAAACAGAATGGAAATAACCATCTGTGATTATGTTCAAATGTGTATGGATTGATGGATTTGTACAAAATATTATACAAAAGAATGTACTTCCAGCAAAAGGGCTCAAAAGAGCATCATCTTTTATCACACCTGAACTTTACTATATCCATGGAACAACTAGTACAAACCCTCTAGCATGAACGCCTATTTGCATATGCAAAATCTGTTGCTCTAAAAAAGGGTGCACCTAATTCAATACACACAAAGAGGCAGATTGAAACCATATTTTTTTTTTTTTTACCACACCAAGACATTACTCTAGGGCAAGTAGTACAACGCTGAAAAATCCCTCCTACCAATGCCAATCCATAATAGTAAATTTTATATGGTCTTAAAACCAGGCACCTAAATTTAATACTCACATTTTTTTCAGTAAGAAATCATATGTACAGAAGCAAAGAACCTCAAGGTTGTGTGTGTGTGTGGGTGGTGATGGTGGGTGGGAGAGAGGGGGGGGGGGGGGGCTGCATGAAAGAAGGGATTAAAACCCAGCATCTAAGACAATATTTGCACAGACTATCTTCTTAAACACAATAACAAATTCAAAAGAAAATTCAATACCACAACTAAACTCCAGCTCCATCCCCCACCTAGAACAAAATCAAACCAACAAAAACCCGTCGCATGCTAGCATAATTCCTTTTAGCAGACAACTCACCACTCTACACAGTAATAACTCAAAATGCACCTAAATGATAGAAGTCACGGGCTGGAAATACCCTAATCTATGTCTTCTTCAGCTTCTCCTTGCTGTGTCTTTGATAGTTTAAAGGCTGCCCTAAAAGATGAGTGGTTTGAGTTGAGCCGAAGCAGTTTGTTTTTCATACTTTCATGGGCAGATGCGGTTGAACTTGGAAGTGAAGGGTCATGCTCCTGTTTTTGAATATTCAGTGAATCAAGCTTCAGGTCAAATTTTGGTCATCAGTTTCTCCTTATTTTTCATTGTCTAGGGGCAATGGTTTCTCGATGTATCCTAGTAGTGATTCTATTGGTAAGAATCTCATTCTCTGTCTAGTTTTAGGTTTTATTGGGGTTGCTCGTATTAAGTAGGGTAGTTGTATGGCTGCTTCTAGTGGCCTTACTTCTATGCATTAGCTTACATAAAACATATGCTACCAATAATTGTGTCTTCTATGAACACCATATTGGTACACCTCAGTAATAAGTCCATAAATACATTTCTTCTTCTAAGCCTACCTTCATGAACACAATACAATCTCAAACTAGTAATGTATCATTATACAATGTCCACAAGCATTTAGAGCATCCAAAACTATTTTCATTTTTTAAAGCGGAAGCTCGATTTCTTGCTGTCCAAGACATGGTGTTTGTCAATACAATGTTTGCAACACTAGGTTTCCCTCAGAGGGGACCAGTATTCATTATCATCCTGTGCTTGTATAAGCATAATAAAAGGAACATGATGGAGATATTCATTAGCATCAAGACATTTATTGTAAGGTTCAGATAACCTAAATTTCTTACAATGGAAAGAAACAGTAAATTGACCACCAAGAAAATGAAATAAATGATCAGGCTTTTGATGAACAAGGCAGCAATTTCTTTCCTGATATCACAGCTATTTAGCAGGTTGCTACTATCAGCCCCTTACATGCCCACAAAGGCACAGAGTAACCAGTAACTCTGAATAATTTAATCCAAAGAATCAGCAAACAAAACATATTAAAAAAGATAGCAGCAGCTAAGAATAGACAAGCCGCTTGAGCCAAGGAGGGTATCCAACGTAAAATTTTGGCACATTGTTCTATTGCATGGATTTGCATTGTTCATGTCACTTTTATAAGTCAATCGACAATATGAATGCCATGCCACAGACTCTAATTAGTTAGGATAAGGAGCAGTTGATGAACATGATGAGCATAAATATAATTATCCTTATAGAAAACACACTCAACCCTTGCAATAGATTTTGCCTACTTACCTAAAAGCTCACTTTGACTTTGTAAATATCAAACATTTTTGTTTCATTTTCAAGCTAGGATCATTTTCCGAAAGACATTTGCTCAGCCACTAATTTTGCTTCACCTAATTGATGACAAACCAGTTTGGGCAAAAAGTTCTTAAATAAAGCATCACACAAACTTGAACATACCATTGTGGAAACTTCAACTTAAAACCAAGTGAAATTACTATGTCCTGGACGGCCTGATCTCTTGGATAATTAAGAGACAGAGAAAGTAAGAGTTGATAACCAAAAGCACAAAAAAAGCTTTAAGAAGTACAAAACACGAAAGGTCTAAACATATATCCGCTGATGAATACAATCATGGGTACAGAATCCACAAGCCATCCACAAGGAGACAATGTTTCTAAAGTTAACTCGTCAACACTAAGAATTAAATCCACCTCAACCCTGCATGCAATATCTACTTTGTGGTGATTATTAAGATATGTAGGGTTGTGATCGGTTGCAACCATAAACTTGTTGTAGTGCATCACATCATTATCTAGTCATAGAATGTCTTATATTCTTAGCCAGGTAGTCTTAAGCTCAAACAAGAAGCAATATGCACTATCAGATATGGCACATGCATGATGTTAGAAACCATCATATTTAGGACATATAAATTTACAATCAATTGAAATTGTCAAACAGGGAAAGGTAAAGATATTCTTAACCAAATGAGAGAAAAATCAGTTTTTAAAACAAAGTTTAAAGAAGAAACAAGGAGAACTTGCCAAAAGATAGCATCAAACATAAAATAGGTCTCTGTGCAGGGATGCATGGTGAACCATGGACAAAGTCCTAAAAAATCACTAGGACGCAGCTTCAAATCAAAGACCTCCCTAAAACTCTTGTCCTTGATGTTGTAAGATATGGTCGTACCTGGTATGTACAAGACCATGCATGAATCCACTTCAAGATTCGTGGGAAAAAGGAACACCTCATGGAGGATGATTGTACTTGCATAACTATCTCACAACATTAATAAAACAGAATGTTTCCTTTTAGGGGAATATACTTGGCAAGTAGCATCTCAATTACATTTCAATGCAGCACTGGGACCTCTGATGTCATACTTTTCACCAATTCAAAAAAGAGAAAAAGAAACATGACAACTATATCACTACTCATGAGTTCGAACAGGCACCATTACAGGTGCTATATGACTATACAAGGTATAAACCTAAGCTTAATTAATAAGCAGCAGCTCTAAGACTTGAAGTGTTATCATGCTTGATATCCAAACTTTAACAATTGCAAAAGCAAGGGTACATTACTTGTGTACCTGCTAATTATCTAGGATGAACTGGCTGATTCCAACCAAGTGCTGATATCTTTGATTGTAGGAAACCATGTACAAGAAATAGAGGCAGTTAGGCAAAATATAGGAGCAATTTCATTAATTATACAGTTATTTGTAATATACAGTTAGGTAGTTTTTTTTTATGTGTGTAACTGTCCCGTATGAGCAATTACCATTTGTAATGTAAATAGGTGTCAAAATCCAAATAACAGTCAAGGAGTTTTACAGTCCAAACTTCTTCATTGTATCAAAGAAATTCTGATTAGAAAATTCCTCCATTGTCCCAATGTGTCCTTCACCACAACAGTCTTTACTTCCTCTTCCTCTCAAGTTCCCGTTGTTCCTAGTTCTAATGGACATTCGGTTATGATGTTTTTAAGTAGCAAAGGAAAATATGACTATCTTAATGGAGATGCCTCTAAACCAAATTCAACATATTCAAAGTACAAGACATGGAAGGCAGAACACAATATGGTAATGTCAAGGCCTGTCAATTCCATGACATAAAGTCGAAGAAAATCTCATCCTCCACGAGACGGCACAAGAAATCTGAGATATCGCAAAGAAGACATATTTCGACACTAAAGACACAACGAGGCGTTGTCAAGTAGACCTCTCAGTCACCCAATATTTCAGTCATCTAACTAGATATTTGCAGCAACTCAACATGTTCAAAGTGACTTAAATATACAAGCAATTCATAAAAAGAAAAATTGAAAGTGGACAAGAATCTACCAAAGACTCAGTTTAAAGATGTGAAGATACAAGCTAGGCTTCTTTAATATTTACAACCTAGCTTGAGGGGGTGTGTAGAAAACCATGTACAGGAAATAAGACAGACAAAATATAGGGGCAGTTTCATTAATTATACACTTAGGCAATTTTTTTTTTTTTTTTTGTGCATAACTATCCCATATCAGCAGTTACCACTTGTAATGCAAATATGTGTCAAATCCAAAAAATAGTGAATGAGTTTTACAGTCCAAACTTCTTCATTGATCAATAGCAATATATGTTGTATTGCTTTTAACCAACATCCTGATGGTTTTGGTTTTGATGGTTCACAAAACTTTACATATTATGAACATAAAATCAATTTCAAACCATTTTATGAAAACAAGCTATCTTATGAAATCTATAAACTATTTCATTTCTATGGCATAGTTTCTTAATAAAGAGATTGTAAAATCATCATATTTTGTCTTAGACTCATTAGTCATATTATGTTTCAAAAATCATTTCAAATTGCCATTGAAAAATGTTAGCAGATTTTTTACAAAACATAAGGTAACCTGTCGACCGGTGTTGCCTCATGCTGTCGACTGCTTAATATTTGTTGTCGACCGGTTGAGTATCATGCTCTCAGTTGTTTGATGTCGACCGCCTCTGCATCTCAACCTGTCGACTGGTACTTTGAAGCTGTTGACCGTCTTGATTCACCTGTCAACTGGTGTTCAAATTTTTTGAACTAACCTGTCGACCGGTTAGATGAAATTGTCAACTGGTTTGTTAGACATCTTGCAATGGCTAGTGTGTCCACCACTCATCAAGTGCTTTCTCCACTTACAACAGGATGATTCTTGCTTGGGCTCTCAAATCTCTATAAATACAAGTCAAGAGAAGAATTCAAACTACCGAAGTGATCCATCTACAGGCTCCCAAGTGCTCATCAATTGTTGTGCTTCGATTGTGCCCTAAATCTCTTTGAAGCCTTGTACTTTATTTGTTACAAAGCATATTTTTAGCCTTGCATTTGTTTTTGATTACATTGTAACTAAGAGGGCATACTCTTAGAAATTGATCTCTTGTATCATTTCTTTTGCTCCTAGTTTGCATAGCTAGAGGACCTACTTGTCATAGTAAGAGGTTTGTATTACCTAGGTTTGCTAGAGGGCTTGTTTGTTTAAGCAAAAGGTTTGTATCTTCCTAGTTTAATGCTAGAGGGCCTATCCGATGTGATAGGAGAGTTATAGTGTTTTGCTTGAAAATCCTTAGTGAGGAGTTAAGGTAGTGGATTAGGCTTGTGTAAGCCGAACCACTATAAATCCTTGTGTCCTTTTGTGCTTGTGTTCTTTATTTATTTATCTTTTCAAGCATCTCTATTTTCCTCATTTGATTCATATATTTGACCTTTCATTGAAAAAGATTTCATAGTTTTCAAATTTGTTCTCCATTGTTAAGAAATGATTGTCTTTATGCGGTTGATACCTCATCGTGCCATTTCAAGATCTTGAGATTTAACGAAGCCATGGTCTTTATAGACATCTCTTCTTATCAAAAGAATTTTTAAGCAAAAAGAATTTTGTTTATACCAATTCACCCCCCTTCTTGGTGTGTGACATAGCATCTCAAATCTAACACATCCCCTTCATAGAAGCAAAGAATCAACTTTAAAAAATTGAAGAAAGAATGAATGTCTTGTGCAATTTATAGATAAATCTGTTTAAAATACTGAACATCTTAATGGAGAAAACAACACAAGATTAAGGTTCATATAACTAAGAAGTACAACATTAACTAAAAGTTTATAACCAACATGATAAATTGAAGTATAGAACAGATGACAATAGCAATTCACGTGTATTCCTTGAGAACACGTAAAACAACAGCAAAAATATTGATGCAAAACCAGAACACAAGAAACAACTCAATAAACTTGAATCAAAATCAATAATTAACGCTAGTTTCAATTACAATCTAAACTACCATATATAGGAAACTAATACCTATAATCCATTCCGAAAATTCCATAATCCCGATCCAATCACGAATCTAATGGAAGTGAGTAACAAAAGGAAACAAAATAAAAATAGGAAATAGAAGAAAATAGGAAATAAAAAAAGAAAGAAATTAAACAAATATTAATTCCTAGTATCTACTTTTCTGTCCTACATCAAATATGCTGTAGTGATGAACTACTGAATAAGCATTTTAAGGACTTAGATCCCATGTAAATGTAGGAAGAGGTGATGGGATGATGCTAGACTTCAATCCAGAACAATTTATTAAACAACTAATAATAGAAATAGTTATTTTTTTTCTGAAAACAGATTTAAACATATTGTCAGAGGAAAGATTCCCACAAAATTATTCTCTTTTAATATATCTCAACAACTAAAATCCCACCGCACGACAAAATTCAACCACATAACAGGAGATTCTCATTGACAAACATCAATTTTTTCCATAATTAAGGAGTCTTCAGTGGTAGTTTGCCATAACTTTCACCGTGTATATTCAGCAGTCATACTCAAGGAAGCAACACAGACAATTAACTAGGTAATATACACCACATTGGAAAATGAAATAAAAATCTATACAAAATTGTAAAATAAATATCTGCAGCTACATGAGATTAGAAAAAGAATTCAGAAATTCAGTTTAGTTTCAAAGCTGATGCCTATTGCACTCCCGAGTTGCAGGTAGGCAATAGTACACTAGGTTCAAGAAAAGATAACCCATCAACATTATCACCAGCTGCACAACCACCACCAAGGCAACTGTAGCCCAACCCCACACTAATAAGCGCATAGTAGGAGAAGGACAAAGGAAATCTCAAACTCTTAATATTTTGAAAGAATTAGGCTCAAAATCCTATGAAATGTAAAAGCTACCAGTGCTGTTTTGGTTGCATTATATCAACACAGCAATAAAAATGGGTACTGTTTTTCCATGTTATTATGATTCTATTCATCATTTGTGTTTTTACAAGTCATCAGCATAAATAAACCAATCAATCAAATTTTATTAATTAAGTATGAGAGCTAACAATTGAGTCCATATAGATTTTGCCCACATGAATATCTTCACAATATTTCGGAGTAACATCACAATATTACATGCATACATACATATATATATATATATCAAGTGACGATTTGACAATCAATCTTCATGAAAGCACAAATATGTCGGTTAAAAAACCAAATAAAAAGCAAAAGAATTGATGAAGTCAAAACAAAGAACCAAAATATGTCAATAACAGCTTCTTTATTTATCCATCCTTATACAGGACATATTCAGCCCTTGTAATAGCCTTCGCCAATTTATGTTAACAATCATTTGACTCTGTAATTAATTGATAAACAGGTTTTCCTGTTTTTTGGCTAGGATAATTTTCCAGGAACAGACAACTTATTGACTTTGTAAATAATGAATAACTTTTTCTTTTCATTGGATTAATCATTGCCACTGCTTGGCCAAGTTGAAAGTAAACCAAAAGAAAATTAAGCAGAAAAGTTTAGTAAATAAAGTATCACACATGCTTTACAACCTACCATTGTGGCAACTTCAACTTACAACCAGTTGAACTTGTTATATCTTGAAATAGTAAACCCCTTGGCCATTAAGAAACGCCGGGGGGGAGTAAGTAGGAAAACCATAAAAATTTGATAATGAAAAAGGAAGATTAGTTATCAAAAGAAAAAACTTTTCCCAGAGCACAAGCAAGAAGAACCATTCAACAGATTATGATTAACGCTAACTCCTCAAATTGAAAATTCGAATCCACTCTCATTATATAATTTTGCGATGGTTGTCCAGATGACTATAAAAGAAACAAAATAAGAAATAAGAACCAAAAGACAACTTTCAGACAAATGCCCTCAACCATAAGACAGCGTCTCCATGCACGGATGGATGGTCATCCAGGGGCGAAGAACTATTAAGTCAAAATCACAATCACGCAGGTGCAGATCACAGACCTTCCTGAAACTCCTATCTGCCATGTTGTAGGATACGACTTGACCAGCTATGTACAAGATCATGCAGAGCTCTCCTTCAACTTCTCCACCAACAAAGCAGAGCAAGAAATATGAAGAACATAACAACCCCGGAAATGCCGCTGCACCCACTTGAAGGTCAACACGATATTTCAGAAACCACGTAGAATAGTCTCTCTGCATCTCAAACACATCAAACAGTGTATTGCGAGGTTGAGAAAAGGAAACAAACAACAAACGACCTCCGGACTCCTCGAAACGTCGAAGCTCTCTTGAACAGGAAACAGGCATAGGCATTTCCAGCACTTTAGCTCGATTGAGATCATAATAAATTGAAGTTTTCGAGCAAGAAGGCCATTGGATCTTGCCGTTCAGGAAGATGCCATTTTCAAATAGTGCACCACAATAATCAACAAATGATGCAGTGGATAGGTCCCATTTTCTAGTATCAGATGAATAAACGTCAGTCTGATAAGGAGACCTAGGCAAACCATCGGAGCGCACACAAAGTACTTTGTAATGAAGAGACACAGATGGATCAAATGCCAAGTTCATGGAGAGTATAACGTTATATTCTTCACGGGAACTGCGAGGCCTAGGGATGGTGGTATATCGTTTTGTCGTAGGATTGTAAACGTAGTAACAAGTGTTACTAGAATCCATCATGGAACTAGAGGAAGAGCAAAGCAACAAGCCACTACAGGACTGGGAAATTTTTATCCCTAAAGGATCACTTACGAAATCAAGTGATATCATGGGTTTACGACGGTTCGATAGGGGCTCATTGAGGGAAACGAAATGAAACTTGATTCTGTTAGACTGGGGAGCAGAGTACCTTCGGAAGAAAAACGAGGAAGCAGATTTCGGAGGCTTCCAATCGAGAATGAGCTGAGGACTGGAAATGAGAAGGCGCCACCTCCAGCAGACTAGCATGAATCGGAACAGTGTCTTTATTGGTAGACGGATCAGGATTTGCTTCAGGATGTCGTCGTTTCCGGCGACCAGTTCGGCACTGGGACACGATAAGGGCTTCTTCGGCCGTCGCCGGTGGCTTCGGCCAGTGCGTGAAGCGGAGGAACGGGAGGGAGGCATCGTGATCGAAGCGATGAGGGTTTCGGCATCCCTCTCGCTGCTGAATGCATATATAGAGAAAGAGATGCCACAGATACATGGAACCTGGGCAGGTGGTAGTTGTGCGCTAGGAGTTGATTGCTTTCCTTATTCGTCGTCTTCCTCCATCTCCGGCATGCCGCATTAATTGAGTTTCCTGTTTTCCGGCCGAGCGGCGAGCGGGAAGATAACCCACACAAGAACATCCGTCCACATTCACTATACTAACGGTAAAGCCTACTCTCTTTCCATTTAATTCCTATTTTTTTAAATAATAAAATAGAATAATTTGAATGGGCAATAATGGTATTTTCCACAAATTTTTTACTTGAAATTACCAAAACAGCTCAGCTTTATTTTAAAAAGTTACCGTGAAGTGCAGTTTGAGAACCACAAGACAAAACAAGATGCAAATGGCCTCTCGACTCTCCAAAATAACCAAAATTTCTTTCTTTCTCGCCCTCCCTCAATGGGGGCATTGGTGTTGTCTTGGGACACTCACCATCCACATCAAAGCAAAAAGAAGTGTCCGATTCACGACTCAGCCAATGAATCGCATGATTCCAGAAGACCGCACTATCAAACACCATATCGAAAGGTCCCAAAACAAGATCATCGTAAAGATCCCAACTGCGGGTTTCCGAAGAATAGATTTGGACCCAGTAAATGCCCCGCAACAGCGAGCTATGCGAGAAAATGCAAACTACTTTGTAGTGAGCTGATTCTGAGGGATCGAATGCCAAGCTGACACCGCGAACGATCCGATTCTCGAAGCCGAAGGGCCGAGGGTTGGGCAGAGCGATGAATTTGTGGGTGGTGGGATTATAGACGTAGTAACTGCAGGAGTGGTGGCGCAACCGGAAAGCGGAGCAAAGGAGCAAGCCATTGCATGACTGTAGGATGTCGATGCCTTGGGGCTGATCGGGAACGAAATCGAGAGACGTGAAGTTTGGTTGGATAGGGTTAGGACTATTGAGAGGAATATAATGGAAAGTTGGAGTGGAAGAGTGAGATAAGGAGCGCAAGAAGAGGCCGGACGTGGAATTGCAGTTGGATTTGGTCCAGAGGACGGTGAAATCAGGGTGGGAGATGAGAGAAAGCCATCGCTTGGACACGCTTCGGAATCTGAGAAGGGACTTAGCCGGGAGGCGCCTCAGGATCTCAGTTATCAGGTCGTCGTTGCCATCGATCGCCACGGCGGATGACGGCGCCATTCTCTCCGGGCATTCGTTCGCACTCCCGCGGCGTTTGATGGTCGGCGTGCCAGCTTCTGATGCCATGCCGGAAATTTGGCAGAAGCGAAAATGGTTGCGTCGAGTCTTTAGGAACCAAAAAAAAAAAATCTTGCGTGGCTGGCCTCCAACTCCACGGGCACTCTAGTTTTGTCATTTTTCAGTTTTGTTCCTCTTTTTTCTATTTTTAACATTTATTCCCCATCATTCTTATTATTATATACTTTTATTTTTAATGATAAGTGGGAGATTTGCATCCATGTTTTACGTATTTGTTCGATTATTTTCCTTGATTTGACTAATGATTTTAAAACTTGTAACTAAGAAAATTCTCTTTTGATTTTTGTTATATAATTTAGAATATTGGACAATTTAAATATAAATATATTAAATATGAATGTAACTAATATAAGAATTGTCACATTAATACTTATTATGTATATTTATATATTTTGTGTATATTTATATATTTATAAGTACATGTATAAAAAAATATCCTTTGTTAAATACAAACATGATTGCATTTTTTAACTATATATATATTTTTTCTATATATATATATATATGTAACTTAGTTCGTATTATTAAAAAAGATATATATATATTAGCATAACTAACCGATTTTTTTCGAGATAGAGTTATGGTAATCAAAGAGAATTTGAGACATATATAAAAAAATATAAAAAAACAAAACTTGTGATGGAATAAAATATCAATAAAGATAAAATAAATAAGTAAGTCTCGAACAAATTTTAAAAATAGACAAAAAAAAAAAAACAACAGTAAAGTACAAGTACAAAAATAATAAAATATAAAAAACATAAAAAAGGATAAATAGGATAATAATAATAAAATAAAATAAAAATGTAATAAAAAAATCTAATATAAGTTTTGAACTGATCTACCACCATGTTTAAGAAGTAAATTTACTAAATTGTCCTCAAATAAGCAACAAGTCACAGTTTGACGCGTGTTAATGCGTGTACTTATCTTGCAATAATACAATGTTGACACATGTCCCTCTAATATAGGAGAAATAGTTTTTCTATTATCTAGTTTGTTATATTATATAACAATTGTTGTAAAATTAGTTAATTTTTTGTTAACTTTTATGATTGTATAAATTCAATACAAACAAATTATATTTTAATAAAATCAACTAAGTATTTCATTCTCTATTATCAATATTGGGATCTTCATTTTGTGAAACTCTAATTTCAAATTCTCTTCAATTTTATTTCTTTCTTTCTTATTACTACATTAAAACTTTCGTTTCATCTTACTTATTCAAATTCAATAGAAAAATTTAAAAGTTTCGAGTCTCGTATCTCAATATGGTCCAACCAATCATGTGTCATCCCAATAAAATCGAGTCTAGAATATTTGGAGATGACTTCAAAGATCCTAGTAATATTTATTTCGAAACGATCAAGGCCAGGAGCTTTGGAGATTAACATTGAATATCCCAATATACAATACATCATTTTCTACACTAATGAACTATTTGTTAATCCGAGATAACCAAAATCGAGAATCTCTAAGATTAACTCCGAATATCCCAACTCGCATCACCTATATAAAATCCAAAACCTCTACAAATAAATCAAAGAAATTTTGAGAATTTAATATACTTTATTTGTTCATTGGTTATTACTTGACTAATTTAAGTGTTCGATTAGTATACTGAGAGATCCAACCCCACTATTTTATAAGTTTTTGAATTGAGATAGAATTATAATAATCGATCCCCATGTTATCATCAATTAAGATAATATTCAAAAAGAAATTTATGAAATATGAAGTCTCGTCAAATCAATTAATCATATATCTATTTAGGTACCCATTTCAATATTGGAAAGTAAATATTAGGTAATTGAGTATAGGAATTATAAAATAAGCTAAAAATATGAAAAGCAATTAAATCAAATGTGTACTTTTTTTGTTTAGAAAAATAATTATATAAAGGTATTAAAAAATGTTAATTGGATGCTTAGAACAATCATGTAAGTATTATGCATAAGGGTAATTGGATGCTTATAATATTATTTAATTATAAATAAAAATTAGAGAGTAGGGCAAATAAACAATAACCCAAAATTACCCCAAATCAAAGCTCTAAATCAACCCCAAACCCAAATGAAAAATAACTCCAAATTATAACAACCTAGATCAAACTCTAAATCAAAAAGTCTCAAATTGCATCACTAAATCAAACAACTACAAATTGCACCACTACGTTCAAGAAACCCTAATCAAACTCTCTCTCTCTCTCTATATATATATATTTATAAAATAACACTAAATTAAATCTTAAATCAAATCCCTAACTAAAACCTACACCTAAATTCAAAACCTCTAAATCAACTAACCTTTAATTACAAAATTCTAAATCAAATCCTAAACCTAAATCCAAGAACTCTATAGTCAAACTCTAAACCCAAACAATCTTAAACCCCAAATTAGAAATTCATAGACAAAGCAACATCATGCACTAGGGGAATGAGGTGCAAAAGTTAAATGATTGTTGGAGTTTGATAGTGAATGAATCCAAAGGTCGATAGTAAAAAAAAAAGCACAAGAAGATAACTATTTCTACAACTGATGGCGAGGTGGCATTGATGCCGATGACATCCATACCTAGATAAGTTTTGTTGAACAGAGAGTGCAACATTCGCTACAAATAGAATCCCAAACCCGCAAGAAAAGTTTAATAACAAAATGGTCATATTCACATTTTCAATTATACAGTAATCTAATGACAACGTTTAGCATAAGCAAAATCACTCTTACTAGTAGTGTGCTTAGGTTTATGTCACTACTTGAAATGACTTTGATTTTTAACATGTAAATAAATTGAGCCAAACTCGCTACTGATAATAGTGATATACGGAGTATATTGCTACTATTGGTAGCAAAATTAATCCACCCCTAAATTTTCACATAGTCGAGTTTCAACATGGAGGGTGAGTTGAAATATATTGTAGTATTATGTTAATTAGTTTTGGAAGTATAGTATTTTTAAAAATTTGTAATATTTAAGAAAATTTGTCATTTTACAATCTAAAACTTTCCTACAACAAAGCTTTAATGATAAAGGTGTAATTTAGTTTATTTTATGTAAGATAATATATGTAAGGCATAATTATAAAAAAGTATATAAGACTTGTTATTGTCCATCTGATATAAAATTTAAATTATTAGATAAAGAGTTAATTTTAGCTTTTAAATTATTATTCTACTCTCAACACACCTCTTCATGTATGCATAGGCTTCACTAATGACCAGTCCAATAATGTGCAATAATTTAAATATATTGGATTGGTGGTAAAGTTTAAATTTAAAATTTGTAACTACTTTGATATTATTTTGAGTTATTAACGACGATCTAATCTAAAAAGTTAAACTATTAAATAGAAATGTAACTTTATCTTTTAAATTATTATTTCACTCTTAAAATCTATAATATACATTCTTATTAAATTTATTATTAACCTTATAAAAATATAACTAATCTTTTTTTAACTTACATAAGTTTACCTAAACCCTAAATCCTAAAAAAATTAATGAACATAATCAAAAAATTATTTAAAAAATTTTAGATTTTAATAAATCAACTACAAGATGCAATTTTAAATACCTAAAGCTCCTCAAACGATTTTTTTTGAACTTGAAACTTCTTTAACCCTTTTATCTATTTTTGAGAAATAATTAAGTATTTTTTGTAAAATTTATCTCTGTGAATATTCAGATCTCATACATGTTTTCTTAAGTTAAAAATGATCTAAGTATAGGACTATAAAGTTAATAAAAAATTGAATAAAAAGTGAAAATTATAATAAACTTCAGACATGCTTATGTAATTATGTAATTTATCTTAATGACATATTTGACTAAAAATTCATCTGTTTGATATATAATAAATCTGCAGAAAATGTGAAGGACCAATTAAAGCTCCCACTGTGAAGAAGTTAATAATTACAATACTTGTAACAACTTACAGTTACAATTAATAGCATAAAGATGTTGACATTTAAATAAAAAAATCACAAAAAAGGAAGACAGAACCGTCTTTATTGCCAAAGGAAAAGGCAAAAGTTGGTTTTTACAGTGCTGTACAAACTTGCCATCCTCTATACAAAATACAGCCTACGTATAATGCTCACATTTGCAAGCCTTTTGAATTGCTCTATTTCAAAAAAAAAAAAAAAAAAAAAAAGGCAGTAGAAACAATAAAAGAAGACAAAACTGCAAGCTCACATCAAACCTGTGACCATAAAGAATGATAAGAAGAAACTAATTTGGAGGAAAGGAGAAAATGTTACAGGTTCAAACCATCAGATGGGGAGAAGAAATCGAGAATTCCTGCATCTGGGAGTAGAAGCAGCTTAAAATGGATTGACACTGTCCCTCTAGCATGGGAAATGGAGGCATTCACTGGAAAGATAAAGCAGGAATTCATATGGGTTGTGACTTGCAAAAGAAGATCGGCAATGGAACATATAACGGAGAAAAGATCCTATGAATTTCTAAGCACCCTTCCCTTATCTGCAATCTGAACCGGGGGAGAAGACTTGAGACTGGCATGAAAACCCAAGGAAGTGAGAAGACTCAGAACAACAGAAGGGTCATTTTCAGCTTATTCTGTTTCCATTTTGGTAGCTTGTAGAAAGCATCCTTTGTCATCCCAAATTTCTCTTTGAACTCTTCAGAGGAAAGATAAGTCTGCAAGCATTGATTTTGCGAAATCTCAATAGTTGCATGATATCCATAAACTTATTGTTTTACAATAATTTCAGAAGGAATACCTCGCGCTTGGTTACATCGATGTCAGCAGCAGGATCTGCTGCATATATCTGAAGCCGCTCATATGGATATATTGGGATTCCTTCATCATCTTCAGTTTCACCCTCTGTTACATCTTCCTTTATGGTAAGGGCTTCTATTCTGCTGCTCATAGAATTCTCCTTGGAGTTGGCCTCTTGTCCTTGTTTGGACGCACCAAGGCTCACTTCATTCATGACAAGATAATTCAAAATGTTAGTTGAGAATATAACTACCTATCTTCAAGCCTCAATGATGCTTACCTGTTAAAGAACGGGGCATAATAATTTGACGTGGTGCTTGTTCAAAAGTTGCACTTATTGCTGCAATAGCTGAAGATCTGGGACCTAATTTTGTTGAATCTAGGGCCACAGATTTCGGAAAGATCCTTCTCACAGTTGGTGGAGGAGTTGAAAGGTTCCTTGTATTTGGGTTCTCAAAATTAGCGGCCAGCGCATTGAAAGCTGGAGACCTGCCTCTCGCTCGAACTCGGTCAACACTGACAGACGCGCTTCGGGAACGTTGAGATTTATCTGGTATGCTAGACCTTCCACCATATGATACAGGTCTTCTCCTTTTAATTTTCTATTGTCACCCAATATGTTTCTGATCAGAAAATCAAGCAAAAAAGTATAATGCAACAAGAAGAACAAGCAGGAGAGCAGCAACAACCAAATGCATCCCAAGAGTTAATGAATTGTGATTGACACATTTAATCAGTGCACTCACACGTAGGGTGCATTATTCAATGCAAATATACTAAAGGCATTGCTGCAATTGTGCACCAAATAATTAAGCTTCCATAACTACATCTTACGATCCATGCTCCATGCCTCTGCTTCCTAATCAAAACAATACTTGTCTGATGTCTCCTTTTCCTCTTCAATTTAAGGTATATAGTTTGAACACAAGATTAAAATCATCTGCCTATTAATTTAAGTTCCTGGAATTAGTCAGTTCAATCTGCAGCCAACAGGTTTTATAATGGCATTAAGTCATTTTGTTATCCTCAATTTCATGGAATCCAAACTTTCCTTTTCTTATTTCAATTTTCAGTTTCAAGCATTATAGCATTTTATAAAGTTCTACTGAAAATTTTAATGCCATCCTACAACTCAAAGTCATTCAAAAACCTTATTGCAGCACTATAAGTTTATGGTATCAATTAAATCAAATAAAAATTATATAATTATGTCATTAGAGGAGACAAGAAGCAGTTGAAATAGCTGGTAGGTAAATCATCAATCTCAAAGAGCGAACGACTTACAATTAAAATTTGCAAACAAGACATCATAGGATATATAAGAATGTAATGCATGTAAGATCCACATAATCATGAAAAATTTTATTTTTTGTCCGTGCTTTATGTAATCTCCTTGTTGATAACCCTAATATATGATTTTAACTACACGTTTTTAGTGGAAATTTTAATTTTAAGTTTTCATACCAGTTGACAAATATCATGACAAATACTACCTTTTTCTCTCACCCTTTATTTTTGTTACTGTTTTTTCCCTTTTTTATTTGCCTCTTGGTGGGGTTAGAGCATTCAATTTCTCAGTATTCAACTGGGTTATCAGCCAGGTATTTTTCCTAAACAGCATCGTATTCTACATCTTTATCCTTATCAGCCAAGTTGCTCCTTCCTGACTGGAAGGTCATGCGTTCAAGCTGAGAAAATAGCCTCTTTGCAAAGCAAGGGTAAGTCTTCAAACAAAAATGAACTTCCCCAATCTTCAGAAAGCTGGAATTCTTGTGCACTAAGGACATCCTTTATACAGTCATACTTCAAAAATAAATAGCTCAATGCCCCATCAAACCAGAAAAACTTTTTGCAGGAAAGCTTTCCCAGAAAATTCAAGGTCCTCGGTGAAAGACAGCTAAATCAAAAAGGAGAGTCATAAATGTTTTGTATGAGACATTCAGAAGCTCAGATGCATTTTCCTGCAAGCCTGAAATTGATATTATCTAGAATGTGACCCATCCTGGAGATTGATTTACTTCCTTTATCAAGTTCTCATAGCCATACTAAGGTTGATTCTTTGTAACAGGGAGGCCATGGGCTCAGAGTTTTGGAAACAGCCTCTTTGCAAAAAAGCAAGGGGAAAGCTGCTTACAAAAACCTTGCAAAGGGGGAAGTCCCATGCACTGGGGATGGCCC
Source organism: Diospyros kaki (assembly GCA_036245055.1). Lineage (NCBI taxonomy): Eukaryota > Viridiplantae > Streptophyta > Magnoliopsida > Ericales > Ebenaceae > Diospyros > Diospyros kaki. The sequence goes on from BSEG01000003.1 coordinate 34,802,514, forward strand.
TTTTATCAAACTTTCATTTGATGCCTTCAACGGTTCTCAATGCCAAATCTAGACAAAACTTCCCAATGGAACCCCAAAATTTCATGTCACTTCCTTGGGCTCACATATCATTGGATTTTCTCACCTCCTTTCTTCTTACAGTTGCTGACGTGCACATTAGTTTTCAATAGTGTAAGCATTTTCTCAAAAGCGTAATTCTAGGATATTCTGTGCTTGACACTTTTGAGATAAGACCTTTCAGCTTCAGCCAAATAGCTTAACAAATCCTACTGAGATAATAATCAGGATAGATCACCAAGCTGAAGTCTTGCAGCAGTAAAAGACTATTTACTGGTATATACCCTGTCTAAAGATTCAACCACTTGAAGATACAACAAAATTGGGTAGAGCAATCTGAAAACTTATCAACAGTGTGATCACTCTTTCTTTCATAATCAGAAGAATCAATCAAGTATAGCTTAAAAATTAGGAAGATCGTATATCTCCCAAGAGCTAACACGAGATGAATGAAATACTATCTACCCTACAAGTAGGTTCAATGATGCTGCAGTCTATACAAGTCATTTTACTAGATGTTCAGTGCATACCTATGTGTTACAAAATCAGAACCACCACTATAAGTTAACGACACCGTGGTGACATTAATTTTAAAATAAAAAACATAATTGCTAGCACATATCTTGACCTGGAACCATGTGTTCCACAGGGAATATATATATATATAGGGTTGATAATATGGAATTTCTAGTCGAATAATTATAAGAACAAGAAGCCCCAAAAGTTTTTTTTTCTGAACAATCACGGAAACAAAAGGCAAAGATACTTACATCTAATGCTGAAGTTCCCCTATTTTTCAATATAGCAAGCTTCCTTTGAAATGAGTTGCCATGGATCTACAATCACAGAAACTTCAGGATCTCTGAAAAAGTTATGAATTCCTAGTTATCAATTCAAGGATTTATATAAACTGAGCCTACTTACCCCAGATTTTGCAGAGTCCCATGTGAAGAAACGGGTGAAAAAAGGTGGTTCATTCCCTTCCATAACAATGTATATAGGTGCTTCAAGAGACAATTTTTCCAGAAGAAAATCACATTCAAGAAATTTCTGTTGAAAATAAGAAGAGATTGCATATGTGACTAAGACACTTTCAAGCATCAGAAATCCAAGATATAGTTGCTGCCAGTTGATAGGAATCAAAACAAATAAAAATGTTAGTTTTATTTGATTAGGAGTTTTTGATCTTATTGAATACATTTTAGTTCTATTGTGACTTTTTGTGGATTGTGAGATCTTTAAGTGTTAGGTTACCATATTATTTAAGAGTAGTTTTAAGAGTTTTATCAAGCTATTGAGAGTAAAAATAATAATATAAAAGATAAATTAACCTTCTATTTACCAGCTTAAGCTTTTAGATGAGATGGTGGTTGACAATTTAATATTGTAGCAAACAAGGCAAAGGTTTTGAGTTCAAACCTCACTACTAACTTAATACTCAAATTGTTGCACATGTTTGGACCAGTTATGCAGTGAATCTGGCCACACGTGAGGGGGCGTATTGAGAGTGAAAATAATAATATTAAAGATAAGTTAACTTTCTATCTACCAGTTAAAGTTTTTAAATGAGATGGTGGTTAACAATTCACACAAGCCTATATGTACGTCTCATTACAGCAATCAGGAACTATGTCAATACATAAAATTTGGATTCTCTCAGCTCTCTGTCCCCTATATTTCTTCTCCTCCTATCTTCTCTCTCTCAGATTGTTCTCTAAATTCTTCTTCTCTTCATCCCCCAATTTTCCACAAATCCTTGCTATCCTGCATCACTACTACTAATGCTGAATTGGCAAATATATGCACATTCTATAGTTAGACGAGAAACTATAATAGATGGTGTGAATATTGAGTTTGGTGAGCCTATGAAACCTCCAAACATCAAAATCAGTTTCATAGCACCACTCTTTCACTTAGTCTAGGAAACTAAAAGAATGCTGGCTCAGCACATCAGTTTACAGCTGCTAACTTTAGATTTGGATTAGGAAACTCTGATGTAGCAGAGCCCAAATTCTACATGCTACTAATTTCTTTTAATGATACAAACATATGAATGATGTATAGTAATAATAGCATCTGTTTTTGTTTCTTCAAATCAATGTATTAACATTCCTCAAGACATGTTTGTTAAATCATACCTCTCCAATGGTTAATGCATGCATTCTAGTCTTAGAGTTGACCTGTTGCCCAATCCAGACAAAGATGTCCGAGTGACAATCCAGGATGAATATATCTTCACTCATAAGATCATCCTGGTTGAAGTTGTATAACTCTGTTACCTGCAAGAAGAATTTGCAAAGTACACATAATCAGCAATGTACTTTTTAAGGTACATGAGGTAGATAACACAATTTTGTTGTTTTTTATTTCATGAAGAATCTATTGTGCAAGCAACACATTATTGCTAAGTGGTAAACCTATGAAATGCATGAAACAAAAAACACAAAAATACAATTCTGTAGTTTTTTTTTTTTTTTTTGGTGCGCATGTGTTCAATTGATAGGAGATAATTATAGCACAAAAATAAATTAGTATCTAAGTTGATCTGTCTAAGAAAGTGGAAAAATTACCAAGCCTACTACATAAATTACCACAAAGGGCATGGTGTATTTGAGACAATGACCATAGCCTGTTAGATCAAATAGTTATTGCCTGATTATAATGAAATTTGAATACTTCTATTGCCAATAAAGAAAAAGGAAAAGAAAGAAATAAGGTTTGGAAAATATGGAACTCTAAATTTCTTTGGATGAAAATTCAAAGAGCTCTGCTGCAAATCAAGCTTGACTTATCAAGGGGCAGATCTCATATGCTGATGGTCCAATCAAGATCATAAATAACAGAATCCGGGGAAAGACACACCTTTAAATCTCCTGAAGATCAGCGCACGTTTCAGTATTGATGGCGTAGTTGCAAGAACATAAATGGTCATATTAATATCAGTTACATCAAACAGTAGAAATTGCCAATAAAGGTGGTAGTTCTAACCATTTATGAAAGTGCATGAAAATAGGTGAGGATCTCTTTCAGGATCCTTCCGAATCTTCTGGATGGGGTATTCAGATTTTCCACCTAACAAATCCCAAAACTGCTCAGATTCTGCACCTTCTTTATGTGGTCTGGACTGAAGACTTGGCTGCAAGGACAATTTAGAATAAGTGAATACTGAATAAAGAACAAGCCATATCACTTAGCAAAAAAAAAAAAAAAAAAAAAACAAATTGCCAGATCAGGCCAAGAGAAAAAATAATAGCTGTATAAAACAGTTTGACATCTATAATAACATCCGAGGGAAAAGAAATACCCTTTTGAAGTAAGATTGTGCAGATAAATGGATCAGGACTTTTACACGTAATTCATAAAATAGCTATAAGAAATCAAATAGGACTCAAAAAGGGCAACAGGATGAATAACTGAGTCAGATTACTTTTTCTTGTGGTTCTGTTGACAAAAAAATCTTTCATCATAAAACATAGCTCATTATGAGATTAGAACATGCTGAATCAAGTCTCACAAGGGAATGGAAAACACACATCGAGTATATCAGACCTTTATCAGATCAAGCTGCCTCTCAACAAGTTCATGGTCCTCTGAAGTTGTAAGGTTCCCGGACCACGTAAAGACAGTCGACCCGCTGTGGAGGATGTAGCAGTACGAAGAGTTTAAAGACGAGGCCACCTGATCCAAATAAAATACATAATAAATTTCTTTATGTAAAGAAGAATATCCCTTGGAAATAAAGAAAGAAGAGACAATTTGTATATTCTTATTCCGGTTCAATGGAGGACCTTGACGGGAGCTGCAATGAGCAGCACTAGAATTTGAGCAAGTCAAAGATTGTTACAACAACAACAACAACATATCCAACCGTTATCCTATTATGTGGGGTTGGCTACATGAATTCTAGACTTCTATGTGGGTTACATCCCAACAGATAGTTTGTCTAGAATTCATATTTGGATCCGACTAGGTTTTACACTGGCTGTCGGCTACCTAACGCAACCCTCCTCCTTTATCCGGGCTTGGGACCGGCAGTGGATAATATCCTTTGACGGAGTAATGATGAAATGAAGTTTGAACACCATCTTCACATAGAGAAATTTTATGAGATGGTGGTGAATGAAGATAATTGATATAGTTGTGTTCCATAACTTAGTTGACATGGTGAAACCAACAAGTACAAGTCAAAGATTGTTCTGATAAATTAAATTTGGACATGAAAAAATTGTCAATTAGTTCTTATATATGCAAATGAATTAGTTTTCTTAAGTCATTTAGCACATAAAACTGACAAGTTGGGCAAACAGACATGTCCCATCATTTTACGATGAAGACCTGACGGCTGACCCCCGAGGGTTTCGGATGACTTAACACTAGGGTTCCGGCCATACTTGACCGGAATCATCGCCGCCGAGACGTCGCTTGGTATCAGCCAAGCATCTTTCCGCGACGCGAGGTCGACGTCCAAAGAATTCCCCTTTTCGCCGCCTTTTGTCCTCCCACGCAAGGCACCCGAAGCTCCTGACCCGATTTGAAAGGGATATATTCAAACCCGATTGGCATTATAAGGAACCGACCGTTAATGGGTAAAACCAAACCCACAAGTGAAATTAACTGACCCAAATGCTTTAGAAGAGGCCCGAAATGGAGTAAAACCAACAAATATGTGACCCAGAGCACAACTCCCGACCCAGATTTATGGCAACCCGATCTAGAATAGCGGTGGAGTCTGACCAAAATAAGTGGAACAGCAACCCTGAGTCACTAAATGACCCGACCCGATCCAAATCGGATTACAACCTATTGGAACATGAAAGACGAAATTTTTATAAAAATAATATAATTAAAAAACTTATTTTTTTAAACAAAAGCATTTGGACAGTTTCAATTTTGTTTCTGGGAGGAGTAAGATTTAAGGGGTGCTTTCTTAAAAGGCAGCTAATACAGAAATTAACTCATTGGAATATGGTGCAAATTGAGTTAAAATGACTTTAAAACTGATAACATTAAAAATGAAATTGTATAAAAATAATACAAATAAAATAATTATTTATAAAAAAAAAAGCATTTGGACAACTTCAATTTTGTTTCATGGAGTAAGATTGAAGGAGTTTATTGAATCTCAGCTCCTAGGAGGAGCAACATTGATATTGTCAAAATGCCACACACTAGACTCAAGTTGCCCAGTGGTTAGAAGTGTAATTTTACAAATAATTTCAAACCTATAGAATTTTTTTAAATAAGTTTTTAATTAAAATATTTTTTTTTGAAAAATTTCATTTAAAACAATTAAATTTTGATGAAAATGACTCAAGACCCTTATGGTTTTGACAAATCTAGTTTACCCATCTTTATCTAGGCCCCAACATGGCTTAAATTCATTGAACACATTAAACTCAAACCAGGAACCAGCCTCTTTGCTATGCAAAGGTAAGGCTGCGTACAATACAAGACCATTCCAGCGATGCAGGAGCCCCATGCACTGGATTTACTTTTTTTTTTTTTAAATATTAAACTCAAATTATTAATTAAGAATCAATGTTAAGATAGAACCCACTTTAAGATGATAGAGATATTATAATTGAGAGAGTGAAAATTTTAAGTTATATATACGGAATAGATTAACAAGATATTGAAACGTAATATGCATTTTTGGGTGCATCAGACTCACCCCACAGTGGGGCCAAGCCGAGTGCACACTCTATGCTAGCAGTGTTAGTAGATTATTTATACTTGATGGGGTTTTATTCATTAAATCTGTTATCATCATTCATCATACATGATTTGAATTAAAATGAGTATAATTTATGTATGAACCTTGTTCATATCCTATGTTTTCTTAACTGACAGGTTATTTGGTCATCGTGCCTAGTGACACATCTTGTGTATATATTTTCCATTTACAGATTTTTGGGTGGTTATATTTTGAGGAGAGACATCTCATTCAGCGGCAAGGTAGCTATGTTCTGGTAGGCTACATGGCTAGATCCCTTACCTTCGTCTTTCACTTTGTATTAGGTGTCTGCTCCTAAGGGGAGTCCATTTTTTGTGTCGATGACACAGTTACACACATAGACAGACTTACTCAGATATGTTAACTGAGATAGTTACACTCAGGTTCCTAGACTGAGCATTGGCTCCATTATATGTTGATATTCATTTATAGTATTGAGGATCAGATGACAGATGATCTATTTGACATTTGATCGCTTTATATAATGAGGTATATTCACGATGAATCATAGTCCTGATAGTTTATGTACAGGGGTTTGATTGTTCAGAGGCTGGCAGATCCCTAGGAGACCCTCCGCTCTCTTAGGGATCTGCGAGGATCACAGACCTCTATTTTCGGGTCATGAAAAAGGTAATGCAACGGTAACACAATTGTTGAAGGCCGTCTCAAAGTGTACTTAGATTTAATAAAGCATTCCGAAGAAGAATAGGCAGAATTGTAAAAAAGGGCTTACCGGTTCGACTTGAATTGATTGCATATCTTCAGGTCCAGAACCTTGTACCCGAAACAATGCAAGTCCATCCTCTGTGTACGTTTCATCTGGAAGACCACTGCCAGCAATTTGTTTCTTGTACCCATCACTGAGACCACCCTGATGAGCAAAATAGTGTGTTGTCAACCATGAGAAAAACATACTAGAAACAAAAATGAAAATGAAGAATATTAGGGCATGTTCAGTTGTAGAAAACATTTTCTAATTTTCCAACTCCAATTTTCTATTGGATGATTGAATCTCTGATTAGAAAGCCAAAAACTCAAATTTCTAATTTTTCAACTTTATATACCATGAATTGGAAAAAATCAAAGATTTTTCTAAATTTTCTGAAAATGAATGTTATTGCTTGTTGTTAGGGCATGTTTAATTGTAAAATTGAAGTTGAAAAATCAGGAAATGTTTCTACATCTGAACAGGCCTTAACTTTTGAGTGGAAAATCCCTCCTTTTGGGCCTCAATTGTCCCTTACCTTAAAAACAATGAAGCACTGCAAGATTGAAAAGAACAGAATTGGTTCATTTCCTTCAAAGATGCGAGCCTGCAGGACAATAAATAATCAAACTACCATATCTACTAAATAACAACAGACAAAACCACTAGATGAGCACTTTAACTTCGTCCAAGTAAATTACCTGAACGGGTAAAAACTTCAGTGACTCAACCATCTTGTTTGCCTGAGAAATAGCTGAAGTTTGATCTTCCTATATACAATGGTGAATGAATTAAAAAAAAAAAGGATTCAGAAAGGCAAAAATAGCATAATCAAATTAGATTCGCGACACAGGTGTGACCATGAGTTCATAGATTAAATCCATGACACAAATACATTGCATTTTTATAAGTTTCTGTGTAAGAGCAAGCATTAGTGTGCAAGTTGAGAGAGAGATATTTGGGAGGGAGGGAGGGATGAGGGAGAGAGATAAATTTATCTCAGGAAAGTGTCTCAAATTTTGTGGCTAATACTTTCCATGATGCAAGTACGGAGTTCATAAACGTTACTTATCAGTTTTTAGTGGGTGATAAGTACTCATCATTACAATGTTAGTCTAAATGTGTTTAGCTTTCCATATTTGGAATTAACGGGCAAAAAAGAGAAAGATAATTCCCTTCATAAACCTTTATATGCAGCTCCATTATGTTGAACCATTAAAAGCTTTTACTAAAAATTTTTGGTTACTTTATGGGGAATAGATCACTTAGATAAAATGCTTGAAGGTGTTGCAATGCCTATGAAATAAAGAATCAACCAGTAATTTTGGACCTAGGAAAGATGAAAACTTCAATAAAGCAAGGAAGCAGAAAAGAATATAAAGAAGCCGAAAGAGAAAAAAAGGAAAGAAAAGGATTATAAAGAAAGAAGAAGGAAGTAGGGAGGAAATTACTAGTGAGCAATGCATCGTTCTTTGGAGTCATGCACATGGGTAAAGTGCAAATTTGTGTGATACTTCCATAGATAAAGGAGAAGAAAATAGTCATGAATGATGCATCCTCAGGTATAACCAAAAACAAAGGGCAATAACCAACTAGTGTCATGACCTAGAGGTCTTGTTTCTCTACTCAATCCACAGATTGAAATGCTGCAACTTCTATATTCCAGGTAGGATGTTATCTAATTAGACTAGCTCCTTGACCTGCAATGACAAAATCAAGGACCAACACAAATAGTTCATGATGTTCATCATGGAACTTGAGTGAGCACTTTCTGGTGAAGATCTGCAGTATTCTAACATTGTATCAGACTAACCAATCTCGCTATCTATGGCTGAAGATTATCATGGTAGGTTTTGGGGACATAGAACCATGGTGGTGATACCTGTCCTCCCAAGAATGATAGACTAATCATGAGTTTATCTTAAGCAATCCCACATTGGTTTTGGGGAGGTCTTGTGTTTGTTGCAGTAAGGATATTAATTAAATGAAGCTGGCGGAAAACGAAAGAAATAAGTTCACTTATAAAGTTATATGTAAAGAAAAAATGTGAACACAATATGAGTGATTAGAAGGTTTCCCTAATGCACAAGTACTTGGTTTGGAAGGAGAGAGCAAAGCATTATCAAGAAATGCAATGACGAATCTAGTTTGTGCACAAATGCTATAAGGCAACTTGGAAATAGGAATTCTACAAAATTGGAATAGCAAGCTCTAACAAAATTGGGATAAATATATAGTGTTCAAAGAAAAGAGAGTAGAAAAAAGTCTGGTGCTGGTGAAAAGTTAGAAAACCAATTAAAGAAAAAAAAAGAGACTGTGCAATGGTTCGGTCAAATTCATGGCAACCCAGTTTCCAGTCATACAAACTGGAATTGTATATTAGACTGGAAGGGGTTGAAAAAGGAAAAGTGGAAGGCCTTATACAAAAAGGACAGGCAGACGGCTACGCAAAAAGAAAATGGACAAGCAGAAGGCTAAGAAGGCCACAGGTTAGGACAATAATAAATAATATAATTAAATGAATTCAATCTGTTACAGATTCAATACAGCCAATGGGAGAAACTGATTCCGTATATCCAACCACTAGTGAAATTAAAACTTGATTCAAATCCAGTAAATTGGTTTAAACAAAAACAACTTGAAATGGATCCTTATGAAAGGTCACGGATCAGGAATTTCCATATATTTGTAGTAATAGATACATTGTGCATATGATTCTCTTGTTCCAGATTTCAGTTGCAGAAGCAAATACCCAAAGAAGCTGTCCTTTTTCTTTTATATTGCAATTGGGATGTCTTTGAAATCAAGTGCCCAGTTTTGACTAATATAGAGAGGAAATGTCATCTGGGCTTCTAATCTTCTTCTGGAGTGCAGTAGCTCTATATTCTATTATGATTTCCTTGGCTAATAGCCTTCCTTCCAGTTTCCTTAGCCAGGACCAAAATTCATAAGCATAGAAATTGGCATGTTTCAGGAGCAATAGAAAGAATCCCCAAAATACATAGATGTATTGATATTATTAAGAACTAAATTTATCCTATAGCAAACTCAATCTTCTATATTATTTTCTTGACAAAATTGTAAAACAAAAATCTAAATTCTAAATTTATGCCAGCACATTTACTGTTTCCATATTGTGCTATCTTTGGGCGTGTGTGTTTTACTATGTTCCAGTATGTTTTGACTGATGAAAAAACCTAACTTTCATTATTCTACTGGTGTTCGTTCTATCTTAGGAAACAAAAGCATTTGGTTTTTTAAATGGAAGCAAATGGAAACTCTGTTCCTTGATCCTTGGGGGGAAATTTTTTTTGCATTCAATTTCTTCTGTATATTATTATTCTTCCCTTAGAAACGATGCAACATAGATCATAGAAAGCCAACTATGGCATACCTCCATTAGCTGAAATGTTGGTGTTCAAAAATATCCAGTACAAAAGAGCTAGAAGCAAGTACCTAAAAGATTATCATGAAGCAATGTTTTTCTCACTATGCTTCAGAATGTATTCCTTATTTTATTTATCTGGAACATTAATTCATATATTGATCCTTAAGTTTCAAGCTCTTAAATGTCATATTTTGTGACTAATGCAAACAGAGAAAGAATTATAAGTACTGAATGGAAGAAGGAAAATTATTTAAAAACCCAAACCAAAAAATCTTATCACCTCAACACTCTGCTTCCCAAACCATGTTCCTATCAGGTATTCCTCTTTATCTTCTCCAGGATAAGAATACTGAAAGATGTAGCAATCTCCACAATAAAATTTTGACTGTTCAGAAGCAGGAAGAAGAGTCTTCTCTTGGCCATTCACACGCCAGACCTTTGCAGCCATGATGTAAACTACCATTAGCATATAAAATAGAGACAAAAAGTTTCCAAAACAGAATTAAGGTTTTTTGAGCTCATAATATATACAGGGAGAAGGTCATAGTTACTGCCAAACAAACAGGAAGAGAAAACTTTAACTTATCACCGGGAACTTTATTATGAATGGCTAAAGAAACACTCACAAAACAAAAAAGTATTTCAAATACAGAGAGGAAGCAAGTTTATAAAGGCTTGAAAGAATTTAGAGCATTATGACTATGATTTTTAAAATTTTGAAAGGTTCACAGATGTTCTGGAGTACTTGAATATTTATGTCATTGGGATTTTACTTACAAGATAAATATTCGTGAATCTTGATATTTGTTTTCTTAGCTAAAAATTGACATTTGGTTCTAAAATTACATCGTACATGTCTATTCCCCACTAATAGGAAGAGAAATGGCTAAGTGAAGGGGGTGGGGCACGAGTTGTGGGTGTTCATGTTTTGAAGAAGGATCCTTGAATCTCAGAAGGAATATCTGTTTTGACAGTTGCAAAAAAAAAAAAAAAAGAGAAATACCACTGGACATCACAAAACAATCATTTGCAGCTAGTTCGGTCCCCTTCTACAAAGAAGTAAGTTGAACAAAAAATTCTATGTAAAAAGGGGCAATCCAATAAGGTCAAAACCCAGACTTCTTCCTTCCACAAAAAACTTGATTCCTCTACATTTTCCGTGGGCCCCACTCCTGAGGGGATGTCTGAAATATAGGCATGAACTTTAGTAATACATCAAATTTCCTAGATTAGTATAGATACAAATACGAATTTAGTGCAGCACCTGCAGATCTCCCGTGCAATCAATGTATGGTTGAGGTTCTTCTTTTGCAGGAGCAGATTTCAGTAAACCCTTCACATTAATACCCTGACTTTTTAAAAGTGCTGCATAATTATCAATGGAAAACCATGGTGAGAAATTCGTACAAGAAGAAGAAGAACAATAAAATTTGAAATGAATTAATGCAGAAAATATAAAACAGAAAATGTATAATTTTGGAAGCAGATAAATATATTGCACAACTATTTTCCTGGGAAAATGCAGATAATATATAAACTTATTTATCTACTGACCAGCAACCTTTCCTCTGCCATTCTCAGATTCGGTTACATCAGTTGACTGAGGCCAGGAATCAAACTTTTTTCTGAACATCACTGTCTCAAATCCCTCAATTACATGGATTATGCGAGATTTTGGACGATCAAGGCTGTGGAAAAATTCCTGTTAAGTAAAATTAATAACAATTAAAGAAAGTCAGACTATTTGCTTCCAAATTAAGAACCAGTAGTAAAGCATTAAATATTACTTCTGCAGCTCCACTTGCAGTTCTTCTTTCATCAAGAGATGTATTTCTTCCCATCCATACAAAAATTTCTGATCCACAATCTAGAAGATAACATTTATTTGTGTCTAGCAGCTCCCCTATCAAGGAATCGGCCTCAACAGGCTCTGCCTGCCCCTTCTCAACACTGCAACAGAAAATACATTCTTGTTAATACTTAAACGTAAAGGATCCATAATTTACCATAGAAACAAGAGATCAGTACTTATATTTAATTTCTGGCACAAAAATCCATTTCCATGAAAGAGAATCTTTTTCACCTTCCAAATTGAACATCTCAAATTTGTAAAAGAATATATGGGATTGAAGAAACTGTGTTTGTGTGTGTGTAATATGCTCACATATCATGTGAAGAAAACGAAAAACTCAAATTTTATATATTAGACTAGTAACAGATGAGTAATCCAGTACAATTTCAACTTAGTTTTGATGTATTCTAAATACATGTTACATTGACTTTTCAATAAAATATTAATAATTATACCCATAAAATAAATATTCTGTTCCGTTTCATCTTAGTTCTCATAATAATCTAAATCTGCATTACATGAATGCTTCTATTGTGTATGGGATATGCAAAACTAGGACAGGGATATATGGGATATGTGTCCAACCCTGTACCAAAACTAGACAGTTGGATCCTCTAATTTATTACAAATTTTGAAGATATAGAAAAAACTTGCACTTGATGATAAAGAAAAGTTTCTTTCCACTCACATGTATGCAAGATAAAAATATCTTTTCCCAATTTTTATGAAATTTCAAGTGCATCCTTAAGTAACAGGATAGTCTCATAGTAGATTTCATGCATAATATGCATTTACTTTATATTTAGACTATTATTGTGTGTACATTTATCCAGATTCAACTTTCATATATATACTCAAATACCTTAACATCAAAGATTTGAGGAGGCAGCCACTTGAGCAAGTAAACAGACTTGACAGTCATACCTATGTTGCATAATCTATTATATGATATTTATCCATCAGTGTGATGGGAGTTTGTATCAGATATGTTACCAAAGAGATCAATTTAATCTTGATATAAATGTCAAATGGCAACCAACAAAAGACATATTACCAAAACATCCTTGAAGAAATAGCACCCACAGTTTCATCCTCGTCATTAGTTGTTTTCCTTGGAAGTGGAGCAAAGCCACCAAAGAAGCCCCAAAATTCACCAGTTCCAGCATCAGCCATCAGTTTTCCATCCTCTAATTTGATACATCAAGAAAAAAACTTAGCTAGTAGTACCAATTCAGGAACTTATCACTACCCAATCGGCCATTCACTTACCAATGGCAGCAATCTCACATTTTCCATCATGGTAAGTATCATTAATGTACTGGACAACTTCTAGTGATTTGGCCCTCTCTTGTATAGAAGAGTTGGAACCATTGAATTGAAAGATTTTAGATCTGGTATCGAGGATAAATATGTTCTCGTGATTGAGAGAGGAACGAGAAAAAGGAACCTGCACCCCACCATAAAGAAAGTTGAGAATAGGGTACGGTGATACATTTTATTCATCCAAGATCAGCAAGCACTTGAAGAATATAGAGATACCTCTTTCACGTGAACAACATGCTTTCCTTTGCACACATACAAACGTATTTGGTACTCATCAGCATCAGAATGCTTAAACCCAGATGAAACTCCACCTTCTTGAGGTATAATACATGGTTTGAAATAAGACAGGAACTTCTCAGTTTCGTTGCCCTGTACTTCACGATACTGAACAGCACGCCCACCAAGAGCTGCATTCAGTTCAACAGCCTTGATAGCTGCAGAACCAGCTTCATCCTGTTTAGACAGAGTTGATATGGTCAAATTACAAGTATAGAAGGATCTCAAACGAATTAAAAACAACATAATTATAGAAGTTCACCTGACTGGTATCTTTACCAAGCCAATAGTGGATATCGTGACGTAATGCACCACTTTTTAGAGCATTTGTCTGCAAAAGAAGAAAGTGAGGAATGCAGGAAGTTATAGAAATTAACAAAAGTAGATCTAAATATGCAGAGTAGATAAAAGGTTAAGAACTGTACTAAGGAATATGGCTGAAATCGATAACACAATCTTATACAACAACTATGTGCCAGTATATTTTCTCAAACAATAATAAATGCTAGAACTTAAACAGAAAGATAAGATGTACAATAAACCTCAAGTGTAGGACAAAAGCCTCTTAGACTAATACAAATTGAGAATATGCGCTATACAGCATTTGAAACTCTGACAGAACAGGGGCCATGTACAAATGTCTTATGAATTTCTTCTAAGGGACAATACCAGTTGTCCAAGACTGCTAAAAGGAGTTCTGCATATTTTTTGTACCCGTTTTCATTATTATGTATCTAATGCCTGGAAAACAGATTATATATGGTAAAAATATTAAATGCTCAAGCTAAAAAGTTCATTCCTTTTTTCTTTATGTTCTATAAATCAATACCTTTGATAGACTCATTTCCTACATTAGTAGCTCAAAATTAGTTGTCTCCATGCTGGACAAGATATGGGAAAAATAACTGAAAAATAATTATATTATCATGACAATAGAATATTAATTTTGAATCATACATAAAATATGACAAGTTATAAAAGGGCAAAAAACACGAAGTTTCATATATTAACTTTAACGAGGGACCAGAACCAAGTTGATCCACTGACATAATAGCATACACGAGGACTTAACAACTCTACATTTTTACGAACCAAAGCAACTTAGCTTTATCATACTTCTGTGTAGTGCAGCTATTTGCAGTGATGATGTTGACGATGGCCATTTGAACCTTCACCCTCTATGCTATCAGTAAACAATATTGATGCACTCATTCCATGGCATAGGTGCAGCATCCAAGACACTAAGAAAATGTGAAGCCTGTGAACTTTTGGGCTGTTCAAAAAAGAATATATTATATATAAATAAGAAGGGGTTGGCCGAATTGGGCCAGCCTGTTGTCAGCAATGATGTAAAGAAAACACATGGGACCCATTAGGGTACCTCGTGTGCTTCGTACACTCTTCTTAGTTGAGGGATTGCCTCCATGGCCACACATATAGTCTCTCTGAATTGATCAATCTTTGCCTGATCTTCCCTTCTCAAAAACCAAACTTCGTCTCTCTCTCTCTCTCTCTCTCTCTCTCCAAACCCATAATCCACAATATATCCATAAAAGTGTATGCTTTGCTCGTACATGAAAGAGCTGATTCTGTTAACCAATTGGGCCCTCTCCCAGCCACGTCAATCCTATACAAATTTAGAAGCTCACCAAAGCTCGACTTGGTTGATGTCAAAGATCGGTCGTCGATATCAGTCTGTAAACACAAGGCTAATGTCCCACACCAGGACAGACTCAACCTCGACTCCCTAACCTTTGCTTTCCCCCCTGACACCCTCATCAGTCATGAGTACAGTGACGAGGATTTTCAAATCCTCAACGATTCCACTTGTTATGAGACTTCCTGTGGGTTCCAATTTGGGAATAACAGATTTATTGTGTTTACTTGTATTTGTATTGTTCTTTTACTTGCATTGTTAGTTGATAGTGGCAGATATGTAATTAAGTGTTTTAGTTGGACAGTTAGTTAGGGAACAGAGCCTTGTATTATTTAAGCTGGGAACAGCTCTTTTGCAATAAGATCGAGGTATTTTTTACTCTTTCTGTTTCAATATGGTATCAGAGCGATCGCTTCTTCTTCGCTGACTTTCTTCGTCACTTCTTTTTTGTTTTTCCGGCGGGCCGCGACGGTCGGTTCTTGCATTCTTCCTTGTTCGAAGTCTGCATATTTGTAATTGCTCTCTGTTTTTCCTGATCGTCCATGATTGTTCTATAGCGACCTCGTTTCCAGATAATTCTTCCTCGTCAATGAGCAATTCCGCCATTGACGACGGCTCAAGTCCTTACTTGCTGCACCATTCCGATAGCCCTGGCTTGCTACTGGTTTCTCAACCGCTAACGGGAGACAACTATGCTTCGTGGCGCTGCGCAATGTTGATCGCCCTCTCGGTAAAGAATAAGCTAGGGTTTGTTAATGGATTGATTTCTCGACCATCAGGTGATGATCCTCTTCTCAATGCTTGGATCAGAAATAATAATATTGTGATATCTTGGACATTGAATTCCGTCTCTAAAGAGATTTTCGCAAGTGTGATATTTTCTAAATCTGCTCATGATATATGGATTGACTTAAGGAGAGGTATCAACAGAGTAATGGACCTCGGATATTTCAACTTATGAGAGAATTGATGAACTTAACACAAAGACAATTATCTTTGAGTGCCTATTTTACCAAACTTAAGAACTTAGTAACTATAGGCCTACATGCTCATGTGGAAGGTGTTCTTGTGGTGGTACAAAAGCCCTAGCAGATCACTATCACGTTGAATATGTCATGTCCTTTCTAATGGGATTAAATGATTCCTATGCACAAGTTAGAGGCCAATTGTTGCTTATGGATCCCATACCTCCGATTAACAAAGTTTTTGCCCTAGTTACTCAAGAAGAGAATCAGAGGAATATTCATAATTCTACTGGTGGTTCTGATCCGGTTATATTCTCTATTAAGCATGATACAAATAGGCTTAATCAGGGTAGATTTCAAAAGAGGGAGAGGCCTATATGCACTCACTGTGGGTACAATGGACATACTATAGACAAGTGTTATAAGCTACATGGATATCCTCCAGGATATAAGCCTAAACAACGGAACAATAACCCTAGCCAGATCAATTCTAATCATATGAAATCTGCTGTTGTGAGTCAGGTGTCTGGGTCAAATACTTGTCATTTTCAAAAACAGGAGGTTGAAGGTTTTATGCAGTCACTGAACCCACTGCAATATCAACACCTGTTGAATGTATTAAGCTCACATCTTACGGTTGCTAAGACCAGTTCAGAGCCTCCTGATGCCTCCTCTCTTGATTAGGCGTCAAGTACCAGCCTCTCTATTTCTATCAGCCCATTGCTTAGTTGTCCTCAGGAGCCACAAGTCATGTCTGCTTTAATCATTCTTCCTTTGTTGAGATGAGGCCTGTTCAGAATACTTATATTATTACTCTTCTTGATCATACTCGGATTTCAATACAATCTATTGGTAGTGCTAAACTTGCTCCACACATAGTGCTAAAAAATGTTCTCTATGTGCCTCAATTCAAGTTTAACCTAATCTCTGTGAGCACATTAGTTGGGAAGGATACCATGAGTCTCAATTTCTCTTCTCATGCCTGTATTATTCAGGATACACACACCTTTAAGACGATTGGCAAGGGTGATTTGATTGAAGGTCTATATGTTTTTGATGCTGCCACTGAGGTGTCTAGTAGTATAAGGATAGATCAGGGGAGTACTCATCATGCCACAATAGCTAATGTAGTAAGTAAGACTACTTGGCATAGCAGACTAGGTCATCTTTCTTTCAAAAAGATGGACACAATAAAGGCTCAGCTACATTACAGCAATGGTGACAGTGATTTTTGTTCTGTATGTCCTTTGGCTAAACAAAGAAGGTTGTCATTTGTTTCAAGTAACCATCTATCAAAGTGTGCTTTTGATCTTGTCCATTGTAATACTTGGGGACCATATCATATTCCAACCTATGCTGGATAGAGATACTTCCTTACCCTGGTTGATGACTGCACTAGATTTACTTGGATTTTTCTTATGAGGCATAAATCTGAGGCTAGAACCATTGTTTCCAAGTTTTTCTCTTTAGTTGAGACTCAATTCAACAAAGTGATTAAGAAGTTTAGGTCAGATGATGCTCTTGAATTGCAGTTTGCTGAATATTTTACATCTAAGGGTGTTATACACCAATTTTCGTGTGTTGAGAGACCTAAACAAAACTCAGTTGTTGAAAGAAAGCACCAACACCTTCTAAATGTGGCTAGGGTCCTGTATTTCCAGTCAAGGGTTCCTATTAAGTTTTGGGGGGATTGCATCCTTACTGCTTCCTTCTTAATAAATAAAAATTTTGCCCCTATTATACATTCCAAAACACCCTATCAATTGCTATATCAATCTCCTGTCAATTGTACTTCTTTCAAAGTCTTTGGTAGCCTTTGTTTTGCTTCTACATTGCCTTCCCATAAAACTAAGTTCCATCGTAGAGCTACAACCTGTTTTTTCATTGGCTATCCTCCCAATGTCAAAGGCTACAAGTTGTATGATCTTAACACCATGTCCATTTTTATATCTCGAGATGTGCAATTTCATGAGCACATGTTTCTTTTTCACTCTATCACTACTTCTGATGAAGTAGTTGATCCCTTTCCGGACATGGTACTACCTACCCTCCTGAATGACTTGTCCTTTTCTTCTTCTGCCCCCTTGCATTCTACTTCCCAAGCCCTGGCTGAGGCTGATTCTTGCCCTGATGAGCATGCTCTTGTTCCTGTTCGCAGATCCTCTAGATCCATTAGACCACCTGCCTACCTTCAAGAATACCACTGCAACTTGTTGGCCCATAAACCTATTCTTTCTACTCAGTCCTTATATCCTTTACAACATTACCTTTCTTATTCTAACCTTTCCCCTACCCACAGTTCTTTTCTTCTTAATGTCTCCTCCAACTTTGAACCTCAATTTTTTCACCAAGCAATCCAGTATGCTCACTAGAGGGGTTCTATGGATGCTAAATTGGATGCTATGCATCTTAACAAAATCTGGACGATTACAACTCTTCCTCCTAACAAGCATGCCATTGGGTGTAAATGGGTTTTCAAGATTAAGTATAAGCGTGATGGTTCCATAGAGAGGCACAAAGCTCGCTTGGTGGCTAAAGGATATACCCAACAAGAAGGGTTGGACTTTATTGACACATTTTCCCCGATTGCCAAGTTAGTTACTGTCAAGATATTGCTTGCTCTTGCTGCTATGCATAAATGGGTCCTCGTTTAGTTAGATGTTAATAATGCCTTCCTCAATGGAGATATTTTTGAGGAAGTTTATATGGATTTACCTCTTTTATATAAGCCTTAGGTTCCTGTTACTACTCAGGGGGAGAAGTTGATGTGTAGATTGCATAAGTCTATATATGGTCTCAAACAGGCTTCCCGGCAGTGGTTTTCCAAATTTTCTCATGCTCTTGTTTAATTTGGTTTCCAGCAGTCCAAATCTGATTATTCTCTATTTACCAAGGGCAATGGGTCATCATTTGTGACTCTTCTCGTTTATGTGGATGATATAATCATCAAAGGTCCTGATCTTGCAACTATAAACTCTCGCAAGACCTTCCTTTACAGTCAGTTTAAACTCAAGGACCTTGGCCGTTTGAGGTATTTTCTTAGCTTAGAGATTGCTCAATCAGCAAAAATGTATTTTCTTCTCTCAAAGGCATTATACCTTACAACCTTTGGAGGACATCGGTTTTCTAGCTAGCAAGCCTGCCTCTTTACCTATGGTTCCTAATCTCAAGTTAAGTTCTCATGAGGGTGATTTACTTGAAGACTCTTCTCTCTATAGAAGGCTTATTGGCCGGTTGCTTTATCTAACCATTTCTCGGCCAAATATTACCTTTGCGGTTCACAAACTTAGTCAGTTTGTTTCTCACCCTAGAAAGACTCATCTAGATGTTGTCCATCATCTATTACAGTACCTCTAGGCTGCTCCTGGTCAGGGGTTGTTCTTCTTTGCCTCCTCATCTTTACAACTCCGGGCTTTCTTTAATGTTGATTGGGGTTCATGCTTGGATGCTCGCTGCTCAATTACTGGCTTTTGTGTATTTCTTGGTGAGTCCTTCGTTTCTTGGAGATCTAAGAAGCAAACTATTGTGTCTCATTCCTCAACTGAAGCTAAGTATCACGCTCTCGCTTCCACTGCCAGCGAGCTCACTTGGCTTAATTAGCTTCTGTTGGACTTTCAGGTTCCTTCCTCAGTTCCTGCTCTACTTTTCTGTGATAACCAAGCAGCTGTCCATATTGCCACTAATCCAATATTTCATGAACACACCAAGCATATAGAGCTTGATTGTCATTTTGCTCGGAACAAGGTGGTTGCTGATCATATCAAACTTCTTCCTATTCGGACACACGATCAATTGGCAGATGTGTTTACTAAGGCTCTACCAGCAGCCCGGCTGTTTCCTCTATTGTCCAAGATGGCCATTCTCAATCTTCATGGTCCATCTTGAAGGGAAGTAACAGATTTATTGTGTTTACTTGTATTTGTATTGTTCTTTTACTTGCATTGTTAGTTGATAGTGGCAGATATGTAATTAAGTGTTTTAGTTGGATAGTTAGTTAGGAAACAGAGCCTTGTATCATTTAAGCTGGGAACAGCTCTTTTGCAATAAGATTCTCGACATATTTTTTACTCTTTCTGTTTCAATAGGGAATCTTGACTTGAAGAATTCCAAGCTCGGAACAAGCAAGAAGTCTCTTAAGGATTACAGTAGAACGACTGCAGATTTAAGAATCCTAGTCATTATACTCATGACCAGCGAGGTCATTGGAGGGGATGAGAACAAAATTTCGGGCGTTGAGGTTGAGTCTGTTATGGTGCACGACATTAGCCCTGAGTTACCGAACTGAGTCGAACATCACGGAGCTTCTAAATTTGTATGGGATAGACGTGGCTGGGAGATGGCCCAATTGGTTAACAGAACCAGCTTTTGCAGTTAACCAGCAAGGCAAAACATCTGCTTGTGTGGACATATTATAGATTATGCGTTGAGAGAATAAGCGGGGGGAGCGGTATGGAATTTCGGTTTTTGAAAAGGGAAGAAGAAGATCACACACAGAGAGTGATGGAGAGGCATTAGAGAAACTAAATGTGTGCACGAAGAGCCAATCCCTCAGTTAGGAGGGTACGAAGTACACAGGCTACCCTAATGGGCCAGCGTGTTTTCTTTATATCATTGCCGACAATTGGGTGGTCCCTTCTTCCCTCTCTCTCTGCGTCCAAAAGTTCATGGGCTTCACAGAAAACATAGCAATATGATTCAATATAATCTAGTATTTTGCATACAAAATCTAAAATTTAAAATGATGAAATTAATTAACTACGAAGATTAGATCTGAAAATGTTTTCCCCAGTTTGGAATAGCTAAGAAGCATAACGAAATGTTAACAATTATAATAAAGAAAACAAGTTAATGGCTTATTGTGATATCAGATGCTTAACCAGGTGGCACATGTATTATACCATATGGAGGCAGAGTGCTAGTAGAAGCCATAATATTCTGACAACTAAAAGACAGAAAATTTTGATATTTGCAGGAACCATTGCACGTGCCTTTTGACGCTAGGAAGCCCCACAAGAATAGCATAACAAGTTTAAAAGTTATTAAAGAAGAGCACTAGATGAGGCAAGAACATTGTGAGTGCAACTAGACAGAAAATTTTGGCTGACGGATATCCCAAGATCTAGGCCTGGCGGCAACCATTACACGTCAGTTGCTTTCTGCACTAAAAAGCACCCAAAGGGATAATGTAGCAAGGTTACTACTCATGAAACAACTTAGGAAGAAGTCTCTTCCTTGTACTATGGTAGGTCAGGTTCTCAATCAGAGAATGCTTTATTGGGTATCATTCATACTAATTGTGTCATAGGCCTGTCTGTCCCTGCAACCTATCAACAAAGAAAGGTGAGCTCTTCCATTGCGAAGGTTTGCTTTTTTCTGCACTTCACAAAAGACGAATTCTATACATGGAAGCTAGCTTATGACATCATGATCTCATGTGAAATGCTATAAAAGTAGAGGAAACCAGTAAATTTTTGGAGGAATTTCCATCCTCAAACTCAATACTGCACTAATAGATCCTGAAATACTCAGAATCACCATCGTGAGCAAGAAAATCTGAGTTTCAAAAACTTAAATCATATGCTTTAACAATTAACTTCACATCAGTGCCCAGATATTGAAATCAAGTATGGCTGTCAATTCATATACACATGGAAGAAACTTAAGTTATCCAAATTTAGAAAAAGAATAAAATCCCGAAGGTCTGTCCTAATACAATGTCATCATTTGTCACCAAGGGAACCTATTCTATATATTACAGAAGCTACCAAAAGGTACAGAGAATTCCCATACCGAAGCCATGTCAGTATTGCACTAAAATGCAACCGTATTAACTTTTCACCAAATACAGTGATCATCAATAAAGAATGTGGTTTTGGCAATAGGTTGCATGTACATAAGCTAATAAGTGTCCCAGATTAAAGATTGAAAAAACATCCTATAACTAATAACCATGATCACAGATACTCGTATAACTAGTATATCTTGATTAGAAAACATATTTATTAGACTGCAAATGAGAAATCCAACAACATTGAAGACTGACAGCCCAAAATATGATCATATCTATCCTCCGGGAGTAATTATACATGATAAATTGGATAACTGCAAGTTAGAGAGAGAGGGAGGGGGGGGGGAGAGAGAAAAAAAATAGAGAAAAATACCTTCAAAATGATATATGAATCTCCAGTAAAAAATTTTCCATAAGATGACTTTGGGACAGGCACGGGATGTAAGTTTTCAATGCTCCATATTTCAATTCCGCTACATATTGTAAAGAAGAGCAAAATGTGAACATCAAGATGCATATAGGACTGTCAGTAACAGCAGCCACCGTCAAGATAGTAACAGGATGATAACTCATTCTTTTTTATTTATCATTAATAATAATATTATCCATTATTATTTTCTTATCATCCCATTTACCCTTCTTTCTTAACAAACTGAAAATTGATCATCCTCAAGAGAAGGATTCGCTGGAGGTACTGATTCCAGCATTCTAGAAAAGGGTGGTAAGAATTAGTGCTATAACGTTCACCATTATAAGACATAAGAGAACAAAGGATACGCCTTCTGCCCAGCTCCTTGGAAAGCTGGATCTAAACCTCTCATTGAAGCTGCCATAATTTTTGGCCTTTTTGTTTATGTTTTTTCACAACTGCAGACTACAACTAGGAGTAGCAAAACCCTGAAAATAGTCACACAACATAAACTGAGTGTGTAAATAGAAAATATAAATTAGTAAAGAGGCAAGATTTCAAACAGTTTCATTGCAACAGGGCCACCAGGAAAAGATGCTCGCTCAAGATGATGTATTAGCAAGAAAAAGAACTAGAGACACAATATTTGAATAGAAATATAAAGTTCAGACCATCTAGCAAGAAAAAAAAAGTAACTCAAGTTGTTAAATCATAAATTAGTATGATTTGAAGACAAGGCGTATGAAATCCTGCATATTCAAGTTACTACTTTTAGTAGTCTTATTCAATTTTTATTCTAAATTTTAAAGAATTCTGCTGGTCAAAATTTTCAATATTCAAGGAGTCCAGTTAAAATATCTAGGATCAATTATCCAAAAAGATAGGGAGACATTTTCATGAAATTAAGAAGAGATGATTAAAATGGAAAAGTGCTTTTTGCGATTGTAAAATCTCTTTAAAGTTAAAAAGAAAATTTCGTTAGAAGGCTATAAGACCAACTATTGTATGGCATAGAATCTTCTGCAATAGAGCACCGACATATGTAGAATAAAATTGTAACTCAAATGAGAATGTTTTTGTGGACTTACAGCTATGAAAAGCATAGATATTAAATGAATGAGGTTGGAATGGCTATTGAGGATAAAAAGCATAAAATGCTATTAAAATGGGTTCGATCATGTAAAAAGAAGGTCAATAGATGCTCATATGAGAAGAATGGATGAAATGAAGGAAGTTTAATAAAAGGAGATAGAACATGCAATGACACAGAGAGAGAGAGAGAGAGAAGATGACCAAGATACATATTAAAAAAAACTTTAAACAATAATATGAGTTATAATGGCCTTACAAAAGATATGGTAAAAAATAGAGATGATTTGCAAGATAGAATTCATATAGCCGACCCAATCTTGTGAGATTAAGGTTTGGTATGTTGTGATTGTTATATAAGTCTCAGGCTATCCCCTTTGTAGGTATTTGTCTCAAAGGATATCCTATGCATTGGCATTTATATTATTGTACTTATATGAATACATCTTACAGAAACCCATTCTCGAAACCAAACACGCAAACACTAAAAGAATATAATATTTCCAATAATTTGGGAAACACCTCAAAAAAAAAAAAAAAAAATGCAGACTCAACAAGGTGATAAATGAAATTGATAAAGAACAACAAACGGAAAACATTATTTGGAGAGAGGATCACCTTTCTCTGCAAGAAAATAATCCCAAACACACCCAAAAATGAATTGCCAGATCGATCCAATGAAATCAATTTCTACCAAAATAAAGTTCGATATTTGAGAAAAGGGCCCAAAATGGGAGACTGAAAAGTGAGGTTGAAGAAATCAGAGGAGAATAACAAATAAATAATACGAGATTCTACAGATAAAGAAAGGGGAACAGAAGACGGAAATAATGGGTAGGTTTGGAGGGAACGATGCCTCGCGTCCTTACCATCAACGGCTGCAAAAAGGCCCCGAAAGAAAGAAAGAGTGATGAACTGTAAATTCATTAAACTATTATTTAAAACATGACAGTTAACATGGTTGGAAGTTCACTAACCCCCACATCCAATTATCACTACTTTTACGTTCACTATTAGTTTGACCATGAAACGGTAATTGAGGGAAATCAAAAACAGTTGAATTTCTTCTGATCTCCAATCAGGCAGATTTTGTTTTTCCGTTTGGATCTTTCTGATTCTGGAATGCTGGCTGCGGTTCTTTTACATTTGGTTAACCCCCGCCCACCACCCTTTTTTTCCTCTCAAAGAGTTAACAAGGAATTAACATGACATGACCCACCACAACGACCTAGTCGCAGTTATTGCTGTCTGGAAAGATGCAGAAATGTGGAAATTGATACAAAATTAAACACAGAAATCAAAATGGGAATTAATAGCTGTTAAAAGGAAACGAAATTAAGTTACATTACAATGTCGTCCCATAAATTTGTGAGAACCTTTCGAAGAGATCGAATTTATTGCGTTGATAAGATCTTTCTGTACTTCGATCCGTATGCAGCCATTCTGAGATTTGTTTCCCCTCTTCTCTTCTGTGATCTCATCATCAGTGAAAATATAACAAAATGTGTAGAGAGTGGGGAGAGAAGCTCCGCAAATGAGATTCATGGTCCGTGATTGATTCGACTTCCGCTTTACCAGGACTGGATGAGAAGAGCGAGACACTGTATGGCCATCATTCTCGCGCGCGCGCATATAAATATATACATGTGTGCATGTAGGTATATATACATACATATATGCGCGCACATAGAGATTGCGGTAATATTAATATGCCGTATTTAATAGGCTTGGAAACGTCTTCTTAGTAATTAAATGAAATGTAAAATATTTCTCATTGTTTGGGACAATATTAATATGAGATGAAAAATAATAGAATTTTTTTCCCTTGTTTATTAGGAGAGCGACAATGATGGAAGAAGTCGAATAATATTAAACAACAAGTGAAGTGACCATTATTATACTTTTAATGAAAAGATAAAAAAATGTGATTCAATTAAGGCCATGCTTAATTTCCTAAATATTACAGGGAAGTCATTCTTGCAATTGCATATAAGTTTTTGGTTCAAATATATTTTCCTATTTTTTCTATCCAAAAATCAAAAAATAAGTAAGATATTTGTTCAAAAATAAAATATTTACATGAGACATTTTCAGTCTCCAAAGGCAACTTCATTTATTATTAATTTTTTTGCCCAAAAAAATTTATTTTCGATTTTTGTTTTGGTTTCTAATAAGATTTTGCTCATGACACATCACTTGTTTTTTCGTTCATATTTGGATAAAGACTCAAAATTAATTGCTAGTTATATTCTGTGAGATATTGATTTTGATATGAGTCTCTGTTTATTATTATCTTCTAGAATTCAAGATAATTTTATTCTCTAAGTGCAAATACGTTTCTGTAATGGTTTGAAATGTTCTTCATTATGTATGTTTATTTTTCAAATTGTCTTAATAAGTTTTGGTGCTCGATTTGGCTTTTCTCGTTCGTGTTTAAATGGAAACCCAAGAAATTCATCTCTGATTATAGTTATGTGAAATTTTGATATAAGAATATTTGTTTATTATTATTATCTTCTCTAAGTATGAATCTAATTCTGAACCACATGTGTATGTTAAAAATGTTTAAAAGTTTTCTACATTATTATATCCACTTCATGATACTCGTTATGTTGCCTGACGCGAAATTGCAGGGTATGTGGGTCCCACCCTTTCTCATGGGCCCACACCTTTCTCTCAATTCACTCGTGTTGCACAAATTTTATGTTACTCTACATGAACAACAAATTAATTGACTCCACTTCATATGTAATTATATATGATTAATTGAATGGGTATCACTTAATGGCTTAGTTACCACTCCATGTGCATGTTAAAAATGTTTTGAAGTTTATTCATTTTTAATGATAAAGTATTGATTATTGAATAAATATCAGGTTTGTGTTTAATTGCAAAAGCTTATTCAAATGCAAACAAGCATAAATCAACCTCAACACATACCTGGTGTTTGTAACAGATAAATAGTTATGATAAGCAAATGTGGAAGAATATGGGCTTCCATTAGCGTTCACGTTCTTGATGTGAGATGTTAAATTCAAAGCTCCACCAGGTGCCAAGGACGTTAGTCACGTTTCCCTCAATAGAAACTTAAAACTACAAGAGAACATATAAGGGAGATTAGAAGGTATAAATTACTGCAAAAACCTGATCCAAAGTCTGCGAGCGAAAAAGAAGAAAAGCAGAAAGAGAGCGTTGAATGATTATTTTGCCTTCTATATGTAGCATGTCTTTCAAAAGAGTAAAGCTAAATCCCCCACAATTTTAGTTATCAACTCTAGGCAAAACACTCTTTATAAAAAACTGTTGGGTTATACTAATTCCATAGCTCAAAGTGTATATTGCTATTTGGGCCCATTATCTCTTAGTGAAATTATGAGTCCATGCAACTAACCCACCAATGTCAATGGTGGCTCACGTGAAGCATTCATCAAGGTGGGCGGATTTGTAGATGAACAGGATAGTCGAGTACATTCTTCTATTACTCAATTTGATCAGTAAAATAATCGAGTGAAGGCAACTTCAAAATATCAAAAGATGAAGAGTGTAGAACGAGTTAATCGACTAGTTTCGTCGATTACTCAAGTGCAAGGTAAATCTAGTTGACTACTTCCTAAAAATACTCGACTAAATGATAATTTGGAAAATCAAAAATTTATGAGTGATTCAAACCAATTAGATTCTAAACCCTCTTGAGCGAGCATGTTGAACCCTAGTGGATCACGAATTTCAATCAAGTTTGAATATTTTCCTCCTCAAGTTTCAAGGAATGGAATTCCACGAGTTAAGTTGTCTTTGGATGTTATTGAAAAGAATGCAACATATTAAATGAATTCTCTAGTGGGATATTTTATTGAGAAAAAACTATCGTTTGTTGTTGTTTAGAATATTGCTATGAAGCTATGGAAATGCTTAGGTTAATCGAGATAATTTTTAATAATTGTGATTTTTATGTTTTTCAATTTGATACACGAGATCATATGTTTGGTGTGTTTGATGCTAAATCATGCCATTTTGTGGGTATGCCATTATTTTTAAGATGTTGGAACCTAGAATGCTTCTTTCACTAGATTCCCATACATCTATCCCCATGTAAGTAAAAAATTTTAATGTGCTTATGAAGGGATGACCAGTAAAGGGTATTTCAGTTATTGCCAATGGTTTGGGAAAACCTTTACATGTTGACCCAATGACTAGGGATAGAACAAGGTTGGGGTATGCACGTGTATGTGTGGAAAGGCACGTGTCTTATTTTTTTTCTAGATATATTGAGTTGGATCAAGGAGTACATGAATTCACAAGTGATTTGAAAGTTGCTTATTAATTTACTAGTGGAATATCAATGTGTGTCTTCTGTGTATACTCGTTGTGTGTTTGGTCATCCCTTATCAAGATGTCTTAAGAATTCTTCTCACCCCTGGGGTGGTAAAAGTACAAACAAGACGAATAAGACTATTCTTGAGAATAATAATAGGAAATATATTGTGTTTGTTCAAAGAAATGGAGGAGGCAAGTGGCAAGTCTTATGAGAATATTAGGAAAGAACCTTTTAATAAGTCCATTATTGAGATTGTTCAACATGTTCTTAAATTTATCTCTATTAAGCAAATTGATATGGGGTCTTTGATGGAGAATGAATTTTGTTCTCTTATAGAGGATATGGATATTTCTTTTCTTGGGGAATTGAATCTTTTTTATTAGAGGAAGATGTGTTAACAAGACAAAGATAGACATAGAAAATAAAGGTAAAAAAGATTGTGTAGATGAGGAGGATTATGTATATGACAAAAGAGTTAGTTCAAACTCGAGATATGTTCGTGTTAAGTCTAAATCTCATTCTTTTCCAAGAGCACCAATTTTGCAAAATTCGACCGTTGGATCTTCAATCTGATCACATTATCACCGTGAAAGTAGTCTCGATCTATAAGAAGGTATGTCCTTTAGCTTCATCAGCCCTATCTTCAACTTAAAAATCGTGATATATATATATATGTATATACGCGTGGATTGCTTGGCCGAGACTTTAAATTTAGATCTACGAAGATCTAGTCATTAGATCTTGCTAATTTTTTGGTATGTTGGTCGAAGGGGTTAAGGGAGTTGAGTAGTGGACTTGGATTGCCTGAAAATGTCGGTCGTGGTGGCCAGTGATGACTGGCAGCGTGTTTTTTAGTTCTAACTGAAAATTAAAAATTAAATCTATGAAAATCCAGCCGTTAGATTTAGTTCATTTTTATATATATTAACCCCATTGGCTAGGCGTTTCAAATTATAGGTTTTGATCGTCGAAATCTTAGGCCAATGGCGGCGGGAGTACTGGAGCTGACTTAGGCTATTTTATTTTTGGGGTTTTGGGCCCGTTGTGGCAACCCTTTGGTTGGTCTAAATTTTAGGTAACTTGATTTTTGTATTTATTTAATTTTAAGGTAATTTGATGATTATGTTAGGTGACATTAATATGCCCCAGTCGAGAGGCGTTTTAGGGGATCCCGCATCTTCCATAGCATTGTGAATAGGTAAATTGCATTATGATGGTAATTATTGCATTCATGTCTCAAATCATTATAGTATTCTATATATATACTATTCACAATTTCATCCTTATTTGTATTTGAGAAAGTAGAATTCATCTTATCTTATTTGCGAGTATCACAATTGGTCCGCTGAAATAATCTAATCTCTCTCTCTTTCTCTCTCTCTCTATATATATATTTATAATGTCTATACTAGATTTTTTTATGACAATCTATTGATAGGTCTGTAAAATTTAATTTCATTGTCCAGGCGTGTATTTTTGTTTTCAAAGTTGAATTGTCTTGCTGAGATATGATATTCGGTTTGGCTTTATAAAATAATATAAAACATATAATATTTTGTTAATTTATTTTTAAAATTATAATATATATTTTTTTAAATTCCTCCCATGTTCTTTTCTTTTTTCCTTAGCTTGAAAAAATAAGTCGGTAAATTACTAAAATAAATAAAAATTTAATTACACTATCTATCTTCAGATTCTATAATATTAGGCATATACAAATAAAAATAATACTAGGCTTATTACATATATGACATCTACAAAAGGAATATTATAAAGAAAAAATAATATACAAATGTTTGGATACATTTAGAAATTATGATGAGACAGTATTCAGTATTGAGGAAACTTACAACTTGCTACAACTAATGGATATTATTATTAAAATTAGGCTATGATTATTAAAATTATTATTAAAATAGATGTATAAAATATAAAGGAAAAATTAGAAGTAGAATATTTTAAATAATTTTTCCGGGAAGGCTATTGCACTGCACGTCTGAAGGCAATCATCTGAGACTGAGAATAGGCAATGATCTGAAACTATGTAAAATGCAACCCTTAATTCTTATTTTGCAGAAAGAATAGGCTATGGTTTTTGTTTATTCTATTCATATGCACATCTGTTGAACATTGATGATGGAATAATGCTATCCATCACAACTCATGATAGTCGTGATGCAATGGTGTGCTGCCAGCTATCCATCACGACTATCACCAGTCGTGATGGATAACAGTACTCTTAATGATGTGTTCCATCAACCAAACAGTGTAGTGTAGTTGATCATTCAAGAGATTATTATTCCATTTCATCTACACTCATCAATCCACCTTTCCTTTCCTTCCTACCCAAGTAGAGAAAATGTAAGCATATATATATATATATATATATATATATATAGCAGCCAAAGTGAAAAATCCTGAGCTCAGAGGTTCATTTGCTACTTAGCTCCAACCGCTTTGCAGCAGAGAGCACCTGCAGGGTTCCACAAGAAAAAAAAAAAAAAGAAAACTGAAAGCTCTAAACTCACCTTTTAACTTCCCAAATTTTCTTGAAGTCGGCCGGGCCAGAACTTGAGATGAGTTGACAGAGATACTCAAGTCAGGAAAGTACCTGTACTGTACAGGATTAGACCAGCAGCATATGGACTTCTAGGATGATGGAATAACATACAGTTCCTGACATCCTCTCCACTCCTCACCGGGCTTCAGCTTTATGGGATTTTCCACTGCAGCGGACTCCACACACACCATCCGATTGTACTCATCTTTCCCAAAATCAGCCATGGCCTTTGACTTCTTATCCCAGGGATTCCACACCACTGCAGATCAGACACGCTAGGTTAAAGTTATTAACCATAACTATATATATATATATATATTGTAGTAACAACAATGATCGTATGCCTTAATTGCACTGGGTCTGGGTGGTGAGGTCAGGTCGGCCACATAAACTCAGACCTCCACTTGTCATTTGTCCTCCTCTATAAAGCCGTTCTCACCTGCATCCAGGAATCCATCCTTGCGAATAGCATAAATCTGTCTTTTCGAATGATCCAATATTGCTATCTTTGCAGGGGTGCGAAGGTATATTTTGTCCACCTGCATTTCATATATAGATTATATATGACAAGCAAGCACAAACCATATATTTAATAAGGACAGAGACTTATATCTTAATCCTTCTGATTCAAAAGTTAGTGCATTCCCCTGTTCAGTAAATCGCTCCTTATTCTTCAAGTTGTCAAGATAATCCGAAGTCTCCAGTCCTTCTATTCGAACGTCACTGAAGAGAAGCAAACAAACTAATTCCTAAAAACACAATTCAAACGTCCAGACAGTATTCTCCCAAAGGTTGCCAAAAATGGCTCTAAGATGAAGCTACAATAGCAACCATAAACCGCTTAACAAACAAATTTACTTCCAAGTGTGACTTAGCAATAAGATGATTAATTGAAAACTTACAAAAAATTAAACGTTAAATTAGAATAGATTCATGATGTCAACAGATCCATGCTCCAGCGAGCCATATCCGGTAATCCATTTTAACCAGCAAAGGAGCTTAAGTTCTAAATTAAATAATCTTACGTGGACTGAATTTCCTATCTTTCACTTCTCATAACTGATTCGCCATCTTAAATCAAGGATTCTATATTGAACATTTATTTTAAACATGGTCTTCAAAGAGGTTCCTTCATTTCCAATGGGCTGCATTGATTGACTCACTTTTTTTGTTTATCAACTAAATTAACTATATTTACACATAATTATTAATATGATGTGTGCATTGCATGCCATTTTGGCACAAGTTACCATGTTGGAATTTGATTAGTTGTATATTTGATCAGATAAGAAGAAAAAATAAGGACAAGAGTCGTGGATAAATCACCACCAGGACACCTTGACGTGGCCTTTCTTAAAACATCGACATTTTATGAAAAATGGTATAGTTCCATGAGATTGGATTCTCATTCATATCTTTTTCTTTTTATGAGCGATCAAACCTTAGTGCCACTTGATCTAAGATTAATTTTTTTTTAAAAAAAAGGTAACTTGATATTTGTAGAATGATCATTGAACTCATGAGAAATGGAAATGTTATCAGTAGTCAACTTATCACAAAGGTGGAGATTGTTTTAGCAGCTTTATTCAAATGCAAACAAGCATAAATCAACTTCAACACATACCTGATGTTTATAACAGAGAAATAGTTATGATAAGCAAATGTGAAAGAAAATGGTTTTCCATCCGCGTTCAGGTTCCTGATGCGAGATGTTAAATTCAAAGCTCCACCAGGTGCCAAGGTTACCCTCAATCGAAACTCAAAACTACAAGAAGAGAACAGATAAGGGAGATTATAAAAATGTATAAATTACTGCAAAAACCTGATCCAAAGTCTGCAAGTGAGAAAGAAGAAAAGCAAAAAGAGAGCATTGAATGGTTATTTGCCTTCTATGTAGCATGTCTTTCACAAAAGTAAAGCTAAATCCCCCACAATTTTAGTTATCAACTTTACGCAAAAGTTCAAAACACTCTTCATAAAAAACTGTTGGGTTATGCTAATTCGATAGTGTTGAGTTACGTTTTGATTTTGATGATAAAATCTAAACAAAACTATAATAACAAGCTTTTAAATAATAAACATATGCTCAAAATTGGAATTAGCTGCTAATGGAGCAAGTATGCTCATCAATCGAGTAACACACCCTCTTACTCGAATAGAGTCCAAAAATTAATTGAGTAAGACATTTTCTAAGTTTAAGGTTTATCAAGTATGAAAAGATTTTAGTTGAGGAACAAGTATTTTATATGACTAACAAATGATCTTAATCGGGTATGACTTGAATCAATTGAGTATGTAATTGTTTTACTCGAATATGCGAAGGAATAGCATAACTCGAGTAATCAAAGAGTTAATAGACTAATTGATATATTAGTTGAGTAACTATAAACTTTAATTGAGTAATAAATTAATCAGGCCAAAATGAGAAGTATCTATATTTGTATCATTAGTCAATTAAAAAATAATATTAATCGAGAAATGACATATTTTAGTTGAGTAACCTCGAACTTCCAAGGAAAATTAAAATCAGAATTGATTTTCCTTGATTTTGAGAAAAATATGAGATTTTTGTACTTGAATGGAAAACAAATTTCATGAAAAAAGTTGTCAATCAAATGTCCAAAGTTGGAATTTGACTGAAAAATATTTTCTTTTCCATGTTTTGACAAATTTCTATACTTAAACAGTAGTCGACTAAGAGGTTATGCTCAATCGAGTAACTTTGAAACTTAGTCAAGTAATCAAATCATTTAGTCGAGTAATAATTATTGGACAGAGAATGAATTTTTGTTTCTTATTTAATAATTAACTAAAGAAAAAAATATAATTGAGTAATATTTACTAGACAAAGTGTAAGTCACTATAATAATTCAATTATTAATCGATTAAATGATTTATGTACTCGTATATTGTCATACTTTAATCAAATAACTAAATGTATTAGTTAAGTAAGGATTATTAGACAGAAAGTAAGTTTCTATATTTAGAATTGTTAATCAACTAAGTAAAAGAAGTAGTCGAGTAATGTTTGAGATTTATCTACTAACTTTTAAATTTACTCAAGTAATATCAATTTTCACACAGTTAATGTGTACTCAATTTTTTTTTAAATTAAGGGTGAACTTAATTCATCTCCCTCTTAAACTTTAAGCTAACTATTTCTTTCACACAACTCAAATAGATTAGGGTTTTGTTTTTCCCTCTTATATATATAAATCATTTTCGTATGTATGAAGAAAAAGAGAGAGTTAAGGGAGATTATTGACTACCCTTTATAAAGAAATCATTCCATCTTAGTAGATTTGATACTCCCTATTTCTAGTTCTTACGCCAAATCACATAAATTTCTAGTGTTCTTATTTTTCTCTTAGATTCATACACATATATGCATATATACATACGTATATATACACAGAGAGGATTTAATAAAAAAAACCATCACAAAAATTGATACCATGAACAAAAATCAGTGGACTTAAATTAGGAAATTTGGGACTTGGGAGGTTCTCAAACTGTACCTGTGAGGCCAGAACCTTAAATCATCTTGAGAAGACTTAAATATCAAGTCAACAAATGCCTTTTTACTAGAAGTTGCAGGCAAAAGAGGCGTGTCAGTGTCAAGTTTCCAAAATCTTCTCTTAACAAATCCATTCTGGTGAAGTGACCCTTGATTCCCAAACTGCATGCACATAGCAAAGTTTTGTTGACCAAGATGAAAGCAACCACAGTAAAGCGACCAGAGAAAGGTTGAGAAGCATTTACCTGGGGGAAGCATATTGGAATACCTCCATGAGTTTCGTTTGGAAGTTTGTAAGTATTAATTAAAGGTCCGAAAATAGCCTGCAAAGATAGATTACAGTCATTCTGGAGCTTGTCAACTCAAGTAGAGAACGCGATATATATATATATACTATTTATTAACTACTTCAAGTCACTAATGTAAAGTAGAGTTCTGATGAAGCATCGTCGAGTAAGATTGCTCCTACACAGATTACAAAACACAGACAAGAGAAGGAAAGTTACAAGTTTCGCAAACAACGGTGATACGATGATTTCCTCAAAAACCTCCCAGGCAGGGGAAAGCCAGCCATGAATTTGGAATGATGATATGAATCTAACAACATCAGTATATTTTCTTTCTAATTTCTAACATGAATTTAATAGCTTTTGTACGGTGAATTTGGAATGATGATACAAAAGTAGTAGTCATTTGAGACAAATTAATCGTTACCTTACTACTGAAGAAAAGCAACTCCTCTCTTCGTTCATTCTTCCAGGAGGTCACATCTGCCCCATAAAGATACACCACCTGTGCAATAGGGTAAGTTTTACCATACGGTTTGTTCTACTGCAACTGCCGAAGAAGGTACGTAATATTGCATCTTAAATTTTCTATATGTACAGATCAACTTTCATGCGTTTAATTGATGAGAAGATATGCTTTTTCTAATAATTACAATGCGTTTAATTGATGGAAAAAGTACGTAAAAAGCTACAGTGCATATATATATATATATATTGATGTCTGGGCTGAGCTTGACACGAATTAAAGTCGAGCTAACTCTTCGTTAAATTTGCCTTTGACTCTATTTCTATATTTCCTACTAAATATCTTTAAAATAATATCTAAAACCGACCAAACAAAAATATGAATGATTTATCAATTCATGAATTTAAACAACATTTAACACTTAAAAAGAACAGCACTTTGACTAATATAGTAATATAACGCTGATATAAAAAACATTTAAATTCAATAATCAGTAATTTATCATTAAAAATGAATAAACTTCAAAACATTTTTAGAAAGATATTCGCACTTAGAGAAAATAAATGCACACAATGAAGAAAACTTCAAACCATTATGGAAATATATTTGCAGGCAATTCTTTTGGATTCAGAAATATAATAATAAATAGAGACTCCGAACAAGATCAAGATCAGGATCTCATAGAATGTAATGAGTGACCAATTCTAAGTCTCCATCCAAATATGAACAAGAAAAGAATAAAAGCTAAACTAAGTATCAGATCTCATTAAGACAATTCAATCTTGAAAACGAAAATCTATGCACCAATAATGAAATTAAATTTTATATACTTAGCGAGAGATTTTGCCATAAAAAAATCTAGTATAGACATTATAATTAATATATATATATATTTATATATCGAGTTAGAGAGAGAGAAAGAGTATAGATTACTTCAACAAACCAACCATGACCCTCACAGAGCACCACCTTTTCGAGGCCGTCACTACAACAAAAATGATTTGTTGAGACATCTTTTTTATGACATTTTTTAGAAAGTGTCCTCTAAAATACTATTTTAAGGTACAATCTAAAAAAGTGCCCCAATATAATAATTTTAATGAGGCACAACAATTAAGTACCCTATAAAATACTATTTTAAGGCACAATTTAAAGAAATATCCCAATAAAACAATTCTAATGAGACACGACAATGAAATGCCCTATAGACAAATATAAGTGTCTTAATAGATAAATCTAATAGTACAAAATTTTTGAAATGCCCCATTAAAATAATTCTAACAAGACACTCTGATGAAGTGCCCTAATAGACAAATCTTAAGTGCTCCAATAGAATAATTCTAATGAAACTTAGATATACTATAAAATAAACATAGGCACATATATTAATAAAATATTGTGTAGATTAGGTGGTCACGCATGTGCAAGAAGAATGAAAGGTTTAGGGTTCGAATCGAGGGAGAAGTAAGTTAGAATTAAGAGAAGGCCTTGTGGGGGGATATGAAAAATAAATTTATAATGATTTTTGAGGCATTTTTAAGTGTCACAACAAAGTTAAATTTATAGTTGTTTTTAAAGCATTTGTAAGTGTCTCAATACGTTTTTGGGGCACAGTTACACGGGATATTATTATTAGTGTCCTAATAGTTAAAATATCCCAATAAACTATCTATTAAGACATTTTTAAATGCCTCTTAATTCAAAATTTGTTATAGTGCGTTGATGCCCTTACAGAACTCTACTGGAAACAATGATGTTGAGCTTGATCCATCTATTCTTTCTCTCTCTAAATGACAATATGTATTTGCTTGCTCTCTCTATAGTAATCTCACGAGTTTCTTTTTTGCCTTTCAATTCCAAAGTCACCTCATTGTCTCTCTTATATACCACAATTTGAATATGGCTAACGTGTGAAACTGTAATTAACTGATTCTATTACAGTAGTTGACACTGGTTCAATATAATTATTCCTTATCGTGCACTATTTACATCGTCTTTATATACTTATTTTTTAATATTTCATTATTTGAACCAGATACATAGGCTCAAATGCAAAACATTGTTAAATATATAGTATTTGTTTTTTCTTTACTTAA
Organism: Diospyros kaki; assembly: GCA_036245055.1. Taxonomy (NCBI): domain Eukaryota; kingdom Viridiplantae; phylum Streptophyta; class Magnoliopsida; order Ericales; family Ebenaceae; genus Diospyros; species Diospyros kaki. The sequence goes on from BSEG01000003.1 coordinate 34,838,999, forward strand.
AATATTTTTTACACAAATATTTTATGTAAAACTAAGGTTTTTTTAAGAAAAATTATTTTCCAAACAATATATAAAACATATTACATGTATTTTTAAAATAAAAATGCATGCAAAATTAGAATTTTTATGTATTTGATGTAGGTTTCATTTCATTTTCAATATGTTTTAAAATGGAAGTCAATTAAAAATTATTTTTATGTAAAATCTCTTATATGAAAATTATTTTATAATATAAAATATTTTATACTGAGCCAACGGACTTTGTTTATTTTGACCAAAATTAAAAAAATTACTTTTCTTTTGATGTTTGGATAAAAATAAATCAAATAATTTTTAAAAAAATCATTTAACAATAAATGTTAAAAGTAAAAAAAAAAAAAAAGAGCAAAATGCAGACTCAACAAGGTGATAAATGAAATTGATAAAGAACAACAAACGGAAAACATTATTTGGAGAGAGGATCACCTTTCTCTGCAAGAAAATAATCCCAAACACACCCAAAAATGAATTGCCAGATCGATCCAATGAAATCAATTTTCCTTTCAAAGAGTTAACAAGGAATTAACATGACATGACCCACCACAACGACCCAATCACAGTTATTGCTGTCTAGAAAGATGCAGAAATGTGGAAATTGGGGCAGAATTAATTAAACAGAGAAATCGAAATGGAAAATAGCTGTTAAAAGGAAACGATCGAAATTAGGTTACATTATAATGTCGTCCCATACATTTGTGAGAACCTTTCGAAGAGATTGAATTTAATGTGTTGATCAGATCTTTCTGTACTTTGATCCGTATGCAGCGCATTCTGAGATTTGTTTCCCCTCTTCTCGATCTTCTGTGATCTCATCATCAGTGAAAATGGAACACAATGTGTAGGGAGTGGGGAGAAAAGCTCCGCAAATGAGATTCATGGTCTGTGATTGATCCGACTTCCGCTTTGCCAGGATTGGATGAGAAGAGCGAGACCCCGTAGGGCCATTCTTCTCGCGCGCGCGCATATAAATATGTGTATGTGTATATATATATATATATATATATATATATAACTGCAACATCTTCTTAATTAGTAATTAAATGGAATGGAAAAAAGTAAAAATGGAATGTAAAATATTTCTCACTGTTTGGGACAATATTTATATGAGATGAAAAATAATATTAAACAATAGAACAAATTTCTCCTTTATTTATTAGGAGAGCCATACCAATGGAAGAAGTGGAATAATTAATAATATTAAACAACAAGTGAAGTGATCATTATTATATTTTTAATGAAAAGATAAAAAAATGTGATTAAATTAAGGCCATGCTTAATTTCCTAAATATTAGGGGGAAGTTTTTGCAATTGCATAAAAATTTTTAGTTCAAATATAGTTTCCTATTTTTTCTATGAAAAATGAGAAAAATACTAAGATATTTGTTCAAAAATAAAATATTTACATGAGTCATAAATTAATATAGAATTTTAATTTGGGTACAATTTATAGTGTGGTGAATAATGCTTGACAAGCAATTAAGTGTATACATATTGAAATAGTTACGACTACAATAACATAATAATTAAGATTGAAAATTATCTAAATTGGTTGCAAACTGTTCAATATTCAGTTTGATAAACATTCATTTGAATTCGTTCATTAAGATAAACGAACTTAAATCTAAGTTTAAAACTTAATTTATAAATAAATTGATATTGAACTTAGTAAACCTCAACTCTTTAAAGCTCATAAATATATTTGATTAGAGTAATATATTTGATTAGAGCGATATTCATGAATATTAATAAACTAGATTTGAAGTTCATAAACATGTTGTAACAGTAGAATAAGAAACGTGGTTGAAGAGAGTCTTAATATTTCTCTTCTTCTTGAATGCTTTCTTTTTTCTTTTCTTTCTTTTTTTTTTTTTTATATACACAATCCAAGACCAGCAAGCAGCGGGCAATCCTCAACGTCGACGATGGCAGACTTTTTTTTGACAAAGCTCGTCAATCCAGTCACTCTCGATTCTACAATGCTGCAACTTCCGTCGATCAGCGATTGTTCAGCTTCCAACGCCTCAAGCCTGACTTTTATCTCCTCCTTATTTGTTTGTCTTTCTCGTAGGCTAGCCTCTAGATTCCAACAGCCTGTGCATAACAACCTCCCATGCTTCTGTTCGCCTTAACAACAACCCTCTTTTCTGGGCTCCAATACAACCACAACGGTAGTTATTAAATTATATTTTAAAGGCTAAAGAGAGACTCCGCTTCCATAGTCTTCACCATTTTCCCCCATAAACTTGAAGCAGAGCTATTGTTCCTTTCTCAACAGTCGGCCGGTTGCTCGCATTCCTCGTGCTGGTGGCCAACGACGGCATCAATTGGGGCGGGATGGCCAGTGATAGCAGCGGCTGGGCGTGAACGAGAAGATCTAGGCCGACAACATGGGATGCGGGCTGTCGGTCGATCAGCACTTCTTAGGTCTGTCAGCCACGTCGTCTTCTGCCAGTCATTTTCCTCTCTTGCAGAGCGCGACACGTGTCACACTATCATTGATTTGGTCAATGTGGGGTCACATCAGACCGCACGTGTAACTCACGCGCAATACTTGCTGGAATAAGTTCAAAATTTAAAGGTGAGAGAACTAATATGTACTTGCTTAAATTTGGGGGACAAAATGGTTAATGGTGAAAGTTGAGGGGAAACAGTCGGCCGGTTGCTCGCATTCCTCGTGCTGGTGGCCAACGACGGCATCAATTGGGGCGGGATGGCCAGTGATAGCAGCGGCTGGGCGTGAACGAGAAGATCTAGGCCGACAACATGGGATGCGGGCTGTCGGTCGATCAGCACTTCTTAGGTCTGTCAGCCACGTCGTCTTCTGCCAGTCATTTTCCTCTCTTGCAGAGCGCGACACGTGTCACACTATCATTGATTTGGTCAATGTGGGGTCACATCAGACCGCACGTGTAACTCACGCGCAATACTTGCTGGAATAAGTTCAAAATTTAAAGGTGAGAGAACTAATATGTACTTGCTTAAATTTGGGGGACAAAATGGTTAATGGTGAAAGTTGAGGGGAAACAGTCGGCCGGTTGCTCGCATTCCTCGTGCTGGTGGCCAACGACGGCATCAATTGGGGCGGGATGGCCAGTGATAGCAGCGGCTGGGCGTGAACGAGAAGATCTAGGCCGACAACATGGGATGCGGGCTGTCAGTCGATCAGCACTTCTTAGGTCTGTCAGCCACGTCGTCTTCTGCCAGTCATTTTCCTCTCTTGCAGAGCGCGACACGTGTCACACTATCATTGATTTGGTCAATGTGGGGTCACATCAGACCGCACGTGTAACTCACGCGCAATACTTGCTGGAATAAGTTCAAAATTTAAAGGTGAGAGAACTAATATGTACTTGCTTAAATTTGGGGGACAAAATGGTTAATGGTGAAAGTTGAGGGGCTAGGTATGTCTTTAGCCAACTCTTACTTATAAATTGAATTTCAGAAATCTTTTTATATATTAATAAAAAGTTAAGTATGTCCATCACACTAATCTTTTTTATTGAGAATTGATGGTAATTATTAAATTATATTTTAAATTAAAATTCAGTCATTTTTTACTTATAAATTAAATTTTAAAAATCTTTTTGTATCTTAATAAAAAGTTATACGGTGTCCATTTGTGAAATTTAGCCCAAAATAGTTTAATGAAAAAGTTTTGCTATTTAATTTTGTCTTATTTAGTATAATTGTTTCCTCTTCCAATTCTACTGCTTTCGTCTTTTATAAGTTTACCATTCAATATTTGCAACACTAGAGGTGCGTTTGATTACAAGCATAGAATTTGTATATAAAAAAAAATATTTTCTAAACAATTAAATTGTTTAGAATTAAATTTCAAGAAAAATGTCAATTGAAGGTATTTGATTGTCTTAATTTTTTACCTAGAAATTGTTATATTTTTCCAACTTTTGATTTTTGATTGCCATTATTTTTTATGAAAATAGTCATTTTTTCTAACTTTTGGTATTTGATTATCTTTATTTTTTCCTAGAAAATGGACATTTTCCACCAATCAAGATAAAAAAAGGTTATCAACATCCAAACAAGTCATGCAAATAACATACATGTTACAAAATATATAAAAATACGCAGTTATGTTTTGCCTTACAAGTTAAATAATATTTTCAACAAACATACTAAACATCATCCACTAATTAAGCGGAGATGGATCATGACCGAGTTTTTCAAAAATCAAATCCCGCATGAATGCTTCATCAATTAAACTCATAAAGATTATAGCAAAACTTCCATGCATCCATTTAAAATACCTTAATGACTTGCATGATATCACTCCAGTCTATCTTCATGCCCTGTAGTTTTTTTAGAACCAATTGTCAATTGATGTAATTTTGTGTATCTAATGTTGCTTGAATCTTCATAGCATTAGTAATTTTTTTTGATCATTTGACAATGTTTGATAGAGCAATAATACTTTCATTCATGGGTTGGGTATGTCTATACTAGTTTTTGTTAGTTTTTCCTTAGGCGTTACGCTTAGGAGCACGACTTTTGCTTGAGTGTGTATCTTCACTTTGACTGTTAATCTCATTCACACTTTCATCTATTACTAATTAAAAAACAAAATTATTAGAATATTTTATATGAGGCATATTATTAATAATATATTTATTATTTACTTTTATAAATACCATAAATGTTAGAGAAATCGTCATTGCCGGTTGCTGAGCGCTCTTCTGTAGTAGCATCATTTCCAAAGATAGCCTCGAACTCATCATACTAAGGACAAAGTTTGTTCCTCCACTTTTTAAATTCGAGTTTTCCCTAAAAAAGATTAGAAATAAAAAAAAATACTTTCATGACTTGTTAATGCCGAAAAAAAACTATACTACTAATGTGTAATGACAAAACAATTTCATAATCGATAAAATATTAAACCTTAAGAAACTTCTTCCAAACTAATGCATCAGCTATGACATATTCAGTTTTAGGATCCAATACAAAATCACTGACACTTAATAATTGACGAAATTCAATATATTCTTTTTTAATAGCCCTCAAACGCGCCTTTATATTTTTTTTTTGGGACACCACAACTCCACACCCACAGCTTCATCTTTTATGAGTTTACGCTTCAACATTTGCAACCTAAGAATAACTGTTTGAATTACAGTTTCGCGCGCTCGTCATTTTTATTTCATCTATATATAAATCATTTTAAGAGAGACAGAGAGGTGACTTCTGAACAAGTAGAAGGCGAACAAGCAGATCGAGAAAGCAAAGCAAATCCGCATCTCTATCGTCAACATATATAGGGAGAGATCGATCAATGATGTCCGTGAGCTCAGAACTGATTCCAGTAGAGGTGTGTAAGGGCATCAACGGCCTGGACAAGGTGGTTCTCCGCGAGGATCGCGGCTGGTCTGCTGAAGTAATCGATACTCTCTCTCTCTCTCTCTCTCTCTCTCTCTCTCTACACACACACACACATATATATAATGTGTATTCTAGATTTCCTTGCGGCTTCCTCGTTAGGTCCGTAATTTTTCGTTGTCTGTGCATAGATTTTCTTTATTAAGGTTGAATTGTCTTGATAAGAATGGATACTCATACTCGGATTGGCTTTCTCGTTCGTACTTGGATGGAGACTAAGGGAATTGATAGCTAGTTACAGTTCTGTGAGATCTGGATAATCTTGATCTTGATCCAAAAGTCTATTTATTATTATCATATGAAATTCAAGAGAATTGCCTTGTCCAAATACGAATCTATTTCTGAACTCCGTGTGCATGTTGAAATTTTTTTCTACATTGCTATATACACTTCATGCACGTGATTTAATTGAAGAGCTACCGCTTGCCTGCTGGCCACTACTACATCTGCAAGTTAAAAATGTTATTTATTTTAATGATAAATGATTTGATTATTGAAAACATTTTTTATATTTGTGGAGAAGTTGCTGTTCTTCGTTGTGCGTTAAAATGATGTTTAAATTCATGAATTAATACTTTGGTTGGTTGGTTCAGGTAGAATGTATAGAAATAGAGCTCCTTTGCCACTGCATCTCTGACCTGATTTCTTCAAGATGATGCTTGACTTTTGATTTAGTGAATGTTTCTGTAGAAATAGAATAAATTACTATTGATCTTTTCAGTTAATCATCAGTTAATCAGCATATTCAAATTGAATCAAAGAGTCTCTACCTTGTGATTAATTATTAGAAAAAATATCTCTTCTCATCAATTAAGTGCATGAAATTGTCCTAGGGAAAACCTTCCCACCAAATATAAGATTTATATTACCAGAAACAAGTTGATCTGAATATATTAGAAAATTTAAGACGCAATATTACCTTCTCTGGTGGTTACAACAGAACAAACTGTATGAACTTTGTGGCGGTGTTTGTTAGTTTCTTCTTTAAAGTGAAAATGTTGACCTTATGTTTCGCTATCAATTTTGTTTTGGTAGATTATACATTTTTTCTGGAGTTAATTAATTAGCTCTTTCGATTTAAAATATGACATTGCAGTTTCCCATTGTGTATTAGTTATGTTGTTCGTGGTAAAACTTAACCTGTTGCACAGGTGTACCTTTTTGGGGCTCATGTGACATCTTGGAAGAATGAACATGGAGAGGAAGTTTTTTTTTCCAGTAGGAAGGTAAAGTTTAGTTTGAAATGACTACTTTCGTATCATCATTCCAAACTCATCATTCTAAAGTTATTAAATTCATGCTAGAAATTTGAAAACATCATTTTTGATAGATGCACTACACTTCCAAGTTGTGAAGAGTTTTGTTTTGGTTAATATTTCTATTTAGTTAATCTTTTCACCGTCATTGGTGAATCCTGTAATTCTCTTCTTGTTTTTGTGTTCCAATCTGTATGGGACCAAGCTTACCTGCCGCTGCATCATCAGTATTCTACTACTCTACATTATAATGATATGAATGACTGCAATCTATCTTTGTAGGCTACTTTTGAACCTCCATTGAGAACTCACGGAGGCATTCGAATATGTTTCCCCCAAGTAAATGATTTTCAACCTTGCTTCAGTGATTTTCTGTGGTTGCTATCATCTTGATCAAGAAAACTTGCTTTTTATATGCAGTTTGAGAAGCATGGGTCTCTTCATCTGCATGGATTTGCCAGAAGAAGATTTTGGAGACTTGACCCAAACCCTCCTCCTTTGCCAGAAACTTCCCATACGAAGGCATTTGTTGATTTGATACTTAAGCCTTCTGGACAGGATTTAAATATCTGGCCTCACAGGTACAGTTTGAGAACCTCCCAAGTTTCTCAATTTAAATCCACTGACTTTTGTTCATGATATGGTTTTTTCATGAAGATTGCTTTTTATAGAGTTAATAACAAAAAATTGTGCTGGATTTACCTTTATTTTCTGAAAGGCCTGCTATATAAAATCTTAATAACCATTCACCACTCTCTTTCTACTTTTCCTGTTCTTTTTCACTTGCAGTCTTTCGATCAGGTTTTAGTACTAATTTCTACCTTCTAATCTCCATTATATTCTCTTGTAGTTTTGAATTTCGATTGAGGGTAACCTTGGCACCTGGTGGAGATTTGATTTTAACATCTCGCGTCAGAAACGTCAACACTGATGGAAAACCATTTTCTTTTTCATTTGCTTATCATCTCTATTTTCCAGCTATCGGGTATGTGTTGAAGTTGATTTGTGCATGTTTTCATTTAATAAATCTGCTAAAACAATAATTGCTCCATCTTTTAGTGCTGCATTGACTTCTAACAGGATTTCCATTTATCAGATTATTGATCCTTTTACAGATATTAAGTTACATTTTTTAATTATCTTAGAGCAAGCGGCATTAAGGTTTGATCATTCAAGACAAACTAAGGATACGAAAGAGATTCCATTCTAATGTGACTCTCATTTTCTTTAAATGTTGGCATTGATTTTAAGAAAAGCTATGCTGTGGTGATTTATCCATGACTTATGTCCTTATCTTTTCTTCTTATCTCTGGTCAAATATATCTAACTCTAACATGGTAAGTTCTGCCAAGATGACATGTCAGAAACGGCGTGTAATGCACACATCATGTCAGTAATTATGTGTGGTATAGGCTTATTCAAATGGTTGGGGCATTACTGTTCCTTCCCCTCTGTGTTTTACCCATACAGTTGGCATCCCTGCAGTGTCTTCTTTGATTTACTGTCCCTATAAAATATCCTATTTTGGAATCTGGTTTGTTGAGTTGAGTTGAGTTGAAATCAGTTGTATGAGAAAAAAAAAAAAAAATGATGAATTGGCCATTGGTTGGGGCAACACCATTTTCCTGTTCTTCAACTTCACATTGCTCCTTGGCTAATTTTGCTTATTCCCCCCCCCCCCCCTCCTCCCGGGGAGTTGCAGCCCTAGTGGTTGGCTCATAATCATTGTGTGTGCATTCGTGTCCAAGACTAAGTGGGAAACTTAGATCCATCTCGGGCATAAAATTTGGTAATTGACCCTGTAACTGCCCCCTCCCCCCGGCGCCCCTCAAAAAAAAAAAAAAATTAAAAAACAGAAGGCAAAAGAAAATGGCCTTGGTTTGTGTAAAACTGCTGGCAAAATTGAGCTATGTTCTGGTTACGTAATTATTGGAGTTTATGTTGGCTGCTTAGATTAATTAGAACATAATTAATACCATTGCTATGAGCAATAAACTATTACAAATAAATGTTTTATATTCTTTTGGTTTTTTTTTTTTGCTCTTTGATTTTTCTAACACCTGGTTCACAGCTTTGGTGTGAGTTGAAAATGTTTAGTTCTCGAGGTTCAGGGGCGAATTTAAACGTGAGCTATCTTAGGCTTTAACCCAGGGCAGCCCACAATAAAAATTAAAATTTTAAGATAAAAATCTTGTCCAAATCCAGTTCACCCCACCCCACCCTAAATTGCTAGATGCGCCCCTAGAGTGAGGTTGATAACTACCAAGGATTTGTACAAAGTTGTCTGGAAATCAATTCCATCTTTTCCTTGATAGAGCTTATGATTAGATACAACCTTCTCATTTTGGTGTCCTTGCATTGAATACAAATTGGACATACGTTAGGATCATAATGCATCGGTGTATAACAGTTTCTTGGCTATCAAGGCCACTTTTGCCTTTCTTTTTTTTTTTTTTTGGTGGATAAATTAATGGGGCATGAACTCAAGTTTTGTAAGACTTATTTTAGTATCATAATGAATTGGTATACAAGAGTTTCTTGGCTATGAACACCAATTTTTTTCTTGCCTTTTCTTTTGATGGCAAAGTCAACGGGACTCAAACTTAGTCTCTTTGCAGGGAATGAACCTTAACCGCTGTATTGTCCCCTAGAGAGTTGGCCTTAGAGACGTCAGAAGGCGTCTTAGAGGGTTCCCAGAACCAGGGATATTGCTTTGTCTTTAGTTAACAGAATACTTGTTATGTTGCAGTACTTTGACTAATACAGTTTTTGTTATGTTATCAGTTGACTAGTAAGATTAAGTGATAACCTTCTTCTCTTTGTTGATAAACAAAAAAGTGAATTTGATCAACTTAGCCACTGGAGACGAAGTAACATCTTTGAAGAAAATGTTGAAAACAAATCATAATGATTTTCCAGCAGAAGTGAAAGATAGGAAAATTAGTCAATGCATGATTTTTTAATGTCAACTAAAGCTTCTTTGCTGGTTAAAATGGAGCATGGAATGGATCTATTGGCTTGAAGTGAAGTAGACAGGTTAAATAATTGGATCCCATCAACCATCTTACTGAATTGTGCTTTTGGAGTAAATGTTTCTTAAACTTAAGCCTCTTATGGTATTCCTGCAAGGGGACCAGAGCGTATGTAGAGGAAAATATTTCAAACCCCACTTTTTTCTCTGTTTTGTGAGTGTTTAGTTGTCTCTATGTTTTCAATTAATCATTATACTGCCCGGTCGCATTTTGGAATAAATTTATTGGTTAACAGGTTTATGGTTCCATGTGTCTTTTGGTAGTTAGCTTATTTGCTTCAATTCAGTGAAGTTCAGATAGAAGGACTGGAGACGGATTATCTTGACGACTTGAAGAATAAGAAGAGTTTTACTGAAGATGAGGAATCAGAAGTAGGTTTAAGATATGATTGATTTTGCCTATTCTCTATGCGCATCGAATACGGTTTATGCTTGCATATGTAATGTCCATGCAATCATGCAGGCGGGCGAATTATACATTTACAGTGGCGTACATTCAAAGACTACAGGGGAGGATCAATGGAAGATTCAATACTTGCTGACCAAGGATGGAATTCCAGGTACATGTGAGAATAGTGATTATTGTTATTGTCGGCCTCACCTAATAGGATTAAGGCCTGTAAATATTGTTGTTGTCGTAATATTTATTTTTATTCCGGGTGTTCATTATAAATTTAACCTTTTCTTCTGCTGCAGGACCGGGGAGCCCCTGGGTTAAGAAGTCAAAGGGTTTGGTTGATGTTGGGAAAGATGAGACCGACCTGAAGTTGTGCGTGGAGACTGCTGCAGTCGAAAATCCCATAACACTGAAGCCCGGTAAGGAGTGGAAAGGAATTCTGGAAGTCTATCCTATTCCACCAGCCTAGAAGTCCGTATGCTGGTGAAATCATGTCCAGGTACTTCGCTGATTTTATTATTTTTGTTAACCCATTTCAATATTGAAATTGGTTTCTCAGTAGTTGTTCACCCGTACAAACTTAGATCACTGATTTTGTAAATCCCATCCTTCTCTTCTGAGTCTACTGCTCGCCACATTCACAGTTTTATAATTGTGGAATCCTGCAGGGTGCTCTATTGCAATGTTGTTGGAGGACAATAACAAACCTCTGCTCAGGATTTTTGCTAGGCTATTCTACCCTCTTTACATTGTCTACTTGGGTGGATTGGAAAGGTGGATTCATGAGTGTAGTTGTCAAATAATCTCTCGAATGATCAATTGTTTGGAAGAGGCTTCTCCTCGTTTTGGAAAAATATCAATAATGGAATAGAAAAAATATATTTTAGGTATAATAATTTTACACATAAAAGATATTTTTAAAAATTGCTTTTCCAAACAATATGTAAAACATTTTGTTCGAGTCTTTTGTAAAATATTCTTATACGAAAACTGATTGAGCCTAATTTTGTCTATTTTGACATAAAATATTATCTACCTATTTTTTGGGTTTGGATAAAAAAATTTAAAAAATTAAGCAAAATAATTTTTGCGGCAAATGTAAAAAATGACTGACAAAATTATTTTGGATTTTGAGACTAAAATTAAAATTTCATTATTCAACCAAATAATTAAAAACTTAGCAAAGTGAGCAAATAATTAAAGTATAAGTGACATTGAATATTTTCCCCTCAATTACTAACATAAACACGTTCTTTGAAGTAAAATAATAACAAATTGACTAAAAGCCATATTGTCAAAAAAATTGAAAAGAATTTGAAAATATTGCATTTTGCCGGGCCAATCTCATACTTAGGATTTACATGGTCAGTGTTATTGACCTCTGTATTTATAATATAAGACCTTCCAAGCTTTATATTGATAATTTATGACTTTGTATTAAGAGAGCTTCACTAGCTGACTAAATGAGAGAGTTTGCAACGGAAAGTAAAGAAAAATAATGGAAAGTGTTTCCCATTATTTGATAAAGCAATGAAAACAGATAGAATAGAATGACATTAAAGGCTAAATGTTTATTAATTAATACTCCTTTAATGAAAAAAATAATGTGTGATTAAGTAAAATACATGTTTAAACTTTTAAAGAAATATTAAGATTAATTCTATCAAACTGCAATTGGTTATTTAATTTTGTTATACAATTTTTAATTTTTATATTTTCATTTTGTTTTTTAAATGACAATGGCGATATTAATTTCAATTTCTTTAAACATTTTTACATTTATATATATTTCTATATTAGGTATCTTGTTCTTAAACGATTTATATGACTATTTACACTAAAACCACCTTGCTTTAAAATAATTCTAAAAGTCTTCTCTATATGGTTTATGTTTTTTTACTAGGGCACCCTATTCATTAATATTAACACAAACAATATTAATTACGTGCATGCAGATCAAGTTAAAATTGATTTCATTGGATCTGACAATTCATTTCTGAGTATGTTTCAGATTGTCTTCTTGCAGAAAAAGGTGATCCAATCTCTAAATTAATAATGTTTTTTCGTGTGATGTTCTTTGTCAATTTGATTTATCACCTTGTTGAAGTCTGCATTATGATGTGCTCTTTCTTTTCTGGGGTCCTATATTATGAATAACAATACCAATAAATTTCTAGCACAATATGAGACTGGCTAAGTGCTTTAAATATGTATTTTTCAAATCCTTTTGATTTCTTGACGATGGCCTATTTGTTGTAGTTTAAAAGTTACAACTTTTAGTTTTTAGTTTTAAAAAAGTAGGAATGTAGTATTTATTCTAATTTGTAGAATTTTAACTTATAGGTTCTACTATCTTTTAGAAGGGGTAGAAACTAGATTTTTCAAAATTGAGGTATTCCAACTTCTACAACTTCTGATTAAACAGTCACATTTTAATGACATTTTTATGACAATTTTCCCCCTACTTTTAACAAAGAATTACCCTTATGTCCACGTAATCAAACGTCTCTCTTCTTCACCGCCATCTCTATTTTCAGATCTCTTCATCTCTCTCACCTTCTTTCTCTCTCTCGCTATCTCCCCCTATCTCTCTCTTGAAACTTATATATAGATATTAATTAATTTTTAAATTATCATTCTATAACTACTAAGGGTATTATAGACAATTATACAAAAATAAACAATTTTACAACTTATGGTATCAAATACCACAACTGCTTAACTACAACTTCTGAGAAGTTGCAGAAAACAGGTTCACAATTTATTCTAAGTTTTAGAAGTTATAATCTGAGAAGTTGGAAACTATAATTTTTCTAATTAAGCTGCAACAAACAGGGCCAATATGACTTTTAGTCAACTTTTTATTTTTTTTTTATTTAAGAAAAAAATGTGTTTATGTTAGTAAAAAAATAATTAATAATTGAGCATATTCAATAATCAAATATTATTATTATCATGTATAACACTTATTTTTAAAAGGTTCAAATCTAAAAACCAATAACAAAAGTGAAATAAGAACGAGTCTACTAAACAAATGGACGCAAGCCACCTTGTTGAACAAAGGGTTCTCAGGAGACCCCCTAGACAGACTCTTGAAGAAGGTACCTAGAGATTCTCTTGGATAGTCTCTTCTCCTGTAAGGCATTTTTCTGATATTAATACAAACTGGTATCTTCGAAATCTTCTATTGAAAATTAAAACAACTAAATCTCGAGATAGTAAAAGACTTTGCCATTGTCACCCATCACCATTATAAAATTAAGTAGGATGACCCTTTTTCTCTAAATATGGCACGAATAACACTACGAATGCTCTACAATTTTCTCTAATCTTGCTATAGCGAATCTAACTTAAATATCAAAGAATTTACATAAGGAATAGTTTGTAGTCTCTGATTTTTTTGATTTTTTTTTTTTTTTGCAGCACCTTAATGTTTTAAAGACGATTCCTCGATATCAAAAATTCTATTGCTATATTTGAGCATTATAAATTTGGTGAATTAGTCGGTTGAAGATAACTCTATTGTTATTGTAACGCTTTGTTATGATTTAACTATTAGATCAGCCAACATTTCTTCAAAATTTACAAATTTTATGTCAATTGTTGTTGTTTAGATATAACAATAAATTTGTAATTTCGGGAGAGTATCTATCTCGAGCTTTTAGTCATTGGAAGAGTATGTAGAAGTAATAGAAATATAATTTGAGTGAAGTTCTAATCATTTCTCGATCGAAAGAATCACTCTCTATTTATAGAGATTGTAACTGTTAGATAGAAGATCATCTAAGTCTTTCGAAATTATCTATTATGAATCTCTTAATAAAGATGTCGAAGACTAGTTGATGTGTTCTTGGACTCGAAAAAAACTTTCAAGAAGGTCTCCCAATAATACTTGATCAGGCTCCCAAAATGGTTTCCCAGGAATATCGAGAATGGCCTACGAGAAAGTCTCTCGAGGACTATCAGTCCCTCATGTCTTTCTACTTGAGCTTTCTTATCTTAGACTTAGTCCACTTTTTTAGATACAACACCAATAAATTCCTTTTTCAAAGAGCCACGGGATATTAAAATTTCATATTCACACGACACTCATTTGACTTTTCCAATAATTACCCAGAAGTGAGATTTACACTATTTTGATCCAATTTTGTTGGCATTTTCTTGCCTTTTAATTATTTGACAAACCAAGTCTTATCTAATTAAGTTTTGAAAACTTTTATCACCAGAAACTTTTTCAAAGATCTACAACCTAATTTTTAGGATACAGGTTAGTGGTTGGGCCATTATAAGATGAGATTCGAACTAGTAGATCGTGGATTTGATTCCTTACCCTGCGTAATGAGGTAAAACCTTCACTTGCGATTTACCTTCTCTACCAAAATCGAAAACACGAGTGGCAGAGGATCGCGAAAGGACGATAAACCCAAAGATCTACAACCTACCAAAATTTTAGTTTACTATGTATTTTACCCCTCAAATAAATTCCCAAAGTTGATGCACTTTCGAAATTTTTATTTAAAAATCTATATGTATTACAAAATACAATTAAACTTGAATTATTTATCTAAATAGTGAGATTTTAATTTTAGTCTCAAAAACCAAAATGATTTTAATTATTTTCTGTAAAATGATTTTGTTTAAAAATTATTTGATTTATTTTTATCCAAACACCAAAAAATAAGTAATTTTTTGTCAAAACAAACAAAGTAGTCGGCTCAATATATATTTTATATTATAAAATAATTTTCATAAAAGAGATTTTACATAAAAATAATTCTTAATATATTGAAAACAAAATGAAACCCACATCAAATACATAGAAATGCTAAGTTTGCATGCATTTTTATTTTAAAATATATAGCAACACATGTAATATATTTTACATATTGTTTGGGAAAATATTTTTTCTTAAAAAACCCTAATTTTACATAAAATATTTGTGTAAAAAATATTTTAGGTAGAGAAAAAGTAAACACTATATATTTAACAATGTGTTGTATCTGAGGGGATATGCCATGTAATGTATCTTGTTCAAATAATAAAATATTATAAAATCAGTAAAGACAACATAAACGGTGCATGGCAAGGAATAACTATATTGAAATAGTTACGACTGCAGCAATATCAATTATAGCTTTGTATTATGAGTATATTCGAATTATAGTATATAAGGGAGATAGAGGGGTGACTTTGAAAGTGAAAGGTGAATTATGGTATAAAAGAGAGGTAGATGAGTGACTTTGAAAGTGAAAGGTGAAGAAGAAACTCACGAGATTACTATAGAGAAAGAGCAAGCAAATACACATTATCTCTATCGTCTAAAAAGAAAGAGAGAATGGCTAGATTAAGCTCGGTGTCACTGTTTCTAGTAGAGTTGCGTAAAGGCGTCAATAGTCTCGAAAAAATAGTGGTCTGCGAGAATCACGACTGATCTACTAAACTATACTCTCTCTATCTCTCTCTGTACATATACATATATATATAATATCTATACTAGATTTTCTTACAACAATCTCTCTCTTAATTTTATTGATTGTGGGTAGATTTTTGTTTTCAAGATTGAATTATCTTGATAAGATCTGATACTCAATTTGGCTTTTCTCATTTTCTTGTTCATATTTGAATGAAGACTCAAAATTGATTGTTGGTTACATTACGAAAAATCTTGATCTTGATCTGAGTTTCTCTTTATTTTTATCTTCTGAAATTTAATATAAAATTTTTCATTTAAGATGGTGAATTAGTTATCAGAAGTGAAAGGTAGGAAATTCAGTCAATGTAAGATTATTTAAATTAGAACATAAGCTCATTTGCTGGTTAAAATGGATTATTGGATACGGCTTCTTGGAGCATGGATCTGTCAAAGTAGGATTAAGATCAGGGACGTATCTGCCTTATGAGTCCCTGATCTAGCCTATGAGAGGGGGGGGGGGTGTGCAGCCCAACCCCAAATCTATTGCTCCCTTTATTTTTAACAAAAAATAGACCTTTTAACCTAAAAAAATAATAAATTTTTTCCAAGTCCCTTCCCCCCACCCCACCAGCCCAACCCCAACCCCAAATCTATTGCTCCTTTGCTGCAAACTTTTTTCTTTTAAACAACCTAATATTTTAGCCTTATTTTTAGGAAGACCTAAGGAAAACCAAGCCCATGTGATAATAGCAAGTCATCAGGGTTTGGAAAATTTTTTTAAAGCCCCCCAATTATAAAACCCTAACTCTGCCCCTGATTAAGATATGAGTCTATGTCCTTATTAAATATGGTTTATGCTTGTCATATATAATCTATATATGAAATGCATTCATGCAGGTGGACAAAATATACCTTAGCAATATTGGATCATTCGAAAAGACAGATTTATGCTATTCGCAAGGATGGACCCCTGGATGCATGCAGGTGAGAATGGCTTTATAGAGGAGGACACATGACAAGTGGAGGTCTGAGTTTATGTGGCCGACCTGACCTCACCACCCAGACCCAGTGCAATTAAGGCATATGATTATCGTTGTTACTACAATATATATATATATATAGTTATGGTTAATAACTTTAACCTAGCTTGTCTGATCTGCAGTGGCGTGGAATCAATTGGATAAGAAGTCAAAGGCCCTGGCTGATTTTGGGAAAGATGAGTACAATCGGATGTTGCGTGTGGAGTCTGCTAGCTGCAGTAGAAAATCCCATAAAGCTGAACCTCGGTGAGGTGAGGAGTGGAGAAGGAGGATGTCAAGAACTGTATATTATTCCATCATCCTCGCTGTTTGTTTTAGTAATTTACGCTGACTAGTAACATCCCATTGCAAAGTTGAACACTCTTTAGTGGAAATTAATATGTTAATTCAGTAGGTAAGATGGTCGCCTGACAGCCTGAGCCTGCCGGCGCGGCAATGCCATGTGATCGACTGCTCCCTTCTCCCCACGGTCAATATCCCTTTTTTTTTTTTTCTTTTCTTTTAAATGTTTGTTAATTCAATTAAAAATATTTTAATTTTATTTTAATACAATCTTATTTTTTTTATTTTAAAAAATGCTATTTAATTAAATAAATTAAAAAATAGCACTTCTTTACTTAAAAAATATATATATATATTAAAACTAATCAAATCAAAATTAAACAATGATTCATTTGGACAAGCATCGCAACGAAATTTTTTTAAATTGATTGGGTATCCAAAGCATCTAAAATGTATCATTTGACGAGAATCATTTGAAGTAATGTTAACCTTCTCGACTTGAGTGTTATAAAATCAAAAATACACATGTTATGACCCTACAGGCATAGCCTAACAATTGAAGACGAGTACGAGTTTGCTTTCAAAAAAAAAAATACACATGTCATGATCACTTTTAGCCCCTTCTTGTTGTCTAGTCGTTTGATTCCCTCTTATCACATGTACAGTTCATTTTCAACGCAGAATTCAGATATATAAAATGTGCACTCCCTACCAACTATCTGTTTTCTCATTTCACTTTAAATATAGCCTATTGCATGGCCTCCAACACCATGCACATGCCAGCCAAAGCTGATGCCCTGAACACAGCCAGCTACAATGGAAGGAACTCGTACAACAACACTACTACTCCTTGCCTGTCTCTTGTTTCTTTCTCTGCTCGCCACCGCAAATTCTCAACTCAGGACTGATTTCTACAAGAACACCTGCCCCAACGTCGACTCTCTCGTCCGCTCCGCCGTCGCGAATAAGTTCCAGCAGACCTTCGCCACCGCGTCGGGAACTCTCCGGCTCTTCTTCCACGACTGCTTCGTCCGAGTAAGCGCAAAACTTTACTGGAATTCCCATTACAAAAGTTTTTAAGTGACTCCGATCCCTTGCCATGCTTAACTAATTAATTTGCTATATATATATATATATATAGGGTTGCGATGCTTCTGTGCTGCTGTTCTCGCCGAGTGGGAAAGCTGAGAAGGATCACCCGGATGATCTTTCACTGGCCGGAGATGCATTCGACACTGTGATCAAAGCCAAGGCGGCTGTTGACAGCGACCCTAATTGCAGAAACAAAGTCTCTTGCGCAGATATATTGGCTTTGGCTACCCGCGATGTCGTAGCCCTGGTATTTACGTATAATTATTATTAATCTAACTAGTTATGTGATTAAGTGGGTGGGTTTCTTAAATTTTAACTCATCGATCTCTCATATTATATTAATTAATATATATATATATATGGGGTATATATTCTTTATGCAGAGTGGGGGGCCATCGTATGCAGTGGAATTGGGAAGACGCGATGGGCGGATATCTACCATAGCCGGCGTTCAGCATAGTCTTCCACATCCAGAGTTCAGTTTAGATAAGCTCAATACCATGTTCAGTTCTCATGGCCTCACCCAGACTGACATGGTTGCTCTTTCAGGTAATTAAATTTCTTAATTCAACCAACTTTCACTTATTTTAATGGTAATTTCACAACTAATCTAAATTCAGTAGGGTTTTTTACTCTTGTTTTTTTTTTTTTTTTTGGAAGTAATCATATATTTTGATCAACTTAGTTTATTTGGGTAAAAGCACAAATACCCAGCATAGTATTAAATTAAACTAAAAATTTAGTGAAAGTTCAGATAAAATTAACATAAATTATAATCGTTAACTTGCAGGGGCGCATACGATCGGTTTCTCTCATTGCAAAGCCTTCTCAAAGCGCATTTACAACTTCAGCCCCGAAAATCCGATCGACCCGACGCTCGACAGAAGCTACGCCTTTCAGCTCCGGACAATGTGTCCGATTAACGTTGACCCCAACATTGCCGTTGGCATGGACCCCACTAGTCCCCGAACTTTCGACAATGCCTACTTCAAGAACCTTCGACAATCAAAGGGCTTGTTCACTTCCGATCAGATCCTGTTTAATGACGCCCGATCTCGGGCCACCGTCGACCTATTCGCCTCCAATAATGCGGCTTTCAACGAGGCATTCGTGGCTGCCATCACCAAGCTTGGTAGAGTTGGTGTGAAAACTGGAAATGAAGGGGAGATCCGGCGTAATTGTGCTGCGATCAACTAAAACAATAGAACAGAACTACTGCTACGTACCCATAAACAATTTAGACTAAAAGCTAAAACATTTATTATTTGATGTCACGTAGCTGCAATAATAATATCTACGTAATTCCATCCTTTGGTTGAGTTTGGTTATGGAAAGGCATCTGTTTTTACACAAGTGGGTTGTTGAACATATGAAACGCTGCAACCAATTCTTCCAAGGGAAAATACAAGGTTGTGAACTAAATGAATCTAATTCTGAAAAAGAGTTAGGAAGTTTTGATACAAAGCCAGAAGAGTATCTCATTCAGGTCAAGGCCCTCGTGATTTGGGTATCATTATGAACATTGCTATCTCAAGATGAGGAAATTACAGAGACGCACCCCAATTCTCAGGCCATATATGCGCACTTAATCAGGTGCCTGTATCTAGATGGTTACACATTTCCACAATAAGTTTGAACTATGATATTTTTTAACCTTCATACTACAGCTAGCTGAGGATGTTCAACAGCCTCCCCAAGAACAACAAGGCTGCTTCTGTAGGAACATGTATAAATAGCTCTAATTTACATTAGTAATCATCTTCTTCTTCCCTAGATCCAAAGAATCTCCTGATGACAGCTGCAACAGCCCCAAGAAATAAGAACAGAACCAAGGTGTCGAATCCACCCCCAACGCCAACGGCAACACCGGGACCTGGGGCGAAGAATGAAAATGGTGACCAACCCCACCCTCCATAATATGGCACACCGAAGCCATACCCATACCCACCGACTAGAGGTGGGGCAACTGGAGGATTGATATAAACATTGGTCCTGCTCACAAAGGCAAATTTGTCTTCACATATGTAGCATTTGAATTCTTATAATGATAAAGTTGCACTTGGAAATTTCTTATAAAATAACTTCAGACAAGGATGCAATTTTTACCATGGAATCTTTGCAAAGGAAATATCAGTGCATTGGCAGAGAGAAACATATTGACAAAAATAAACAGAACTTCTTCCTCGAAGGGCAAAGTATCAAAAAAGGTAAATGGACTGTGTTCCTTTAGCACAATATTCACTCTTCAAAATCATGCATGCCGATGTGAATGTCCATAATCTTATCAAAGGAAGGTTAGAAACAATATGATATTAGTGGGAACAAGAAGATATCAGCCTACAAAGACAAGCACCTGCTACAAGCGTAATCAAGTATTGTTTATAATTCGTGCGGACACCTTTTTGATGAATCTTGTTCCTAGTTATAAGGCCCACTGGTGCATCGGTCTCTGCAGTAGGCTTAAATGATAAACCCCATTACTAATTGGAAGATCACCAGGTATTTGACACTGGCAAAAGTTCCTTTGAAAGCTAGGAGCTTCAATCAAGGACAAAGGAAAGAAGTGATATGTGATGAAGTTCTACAAATTTGTGGCAGGTAGGAATGGACAATAATCCCTTTTCCATACCAATATTCAAAAAAAAATCTAGACAAGATATATGCTGCTCCTGAATCTCAATCTCAGTATATACGTTGGAGGTAGCACCAACAAATGTCTTCTGTCAATTTTCCGGACACTTGCATCTGTTTTGTGATGGCACAATATCGACTAAGTTGAAGTCCATAGAAACACTGATATTTCTGTCACTGTCACAGTGTTGTGGTTTGTTTCCGACCACATACTACAAAAACCATCAGTGACTGGCATAGAAATGTACTCCATAGCTGTGGTGCCAATTTAGGACCAAGTTATCAATTAAGAATAACCTCTATATAGGTAACAACCATAACATGAATGGAATCAACACCATACTTCTAACCTTTTCCATCCCCCTCCAAGCAAATATCATCTAATAATGCACAAGAATGAGAATTGCAAATGTTAAGTAACTTTTCATCCATTTTAAATCAATGATCATGCAAGGCAGTTGTAACTCTAATCCATACAGAATAGGATTTGAAGGCAAGCCACTCAAGAAAATTATGCTCATCAGATGCCATGCTATTTAATAAAATTACCTTATTGAGGTTTGATTGAAAAACTTTGATTGAGTAAAAAATAATGCCCAAAGGGTGTCCCAAAAAATGAAATAAGAACTTTGGTTGATCGTTCACTAAAGATATATACATAAAAATAGCTGTGTTATCCTTTCCCCTAAAAAACCCTAGTTCCAAACATCACAGTATTCAGATTTCTCAGTCCTGATAATGCAAGAAATTGGCAGTAACCGCCATCATTTAGCCTACATCTAGCTATAAAAATTTTGATTTTTGAGTATGACTGATCAGGCTTGACTTTATGGCCATGCACATGCACCTTTGAGCCGAAGTGAAAAATACCACGGAAGAAACAAAGTTCCATTCTCATTTGACAAACATAATATAATTCGAAAAATTGAGTACAATGCCATCTATAATAGTCATAATTTAGCAATTTTAGATCCTCATAGCAAAGGCATGCTGCTAGCTAGTAGAGTTCACCTTAATTACAGAGCTTTCTTCAACTCTAAAATGCCCCTCGAGGGTAGCCAAACTGAGATCCACCACAAATTAAATGCACTTGAAGATTCATAAAGTTACCTTGAATTGTTGATTCTTGGTAAGGACGACTGGGGAGCTGACGACCGGAAGGCCTGACCGCCGACCCGGCCACCGGTCTTGGCGGCTGATGCTGGGTCAACTGAACCCAGTGTCAAAACCCCAGCTGCCAATGTCACTATTGCCAGCTTTGCCAATTGATTCTCATTCTTCCTGTAATCACAGATTCCAAACCAAAAATTGTCCCAGAAAACTGTTAGGAAATCAGCTCAGTTATGGTAACCTATTTACAGAGAAAGGATAAAGAAAGAAACCCGATGCTCAGTTAGCTTCAAATTGGGCATAGAAATCTTACCTCTGTCATGGATTGGGGTAACTATATTAGATATATATATATATACATACAAACATATATTTATGTATTTACCTTGAGGAATCTTTGGGATCATCAGATTGGTACACAGATGAGATGGGTCTGTCATTCAAAGGAATCACAAGCTTGTTCCTGTTTTTGTTGGTGGGTTTGAGGGTTGAAGAAAGGGCGTTTGCCAAGAAGCTCTGCTGATAGAAAGCTATGGACATCTTGCAGCTTGATTCAACTAGGAAACACACTATCTGTGTTTGTTGCACCTTAAATTCTTACTCTGCTTTTGTTCTATGTCTGCTTTAATGTTCGCCAATCTGGTTTTCTTTGATTTTCTCCCCTGTTTTTCATCTTTGCTGAATTATATATATTATATATTATACTGTATGCAGTAAATGGCTTATCCACCTCATGATTCTGAAGGTGCCACGTGGCTGGACAGTAGTCGCTAGACGAAGTTTCAAGAAGCCAGATATTTTGTTGCCGAATTGTGCGTGTGTGAGTTTATTTACTCAAAATAATTTAGTACTTAGATAAATACTTTTTTAATTATTCATAAAGAATATGTGATGAAATATGTTACTGCCAATGAACACAGGCAATCATAATGGAGCTAGGTGCACGCTCAATATTACTCAGAAATTTTCAACTATATTAATAACAAATATTTTTACAAGCATAATTTTAGTTGAGGAATTTCAAATTCATGCTTCTCTTCCACAGGAAAAAGAATAATTTTTTTCACTATTATGAGCCCAACCACATGAAAAATGTAAAATCATAAAAATACTTCCAAGCAGAACCTAAATATTCCATCAGGGAGAAGTACCCGTTCATGGCCTTGCAGGGCAATGATCCTTGATGAAATGTGCCTATGCCTTCAAAAGAATGCATACGTCTGTGCAACTGAATATGATGACAATGCTTCTTAACAAATGTGAACACTGGAAGACAGTTTTTCTTTCCTTTTTTTCTCTTGTTTTTTCCGTAGCAGAAGGTTAAACTAATTTCAAAGAACTCGTACTTTCATCCAACCAACCCCCTCTACCTGTGTAGTGAAACCAATTTGGCACCTCTGATTCTCATGTACCAAAAGATCATCGAAGTCTCTATAAATAAGATCAATGAGATGAGGTACTAGTAATCGTACCAAAAACCCTTCCATTCTGGAAAACCCACTTAAGAACATAACACGTGGCCACCTTAAGTCTCATGTTGGACATGGCAATTGAACTCGAGCCTTCAAAATATGTTCCATGTAATGCAGGAGATTTGTTTTTTTTGGGATTGTTTAAGGACATCATGCAGCGGCCATATAAGATGGCCTGCTGGAGTCTTCATCACAATCAAATTCAAGCAGGGCATGCAATTCAATTTGCAAGAGAGATTGAGAGAGGCAAAGGCACTCATTTCACTACGGATCAACAACAACACTGAGCTATACCGAATACAATCTCATAGCTCATCTTATGGCAGCAATATACCATCCATATAACAAAAGCCGCGGCACAAGAGGGATGGGGAGAGCGGGAATGGCAACATCTTTCCCAGCCGAGTTCTTCACATTTCACCTCACCAACGGTATGAGCAAGTACTCCGCATAAAAGAGCTGCACAAAGACATGAAAAATAAATCCAAATCGTTAAAATTGCTTGCATGAAGATAAATTCAACATTGTAAACGTGTCTATAGCCTGCTGTTCGTGCTCAAATACATTTTAGTAGTAGCAAATGGAGTCCAATGTTCTATTTTTGTGGGCTTTTAGAAGGTTTAGGCGAGCCTTGGTAGCAATGAAATAGGCTCTTTGCAAAAGAAGGATGATGGTGCATATAAAATAACCATCACAAAGCAGGAGCTTCATGTAATCGGGACACACTTTCGGCTAGAAGGATTAAAACAGTTATTAGACATTAATTGTTTGGTTGCTCTGATGAACGAAGGGGTTCATCAAACTTCTGCCAGCTAGTCCAACATAAGTCATGTCTGGCAAATATTTGATGAGCTGAAGTAACCATGGGAAAAGTGCAGCACAAATAAGCACTTAACTGCGGTTTAAGAATCTAATATTGGGTACTTATGCTTAAGACATAGTGTTGAGCCTCTGACTACAAAGTGAATCATACACAACTTCTGCAAATGGAATCTATTGGGGAAAGTAATCCATTTAATGTAGAGATTGTTTATGGCAGTCATGTTCTTCATAACTAAAGTTCGCATATTCACCACAACAAAAAACTGGAGAATATGGGGGCCCTTTTGTGCCAATCTCATTATCATGTCAAGAGATCAAAACACATACAAGAAAATGTCTCATTATCATGTCAAGAGATCAAAATCAATACAAGAAAATGTCATCTTCCAAGCATTTGTACATAATAAGCTCAGACAACTGGTTACCTTCCATATAAACATGTAAAAAGATGTTATTGCAGCTTTCCTCTTCAAATCAACAGATTTGGCACGGCTCCAAAGGATTGAGCCCAATATCACATGGCCCAAAACCTACATGATTGTAAAGAAAGAATCACGAACTGGTTACAGGAGCAGGACTATAGCAGTCAATGAGTTAAGTCCATGGAAAAATGTGAGTATCACTAATTTTATAGGCAGAGATACATCATCACCATCATCCTACTCTGTGCAGAGATCATTCTACCCCCTAACAAAGGTCAGTCAAAAGAGAGCATTAATCACATTTCAGGTCAAGGTAGTTTCAGAGATTTTTACTACTGGTTTCCGAAGCCCAAGTCAGTCAGATCTCTGCGGGGATAATATAAAGTGAATATAAACCCCTAGTGGCAACAGAATACTGTGTAGGCAGGATCTTTATCATTTAATAATACTGATGTTTATAGGTAAAGGACGAGGCTGGTCACTCCGAAGCTCCAGAATCAGAGCCATAGGTGTTACAACTTTTAATTCAGAAAATAAAAACTGAACCAATTACCGTCAGGCATTTGCTCCAGAGGGAAGGAGAGGCTGCTCCCACTAGCACAGCAACACAATATGCCATTTCAAGGAGAGAGATACAAATCCAGAACACCTGCAAAACCAAAACAAAGAAATAAATTGCAACACTCAAAAAAAGCTTATAGCTGATCCTGCTTCACTTTATTGATCACCAACCCACTCTTGACCCAACCGGACAGTAAAAGATCTGATACCAAATATCCTGTCTCCATCAATATCGGGTATGTCCTACAAAATACTCAGAGAAAAGTTAAAAACAGATCAAAATTGTCCACTTCAGGAATGCTGCAAGTTTAGACGGAAACCAATGATAATATGAGCTAATTCTCAAGACAAGAATAGAAGTCTACAAGCCCCTAAAAGTGCATTAAAAGAGAAGGCCTCCCCCTCCTTCAACATCAATCAATGTGGAAGGGAAAACAAAAAGAAAAGCAACCGGGAAGTGATGTTTCCAGTGGCAGTGGGGTGAGCAACGCGTAAAAACCTGCCCTTAAGAGGGGAACAACAGCTGGAAACAGCCGCTAATACCCCGTAGGCTGAGGAGCAAAATGAGATCCCACGTTAGCCCCAAAATTCAAAATGAAGAATTTGGTCCTTTTGTTTGGAGCATCAATGAAAAATATTTTTGTCTGGCCTTGATTACAATTACAATCAGTACACAAAGACTTTCCATCAGATGCAAAAATGAAACGCCAAAGAATGAGAACATATAACCAGAACACTTGAACCAGAACCAATCATTCTACATTAGTTTTCAAAATTCAAAATGAAAATTTTGTCCTTTTGTTTGGAGCATGTCAATGAAAAATATTTTTGTCTAGCCTTAATTACAATCAATACCCTCCACCAGATGTAAAAACAAAATGCAAAAGAATAAGAACACATAACAAGAACGCTTGAACCTCTGGTTCACATGGACAGAACCATTGAAAATCCCAATGGAAAACTGCTTCATTGTTTTCAGCAATTTGCGAAATCCCATTCCACTATTGGAACTTTGCTGGCAATACTTTTGTCGGGCAACATTTATATGACCCTTTTGTGAAATTAAATACATCAGCTCTCTTCCTTCATGAGTGTATAAAGATTGGGAAATTTACCTTAAATAATGCTATAACAACTGAGAAGAAGCTCATGAATGCAGTAGCAAATATCAAAGGCCTTGAAAGGACAACCGGTCTTCTGAACACATAGGTCTGGTCATGGACACAAAGATGAAAAATCAGCTAACAAAAGTGCATCAATAAAAGGAAAAGAACTCCCATTTTCAAAGAGAGATGGCACTGAAACACAAAATCCTTCGTGATTTTTATTATTCAATTTTACATTGATACTGACACAAGACTTCAAAACCTGTAAATTCCCCAGTTACAGGAAAGTGTAGAAGAAGAGGAAAGAATAATAAAAGGGAGATTACAGAGAAGAAATGGGGAATAATGATAGAGAGATTTTAGAAAAAGAATGTGAGAATGGAGAGAGAAAAGAAGAGATGAAGAAGAGGAAAGAGCACCAGAGGAGGAGAGAAGAGCTTCCAGCAATTGCTCTCCCTAGAAAAACCAGTGAATGAAAATGAAAGATGTGTTTGCAATGATATATGATGGCAGCAATGGCAATGTTCTCAGCAGCAAGGGTTGCAACTGATGGTATTAGTGGCAATGAGCTGAATTTTGGTCTGGTAGCAAATTGATAATGGGCAGCAAGAAGAATACAGAGATATAGAATGAATGATACAATGGAGAACGCAAAGCATTGAAGAATATTATAAGTACAAGAGAACAGAATCAAAGGTAAAAGAGCCAGAGACAGAAGCCGTGACAGGAGCAGCAATTCTCCAATAGTCTATACTCAATAATCAATTAACCAAACCTTGCGAGATATTTAAATATATAAATATATCTGTAACCTAACTATGAACAAAACTATATAATCCTAATCTTCACTTAACTAAAAAGTCAAATTGAAGAAAGAAACAAAAACTTAAAACTCCTTATCTTCTTGATCTCCATTAGACAATGTGATTCATGAAAATGAATGGTCCAAGATAACAAGAAAATCTTGAAACTTTGACAACAGCAGACATGGAATTTCTAAATAAAAACCTGCATGTGCAGAAAGAATGCAATCTGAACAATTACTGCTCGTACAGCCAGGATGCACATTGCTGCAACAAAAGCAAATCTCTTCCATCTCAACAGTGGCAGCTGAAATATTAAAAGTTTCCCAAAAAAACTGTCAGAAAACCAATTTTGCAGTTTATCTTATATCCCATGTGAAGAACATACAACCATTGTTATTAGAATCGTACGATTCACAATTCAAATCGTACAAGTCAACTCTATATGGTGAATCGAAATTGGAGAAGAATCAACATAGAATTGCAAGAATCAACACCGAATTGAACGAATCGGAAGAATCACAAGCAAAAAAATTAAGACACCTAAAATACCCATAAAAACCCTTGAACTTGCAGATGATTGATAAGTAGTGAAGATTATGGACAATGGAGTTTATTAGTAGCCTAATAGTTGTAGTTTTTTTTTTTTTTCTAACTTGTTATTTTGAAAGTGGTTTAGCTTGGTGCAATTTGAATTTAAAGGCAACATGAATATAGTTTTGGTATAATTTTAAACTTAGCAAATATATTTAGAAGTATTATTTATCTATTTATATTTAAAAGAATTGATCATGGTGGGCACATTTCTTGCCTTGTAGACAAGCGTCTTTCTCATTGGCTACATGATCCGTCATATTTATTAAAATATATTATAATTTATATTTTAATATATTTTATTTATTTTCTATGGATATATATTATTTATAGTTGAAATTGAGAATGTGTACCAAATCTTATGATTCGATTCGATACTTGATTCACCATTCATAAAATAAAGATTTCGATTCTCGATTTGAATCTTAATTCAACAACTATGCATATAACCACTAAAACTAAAATAAAATAGACCAACAACCTTGAATTTATCAAGTTCAATACTGAAGGACTGTTACCATGAAGACATTGTGCTGTGCCCCGGAATGGGTAAGGGACATTAACTTAGAAGCTCACGTTCATAGGCATGGTGATACATAGAAATGATCAGCAAGCTATAATCAATATAGCCAACCCAATTTAATGGGATTTAGTTTGGTGTGTTTTTGTAGAAAGCACACCATCTTGCCTAATAATCTGTGTTCTCATGAGCATATATCACAACCATTTAACCTCTTTTTCCAACTAGAGTGGTTAAACTTTTTGATCTCACGTCAAACTATCCCACTAGCATCTCAATGCTCAATACTTCAACCACTAAGCCCAGAAGATCTAATCACTTTAGGTTTCCCAAACTTAAGGAAGCCTTATCTAACCTTCAGATACATAATTTTTTCCCACTTCATTTATTTATCAACATTATAAACAGGACATGCATGAAGCATATTTGGAGGTAATGAAGAGTTTGAAGTCTTTGGACAACAGGGAATTTTATCTAACAGTTCATGCAACAGTATTGGAGACAAAGAACTCAACCTAATTAAAAAAGAACAAACAAAAAGAATATGTACAATAAATATCTTCTGAATTACAACATATACGGAAACTATGCCCTCTATGGTAGAGAAATAGCCCATAATTTGATAAGCCAACTCACATTGGTTGAATATGCAGTTCCAAGTACAAAACTGATGAAAAGAGCCCAAAACAGTGGCGGTGAACCAACAATCCCCCCAAGCCAAAAGCTCTGTAAATAAAGGAAAGAATTGGTTTCCTTAGTCAAAATTCAATTAAAACACTCAGATGTTCCTAAATTAAGAAGAATCAAAAAAAGGGAAAAAAAATCAGAAAAAATATGTCAACCGAATTAATTATCAAGAAGTAAAAGTATAATTATAGGACTCCATTTTGATTCCCATTGCATGGTGAAGACTAAACACTGAACACTGAACATATTTCCAAGGACATTCAAATAGAAGCTTACAAGTACGGCTAGATTTGTGGAAAAGGTACTTTGGGGAACTCAAGAACCATCAGAAATGAACAACGTTCTTGTGCATATTGCATTCAATTCACACTTGGAGATGTTATCTCCAGCATCAGTCAAGTTCTAATTAAATCAAAAAGCAAATATACCCATAGGTCCATGCCACGTCAAGCATGAGAACAATATAACCATGACAAATGAAAAGCAGAATTTCAGCAAATATTCTAGTCAAACAGAAGACGGGAATATTATCTCTCCTCTTTTGTTAAACTTTCGATACCATAATGGCGAAAGATGAGACAATAGCAACACCAGTTGCTACAGAATATTCTCCTGATGCTAATGGAAGATATGGCTTGTTAACCTGAAATATAGAACACATAAAACACATTAACAACTCAACTTGAATATTTATTCAAATAAAATTTCCATCATTTTCTCCACGTATTATGTAGTCATTGGTAAAGACTTGTGCAAAGCTACCTTGTCTATTTCTATGTCAAACAACTGATTCAAACCAACAATATAAATATTCATCAAAAGGGCTGCAACAATTGCCTGAAACAACAAGAATAGTGTAAGAGATCATCTTTATTATGGGAAGAAATAAATATTTCAACTTGATCATAAAGTCATAAACTATTTAGCACCTCCATCACCCCAGTGAAAAATAACGGAGAAAAGTCTGACAGCCTCTCCACTGCAAGGAGAGAAACTGAAATTATGCTCAATGCCTGCTCACAGAGAAGTAAGAAGAGCCCCTTTAAAATCTAAAAATTTGAAAAAGGATTATGGGAACCCAAACCAAATTCAATTCATCAATAAATACAGCATTAAGATTGATTATAACAGAACTGAACCTAACCGTTCCTATAACTGTATGAGGCCGCGAAAACCTGTAAAAAGCATCAAAGGCATCTGGTACAGATTTCCAAGGGTTATTGTCATGATAAGCGCCAGGGTCAGATTCAAGAGGCTGTTCAGAGGCCGCACTTGCCACAAACTTCTTATTTTGTGACTGATGGAATGCATGTTTTTCATGACCAGCCCCAATATGATGCACCAAAAGCCGCCGCCTCTGCACCCTCATATCTAAGATATTCCATGCTCTTTGCCTTGAAACTTGTACAGCTATGCAAGAGCCTTTGACTTTAGAAAAAATTTTTGTAAGAAATCATTATCAGGGAAGACATATATATAAAAGCTGTATATAACAATTCAACACAGATTATTCTGTTGCAGCAAAAACAGAAATTTTCATGGACCACAGGAAAAATAGGATACATCAAATTTTGTTTATGGCTGAAAAGAGTACCATTAAGAGAACATTACCAGTGCTTGAACCCGACAATTGGCTTAGAAATAAAAACAGGACGATATTCTCCTGGCACCTTTTTTTTTTGGCTTTTCTCTCTTAGTGCAAAACTCAATAGTTAAGTTTATTTTTGTAACCAATTGTAAAACTAATTAGCTCGGATATTAATGAACCCTACAGAAGAGTTATCTATTGTAACAGCACTCTTACTAACCTATTAACGACAAGTAGAACTACACCAGCAGAATTTATGTGAATATCAAAGTATATAGCTCATCATTTAGTATATGCATAATAAGATAAGATATTTCTTAAAAAATGAAAAGAAAACATTATGCAAAAATCTTATTCCTTGAATAACAAAATTCACATTCAGTTGAAATTTACGAGGATACATTACTAAAGTTTATTTTTTATAATTTATCTAACCTGCTTAACATATTATTTCACCTCATCTTGGCCCCTCTCAATTAAAATTTTAGATCCACTCCTGATTGTGGGTATTGATTGATGGTAGTGGCAAATTCTTCAGTTTATATGCCGGTCTACTCAATCCACTAATTGTTAGGTAAGGAATAATCTTTCCATCCTGAACTTTGATTTGTTGTAAAAATTCAATTTTTTTAATTCTAAAAGGAAAGAAAACAAAAGGAGCAAATTTATAATGCATGGAAGCCAGGTGGAACATTCTTAATGACTATCATCTTAAGAACCCAAACACACTTTGTACTAAGTGATAAATAATTACTGTACAGGGAGTGTGGTTCTCTCACTTTTGTGACAAAGGTGAAGGAATTGAAATAGCCACACGAGACCATTTGCATCACTGACTTCAGTTCTTTTTTATGTTATAAAATGTGAAAGATGTTGATTGGAGAATGCATAGAAGTTCACATATAATCAGAAATATAGAATTCCAACTTGTCACGCAATTTTTACTTTATTTACACACATAGAAACTAAGGGTGTTCATGAGTTAGGTTGGTTCACAGTTTAAATGAGCCTGGATTCGAACAAATCGTGATCTGGTCTAGAATTTTAGACACAAAACCAACCTAATCACAAAGAAAAACAGAAACAGCCCAAACTAATTAAATTTGAGCTTGATCGGGCTGGGTCTTGATTCCAAAATCTATGCAATCATATAAAAAATTTATAACCCAAAACTTGTGGCACACTAAAATATTAAAATCTATCAAACTTATTTTTAACAAAAATTCTGGAAAAAAAAAAAGTAAAGGCAAGCAAACAGAAGAGCAGAAAAGCATATTAATAAACAAGATAGCTTTGAAATTGTTATATCAAAAAATTGGATCCCGCCTGCAGAACCAATAATCTAACCTGGAAACCAAACCAGGGAGGCCCCTAACCCAGTCATATTATGAGCACTCTCTTTACAAACCACAGCACTCTTATGAGAAATACTTTTAGCATGACGTTAGATTGGCAGTGGTGCTTTCCCTTAAAAAGTTCCGGAAATGTTTTCCCAATATTTCAAAAGGTTTCTGCGAACTTGCAGGAATAGCCACGCATTTCCATTTTGGGTTTCCCTGTAGGCACGGTACAAATTATCTCTGACATTCAAATATCCTAAAAACAAGCCTCCGAACGCCCAGATTTAAACCAACTTGCTAAAAGAAAGCATAAACCAATTAATATTATTTTCTAGTAACAAACAAAAAGTTTTCATACCCAGAACCCTAAAGATTGGCAACCACAACTATACATTGCACTGCGCCAGATAAAGTAAAAATGTACATTGAAAAAAGAACAAGCCACGGGAAAGAAGATACTCACCAGTTCTTAGTGGAGGAAACTCAGCTGCAACTGGAAATGAACGACAAGGCGGCGGTCTTGCAATAGACCCAACAATCAGAGACTCCATTTGCCTCCTTCAGTCCACCCAACGCTTAGTGCATTCACAGCCCCTTGCTGTTGCCGTTGTCTCTCTCTCTCTCTCTCTCTCTCTCTCTCTCTCTCTCTCTCTCTCTCTGTATATATATATATATATGAGCAACAATAGGCAATTTTATATCTACGGGGCCACTCAACTGCTCTTCCACAGAAATTATTTAGCAAAAAACAATAAATAATTACAATTGGGCAAGGGGGTACTGTGCAAAGGCAGAGAGGGGAAGGGAGAGGGGAAGAAAGCCCAGGAAAGTGCAGGGCGACGCGTCAAACGGCGTCGGTGTCGTGCACGTTTCGGAGGTCTTTTCAGGATTCAGCTTGATTTATCTGTGGTCCGAATCGAAACAAAGAGACAGAAGCAAACAAAATGTGTCAATTTCTCAAAAGACAAACGGGCAAGAATCCAGAATTTTGAGAATGAAAGCAGACTCAGCGCAAATGTGATTAGCAGACGAAATGAAATTGCAAACGAAACGCCATTGAATTGGATTGGCCGTCTCTTCTTCTTCTTGCCCTGAATGAATTATCTCGCATTCCACTCTAAAAGGACTACGGTGCAAGTGGTCGTGGCGCCTGCTTCGCCGCCTTCGTCGCTTGATTAGGTGAAGTTGTGAGAATCCAAGCTTATATCTGTAACCAGTAAACTTTGGCCACGGCAACAGGTCTACGTCACCTTCTTATTGTACGTTAATGTTTTAGTGATCATTCCAAAAATAAAAAATATTTATTTGGTAAATAAATAAAAATATTTGGTCATGATATTTTTTATATTATATATATAGTTTTAAACTTCTAAATAATATTATTCAGTTTATATTAAATAATGTTAACTTGCCAGCTCAAATATAATCATTATATGGTAAATGTGATCCATCTATTTAATTCTTTTAACATAATAATTTGATAAGATAACCCCATATTATTATATTTGAGATATTTTATCAGTGTTGTATAATATACATTGAGTAACGTTATTTAGAAGATCAAAAATATACATATATATATATAATATTTTATATTATATTAATATAAATATTTAACACGTAAATATTATAAAAGTATTAATATTCGAGCAACATTTCCATTTTTTTTTTTTTTGATAATCCGAGTTCGAAGGTTTGTTCGACTAGTGATGGGACGAGCAGGCTTTCACTCCAATTTACTTGTTGGATAAATTTAGATGTGATCACAGTCTATATACATATAAAGCAAGACATTAAATTCACACCTCTACATAAAACAAATGTTACCATAATAATTTAATCATTGATACTCCCTCTGAAATTTTACATGCTTTACTGTTGATCCATGCCGTGAAAGCTTTCCATTTTATTTTTGTAAGTTGTTTGTGTGTTTGTATTATGAAATTTGTTGTAATTTGGAATAAGAGTTAATCATAATATTAATAATTGTCTTCAAAAATAATAATTAAGTAACAATAAATAAATTTTATTTTAGATAATATGCATTTATTATATCTTACTTCAGCATAAAAATATTACAAATAAATATGTTAATAATCAATAAAATTTTATAAAAACCAGAAATAATATCCATTTACTAATCTTATAAATATGCTAATAAATAAAGGATTTCTTTTGTTAAATTACCTTCGCCTTAAAAACTAAACCAATCATATAAATTTACACGAAAATAGATCAAATCACATGAAGTTTAACTTATTTTTAAATTTAAATTTACAATTTATTAGTAAATTAATGAATTTACTGAAAATTTACACCAAATTTATTCATTAAAAATCAGTGCAAAGATAATTTGTGAAGCTGAGGGGCGTTCCCAAAAGTATCTTGCGTTGGAATTAATCGGTCTTAATTCATTTTAAATATGTGAATTGAAAAAGCCTTCAAAATTGAATGTAATTATTTATATGAGATGCTGGTGTTTGGATATGTCTATTTGGACGAAACATATCAAAGGGAAGTGATATGTATCTTCATCAAATGATACAATTTGGACCGTCAAGTCATGCCTAAATATGAATTAATACTATATAAAAATTTAAATTAAATTGAATCAAAAAACATAACATTTCACAATTGAACACTTAAAAATTATAATTTAGATTTAATGCTATATGAAAATCTAAATTAAATTGAATCAAAAAACATAACATTTCACAATCGAACACTTAAAAATTATAATTTAGATATAACTTAGCAGTTCAAATTGCATCATTTGAGGAAAGTACATACCTCTTCCCTTATATCTGTCACATCCAAATAGACATGTCCACTCATCCACATTCCATATGAATAGTCACGTCCCATTCTCGAGACATTTCTAATTCACATATTTAAGATCCATTAATTCCCACATCTTAGTTGAATATTCAGATAATTACTATGCCACCACTCAAATTCCGTAAATTACACTTACCTTTCACTGTTTAGGCTTTTCTTATAATTTAGGCCACAAAATAAGTATTTGAGTCCAAAGGGGTCGACTCTTGACATTAGATTAATACTTTTGGTATTCTTAAAGGCTACAACAAATTAAATTAAAAAATTAATTTGTTATTTTTGGCTCAGTAGACCCATTGAACAATTTGAGCAAGTCCCTGCTAATGGACCTTTATAACAAAGATAAACAAAAGGAGTGACGACAGGCAGATCAAAATTCTATAAAAGATAAAGAAATTAACTAATGAGTAATGACTTTATAATAGAAAATATATAATGAAATGGCTATCATATCGTTTATCGTAACATTTTCAAATCCCACTCGCTTCAAAATTGAAGGATCCGTTCTTTTTGTTATTTTCATCTTATTTTTAATTTTTAATTTTTTAAAACAGTAAAAAAAATATTTATTTTTATATTTTTAAAAATAATAAAAAAATTTGTAAAAAAAACTTAAAATAACAAAAAATTATTTTGTTTATTTTCATCACAACCATGCTCAAAATTTTTAAAATGTAGAAAACGTTATAAATAACAAAAAATATTTATTAATAATTTTAAAATAAATACTCAAAATATAAAATTAAAAAAAATTAAAAAATTAAAACGAACTGGCGCTCAATTTATCAAGCCCCACTCGCAATGGTCCTTCGTTGACACTGAAATGACAGATGAACTACCACAATTGCGTTCAGTGTGTGAAATTGTAGTAGGCTTCTTTATTTGTTTGCCAGCTTAAGTGACAACCACATTATCAATCAACATATACATTAATAGTTGCCTTCAGTTTAAGTGATCAGGACACGAAAAGTTAAAATTCATGCTAATAGCTGTGGTTTAATTTTTTATTTTGTATAGTGAGATAAAGTTTTATCTATAATTTATTTTTTTTGTCAAAATCAAAAATATAAATAATAAGAAATTACGCAAATAACGAGAGACCATGTAAAGACGATCTCAACATAGACATATTAATAAAATAAATCAATAATTGACACGAAATAAAAGTTAAATTTATAAAATTAAAATTTGATTATAAATTTTAAACATAATAAAAGTTGGGAGAAGTGTTTGGACACCAATCACCACCCAATATGTCTTATAATTGTATTATTATTAACTTGACTTTTCTCAATTTTGAAATATTCTTACCAATCCTTAAGACTGTCCCCAACACTACTAATTTTCCCCACTAAGCAAAATTTTTGACAATAAGATGGAAATAAGTTGTTCCAATGCCGCTCACCATTTAGGGTTTTGCTCGTCGTCTAAATAATTAAGCCATTTTTCATTGTTGTTTTTAGCGATTATCATCCCTCGTCACAACTCTCGCCATCATTTCCCACAACGATTATTGTTGTGACCATTGTTCTCGTTATCACTAATGTTGCAACTATCATTGTCAAAACACTAAGTTTTGATAGCAAAGACAAACATGATGAAACGCGTTGCATTTAATTTGCTGTCAATTTTGGAGATAACTATTAAATCAAATAGTCATACACAAGAAAAAAAAAAAAGAAGAGCCATAACTGAAAAAGATGAAGAGCTACTACAAATAAAGAGATGAACAGATGCAACGGAGGCGATGGATAGAGTAATTGTCGACATTTAATTTCAGCCGACCGTGATTCGTTTTGGGCCGTGGTAAGTGAGTTCGAAAATGGTAAGAAGAAGAAAAACAAACATCCCAGATAAGAGTAAACACCAGCAATTTCGCATGGTTCGGCTAGAATGATGTTTATTCCACGATCGCACTCTGATTATTCTTTTAGAATGGTGGTGTCTGATTATTCTTATTATCCCTTTGATGATCTCTTTAACTCTTATTTATAATGAGGGACTTTTATAATTGGAATAATTTATAGAAATATAAAGATGATATAATGGGGGACAAACAATTTTTGTCATCTGCATAAAACCGGGAGTGGGATCCTCATTTCGAGAAGTATGGTCCGTTTCAGATAAAGTAAGTGGGCCTTACTTCTGGCTGTTCAGCAGCTTTATCTTCTATGCGAATTGAGAGTTTTATTGAGAGTTCGTTAGGTCGATTATTGAGAGCTTGCTATAAGTTTTGTCAGAAGCTCGCAAGGAGCTCACTTTATGAGCTCCGGATCTCGGTGGTGTTTGGTCTTTTTTTGGCTAGGTTCCTTGCACTTTCTAGGTTCCCGAGCGATTAGGCCAACCCATTGGACTGAGTTCGGCCCATATAGAGTGGTGTGGGAAATACATATAACAATAATATTTATTATTAAATTAAGAAATAAATATTAAAATTTTATAGTAATAAAAATTATAATTAAAATTTATTAATAAATAAACAAAATAAGAAATTAAATATAAAATAGAATAGAGAGTGTAGTTGAAATAAGTATAAATTTTGAGATAAAAAAGGTAATAGAGAGTGAATTATTTATAATATAATAAAATATATAATATAATTGGAGATAATATACGTCCTAGCTTTTATGCGACTTATTTTACAGTTGTGTTTGATAGCATAGAAAATATATAAAAAATCTCACATCCAAATAATTGAATTTTATCTTTGGTGTTTGACACACTATATTTTTCATGGAATTGAATTTCATGGTATAATCATTAAAGTATATTTTTGCCTCTTTTCTATAGAAAATTCCATTTGAGAGCAGATGATTTTTATTTTCCATACAAGTTGAAAAATACTTTTCTTTCTAACTAAATGCTATCAAACATACCCTACTTGCAAAAAGAAAGCAAGGTTCAATTTCTTCTCATACTAATGCAACAAATATATAATTAATTAAATAACTAGCTCTTGAAATACTATGTTTTTTTATAGCCTTACAATTAGATTAAGAGTGCGTTTGATTGTAATGGTGGAATTTGAGTGAAAATAAAATGAATTCCAGGGAATTGAATTGTAGGAAAAATGAATTCCTGAAAATTAAAAATTTAAGTTGTTTGATTGGTATAATTTTTTACCTGAAAAATAATGTTATTTTCCATCTTTTGGTATTTGATTAGTAATATTTTTCATAGAATTTGGTCATTTTCCTGGTATTTTATGTTTGATAGGTATTATGTTTCATCAAAAATAACACATTTTCCATGAAATTTAATGGTGAAAATGTATTAAAAAATATTAAATTTTATACAAAAAAAATTAAAATAATAACGTATTTTAAATTAATTAAATTATTTTCTCAAAAGAAATAAAACTACAAAATTAAAATTTGTTTGTTTTCGAAAGAAATAATTTATACCTAATTTCTTTTTTTCTTTTTATACATTTATATTTATTAATTATTAAAAATACAAAATATAAATATTTTGCAAACCCTCCCCCACCCACCTGCCTTTCTCCCTCATTTCGCAGCTGTCACCCACCCCCTACCCTTCTCCTTCTCTTGCTTCGCTCGCTTCCGCCGCCCATCCCTCTGTCTTTTCCCTTTCTGACTTTTTTGCCTCCGTCAGACGACTCAGATCATCGCTGACTAGCCCGCCCTCCGTGATCACTACTCGCTCGCCTCGCTCACTGCACTTCTCCCTCTATTTGGCTCTGTCGCTCGTCAGCGTCGACTCGGCCTCGCTCTCGCTGCCTCGCTAGTCGCCCTCTTGTCCTCAGTCGTTGCTCGCCCTTACTGGGTGCCGGCTCTCCCCTCGTTCTCTCGCTTGCTGCCTTTGGCTCTCTTCACTCGCTCGGTAAGTGTTTGCTTTCAATTGTTAAGAAAATTCCATCTCCTCCCTCAAGTAATTTGGTTTTCATGATTTGAAGAAAAATTCCCTCACATGACTATTAGTGGAAAAATGAGTTTTTTGAAAAAAAAAAAAAAAACTATCAAACAATATACAAATTGAAAATTGGACAAGAAAATTGACTTTCCCTTGAAAAAAAATAGCTATCAAACGCGGCCTAATAAGAGTTATAATTATGGGACGTGGATGATTGAATCTTGTTCCCATGGGTGAACTCGGCGAAGTGGCGATATAATATGGGTATGTACATGGATGTGGGCTCACTATTCTAGATTAGATTTATTACTCTGACTTGGATCTATTTTGAGTCCAAACCCGATTGATATTCATGGGCTGGGTCCAAGCCTGATATTCATGGGTTGAACGAGTTTTTAAATTAAACTCGAGGCTTGGGCTCGGATCTTTTTCGGGTGAAAGGTAATCTCATATTTATTTCTTGGAAATAAAATTTCCCATCATCAAAATGCTTACTTTTATAATTTATTAATTTTTAATTTATAACAAACAATATAAAAATGTACAAATACATACGATTCTTCCTTGATTCTCACAAACCCAATAGCCTCGTACAACAGGAACACTTATGTTAATGTGAATGTAAATGTTAAATACTAAATTTATGTTTTTTAAAAATAAATCATAATTATTACGATAACCTTTTTTATTATTTTAAAAGAATCATTATCCAAAAAAAATAAAAATTAGGACAAATAATCCGTGTTAAGTTGTATAATTATTATCCTTAAAAATTTACTTAAAACTGGTAATTGCGGAATCATTTGACCTCCGGCGAACTGAAACTGTTCGGACCGACGAGAGTTTGATAAATAGAAAAGGCCGCAATAGTAATAGTAATGGTAATAATATGAAAACTGTAAAGAGGATTGTATGAACGGCAGCGTTCGACGGGTCCACAAGCGTTATCCGGTGGAGGAGAGGGCCGCAAGCTGGCTAGCTAGTAGCATCAAGCAAGGTGTTTTGCCCACAACCGCAAAGCAGACCAGACCACGCCAAACCAAACCTTCTTCACTCCTGAATCCGAATCCAAATACTTCACAAAGATCTTAATTCGTTTCGAGGCGGTGCCGTGGTTGCTGATGAGCCGAGCCCCCTTAAAACCCCCCAGATCTCTCTGTAAAACTCTGGCCCCTTCCTTTTCTTATTCGTCTATAGACTAGATCGCTCCATCTTCCGTGCTTAATTTCACCAACTTCGTCAGCCGAAGCAGAAACCCTAGGAAAAACCCTAACCCTAATCCCAATCACGCCTTTTTCCGTCTGTAATTGGCTGAGGTTTGTGTTGATTTGCTGCGGAGTGGTGCTTTCTTGTGTTTTTCTTTTTGGCGACTGGGCGAAGTCTTGACTTTGTGTTCCTTTGCCTTGATTTTGAGGTCATGGGTTGAAGGGAACGTTCTGTCGTGATAAGCTCATGGAGTGGGACAGCAATTCTGATTTGAGCGGCGATGAGGAGGAGGAGGGCTTCCTCTTGAGGGATGGTGCCGGTCCCTTGCCCTTTCCCGCCGACAGTTTGCTACAGCCTTCGCCATGTGGGTTCGTTGTTACGGACGCTTTGGAGCCTGACCATCCGATTATATATGTCAATTCTGTGTTTGAGATGGTCACCGGTTATCGAGCTGAGGAGGTTCTTGGCCGTAATTGGTAAGTTCTTTTGTTGCATATGCTGTGGGCTGATTTAATTTATGAAACAGTTGCTTAATTTCTCATTTTCGTAGGATTGTTTATGACTCTGGTAGCTTATTGTAAATGGTTAAGGGATTGCTGTTTCTGATATGGGGTTTTTCCTGTTCGTTGGGGATTGGGTCCATGTCTCTTTTTGCTTCAGGAAACACCAATTTTTTTTTTTTCCAAACTCTATTTAATTGAATTCTGATAAATTCTAATCCCTTTCCCCACGTTTTAGACCTCCAACTTTAGCATCCCGAAACCTAAGATACTTGCTCTGCAGTACTTCCAGCAAGTGTAGCTACAAAACACCTAGACAAGGCCAAATAACTAGATGATATAAAGTGTGTGTCAGCGTCTCAGAGCTGACAAGGTATTTTAGGATTCTGATGAGAGAATCCTGAGGGAATTCAGGGAAGAGAGAGAGAGAGAGAGAGAGAGAAACAGAATTTGGAGAGAGAAATCAGATTCTTTTTCATTCATGCCCGGTGGCTAAGGCCACAGTACATATATATAACTGTTTGGCTGCTGATCTTATGGAATGTACGCCAGGAGATGCTAGCTAATAACTGCCTAGGCACAACTCCTACCAGCTTACAAAATTTTGTGGACTATCCTACCCTCAGGAATGTGACAATACCCCTCCCCTTGAAGATATTTCTTGTCCTCAAGAAATTACAGTAGCTTAGCAACTTGGGGAAATCACTTGAGGAGGTTAGGTAGGTACTCCCAAGTTGTGTGATTCGAATGATAGTGGGTTCACTGCACTAGCACCTATGTAATTGGAATGGAATTTTGATAGATCACCCTCTTGTTTAACATTGCAAGGGGTTCCTCCTCTTCTAAGTCTACTTCCAAGGGAGGGTGGTTCGAACTTATGTGGTCTAGAGGTCCCACTGACTACTTTAGCAAGGAGACATGGAAGACGGGATAGATCCCTACTCCTTCAGGTAGTTACAATCTGTAGGCTACCTTCCCTACCTTAGCTACCATCGGGAAGGGCCCGCAGTATTTCAGGCTTAGCTTGGTGTGAGGATGTCCAGCCAATAGCTGTTGTTGAAACCTCTTAACCTTCAAATAAACCATGTCACCCACCTTAAAGCTTCTCTCACTCATTTTCTTGTCTACAAGTTGCTTTATCTTGTTTTGAGCCACAACCAATTCTCTCTTAATCACTTGTAATGCTTCTTGTCTCTACTATAAATATTGATCTACAGCTGTCAAGCCCTTGAATTAGGGCTGGCAATTTTGGTAGTTACAGAATGTAAGAACGAGAGAGAGAGAGAGAGAGAGAGAGAGAGAGATGATCGGTATTATTCATTTGATGCCCTTCCACCTTGCCAAAGGTCTCTATTACAGAGCATTTAGCTACATCATCATCTGTTATGAATCCCCTAACTAACCTAACAACCATGCTATTTGTTGTACAAGTTAGTTATTCCCTTTTCTCGCTTAACCCCTTTCAGTTATCCCCCCTAACAGCTTATACATCATGAATTTTTCCCAATTACAAACATACCCCTAGGGTCTTGACAATCCCCTCCCTTCAAACAATTCTTGTCCCCAAGAATTGACAACAACGACTATGGGTCAACCAATCCCTGCCTTCAATACTTGTTGCCTCCTTCTCTCCTTCTTATTGTTTTGCTTTTCCCCTTTGAGTAGTAGTAGTGTAGCAGCGTTCACAGTCTCTGGCTGTTCCGCTGCTACCTTAGCCTTTCCTTCAAGCACTTCAGTCTGTATAGAATGCATCTGTGATTCCTTCTTAATAATCACCTTGCACTCACCTGTTTCCTCAAGGGAGACATCCGCTTCTGCTTCTTCTTCTTCTTCTTCCTTTTCCCCCATCATAATTCTCCATATTCATCAGCTGCCTCTTACATTGATGGCCAGGACTATATTTGTCTCCACACCTAAAGCATAACCCTAGTTGTTTCCTCTGCTCTTATTTGATTACCCTTAGTGCCATTATTATAGGAATGTGCTTTGATTGCCTCTTGATTAGGCCCTATAAGCAAAAGTCTAGAGTGACCACCCCCGTATTGCCTGGCCAATAAACTCAGCTCGTAGGGAACATTATGTTTCTTAAAAATGGCTTCTAGTGTCAACTCTTATAGTCTAACCTTTTCTTCCACTTGCCTCACTAATGTGGGCATCATCATCATTACCATGGGTCGTAATTCTTTCCTCAATCCGCTAATGAAGCTGGACACCAAGTATTGTTCAATTAGTCCCGGCTGCACAATGCACCCCATGGACCTTAATTCCTCAAACTGGGGTTGGTACTCCACTACGGTCCCTTCTTGCTTCAATTTGCTGAATTCCTCTACTACATCTGCCATATTTTTCTCCCCAAAATGCTCACATAACCCTTCAGCAAAATCTGTCCAACTCCCTTGCATTCCTTCACCTTGAACCTACCCTTGATACCAAGAGTCTGCTACATCATTCAAATAGGCCACAACCAAAGTAGTCTTCTATTCTTCGGAAATTCTATAGAATTGAAAAAATCTCTCACACCTCCTTGAACATGAGTCAAGGGTTTTAGATGCCTAACCTAGGTTTTTTGAACGGTAGGATAATCCTCCTTGGCAAAAGCCCCTTGCGTTCTTAATCGGTTGCCTTACTGCTGCAAGATGGGTTCAAAGGCCTACTTTGGTGGAAAATCTAATGACAGACGAAATTGAGGCAAAGAGGATAACATGCTAAGCATGTTGTCGATCCTCTACCCTTGCTACTCCATCGTCTCCTGGCATCGCTCAATGGCTTCTTGTTGTCGTTCCAATGCCCCACGCATGGTTTCCCTCCATTCCGCCAAGTCCTCCCTTGTTTGCAGCATCGTTTCTTGGGTACTTGGACATTTCGAATTCCATTGCCTCCAATCTAATCTCCAATTGCCTCAATCATGTACCTTCTGCCATTCCACCTTGACCTTAATCGCGTTGTTTCCCGTAATTGACCGTTCTTCTCGGTCTGCGTCGGAGCAGCCGTTCCTAGCTCCAACTGAGATCACTTCTTGAACTTGCACTTGCTTCGTGCTTGTCTTCTTGAACCTGTTCCTGTTTTGCCGTCAAGATTTGAACCCCAATTTTAGCTTCGTGAATCCCACTTCTAATTACAACCGCCTTGGGTTTGCCCGCACTGCCTTGGCTTGAGTTTAGTCCACGCTTGTGGAAATTTCATTCTAATTTCGCGTTCAATTTCGACCCAAGCTCGTTGGAATTGACTTGGGTGTTAAACGCTATTGACACCCATGATGTTCACACCAAGAATGATTGACCCACAGGCCCCGTCTATTCCTTCACGTCAATCGTTCCCTTGGTACGTTCCAGTGACCCGAATCGATTGACCCACTTCACCAGTTGCCAAGGACGCCGGCTCTGATACCACTTTGTCAAGCCCTTGAATTAGGGCTGGCAATTTTGGTAATTACAGAATGTAAGAATGAGAGAGAGAGATAGGGAGAGAGAATGAGAGGGAGGAAGAGATGATCGGTATTATTCATTTGATGTTCTTCTACCTTGCCCAAGGTCTCTATTATGGAGCCTTTAGTTACATCATCATCTGTTATCAATCACCTAACCT
Source organism: Diospyros kaki (assembly GCA_036245055.1). Lineage (NCBI taxonomy): Eukaryota > Viridiplantae > Streptophyta > Magnoliopsida > Ericales > Ebenaceae > Diospyros > Diospyros kaki. Next base: position 34,882,598 of record BSEG01000003.1, read on the forward strand.
AACAACCATGCTAGCTGTTGTACAAGTTAGTTATTCCCTTTTTCCGCCTAACCTCTTAACCCCTTTCAGTTAGTCCCCCAACAGCTTATACATCATGAATTTTCCCTAATTACAAGCATACCCCTAAGGTCATGACAACAACCAACTCCACCTTAGAATATTGCATGATTGCTGGTATCAAAGGGGGTTTGTACCCAAAGAGGGCTTCGAGCGAGGGTCTTTTTAAGGATCGATGGTAATTAGAATTATACCACCACTGGGCCAAGGGTAGTCACCTATTCCAACTCTTTGGTTTAGAGCAACATAGGCACCAGAGGTACGATTCCAGGCTTCAGTTGATTTTCTCTGTCTATCCATCCGTTTTCGGATGGTAGGCCGTTGATATATGTAGCCCCACCCCTAGCTATTTGAGCAATTCCTTCCAAAGGTTGCTAGTAAATACTTTATTCCTGTTCGATATAATTGATAGAGGCAAACCATGTATCTTCACCATTGTATCCAACATCAATTTAGCTACTTTGGGAGCTATAAATGGGTGAGCTATACTTAAAAAATGGCTGAATTTCGTCAATTTGTCCACTACCACCAGTATAGTACTCTTCCCTTTGGATCTAAACAAACCCTCCACAAAATTCTTGGAAATTATTTATACAAAAAAAAAAAAAAAATCACGAGAATTTGCTGCCACACCTGCTTCGATACGTCTAGAGGTTGGAGCAAACCCGGTTAAGGAACTTGCTCATGTTTACGACGCTGGCAAGTGAAACACTCCAGTACAAACTCAATCACATCCTTCTTCAATCCCGGCTAGTGAAAGAGTTGTTTGACTTTGTTGCAAGTGACATTTATACCTAAATGTCCTCTGATGGGAGAGTCATGTAAGGATTGTAAAATCCTCCTTTTGAGTTTAGCATCATTCCCTATAACTAGCCTCCCTTTATATATCAGCAGTCCAGCTTTTAAGTTGTATCCTTTATGATCAGTTGGCTGAGCATCCAATTGGGTCATAAGGTCCCTTGCCCAAGGGGTTTGTTCATAGTTATCGGACACTTCCTTCACCCAATCCAGCACCAAGGTTGAAACTACCCGACATTCCCCTTCCTCCTCCCTTCTCGACAGTGTATCAACCACTATATTCTCCTTTCCTTTTATGTATTGTATCGTATAATCCAATCCCAACAGCTTGGTTACTCCTTTTTTCTGTAACTGAGTGTGCAAACATTGTTGCATTAAGAACTTGACACTCTTATGGTTTGTTTTTATCATGAATGGACTCCCTTCCAGATAATATACCATGAGTATTGCGATTAATTCTTCGTTGTAGATGCTCATCCCCAAGTGTTTTGGGGCTGAGGCTTGGCTAGAAAGGCTATGGGTTTCCCTCTTGCATTAAGAACTTGACACTCTTATGGTTTGTTTTTATCATGAATGGACTCCCTTCCAGATAATATCTCCACCACCATGAGTATTTCGATTAATTCTTTATCGTAGATGCTCATCCCCAAGTTTTTTGGGGCCGAGGCTTGGCTAGAAAGGCTATGGGTTGCCCTTTTGCACTAGAACTATGCCCACCCTCAACTCACAAGCGTCTGTCTCCAATGTAAAGGGTTTAGAAAAGTCAAGTAGAGCTAGGATTGGAGCCTGTGTCATGGCCTCCTTAAGGGTGCAAAATGTTGTCTCTGCCTTGGAATTCCATTCAAACCCATTCTTCTTCAACAACTTAGTGAGTGGTTTGTTGATAATTTCATAATTCTTGATGAATTTTCTATAGAAGCCCATCAATCCAAGGGATCCTCTCAATCCTTTCACCGTCCATGGTGTCGGCCATTCCACCATGGCTGCAATTTTTCTTGGATTGATGTTGACTCCATTCCCCTTGATTATGCGACACAAATACTCCACCTTTTTTTTTTTTTTTCATGCGAAAGTAAACTTAGACCTCTTCACAAACAATTGGTTAGATCTAAGAATTTGAAAGGCGGTTCGTAGGTGGCTCAAGTGTTGATCGAAATTAGATTGTATATGAGTATGTCATCAAAAAAGACAAGAATGAATTTTCTGAGGTGAGGGCCAAATATGTGATTCATCAAGGTTTGGAAAGTGGCAAGTGCATTAGTTAGGCCAAAAGGCATAACTAAGAACTCATATAGGCCTTGGTGGGTCTGGAATGCGGTTTTAGGAATATCTTTGGGGCTCATCCTAATTTGGTGGTATCTAGACCTTAAATCTAGCTTCGAAAATATGGTGGCCTTGGATAATTCATCAAGGAGGTCATCTATGATAGGGATGGGGAATTTGTTCTTGATGGTATGGGAGTTTAGTTGGCAATAATAGACACGAAATCTCCATGATCCATCCTTTTTTTTTACAAGAAGAATAGGGGAGGCAAATGGGCTCTGGCTTAGTTGGATTATTGATTTGGACAACATGTCTTCCACCAACCTTTCGATCTCGGCTTTTTGGAAGGGAGAATACCAGTAGGATTTGACATTAACGGGTTCGATGTTGTGTCATAAATGGATGGTGTGTTCTAAGAATCGGTTTGGGGGTAAGGTAGATGGCTCAACAAACAAATCCTCAAATTCAGCCAATAATGAGTGTAAAGAGTAGTAAGATTGTACCTTGCTTGAACATGTCACCATAGCATCCAAGCTAAACCAAGAATGATCAAGTGCTGCCTCTCCCTTGGTATTCCCTTGTTCCTCCTCCAACTCGATTGCATACAAGGAGTGCAATTGACAAACAATTTTTTTAAGTTGCTGCCAGGTATCATTTTACACTCCCCTTCCTTTAAACACTTGGTTAACGTTAATCTCTTGCCTTCCCTTTCAAATGTCACTTCCAATGTATTAAAATCAAATATCAATGGGCTCACCTTCTGCATCCAATCAATGCTTAACATGATATGGCAGCCTCCCAAATGTAGAATTCTTAAATCAGTGGTGAACTCATGCCCCTGTATCCTCCTTGTGAAGTTTCTGCATCTGTATTTACTTATCATTTTGATACTGTTTGCAACTGTAACAGCTAGTGGTAGGGTGGCCTGCAAGGGGCATCGCAACTCTTTGGTCGTGTTTTCATCTAGGAAGTCATGTGTGTTTCCACTGTCAATGAGGACTATCACTCCCTTGTTCCCCACCATCCCCCTAATTTTGATTATTTTCTCTGATGGGCTACCTTCTAGGGCGTGTAAGGATAATTGCCCTCCTTCCTCTTCGTCAGCTCCATCTCCCGCCTTTTCTTGCTCCCCGGTTTCTTCTTCTTCTTCCTATTTCCCTTCCATCTGCACTAGCTATTTTCTACATTGATGTTCGGGTGCATATTTATCCCTGCATCTAATAAAGCACAACCCCATTTGGAGCTTCTGCTCCATTGTGAGAAGCTTCAAAGGAGCATGATTGAGGGGTGCTCGAGGTGCATAGGTCCCCTTTGTGATTGGTAAGTTGTTGCCCTTGAAATTTCCCCCTGCATCCCTTCAACATTATCTTGTACTTCTTAGCAAACGCTTCCCATGATAATTCATGCAAACAGGCCTTCTCAGCTGCCTGTCTTATTGAAGTCTGCCTTAGCTCATCACTCAATCCACTGATAAAGCTAAACATGGAATAATGCTCATCCAACATCGGGTGAGCTTGCCTTATTTTTGAATTAAGCTCCTTAAACCTTACTAGATACTCTTCCATTGTTCCTTCTTTCTTTTTCTTGTTAAATTCTTCCACAATATTAGTTAGGTTTCATTCCCCGAAACGAGTGCAAAATTCCTCTACAAATTCAGGCCATCTCCATTCTGTTCTTTGTTTGCTCCACCCTTGAAACCATGAATTTGCCACATCATTTAGATAGGCAGTTGTCATGTTTACCTTGTTCCCTTCCACTATTCAGTAGTGGTAAAAACAACATTCACATTGTCTATCTACCATCTGGGTTTATCCCCTTCAAACATCAGAATTTCAAGTCTCAACGTAGGAGGATTATTTTGGTTCGCCAGGGATCCTTGAAGAGACCCTTCAGCAGCATACTCCGTTCATTCATCAACTTCTGGTCGACCTCTTGGTTCGGTGAAGATGGGTGTTGCCATGGCTGATGGAGGGAAATCCATTAACAGGTTTGCGTTAGGCCTGTCAGGAAAACATGGCGAGGGTAGCACTCAGCTGTTGGCTCAACCCCGAGAATTCTTCCTAGAGGTTCCTCTCCATCATCGACACATCTGCTTAGATGTGGCTGACTTCTTCTTGGGTGTGTCGGATTCCTGCTTTGACCGTATCTCGCCTCTCGTCTACTTGTTCACGGTTCTGTCGAAGGCCCAATTCCAAGGCATCCAACCTCGATTCCAACTATTTCATCCGTGTGCCTTCTTCTATCCTCCTCTCGGTTGCTCACCTTGTCTCCTCCTTCGTTGGTTGGAATCCTACCCAACTCGATCAGTTGGTGTTCAAGTTGTTCGCTTGGACTACTTGATTCACCGCCTTCAATTCTACCCTCCTTCATTGGTCGGCATCCTACCCAACTCGATTGGTCAATATTTCCGATTAGGGTGGTGTCCAATTTGCTCGCTCGGAATTTTGTCCCAGGCCGATGATCACCTTGCTCTAATACCAATTGTAAGCGTCTTAGAGCTGGCAAGAGGTATTTTAGGATTTTGATGAGAGAATCCTAAGGGAATCCCCCCGCGGGGGGGGGGGGGGAGTAATAGAATTTGGAGAGAGAAATCAGATTGTTTTTCATTCATGCCTGGTCGCTAGGGCCATAGTACATATATATAACCATTTGGTTGCTGATCTTCTGGAATGTACACCAGGAGATGCTAGCTAATAATTGCCTAGGTACAACTCCTACCAACTTACAAAATTTTGTGGGCTATCCTACCCTTGGGAATGTGACAGTGTGATCTTAAAGAGAGCTCCAGTGAAAGCCCTTAGTTTCCTATTCCCTAGGCCACCACTCAACATAGGTATGGAAGTTTTATTCCAAGTAACTAGATGATACTTGAATTTATCACCTACCCTACGAAAACTCTTTGTAATTTCTCCAACATCTTTGCAACATAGGCCTAGAAATGAACATAAGTGTGTGGGGGATATATAAATTGTGTTCTTACTAAGTGTGGTCCTCCCCCATTTTACTATATTTTCCAATAGGTTAGTATAGTTTTGCACCTTTCTATCACGACCTTAAGGATATAATAGTAGTTGTATATTAGATGTATTTCTTTTTTGTTGTACTTTGCTGCTGTAGCAATTTGTACCCTTGTATTGTGACTGAAAGAATAGAAAAACCTATAAATAGGCTAGATCAGTTAGAGAATAGTCATTGTTAAATGATAATCTGAATTCAAGTCTTCTCTCTCTACAATTCTCTCTGTCTTTTCTCCCTCTCGGTTCTCTCTATGATTTCTCTCTATTCTGTCTGAATTCTCCCCCCCCCTCTCTCTCTCTCTCTCTTGATTTCTCTCAATTTTTACCAATTTCCACTCAAAACCCTAGGTTAAACCTAGGTTCCTGACACTTTCTATCACACTGTAGCCATACCAAACAACCTTGGAGTTAAAGCAGGAACCTATATAAAGCCCTAGATGCCTAGTTCGTTTGGAACCCATTTTTTGTAATCCAACGTCTTAGCTAAACTAATGCTATTAACTACCGTTCCTTTTACCAAATTGATTCTTATATCTGACACAACCTTAAAATGAAAGTGTACTTCTAAGAAACCTCTAATCACTCTCCCAAACTTGCAAAAACACGATGGTATTATTTGTAAAGAGCAGGTCAAAATATCTTGGTGATTAAACTAATTTTGTTCCCCACCTGAACCCCCTTGGCTAGGCTAGACTCTTTTCTATAATAGGTTGACTAATGCTTGCACAACCTTGATAAACAAAAAGGAAGAGAGAGGATTCATAGTACCAATCTCTTGATTTATTGATGCGGGCCTTTCTTTTGTGGCCTTTTTTTAGTTTATTTTTTTTATTAGAGAAAATCCTGGTTGTTTTAAGTCCAAAATGGTAGTTATGCCTCTTTATGATGATTTAGAAAGAAAAGAGGAAAGTTCTTCTTCAACTGTGGGATTGTTGTGCTTTAGATGAATTTATGTGGGTTTGGTTGCTGTAACTGATCTCTTAGGCCTTTTAGAAGCGGATAGAAAAAAGGTGTGCATCATGGTCGATTCTTTATTACTTGTAGGGAGAGATCATAATGTAAATTCAGTCTTACTGCATGTTTGATAGAGATTAGCATAGTAACCCCCCCCCCCCACTTCTTTTTGTTGACAGTACTTAAAAGTTCCAAAAATTATTTCTTAATACCTATTCCCTTTCCTGGTCTCCCCCCCCCCCACCCAACCCAAAACAAAAAAAGAAAAAAATCTGCAAGTTGCGTAATCCTCAGATGTTGATGTCCTACAACCTCAGTGCTGCTGGCCTTCAATTCAAAGCATTAACCAACTATCTTTCCTTCACACACACATTCATACTCTCTCTCCCCGCCCTGGGGGGAGGTATTGAAAGGACCTTTTTTCTTGTTCCAAATCAAACCCTGATCATAAATCAGGCCACCACTAATAATCTCTCAGGGCCCAACTCAAAGTCTATGTCAATGTGCCACAGAATGACAATTGTTATGTGTTTGCATTGAGTCTAGCCTAGAAGGAATCAGTGGAGTCGGATTGATATTCAAGCGGCAGTTTAGTTAGTTAGTTTTGTGTCAAACGGTAACTTAATGTATGATGGGTATATTAGGCAATTGACTAGTTAAAATCCTTGTATTGTCCACCCAAATGTCTATAAATATAAGGCATAGGGCAATTGCTTGGCATCGATCTTTCTACATTTATGAGTGCTGTGAATTGAGAGGAAAGACTAGATTTCAGATAGCCTTTGTAATCTCATTGTGTTTGTACTCGTGTGTGAGGGATACTTGTACTGGTTTCATTCAAGATTCTAGTGGATTGCTCTTGGAATCAAGAGGCTGGATGTAGGATCATATTTGATGATCTGAACCAGGATATATTGCTGTGTTCTCGTGTGGTTTGCATGTCTCTTCTCTTATTTTTAATTCTGTTATTGTTGTGTTTTCTGTTTTGGGATTAAACCATGTGTGTGACTGAAATTGGCAAAGAATGAGTGAATTCCAGTGCTCCTGATTTCACAACAATTTTGTGGATTACAGACTTTTGAAACTTGGTGAGCTTGGAATTTGATGAATAGTGAGCCATGAAATGAGAAAGGAGCCTGGAAAAATCCCCATGTGTTGGTCACCAATCCATATATTTTAAATTTCTAGTATGTTCCACTTGAGCAGAAACCCCTTTTACCAATAACTGAGGTGTTGCTAACCTATTTTGGCCATATAAAAAAAAGTAACATCTCCTGTTAACATGTTATGTCTACCTGGATTATACTTGTATGCATATGGATCTGTTATTTTTATTGTTCCCCATAGCTACTGTTACAATTTACAAAGTCCACGGTGAATTCAATATGTTTAAAGGAGAAAATGGGGGAAGATTTGGTGGCATTTGTTGGATGCTAGAATTTTTTAATTTTCTTGAAATTAGTTATGGAGACGGGACCCTTGGTAGCAATGGTAAGGTTGTTCCTTTGTGACTGAAATGTTATGTGTGAGTTATGGAAACAACCTCTTTGTTGTTCAAAGGTAAGGCTGCGTTCAAATGATCCTTCATCAACCTTTGCAAAGTGGGAAACCTCGTGCACAGGGGACACCCTTGAAATTAATTACATAACATGCATTAATTTTGTTAGGGCTTTTTTATGGTATTGTTCTAATAAATTGGAAGCATGCATCTAGTTGAAATGCGCCATCCTTCTCGAACAGACTTATCCACTATCTACTAGCTTAGAGTTTGGTCAAACTGCATCAAATGCTTTGCTTGAGCTAATAATTTTCGGTCACCATCAATGGAACTTATTTTTATTTATATGAACCACATCTAAATAACTGTCATAGGATTTTACATTACATGTGTCACTTCTTGTATTTGTATTGCTTTATTATTAGCATATGCAGTTCTAATCCTAAAATGTAACACATATACAGGCACACACACATCTCCCCCCCCCCCCGGCCGGGGCCTTTTTTGCATGCATTTTGAACTTTTCATTTAATTTAGAAGTTTTACACCTGATGCTAGGTAATGGCCATGCAAGGCAAACAAGTCTCTATTTTGAAGGTTTTATTATGCATAAGCTAAAGTGTGAGACTTTTTGGTGAAGCTTATGATATGCATAAGTAATTCATCTGGGCCTTTATGTGATTATTTCTGTTTATTGATTTATTTTTGTTATTAGGAAAATGAATATCTCACCCCTTGGCTCCCGCTCCCCAAGTTGGCACCTTGCTGTTGGCAAAAATATTAGTGTTCTTGTTATTAACATATGCTTGCCTCAATGATTATTGCAGGCTACAAAACATAATTTTGTTTATTCCCTTGGCTATGTGATGGAAAAATTTAGCATGTATGTGAATCTTGAGTGTGGTTTTTTTTATGCCTGGTGGGAATGGTATTTCAAATCATTTATATATTATGCTTTGTCATTTTTTGCTCTACTCTTAAAGCATCAAGTGAATGTATTGCTTGTGTTGCATCTTATTATGTGCTGTTATTTCTGTAACACTGTTTATCATTGGACATTGTTTGCTCAAAGTCTGCTACTTCTGATTCTGAGATTTTGTGGCAGTCGTTTCTTGCAATGCAGAGGTCCATTTGCAAAAAGAAGACATCAACTAGTAGATTCTACTGTAGTTTCAGAGATAAGAAGATGCCTTGATGAAGGTGTTGAATTCCAAGGCACTTTGTTAAATTTTAGGAAAGATGGAACTCCATTGATGAATAGGCTGCGAGTGACACCTATATACGGGGATGATGAAACAATTACTCATTTTATTGGTATCCAGTTCTTCTCTGAAGCAAATCTTGATCTGGGTCCACTTCCTGGATCTTCAGTGAAGGAGTCTGCGAGGACATCTGACCGGTTCCATTCCAGTCTTTCCTCATACAGGCCAATGGTGGATGTGAACTTCTGTATTGCTCGTGGGACTTGTGGAATTCTGCAATTGAGTGATGAGGTCCTGTCTCTCAAGATTCTTTCACGGTTGACTCCAAGAGACATTGCATCTGTGGCCTCTGTAAGCAGGAGACTCTATGAGTTGACAAAGAATGAGGATCTTTGGAGAATGGTCTGTCAAAATGCTTGGGGTAGTGAAACAACTCGCGTTTTAGAAACGGTCCCTGGAGCAAAGAGGCTTGGGTGGGGTCGACTGGCAAGAGAACTCACTACACTTGAAGCAGCAGCCTGGAGGAAGGTAACTGTTGGAGGTGCTGTTGAACCCTCTCGTTGCAACTTTAGTGCTTGTGCTGTTGGGAATCGGGTGGTTCTTTTTGGTGGGGAGGGGGTCAACATGCAACCAATGAATGACACGTTTGTATTGGACTTAAACTCTAGCAACCCAGAGTGGCAACATGTCAAAGTAAGCTCTCCACCACCTGGCCGTTGGGGTCACACACTTTCTTGTGTGAATGGATCTCATTTGGTTTTATTTGGAGGTTGTGGAAGGGAAGGTTTACTTAATGATGTCTTTCTGTTGGATTTGGATGCCAAGCAGCCAACTTGGCGTGAAATCTCCAGTTTGGCCCCTCCACTTCCACGATCATGGCACAGCTCTTGTACGCTTGACGGGACTAAATTGATTGTTTCAGGTGGTTGTGCAGATTCTGGTGTGCTGCTTAGTGACACTTTTCTGCTTGATCTCTCAATGGAGAAGCCGATCTGGAGAGAGATACCAGTGGCATGGACCCCACCTTCTCGCTTAGGTCACACATTATCTGTTTATGGTGGTAGGAAAATTTTGATGTTTGGGGGGCTTGCTAAGAGTGGTCCTCTCCGCTTCCGTTCGAGTGATGTCTTCACAATGGATCTTAGTGAGGAGGAACCTTGTTGGAGATGTGTAACAGGGAGTGCAATGCCTGGTGCTGGAAATCCAGGTGGCATAGCTCCTCCTCCCAGGCTTGATCATGTGGCTGTGAGTCTTCCTGGTGGCAGAATACTGGTATTTGGTGGATCCGTGGCTGGTCTTCACTCAGCCTCGCAGCTTTATATCCTAGATCCAACTGAGGAGAAGCCTACTTGGAGAATTCTAAATGTACCTGGACGACCTCCAAGATTTGCTTGGGGACACAGTACATGTGTTGTTGGCGGGACAAGGGCCATAGTTCTTGGTGGTCAAACTGGAGAGGAGTGGATGCTAAGTGAACTCCATGAGCTATCTTTGGCGAGTTCTGCAATCTGACATGGGAGAGAGAGATGGAATAACTAGCTCTTTTGCAAGGAATGACACGGATGCCTCAGTTAGTAGAACAGTCTTGGTTAGTCAATTTGCGGAGAATTTCCATTATTTGAAGATGCATGACAAAACCTGTCTATAGATGGTTCTCTTGTATGAGTGACTGCCTCGAGTGCATGTTCTTGTATGAGGTACCTCTGGCTTGCAATATGTTAAACATTTCCGAGTGATTTTCATTGGGGTTTGATTTTGTGGGGTTTCCGTTGACCTGCCCTAGGAAACACATCCGATCATTCCCCCATTTCTAGGTCATAGTAACACTCCAACATATGGGTAGGTAATGGTATATGTAGGTTTAGTTTCAGTATTGCTAGTAAGCCATGTGATATGTTTAGGTTCTATGGGTTGAACCCTACTATATTAAATGCTCCCTCCCCTTTCTCCAGAAAAAGAAAACAAAGAAAAAAGGAAAAAAATAGAGAAGAATGGTGAAAAAAAATTCTGGTTCCTGTGTGTACATAACAAGTTATGAATTTATTGCATCTTTTACATGTACTGAAGTAGCTACTTACCATGTATTGGACATGGTGCTGTCCAACCATTTGGTCAAAATCTTGTTTTCCTGCCCAGTGTGGTTGTCTGGCTGGGGATGAAACTGTTCTTTCTAACCACCTCTCTCTCTCTCTCTCTCTCTCTCTCTATATATATATATATATGAGTTTCTCTCTTGTTATGTGCTTGTTTCCCACTTTGGTACAATCTTTATTTTGCTGTAAAATTTTGGATGTTGCTATTGCAATAGCCCTTTTCTGGTGTCCATTCTGGAGGAAGCTTGACAAGTTTTATTTGTTTTGTTCCTTGGCTGGGTAATCAAGAAAATTGACGTTGCTGAAGTTTGATGCCTAGAATGGGATTAGGAATTATGTTGTATTACTTTTTTTCTTTTTTCCATCTCAATATAGTTTTCAACTGTTGTTTGAGTCGTAAATTTCGTGTACTTTCTTTTGTGCTCTTTATATCTGCAAATGGAGTGGGAACCAATTGAGTGTCATGGCTAAAGATGGATTGGTGAATGGCAATGAAGTATTGTGACTTGTGATTGTGGTCTTGGGGAAACGCTGCTGGATTGTTGTGTTCTGGGTTAAAGTGGTTGTGGGTTTGCTCCCTTACTGCTGGGTAGAAAGCCTGTAGAAGTTGCAGCCGCACTTGGTGGTGCCCTGGCGGTGGCTGGAGTGGTACCTGTGGGCGTTGGTGGTTGGGAGGTGGTTCTGGTGCGCTGGTGGCTGGCGAGGGGTGGGCGGCGACATAACTAACTATTAAGATATGCTTTTGACCAAGATTAGAATATGTAGGGGTGAATTTGAAAATTCACCGCTCAGTCCACTGTTTCTGGTCAAAAGAAATTTAGCCGTCCTCGTTAAGCGGAACTCGCTTTTATGGTCTGAGTCAGGTAAAGTTAGGTGATTTTGGATTTGGTGTGGTGATGTGAAATGGGTGGAGTCTGGTTAGATATTGGCCTCAAGGGAGTCTGAATTTGATCTCTTTTTAACACAAAACTGAATCCAATTCAGCTACCGAGTTCACCTAGAATGGATCGAGTTAGGTTGGTCTGTCAGGCCTTAACAAGTCCAGCTCAATAACGGCCTGTTGGGTTGACTTTAAAACAGTTAAAAAATATTTTTTAAAATTATATTCATTTAATTAATATTTAAGACAAAAATAATTTTAAAAATGTAAATTCTACTTGGGAAATAAAATTTTAGAATGTAAAAGTTAAAAAGTTTGAAAATTAGAATTATAAATGGTTCACAATTTCACACTCTCAAAAAGAAATCTATTGTTTCTTTTCAAATTGGTTAGATGTAGATGTGATGATTTATTTCACGGGTGAGATTTTTGGTTGTGCCTGGAAAAAGAATAGAAGGAGCATTTAACTCTTTCATAAAGTATTATTAAATTTTATAAATATTTAAGATTTATAAAATTATTTCATATTTTGAATTTGAACTCCAAAGATATATATATTTATTTAATTTATAATTGTTAAAGTAATTATGTCTTTTTTGCATATGGCATATAAATTTTCTTGAAATAAAGTGTAGAATTAATGTGAAATATAAATCATTTGGGATTTATTGGTTGTTATTGTGAATTTGTGTTTATATAATTTTTAAAGTAGTAATATTATTAAATTAAATATTAACAATTCAAATTTAAAATTGTATTATTAATATCTTTTTTATAAAATTAAAATTCAACCGAGCATAATGGGCCAAGATCACAAGCTATGCCTATAAGACCACTAGTTTAAAAATGTTGAGCTTTCCTCAATCTTATATAATTGATTAGTTGTGTTATATAGTAATGAATAAAATTGAGTCAATATATAATTGATTAGTTGTGTTATATAGTAATGAATAAAATTGGGCTTGTCAAAATATTGAGTAGAACCAATAGTAAGGACTTGTTTAATTTGAGAACAACATGATTAAGCTGTGTTAAAATCAAATTGACTTGAAATTGAGACACTTGTGAAGTTTTTATTGACTTATTTTAACTTAGAAATAATACAAATTATGATTAAAAGAATTTGTGTCAAATCGACTCAACTTGAAATTGACATGATTTGAAGGTCATCATGTTAGATTTGCGATGATTTTGCTTAACAAAAAATTCATTAAATAGATTTATCATATTAAAATTAAGATAACAATTTAATTCGATTAAGTTAGGTAAAATACAAATATCTAATAGTTAAAAATGTTCATATTTTTAAATTTTAATTTTTTATAATATTGATATTGTTATTAATATATTGACTATTTATTATTAATCAAACATTTTCATCCAATTAGTGTTATAATGGTGTTGATTTATTAATCAAATTTTCATTCAATTCATCCTTTTATTAATACTATTGCGAAATAATATTCTTACTATTTATAATATAATATATATTTAGAGTTACCTTTTTGGTCTTTTGTGCCGAATGACGAAAGTTTGGGCGAGAATTTTAAATTTTGAATGTGAAAAATATAATAATTTAGGCCTTTATGTGTAAAAATTTTAGGTAAAAAGAGGCGACTTTAGGAAAGATAAGAAGTAAAGTTAGAAGAATAAATATAAAACGGAGCCAAAGCCATAGCCGAAGACAAAGCCCATCTGCTGCTTCACACTCTACTTACTGTCTACATCTCCTCTCCCTCTCTCTCTCTCTCTCTCTCTCTCTCTCAATTGAGTATTCTAGTTGCTAATTTGCTGCAATTCGCTGGTTTGAAATGCCGATCAGCACCAAAGATTCAACGCCGCCCCCTACGATCGGGAAGATCGGGCCGTACACTGTTTTCGTCACTCCTCCGGCGACCCCTACCACTCCCAAAAAAGCCCCAACCTTCTCTTCACCGCCAGCCCAAAAGGTCTCGTCGCCGGTGACTCCGCCGCCGGCGATGGTCCAGCCTCCGCCGCAGCAGTTCCCCAAGGCGGCGGCTGGCCCCTCTCCGTCCGATGGCTCTGTGTTGGGGTTCTTCCGCGACGTCGTCGTCAAGGTTCAGAAAGGTAACGCCTTTGATCTGAAATCTTGTTCTTCGTCTCTTTGTTTGGCTTCAAAAGTTACTTTTTGACCAAAATTCTCCTCCATCTTCAGGTATTGGAGCAAAAATGATTTTGTTTTTCTTTTTCTTGTTTATGCAATTTTCTATACATCCAAACAGAACCCTGCTTACCCCCTTTGAAAGTATATTTGCATAACTTCATTTTATTTGTGTTTCCTTGAATGGTCGTGTGTTCTCTTTTGTAGCTCATTCGAGCTTGGATGAGTATGTGGCGCATTGGTTTGGGTTGAATCAGTCAAAGTATCAATGGGCGCTGGATGATTATTATGAAACCAAGGGAGCGGTGAGCTTTTGAGCAAATCATTTTCCTTGGACTCATTTCTGAAAATTTATGGATAAACCTTGCGTTTGACTGTTTGGTGACAGTGCTCATGGGCTTCTCATTTTTATTTCGTTTAAAATGATTCTTCTATTATCTATATATGCTTGATAGTTATTTTTTCTGGTTCGGTTTGTTTTCTTCATTGTTTTTTGAGGGGAAAATATGCAGGTGTAAAAAATATTTGAAGTAAGCTTTTCATTCTACCTAATAAATTAGGATTGAAAAAAAAAAGTTTACTTTCTTATCATTATCATTCTCTTTTGTTTTGACCTTATTGAACCTGTGCAGTTGTTGCTAGGTTCAAATTGAGGCAGTCAATTATGTTTCTTGTCTTACTTTTTTGGTTTTTTCCTGCTGCACTTATCTGCATAATTATACTTGTTCTTAGTTGTAGCAAATGAAATGCTACTTCCCCACTGACTGTATGTGCATGCTGACTTTTTTTCTCCTTTGGGTGGGTGGTAGCATTGTAGAAGCATGATATCTAAGTTAACTGCCAGCATTAGAAGCTAATGTATTACTAATTGGTATGCATTTCCAAAACATGGTGCACCTTTGTTCCAAAACAATGAATTTAGTGATCCCATCCCAATAATTTTTTTTTTCCCATATTTATTCTTCTAATGTTTGAGAACAGAACAAAGTGGAAATCCTCTATTCTTATTCTTATCTAGGGGTGTCGAGCCAAAAAAGGGAGGGTTACATCCAGTTAGCTTGATAGAGGAAAAGAAAGGTAAGACAGAGATAAGATAAGGGTAGAGAGATTTTAGATTATGGATTAGAGAGTTTTGGTTTGAAAAAGTTTAAGAGCTATAGAGTGGGGGAAAAAGAGACAACTTCTATGTAAATATGCTTTTGTAATTAATCGAGAAACAAAACCAATAAACTAGATTGTGTTATTTCATGGATTTCTAAATGATGGTAAAAGGAAGCCATAAATTATCTTGAATTCTAATAATAAATTAGTAATCCATACAAGTTTATTGCTATAATAACATATTTTCTTCATGTGGAATATTATGTGAGAGTGAGTGAGACATTCTCATTCCAAATATCAGAGCAATCAGCTTTTTGGATATCCCTGATTGGGTTATCATTCTACTTGTCACTCTGTTTTTTATAATTATGCTTGTTTATTGTTGTCTGGTTCCCTCTAGCTTCAATTAACTTAATTGATTTTTAATAATAGACTTATCAACTTTACTGTGATGTAAGTAGTTTGATTTTATGAATAGTAAGTTTGTAAAGTGCAAATTACACTTGGGGATTTGGGTGCATGGGCCACCTTGAACTAAGTGGTATTTTGTCGTTTTCATGTAAGAAATTGGCTCCATAATTGATTTTCTATACCATTCTTGTGAGATGGAACAAAGATATCTTCATATTTTTTTCCTTTGGAAATTGAGCCTCAATTGAGAAAGATTGTGCGTGCATTACCTTACCAATGAACCGTTGCTATGAGGACATTGGTGGGGCACACTTGCTCTCACCAGCAATGCTGTGCTTCCTAGTGCTTTGGTTGAATTTTAAGGATGGTCTCAGCACCTAAATTGAGATGTGAAAACACTTTCCTTGCCATTAAGGACACTTGTGGTTCCTCAATTCGATGGATAGAATTATTTTCTCAAGCTCTCCACTAGCTATGCCATGAATGCTTATTGTGAGGTGCTCCAATGGGTCTCCCTTTTTCACACAGAGCACTCAAACTCAGCATATATGATCTCTAACTGTGAGATGGCACAACAACTTAAGCTGAGACTGGAGTTAAGCATCTCCCTTTGTGTGGTATCTTAGAGTTAAAAGGTTAATGAGTCTGCTCACACCTTCCTCCCTTAGAGGGTCCTTAGTCTTAACATGTTACAAGAGACAACTAATTACTAGAAGAACATGACATGGCCCATCCAACTTACATGCATTGCCAAGTTAAAATGGTGCTGCGACCACTACTGCATCTGACCAACTAAGGTCACCGTTCTACGATATGTAGGCCATGGTAAATTGCTTTTATCCATTGGACATTGGCTTTCTGATATGAACTTCTAGTAAACCTAAGGGTGCTTAGACCATTATTGATAAGTCACGCACAACATTCAACCCCGTATTTCAAAAATACAACCATATTAAGTTGGAGTAGCAACCAGGCATTTTCTATACCAGTTTGTATTGAGAAATTTTTTGTTTAAAAAATAATTTATAAATAATGTGATAAGTATATCTCATATCCTTCTTCTTCTTGTTTTCTTTTTTTTTTTTTAATTGTGTTATGTTCTCATACAAAAGGTGAGCTTTCTATTTCAAACTATTTGGAATATATGAATTCTACCTATGCCTCTGCATGCCTAATGTTTTGTTTTGATGTGACCAGTGGCTAGGATAAAGGAGCAAGGTTCTTTAGGTGGTTGGGAGCCAGTGTAAAATTTTGTCAAATCCCTTCTGATCACTGACTCTAAGAATACCTACATCTATGGTTTAACTGAAATTTTGGTCCTTGACTCAGTATAATATTTAGAGAAGATAAACCTATCCAACCCCAACTAGTTGAGAATGTTTGGTTTAACTGAGTTGTTCTACCCGCCGGAAGTTTGTTGCGGGCTGCAGTGGGCATACATAAATGTGCGTGTCCGGTTGTGTATGTGGGAGTCAGGGCAAGTAACGAGAAAGATTAGTTGGGGAGGCCGATGTCATGGTCACAATTGAGAGTGCAGTTGCTGTTCTAACAAAGCACAGTAAGTTGCTTTTTCACGGTTGGGATGAAGGTGTATGCAGATTTGTGGATAGCTAGGCCTGTATGCTTTCCATATTTTACAAATGACATGATTGAACTGCTTGATGTTAAGAAGACAGTCAAAGAATTAGAAAACAAGAACTTATGACCTGAAACTGACTGATGGTAAGAAGACAGTAAAAGAATTAGGAAACAAGGGCTTGCTTATGAAGTTTTCTGATTCAAGTTAGATAGAAGTCCTTGCAATGTTTGTTTTTTTTGGATTTCACACATTTACATATGAAAATTTACCATGACCTCGTCTTATTGTGGTTGAAAGAATAGATCTGAACATCTTGAAGCTGAAGTCATCTCTTTGTTCACTGGCTTGTGTAAATTTTACATTTATGATTGCTAAACATCCCTGGAATATGTTTACAGGATCATGTAGAGGCAAAAGCTGGAGACATATCTGGCAGAGTGTAGATCTCTATAACATATTTGTTGCAGGTAACAGAGGTTTCTAACTGCAATTTTCATGTTTGCCCTTAGCCGAGATGCTCCAGTGGAGTTTCTTAAACTTGGGAACTAACTTTGTGCAGGAACTTTTGTGAAGGGCATGCCGAGACTCGTTGTGGATCCTTAATCCATGTCCCCAAAAATCCTAACTAGCCACAGTGTTTTCTGAGTAGGGTTTATCTTCTGGTTGTTGCTCTTCTCTAGGAATGATGTTGAGGAGCTAACAGTCAAAATCTGCGCTAGGCTATGAGCCCTTTAATCACATAAATCTCTTTTCTTTTTGTTTGGTATTTTGTCTTTTAGGTAGTTGTTTGTTGAGCGAACCGTTGGGTATAGATTATAGTGATTATTATCTGAGCAGCAAACATTCTGCTTGAATGGTGGTTGTTATTTGTTAATGCAATTTTCATTTTATCTCCAGTGAGTGGTTGTTAATGCATCATATTCCTAGAATGTAACTGGGGCATTCCATGGCCGTTGATCTTAACCTAGTGGACTCCACAACCTAGCCCTAATGCCAACATTGTGAAATGCTATTTTGTAACATTGGCTTCTTCTTGGTCTTCATTAGACAACCCGCCCGTTCTGATTATGTAACTAGTTTACTGAGACGAAATTCAAAAATCGAAGACTATAAAGTCCTGGTCAAAATTTCTAGTCAACTCTTCCTTTTGCATGGAAATTTGGGTGACACGTAATGGACCCAGATGGGAGCTAATTGGGTGATACTCCGAAGCAGTTAGGCTGACCCAAATGGGAACTAAATGCGTGTTTTATTTTCAAACCCTTAATAATTCGATAACTGTTCGTCATGAGTGTCATTTTTTATTAAAAATAAAAGCTATTCGCAATCTAAATGCAGGACAAGGGAAGGGTAAATTTTGGAATTATAAACTATATGGATGGGTTTAGCCGTCGATTATCCCAAGTTTCTTAATTGGGAAGAATATGGGTAACTGTCTGCCGCCTGCCGGCTGGCCCGGAGGTCAACTTTCTCCCTAGGATCAAAACATCAAATACGCGGTTTTGAGTATATTCACAGCACCAACCCAAAAGATTCATCAGTAGCCTTCCAATTATTTGCAAGAAGGCCTTGAAAGATGGCAGGGAAACAAAAATGATCGACATCCCAGATCAGATCACCCCGGTTTGTAGCTCAATCTCCTCTAGTTTGTAGGGTTTCATGCTTTCCGCAGAGTTTTCTTCCGAGTGATGGCAAGCGAAGAAGAGGCAAGAAGACGCGGGCCCTTATATCGATTAGGTTTCCTTGGGATATTGCGTAAGTTCCATTTCAAATTTCTTTCAGACTTGTTTCTCAGTTCATTTCAATGGAATGTTTGATGATTCAGCTTAATTTCCTCTCGAATTGCAGTGTTTTTACTTGCGCACGTCACCGTCATAGTGGTAGTTTGTTGGAGAAGAGGTCGGGCGAGGAGAAGAACGAGCGCGTGCCCGA
Organism: Diospyros kaki; assembly: GCA_036245055.1. NCBI lineage: Eukaryota > Viridiplantae > Streptophyta > Magnoliopsida > Ericales > Ebenaceae > Diospyros > Diospyros kaki. The sequence goes on from BSEG01000003.1 coordinate 34,901,505, forward strand.
CCATGGCGATGGCCAAATTCCTCGACGACATGGAACTTGAAAAGCCAATCCGATTCACCTCCCAACAGCTCCGAACGGCCACAAACAACTTCAGCGACCTCCTCGGCTCCGGCGGCTTCGGTTCGGTCTACAAGGGGACTTTAAAGAACGGAATGGCCGTGGCGGTGAAGGTTCTGAACGGCGAATTATCCAACAAGAGAATCGAAGAACAGTTCATGGCGGAGGTGAGCACGCTGGGGAGAATCCACCACTTCAATCTGGTGCGGCTCCATGGATTCTGCTTCGAGAGGAGTCTCCGAGCTCTGGTCTACGAGTTCATGGCGAACGGCTCCCTGGACAGGTACCTCTTCCGGGAAAACAAGGTCCTGGAATTCGAGCAGCTCCACGAGATCGCCGTCGGCACGGCGAGAGGCATCGCTTACTTGCACGAAGAGTGCCAGCAACGGATCGTCCACTACGATATCAAGCCGGGTAACATTCTTCTCGACAGCAAGTTCTCCCCCAAAGTCGCCGATTTCGGGCTTGCCAAGCTCTGCAACAGGTAGGGGTGGTGAGCTTTCTGATTAGGATAATGATTATTAGGCTGATTGAATCGGCCTCCTGATTAACTTGGCTCTTATATTTACCAAGAAAAGGGTATTTGAATCGTCAATGCTACAAAAGAAAGAAATAAACTCTACTCTACTCAAGCTTTAAGATAAAAATTTACCAAAATCATAGATAAATGCTACTTAAAGTTGAGATCACTAAAGTACTAGAAAAAACTAATCAAGGATTAAGAACAATTGAATTGATAAATACATACAAAATAATTTGGATTATCATCATCAACGACAGGGACAGTACTCATATAACGATGACCGGCGGGAGGGGGACTCCCGGCTACGCGGCGCCGGAGCTGTGGATGCCGCGGCCGATCACCCACAAGTGCGACGTTTACAGCTTCGGGATGCTGCTGTTCGAGATCATCGGCCGGAGGAGGAACCTGGACATCAACCTTCCGGAGAGCCAGGAGTGGTTTCCGAAGTGGGTATGGAAGAAGTTCGAGAGGGGGGAAATGGCGGAGATGATGATAGTCTGTGGGATCGAGGAGAAGGACAGGGAAATGGCGGAGAAGATGGCGAAGACGGCGCTGTGGTGCGTGCAGTACCGGCCGGAGGGGCGGCCGCTGATAAGCACGGCGGTGAAGATGTTGGAGGACGCTATTGAGATTCCGGCGCCGGGCAACCCGTTTCCCTTCTTCGCCGAGGGTCCGGCGTGTCCATTCCCGAGAACATCATTGTCTTGGTCTGGTTCGTCTGGCACAGTGAGAAGCTCTACTGTTTGCCCGACCATGAGTAAATACGAAATTGAAATAGCCTCCAACTGAACTAGGAGCCCCAAGAAAAGAAAAGAAAAGAAAAGAAGCTTTTGCTCATTGTCATGTCAAAAATCGACTTTACTGTCCTAATTACTGAAAAAGAAAAACAAAAGCTTCTTCCAGCCATTATATATACTAATAGACTGTCTGTGTGCACATTGAGTAAATTATGGGTTAAATTATGAGTAAATTAAATGCAACTTACATTATTATTTATTTACTGTCGGTGCGAGAGACATAATTATTATCATGGACCCATGGTGAAGACTTAAGAAGAAGAATGCGAATAATAATCAGTGGCACACTCACATGTTATTAATTAATTCATATTTATTTAAACACTGTCACTGAAACAGTTGCCCTTACGTCGTCTAGCACCAAATCCGGTGGCAGCGCAGTTTGGCGGTTTCAATGATTCTGCGTGCGCCAAGCAGTGTCAAAGAAATCTATAAAATAAGGATGGTGGGGGTTGCCGAAGCTAGGTATAATCCCACCGACATCTCTCTCCTTCTTCCGCAACCACTTCTAGTCATCTTCGAGATTTCATTTAGGGTTCCGACTTCACCTTTTTGCTTCGAGAACCAGTGACAGGAGCATGTCTGCGGGAACCTTCTCACTCCAAGTTGCTGGATCAAGCTATCTTGGCTTGAAATACGACCGATCAAAGGTTTTTACGGCCAAGGATTCAGTTGCGTGGACCAGGAAAACTGTTTCCAATGGCTCCAGAACTCATTGCATGAAGGTAAGACATATAATTCCGAGCTAGCGATGATTTGTGTTGAATGTATTTCTGCCGTTTTCTGCTCAATTAGCAGAGTCCGAACGATCTGTTCGCGGATCTTTTTGCATTTTGACGGATGGATCTCGAAAATTAACAGACGTGGAATCCGATTGAGAACAAGAAGTTCGAGACGCTCTCCTATCTTCCGCCTCTCTCGGATGAATCGATCGCCAAGGAGGTTGATTACATGCTCAAGAAGGGATGGATCCCCTGCCTCGAGTTTGATGCGGTAAGACAATCCAATGAACAGTAGAACCACACCACCACCACCACCACCATATTACTTTTACATTTTTTAGCTCTCAAATCTTTTGTATACATGATAATATATATAGTGTTCTAGGCTTAACCATGATAAATTTAATTATTAATGCCCGACCATGTCTTTTCCAAATGCTTTAGTCTTGATCATGATAAATTGGCCTGGAATTGACTCTTATTGAGCAAAGAAAAAAAAATTATGATAACTTGCATTTCGGTAGATTTTATCATCACCAATGGAGGGATGAGCCTCATCATAAATTAATCTGTCAATTTTTATTTATTGGAATGTATGTTACTATCTGTATGGAATGATGTTAGTTGATTAGTTAATAAGAAAAATCACTCTCTTATGAATTATACTTACTAAGATTTGTGAGCAAATCATTCTGGTTGCCAGCATATTTTAGGCCTAAAAAAACCCTGCAAGTCTCCTTTTCACAACTTATTTAGCTCTACCTATATAGTATATAGGATGTGATACTGCTGTTTCTGTAATTTCTCTCTTTTTTAAAAAAAAAAAATTGTTCCTTTATTTTTCAGGTGGGGCGTGTGCATAGAGAGAACAGCAGAATGCCAGGATACTATGATGGGAGGTACTGGACACTGTGGAAGTTGCCAATGTTCGCATGCAATGACTCTTCTCAGGTCCTCAATGAGATCCAAGAGTGCAAGAAAGCTTACCCAAATGCTTACATTCGCTGCTTGGCTTTTGACAACAAGCAACACCGTCAGAGCATGGCCTTTGTCATCCAAAAACCCACCTCCACCTCCTAAGTGCCTCTGCACTTTGCTCCCGTGTCTTCAAAGTCGACTTACACAGTCAACTGCTGGATGAAATGAAACCCTAGTCCCAACATAGCACACGGGGGATGCCAAGGCTCGCATTAATGATCGTCTCCATCATGTGTTGAGATTGTAAGTTGTCCTTAATTTTGATGATCGATAAAATCATAAACTCTCTCTAGTTTGTGGTATTTTTGGAAGATGATAGCTGGTGCTTCTGTTCTATGCAAGCCTCTTGGATTTTGAGTGTGTAAATAGTTTTAGGATGAGTGCGTATGGTTATGGCATAGAAGAATGAATGGTTTGCTTTCTTTTTAGCTGCTGTATGTATGCTTCTTCATGAAACTTTGCCAGTGTCCTTTTTGGTGTTCAACATTCCTTCTTCGCCCGAAGTTTTATGTGGCATTTTATTTTGATATTAGCGGATGCTCTCAAATTTAGGAATGTGAAATTTGCAAAAATAGGACTTTTGGCAAGAAAATAATGAAAAATAGGGCACTTTAATTTTTTTTTTTTGTAAAACTAAGTCTTTTGGAATAGACAAGGACAAAAATACCCTTGTCCTTTTCTTTCTCATCAATTCATTGTACTCTTCCGTTTTTTTTTTTTTGTAAAACTAAGTCTTTTGGAATAGACAAGGACAAAAATACCCTTGTCCTTTTCTTTCTCATCAATTCATTGTACTCTTCCGTTATTAATCTTCATTCTTCACACCATCACCATTCATCACCACATATAATGGAAGGCGTCATCGGAGTTAGCTTCTCTTAAAGACACGAAAAGTCACGGGATTCAAATAACTTTCACCCCTGTTGGATCTTTGATCCAAAATGCAAACTTTTACGCAAGTGGGGATGTTCTTTGTTGTTAATATCTTTAATCCATACATAACACTTAAAGTGGAGTGTCCCATAAAAGTGAAGAACAAGTTGTAGAAAATTAATGCTACTTTATATGTTTTATCCACTTTGTAATAGAAATTATTTTATATTTCTTCCTCGTTGATTAATTTGTTGAGAAAATTTTCAAAGTCCATCACACACAACGATTGTGCGTCTTGCTTTCTCCACTTAAACTACTATTCTATTCTATTTTTTTTATTTCTTCACCTTCTGGAAGTTCTCCATCATACAAACATAAAAGGTTGTCCAAAAATATCAATTTAAAGATATCGGTGCAAAGATATCGTTGTAAATATCTATCGTAAAATACAATTGCCTAAAGATATCGACTGTAGGTATTTGTTATTATCAATTTATTAAATATATATCAATAATAATAAAAATTGTACAGAAACATGAAATGATTTATGTTACAAAATGGAAGTAGCATTAATTTTTTGTAACTTGTTCTTCACTTTTAGAAGACACTCCACTTTAATTGTTATGTATAGATCAAAGATATTAACAACAATAAAAATCTCTGCTTACGTAAAAGTTCACATTTTGGACTAAAAATCTAATAGCAGTTAAAGCTATTTGAGTCTCGTAGCTTTTCGTGTCTTTAGGAGAAGCTAACTCCGATGACGTCTTCCATTGTATGTAGTGATGAACGATAGTGGTGTGAAGGAATGAGGATTAAAAATAAAAAATAAATTGATAAGAAAGAAATGGAGAAAGGTATTTTTATCCTTGTCTATTTTAAAAGTTCTAGTTAGTCTTATTTTTGCAAATTTCCCTTAGGAATTCATAAAATTGACTTGTGTTGGGAGTCATCCTCCGGAGCAACCAACCCGATCACAATGCCAATTGAATATCAAGCTTATTTGATGATGGGTTCATCCATGGGCTGGCCTGAGGGGGCTGAAACCCAACCCTAAGTGGTTTCATCTGGTCGGCCAGTTTTGGACTTGGACATGAACCAACTCAATGCAGTTAGTTGTCTTGATTTGGTATAGTTCGCAAGCCTACCTAAAATTGAGGAGGGGACCACCCCTAGCCATCTTTGGCAGCACGTTTAGACTCCCCAAGGCTACATGTAAAACGAGGCAAATTAACCAATGTCGACAAAATATGGGCGAGGGAGCCCGACAGACAGATAGAGAAAATATTTTTTAAAAATTTATAATTATAAATAAATATATTGAGATAGATATTTCATATGCTTTAGCATATGTCTTGTTTTAGTGTATTATATAAATAAATATACCTCACTTCATTTTATTTTTTATAAATAAAATTATATAAAACCTAATAAAAAAAATACAAAATTTACATAAAACCAAATTAATACCCAAACCCAAACCCAACTCGTTATTTAGCCTTAAACTAGGAGTCTCGTCTCGCGGTGAAGCGACTCTTCACTTTCTAAGAGATTCAATTACTTGTCAGCGTCTAATTTTGGTGCCATTGCCCACGCGGCAACAGCTGATTAGTGTCCGAACCACAAGTGGGCTATAGTGAACCTGACAGGACAAGACCAGCATCTGCACAGCATATACCTTAGCATTCCCCCCACCCCCCAAATATAGAGCACTTCTGAAAACGGCATCTCTTCCCTTTTGTTTTCAGAGTTTTTATTTCTTTCGGAACAACACATAAAACATGATTTACTCGTATCCTAATTATTTGTCTTTTTCATTTAGGCCTCGTTTGTTTGTAGAAAAATATTTTTTTGAGAAAAAATAGTGTAAAACGTGTTTAGCATCGTCCTTTTCAATTAGCCATGTTTGAATTTTCTATTCTAATGTTTACTTGTGATTTAACATTTTTTTAAAAAAAATTATTTTTAGTATTTTAACATTTGTTGCGATAGAATAAAGAGAAAGAAAGCCAAACCGAGAAAGTGAGAATTAACAAAAAGAGAGAGAGAGAGAGAGCCAAACAACTAGATGATGACAACAACGAGTCGAAGCAAGTGCATGATAGTGTTGAGTTATGGTTTTGAAAAATGACTTTTCCTTTTGTAGATGGATAGTCATTTTCTTTAAATTACCTAATTTTAAAAAATAGATTTCTTGTTAATTAAAAAATATTTTCAATTGACTTGTGTGCTTTCTTACTCCCAAATACTAAAAAATATATATATATATTTGACAAAATATATTTTTTAATCCTTGTACTTATAAATTTTTTTCATTTAGGATACTCAAACTTTTTATTATTTCAAAGATACCCCTAAATTTGTAATTTTGATTCAATTGCACATCTAAATCTTTTGTTGTTTCAATTATACTTTTAGAAAAAAAATGTTATATTCATAAATAAATTTGACAAATAATTTTTATAAATTAACATGACACACGTAAAATTCATAATAACTTTACTCAAAATCTTAATTTTAGATAAAATTATTATAAATTTAAGAATTATTTATCAAATTTATTTATAAGTATAACATTTGTATGACTAATTTGGCCAATTTACGCAAAATTGGTGGATTTTGACTGAATTATTATATGCATTTGTTATCCTTTTTGCTGAATCAAATCAGCATGGTGATTGATTCGCGATTCAACAAAGTCTAATTGTAATAACTATGAAATAGGATGAAAAACTTATTATATAAAAAACAGAGGTGATGCGTGAAACAAGAAAGGAGGATTCACAACTACTCTTCTTCTATAAGGAGAGGGAGAGGGAGAGGGAGAGCTATTCTTCAAAGGATTCACCAACTCCTCTCGTCTTGTTGGCCGACCCCCCCTTACTCATCATCATCATCATCTTATGCTGCTCCCTCCCTCTATCGTCTGTCTATTCACCGCTACCCTTCCTCTCCCCCTCACGCTCTTCATTTACCACTCACTCTCTTTGACTAAATCACACTAAAGCTCACAAAATTTTTGTGTTATTTTTAATTTGATCATTAAATTTTAACTTTTTATAAAGTAATAATAAAATTTTAAAATATTTTATAATGTGATTATTAAAATAATTTTTTGATGACTTCTAGTCGAAATTGCTGACGTAGCGATGATGTGGTACTGACGTGACGATGATATAACCATTGTCACGTCAATAATTTTGATAAAAATTATTTAAAAACTACTTTAGTGATCATATTATAAAATATTTTAAAATTTTATTATTATTTTATAAAAAATTAAAGTTTTGTAATCAAATTAAAAAGAGCGTCAAAATTTTACAACTTTTAGTATGATTTATCCCACTTTGAAGGGTTAAGGATTAAGGGGTTTTTTAAACCAATCAATCACAATACAATACAGTACATTTTGAAAACTTAAACTGGATTGGATCCAAGAGACAATAATTTCATTTCTCAGCCTCACTCTACTCTTAGTTACTAAGATTGGGTCCCTCCTCATACGGTCATAGATGAAAAAAAAAAATGGTTAATTCTATCAAGATTCCATACAGTTTATATAAATTTTGCATTTTACATCCCTTGATTTTTCAATTTTTTAAATAATATTAAAAATAGAAAGAATCTTCAACCCAAGGCCTAATGATTTAAGTTTAATTTGATGAGAATTTTTTATTATTTAAATTTAGTATTTGAGACTTATTATAATAAGTAAAAAAGAATAAATTTGATAACGCCATTAAACTTCAAGTTAAGAGAGAAGGGAAGGGAAGGGAAATAGGAAAAAGAAAAAGAAAAAGAGCGGCCTTAAGTGTAACCACGGTTGAGTTGGTGGTAGGTGGGTTTGACTGGTGTGGTTAGGCAGGCAGGTGTTGGCGTTGGCGATGGCGTTGGGTTTTGATAATAAAGCCCCCAACCTCTGTCTCCTCCTCCCGTCCTCCGAACAGTCCCTCCGGCTCTTTCTTCAACCATACCAACCCCTCTCTCTCTCGACCATCTCTCTTCTTGCTATTCTCGCCGCCGGCGCATCCTCGGCGATATCGTCACGGCACCGGAATGCAATCAAGCTCGGTGAAAGTATCGCCGCTCGATCTCGTAACCGCGATTCTCAAGGGGCGTAGTGGCAGCATGGACCATTCGGACGCCGCCGAGACGTCGCCGTTGCGGGCTCTGGTAGAGAATCCCGACCTGTTGGTGATACTGACGACGGCGGTGGCGGTGCTGATCGGCTTCCTTCTGGTGCTGGTGTGGAGGCGGTCATCCTCTGCGAAGAAGGTAAAGGCGGTGTCGCCACCGATGCCGGTGATTGTGAAGCCGGACCCTGAGGCGGAAGAAGACGACGGCAAGAAGAAGGTCACTATCTTATTTGGCACTCAGACCGGGACCGCCGAAGGTTTTGCTAAGGTAGGTCGGTTACCATTTCGACAACTTCGATTGGATCGCGCATATATGAACTTGTTAGAATTTGTGTATAGTTTGGTTGCTCAACTGATTTTTAATCACTTTTGTTGTTTAGTCTGAATTTGTTGTCCTTTTGTTGCTTGAGTAATCGGATTACTGCTTTTTCAGGCACTTGCTGAGGAAGCAAAAGCGAGATATGAAAAGGCCAGCTTTAGAGCAGTAGATTTGGTGACGTATCTCTGATTTTTATTTAATTTCTCTTTTTCTTCATTTTTCGTTCCGCAATTTGTAGTTCCAAATATAATATTATGTTTTGTTATTTTGGTGCAATAGTTTCTAAAAGTCTCGTCAGCGTTGCTGACTTGCTGTTTGTTTATTTTTGTTTTTTATGGGGGGGTTGGCTTGGTGGTTTGGTTATTTACGTTAATGTTTTATCGACTGGATTGTTCTCAGGATGACTATGCTGCGGATGATGAACAGTATGAGGAGAAGTTGAAGAAAGAGAGTTATGCGTTTTTCTTTTTAGCTACGTGAGTTTCTATTTCTACTTGCCTCTTAGTCACGTTCATATATTTACATTCATATCTTATTGTTTGTTTGTGGTTATGTAATTAATTTATATGTTTTTTTGTTTGTTTGTGTTGTAGATATGGGGATGGTGAGCCAACTGACAATGCTGCAAGGTTCTATAAATGGTTTACAGAGGTTATTTTTGGTTGATTTCAGTGCGTATTTTTGCTTCTTTAGAAAGTGAATTTTCTGGTCGGCTCATTTCATCGTTTTGTATGATATTCTGTAGGGTAACGACAGAGGGGAATGGCTTCAGAATCTTACATACGGAGTGTTTGGCCTCGGGAACAGGCAATATGAACATTTCAACAAGGTCTAAAATAAATTTCTATTCAAACTTTTGATCAAGATCTGAACCCTTGTTGGCAACAAGTATGTGCTTATTGGCCAAGCTTTAAAGTCCTTATTCTTTGGGTTACAGATAGCAAAGGTCGTGGATGAACAGCTTGCAGAGCAGGGTACGTTGTTGTTTATTGTTTGGCCCTCCATTACTGACCTTGTATGTCAAATTTGGGAATTTAGAAATGTTGAAAATTTTGATCTCAATGTTTACTGGAACTTATATACGTTAACCGGTCGACTTGAAATGGTTTCTTAATATGGCAATGTTATCAGGATGACTGTTCATTTTTGCTTCTGTTGAAAATTGTCAATCCTCTTGATAGTGGTCTACTTTTCATAATTTATTTAATAACCTTAGCATTTATGGTATTTGGCATTTACTATTTAGTCCTAGTAATGCATATTATTGCATTCCAGTAAATATGTGGATAGTCATGAGATTCTAGCTGTAGATACTAATTGTATCTTCAGTTAAAAGGAACTTGGTACCAGTTTGATCTTTGATGCCTTTTGGTAGGTCCAATGGATATGACAACATATTGTCTTGTAATTTCAGTAAATTGCCTCATTTTATGCCTTGACTCAATTCTTTTTCCTCGTCGGTTTATGAAAATTGTCGGGTTTCAACTCAGTTGAGTTGTTTCAAGAAAGTTACTATAGTAAATTATGTTACAGCTTGCAACTCTAGAGGTGTGGAAGCATTTGCCAGGAAAGTACCTGTATTCGTATTGATGTGTGATACCGTATTGGTGGGGTGTGATATGTTTGTTATTAGCAATCTGCTAGTTGAGGTATGATTTTATAATGGCAAATAAGTAAAGAGGGGAAAGGTTAAGCGTTTCAATGTCAACGTAGAACTTGACTTTCCTCTGGGTGATCAGCACCGATATTCATTCAAATTGTGTTCGTTTTAACTTTATATGTGTTCCTTTCAATAACCATAATTGCATGATTATTTTCACCATTCGCAGGTGGGAAGCGGCTTGTTCCTGTGGGTCTTGGAGATGATGATCAATGCATTGAAGATGACTTTGCTGCCTGGTACTGTGAACAAGAATCATTACCTGGAACTTGTAGCGCCCACTGTTTACTACTTTACTGCTAAAAATCCGAAATGTAGAAACAAATGGTAGTGATCTCTTGACTGTTTCAAATGTAGGCGGGAGTTGGTGTGGCCCGAGTTGGATCAGTTGCTTAGGGATGAGGATGGTGCAACTATTGCAACTCCTTACACTGCTGCTGTGTTGGAATATCGTGTTGTTTTTCACGACCACATAGATGCATCCCTATTGGACGACAACTTAATTAAGGCAAATGGTCATGCTGTTCATGACGCTCAACATCCATGCAGGTAAACCTAATATTTGAAACTTGTCTTGGCATACGTAGTTATCAGTGTTTTCTTTCTTTAACCTAACAAACAATTGTCTTCGGGTTAAGGGCTAATGTGGCTGCGAGAAAGGAGCTGCATACTTCAGCCTCTGATCGTTCTTGCACCCATCTGGAATTTGATATTTCTGGAACCGGACTTGTGTAAGTTGCAATCTGATTCACTTAATTGTGAACATAAATTTTTACCAGGCTAACAACAATTTTGTTAATATATAGCTTCTCCTAGATATCAGCTAGCCTTTCAACATCAAATGATTGGATGAGAAAGTTCTGCAAGTTACTATTATATCAACCATTTTTGTTTATATTTATCTGCTTCCATTCTCCACAGATATGAAACCGGCGACCATGTCGGTGTATATTGTGAGAATCTGATTGAAACCGTTGAAGAAGGTGAAAGGTTATTGAATTTGTCACCAGATACTTATTTCTCCATTCACACTGACAAAGAGGATGGCACGCCTCTTAGTGGCAGTTCTTTGCCACCTCCTTTTCCTCCCTGCACTCTAAGAACTGCACTGACTCGATATGCAGATCTTCTGAGCTCTCCCAAGAAGGTAGTTCTGTTATTTCTCTGAACTTATAGCTCATAAAAATATCTATATGGCGACTGGTAAAGTAATTTATTTGACTTTGTCCTCCAGTCAGCCTTACTTGCCCTGGCAGCCTCTGCTTCGGATCCAAGCGAAGCTGAGCGATTGAGACATCTTGCATCTCCTGGTGGCAAGGTTTGTATCCTTTTGTTCCAAGTTCATGCCAAACTGGTTCCTTTATTATACTTATCGTGTGTGTGTGTGTGTGTGTGTTTCTCTTTGTTCTGCAGGATGAATATGTGCAATGGGTAGTTGCAAGTCAGAGAAGCCTCCTTGAGGTCATGGCAGAGTTCCCATCGGCCAAGCCTTCACTTGGAGTTTTCTTTGCTGCAGTTGCACCACGACTGCAGCCTAGATACTATTCAATTTCATCCTCCCCGAGGTGAGTACATCTCTCTCGCTCTGAGAACTGGAGGTTAAGTTTATTACTGATTCTATACTAGGGGTTGACCGTGTAGTGCTCCTAAGAATCGTTGCATGCCATGGTCTTTTCATAAGTATAATAAAGACTTCAAACCATGCACCACAAGAATGATCTTTCTGAATCCTGTTTTAAAGTCTGCTCGTTCTACTTGGACTGGATGTTATAGTTAGGTGATAATTCATCTAATGTACCCATTTGCCAGATGGAGGTATTTGTGGAGAACGAATGGGTATAAGTTTTGGGAAGCTTTGCCTGATGGTCTGAGTTAGTAGGATAGTGAACAAAAATTGTGGAGCCATAGATCTTAAGGAGGTGGTCTAGATTGCTATTTTCAATTTTAAGAGGCGGATAAGATCCTCATAGGTTTTGGGAAAGTTCCTTGACATATCACAGTGAAAGTAAGTTGGTTGCCTGTAAATACCATTTTATTTTCCTTTTTTTAACCTTAAAAGGAATATTAGTGCTTGTAACTTCTTTGTGCTCTCATGGTATGCTGTGTCTTACAGTCTGCAATTATGTTCTGCAGGATGTTTCCATCCAGAATTCATGTTACTTGTGCACTAGTTTATGAGAAAACACCAACAGGACGAATTTACAAAGGAGTGTGTTCAACTTGGATGAAGGTAATGCTCTTCAAATTTTTGAGGGGGTCATGTCCTAAAGACTCGACTAATTTTTCAGTCTCGTTAGAGTAAACAATGAAAGGGGAACATGCCAGTGAGACAAAATATTGGTTCCTACTTGGCAAAAAGAAAAAATTGTTCCTGGAAGGAATATGTTATATGGGTGATCATATTTTCTAAATTGTCATGTGGACTTCGCATGTTGCAGAAATGAAGTACCAACTTTTACATATACAAGGCATCTAATCTGACTAGATTAGTGCAAGATTTCAATGTTCAGAATCTCCTAAAGCATTTTATATTTTATGGTCTCATTCCAGAATGCAGTGCCACTGGAGGAAAGCCATGATTGCTCCTGGGCACCCATTTTTGTTCGGCAATCTAACTTTAAACTTCCTACCGACACTAAATTGCCTATTATCATGATTGGTCCTGGCACCGGATTGGCTCCTTTTAGGGGTTTCCTACAGGTTTGAACTCTGGAGATCATCTAAATTATGTTCTTGCAACAGAAGAGTATTGAAATTAATATGGCTATCATATTTCAGGAAAGGTTAGCTTTGCAAGAATCTGGAACCAAGTTGGGGCCCGCTATCTTATTTTTTGGATGCAGGAACAGGAAAATGGCAAGTGATTTACCAAGTTTGATAGCTCCATTATGAATAATGTAGTTACAATTATTTTGATCGAATGCATTCCATCTTCCCAGGATTTCATATATGAGGATGAACTGAACCAATTTGTTGGAAGGGGTGTGATTTCTGAGCTGATTGTTGCTTTTTCACGCGAGGGACCCACTAAAGAATATGTTCAACATAAGATGACAGAGAGAGTACGACACCTAGCTCACCCATCACTCTTCTTATGAGAGAGGATTTTAGAAGTTTTATACCAATGATTATTTTGAGATGGAAAAGAATGTTATTTTTGTTCTCTGTTTTGGTGTTTACAGGCTTCAGATGTCTGGAAAATTATCTCCGAAGGAGGGTATATTTATGTTTGTGGTGATGCCAAAGGCATGGCCAGAGATGTCCACCGAACACTCCACTCAATTGTCCAAGAGCAGGTATGGTCACACAGATCGGATTATGTTAGAACCATTTGTATAGGTGTATAATATAATGTGTCACCGTCCACCTACCTATTTTAAAGGAAGGTTCTTGTGTAGATGCAATCAATCATGCATGCTTTTCATGGTTGGTTAGGGTGCATGCCTGCGCGCGTGTGTGTGTGTGTGTGTGTGAGAGAGAGAGAGAGAGAGAGAGAGAGAGAGAGAGAGAGCTGTTTTCTAGATCAGGAGCCCGAGCTGAGATATCTGTTTTCTATTTGTCCAGTGCTATGGTTTTCAAGGGGCTAAGTAAAAAATTGTGAAACCTAACAAATTTTGTGACTGATCTCAATAATTCAGGGATCCATGGACAGCTCCAAGGCTGAGGGCATGGTTAAGAACCTGCAAATGAGCGGGCGGTACTTGCGTGATGTGTGGTAATTTTTCCATGCTACTCGAGCCTTCAAAAATGGAGGGAGAGAAGTAGTATGTAAATCATATTGCCAGGCCAGCATTCTGGGATTTTGAGGAAGCACGGAGGTGAAGTAGAAAGTCCATTCATCTACCATTGCCATTCTTCAATAGAAACACGTGCCTTTGTTATGGTCACAGTTGTTGATGTGATTCATTTTTATGGTCTGGTCTCAATGATTTTTTGGTTCATGTATTTATGTAAACAAACACATTATGAGTGATAGCAATAATTTGGAGTACAGTTAATGGATCATCTTTACTCTAGAAAATGGGCACATGGTGTAGAATTACACCAGCACAAAAAATGGCTTGAGAGTAAAGGAAATTTTTTTGTTGTCTTGTGCTATGAATTTAATTTTGTTATATTTATTTTGAATAATACAAGGTGGACTGATTTTTAATTCTCCATTAATTCTAATTCTGTAATTCATTGCCGAAATATGGTAGGGAAACCATGATCTAGTGAGAGCATTTCATACATTCAAGAAATTAGAGGAGTTCATTTGTAGGTTTTAATTTTATATCTATTTTAGAATTTGAGAACTCTTCTATAATTTCATCATTTTTTTAATATATTTGGTTTTAATTCCAGAATTAATACTTAAGGAAGGTAATATTGATTTGCTTGAGATAATTACAAAAACTACTCTCGACTAGTATGAAAATACGAGCACCCACTAAGTTTAATACCATGTTGCAATTAACCCCAATATTCAGGAACTCCCTTATATTTAGAAGGCTCCCCTTCCCCTTCTCCCCCACCCCTTTATCTGGCGGACGAACCATTGCCACTAACTGCCTCTATTACATTCCTCTTCTTCTTTGTGCAACTACTGCATCCATGGCAGCCAAACAACCTATTTGCAACTGTCAGCACTGTGTTTGTCGCCACCAACTGCCTGTGCTCGTCATGCATGACGTAACTTCTTTTTCTCTCTTTCTCTAGATCAAACCCTCTACTATCATAGGAACCTGAAAGAATGTGTTCAAATTGAACCTAGACGAAGGGGAAAAAGGTTCGAATGGTTCAAATCAAACCCCCTGCATTTGGGTTCAAACCCAGATCTATCAATTGAGAGAGAGAGAAGGGGGGTGTCCATTGCAAATTTGAACCTCATTTGGCGTTCATCCCTCATTCTCTTTAATGATAGTCGTAAGCCACCAATGACCCTTAGTTTTATTTTTCTTTATTCTAAAATCAGGAGAGAAGGGAGAGAGAATAAAGGGTAAAAAATGATTTTTTGTCATATTGTTTAACAGTAAGGGAGATTATTGCTATTTTTCAAATTTCAAGGGTGATTCTTGCAATTTCACCAAACCTCGGGGGTGTTCTTTGTAATTTACCCTAGTTTTTAATGAATGGTTTCTTCTAAATCTAATTTTAAAAATGTTTGTACAAGTAACATTATACGGTATATTTCTAAAAACTTGAAGCATTTGATGCATTAAAAGCCTATAAACCAAAGGTAGAGAAACATGGAGAAGATATCAAAATTGCAAGTTAGATTTAAAAAGGACCACCAAACAAGAATTTCACAAACTGCTAGCTTTATAGGCATCTCATTTGATGAACAAATAATTGACACAAAAATGAACTTTCTTTTCCCATGAAGAAAAAAATTCCTTATCTTAAATCTCACGGGATATCATCTCGGCTACACGAATCTTAAACTATTAAGCATCTTCATATTCTCTGTGAGGTCATTATATTATATGTTATGTTTAAGAGTTTCACATTAAGTTTTGTTTTTTTTTTTCTTTCTCCCTCTTTTGTTACAAATTTCCTCCACTAAAATCAAATATTGTAGTACCTATTCCAAAAGCATTCATATATACTTAAGCATCTAAAATTAGAACAACTAGTCCATAAGATTTTCTATAAGAAGATTGAATGACAACTGAACTACAGTACAATAACAGTAGAATAAAACTAACATCCCTTTTGACATCTCTGGAGAGTCGCCCATCATTTAAACATCTAAGAATGCATTCTGAAAATAATCTAATCAACGTTCAGTTTAAAACTCCTCAGCAATCAATAAATGCAACAATCCATAGTTGACATACCATATTTGCTGATATGCAATCTAACTTGCTGCCATCTCAAATGGAGGCAAACCCCAATCACTAGGGTTGAAATCAAGAAGGGAGTTTAGAACTTGGTCTGCAGCACCATGGAACGAGCTATCAAGCCTAGGGTCTGGCACCATAACTGCCAACCTGATGGTACATGTGACAAAAGAATTAGCAAAAACAAGAACTTAAAGAGGATAAGTTCATAATCAGGAATCAAGAAGAATGGTTTTGACTAGAAAATGCATGTTTATCTCCAAAAAACAACATTATTCAAGCATCAAATGCAAAGAACAACAAGAAAAGAAAAGGAAAAAGTATGAGATCCCACAGGTAAACAATAATCAGATTGGAGGAGGTTCCATCTGAAATATTCTCAATTAACTACATGCAGCTTCAGCCGTTCTCACTCAAGAATGTTCTACACTGTGAATGGAATTGTATCAAATTGACAATATTGAAACAGATCAACAAGGACAATGTGGGGCATCAATAAAAGGAGGTCAATTAATGATCATCAAGCAACTTAACATACCATACCACCAGCTATTGTATTGAAGCTTGTAAGCCAGTGAGAAAAATATAATAGCTCAAGAGGACTGTTGGATGACATTCAACCCCACTAGCGGAAACTTCTCCATATGTGAAAGAAACTGAAGTTGGTAGTGTGCAAAAATAGATGTGGAAGTATCCAGAAAAATAGCCAAGTTTGTTGCATCACACAAGCAAATCAAGGAAAAATTCCGTGTCTAAGTAATCCCTCGTGCAACAGAAGGGAGTTTGATCATCTTGGGGGATGAGTTTTTGCTTGGAAAAGGGTAAATTTACTGAATTTATCATTAAAAAGTGCCAAGCTTGCACGGTCATCCGACCGCTTAATAGTCATGAAAGCTAAGTTGATTGCAAGACTAGACACAACTAGATGGGCCTAAATTATCATTTTATACTCCACGATGAACAATGAAAATCCTTCAGTTCCCATGGCTTCATCCTCATTCAAATGGTTTAAGCATAAGCATTTATTCTTTTCTGTTGTAAAATTTTTGCTGCCATTGTGGCACAAAAACAGAGTCTCTCTTTTCTCCATAACATTGTGTAACAAGGAAAAAGGAGTAGCCATTGAACCCAACTCTTAATCCTGCAAATTCCTCCTAAATTGAAGAGTCTATGCAGGCTTACCGGTAAGGAAGAGAAAGAGTTAGGTACCTCAACTTCCTCACCACTGGCAAGCTCAAAGGGTAAGGATTGGACACACTATTTTGATGCTGTCCAACCAAAAGCTCACTCTATTATCAACCTTACCTTTAAAAAGATGAGCATGGTAAAACATCCCACATATTCAGTATACACCTTCAAACCCCAAACAGCACCCACCCCAACAACCCCTCATTTTGTCCCCACCACCCGGATGAACATAGAGTCCCTCTCCAACCTGATGTTTCATAACCAGTTACCTAGGAAGGCCTCATCAGATCGAAAAAAGTCATGAATGTAATGAATGCAGTGAAGATGATTAAGTTCTCTGCCATCGTCGGCCACTGCCCATCTCCGGTCATCTCCTTTAACTTCGTCCCCCATCGCCACAGTCACAACTGCAACTGTCACCGTTGCCATCGAAAGGATAACTGACAACAGTCACGACGGACAAAGCAAAGCGTCGCAGAACGGAGATTGATGGGGAAGACAAAAGGGTTTGCAGCACAAAACCTGAACAACCATCGCAGTTGTTGGAGAAGATGAAAGGGCGCATCACAGCACCGCACTCCAGCATCAAGATGTAGGCAGTTGGTCGCAAGCCAAGGGCCAACCAGAGAAGACAAAAAAGACTTTATAAAGCAGCAGCAAACTTGCCCACGATTTGTTGGTCATCGGACGACATCTCTGTTGAAGTGAGTAGATTGAGGAATCTTAAACGAGCCCCCACATCACCAAAGTTAGGGTTTTACAAAGAAGCAAGCAGCTATTTGACGCACTGCTAGAAAACTGGAATCGAAAATAAACCGACAATCTCCTGCTGCTCAAGGAAATAGGAGAAGTGGAAGATAAATGCCTTCTGTAGTCTTTAGAAGACCGACACACACTCACTTACTCTCTGCAATCTAGCCCTCAAGATCTCACTGTCATTCCCCTCATTAAGAGCACACAATCCCCCGATAGAAATATAGTAACTAGGAATAGAAAATAGCAATTAACACACCAAATTTATCCTGGTTCAATCTCATAAATGAGACCTACATCCAGACTGCCTTAGGCTTGAGAAATCTCCACTATCTTGACAATCTTTACAGCTATTACATGAACTAGAAAAGTCTTCTCTACTTCCCGAGTCTAAAACCCTAGACTACCAAGAGAAGAACACCCCAAGAGAAGTACAAAACTCTCAGCCTAGCTCACCCGCACACCCTTACAAGATATTCCGAGATTTCACCACACAATACCGAGTTTTCCCAGCCTCTATTTATAAAGGATAGGGGCGGGCAGGGCAATTACAACCAACTGCCCTAACTGACCGAAAAACAACTAACTACTAGACATTTAAATAACAGAAGGGAAAACCATTACAACAAGAAAAAAAACTTATGCTAACAGATTCTATACAAGAAATTAAACCTAAGTACATAAACTAATCTAACACAAATGTCTTCACAATTCTCCACCCATTTGAATTAGATTTTCTGTACTTTAGCTTCCTGCACAGTTGCTCCATCTTCAATCTGATCTGGAATAAGATCCAGCTGCTTGATATGTTGCTGAAGCTTTGAAACTGGAACAGCTTGGGTGAATATATCTGTAGCATTATTTTCTCCTGCAACTTTGATTAGATTCACAAGTTTATTTTCAATGATGTCCCTAATGAAATGGTATCTAATGTCTATGTGTTTTGTCCTCTCATGGTGAGCCTGGTTCTTTGATAAATGTATAGCACTTTGACTATCACACATCAAAGTGACTTTAACCTCTAAACCTAGAAGCTCTCCTACTAGCCCCTTAAGCCAAATAGCCTCTTTAATTGCATCAGCAACAGCTATGTATTCTGCCTCAGTAGTGGATAAAGCTACCACATGTTGGAGGCTAGACTTCCAACTAATAGAGGAATTCCACAACTTAAAAATATAACCGGTTGTGGACCTACATTTATCAAGGTCTGCAGCGTAATCTGCATCTAAGAAGCCTAGAATACTAGGTTTTTCTCCTATTTTGGCTCCACCATAGGACAACACATTTTTGCTGGTGCCCCTTAGATATCTAAGCATCTATTTTACAGCCATCCAATGGGATCTACCTGGGTTTGCCATGAAGCGGCTAACTACACTCATTGCATGAGCTAGGTCGGGCCGGGTACAAACCATTCCATACATCAGGCTGCCTACAGCATTTGAGTATGGAATCTTCTCCATTTCTCTCATTTCTTCCTCATTTTTAGGGGACTGTTTTGAGGATAATTTGAAGTAGGGGGCAAATGGCACACTCACTGGTTTTGAAACAGCCATACCAAACCTAGTTAGCAACTTTTCTATATATGATTTTTGAGATAGAAATAATTTTCTATGCTGCCTATCCCTAGAGATTTCCATCCCTAGAATCTTCCTAGCCTCACCTAGCTCCTTCATTTCAAATTCAGCCTTTAGTTTCTGCTTTAGTTGTTGGATTTCTTTATGGGATTGACTTGCAATAAGCATGTCATCCACATAGAGCAGTAAGTATATTGAAATGCTAGGGGATATGTGCTTAAGATACACACAACAATCATAGGAACATCTTGAATATCCTTGGCTTATCATAACAGTATCAAATCGACGATACCATTGTCTAGGAGATTGTTTGAGCCCATAGAGAGACTTTTTGAGCAAACAAACTTTCTCCACCTTATCCTTAACTTCAAAGCCTCTAGGTTGGTTCATATATATCTTTTCTTCCAACTCTCCATGTAGGAAAGTTGTGGTAACATCCATCTGCTCCAATTTCAAGTCTAATTGGGCAGTGATGGCCAGCAAAACCCTAATTGATGTATGCCTTACAACTGGGGAGAAAACTTCATTGTAATCAACCCCTTGGACTTGGGTAAATCCTCTAGCAACTAACCTAGCTTTGAATCTAGGCTTAGAATTTACATCAGCTCCTTCTTTTATTTTGTAAAGCCATTTGCAGCTTACAATCCTCTTCCCTTTCGGTTTTTCTACCAGTTCCCAGGTTTGGTTTTTCATAAGAGAAGATATTTCTGATTTCATGGCTTCTATCCATTTTTTAGAATACTTAGAAGCTATAGCTTGGTCATAGGACTGGGCTCTTCATCAGAAATTTTGGAGGCACTATATAAAGCATAGGCTACTAAATCTGAGTAACCAAACCTAAGAGGTGGCCTGCGAACTCTAGGTTGCCCATCTCTAGCCACACTATACCTATTTGGGTTTAGCTAATCACCAATGCTGGAATCAACATCACTTTCAACTTCTTCTTCCTCATATTGAGATGTTTCAGCATCCTGATCTTCCTCTTGGACCTGGTCATTTAGGTCCAGAACTGGTTCAGGTTCTGAGTCATTTATTTCAGACTCTATACCTTGAATATCTACTTTCATAGAGTCGTTCTTCTCATCTAGATGCTTCTGGGTTTCATTTGAGCTTAGACTTATGGTAGATGACTCATCAAAAGTTACATCCCTAGAGATTATTGTCCTAGGTCCTTCTTGTTCAAGGTTCCATAGTTTGTATCCCTTCACACCGGTTGGATAACCTATAAAGAGACATTTCCTAGCCCTAGGTTCAAGCTTGCCTTGCTTCACATGAGCATAGGCTAAACACCCAAACACCCTAAGGTGGGCAAGATTTGCTTATGGCCTGTCCATTTCTCATAAGGAGTTTGCAGATCTATGGCTTTAGATGGGGTTCGATTTAGGATATGGGCTGCAGTAGAAACTGCTTCCCCCCAGAAAGTTTTTGGAAGGTGTGCATGGAATAACATGCATCTTACCCTCTCTAATATTGTCCGATTCATCCTCTCAGCCACCTTGTTTTGCTGGGGGTTTCCAGGGGCTGTTAGGTGCCTCATTATGCCATTTTCTTTGCACATTTCATTAAATTCCTTATTGCAGAATTCCAATCCATTATCTGTCCTAATGGTTTTAATTTTCTTGCCCATTTGAGTTTCTACCATTGTCTTCCAGTTTCTGAAGGTCCCATAAGTTTGATCTTTAGATTTTAGCACATAAACCCACAACATTCTCGAATAATCATCTATAATAGAAAAGAAGTATCTAGATCCTCCATGGGTTGGGGTTTGGGCTGGTCCCCACAGATCCGAGTGTATGTAATCTAAGGTGGACTTAGATGAGTGAATGACAGTCTTATTAAACCTAAGTTTTGCTGCCTTTCCATAGATGCAAGACTCACATTTGGATAAAACTGAGACTTGGTTATTTTCTAAGATCCCTTGTTTAGCTAACTCCTTGAGCCCTTGCTCACTTATATGTGACATCCTTAGATGCCACAATTTAGCCAAATCTTGGGATTTGCTACTTGCTGCTGCAGCCTCACCACTTAAGGTGGAGGCTTGCAGGATATATATGCCATTCTGCAATCTTGCTTTCATGCAGATCAGTGACCCTTTGGCCACTGTTATGGCTCCTGTCTCTCCTTTGAATTTTAGGCCATTTCTGTCTAATTCTCCAAGAGAAACCAAGTTTCTCTTGAGATCAGGCACATGCCTAACTGCTGAGAGAGTAAAAACCGAGCCATCATTCATCCTTAATCTCACATCTCCTACTCCTATAACCCTGCACTCATGGTCATTGCCCAGCAAGACCTTACCCCCATTAATTTCTCTATAGTTTTGCAGCCAATGCCTCCTAGGGGTCATGTGAAATGAACAACCCGAATCCATCACCCAACTATTACTTCCAGCTGTTTCTGTGACAGTCAAGGCCTCTGAACTGTCATATCCAAGGTCAGCTAAGTTTGCTCCACCATCTGATGTTTTCTTTTCAACCATGTCTTTCTTTCTTTTAGGGCAGTATCTTTTGATATGCCCTTCCTCCTGGCAGTAGTAACACTTAATAGGACCCTTTCCATTTCTAGACTTTGATCTAGACTTTCCCCTTTTTCCTTTTGAGTCCTTTTTGGTACTCCTAGACCTTACGGTTAGGGCATCACTGGGGGTGGTTTTTATTTCCATTTTTATTCTCAATTCCTTTGAGTTTAGGGATCCTATTACATCTTCTAACGATAGTTTGTCCCTACCGTGTTGCAGGATGTCTACAAAGTTTTCATAAGACTTAGGCAGTGAATAAAGAAGAACTAGGGCTCTATCTTCGTCCTCATAGTTTACTCCTATATTCTCTAAGTCAAGACATAGCTTATTGAATTCATCTAGATGCTCTTGAAGTTTCTGATTTTCTTGCATCTTATATGTGAAGAATTTGGCCTTTAAATACAGCCTACTGGATAAAGTCTTCTTTAAATAAAGAGACTCCAATTTCTTCCAGATTTCAGTGGCTGTTTTTAATTTTGAAACTTCTCGGAGAACTTTGTCTCCAAGACTCAAGATAAGCATACTGTATGCTTTCTTGTTTATTTCCTTATCCTCTAAAGATATGGTTTTAGGATCCTTACCTTCAGAGCTTCCCTCGGTAGTTACCTCTTGTTCAATTGCTTTTTCCAACCCTAGGCTGCACAGCAGGGCTTCCATTTTGATCCGCCAGAGGCCAAAATCGTTGCTGTCGTCGAACTTCTCCACATCATATCGAGTAGCCGATGAGGGTGCCATGATCGCCTACCAGAGCTGATTCTGGATTCTTGAGAATCTTGAAAATCTTGATAGATTTGCTGGAGCTTATCCCTGGAGCTCTGATACCAGATTTTAGTCTTTAGAAGACCGACACACACTCACTTACTCTCTGCAATCTAGCCCTCAAGATCTCACTGTCATTCCCCTCATTAAGAG
Source organism: Diospyros kaki (assembly GCA_036245055.1). NCBI lineage: Eukaryota > Viridiplantae > Streptophyta > Magnoliopsida > Ericales > Ebenaceae > Diospyros > Diospyros kaki. Next base: position 34,924,334 of record BSEG01000003.1, read on the forward strand.
CACACAATCCCCCAATAGAAATATAGTAACTAGGAATAGAAAATAGCAATTAACACACCAAATTTATCCTGGTTCAATCTCATAAATGAGACCTACATCCAAACTGCCTTAGGCTTGAGAAATCTCCACTATCTTGACAATCTTTACAGCTATTACATGAACTAGAAAAGTCTTCTCTACTTCCCGAGTCTAAAACCCTAGTCTACCAAGAGAAGAACACCCCAAGAGAAGTACAAAACTCTCAGCCTAGCTCACCCGCACACCCTTACAAGATATCCCGAGATTTCACCACACAATACCGAGTTTTCCCAGCCTCTATTTATAAAGGATAGGGGCGGGCAGGGCAGTTACAACCAACTGCCCTAACTGACCGAAAAACAACTAACTACTAGACATTTAAATAACAGAAGGGAAAACCATTACAACAAGAAAAAAAACTTATGCTAACAGATTCTATACAAGAAATTAAACCTAAGTACATAAACTAATCTAACACAAATGTCTTCACACCTTCTCCAGATTTGAGCAAATTGTTCTGAAAGTTGGTTCACAGATTTCCGTTTTATCAATTTGGGTAAAAACAAGTAGCAGCCAAGGGTCCAAAGTTGATTGAAGATGGGCTCAACCTCACAGTTTTAAAAAGTTTGCCTCCCACAGATGAGTTCAATCTCTCATCTACTTGAGACTTGGACAGGGGCATTGTAAACAACGGGTATGGCAAGTTGTCTTTATGTTTCTAGAGGTTGCTGCTTTAGCCTTTATGGTGGCTTCATCTTATTTTAGTTATAAGGGTTATTGCTTCAGCCCAAGTGTAAAAAGTATTGCAAGAGTTATTGTTTGATCCTGTGAAAAAGCATAGTATGGTTATAGCTAAGCCTATCAAAAATTACAGTTGTAAAAGAATAGTGCTCGCCTCTCATAAAAAGGCACTTAATAATAAATTTTATCCTCCACAAGATGGCATAAGAGAGTGCCACAAAAGAGAAAAATTCCAACCCTAGAGACTTAGCAAATCGGAGTAAATTTCATCCTCCACAAGATGGCACAAGAGAATGACATAAAGGAGAAGTATTTCGACCTTGAAGACACATTAAGTCGGAGTAAATTTCATCTTCCATGGGACAGAACAAGAAGTCTAAGATGCCGCAAATGAGAAGTATTTCGACATTGAGGACATAGTAGAGATATTGTCAAGTAAGACCTCTTAATTATCTAATATTTTAGTCATCTAATTAGATATTGGCAACAACTCAATATGTTCAAAGTGATCTAAATAGATAGACACTTCATAAAGAAAAATTGAAGGTGGACAAAAATCTATCAAAGATCCATTTTGAAGATATGAAGATCCAAATTGGGCTTCCCTAATATTTACAACCCAGTTTGAGGAGAGCATGTAGAAAATCATGTGATTACAATTTTGTATGTACGTGTATAGATATTTTTTTATCTCTAAGTGACAATTTTCTTTCCTTAATCGATTTAGTTTTTTCCTTCCTTAATCGACTCCATATGGGCAATTTCTCCCTTGTAATCTCTATATATGTATGTCCTATCAAATGAAAAAGTGAGAAGTTATTTATGTCCAAAAACTACATTTAGTATACTGGCTGCATCCAGCTCCTTGTACTCATCTTTTTCCAGAGGTAATTTAATGACAATGGACCTTGAGCTTGTGGCCCACCTTTAGCTAGTCCACCAAAACAAGACTTCACAGTGATTGTTGTTAGTTGTTACTTATGAGCCTTATGCAAGTTTTTTTTCCATCAAATTTTGAAAACAAGATGCGATCCAGCTCTTAAGAAATTTTGGAAGAAATTTCCTAATAAAGGTTATTCAAGACTAGACTTATATATATTGCTCAACAATAGTTGGGAAAGAAAATCTTAAACCTAGTTCCACATTATATAAACAACTACAATCACAAGACTTAATCCCACGAGGTGGGGTTGGTTCATAATTTCTAGATCTCTAATCATCTTTATCCATGTTTATATCTTCTGTAAGACTATTATATCCTATGTTATGTCTAAAGGTTCTCCACTAAATTTTCTTTGGTCTTTCTCTCTTGCTTTCACTACAAATTTCCTCCATTTCATCAACTTGCTTCACAAGTGCTTCTATCAATCTTCTTCTCATATATCCAAATCATCTTAATCAAAATTTCCTCACTGCACCTCTTTAAATAAATAATGGTGGAAAAAATAAATAAATAAAAGGGAGGCAAGGAAGTGCAAGCAACCATGGGAGGTTGCTGCTATGGTCATCCATGTGTGGGATAACAGTGGAACACATGTAACAGGCAAAAAATTCACAATCAAAAAAAATATATGCATACTATAATGAGGAAAATATAAAACCAAAAGCAAAGGACGGTAGTGTTACCATAGTATTCAATTGATTTTTTTCCTGTTCTCAAAAAAATATTCCAACTTTAAATAAAATAATAAACTAATGAGGTCATGAAATTAGAGACAAAACAACCACCACCATAATCACGAGCTTTAATCCCATTAGATGGGGTTAGTTACATGAATTCAAAACTTCTAGTCATCTCTATCCATAACCATATTCTTCGTAAGGCCATTATATCATATGTTATGTTTAAGGGTTTCCCACCAGATTTTCTTTAGTCTCTTTCTCTTTCTTTTGCTAGAAACTTCCTCCATTTCACCCACTGCCTTGTGGGTGCGCCTATTGGCCTTCTCACATATACAATGAAACTATAAATAATATGTACATGTGGAAAAAATAGTATTTAAATGGAATCACTTACATCCCAGCATTCTTAGCTGCAGAAACTCCAGCTGGTGCATCTTCAAAAACAAGAATATTTTTGGGATCTACTGGGCCACCCTGTTCAGCCAAAAATTATAAAATCATTTTCTAGGCAAAGAGACTAATATAATAATTAAAACAAATGAAATAGAATCATCAATAGAAAATTAAAGAACATTCATCATGAAGTAATACCTCAAATCTTTTGGCTGCAGCCAGAAATATATCTGGTGATGGCTTGCCTTGTTTAACTTCTGGATCATCACCGAGAACAACATGATGCATCAATGAGAAAAGCTCACGATGTCTTTGTGTTTTCAGTTCGAAGTGTCGTCTGTGAGAACTGGAAGATACATCTTCAGATTAGAAATCCATATAACAAAATTAAACTTGATTTCAGATATATCTCCCTCAAATTCAACACGTAAGGGAACAAAAATAGACCCTCAGACTTGCCAATCATCATTCAGAATAACACAGAAAGAACATTCAGATCAAAATTCAATTCCTAAAGAGCTTTTGTCCAGAAAGCATTGTTTCCTAAGATTGGCCATCTTGAATGAAAATCAGCAAAGGTGACAAAGGATGAGGAGTAGCAAAGCATTCGTGAGCAGTTGCAGACAGATTCAAACTCTAAGTCCAACTACAGAATGTCTAATGGATACTTGCTTTACAAGGACAGATCAGTCTCGCCAACCGGGTCTTCACCTCAAAGCAGGAATTGCTCCATGAGTTTCATTCAGTGGCAGTGGAGTATCATTCGGGATATTCAGAATGTACAGAAGGTTGTCAACACTTTTACAGAAGAGGAATCAAGAATTTGCAGCAGTTCATTGCTGATTGCATATGCCAGCAGGTGAAATATTAAAATCATGTCTAGTGATGCTGCTGGACTTCTGCACCCCTACCAATTCCACAACACATGTACAAGGAGGTCTAGATGGAATTCATTGAGGAAATGCCCAAATTAGTAGGAAATATGCCATTTTTGTAGTTGTGTACTGTTTAAGCAAATAAAGGCAGTTCATACCAATTAGGCATCCAATAAAAGCCCAAAGGGAAGCAAAAAATATTAGGTAAGGCAGGGTACAAGGTTGCATCACATGGATTATTTCATCAGTGATTGTGACCTAATTTTTCACAATAACTTCAGGATGGAATACATCAAACAACAGGGGACTCAAAGACTAGCTCAACGTACAAACTGCTGACATATGGTCAAACGGCAGTGCTAAACAGCTCACCTGAAACTTCTTAGGTGCTTTATGGATTTCATCCACAGCAGTTCACAGAACAGATTCCATGGGCAGAATACCGGCATAACACCAGTTTTTGGTATATAAAAGAAAAGAGACCTTTCAGACAGTACATGGGACACGTTCCCTCTACAGGTTGACCACAGGCAAGGATAATCTTGGGTTGATTCAGTGGGCCAGGAATTAAGAGCCAAAGATGAGATGTTACATGTACTGAAGGACCATCTAGCACAGACAAAAGGTAGAATCAAGGTAAAAAAGCACGATAGACATCCTAGTCTTCTTTGAAAGCAGGAGTTTGAAGTGGGTGATTGGGAATTCTTAAGGATGCAACCATACCAGAAATGAATTTCATCACAAAGAGCAAATCAAAAACTGGCATAAAGATATTTTAGCCATAAGTAAAGAGGAGAATTGGAAAAGTGGATGTGAACTAGTGCTGCAAGATAGGGCATGAATACAGCCAGTGTTTCATGTTTCAAGCTAAAACCACCTAGTAGGAGACCAAGAGTAAGTTACAGAACAGTTGCTCCCTGTTACAGAGACTGGACGATTAATTTTGTAACCACTGCCTTTGGTGGATTACTTTAGGAAAAATGTGCAATATCAAATTGTTAAGGACATCTCGGATTGTTGGGAAGGCTTCCATGTGAGGATGCAACCTAGAATTATACAAAACTTGCAGCAGGAATTTGCTTATATGAACCCTGGAAACAAGGTTCACTTTGAAGGAGCATGGATTCCCAGACTAATCAGCCATGATTCAGATATATAGTAGAAAGAATCCTCCAATTAAAAATATCAAATTACTTAGAGCTTAACTCCAGCCATTCTATTTCCTTTTGCATGACCACTCATAGGTTATGTCATTGTAAGACTGAAGAGTTTTAAGTTCCAGTTTAGCAGAAATCTTAAGAGTTAAAGATTGGATAATTGTAGGGTCTATTCTTGTCCAAATAGGAGTCTTGCAAGTACAGTCTTATGTACTAATATATCACTCTTTTATCACAATGCAAAGGGGATTTCTGAACAGAACACAGAAAATGGTCTGGTGGTGGGAACTTCTAGTTTCCTGCAATGAGTTCCAGATAAACACGCTATCCCACCAAAAATTAAAAACACACACACACACACACACATGCACAGAGAAATCACAAGATTAGACTATACCCAGTTGCCAAACAAATTGGTATTCCACTTGCATGGAGGTGTCTGATTAAGTGGCTTGCCCCTACAACACCAAAACAAGAACCATGACATTATTTTTTAAATAAAGTGGTCAATAAAGAAAGGCACCCAGGACGGATTAAGAAGAGAACTACAGATTCAATTTTTCCAAGGTGAGTTTAAGAAGATAAGGTAGAATCAATGTTTTGTTACAACAAAATGAAGCCTACACAAGCATACAATAACCTTTAGTTGGAGAATGTCAAAATAATAGCTTAAGATATTAACTCCTACTGTACTGGCTAAGGCAAAAAGTAACTCAGAATCTCAGATGAACCAAAGCAGCGTAATATAACACTACATGCCCATCATAGGCAACTCATCTGGCCTTTCTAGTCCTTTTTTTTCTCATGACTCTTATTTGTATAAGAGAGATATACTGACCACAAAACATGGCTCTGCTATAAGAAGACAAACACAGATCTATTATAACATGATCAATAAAGTGCTGAATTTCAAATTGGATTTTATTTTCCATGTTTGTTAAAATATCATAAATCACTGGAAAATAATTAACATAAATAATCAGTTGAAAGTTACTCGTATCTCTATCATTTTACAATCAGAATTCGAACAAAGGAAGAGATGTGTTTGCTTGCTGAAAGGTAAATTGGAGCAACCAAGCCAGCAAAATACACTCAGACACCACACAAATGTCCACCATTAGTACTTCATGTGCCTGTCTGGATGACCCTTCTATTCTTTCTTACAATTGAATTTTTAACCACTAACTCATCCGAAAGGTTAGGTCATTGGGAGGGATAATTTTCTATTGAGGTTATCAATGAACCTAATTACGTGTGAAGCTTTCCTTTATAATCCAGCCAAACATGTCCAATTTGAATAATGGACATTTGCCTGTTCCAATCCCATTTAGTGATCTGTTAATAAGCAAACTCATCTAAATGCCTAAGTTGGTGAAGAGAAGGATAATTTATTAATACCTCATGATTTATATTCTCAACACTGAAAGTCTTATTTTGTGCATAAGATTTTTATGTATAATAGAAAATATGCATCTATAATAGAAAATAAATAAAGGATTTGATAATAAGTAAATGGTACCTGGCATTAGCTCACTTGTTGGAAACAGGCTCTGCAACATATCCTCTCTTTCTGTAAGAAAGTCCTCAGCTGAAAGCGATTCGCTTATTCCAGTCTCTTCAACAAAGACATGAGCTGCTTCTATTGCTTTCTTTCCCATCATTTTCGCCTTCAGAGACCAGTCAAAAGTTTTATTGTATCTTGCAAGTATAATCTCCTGGACTTCAGTATAGAATTTCTCTGTGTCTGCAAAATGACACAAGCATGATATTAGTTTCCCTCATCCTAGCAATTGATGTATCAACCTAAAAACTAGCAATTGGAATATTCAATGAAAATGCAAAGACTAAAAACTAAAGCAAACAAACAATATGAAAATGAAGAAGCTAGAATAGAAGGAAAAGCCATGCTGACATAGAAATATTGGAAATGGTATATATTACAAGGAAATGCTCTAGGAATCTGTTATCATCATCAACTGCACCTTATCATAGCCATGTTAGAGTTGGTGGCATGGCATCTATACCGAAAAATACACAAAAAGGTAAGTTTAATTAAAATAATGATAATACTAACCACCCAAATTAATCAAATTTAAACTAATCTAATCTGATCATATCTTTAACGCATCTGATGCGTTAGTTTAACTAAGGAAATATGATGAATATGGTAAGCACTTCCAAGATTGCTTTTGTTTGTCTCACTGTAAAATGTTGTCCTAACAAATTTTAGCCATTTTTAGTTGCTTCGTTAGCCATAACGAGCATAAAAAAATTCAGAGGAAAATAGTTTTCTCCTAAAAGGCTAAAAGTGATTTCAAGTTCCTGACTTCCATGAGTCATTTTTTTCATATGGCCAACTTGTCGTTTCCTGTTATGAAAGGCAATGAAGAGCTTGATAATTTGCAAATGACAGACACATACAGTAAGCAACAGACTCTCAGCATCTGTAATTCTCCAACTCCAATCCTGCAGGGTGGCAGCTATTTTCTGGTGAATGATCATTACACAATACAATCTGTCCTCTCCAATTACTGAGCATCCTCAAAGGCTCAGCTTTTTGAGATAATGTATCGCTGGTTTTTCATTTTTTGGCAGGGGGAAGGGGAGGAAGTTATCTTCATTGACTCGTGTTATTCCTCATTTGCAATTCTGTTCAGTGGTCACTGTATTTATTGAACTGAAACTGGAACTAGTTTACTAAATCACAGTCTTTCAACCAAGTTGGAGTTGTGTTGTTCTTGCCTTTCTCCTTTTCAGAATTCTTAGGTCCTATCAGTTGTAGAAAACGTTTTTTGTCTTCTAACTCCAACTTTCTACTGAATGGTTGAATCTTCCCTTTGAAACTAGAAAACTCAATTTTCTAATTTTTCAACTTTGTACCATGAATTAGAAAATATCTTTTTCGATATTTTCTAAACTATCTAAAATTGAATGTTGTGGCTTTTTGAAACATAAAATGTTATATGACATGTTTAGTTATAAAATTATAATTGAAAACTATAAAATGTTTTCTAAATCTGAATTGGGCCTTAGTATTTCAGAAATATTTTTCAAATCTAACATTTCTTGTCTCTTTCTGCCCCTTTTCCAATTCCCAGTCTCTTACTAACTCCAATTTGAAAAAATAGCTCAAAGTAGCCAGGCTGGACAAGACAATCATCCACTTGCAAAAACAATGAAAAAGAAGATTGAAAAACTTCTTACTGCTTGAACATTAAGCAAAATAAGCCGATTATAATTTGCTCCCTCAAATATCCTATATAGCACCAAAAAATTAGAAATGAAATGAGGAAAACTGATCCAGTAATATACATAAAAAATAAGTTCTCGGGATAATAAACAACAAACAGAACAAGTAATGAGAGTTATCGATCCTTAACGGAGAGAAAAAGAGATTGAAGATTGGGCTTCGTGAAGGAATTGTACCGAGCAAGAGGCCGTCCATGTCGAATATGACGTGAGTAATGGACGCTTTGCTTGGAAGGCTGCTCGTAGGATTCGCCATTGTTGCGGATGATAGGAGATGGCAATTGGGATTCGGTCGCAAAACCAAAATGGAAGAAAGAGCCAACTTTAACACCATCTCATGATTCTGATCTTACATTACCTTTTCCGGTAATTGCATTGTTGCCCATACGGAGACCTAAAAATGAATAAATAGCCTTTTGGAGGGGTAGCATTAGTATATTATTTTTTGACAAATTACAAATAACATCCTTGAGTTTACTGGAAATATATCTGGTATCCTGTGTTTTGGAAGGTTAATCATTTTCCATCTCTTTAAATTTATTATTTCACCCTTAATTTTTAAAAAAAATTATTGCCTTTCTATATGGCTCTCTTTCTTGGGTAATTTGGGTTCAATCATGAAATATGTGAGAACAAATAAAATATAATAAAAAAATTGAGTGAGAATACAAAATACGAGAAGAAAATATAATTTATTTATTTTTTACTTAGTTATAATTAAATTAATATTGAGTCAAAATAGACTTGTCAATCTAATTATCAGATTTGTTTGTCCCATATTAACACTTTGCACATTTCGCTACATTGAGAAGTCGTTAAACTCAAAAATCATGTGATGCTACTTTATTAAAAATTATAAAATTGATGTTAATTTAGTAAAAAATAAAAAAATATTAATTTAATACAATTTCAGAAAGTATAACAATATTTTAGACACTTTCAAATAATTAAATATGATTAATTAACTTACAGGGATAAAGCATTACGAGTTTTTAAAAATTAATGAAAGTTCTTATCATTATTAAAAATGTAAAGATATTGATTATATTTTTACTAAATTTTAAGATTGTCTATTATAATTTTTAACTTATTTTTAATCAAATAATAAAAAGTTAATTATATAGAATTTAGATAGTTTGTAAAAGGCCATATTTTGCCTTTCCATTTATTCATTTGGTCGAACTTTTTTATAACTATGCTACTATATTGAGCAATACAAAAATCATTATCATGGTCTAATATTGACAAAATTATATTAATTATTAAAAATTTAAGATAAATTCACTATGTTGTTAATGACATAACTTTTAAATGAAAAAGTTGTGAATTTTATAAAAAGATACAATTTTTCCTATTCATTTTCCATATGTTAACTTTCAGCAAGTCCATTGTTGATTGCAAACACAATCAGTTATATGCTTAGTTTCAATTACAATTAGCAAATATACTTAGTTTCAATTATAATTAACAACGTTACCGATTGTTAGTAACATTGTCATAACCATTCGTTCTCGCATTTATAGGGTAACAAAAAATGAAGAAAATGCATTAGATCAAACTATTATAATTTGAATAAATTATTCTTTGACTTGGTTTATAAATTTTAGGTTTAATCTGAATCAAATTAACACCATTTATTGGTAATTTACTGTTTTTTAATTAAATATTTTATTTGAAAATATTTTTAAATTTAATGAAATAGTATACCAGAAAAAATAAAAAACTACTAACAAAACTACTAATGTATTCGGTTAAGCCAAGTATGCTCTCCAAACAAGTTGTTCAAAAGAGTTAATAAAGGACAAACTGTGCAATAAACATAATTTAGGGATAAAGTATAAAATTTATAGTCAGGATGATCAAGCCAAGTTAGGGTTATAGACAGTATGTAGTAATTAATTCAAAGTTTATTGAATTCCGTTCGCATAATACATGTTTTAACTCTTCTATTTATATTTTTTTATTTAAAAATTCTAATATTTTGTTGTTTTAAAAATACTAGTGAACTTGCAATTTTAAGTTAATTGTTCCCTTTAATTTTTTGTTATGTTATTGAATTCATTATTCTCAACTAACTTATTGAAGTATGCAATTGATTTGAAATTATATAATTTATAAGTATAATTAAAATAATAAAAAATTCAATAATACAATAAACTCAAAATTGCACAGTTCATATGTATTTTTAAAATAACAAAAAATTAAAGATCATGTTTTATTTATTATTTTCAAACATTTTTTGTTTTTAATTTTTAAAATTAGTAAAAATGTGTTTTTTTATATTTTTTAAAAATAAGAAAAAATTTGTAAAAAAATTAAAATAATAAAAATTTATTTTGACTATTTTGATTAAAAATATGCTTAAAATGTGAAAAATATTATAAATAACAAATATATTTGTAGTAATTTTAAAATATAAAATTTAAAACAAAATTAGAAGACACAAGCAATATTTCTTAATAAACAAATTAGTAAGTGAAGATACAATCAACGTTTCGAATTTATTTTTTGCAAAGTTACTATGAATCAGATTTAGATTTATCTCCCTTATCAAAATTCGTGAGATCGAGCGATGGAGATCATAAGGAAAAACATCTCAAAAGACTCAAATTAACAAGTGAATGAGTTAAAAGGAAAATAATATTGATACCTCAGTTATATTATGAATTATATAATATAATTAAAATATTAATCAAGTGACGATAAATATTTTTATTATTTATGATATATTATCTAGGTATAGTCATAAAATACTAATAGCATGGTCTGGGCTAAAATATGTGTTTGCCCATCCCCGTTTTATCGTCTTCTCAGCGAACCAGCCAAGGTTTAAGCGTTCTTTATCCAACCTCCAAACCATTGCTTCAAACTGCCTGATAATCTTCTACTCAACCGCCGTTACCATCTTCGGACGCCTTTATGGCGTTCTCGAATTCATCCCTGTTATCTTCTTGCTCAGCAGTTCACAGATTCAATCCTCTCCTCTTCACTCAACGGCGTCGAATTCGAGGCATCACACTTTGTCGCTGGCATTTCAATCGCCAAAGGCCGAGATTCTTCGCCGGTGCCGGTATTGCTCTAATCCTACTCATCCGCGTTAGTTTTTCGATTTTGGTTATAGCGAGCCAGTGTAAAATTACACGAGAAGGAAATTTGATTATCAATAAGTTCCTTTTTCACTCGCTTGCTAACGGAAATTCAGGGGTTTGTTGTTTGGTTATCGAGAAATTGGTGGCAAAGCAAGTTAGAAAGAAACTTGTCCTTTTTTCACTTGCCTGGTAAACCGAAACCGAGTTCAGGAATTTGTTACTCTCATTTTTTACTTTGTTCTCGTTCTGTTTCTTGGCAACCATATGGAGAATTTTAGGTCTTAGGGTGTCTTTCTTCCTTGTCTTTCCTACCTTTATCGGGCTGCATTTTGTGGTCACCTTTATCGGGCTGCATTTTGTGGTCACTGTGTATTCTTTTATCTCTTTATTTTTATCTTCCGATTGAATTTGCAGTTGCTGCTGCTTCAGATAATGGGGTATTTACATCTCCAGAGATCGCTAAGTCCTTCGACTTTTCTTCCGAGGAGCGAATATACAACTGGTATCTTATTCTGCAAAGTAATAATTACTTTACTCCTTTAATGTCTGTTTTGCCTGATAAGACATCGAGCGTATTAAACTCAAGTAATTTGAACTCTACTCAGTTTATGCATACGCCCATGTGTAATGCACTCAAATTTTCCCCATTGATATTTGACCCTCCATTTCTTTCTCCGTGCGTGTAAGGGGAGGGGGAGGGGGAGGGGGCCCAGTTGATATGGTGTTTATGACTCTAGCTATATGAATATAACCTTTCACTTTCTAGACCATGGAAGCTTGACTTATTATCGGCCAAACGTTTAATGGAGAAATATTTATCCCTTGACTCTCGAACAGCCTTGTGCATTGATTTTTTTTAAAAAACTTTTTCTTACTTTTGATAAGCAAGACTTCTTTTATGAGGCTGAAATTGTGTTCAATATTGATCTTCATTAAAATATCTTGTTTCCTTGATAAGATTTGTTGATTCCCCAGACTTGAAACATAGAAGGTTTCAAAAATTCACAGAGAGGTATTACCTAGCAAGCTATCATTCTGTTGGCAAGTTCTTGTATGTACCTGTGGATGGCATGGGTTGAATCCTCCATTTTGGTATCATATCCATACAAAACCAATGTCAATTATTATATGAATATGGAGTGAAGAGGTTGAAACCATTATAGGTTTTTTTACATTTTAATATTGAGAGGATATAAGAAATAAGGAAAATTCTATGCATACTTGTCAAAGGTGCAGAGAGGTGTAACGTCGTGCGCCTTTAGTAAAGAGAGGCAAGGTGCTCTTATGAGGTCCTTGCCTAAGCCCATGTGGTGTGTGCCTTATGCACTTTTTGGATACAAGTTATAAGCCATTAAAACATAAGAAACAAGCAAAAGCTTCAGAATTTCTCTGTTGACAGCAACAAAGAAACCTTATCATCCTTCAACAAGTGATAGCTCTTGTCAACCAAATCTTTATAGAAAAACTTCAGTTGACTTCATCAAAGGGACCTCCAAGTAACTCTTTTTTCCTTTAAAAAAAATTATGTGAAGGCTTCAGCTTTGATTTGTTGTCTTCACTTCTTCTTCTCCTTGAGGCAAAATAATATTCTTGTGGATCTATCGAAGTCGTTACACACTAAGAGACTCCAGTGAGTGAGATTCACAAATCAGATAACCCCGCGAGTACATGCACATGCCGATTCTTCTAGGGACCTGGTCATCTTCGACAGTGTCGTTGGATGCAGGCAATCATTCTAGTACTTGCTTTTACTCCTGCAGTTGTCACTATCTGGCACTTTCTTCCAACATGTTTGCTTGCTGCCATTTGTTTCGAAATATTGTTTGAGACCCACTAAATTTAGCTTAATTTATGAATGGAAATGGATTGGGAACTCCTTCACTTGTCCTTGTTTCCTTCCTCATATTTCCTTTTTCTTTCCCATCCCCAACCCTATCCCTATCGGTTAATGTATCTAAGTCCCCATACCCAGCCCCGCTGGGTTGTGTGCCCACCAGATACCCATTACTCAATCAATCTTACTTGTCCCTAAAAATTATTTGGTATTGCCTGCGGCCCCTTGTGATTTGGGTCATTTGCATGGAGATTCCCTATGGTTGAAAAATGTCTCTAGAGGTCTATGTGGTTGCCTTTTTTCCTTGGACGCCTCCTCCATTAATTTTTTCATAAAAATGTTAATTAAATCCAATTAGATTGAATTTAGTCTTAATCCGTCTTTAATAAAATAAAATAAACTAAAAGATAAAATAAAAAAAAGAAAAAAAAGAATGGAAATCTTTTCTGTTCAAATTGAACTATGTTCTACTTTTTGTGTTTTTTAAAAGGCAAAATAATGCCAAAAACGCATTGACAAATAAATTAATTTTGAAGATTAAAAAAAAATATATAATTGATAATGTATCGCAGACCTATATTTGCCAATAAGAAAAGTAGATCTAAACAGTAAATAGATTTCATTTTGCTATACAAAATTCTTATTAGTGTGAGCCTTAGTAGCAATGTTAAGGTTATTCCTTTGTGATCAGAAGGTCCTGAATTTGAGTTATAGAAGAAACCTATTTGCAAAAAAACAAAGGGAAAGCTATGTGAAAAGATGACCATCCTTCAACCCTTGCAAAGTGAGGGGCCTTGTGCATTAGTGAACCCCCTTTTTAGACAAAAATCTTATATCTAGATAAAAAAAAAAACAAAATTATATACATGAAATAAAATAATTTTTTAAAAACTGTGTGGGTTGGGGGACGGGTAGGAGGACACCATGCTCGTCTTCATGTGGGGCTTTTTTTTATTTCTGTTTGTACCCTCGTTGGGGAAATTTTTTGTCCAAACTCATGGGCACTTGTTGAGGCGGGTATCGTTGCCATCCCTAAGTCATTTTTTTCTTTCTGCTTCCTTCAATTTCGAGATCCAATAACAATTTTTGTTCTCTGTTGCAGTTCTCTACTTCTCTCTTGTTGAATTTCAGAATTTTGTTTCTGTTTATTTTATCTCAATTTCAAAATATTCAAAACTCCTTCCTGTTTCATGACTTTTAGAACACTACAACAGCAACAACATACCAAGCCCTTATACCGTCATGTGAGGTTGGCTATGTTTCATGACTTCAAAATATTCTCAGTTTTTTGAAATTTGGTTAATTAATGTGTGCTTAAATTTTGTTTTTATTTCATTTTATCAAACAAGTTTGTTTAAATGTGTTTTCTGCTTCTTGTTGATGTTCTAGTATTTTTTTGAATAATACTAGTTGTTATTATAGTGTTCGTTATTTGTGATTCCAGATTTATGATTTTACATTTATCTCTTTGTAGTTATAAATTGAAAATAATAGTATATAAAATATTTTTTACACATTTTTAATAAACGTGCCTCATCCACTAGGGAAGCCTTTTTTTTTTTTTTTTTTTGAATAAGTGTGTGCCTCACGTCTATGAGGCACACCTGCACTTTGTGCCTTGCAGCTTAGCTCCTCTTTGTGCTTTGAGCCTTTGACAACTATGGTTCTGAGAGGGTATTTTATTGTGTTGAACAAACACTTGTCAAATACTTCTGTATAAGTACTGGACTCTCACTAGAATGTGTGTTATCATTCTTTCAACTTTTTTAGAATTGGCCGTTTGTCTAGACACATTGTGCATATGCTATCCTTCCCCTCAACAAATCAGAACCACTTAACAAATTTAGAGAATAATTTGGAAACCAATTGTAAATTAAAACAATATGGATTTATATTATCGTTCAATTCAGTTTTTAAACTTTTTATGTTAGAAGTTTGGGCCTGAAACTTTCAAGGTATTCATGAATAGTGTTTTCTAAACTAGATTTTTGTGATTTCTTGTACATAAAATTTTTAATAATACGTAGAATGTGAAAATAATTTCTTAATATTTGATGTAATAAAACATGAATTTATTTTGAGGTGAGAAAAATGAAGACATAGTTTTTTGTTTGATATAAATAAAATGTTATTGTCATTTAAATGTTAGGGGGTGAGCCTTGTACACATATACAAGAACTGCCAACCTATCCATCTCCAAAACAATCTTCATCATCAGAGAAAGCAAAGGAGGTCATTCAAAATGGAGAGTCCTCCTTAACAGAATGTTGCTTTTATGTCATGATATCTGCTCTGCACTTCTGTTTTAAGAAGAGTATTACGTGTTCATGGTTCCTCTGATTTCTTACTCACGTTTAAACAAGTTGTCATTTCTTCATAACTGTTCAAATGTTCACAGCTGGTTACTTGTAAAAGTTACTTAGTTTGAGAAAGTCTGGTGACAATTTATTGTGTACAATATCTTAATGTTTCCTAATGTGTACATGTTGGTTTTTAGGTGGCAATCTCAAGGGTATTTCAAACCAAATTTTGACAGAGGAAGTGATCCTTTTGTGATTTCTATGCCACCCCCTAATGTTACTGGTTCACTGCACATGGGGCATGCTATGTTTGTTACTCTGGAGGTTGGGATAATGCTTGCTGAATACTTGTTTTCACAGTTTTTTTTTGTTTACTTGATTTTTGCATATGCATATTGAGTTGCACCTAGAACTTATGTGAAATTGCTAGATTTACTAATTTGGAACAAGCTTATATAGTATCCCATCTTTTGTTTATAATATGTACATGTACTTAAATATGCATGTGCCTAAGAAGACTCCTGTATGTGGGCTTTTCTTTTCTGCTGTGCAAAGTGCATTCTTTTTCTTTCTGTAATGAAAAAGTAGCAGTTATTGTTGCCAACCAGTTATTCGTCATTTGTATACTGGTGGATTATACTTTCTGCTTTTATAAGAATCACTTTCAAGGACAAGCAGTGTTGAGAAACACTTTCAGTGTTGTTATATATATATATGTATTTGGTTAGTGATTGGAAAAAGTACTTTTAACAATAAAATTACTAGAAATGGTACTGCTAGAAGTGTTGATGTAATATGTGAGAAACTAATTAGGAGAGAAAAACCTAAGAGATTTGCCTCTCTTAGTTTGTTATTTATAATAAGCATAATGGGCCTTAAACCTATGGGTTTAATCTAATTACAAATAAAACACACACATAATAATTATAATATATATTAAAAATTCTAACACTCCCCCTCAAGCTGGAGCATAGATATCATATGCACCAAGCTTGTTACAAATATATTCCACTCGAGCACCCTTTAGAGACTTGGTGAAAACATCTGCAAGTTGATCATTGGAGTTAACAAACTTTATAACAATAGCACTTTCAACCAGCTTTTCTCTAACAAAGTGATAGTCGATTTCAATATGCTTAGTCCGCTCTTGGAACTCTGGATTGGAAGCAATGTGTAAGGCAACCTAATTATCACAAATAAGCTTCATAGGAGACACTTCACAAAACTTGAGTTACTGTAGGAGTTGTTTAAGCCAGATGAGCTCACAAGTTGCATTAGCCATAGCCTAATATTCTGCCCCTGCATTAGATCTAGCTACTACATTTTGTTTCTTACTTTTTCAAGAAACTAGATTTCCTCCCACAAGAACACAATACCCAGAAGTTGACCGACGATCAAAAGGAGATCATGCCCAATCTGCATCTGCATAACAACAAATATTTGTGTGTCCCTTATCCTCATAGAGTAGCCCTTTACCTGACGCTCTTTTGATATATCTCAGAATCCGGATAACAACATCACAATGAGAATCACATGGAGAACTGAGGAACTGACTAACTATACTCACGACAAAAGTAATGTCAGGACGATTGACTGTGAGATAGTTCAACTTGCCTACCAGTCTCCTATACCTTTCAGGGTTTGAATAAAGCTCCCCCTATCTCGGCAAGAGTTGGATATTTGGATCCATTGGGGTGTCAATTGGTTTGCAATTCACCATACCAGTTTCTTCTAAAATGTCAAGTGCATACTTCCTCTGAGAAATTGAGATACCATCTCCTGATTAAGCAACTTCAATACCCAAGAAATACTGAAGTTGGTCTAGATCTTTGGTCTGAAAGTGTTGATGTAGATGTTCCTTCAGTTTCTGTATTCCAACCTGATCACTCCCTGTGATAATAATGTCATTTATATAAACAACAAGGTAGATACATAAGGAAGAAGAATGACAATAGAAAACCGAATGACCAAAGGCTTGAACTAAAGTGCTGAACCTATCAAACCACGCCCGTGGAGATTGCTTTAGACCATAGAGAGATGTCATGACCCTAGGGTTTAGCTAGGGTTTAGGAAGGAATTTGGATAAGAATTAAGAGGAAGGAAGAGCAGAAAAGGAGGGAAAAGAAAAACATAACAGAATTGAGGGAGAGAGAGAGAAAAGCCGTGGGAGAATATTGAGAGAGGGAAAATGGAATTGAGATTCATTCATTAGCTGACTTCCTCTAACTACTCAAGCCTATTTATAGGCTTACAATTGAAGATGCTAACAACAACAACTTAAAATGCAACTAATGCAACTAATAAGGAAAAACACAAGACATGTATTACTAATATATCCTTAGGGTTCATTGGGGTCATGACAATCCCCACCCCTTCAAACAATTCTTATCCCCAAGAATTGATAGTTGTTGGCCCCATTCCTCATCCGATTCCAGCCCTAGCAATCTCGTTTCTTCTTCGCATTTTCTTGTGCTTATCTCGTGTCTTCTTTTCCTTTTGCCTTTTCGTGTCTTTTTCTTCAAAAACATTAGTACTATGACTTGCTGTAACAGCAAGTCCAGCCATCCCCCTCATCCTGATTTCCATTGAAAATGCTTCCAATTGATCCGTTATAGCTGCAATCATATCATTTCCAATCATAGAAAGGAATTCCAACTTCATTGTAGGCCAAAATCTGATTCGGTGTTGCAGCTCTCCAACTGAAAGAGGATTAAACAAAACAACAAGAATTTTGTTCCCCTCAACAGAAATTTCTTCCAAGCACAAGTAGCCTCCGTTAATCTCTAACCAACCTTGAATTGTACTCCAATGGCCATTAATTTTAATTAAAGCACCCTTTGAAGTAACAGTAAGACTATCACTCACAGCAGCTGTAGGATTGTGCAAGTCCTCAACCTCCTGCTTCTTCCTTTGGTCCAAGTCCTCGTTGCGTGGCTGTCTTTCATCATTGGCATGAAACCTATCGGCAACGTCATCCTCATATTCCAAAGCTACTCCATCAGTTTCCTGCAAATAGAAGCTGTATTTTTTGCTAATTTCCATGTCCGATCTCTCTTTATTGCTGGAGTTTTCAGTTTTAATTAGCTGGTCCAGCTCCAAATTTCCCTCAGATTCTTGCTGGCCATAATTTGCAGCCTTAGAAGCTCCCTCAATCAGTTGGCTGCCCTTAATATAACTGTTAGGCTGCCACTCTTGTTTTCTAAAAATGTCTTCCAAGGCGAGTTCTTGTAGCCTTGCTCTCTCAGCTGCCTCTTTCACAGTTGTTGGCATCATCATCCTGACCATTGACCTCAATTTATCCTTCAAACCACTAACAAATCTTGAGACAAAATAGTGCTCCGTCAAAGTTGGTTGATCACTCCACAATAGAGACCTTAACTCCTCAAATCTATCCCAATAATCTATCACCGATCCCTCTTGACTTAATTTGTTGAACTCCTCAGTCACCTTAATCATGTTCTTCTTCATCCCAAATTGGCCATGTAAATTTCCAGCAAGATCAGTCCACCTAATCTCTCCTTCCCTAGACATTGGAGTATAATTGGAAGTGTGGGAAGATGAACATCTTACCTGAATTTCCGGTTTCAAGGCCAGTAGTTCCTTTGCCTCTTGCAAGCCATAGGTCATAGGAAGGGTGCCATGTTTGGGCAAACTTGGATCAGCAGCCCGGGGAGGAAAATCTGGTGACAGCATGTTGAACATGTTGTTGATCCGCTGGACATGTTGCTCTATCATCTTTTGATGTCTCTCCAAGTCTCTCTGCACTCTTTCTTGAGAGGCAGCTAGTCCCCAACACCTGTTTGCTTTGCTGGCTGCATTATCCTCCCAGCTGTGGGTCATTGCCTTCTGCGTGACCTTATATTCCCTAGCTCCAAAATTCAGCTGTTGCTGCTGCCTTCGATAATCACTTGATCTTAATCGCCGCCAAGAACAATCTTCAAGTCCGATTCTTCTTCGCCTCTGTAACAACCTCTTGTTAATTGCCTCTTATGCAACTTTCAAAGGCCTCTTCGAAAATTTATTCTGATATTGAAATTTAGCAACCCAAGCCAATGTAACTCTTGCTTTCAGTTCAGCAACCTCTAGACAGCTTCCAAGCTCGCCTTCATTCACAACACGGTCACATGCAGTGACCTAGATCCAATTGCTTTGGAACAACACAGCCACAGTCACATGCAGTGGCCGCACCTTCCTTCTCGCCTTGCTCAAGGATATGCGTCCAGTTCTTCCGAATCAATACCTCTAATCAGCCATTGAATTGCAGACTCCAGTTCGCCTCAATCAACCGCACCTGACCTCCTATCGTCGCAGACCCTGTCGGAATTGCCTTCTAATCACACAGCAGCACACCACTGCGTTCCAGTCAGATACTTCACCTAACGAGATTGGAATCTCTTTCCGATCAATGTGAGCAGCACGTCGCCAAGCACCAATCAGATCTGCCTTCACACGCCTTCAACTTTAAGACAAGGCGCAGCGGAATTCACAATGCCAAGCTGCCACCCTGTTTCGCTTCAGGATTTGATCCGTGAACAGCAACTGGTGGCTTTCTCTTCACACATCTTCCAATCCGAGCCGAAGTTGCTTCGCTCGGCTTCGGTTTCCAAATCCGAGTTCGCTTCGCTCGACTTCACCTTCCAGATCCGACTTCAATTCCGAATTCAATAGTCTTGACTCCACCACTTGCTGGACTTGCACCAGCGGAAGAGGACGAAGGCCAAGGATTGCTCGGAAGTTTGATATCTTGGCTCGCCTAGCAGCCCAATCACCGACCACACCTATGGCCGATTAGATTTGTTTACGTGATGAAGGCCGCCTTCCTTCTTGCTATCTACATGATCAAACACAGCAACCAGCCGACGTGTTCTTCTTCCACTGCTCCTCTTCCATCACCTAATCACCATCTGCTTCAAGAAAATCGAAATTTGCAACCGCAAGACTGCCTCCACCACAAGTAGCGACTTGGATCCAGCCTCGTCTTTAGCTTGTTAATCACCTAAAGTCACGCTACACTTCTCGTAATCGCGGCCTCTTCCGTCGGAACTAAATACTAACGATTTAATGGATTCATAGCCAAGGAAAGATTGGCTCTGATACCAAATGTCATGACCCTAGGGTTTAGCTAGGGTTTAGGAAGGAATTTGGATAAGAATTAAGAGGATGGAAGAGCAGAAAAGGAGGGAAAAGAAAAACATAACAGAATTGAGGGAGAGAGAGAGAAAAGCCGTGGGAGAATATTGAGAGAGGGAAAATGGAATTGAGATTCATTCATTAGCTGACTTCCTCTAACTACTCAAGCCTATTTATAGGCTTACAATTGAAGATGCTAACAACAACAACTTAAAATGCAACTAATGCAACTAATAAGGAAAAACACAAGACATGTATTACTAATATATCCTTGGGGTTCATTGGGGTCATGACAAGAGACTTCTTGAGTTTGTAGACTACATTAGACTCCTCCTGAGCAATAAAACTAGGTGGTTGCTCCATATATACCTTTTCTTGCAAATCACTATGAAGAAATGCATTTTTAATATCAAGTTGATAGAGTGACCAATGACGCGTAGCAACCAGAGAGAGAAATAGGCGAACAGAGGCCATTTTCGCAACAAGAGAGAAAGTATTGCTCTAATTCAGCCCATAGATCTGTGTAAAACCTTTGGCAACCAAGCGGGCCTTAAGACGTTCTACCTGTCCATCAGGACCCACTTTGAGAGTGAATACCCAATGGCAACTAACATGAATCTTTCCTAGTGGTAAGGACACCAAATCCCAAGTACCACTCGAATGTAAGGCGTCAATCTCATCTAACATAACCTGACGCCAACTAGGATGGGATAGAGCTTCACCTGTGGTTTTAGGAATAACAACAGAGGAAAGACTCCAAACAAAGGCACTATAAGAAGGAGACAAATGATCATAGCATAAAAAGTTATACAGAGGATGTAGATTACGAATAGACCGTGTACCTTTGCGAAGAGCAATAGGGAGATTGTTGGGCTCAGGATCCGGGGAAGGAGGGACCACAGACGGAGAGAGCGAGTCAGGAGAGTCCTGGGCTAGAGGAATGCTGGTGTTGGTAGCAGGATGAGGACAACGGTGATATGTAAGAAGTGGAGGAGCCGTGGTAGGTGGACTGGAAAACGGTAGGGTAGGCACCACAGAGTAGACAAACGGACCCGAGGAGGATAGCGGAAGAAAAGAAAAAGGAACAGACAAAACCTAGTGAAGACTTTGTGAATCAGGCTAAGCAACTGAAAAAAAAGACCGATATTCAAAGAATGTGACATTAGCAGATAAAAGATAGCTATTCAGCTCAGGAGAGTAACATTTATAGCCTTTTTGCAACCGGGAATAGTCGATGAAGATACACTCGAGAGATTTTGCAGCAAGCTTATCTTGTTTTGAGAAAAAGAATGCACAAAACAGATACATCCAAAAACACAAAGAGGAACAGAATAAAGTGGTTGTGTAGGAAACAAAAGGGAATGAGGAATTTGCTCCTATAACGCTGAAGATGGCATGCCATTGATTAGATAACATGTAGTTAGAACAACATCGCCCTAAAATTTGGTGGGAAGATTGGCATGTAAAAGGAGCGTCCGTGCAGTCTCAATAAGATGGCAATTCTTACGCTCAACAACACCATTTTGTTGAGGTGTGTAAGGACAAGAGGATTGATGTAGGATGCCATTAGCAATCATAATGGTAGTAAATGGAGAAGAAAAATACTTAGGGGCATTATCACTACGTAAGGCACGTATAGAAATCCAAACTGTGTTTTTATTTTAGCAGTAAATGTCTGAAAAATAGAAAACAACTCGGACCAACTCTTCATAATAAACAACCAAGTGCAACGAGAAAATTCATCAATGAAAGTAAGGAAATATGAAAAACCAAGAGTAGAATTGACACGACTGTGTTTTCATACATCAGAGTGCACAAGGGAAAAGGGAGTCTCGACCCTATTATTGACCCGACGAGAAAAAGAATGACGAGCGTGTTTACCACGCTGACACGACTCACAATTAAATATGGACAATGACGACAAATTAGGAACTATTTTCTTCAATTTGAAGAGGTTGGGATGACCGAGATGATAATGGAGAAGATCTGGGGAAGCGGCAATAGTGCAGGCTACTAGTGAACTAGGCACAACAAGATGATAGTGACCCTGTGACACACGCCCGACATCAATCATCCACCCTATCCCCTGGTACTGAACACAAACAGAGGTAGGAGTAAAAATAACAAAACAGTTAAGGGTTTTGGTGAGTTGGCTAACTGAAATCAAATTAAAAGAACTATCAGGAACATATAAAACAACATTTAATGAGAAAGAAGAGGTGGGTGTGATTTGACTGATCCCTTTAACTGTAGTTTTGGTACCATCAACTAGGGTAACAATAGGCAAAGTATCAAAATAGGTAAGTGAGGAGAAAAGAAGTTCATTACCACACATATGGTCAGTGACGCCATAATCTATAATCCAAGGACTAATAGATGAACCTTGAGCAACACAAGCAATGGGATTATCAGGATGAGACTGTTAGGTGGCTTGGAACTTCAAGAAGGTATCATACTCAATTATAGACGTAGGTACCAATTGTGAACCTGGTGGAGATTGAGCAAGACTAGGATCGCTTTGAAATACATGAACTACAGTGCTAGATGATGTAGGCGGAGCAGCTGGCCGACCATGTTTCTTCCAACATTTGTCCTCAAGATGAGCCAGTTTCTTACAAAAGGTACACTGTGGACGTGAGCGATTATTATTGCGTCCTTTATTTCTTCCGACGGTGGAAGCCTGAGATACAAGAGCTAAAGATTCGGCTGGAGGAACAACATGAGAAGAAGAAGACATATCATGTGCACCTGTCATATTCAACAACTTTTTGAAAGAGTCCTTCATGGTAGGGTTAGCGGAGCTGATCAAAATTTGATGTCTGATGGCGTCAAACTCTGGTTTCAGACCGGAGAGAGCAATGATCATAAAAAACTTCTCTCGTTGAGCAATCTGTTCGGTGCGGGTCGTAGTAAGAGGAAGAAAAGCATCAAATTCTTGTATGAGAGCCTGAACCTGCCTTAGATAAGATTCCATGGACGACTCCTGCTTGAGATTCTTGATATTAGAGACCATAGTTTACAAACGTTAGATGTTGTTTGTATAACACTCTTCAGCTTTCTTCCACACATCAACACAAGTTTTAAAGGGGCGAAAGAGCTACATGATGGATGGATCAATAGACTGCCATAAGAGGCTACATAACTGGTCATCAACTTGTTCCCATCTTGCTCGATTAACTTCTGACACACTTTTAGCCTTTGTGGTAAGATGATCCACTTGACCTTACCCTTTGAACCACATTTTGACAGAGACTGCCCATAATAGATAATTGATAGACCCTATCAACTTAACAGTGGTAATATTGGATGTCCCAAGATTGAAGACAACAAATAATTGAGAGGCAGTAGGGGCAACGACAGAAACCGAAGCGGGAGTAGCACTGGTAGAAACCGTGTCACTGAAATCAAACATGGCGAGGACTTTGACACCAAAAGTAGCTTTAGGGGTCCTTGGCGGTTAGATCTGGAGAATTCGTAGAAAGAAGATTGGTGGAAATGCTATCACGTGCCGGTGCGTGGCAGCGATTCTTTGGTGGTTGGCCGATCTAGTGGCGGCGAACCCCAGGGTGGTGGCGGTGTGGGCAGGTTGTGGTCAGATAGTGGGGTTTCGGTATGGGCAGTGACGGTGACGGTCACAACTAGGGTTTGAAGGTCGCTAGAAAACTATACACATTGACGGCTAGGGTTTTTGTCTCACCGGTAGCTTTGATACCATGTGAGAAAATAATTAGGAGAGAAAAATCTAAGAGACTAGTCTCTGTTAGTTTGTTATTTATAATAAGTATAATGGGTCTTAAATCTATGGGTTTAATCTAATTACAAATAAAACACACACATATAATAATTATAATATATACTAATAATTCTAACGTAATCAATACTATTTGATGAGTGTAACGTTTGAAATTTTAAGTGTTGGTTGGGAGCAATTTTGTCAAAAATAATTTATTTTCTACTTCTGCTTTTGCTTCATAGTGGAAATTCCAAATTTTTGCTTCTGTTTCATAGCAGAAAAATTGCTTTTCTTGCCAGTAAAAGTGCTTTTTAATCTTTGCTAAATACCATGAAAAACTCACAAAAGCACTTTTATAAAAAAAAAAAAAAAAATTGGCTTCTCACTACATGGCCAAATGTACCCATAGATTCTTCATCATTAATTGTACCTTATCCTAATCAATTTAGGGTAGGTGGTATTACATTCATAATGTCAATTGACTTCTAAGACATGGATATATAAATCCATGATAAAGAACAATGTGGCAAAATTTAACAGTGGATGCCATTTTTGATGCAACTCTCTAGCAAGGGAATGATGAAAACAAGCTCATGTATTCGTAAGAATAAATTCTGGCAGGGGATTGGAGTTATTGAAGTTAAAATCATGTTCCAAATGGAAGCCATGGGAGTAGGGTACAAGGCAAATTAAATACCTATAAGGATTTACATAATCTGGTATCCATAGTGTTCCAAACTTAAAAGGAGGCAAAACTTAGGTGGTGCATTTATTGTGTCAAGCATGCATGAAAATATGTCAGTTGTCTTAGTGAAGCATGATGAATTTACCATAAATTATCTTATCAAGATGAAACATGGCATATCCTTGGAATTTTAGGATGTAATACCTTTTTTTCTTTTTTGAAATTCTTGAGCTGCAGAATTTTTGAAGTCTTGCGTTACTGTATAGTATGTGCCGCTAGTTGCATGTTGGTCTTGACAGTTAGTTTTAGCTTTCTTACTTTGTCAGTAACCTTCGTTTGAACCTTATTGACCTGTTTTAATTTGGGAAAAGGTCTCAATTTTTCCAGCTGTTTCTTTACCTGGAATTCATTAATTTGTTCCAGAATATATATACTACTATCATTATCTCTATTTTTCTAGTGGTTAATTAGAGACTCTAATTCATGATCTAAAATCTAAATTTAATTTCAGAGATTCTAGCAGAGTGGGAAACATGGACAAACAGATTTGAGCCAAATACCTCCATTGGAACCAAAGCCCTCATATCACGTAGGTGACATCTTTTGCCAAAAACTTACACATTAAGGAGTGGCCCAATATTTTGTAGATCAGGCTCTCTCACAACTCATAAATATTTTTTCTCCCTGAAGGCACAATTAAATTAATTATTTAATATGAGTATATGCTGTGGGCCTGCAAAGAAGGATAGCCTCTCTGATGACCTCTTTACTGATCCAATTAACAAAATGATAATAATGTGGAATATGCTGTTGAATTATCCTGTTTTAGTTATTCTCTTTTCAGTATTCTGATAATTATGAGTGCAATTAGGAATGCATTTACTTTTTGATGCACCACATTATGAATATCTTTGGAGGTGATACAGTTATCCTGATGTGTTTTTCTTTTTTGAGCTATCCTGTTACCTTTTGAACTTTTATATATTTGCCAATATTTTTGTTTGCCAATCAAAATTATGAATCTATGTGCTTTGTGGCACCTGATATTTGGTAATATCATATATTGGAGGTTTTATGAAACTCCAGTTTGGATGATTTTATTTTTATCCTTTTTACTTCCCCTAGGATATTATGGTTAGATACCATCGAATGAAGGGACGGCCTACACTCTGGCTTCCTGGAACTGATCATGCTGGTATTGCAACTCAGGTTTGACCATGGATCTGAGAGCTGTAATTCCTTATGAATCTATGTTTTGTCATTCTTATTCCAGGTAGCATGCCTGCCTTTTGCTCTGGGCGAACCAGTGGCATTATTAAACTTGCCTATTTGAGTGTTTAAATTGGAAAATTTTGTTCAATATTGCATTTGTTTTTCATATTGCTTCAAGGCACATTTTCTAATGTGAATCCTTGTTTGTTAACCTACCAGTGAGATCCATATTCCATACTTTACTGAATTTTGTCAACTGAATTTTAATGAGTTGTCAAGTAATATATTAGTTCTCCCTGCTTCACTGGATATTGTGACGTGAAATATCTTGTGGAATATATGCTATGAAAGGAATTTGGTATGGTATGGGAAGATTATGGACGACTGTCAACGAGTGGGAAGAATCTCAGACAAGATTCAATCAGTTTGATTGATTGGCACTGAATATCAATTGTTTCCTAAATTAAGAATGAATCCTATAGATTTAATTTGCTGTACTTTTAATTAATTGTATCTTTCCATAGTTGTTCTTTCCATAAATTGCTATATCCTAAAGTTGTATATGTTTCCAATTCTAGGATTAGAAACTTGCTGATTTAGCTTTTTGGTAACTTCCTAATTTAGAGAGGAAACTTGTGTATGTGATTCACCCATAAGAGGGATTGTGAATAAGAAAGTGTATTTCTTCAAAGTCCTTTTTGACAACGACAAGTAAAATACTTGAGGAACTATAATACCATGACATATATGATTTCTGTTGAGTCTGACTTAGATGAGGAATTTATCATTTTTTGGGGGGAATGTTTAATTTTGACTTGTAATGGTTTGATCTTTGTATTATTTTCTGTCATATGAAACAGGGATGGTTTTTGAATTATTTATTATTTTCAGTATCTATATTTTTAAGCATATGCCTTACTTTCAGTTGGTTGTAGAAAGAATGCTGGCATCTGAAGGAATAAAACGGGTTGAGCTGGGCAGAGATGAGTTCACAAATCGAGTTTGGGAGTGGAAAGAAAAGTATATCTATTCATCTTCCGTACTTGATTTCTGTTGCCTGAATTTATTATCACTTTAATTATATTCTTATTTCCTTCTTGATATCGTGCAATTTTGAAATCTATGGATGCTGCTGTTTCTCGATAATTATTGATGATGCTGCTCCTTTTGATGCAACCTAATGAATTTGTTCTGAACATTGTGCATGCAATTAGGAATGGACCCTTTTTTGTTTACCAGAAAGAATATTTAACACATTGGACTTGTTTTTGTTATATGGGGTTGCAATCCTTCAGCAGTGATAGTGTGCTATCTTGCATAATTATTTCATTTAAGATTTGATTAAATTATCTATCAACCTTATTTTTATTTTCTCTTTTTTAGGTATGGTGGAACCATTACCAATCAGATTAAGAGACTTGGTGCTTCTTGTGATTGGACCAGAGAACATTTCACCCTTGATGAGCAGCTAAGTCGTAAGACAGTTCTCTATCTAGCAAAAACTCAGCCTATAATGGGTTATGAAATTCACAATGATTTGGCACCTTTTGGTATCTATGGCACTGCATGATGTACATTTTCCATTGTCTCAAGTGATCTTATCATTGACTTGATGGTTTACATTTCGTTATGTCTTGGCATGGTTGGCTACTGCCTACTAAATAGAATTTAATTTAGTGCCTGACTGACTTTTTTGCTTTGAAGTGTATGCCAGTGACAAGGCTTTATGTTACAGGTTATTCTGCTTGTCCTGAATTCATTCTTTTAATTGTTGCAGGGGCTGTGATTGAGGCATTTGTTAGGCTTCATGAGAAAGGCCTAATTTATCAAGGTATAGGGGCTAATTTGATTTTCATTATTCTCATTGTTTTCAGTATTTAAAATTTTTTTACCACCTATCAAGAAAAAGAAACTGTTGCAACTTTGTTTTCCCTCTCCCTTCTCTTATTCTCTCTTCTTTCTCCCTCTTTGTCTCTCACACACACAGGCACATGCTGGAGAATCATGAAATGCTAACTATTGTAGTAAAGGCATCTTTTAGGCTATCTCTTTTAGTTTTGGGTTGTCCTCCATCCTCATCTTTTGCTCCTTCCTGGGGAAACATGAAATTTAGCAAAAGTTATGCTTAGCAATTAACATATAACTTAGATGCCACCAGATGGGGAATAAATTGTCCGTTCAAGATCATTGGGGAAGGATTCTGGTATTTTACCAACCTTATTGTGGGACTGTTCTCTGCTTTTCATGAGCATGTTTATCAATAAATGCATAATATTTCTTCCATAAAACCTTTCTTGAGAAGTCCTCTTGATGGACAATACAACTAGAGGAGACTCGACCTTGTTTTCTATCGGTAACTAACAGTTAGGTCCATCAGTTGGATAACTGCAGCTCTCCACAAGAACTTATTTATTCGTTTAATTAGGTTGAAGATTAATACATTGGTAAATGTGTTAAGGGTTCAAACTTCTATAAAGCAAAACTAGGACATGTCTTCTAAGATTATAGTAATAGTAATCTATTTTATCCAAAAAAAGGCTAGAGAAACAGTACCAAAAAATAGAAAATCTGTTTTCTCCTAATTGCCTTCTCTTTTAGTCATTGATCTTATAAATTCATTAGTTCATCTCCCTTTATGAAATATCCTAGCAAATATGAAGGAGGATGCAAATGCTGGATTACCTTATTGTGCAAAAGTCAGATGCCCTCATTGAGACATCAGTCTATTGACAACTTTGCGTTTTCTATGAGACTTTGTTTTATATATTTGAGAGTATAAATAATGATATAAAATGAAATTACCCCTCCCTCTGGTAGCTTAAGTTTTTGGATGAGTTAAGGGCCAATAATTTGACAGTTGATAAATGTGCTACCACCATCAATGCCCCTCATGCATGAAACAATCATGATTAACCAGAAAGCTTCGTCAACTGGACAAATATTCACGCTACCTTTGAAACTCCAAAACATCTTTAGCATCTGGGGCTAGTTCATGAGCCACCATGGGAGTATGATACATTTTTTGGCCCATCACATGTGACATAGGAGATTAGGAAAATTGGGATAGTTGGCGGACCAATAAGGTAGAACAACTGTTTTTTTGCAAGAAGTATTCATTCCAATTTCGTATTTTATATTTTCTTTTGCCACTTTCTTTATCTTTGTGGACTGGATATCTTCACGACTTTGTAGCAGTTAGTCATGCCCTATTTGTTTGTTTGCATGTGTGCCTTTTGTTGCCTTTCAATATGGGAGAAAGGGTTTTTCTGGGGAGGAGGAGGTGTGAAAGCTTGATACACATTGTTTAGCCCACTCTTAAAGAGCTTAAGCTTTTGCAGTTAGCTTTCTAATGCACTGATGGCTAGTGTTCTCTTAGGCTTTAATCAACTGTTTTCAGAAAGTTTTAGAGAGTAAAAGATGTTCTTCCTAAAATAATTAAACTCATGAATGGGTTGTGGCCTAAATGATGCATATGACCTTAATCAAATAAAGTTATTTTTGCCTTGTAGGATCTTACATGGTCAACTGGTCCCCTAACTTACAGACTGCAGTTTCAGACTTGGTATGTTGGATTATGTGTGCGCTGTCATTATGATGCTTTGACATGGACTCTTAACATTTGATATGAACATGTTGACTCTGGTTAGGAAGTTGAATATTCTGAAGAACCTGGTACCCTGTATTACATCAAATATCGTGTTGCTGGAGGCTCAAGGTATCAGCACATGGTTATTTTCCATTGTTTGAAATTTATTAGTTCTTTACTTACCCAAAAAAAAGAATTTTTTTTAGTTCTTTGCTTCACATAGTTATATCATGAAGCATTCCTTTCTGTTCGTACAGTGATAATAACTTGGTTAGTGAAATGAATCAAATATTATTTTCTGGTGTAACTTCACTGGCTTAATAGCTTTTCTTCTTTTTACCTTATTTTATCTTTTCCGAGAACTATACATCTCAAAACTAATAGGGAAGTTATGACTCAAGTTTAGATTTTACTGGAGTAGAGTCCTGTAGTTCACTGCCATGCAAAATAAAAACTGGCCTAAGCTTTTAACAGGTTAGGAAACGAAGAAGAAAGTGAAGCGGCCTCTGTTTTACTTGAATAATGAAAGCAAAGCTGCAAATCTTATTGATGATGAGAGTATAAATAACAATACCAATTGCATAGTTACCACTCAATCTAACAAGGCTTGCCATTTTCTGTTTAGGAAACGGGTAGATATTTGTTGACTGTGAGATTTGAACACCAGATCATTTAGTGATTCGATTGGTAGGCTTGCCGTTTTCTGATTTCAGTTTGTGTTTGCATTATTTTGACAACGAAAAAGAAAATGGGTTTTTGTTCTTCATTTTCATTTTTAAAAATTTTGAAAACTCTATAAAGATGTTTTCACAATTTTATTTTCATTTGCATTTCTTCCCCTGCCCACTTACTGCCAGCGATTCGATGTTGCTGGAAGGTAGCAGGCAAAATCCTCTGGCCATCTCCTCTAGTAGCTGATGATGTTAGGGGTAGGATAGAAAATAAAAAAATAAAATACAAAACTGACAATGAAACCAAAATTGTCAAACAAGAAGTTTTCATTTTTTAAAATGAAAAAAAAAATCAAAAATGAAAATTGATGAAAATAGAAAACTAAAAGCTCTTTCAAATGACCTCTAATTACTTTCATGTGTTAAATTTATTTGAGAATATCTTGGGTACTCATAGATGGGTACATTAAAAGCACTATTGTTAGCTTGTTATGAATGATAAAAGTTATTCATTTAACAAACTTAAGCCTTTAGATAACTTGGTGGTTTATAAAATCACATCACTAAATCTACACTGGTGATTTACTTTGTTTTGACATGTGTTTTTACTCCATGATACATGTCTTTAATGACCTGTATATAAGTTTCACTTTGCATGTATGTGATATTGTTTGAAACATTTGCTTTTTGAATTAAGGGGAAGGCAAAAGTGCACATAATCTTAGGAGTAAAAGGCTAAGAATCAAATGGTTATTGTGAACTAAGCACATAACTTCTAGAAGGTAAAATGCCCGTGTCATTTGAAATTTTGTTAATGCTTTTAGACATATGCCTAATACCATAGGTGTCAAAGGCACACACCAAGGCACTAAGGTGTGTTTGCCTTGAGCTTTTGAAAACTGTCCCTAGTACCCCATGGATGTGTCCCATTTCAAATGTTCCCCAATATAATCCAAACTATTGAACATCTCATGATGAAAACTTGACATTATCTGTGGGGCTGAAAAGTTCAAAGATTTTTTGCATGCTTTGCAATATTCGGTAGGAACACAATGTGCAAACAAAGATATACTACAAGAAGAGTGAATGTGACACTTTGTAATTACCAAAATGGAACATGTTTGTTTCATGTTCAGTATATATTTTGCTATTAAACAATGTTTTCTTAGGAGTATGATTTTTTTTATTGTTTGTGACAGTGCAATATATTGTCTATCATGTGATAGGCCCTCGGTGCATCAGACCTACCAGAGACACATCAAGCACCAAGGGTAGAATAGTAATATAGCATGTGCTTGTGTAACAATCAGCATGTGCACCAAGGGTAGAATAGTAATATAGCATGTGCTTGTGTAACAATCAGCATGTGCACCAAGGGTAGAATAGTAATATAGCTGTGCTTGTGTAACAATCAGCATGTGCACAACCGGATTTTGTTCTAGAGAGCAGAAAAGGGATAGGAACAACATATAAATAGGAGGAAGAGGAGAGAGAAAGATAGGCAGAAATTGAGAGATAATCAAGGAGAGTTCAGGGCCTCTCGAATGCCCTTTTTCTTTCGTTCATTTTCATTGAATTTGTAGTTCTCGGATCAATACACAAGCAGTGTTCATCTTTACCTATTCAGTGGTCTTATCATCACGTTTCTCGCTTTGTTTTAGATTGTTAAGGAGGTTATAGAAAGGATAAGGTTGAGAAATGGTTGATGGGATACTTTTATTCCAAAATGGTAGATTTAATGATCCAAGAAAATTTTCATATTTATTTTCGTAAAGGTTTTCTGTAAGGAGAAAAGATAAAATATATTTGAATTAAAATCTGGGGAGGGTGTAGTTTTGGGAAGGCAAAATATAAAGTTATCCATCATGTTTAGATAATTTACTTTTACATGATTAACTAAAAAAATATTGTTTTATATAATATTGTTAGATATCTAATTGTTAAAAGAGTTACTTTAAAAGTATCTAGTTTTAATAATAAACTACACAAATATTCTCTATCATATTACATTTTTTAATGTGTAGTTTACTGTGTTTCTGACTTTAAACCTTATAGTCCCTTAACCTTAATCCAGTTACATAAATATAAATATATATTTATTATGACATCTACACTTAACATTCAATGGGCTAAACCATTTTGTTATTTATTTATGAGCATTTTATTTTCCTTGTAGGAGCGACTATTTGACAATTGCAACAACTCGTCCAGAGACTTTATTTGGTGATACAGCTGTTGCAGTGAACCCTGAGGTAGGATCGCTGGCTTCCAACCAGTTTGGAGACTGTTTGCCTTATGGTTTATGCTCATTTGCTTGCTTATCAAGCAAATTGTTTGTGTTAGATTCCATATGAAATTGTTGAACTTTTTATCATATGGTGCAAATGTTTATTTTTATTTGTTTGCATTTGGGTCCTAGAGTAGTCACTATGGTATACCTTCTCCTGCGGCCCCTATATACTTCATGAGACTATGTTTTATGCTAGTTAGAGACATTTTTTTACTTTTAATTTTTTACAGTTTGTGTTCAATCTAACCTATTGGTATTTTCTCTTCTACACTTTTTAAGGTTTTAAACTTTCAGTAGTTAATTTCATTAGTTTTGTTCTTGTGTCCATGTAGAGAACTTCTTACACTTGATGTATCCACAGGGAAGAGGTTATCTGATTTATGTCCATTTTATCTTTAAATGCATGTAGCTTGGTTGAAGTTTTATAAAGGGGATCTTGAATTGATTAAGCAAAATAAAAATGGCCCCGCACTCAATATATTAGCGCAAATGTTGGGAAAAGTGAACACTTATGAACTTGAAGGGGAAATTTGTCTAGACAATTAGATAAAATGATTTCCACCATGTTGTACCGTAATAATCATGTAGATTTGTATGAAGTCAGATATGGTCACAACAACTTGTTAAGGATGACCATATATCATATAATAACCACAAGATGTGTTAATAATTATTAAATTATAATATAAAGTTTAGATATAAAGATCAATTGCATTAGCATGTTTATGAATAAGTTGTGGGTACAAAATATCTGTAAGTTTGATCATGCCAAATTGGAAACTTGACTTCTCATCACAGCATGTGAAGTACCCCCATCAATGGTAGGGGGTTTGGGACCTGTAATTTGATTTTGACAGTTTAGAATTGAGACTTTCATTGTCATAGACTAATTAAATGAACGTACTTGGAGACACAGAATATATATCAATAACTTAAAACCATTTTTTTTTTAGTAGTCTTGATAGATTTAGGAAAGTTATTGATGAATTGAATTAGTATATGTAAGCTTTCTTAGCAACTATATACATATATGTTAATTTTTCTCGATGATTTTGAATTCAATAATAAAATTGCTATGTACTACATGATTTCTGTATTAAAAGTTGAATATGGATGTTGCATGCAAGTTATAGGAAAGCTCAAAGATATTTCTTTTATACCAACAAAGCACCCACTCCCTGCAACTGCAAGCTCAAAGATCTTTATTTTAGATGGTAAGCCAAAAAAATGATTTGATAAGTGTTCAGATGATTTCATTTTTTGCATTGCAGTTGTTGTACAACAAAGATTTTAGGCATTGAATTCTTTATATAGGCTGCATCAAGTCTCACACACCTGGGTGTGTGCTAACATAGTGGGGTGCAATGCATAAAAGTAGTATGGACACTTCCAGGGGAAGCTGTTTATGTATTGCAAAGTGGAACACCAACTATTCCAAGACCTAGACAATGTGAAAACTTGCCTGATTTATAGTGGAGAGTGGAATTTGATAATTGGATAGAAAACAATTTAATCAGAAATGGAAAAAAATGTACTTAGGATAAGAGTTGGAATTTGCATTTGTACAATATTTTTGGAGCTTTATCTTCTAGGTTTACAATTTTTAGCAGAATCAATTTTGTTTCTGGTGTAAGATGTGCAGAAAATATATCAAACATATTAATGTGTAATCATATCCTTGCCATAATAATTCCTACTTTTTAGGGCATGTAAGGTCAGCACCTCCTTGTGTTACATTCATGTTTATGCTACATGATGATGCACTCTGTTAACTTTGTTTCCACTTTCTTCTAGTACCCATGCCAGTGCCTAATAGCATGGACTAATGAGGATATTCCTTCTGAATGATCTGGTTAAAAATTAAACTGTATTGAGAAAAAATAAGAATCAAACGATCTTTTCAAAAGATTTAATGCGTATCCCATCAATAATAATAATACGTAACTTGATGGACTTGTTTTCCTCTTTGTAAGAAGCCAGAACTCCCTTATAGTGTTCAAAGTAATTACAATAAGACATTTGCATTAATTAAATGATGTTGGTATCATGATGTTCAATCTCCATAGCAAGAACTTTCAGATGTTCCATCCTTATCCTTAATCCCAGCAGAGATGATGTTGAAAAAATTGACTGGCAAGTTTCTTTGGATAAGCATGTGTAGTTTCTGGACTTTGAACCTAATTTCTAGGTAGATGTTGCTTTAGTTAGTATGCACTTTCATTTGAAGAGCCTCAGTCTTCTCTTTGCCTGAAAAGATTATAGAAGTATCACTTCATTTTCCCCAGCTCTCTTTTTTTTTGTTCCCAGCACTTGCACAAGTAGCACTGCTCTTTTTTAAATTTATTATTATTATTTTTCTAAATAAGACTTCATCTTTTTTAAAAATGCATTTATGATCACTGCTATGCAGGATGAACGTTACTCTATGTATATTGGAAGGCAGGCTATTGTACCAATGACATTTGGTCGCCATGTCCCTATCATATCTGATAAGGTAATAGCCTCAAGTTGCTATCTCTCTCTCTTTTTTTATAATAATTTTCTTAGTTGTCAGAAAGTGCTGCTTTGCTGCAAACCAAATTTATATAGAAAATTGGGTTTCATATTCCAACGATTTTATTGGTTGGCCTATCATATGCTTAAATGTTGCTATGAATGAAGTAAATGAGGCTTAAAAATATCTTAGTCTAGTTTTCATGATAGCTTTAAAGTAAATCACAATATTGGTTTTCATCTGTAGTTTTTTCATTTAATTGTTATAGATACTGTTGGTGGACGGCTACTTTTTTCCTATTTGTTCTTCCTTAGGTGCTTTTTCCTTATTTGCTTGATTGCTTTGTTAATATTCAATTGTATATTCCTTTCCTTTTGTATATATTTCTTAATGTAATCTAGAAATCATTTAATTTGGAAAATTTCTAATTAGACTTAGGAATGTTGCCTATTATGATAGGCGTGTATGTGTATATATCGGCTGCTACTTTAGCCTTAAAGAAATGAGACTGGAGATTATTTTTTCATCCTTTTGACATGGTATCAGAGCCAGGTTCGTTCTCCTAGCGTTTGAAACCAAAAACCATGCCCTAATTTGTCTTCTATTGATCCAATCTCCTTCATTCAACTTGAGTCATGTCTGAAAACCTAGAGTCCGAAAGTTCTAGCAAGGCTTTTGCTACAAGCAATACCAATGGAGGGACTATATCCAGTGGCGAGTTGCAGAATGTTCAAGCTGCCTACTGGTTAAATGGAAAGAATTCTCTCAAGTGGTCACAACTAATCAAGACTTTTTTGAAAGGCAAGGGGAAGATCAACCACTTGCTTGGAACGGGACCAAAAAAAGGAGACCTTTCATACGCTTCTTGGGACGATGAAGACTCCCTTGTGATGTCCTGTTTCTGGAACTCAATGATTCCAGAGATCAATGACACAATTATGTTCCTTTCCATGGCCAAGGAAATCTGGGATGCTGTGAGGATAACATATTCTAAGGTAAATGATGCTGCCCAAATCTATGAAATTATGACTAAGGTAGCAGCCACTAAACAATGTACTCGATCTATAACTAAGTTTGCAAGTATTTTGCAAATCTTGTGGCAAGAATTGAATTACTATCAGTGTATCCAAATGAAGTATAGTGAGGATGCTGCTATCCAAAAGAAATTTGTGGAAAATGAGAGGACCTATGATTTCCTTGTAGGCCTTAATGTAGAATATGATGCTGTTAGGGTTTAAATACTTGGCAAATTTGAGTTGCCATCATTAAATGAAGCCATTTCAATAGTCCGAGTAGAAGAAGGTAGAAGAAGAGTGATGCTGGAACCAAACTCTATGGAAAGTTCGGCATTGCTAACTTTGAAGGGGCTTGGTTAGGAGCGAGTGGTTCGAGAAGAAAATAGGCCCTTATATCCAATGAAACCATCTACCAAAGACAACTTATGGTGCTCCTACTGCAAGAAGCCCAGACACACGGTGGACAAGTGCTAGAAGCTTCATGGCAAGCCAGCTAGAGGAGTACAGTCCAAAGGCCAAGCTTTTGCAACCAACAACCATCAGAGTGAGGAGGAGAAAACCTCTGAAGAGCCTGATTCAATGGGGCTGAATCAAGAGGAAATTGAAAAATTAAGAAACTTGTTGGGATCTCTTAAAAAATCCCAGGGACAGGTAGTTCAAATTTGGCTTTCACAGGTATCACTTCCAACTCATCTAACTTTCATGCTTCATATTTATTTCTTAGGAAAACTTGGATTCTTGATTCTGGTGCTACGCACCACATGACACTCTTATCAACCAATTTTTTGTCCTATAAACCCAGTCCTAGTACCAGGAAAATTGTTCTTACTGATGGATCTTTAATAACAGTGGTTGGACAAGGGGACATATTGATCAACCCCTACCTAACCTTGAGAGATGTTTTACATGTTCCTAAGCTGTTCACCAATTTAATTTCCATCCAAAAACTAACCAAGGATACTAATTGTCGGGTTGTCTTCTATCCCTTGTTTTGTGAATTTCAAGAAAAGGACTTGAGGAAGATGATTGGGCATGCTAGGGTTGAGGATGGTCTCAATTATCTTGAAGACTATAGTGGACAACTTGGAAAAGGAAAGTTCTCTCTTGTATATTTTTTAGTTAAACCTAATAAAGACTTGATTTGGCTTCATCATCTCCGGTTAGGGCATCCATCTTTTAGAATACTTCAGTTTATGCTTCCCTCTTTGTTCAAGGGATTTGATGTTAGAAATTTGAGATGTGATGTATGTGAACTTGCTAAACATAAAAAGGCTTCATTCCCTGTTATTAATAAGATAAATTCCCTTCCTTTTGATCTTGTTCACTGTGATATATGGGACCCATCTCCAATCCCTAATTTGTCTGGGCTTAGATGGTTTGTGTTATTTGTGGATGATTGTACAAGAGTAGTTTGGATTTATCTTCTAAAAGTTAAATCTGAAATATGTTCAATTTTTCCCAATTTTTGCAACATGATTAAAATTCAATTTGAGGCTGAAATTAGGAGGGTTAGAACTGATAATGCTATGGAGTTCTTCAGTCAAACCCTTTCTCATTTCTTTCTTTAAAAGGGAATAATTCATGAATCTTTGTGTGTATATACTCCTCAGCAAAATGGGATTGCAAAGAGGAAAAATGGGCATATTCTTGCTGTCACAAGGGCATCACTGTTCCACAACAATGTTCCTAAACAATATTGGGGAGAAACAACCTTAAGAGCAACCTATCTAATTAATAGGTTGCTGAACAAAGTAAGGTCCCTTAGGCAGGGAACCCGAGACTAAAAACTGAGTTTGAGAGAAATCAAACTCCTACTTTGATTAATCGAGAGAGCTAACTTTATGCATGATTCTATCCTATCTAATCCTAACATTTAGAAGATAAGATACAACAAAAATTTAAGATACACAAGATAAGATAACTAACACATCCTACTCCTATTATTTCTCCTGAAATTTAGGAACTTATCTAGATTGTCTCTTTGGGTCTTCAATCCTTCCTTATCACTACTTATGGGGCCCATGTCTTCGTTTCTTGTGTAGTCTCAGTTACACTCTGTCCTCTTGGTGAGATTCCTTAGTAGCCTAGGATTCTCCAACACCCTCCCTCAAGCTAAGGAATAAATATCTCTCATTCCTAGCTTGTTAATGAGATTCTCAAAACTTGGTATTGCAAGCACTGCCACTTGATCTGCTGTAGGAACATAGATTAGCTTTATACCTCATTTTTCAATTTCCCTTTAGATGAAATTCCAATAAATCCTAACATGTTTCATTGTATCATGTTGCATTGGATTGTCAACAATGCTTATAGTTGACTTACTGTCACTATATAGCTTTGTTAGTTGGGTTAGAGACATTTGTAGTTCCTCCATTAGTCTTACCAGCCAAATTAGCTCACAAATACTTTGGCCAATTGCCTTAAATTCTACTTCCGCGTTGCTTCTTGCTACCACCGATTGTTTTTTACTTCTTCATGTAACTGGTTTCCCTACAATTTTGTACAAAAACCAGATGTTGACTGACTATCCATAACTGATCATGCCCAATCTGCATCGGAAAAACTTTCAGCCCCTCTTTCACTATTCTTTTGAAACAAGAGTCCCTTACCTAGTGTTCTTTTCAAGTACCTCAAAATATGGTATACAACCGGGTCGCCATCCTTTCTCACATATTTCCAATTTCTTTCTAAAGGAGTATATCTTGGTTTACATCCCAACATTCCAGTTTCTTTTAGTAGATCAAGAGTATATTTTCGCTGAGAGATTACTATACTTTGTTTGCTTTTAGCCACTTCCATTCCAAGGAAATACCTCATTGTGCCCAATTCCTTGACTTCAAACTCCTCTTTTAACTTCTGTTTTAAAGCTGCAATTTCATGAGTGTCATCTCATGTAACAATTATATCGTCCACATACACAATTAAGATGCATCTTTTTTCGTTAGTAACATGTCTAGTAAAGAGAGTATGATCAGCCTCACCTTGTTTGTAACCAAATTTAGTGAGGGTAGAGTTGAATTTCTTAAACCATGCCCTTGGAGATTGTTTTAACCCATAGAGAGACCTATGTAATTTGCATACCTTGCCACTTTTCTCTTCTTTCTCAAATTCAGGTGGAATCCTCATGTATACCTCTTCTTCTAACTCCCCATTTAGGAATGGATTTTTGATATTGAATTGGAACAATTCATAGTCTAGATTTACAATAATGGATAACAACACTCTTATAGAATTTAACTTTGCTATCGAAGCAAAAGTCTCTTCATAGCCTATCCCATAGGTTTGAGAGAATCCTTAGGCAACTAACCTGGCTTTATATCGGTCTATACCTCCATCTAATTTGTATTTGACCGTAAACACCCATTTGCATCCTATAATCTTCTTGTTCTTTGGGAAATCCACAATATCCCAAGTGTGATTACTGTTCAGTGCCCGCATTTCTTCCATCACTACCTCCTTCCACTTAGGGTTATTTAATGCTTCTTGAATATTTCGAGATATAGTGATTTCATCCATAGTGGTAGTGAATGCCTTGAATTGAGGGGATAACTTGGAATATGTCAAGAAGATTGATATTGGATGCTTAACACACAACCCTTTTCTAAGAGCAATAGGGATGTTCAAATCACCGTTGGCTGCAGTGTTTTCCTCATTTGTTGGACCTCTCCTTGATTCTAATGGTTGGCCAAGTTGAGGAGCTGGATGTTTAGCTCGTCTTGAGTAAACTTTTATTAGCTTTTCTAGGCACAAATCTTCCCCTATATTAGTTACTTACCCCTGGTTCTGTTGAGGGTTGAGGATCTTAAGGAGATGATGAATTAAGATTGTTAGGTTCAAATGGTGCTGGCTGTGAATGATTAGTTGTAGTTGTTTGAATAGGATTATCATTGGGAGGAGGAGAAGAAATTGGTAATGTAATAGGCATTGGCACAGTAGGATCCCAATGATTTTCTTCCATTTGTAATGGAATACTTGAGTGATAGAACTCATCTTCAACAAAGGTTACGTCACAGGAAACAAAGAATTTTTGTGATGTAGAGCAAAAACTGAAGATTTCGAACATAAAGCATAAATATTCATTATGTGCAGCCCTAGTTATAGGGTTGGAAATTACAACTATAGAAAGTTTACAATAGGAAGGATTACAACACATTTAGGAAAGATTATGATACAATGGGATTAGGAAAGATTCCTAATCTGTTTTAAGAAACTAATCTAATCAAAATCTTAAATAAATCATTCCAAAACAGGCTGCAACCTCTTCTTCTTTCCTTTCCTTTTATGTCAACACTCCTCCTCAAGCTGATGAATGAATATCTATCATTCCCAGTTTGCATATTAGATCTTCAAATCTTCTAGCTGACAATCTTTTTGTCAAACAATCTGCTACCTGTTGTTCAAAAGAAATATAGGGAATTTGAATGATACCTTTTTCAAGCTTTTCCTTTATAAAATGTCGATCAATCTCAACGTGTTTGGTCCTATCATGCTGTATAGGATTATATGCAATGCTTATGGCTGATTGGTTATCACAAAATAACTTGATTGGTTCCTTGACATCAATCTTCAAATCTTCGAGCACAATCCTCATCCATAGTAACTCACATAGGCCAAGTGCCATAGCTCTAAACTCGGCTTCAGTACTTGACCTTGCCACTATGCTCTGCTTCTTACTTCGCCAAGAGACCAAGTTCCCTCCTAAAAACATGCAATACCCTGTAGTAGATCTCCTATCACTTACAGATCCAGCATAGTCTGCATCTGTATACCCCTGTATAGCCAAAACACCTCCTACTTTAAATAAGATTCCTTTACCTGGGGTTGTTTTTAAGTAGCACAATATTTTCCTTACAGCCTACATATGACTCTCTGTCAGGCAATGCATAAATTGACTTACTAAACTCACTGTATAGGCTATATCTGGTCTAGTGTGTGATAAGTAAATCAAACGCCCTACTAACCTCTGATATTTGCCTTTATCCACTGGTGAGCTGTCGATGTCTTCTCCTAATTTCACATTAGGCTCTACTGGAGTACATACTCCTTTGCTTCCCAATAAACCTGTCTCCTTCAAAAGATCCAATACATATTTACGTTGGGATAGAAATATACCTTCTTTGGAGTAGGATACCTCTATTCCCAAAAAATATTTAAGTAATCCCAAGTTTTTTATCTCAAAATTTTGGGCCAGTGTGCTCCTTAGATCTTGTTGTTCATTCATATCATTTCCTGTCACAATGATGTCATCCACATAAACCAACAATGCAGTCATTTTTCCTTTTCCTGAGTGCTTGAAGAAGAGAGTATGGTCTCCTCTACTTTGGTGATACCCCATACACTTCATAGCTTTAGAGAACCTGTCAAACCAAGCTCTTGGTGACTGGTTGAGGCCATATAGTGCTTTTTTAAGTCTACACACCTCATCTCCTTTTCCCTCCTTAAATCTTGGTGGCTGCTCCATGAAGACCTCTTCTTCTGAATCACCATAAAGAAATGCATTCTTCACATCTAGTTGGTGTAATTGCCATCCATAGTGAGTTGCTAAGGATAAAAGAATTCTTACCGTGGTCATCTTAGCCACTGGAGCAAAAGTCTCCAGATAATCAATTCCATATGTCTGGGTGTAATCTTTGGCCACCAATCGAGCCTTATACCTCTCCAATGAGCCGTCTGCATTGTACTTTAGGTTGAACACCCACCTACAGCCCACTGGAACCACTCCCTTTGGCTTAGGTACCAAATCCCATGTGTTGTTTTTCTTTAATGCCCGCATCTCCTCTTGCATGGCTAGTTCCCATTTTTTATCCTTTAAAGCCTCTTCCACCGAATTAGGAATAACAATGGTATCTAGAGTGGTCAAAAAACTTATATGTTTTGAGGACAACCTGTGATAGGAGAGATAGTTGGCTAGAGGATGCTGAGTGCATCTTCTAACACATTTTCTAACGGCAATAGGAATATCCAAATCAGTAGCAAAGGAATGAACAGGATCAAGGGAACAAACCTTCATAGAATCTGGCTGGGGATCGGATGTTGTTTCATGTTGAGAATGAGGCATGAACTGTTGTTTCTTGTGATACACGAGAGCCCTTGAACCTTATTGGAGATGTTGATAATCCTGGTTGATGAGTTTGCTTAGGGCTTGGGATCTCATTTGGGACAAAACCAGAGTGATCACTTGAAGATGAAGGGACAGAACCAATATGCAGGGCAGGATTAGGAATAGAATGTTTAGGGTCTATTGATGTTGAAGAATGTGGACCAAGGTCAAGACTAGGAAGGAGATTGGACACGTGGTCTTCAATCGTATGATTCTCCCCTTGAAGACCAAGGGTAGAATGACCGAAGTAGGGTTGTGACTCAACAAAAGTCACATCTTTTGAAACAAGAAATTTTCGAGTAGGGGGATGATAGCACTTATAGCATTTTTGTGTAGGAGAATAACCAAGGAAAAGACACTTAAGTGCCCTAGGGTCCAACTTGTCACGAGTATGAGGTGGAACATGAACAAAGGCTACACAACCAAAGACCCTAAAAGGAAGAGGGGTATGTAGGTTAAGAGAGGGAAAAAATGTAGAAATGCATTGAAAAAGACTGTTGTTCCCAAGAACCCTAGATGGTACCCGATTGATTAGATAGGTTGCGGTCAAGACAACCTCTCCCCAGAAGATTTTTGGAACATTATGATGATGAAGAAGTGTTCTAGTGACATTGAGGAGGTGTCTCATTTTCTGCTCAGCCACTCCATTTTGTTGTGGAGTGTTGATGCAGGAAGACTCATGAATAACCCCTTTGTCTTGAAAGAACTTGTGCAAGTGTTGATTAAAATAATCCCTTGCATTATCAGTTCGAAATTTCTGAATAGAAGTACCAAATTAAGTTAGAATCATTGAATAAAAGTGCGGTAACACAGTGCTAACAGTAGCCTTATCCTTAAGAAGGAAAACCCAAGTCATTCTAGTACAATCATCTATGAAGGTAACAAACCATCTAGCCCCAGAATAATTGAGAATCCTAGATGGACCCCAAACATCCGAATGAATGAGAGCAAAATGACGTGAGGATCTTTTATTACTAATAGGATAGGAAACACGATGATGTTTGAAAAGTTCACATACATCACAATGAAAAACACTAGGATCCACATGTTCAAATAAAATAGGAAACATAGCTTTGAGTAAGGGAAAAGGTGGATGCCCGAAGCGATAGTGATGAAGCCAAATGTCACTACTAGAAGACTGAGAAGTGCAAGCTGATTTAGGCTGAAATCTGGACTGAATGTGATGGGGCTGCAAGGTCTCCTTTCTCAAAACATACAGCCCATGTTTCTCCTCAGCAGCTCCAATCATCCTCCCCGTAGCCATTTCCTGAAACTCACAAGAATAAGGAGAGAAAATGATTCGACAATTTAGATCCTTAGTGAGTTGATGAACTAAAAACAAGTTAGTGGACAAATTAGGAACATCCAAGACTCTTTGAACAGAAAGTTTAGGACTAAGAGTGACTTGTCCCTGACCTTTGATAGGAATAGAAGTCCCATTAGCAATAACAATCTGTTTAGGTGTCACAAGAGGCTGATAGGTATCAAAAACATTTGGATTAGAGGACATATGGTCTGTAGCTCCTAAATCTAGAGTCCATATATCATTCCTATTGGTTTTAGAGGCTGTTAAAGAAATCAAATGGAAACTATTACCTGGCTGATTACCTTGCTGGGCAATAGACCATGATCCATCTTGAAGAGTTTTCAAGAACATCTTGAGTTTGCTAACTTCATCAGCAAGCTTGCTGATTTCATCAGCTTTTAGCTGATTCTGCTCCAACTCGGGTGCTGTCTCGGTTTTTTCCACCGGCTCTTCTTGCCTATTTGAAAAATAGGCCTGATTTCGGGAGGTCATATTCTTAAAGCCCCCTAGTTTCTGCAACATAGCCTCCTTCCCATGCAATTTAAAACATGTCTCTCGAGTATGCCTCGGCCTCTTGCAATGGGAACACCATAATCCTTCTGTTCTATGTGTTTTGTTTTGTCCATCAGTCCACATACCTTCCTTTCCATGCAGCCTACCTTGCACATCACCTCTTCCTTGCAGTGGTTTAAATCTGGACCCTGCTCCTTTCTTTGTAAACATTGCTGATCCTTCAGAAGTCATATCACCCAGCATTGCTGTCCTCTTGTTTTCTTCACTTCGAACAACTGAAAACACTTCATTAAGAGATGGAAGTTTTTCCCTTCCAAGAATCTGCACTCGAACTTGATCATACTCATTATTA
This sequence comes from Diospyros kaki, assembly GCA_036245055.1. Classification (NCBI taxonomy): domain Eukaryota; kingdom Viridiplantae; phylum Streptophyta; class Magnoliopsida; order Ericales; family Ebenaceae; genus Diospyros; species Diospyros kaki. The sequence continues at coordinate 34,968,701 of BSEG01000003.1, forward strand.
AGTCCGGCCAAGAACTCTACAACTCTATCCCTTTCAAAAATTGAATGAAGAGTGGCTGCATCTTTCCCACATTCCATTTTAATGTTCTGGTAGTGGTCAAGTTCCAGCCAGAAACCATTCATTTTGTTGTAATAGTCAGTGATTGTTGAGACCCCTTGCTTAGTACTATGTAACTTCATCTTAATCTCGTAAATAACCGACGCATCTTGAATCTTAGAGTAGGTACGCCTAACCGTTTCCCATATATCTTTAGCAGAGGACAAGAACATGTAATTTTTACTAACCTCTGGTTGCATGGCGTTCCACAGCCATGACATGATCATGGAATCCTCTATATCCCAAGCATTAAACCCTGGATCAGATTTCTGTGGACTAGGCTCTGTCAAGTGGCGAATCTGTCCCTTCCCTTTTAGGAATGTTCGAACCAGCTGTGCCCACTGTAAGTAGTTGCGTCCGTCCAGCCTGTATGACTGATGCACCTTGATAAATCGTTGGAAGAAAAACCTCCTATTGGAGCATCAACTCTATTATTTTCACCGGATGTCATGGCTAAAACTGGCGTTATTTCTGATATTTCTGACATGATCAGAAAGAAAAATGTCTAGCAATGAAGGCAAAGACAAGAAGGAATTTTGAGGCTTGAGCGATTGAAAGTATGGCAACAATTGGCCAGAAACAATCAAGGAAGAAGAGCAAGGAATCAGCAATGAAGGCTGGGGAATGGACTGAAATACAGAAAGCAATGAATGCCGGAAATCATAGGGCAATCAAAAGTGGCTCTGATACCATGAAGATTTCGAACAGAAAGCATAAATATTCATTATGTGCAGCCCTAGTTATAGGGTTGGAAATTATAGCTATAGAAAGTTTACAATAGAAAGGATTACAACACATTTAGGAAAGATTATGATACAATGGGATTAGAAAGATTCCTAATCTGTTTTAAGAAATTAATCTAATCAAAATCTTAAATAAATCATTCCAAAACAGGCTACAACCTCTTCTTCTTTCCTTTCCTTTTATGTCTACAAAAACACTTATATCCTTTTTGGGTAAGAGAATACCTAATAAATATGCACTTGATTGCCCTAGGTTATAGTTTATGACGATTATGGTTGGTTTGATAGACATATACCACACCTGAACACTTTAGGAGAGAGAGTGTTGAGAATTTGAACATGGGGAAAGATAGACATGAGGTTGTGCAATGGAGTTTGGTAATTTAGAACCTTGGAAGGCAGCCTATTGATTAAATAAGATGCTGTTAGGACTACTTTTGCCCAATACATGTTAGGAGTAGAACTAATAAACATAAGAGATCTAGCTACCTCAAGCAAATGTTGGTTTTTTCTCTCAGCTATCCCATTTTGTTGAGGGGTATAGGAGCAAGTGCTTTGATGAACGATTCCATTGGTAGTAAGGTATTGAGTGAATGGGTAAGAAAAATATTCCCGACCATTGTCAGTCCTAAGGATACAAATAGATGACTAAAAAATGTTTACAATGAGTTTATGAAAGTTCTGAAAAATTGCACACCCCAGATTTTTCTTTCATTAGGTATACCTAACACACTCTTGTGTGGTTGTCAATGAAGGTTACAAACCATCTAGCACCATTCAAGTTTGGAACTCTAGCTGATCCCCAAATATCACTATAGATCAAGTGGAAAGGTTTAGAAGGAGTGTATGGGTTCGGTTGATGAGTACTATGAGTTTGTTTGGCAAGAATACAATGATCACACTTAAGTATCAACTTCTCTTTATTGATAAATAAATTTGGATACAAGTGTTTCAAATATGAAAAACTAGGATGACCAAGATGTTTATGCCATAACAAAATTTCAGAATTTGAACTAACAGTAAGAGAAAACCGAGGAAATTGACTAGGGAAAGCCTTGTTATCGGATAGCCAATAAAGTTCATCCTTCTCCTCAACACTGCCAATCATCTTCCCCATGGATTGGTCCTGAAAGATACAATACAATCCATATCCCTTGTTAGCTTTTTCACAAATAGTAAATTGCATTTTAGGTTGGGCACATATAACACGAATTTGAGTACTAAACCAACAACACAAACATTCTTTTTTCCCTTGACTAAGGATATTGTACCATCTACCATCAATGTAGTTAAATTCGTGTTTCTAATTTGAAATTTCTTAGATATGACAGTAGATTCGGTCATGTGGTCAGATTCCCCGATATCTACCACCCAATAACTTATATTCATCCTCCTAGCAGTGAAGGAAAGAGGCTCGTTACCTTTTTGTGCCATAGGTGCTACCAAATCATCTGATTCCTTTGCAATGTGAGAGCCATTCAACAGTTTATGTAAAAATTCAATCTGGTCAGTTGTTAAACCCATACCTATACCTTTTTCACTGGTGGGGATACTGGCTGCTGCATAAGCTAGTTTCTCTTTTTCCCTCTTAGATATGGGTTTCCAGTTTGGTAGCTTCCTGTGTAACTTCCAGCATGTGTTCTTTGTATGGTAGGGTTGGTTACAATGATCACACTCCTGTTTATCCTTAGGATTGTCCTCTTTCCTTGTAGCAACAAGAGCAGACTCTGAATTTGGCTCTGTGGCTAGAAGCATGGCCTTCTTTCTACTTTCTTCTTGTCTAACCTCCGCAAATACCTCTCGGAAGGATGGTAATGGCTTGGCACCTAGGAGTCTTTCTCTCACTTCATCCAAATCTGGATTAAGCCCTTGGAGGAAGTAAAAAATCCTTGCTTTTTCCAACATCTTGTTGTATTTCTGGCTGTCAATCGCACACTTCCAAGTTGGATCATAAAATAGATCCATCTCTAGCTATAATTCCATTAGATTATTGTAATATTCCGTAACTCCAAAACTACCCTGCTTGATAGTCCTAATTGCTGCTCTAATCTCAAAACACTGAGTCGTGTTTTCTAGATCAGAGTAAACTTCTTGGATTGCATCCCATACCTCTTCTGTAGTCTTCTAGAATAGATAGGGTCGGCCTACTTTGGGCTCCATCAAGTTGATCAGCCAAGCCATCAAAATTGAGTTCTCTACCTCTCATCGTTGATACTCTCCAGAATCTTTTGGTGGAGTTGGAATAGCCCCGGTGAGATAGTCATATTTTCCCTTGCCTTTAATCACCAAGGTGACGGATTGAAACCACTATTTGAAGTTTATTTCGTTCAACCTATGTTGTGTGATTTGCAGGGTGTGGCTGTCCATTGACAGGGTGTTGGTAGGTACTACGGCAACCGAAGTTGTTTGTTGAAGAGTCGAACTAATGGATGACTTTGTAGCAGTAGAAACTACATTCCCATGGCCTTGAGTATCCATATGATCTGAATACTTGGGCTAGAAAGAGCCAAGCTCTGATACCATGAACAAAGTAGAGTCCCTTAGGCAGGGAACCCGAGACCAAAAACTGAGTTTGAGAGAAATCAAACTCCTACTTTGATTAATCGAGAGAGCTAACTTTATACATGATTCTATACTATTTAATCCTAATATTTAGGAGATAAGATACAACAAAAAATTAAGATACACAAGATAAGATAACTAACACATCCTACTCCTATTATTTCTCCTAAATTTTAGGAACTTATCTAGATTATCTCTTTGGGTCTTCAATCCCTCCTTATCACTACTTATGGGGCCATGTTTTCGTTTCTTGTGTAGACTCCTTAGCAGTTACACTCTCTTTCCTCTCGGTGAGATTTCGTAGTAGCCTAGGACTCTCCAACAACTGCCATCTAGAAATCTTGAATCAAATAGCCCAATTCATCTTCTTTCTAAAGTTTTTCCAGATTTCATGACTTCTAATGGTCTTTGTCCTACAGTGTTTGGATGTGTGAATTTTGTTTACAATCACTCACTTGCTTGAGGAAAATTAGATCCTAGAGTCCTTAAATGCATTTTTGTTGGATATTCCTCTATTCAAAAGGGCCATAAATGTTTCCATTTTCCATCTAAACGTTTTTTTATCTTAGCGGATGTAAGTTTTATGGAAGAAAAATCCAATTTTGGTGATTCTTATCCTCAAAGGGAGACTGGTTTCTTGGAAGAGGAAAATAGGGATTTGTCTCTTCCTTTTTTTTCTTTTCCTCAAATCATTCTCCTGCTTCCCCTCTGGATATTCCTCACAGGTCACTAGAAATGATACATGGAGAACAACATCAGTCTCCTCCTTGTCCATTAAAGGTTTATTCAAGAAGAAAGACTCCAAATACTCAACCTACACATGCTAAATCACTGAAACCAAGTTTTGAATTTTGGAATTCTAATGATGAACCAGCTCAACAAGTGCAGCCTTCTAATCCAGCCATGACAGATTCTAACTCAGGTATTAACTCTCAATCTAAAACTGAGTTTAATGGCCTAGATATCCCTATTGCCTATAGAAAAGGAACCCGGAATTGTACTAAGCATCCTCTCCATTTGTTTATGACCTATTCTCATTTATCTCCTAAACATAAAGCCTTCTTAACCAGGTTTGATGCCATACATATTCCTAAGAATCTGTCTGAAGCTTTAAGTAGTGAGAATTGGAAGGATGCCATGAAAGTGGAGATGACAACTCTTGAGAAAAATCAGCGTTATGATTAGGAGCTCTTTTGACAAATCAATCAATGTTTGCTAATGCCAATTCTCTCAACTTCTCACCCAAAATCATTCCAATACAACAAAAATAATAAACAGAAAACAAGAACAAAATTTAAATGAAAGAAAAACAAAAAAGATCAGACCATAAACAAGAGGCAATAGTTTATCTTGGTTCGGATTAGTTGAAAGCAACCCTACAACCAACCTTGAAATCACCTCGAGAGCAGCCTTTATCTTATTCAGAAACCAATCAGTACAAGAGCATGATTGATCACTCTCTTCCCTTTCTATCCCACCCGAATACAATCTTCTTGGAGATTACAAAGAACTTTCTTAGACACAAGTCTTTCCTCTCACGCACTGCATTCGAACATAGAGAATGAGAGTGAAATATAATGCACACACACCCCATGCCCTCTATTTATAATAGTGGGCGGATATCCCAATGAAGACTTTTAGATAATTACAGTTTAACCCCTGAACTATAACTAATTACAGATTGGGATATAAAAAATATAATTCTCTATTTCTTGATAATAATACAATGATTCCCTTTTCTCTTTATAGAGGAATAGAATAATACAAAAGGAAAATAATAAAAAAGGAAATAGGGATATACATAGAATATACATAGCATCTAAGATATACACAAAATATTCTACTTCTACACTCCCCCTCAAGCTGGCTTGAAGATATCTTCCATGGCCAGCTTGCTCACAAGTTTCTCAAACTGAGTTCTATGTACTCATTTTGTAAGAATGTCAGCCACTTGGTCAACTGTTGGAATGTAGGGCATACAAATTACTCCATTATCAATTTTTTCCTTAATAAAGTGTTTATCCACCTCTACATGCTTTGTCCTGTCATGGAGAACTGGATTATGAGCAATAGAGATTGCAGCTTTATTATCACAATAAACTTTAGCAGGAAGGGAAGTGGAGACCCTCAAGTCTGATAAAAGCCTCTTTATCCACATGACCTCACAAATACCATGAGCAACTGCACGAAATTCAGCTTCAGCACTGCTTCTGGCCACCACATTTTGTTTCTTACTCCTCCAAGTAACAAGATTGCCTCCAACAAAGGTGCAGTACCCTGATGTAGATCTTCGGTCAGTTATACTACCTGCCCAATCTGCATCTGTATAAGCCTCTACATGAAGATGTCCACGTTTTCTAAAAAGTAGACCTTTCCCAGGGGTTCCCTTTAGGTATCGCAAAATTCTATAGGTAGCTTCAAAATGTTGTGAACCAGGTGAGTGCATAAATTGACTTACAACACTTACAGCAAAGGCTATGTCTGGTCGAGTATGGGATAAATAGATAAGTCTACCCACAAGTCTTTGATATTTCTCCCTTTCTACCACATTCTTAGCCTCGGCAGGTTGAAGTTTTAAGTTGGGTTCAATGGGAGTTTCAGCAACCTTACACCCAAGCATTCCTGTTTCACTGAGTAAATCCATGTTGGAATATTCAAGAAGATAAGCAGCCGAGAAGATCAAGATCAAGATAATCCTAAGTTTAAGTTTGATTATTTAGATTATTTTTTAGATGTTTATCTTTGTAGTTCTTTATTTATATTTATCTTTGTAGTTCTTTATCTTCTTGTTGTATTTAAATTAATGTAATCTAGTCCTAGATAGTAGGAATGTAATCTAGTCCTAAAATATAGGAGAATTCTTAGGAGAATTCTTAGGAACCTCTTGTGTATAAATTTCATCATTGATATCAATAAAACTACAAGGAATACCGGTTCCTTTTCTCTACATGGTATCAGAGCTTGCAAATCCAAGCCTGTTTTTCTAAGAAATCGGTGCCTTCATTGCACGATTTTTGTTTTTTCAGTGCCTTCATCGCATTGTGCCCTAATAGCACTCGGTTTCTTCCTGTCGTTCCACACGTTTTTTCATCATTCTGTTCTTCCTTCAACATCAGCGAATCCATGTCAGAAACATCAGCAAACCCATCGACTTCACCTACTACCATCACTGGAGAACATACTACAGTAGACCAGCCTTCTCCTCTTGCTGGCGAACTGCCAAATATTCATCAATCCTACCGGCTAGATGGTAGGAATTTTCTTCAATGGTCACAGCTAATCAAAACTCTTCTTAAAGGCCGAGGAAAGAGTACTCACCTCACTGGAAATTCCCCACCAGAAACTGATCCAGGCTTCAGCGCATGGGATGTGGAAGACTCCCGCATCATGTCATGGCTATGGAGCACCATACAACCGGACATCAGCAGGAACTTTATGTTCCTTAGCACTGCTCGAGCAGTTTGGGAGACCGTTCATCAGACCTACTCAAAGGCCAAGGACGCATCTGTGATCTTTGATATCAAAACAAAGATCAATGGCTCAAAGCAAGGTCAGCTAACCATCACTGAGTATTATAATCTGATGCTAGGCCTATGGTTAGAGCTTGATCAATACCAAGCTATAAAAATGGTATGCCAAGCGGATACTACAACTCTCAATCAGATTCTTGAAAGAGACCGGATAGTTGAATTCCTAGCCGGCTTAAATCCCGAGTTCGATCAGGTAAGGGTTCAAATTCTTGGTAAGGATAAATTACCTAGCTTAAATGAGGTGTTTGCTATTGTTAGAAGTGAAGAAAATAGGAGAGGAGCCATGCTTGGTGGATCCAATATGGAAGGATCAGCACTCATCTCCAACAACAGATCATGGAAGCAGCAATCAACCAATCGAAATAAATCCTCCGGACGAGAAGGACAGTGGTGTACCTTCTGTAATAAGCCGAGGCATACTAAGGAGACTTGCTTCAAGTTGCATGGAAAGGAAGCAGTCCTCAATAAACTTGGTGGATTCAAGAATATAAGGACTCAAGGTCCTCCGCAAAACTATCCTCAAAGCTATCTTTCAAACAAAGAACAAGAGGGAGAAGCAGAAAAAGAAGAAAAACCGAGTGTTGGAGCTGGTATGGACCTCAGCCAGCTCAATAAAGAAGAAGTTTATAAGCTGAAGGAGTTTCTAAAAACCATTCAAGATGGAGGAGGATCCTGCTCTATGGCTCAACAAGGTAAACCAATCAGTTTTACTACTTTTCTAGCCTCCAAAACTGGTAGGAATAACACTTGGATCTTGGACTCAGGAGCTACTAACCATATGACACCAAATTTCCAATTTTTTGATACTTATGAGCCTTTTACATCATCCAAACAGATCACTATTGCCGATGGAACCACAATTCCCATTAAAGGCAAAGGAAAAGTTATCTTTGGTCCAAATTTGTCAATAAATCCAGTCCTTTATGTACCAGATTTAACTCTTAGCCTTATTTCTATCAAACAACTCACTCAAGACCTCAATTGCAATGCTGTTTTCTCTCCATATGTGTGTAAATTTCAGGACATGGACACGGGGAGGACGATTGGTGTGGCTAAAGAACAACATGGGTTGTATATCTTTCAAGGGGGGAGCACTAAGCCTAAAGATCAGCTGCAGGCAGCCTACTCAACCCAGAAAACAGCCTCTGACCGAGCTGCCATTTGGCTTCATCATCTTCGATTAGGTCATCCTCCTTTTAGCTTAGTGAAGGAAATGTTTCCTGCTTTGTTTAAAACTCTTAGTCCTAGCAATTTTCAATGTGATGTGTGTGTTATGGCCAAACATCATAGAACCTCTTATTCAATTAGCAATAAACTATCATCTAGACCTTTTGATTTGATTCATTCGGATGTTTGGGGTCCTTCAAGAGTTTTAAACCAGTCGGGTGCCAAGTGGTTCATCTCATTCATAGATGATTGCACTAGGATGTGTTGGGTTTTTCTTTTGAAAGATAAAGCTAGTATTGGGACTGTTCTCCCCTACTTTTGCAAAATGGTTCATACACAATTTGGAACTAAAATTAAAAAATTTAGGACAGATAATGCAAAGGATTATTTCAATGCACATTTGCATCTCTTCTTTCAAAACGAGGGAATTGTCCATGAATCTTCATGCATCGATACTCCACAACAAAATGGAGTGGCCGAGAGGAAGATGAGGCATCTTTTGAATGTCACTCGAGCCCTTCTTCATCATCATAGTACTCCTAAATATCTATGGGGAGAGGCAGTCTTGACAGCCACTTATGTTATTAATAGAGTCCCATCCAAAATCCTTGACAATCAAAGTCCTTTCCAAACTCTAACCAATTTTTTCCCAGACCTGAAACTGCACTCTCCATTGCCTCTTAAAGTTTTTGGATGTGTATGTTTTGTTCACATATCTAAAGTCCATAGAGACAAATTTGATCCTAGAGCAAAAAGATGTGTTTTCATAGGGTATTCTCCAACTCAAAAAGGATACAAATGTTATGATCCTATCTCCCGGAAAGTCAATATCTCTAAGGATGTTACCTTCATTGAGTCCCAATCTTTTTTTTCTCAGCCTAAGGGGGAGCATACTCAACCAGAAAATTTGGATAATCTTTTCCCAGATTTCCTTCCAGCATCCCCTATTTCTATAGATGATTCCGTCCATCAAATACCTCCATCAAATCACACTGATTCAAACCAGCAGTTGACAACCAACAGATACAAAGGCTCACCCTATGTGTATAAGAGAAGACAACCTACTGCTGATCTTCAGTCCACACCAGTTGCAGCCCCAAATCCCAGCCTAGAAGAGCACACATCTGATGAACAAAACAGCAGCCAAACAGATCAAGAATTTCCTGATTTGGACCTGCCTATTGCCCTCAGAAAAGGGGTCCGAACATGCACCAAACATCCCATTGCAAATTTCTTATCCTACCATCGCCTTTCTCCTCCCTATAGAAGCTTCCTAACAACCCTAGATGCTAGTGTTATTCCAAAATCAGTGGACGAGGCACTAAAAGATCCAAATTGGAAAGAAGCCATGTTAGAAGAAATGAGGGCTTTGGAAAAGAATCAAACTTGGGAGGAGGTGACTCAACCTAAGGGAATTAAACCAGTAGGCTGCAAATGGGTCTTTAATTTGAAATACAAAGCTGATGGTACTCTTGAGAGATACAAGGCAAGGCTAGTAGCCAAGGGTTATACACAATCCTATGGGATTGACTATCTTGAGACTTTTGCCCCAGTAGCAAAGATGACAACAGTACGAGTCCTCATATCATTAGCAGCAAATTTGGGGTGGAAACTACAACAATTAGATGTTAAAAATGCATTCTTGCATGGAGATTTAGAGGAAGAAGTATTTATGGAATTACCCCTTGGATTTTCTCATAACAAAGAAGGACAAGTGTGTAGATTGAAGAAAGCGTTATATGGACTTAAACAGTCACCACGAGCATGGTTTGGGCGATTTTCTACAGCAATGCACAAAATGGGATACCGGCAAAGCCGAGGGGACCACACCCTCTTCCTAAAGCACACAAAAGATAAGGTAACTGCTCTATTAGTTTATGTTGATGATATTGTTGTGACAGGAAATGATGAAGCTGAGCAAGAAGACCTAAAGCAAAATCTAGCTAAGGAATTCGAGATTAAAGATCTTGGAAGGCTGAAGTATTTCTTAGGCATCGAGGTGGCCTATTCACAAAAAGGGATCTACCTATCTCAGCGTAAATACACTCTTGACTTATTGACTGAGACTGGATTGCTAGGTGGAAAGGGAGCTCAGGTTCCAGTAGATCCAAACATCAAGCTACAAGAAAATTACTCGGGAGAAGCAATAAATAAAGGGCAGTACCAAAGATTGGTAGGAAAACTGATATACCTTTCACATACTAGGCCAGACATAGCATTTGGAGTAAGCCTAGTAAGTCAATTCATGCACAAACCCAATGAGGAACACATGAACGCAGTAAGAAAAATTCTTCATTACTTGAAAGCCACACCAGGAAAAGGGATTCTCTTCACACCAGGAGCTGGTCTAAAAATTCAAGGGTACACAGATGCAGATTATGGAGGTTCTTTGGTTGATAGACGCTCTACCACTGGGTACTGCATGTTCTTAGGAGGAAATTTGGTATCTTGGAGGAGTAAGAAACAAGGAGTAGTAGCACGGTCAAGTGCTGAAGCTGAATTCAGAGCTTTGGCTCTTGGCGTGTGTGAACTCTTGTGGCTGAAAATTATTCTAGAAGATTTAAAGATTCAAATACCATATCCACTTGAGCTGCTATCCGACAACCAATCAGCAATCAATATTGCTCATAATCCAGTGCAACACGACCGAACCAAGCACATTGAGATTGACAAGCATTTCATTAAAGAAAAACTTGAATTCGGGTTGATACAAATCTCCTATGTTTCAACTAATCAACAGGTAGCAGATCTTCTCACTAAAGGATTGCCTGTTAGGAAATTTGAGGAACTAGTCAGCAAGCTGGGAATGGAAGACATCCACTCACCAGCTTGAGGGGGAGTGTTGGAATATTCAAGAAGATAAGCAGCCGAGAAGATCAAGATCAAGATAATCCTAAGTTTAAGTTTGATTATTTAGATTATTTTTTAGATGTTTATCTTTGTAGTTCTTTATTTATATTTATCTTTGTAGTTCTTTATCTTCTTGTTGTATTTAAATTAATGTAATCTAGTCCTAGATAGTAGGAATGTAATCTAGTCCTAAAATATAGGAGAATTCTTAGGAGAATTCTTAGGAACCTCTTGTGTATAAATTTCATCATTGATATCAATAAAACTACAAGGAATACCGGTTCCTTTTCTCTACAATCCAGAATATACTTGCGTTGGTTGACAAAGATCCCCTCCTTAGATCTTGTAAATTCCATCCCAAGAAAGTACTTTAGAGGACCCAAGTCCTTGATCTCGAACTCATGAGCTAATCTCCTCTTAAGTTCTTCAATCTCTCTCTTGTCATCACCAGTCATTATTATATCATCCACATAGACAATTAAGATTGCTTTCTTACCGTCGTTGGCGTGCTTGAAGAATAGTGTGTGGTCTGCTTGGCTCTGAATGTAACCATAACTTTTCACCGCCTTTTTAAATCTTTCAAACCATGCTCTCGGAGACTGTTTTAGGCCATACAATGATTTTTTTAAACGACATACCTTGTTTGTCCCGAGGCTCTTTTCAAACCCTGGTGGAAGATCCATAAACACTTCTTCTTCTAAATCACCATTTAGGAAGGCATTCTTTACATCAAATTGGTGGAGTGGCCAATCAAGATTCACTGCAAGGGAGAGGAGAACTCGAATAGAGTTTATTTTAGCTACTGGAGTAAATGTTTCTTGATAGTCGATGCCGTATGTTTGGGTGAAACCCTTAGCAACCAGCCTTGCTTTGTATCTTTCAATGCTCCCATCTGCCTTACATTTTATAGTAAATACCCACTTACAACCTATTGTTGCTTTGCCTTCTGGTTTGTTCACAATCTCCCAAGTTCCATTCTTTCTAAGAGCACTCATTTCCTCTTGGACTGCTAACTTCCAATCTGGATCACCAAGGGCATCCTGAATTGTTCTTGGGATATGCAGGTTAGAAATATTTGAAAGAAAGGCCTTATGATGATTGGACAATTTTTGGTATGATAGGTATTTAGCAATTGGGTGTTTGGTATAAGATCTCACTCCTTTCCTAGTAGCAATAGGGACATCAAGATCAGACAAATCAAATGTAGAATAATCTGTAGGAGTGAGTTTAGAGTTACCATGAGAAGAAGAAGAACTATCGGAAACCCCATCACTCGAAGACGTCGATTGATCAATTGTTAGAGGAATATTTGGACTGATAGTATTCTTCAAGGTTTGTCTTCTAGTATAAAACTGAAGCTCCGGTTTTGGAATATTTTGATCCATTTGTGGTAATTCTCCCCCTGGTTCCAATCCCATCACGCTAGGCACCTGTGAACCAGACACACCTTGTTCCACAATATTTGGAACATTTATATCCTTGAGTTGTTTATTAGAGTGGAGGGGAGCACCAACCATGGTAGGACGAGGATCCTCAACATTAGAATTCAAAAAATTATCTTCTTTCTCAATATGCTCCTGCTGAAGATGATTTTTGGGAAAGTAGGGTTGAGTTTCGAGGAAAGACACATCCATACTAATATAAGTTTTTTTGGTAACAGGATTAAAATATTTGTACCCTTTTTTATTTGGTGCATAGCCCAGAAAGACACATTTTTCAGCTGTGGGATCCAATTTAGAACGAAAAATGTGAGGAACATAAACAAAGCAAGTGCATCCAAAAACTTTTAAGGGTAACTCAGAATATATACGACAGAGAGGGAAGAGTTGTTTTAAAGAGTGTAAGGGGGTTTAAAACTGTAGAACACGAGTTGGCATACGATTAATGAGATAGGAAGCGGTTAAAATTGCATCACCCCAGAGGTATTTAGGGACATTCATAGAAAACATGATGGCCCTGGCAACCTCGAGTAGATGTCGATTTTTTCGTTCAGCAATACCATTTTGTTGGGGAGTTTCACGACAAGTGGATTGATGTAAAATTCCTTTTTCTTTGAAAAAAACCCCCAAAAAGTTGATGTAAAATTCCTTTTTATTTTTTCACTACCAGAACAGGGAACATACGAGTTGAAGAGATGAGATAAACCAGTCATATGATCAGATGCTCCTGAATCAATTATCCATGGAACAGATTGAAAAGAGCTAGATAGGGCAAAAGAGTTTCTACCTGAATAGGCCAAAGAACAATTTGGTGTACCAGGGGACAGATTAGGCTTTAGCAGTCGCAGAAGTTGATCAAGTTGCTCTTTGTTGAATGGTCCTGTATCAGCTTCATGTGCAATAGATTGGGATCGCTTGGATCTAGACTTCCAATTGGCTGGCTTGCCATGAAGCACCCAACAGGTCTCCCGAGTATGGCGTGGTTTATTGCAATGATCACACCAAACACGAGGTTTTTTTTCTGCCTTTCGTTGACTCGTAATATGCCGTCCACCAGCATTAGCATCAGTAGTCACAAGTGCCATATTTTCAGATAACCCACTTTCTCCACTCTTTTTCTTGCCCAACATAACCAATCTTCGGCTTTCTTCACGCCGAACTTCAGAGAAGGCTTCACTAAGAGACAGAAGTGGATTTCTACCGACGATCCTCCCTCGGACTTCATCATACTAAACATTGAGTCCAGCAAGAAACTTAAATACTCGATTAGCATCGACCATTTTCTGATAATACTTGCAATCTTCTGTGTTTTTCCACTCATATGTATTGAAGAGATCCAAGTCCTGCCAAATGCGCTTTAAAGAATTAAAATATACGGTGACAGTATCACTACCTTGTCGAATCTCACCAAGTTTCAAGTTGAGCTCGTAGATTTGGGATTGATTCCCCAAATCGGAATACATGGCAGTGACTTCATCCCATAGTTCTTTTGCTGTAGAGAAGCACATATAGTTCAAACTTATCTCTTCCTCCATGGAGTTAACAAGCCACGTCATCACCATCGAATTCTCGGCATCCCAAATGTCATACAGCGGGTCTTTGCTGTCTGGGGCTAATGTGGCGCCAGTCAAATAGCCAATCTTTCCCCGACCTCGAATGTACATACGAACAGATTGCGACCAACGCAAGAAATTAGTACCTTTGAGACGAATGGTCGTAATCTGTACCGGATGTGAGTCGAAGGAGTTTCGAGAAACTCGAAACTGAGCTTGAGAAGACTGAGAGTGCTGGGTCGGAGTGATTGAGGATGCAGAGTCATTCATGATGGTTGAAGAAACGGATTAGGGCAGCAGAAGTAAGGACCTACTACCAGCTGGATCTGGATCTGGATCTGGATCAGTACAGATATGGAGACCCTAGTAAAGACCCATGGATCTGGATCCTTGAATCTGGGTACCCAGTTGCCCAAATCGCAGCACAAATCACACGAACGACCAATACAAACAGCAGCACAAATCGCACGAACTAAGCACGAACGAGGCAGCAAGAGCGAAAAATAGGAGCGGCTCTGATGCGCGATGCAGGGCCGACCTTCGCGACAGCAACAGGTGCGGACGTCCGATGGAGAAGCAGCACAAACAACGGATAGAAGCGGCTCTGGAGTGTAACGCGATCCGTCGCAACCGAAAATAGCAACAGGCGCGACTGATGAAAGCCGACCTTTGCGAGAGGCTAGGAGATCGCGACTGTTCCAGAGGTGGGAACCAGAGGCGGCGGCTGAAGATGTAGCAGCAGCGGTTGGGATGGCCGAATCTCAGAGGGGGCGACCGCTGGACAGTGAAGAACGGTGGAAGAACGGCGACACTTCTAGGGTATGGCAGAGGAATAGAGGAAATTAGGGTTTCACAGTTGAACGGCTGTGATTGAATCCTAATTCCTGCTCTGATACCATCTAAACAAGATTGAGAAAATATAATTCTCTATTTCTTGATAATAATACAATGATTCCCTTTTCTCTTTATAGAGGAAGAGAATAATACAAAAGGAAAATAATAAAAAAGGAAATAGGGATATACATAGAATATACATAGCATCTAAGATATACACAGAATATTCTATTTCTACAACTTCTATTTAATTTTTCATTGGCCCTAAAAATGCACTCCTTTCACTGATCTTCTTATCCTATATAGACAACTTTTAACAATCAGACCTGGGAGTTGGTTGATTTTCCAAAAGGAAAGTGGGTGGTAGGATACAAATGGGTATTCACAGTCAAGTACTAATTTGATGGGTCTTTAGAGAGGTATAAGGCTAAGTTGGTGGCTAAGGGGTATACTCAAACCTGTGGGGTGGACTACTTAGAAACTTTTGCCTTTGTAGTAAAAATGAATACTATCAGGGTTCTATTGTCTTTAGCAGCTCACTACGACTGGTCATTACATCAATTTGATGTAAAAAATGCCTTCCTATATGGGGAGTTAGAGGAAGAGATATATATGGAGGTTCCCTTGGGGTTTGGGCTACAAATTGAAGGAAAAAATGTTGTATGCAGCTTGAAAAAGGCCCTTTATGGGCTGAAGCGGTCACCTAGGGTCTGGTTTGGGAGATTTACCAAGTTCATGCTCCAGTTAGGCTTCAAACAAAGTTAAGGTGACCACACCTTGTTTATCCATCGCTTGGTTACAGGTAGAATAATAGTGCTTCTTGTGTATGTTGATTACATTATTGTAACTGGAAACAACCTAGAAGGGATGAATCGGTTAAGCGTGTTTTTGGCAAAGGAGTTTGAAATCAAGGAGTTGGGAAAATTAAAGTACTTCTTAGGTATAGAAGTAGCAAGATCTAAGGGGGGGATTTTTATTTCTCACCACAAATATGTACTTGACCTATTGAAAGAAACCGACTTACTTGGAGGAAGGACTGTTGATACTCATATTAAACAAAACCATAGGATGGGGCAGATCTTGACACGGGTACAATTGACAAGGGCTCTTATCAAAGGCTGGTCGGGAGGCTTATGTATTTGTCACATACTAGGCCGGACATTACCTATGCCGTAAGTGTGGCTAGCCAATTCATCCATGATCCTAGGGAGAGTCATGTAAAGGCAATACAAAGGATCCTTCACTATCTAAAGGGCACACCAGGTAAAAGAATTTTGTTTAAGAAGCAAGAAACCTTAACTTTGGAAGCCTACACTGATGTAGACTATGCTGGGTCTCTTGTGGATAGAAGATTCACTTTCGATTATTGCACATTCTTAGGGGGGAATCTTATCACTTGGAGAAGTAAAAAACAAATTGTGGTTGTAAGATCAAGTGCTGAGGCTGAGTTTAGAGCTATGACTCTAGATGTTTGTGAGCTATTGTGGTTAAAAATTGTGTTGAATGATCTGTAGGTTAAGTGAACAACTCCTATGTGGCTTTATTGTGACAATAAGTCCACAATCAGCATTGCCCATAACCCGGTTCAACATGACCGGACCAAACATGTGGAAGTAGACCAACATTTCATCAAAGAAAAGTTTGAAAGTGGTATGATATGTACTCCATTTGTCCCTACAGGAGAATAGCTGGCAGGCATTTTGACCAAAGGATTCTCTAGCTAAGTGTTTCACAAACTCTTGAGCAAGTTGGGAATGTATGACACACTCACCAGTTTGAGGGGGAGTGTTGGCGGACGGCTACTTCTTTCCTATTTGTTCTTCTTTCCTAATTTAGCGCACACTGATATTATGCACAATCAGTGTGATTGATTTCCTTAGGTGCTCTTTCCTTATTTGCTTGATTGCTTTGTTAATATTCAATTGTATATTCCTTTCCTTTTGCATATATTTCCTAATGTAATCTAGAAATCATCTAATTAGGAAAATTCCTAATTAGACTTAGGAATGTTGCCTATTATGATAGGCGTGTATGTGTATATATTGGTTGCTGCTTTAGACTTAAAGAAATGAGATTGGAGATTATTTTTTAATCCTTTTGACAGATACTGACATGTAGATAAATCTTGCCTTCATATTGTAACTCTTGTATATGCAAAAAAGAAGTGGAAGAAAAGAATGGATGAGTGTCTCAGCAAGTAGCTTTTTCCACATGCATAGCTGAGATCAACTGTGGTGGGGATCTGTACTGTTTATTTGTCTAAATGCTTAGAAATTGCATATTATGGATTCTCATTTGTGTTTGGAAGGTGCATCAATTAACACTTTCCCTTTGCATCCTTATTAGTATGCAGTAATTTTCTGAAACTGTTATTTGATGTTGCTTCTATGTTCTTTTCTCCACCTTATTCCCTGCTTCTTTCCAAGTGGTAATACCTTGAAGCTATTGCCAGTCACCTGACAAATAGCCTGATTCTGAATGTAATGTTCTGCTAATTTGCAGTATGTTGATAAAGACTTTGGAACTGGTGTGTTGAAGATAAGTCCTGGGCATGATCACAATGACTACCTTCTTGCTCGGAAACTTGGTCTTCCTATACTTAATGTGATGAATAAGGATGGTACACTTAATGAAGTTGCTGGATTGTATTGGTAATGTGGTTGAATGGTGTTATTAGACCTTTTTGAAATTGATTGGGGTTTAACTTCTGTATTTTACTGAATATATGTGCCTTTATAAAATCAGTGGCCTTGATCGCTTTGAGGCACGAAAAAGGCTATGGAAAGAACTTGAGGAGACGGGCTTAGCTGTCAAAAAGGAATCACACATTTTACGGGTTCCCAGATCACAGCGTGGTGGAGAAGTAGGTTTCTGTTGCTATTCATATTTCCCTTTTCAGTTTAAGCTAATAAGTATTCTAAAGTAAACATGTACAACTGAGTTTGGTTAATACCTAATATTCCTCTTATCAGATAATAGAGCCACTAGTTAGTAAGCAGTGGTTCGTAACCATGGAGCCCCTAGCTGACAAGGCCCTTAAAGCTGTTGAGAGAGGAGAATTAACTATTATGCCTGAAAGATTTGAGAAGGTATGACACATGCATGAGTGCATATATGTTCCTGCAGCTTATTTACTAAATCTTATAATTTCCTTTTGGTATCTTTTCCTGTCATCTTCTTATTTTTGCCATGTTGTTAGCATCAGACTTTCAGTGACTTAGAACTGCAGAATTGCCATCTTTTCCTTTTTCTTTACTGTCTTGCGATCTTTTGATTTTCTTTTCGTTCTTCTCCACACCTCATCAATGGTAATATGAATTTTGTCATCTTGAAGTGTTAACATGACACTATTATGCTGTGCATCATAATCATATCTATCTACTTTGTCCACTGGGGACAACCCATCGGCTTTTTGGCTGCATATTAAGTTACCTCTTGGGGGAAACAAATTTTCTAGCTGCCTTTAGTTGTCTGTTCTACCTAATTCCTTTGTACTTGCATTGATTGCTTACTGCTCCAGGAAACATTTATGTTTTGGTTTTGACTACAGATTTACAATCATTGGCTATCAAATATCAAAGACTGGTGCATAAGCAGACAACTGTGGTGGGGACACCGTATACCAGTCTGGTACATTGAAGGGAAAGACTGTGAAGAAGAATATATAGTTGCTAGAAGGGCTGAAGAAGCTCTTCAGAAAGCTCGTGAGAAGTATGGACAAAATGTTGAGATATATCAAGATCCAGATGTTCTTGACACTTGGTTCTCAAGGTTGATGAATACAAACCCCATTAATCCATCCATGTACTTCAACTTATATATATATGAGCTTCTAAAGAGGATTAGCTAGGTTACATTTTCCTGTCTATGGATATTTCTCGACTCACAAATTGATAACTTGATTGCCCTCCTATTGGATTTGAAATAAAGTTGAAATTTGAATTTTTTGGGTGCATCATGGGACTAAGTTGGACTAGACTAATAATCCAACCTCATCCCACATTTGGTGGCTAAAATGTGTCAAACTATTTGCCTCCCCTGGCCCTTGCCCCCCCACCCCCCCCCCCCCCCAAAAAAAAAAAAACTTGTGGGACAATGCTATAGGCGAGGGGTGGAATAGGTAGTATGAGAATTGGGACTTCACTAGACTATCACATTGACAAAATAGCCTTAGACTTAACTTATTTATAATATATATTATATTATAAAATAATAACAATAATTGTTGTTGTCGTTGCCTTCCCCGTTCTTGTTATCATCATCATAATTACTAGTGGTCTCATATGGAGATGATTTGTGAGTTAGAATTCATACAGCTGCCCCCACTTAGTGGAATTAAGGTTTTGGTTTGTTCTTGTATAATTAATAGTATATATTAACATAATGCTTAACATAAAATATTACATATGTTGTGTAATATTGCAATCACATGTAAAGAAATATGTTATTTTGAAGAATTTAGGTAGAAACTTGGATGAAATCTACCGCATATAATTCATTCAATGGTAATCGGACTTTCTACACAGAGTCCTTAGAATAGATGACTCTTATCTCCTAAATATTAGCTAACTTATCTCCTAGATACTTTCCTAAAAATTAGGGAAAGATTACAACTTAATTTACAGCTAACATAATAATCTACAACTTTTGAATAATTTTGAATTCTTCTTCTTCCGTGAGATTTATTGTCAAGACTCCTAATGTATTACAACTTCTTCCAACACCCTCCCTCAAGCTGAGGAATAGATGCTCATCATTCCCAGCTTACTTCTAAGGACTTCAAACCCTTGTTTTTGCATGGCTTTAGTTAGGATATTTGCCTCCTGATCTGCTGTAGGAATATACATCAGTTTTATGCCTCCTTCTTCTATCTCTTGCTTGACAAAGTGCCTATTAATTCTGACATGCTTCATTCGGTCATGCTGAACCGGGTTTTTCACAATTCTAATGGCTGATTGGCTATCACTGTATAGAACCTTAGATGATGACATAGGCATAGACATGTCACTCATTATTTTTTCTAACCAAATTACTTCACAAATTCCTTGAGAAATGGCCCGGTATTCTGCTTCCGCACTGCTTCTCGCTACAATTGGTTGTTTTTTGCTCTTCCAGGTTACTAGATTGTCCCAAACTTTGGTACAATACCCGGACATTGATCTGCTATCTTCAATTGATCCGGCCCAATCCGAATCAGCAAAGCCAACAATCCTTCTGTCTTGATTTTTCTTAAATAGTAGCCCTATCCCAGGTGTCCCTTTGAGGTATCTAAGGATGTGATAGGCTGCCTCGAGATGTCTCTTGCTCGGTTGGTGCATATACTGACTGATAATGCTCACAGCATAGGCTATATCTGGCCTAGTGTGAGATAAATAAATTAACTTTCCTACCAACCTTTGATAACTTTCTTTCTCTATCAAATAGTCTCTATTCTCTTCCTTATTTTTCCAGTTTGGCTCCAGGGGAGTACTTGTTGGTTTGCAACCCATTTTTCCTGTTTCTTGTAGCAGGTCCAGAATATATTTTCTTTGAGATATAAATATGCCTTCACTGCTTCTAGCTACTTCCAATCCAAGGAAATATCGTAATTCCCCTAAGTCTTTTACTTCAAACACTTGCTTTAGTTGTTGCTTCAACCTCTCAATCTCCTGCAAATTGTCCCCTGTGATGATAATATCATCTACATATACTATCAAGATAGTTTTTCTTCCATTTTCTTCAACTTTAGTAAAAAGAGTGTGGTCAGCTTGGCCTTGCTTGTACCCGAGTGTGTATAAAGTATCACTAAACCTTTTAAACCAAGCTCTAGGGGATTGTTTAAGCCCATAGATTGATTTCTTCAATTTGCATACCTTTCCTTTAGTGCTGCCTTCTTCAAAACTTGGTGGAAGTCTCATGTAGATCTTTTCTTCTAGCTCTCCATTTAAAAATGCATTTTTTTACATCTAGCTGGTGTAGTCTCCAGTCTAGATTCACAGCCAAGGACAATATCACCCGGATGGAGTTCAATTTTGCCACTGGTGCAAAGGTTTCATCATAGTCTAGGCCATGTGTT
Organism: Diospyros kaki; assembly: GCA_036245055.1. Classification (NCBI taxonomy): domain Eukaryota; kingdom Viridiplantae; phylum Streptophyta; class Magnoliopsida; order Ericales; family Ebenaceae; genus Diospyros; species Diospyros kaki. The sequence continues at coordinate 34,989,530 of BSEG01000003.1, forward strand.
TGAGTAAATCCTTGTGCAACAAGCCTTGCCTTGTATCGGTCAATTTTTCCATCAGATCTATACTTTATGGTGAAGACCCACTTGCTTCCCACTGCTTTCTTTCCCTCTGGTAGCTCGGTCACTTTCCAGGTATGATTTTTCTCCAAGGCTGTCATTTCTTCCATAACAGCTCATTTCCAGTCTTTACTTTGTAGAGCCTGATTAATATTTGTAGGAATAGCCTCCTGATTTAGACTTGCAGTAAATGCTCGGTATATAGGAGACAATTTTGAGTATCCCAAGTGATTTGAGATAGGATATTTTGTACAAGCTCTTACCGCTTTTCTTAGGGCAATTGGAAGTCCAAGGTCATCTTCACCTTTGCTTTCGGTTGTTATCCTGCCTTCTTCAACATTTTCTGGACTTATCGCCAAGTCAGATGAGTGCGTAGGTTGAGGATTTTAAGGTCTTCTTGAGTAAACCTGAAGAAGAGGTTTATTTTTAGCTTGATCTTCCCTATAGGTCTCAGTATTTTCTTGCTCCCTCCTTGGAAGATCGGGGAGTGGAGAGTCAATCTTTAGATTAGGATCATCCTGAGAATTCTCAGGTTTTTTTGATAGTTCAAGAGAGTTGGGATAAGGAGGTCTAGATATAGGCAACAGAGTACTCCATATATCTTCTGGGTTGTTGGTACTTTCTTGAGGCTGATGGTGTTTGAAGAAAGGTTGAGATTCTAAGAAGGAGAGATCACAAGAAACAGTGAACTTTCTGTTAGTGGGATCATAACATTTATATCCTTGTTGAGTGGGAGAATACCCAACAAACATACATCTCAAAGCTTTTGGGTCTAACTTAGATTGGTTTGGTTGTTTTTGGTGTACAAAGGCTGTACATCCAAACACTTTTAGAGGCAGAGAATTGAGGACTCTAGAATGGTGAGGAAAGAAATCAATAAGAACACTTAATGGGGTTTGGAACTTTAGAATTTTTGAGGGTAACCTATTTATGAGATAGGCGGATGTCAGTACAACTTCCCCCCAATAGTTGTTAGGAACTGATCTAGCAAACATCAAGGTCCTGGCTGTTTCAAAAAGGTGCCGGTTTTTTCTTTCTGCAATCCCATTTTGTTGAGGGTTGTAGGGACATGAGCTTTGGTGAATGATACCATACTCATCTAGGTATTGATTGAATTCGTTTGAAAAATATTCTCGGCCATTGTCTGTTCTTAGAACATGAATGGAGGTTTGGAAAACATTTAAGACCATTTGATGAAACCTTTTGAATACAAGATAGGTTTCAGATTTGTCTTTCATAAGGAAAACCCAACACATTCTTGTGTGATCATCAATAAAAGTGATGAACCACCGAGTATTCATTATGTTGGATATCTTAGTTGGTCCCCAAATGTCACTATGGATCAAGTGAAACGGTTTCGATGGTTTATAAGCATGTTTAGGATGAGAACTCTTAGTTTGCTTTGCCAGGATACAATCCTCACAATTGAAGAACTGAAGTTTATTTCTGGGAAGATCTGGATACAAAAACTTGAGATATTCTAAGCTAGGATGCCCTAATCTTTGATGCAATAACATCAATTCTGACTCTGAAACTGAAGCTAACATGTTTTGAAAAAATAACCTAGACTCTGTAGGAGATTCAAGCTGATTTATTTGGTATAATCCTCTTCTTTCCTTAGCCTTGCCAATCATCATCCCCGAGGATATGTCCTGAAAAATACAATAAAAGGAGAAGAAAGTTACTGAGTAATTCCTTTCTGAAGTTAATTTGCTCGCTGATATCAGGTTGCATCTCAGATTTGGTACATAGAGTACTGTATCTAAGCTTAGTCCTGATATGTAAGCCTTTCCCTTTCCTTGGGCTGAGGATTTTGAACCATCAGCTAGCAAAACTGTTATTTCTTGATCCATAGGTTCAAAATTAGATAATATTTCCAAAGATCCTGTCATATGGTCAGTAGCTCCCGTATCTACAATCTAACAATTAGTATACGATCTTTTAGATAGGAGAGAGTAGCATATATTACTTTGCTTTGCTAACAGTATCTCAAGATTATTCGTTACTTCCGCACTCCCTTTTCCTTTAGAATGATTCAGTAATTGCCGAAGAGCTTCTAACTGATCATCTGTAAAGGTAGGCATACTTGAGTTACTTCTCTCCGTTTCTGCAACATATGCGGATTGACCACCTTTCCGTTGATTATTTGGTTTCCACGAAGCTGGCTTTCCATGTATCTTCCAACAGGTTTCCCTAGTATGATAAGGTTTATTGTAGTGGTCACACCATTGTTTTTCTTTCCGGATTTCTCCTTTGGAGACAAAAGCTTTTCCTCGTGACATACTCAATGTTGAGTATCCTTCACTTCCTGCATGTCTAGCATAAGGCAGCATCACTCGTTTCCTACTTTCTTCTCTCCTGACTTCAGCAAACACTTCTTTTAGAGATGGGAATGGTTTAGTACCAAGCAACCTACCCCTTACTTCATCTAGATCCGAATTTAGGCCATATCGAAAATCAAATACTCTCTCTTTCTCCATCATTTTATCATACTTCATTTCATCCGCTGGACACTCCCAAGTGATCTCATAAAAAAGATCCATCTCTTGCCACAACTCAACTAAGGTATTATAATACTCAGTGACCGAGTTATTACCTTGCTTTGTGGTTTGGATAGTGGATCGGACTTGAAAACTTTGTGCTGTGTTCTCAAGATCTGAATATATCTCCTTGACAGCCTTCCAAATCTCGCTCGCTATTTTGTAGAACAAGTACGTCCTACCAATCTTCGACTCCATGGAGTTTATTAGCCATGCCATGATTATGGCATTTTCTGCTTCCCAGACTCCATAAGTTGCTGCTTTTGTACTTGGTTTTTCTATCCCTTCAGATAGATAGCCCATCTTGCCTTTCCCTTTAACCACAAGCATAACTGATTGGGACCATTCACGAAAATTGGTTCTATTGAGCTTATGCACGGTTATTTGGACAGTATGGCTATCGAGAGCTGTTGTAGAGGCTGGAATCTGCTGATTCCTAACCTGGGAGGGAGGATCCGAGGCTGAACTCTCACTTGGTGTAGAGTTCTCGGCCATCGTGATGATAAACGAGTTCTAGTTGGAGTAGAACTTTTGATACACTGCCACAAACTGTGGCTTTAATACCATGAAGAATTTAGGTAGAAACTTGGATGAAAACTACCGCATATAATTCATTCAATGGTAATCGGACTTTATACACAAAGAGTCCTTAGAATAGATGACTCTATCTCCTAAATATTAGCTAACTTATCTCCTAGATACTTTCCTAAAAATTAAGGAAAGATTACAACTTAATTTACAGCTAACATAATAATCTACAACTTTTGAATAATTTTGAATTCTTCTTCTTCCGTGAGATTTATCTTCAAGACTCCTAATGTATTACAACTTCTTCCAACATATTTCATTGATATTAAAGGGTATCGCATTAATATCGTGATTATTTTAATACATATTGTTAATATTAAACTAATACAATATCCATGTTAATAACATATTCATATGTATTACTATCAATATTGTAACACCATGAGCCATCCCTCAGTAGTGCTATCTGAAGGTGATTTATAGGTGTTAGAATTATTAGTATAATTGTGATTATTATATGTTGTGTGTTTTATTTTGTAATTAGGATAAATTCATAGGTGTTTTAGGCCTGTTATGTCTATTATAAATAATAAGGTAAGAGAGGCTAATCTCTTAGGTTTTCTCTCAATTATTTTCTCACATAGTATCAGAGCCACCGGTGAGAAAAAACCCTAGTCGTCGCTGTGTATCTTTTTCTAGTGATCATCAAACCCTAGCTATCAAACCCTAACTGTCATTGCTCAATACCACAACCCCACTGTTCGGCCACCATTGGATAACATTGCCACCACCATTGAGTTTGCCACCACTAGATCGGCCGACCGTCGAAGACTTGCCGCTGTCGGACCACCCATGTGCCCCCACGCCCCACTGCTGCCACTTGTTGCCTCCGTCTCCACTCGTCGACGCGTGACAGCTCGTCTGCCGGCCAATCTTTTCTGGCTTCTCTAGATCTGATCATCGGCAAGCCCTCAAGCCACTTCCAGTGTCGAAACCCTCGCCATGTTTGATTTCAGTGATGCCGTTTCTACCAGTGCTATTCCCGCTCCGGCATCTGTTGCCCCTGCTGCCTCTCAATCTTTTACTGTCTCCAATCTTGGGACAACCAATATTACCGCTGTCAACTTGATAGAGTCGGCTAATTATCTCTTAGTTTCTGTCAAAATATGGTTCAAAGGGCAAGGCCAAGCAAATCATCTTACTACAAAGGCTGAAAGTGTGCTAGAAGCAAATCAGGCTAGATGGGAACAAGTTGATGCTCAGTTATGTAGCCTCCTATGGCAGTCTATTGATCCTTCCATCATATAGCTCTTTCACCCCTTTGAAACTTGTGTTGATGTGTGGAAGGAAGCTGAAGAGTGTTATACAAACGACATTCAACGTTTGTATATTGTGGTTTCTAATATTAAGAATCTCAAGCAGGAATCGTCCATAGAATCTTATCTGGGGCAAGTTCGGGCTCTCATGCAAGAACTTGATGCTCTTTTTTCTCTCACTACGACCCACACTGAACAAATTGCTCAATGAGAGAAGTTTTTATACTTATTGCTCTCTCCAGTCTGAAACCAAAATTTGACACCATCAGCCATCAAATCTTAACTAACTCCTCTAGTCCTACCATGAAGGACTCTTTTAAAAGGTTGTTGAATATGATAGATGCACATGCTATGTCCTCTTCTTCTCATGTTGTTCCTTTAGTCGAATCTTCAACTCTTGTGTCTTAGGCTTCCACCATAGGAGGAAATAGAGGATGCAATAATAATCGCTCACGTCCACAGTGTACCTTTTATAAGAAATTGGCTCATCTTGAGGATAAATGCTGGAAGAAACATGGTTGGCCAATTGCTCCACCTGTATCATCTACCAGTGCAACTCATGTATTTCAGAGCGATCCTAGTCTTGCTCAATCTCCACTAGGTTCGCAATTGGTACCTATGTCTGCAGCTGAGTATGATGCCTTCCTGAAGTTTCAGGCCACCCAGCAGTCTCATCCTGGTAATCTCGTTGCTTGTGTTGTTTAAGGCTCATCTGTTAGTCCTTAGATTATAGATTATGGTGCCACTAACCATATGTGTGGTAATGAATTTCTTTTCTCCTCACTTACCTATTTTGATACTTTACCTACTGTTACCCTAACTGATGGAACTAAAACTACAGTTAAAGGGATCGGCCAAATCACACCCACCTCTTCTTTCTCATTAAATTATGTTTTATATGTTCCTGATAGTTCTTTTAATTTGATTTCAATTAGCCAACTCACCAAAACCTTTAACTGTTATATTATCTTTACTCCTACTTCTGGGGCGGACGATTGGTGTCGGACGTTAGTCACAGGGTCACTATCATCTTGTTGTGCCTAGTTTGCCGGTAGCTTGCACCAATGCTGCTTTTCTAGATCTTGTCTATCGTCTTAGTCATCCCAGCCTCTCCAAACTGAAGAATATAGTTCCTAGTTTGTCGTCATTGTTCGTGTTTAATTGTGAGTAGTGTCAGCGTGGTAAATACACTCGTAATTCTTTTTCTCGTCGAGTCCATAATAGGGCTGAGGCTCCCTTTTCCCCTTTGCATTCTAATGTATGGGGGCCCAGTCGTGTCAATTCTACTCTTGGTCTTTTATATTTCGTTACTTTCAGTGATGACTTTTCTCTTTACACTTGGTTGTTTCTTATGAGGAGTCGGTCTGAGTTGTTTTCTATCTTTTAGACATTTACTGCTGAAATAAAAACGCAGTTTGGAGTTTTTGTACATGCCTTACATAGTGATAATGCCCCTAAGTATTTTTCTTCTCAATTTACTATCTTTACGACTGCTAATGGCATCCTGCATCAATTCTTTTGTCCTTACACATCTCAACAAAATGGTGTTGTTGAGCGTAAGAATCATCATCTTATTGAGATTGCTCGGACGCTCCTTTTACATGCCAATCTTCCCACCAAATTTTGGAGAGATGCTGTTCTAACTGTATGTTATCTAATCAATCGCATGCCATCTTCAGTGTTACAGATCCCTCATTCCCTTTTGTTCCTTGCATAGCCACTTTATTTTGTTCCTCTTCGTGTTTTTGGCTGTATCTGTTTTGTGCATTCTTTTTTACCTGGATAGGATAAGCTTGCTACAAAATCTCTCAAGTGTATCTTTCTCGGCTATTCCATGTTGCAAAAAGGTTATAAGTGTTACTCTCCTGAGCTGAACCGCTATCTTTTATTTGCCGTGTCACATTCTTTGAACAACAGTCTTTCTTTTTGGATGATCAGTCTGATTCACAAAGTCTACATCAGGTTTTGCCCGGTCCTTTTTCTTTTCTTCCGCTGTCCTCATCAGGTTTGTTTGTTTTCTTTGTGGCACCTACCCTACCATTTTTCGGTCCACCTTCCATGGCTCCTCCACTTCTTACATATCACCGTCGTCCTTATCTCGCTACCGTCGCCAGCATTCATCCAGCCCAGGAGTCTCCTAACTCACTGTCTATGGTCCTTCTTGCTTTGGATCCTAAGCTCGAAAGTCTCCCCGTTGCTCTTCGCAATGGTACACGGTCTACTCGTAATCCCCATCCTATTTATAACTTTTTATGCTATGGCCATTTGTCTCATTCTTATAGTGCCTTTGTTTCAAGTCTTTCCTCTATTGCTATTTCTAAAACCACAAGTGAAGCTCTGTCCCATTTTGGTTGGCGTCAGGCTATGTTAGATGAGATTAACACCTTACATTCGAATGGTACTTGGGATTTAGTGCCTTTACCACCAAGATCGACTCTCATTGGTTGCCGGTGGGTATTCACTCCCAAAATGGGTCCTGATGGTTAGGTGAAACGTCTTAAGACCCGCTTGGTTGCCAAAGGCTTTACACAGATCTATGGGCTGGATTATAGTGATACCTTCTCTCCTGTTGCAAAACTGGCCTTTGTTCGTCTCTTTCTCTCTCTGGCTGCCACGCGTCATTGGCTATTCTATCGGCTTGATATTAAAAATGCATTTCTTCATGGTGATTTGTAGGAAGTGGTCTCTATGCAGCAACCACCTGGTTTTGTTGCTCAGGGGGAGTCTAATGTAGTGTGCAAACTCAAGAAGTCTCTCTATGGTCTGAAACAATCTCCACGGGCGTGGTTTGACAAGTTCAACACTGTGGTTCAAGCCTTTGGTCTCACTCGAAGTGAAATTGATCATTCAGTTTTCTATCGCCATTCTTCTTCCTGATGTATCTATCTTGTTGTTTATGTATATGATATTTTTATCACAAGGAGTGATCAGGTTGGAATACAGAAGCTGAATGAACATCTACATCAGTACTTTCAAACCAAAGACCTAGGCCGACTTCGGTATTTCTTGGGTATTGAAGTTGCTCAGTCAGGAGGTGGTATCTCAATTTCTCAAAGGAAGTATGCCATTGACATCCTAGAAGAAACTGATATGGTGAATTGCAAACCAATTGACACCCCAATGGATCCGAATGTTCGATTCGTGCCAAGACAGGGGGAGCTTTATTTAGACCCTGGTAGGTATAGGAGACTAGTAGGCAAGTTGAACTATCTCACAATCACTGGTCCTGACATTGCTTTTGTTGTGAATGTAGTTAGTCAGTTCCTCAGTTCTCCTTGTGATTTTCACTAGGATGCTATTATTCGGATTCTGAGATATATCAAAAGAGTGTCAGGTAAAGGGTTACTTTATGAGGATAAGGGACACAAAGATATTTGTTGTTATGCAGATGCAGATTGGGCAGGATTTCCTTCTGATCATCGATCAACCTCTGGGTGTTGTGTTCTTGTGGGAGGAAATCTGGTTCCTTGAAAAAGTAAAAAATAGAATGTAGTAGCTAGATCTAGTGCTGAAGCAGAGTATCGGGTTATGGTTAATACAACTTGTGAGCTCATTTGGCTTAAACAACTCCTACGAGAACTCAAGTTTTGTGGAGTGTCCTCTATGAAGCTTATTTTTTATAATCAGACTGGATTACACATTGCTTCCAATCTAGTGTTCCATGAGCGGACTAAATATATTGAAATCGACTGTCACTTTATTAGAGAAAAGCTGGTTGAAGGTGTTATTGTTACAGAGTTTGTTAATTCCGATGATCAACTTGCTGATGTCTTCATCAAGTCTTTTAAGGGTCCTCGAGTGGAATATATTTGTAACAAACTTGATGCATATGATATCTATGCTCCAGCTTGAGAGGGAGTGTTAGAATTATTAGTATAATTATGATTATTATATGTTTGTGTTTTATTTTGTAATTAGAATAAGCCCATAGGTGTTTTAACAAGATAAGAGAGGCTAATCTCTTAAGTTTTCTCTCATAATTATTTTCTCATAATGGGTTTACAAGACCAAAGTAATATACCCAAGACCTCCCCATTAGGCTACTAGTGTGGGATTAGGTTGTGGCAAACTCCTCCCTTTTAATTCCAATTGTCATTGCTAAGCCATAAATCTCAGATCCATGTTTGCTACTACCCATTCCCACCTCAGTAGCCTATTCGGTTTGGGTATATTACCTGGAGGGTGTTCTTGCCAACATTAGTGATGGCCATTACCTATGTATCGATATTGTATCCCATGAAAATCAAATACGGAAGGAATGAATTAACAGTCCAACAGACTAAGCCTGTCCAATAGTGAAAAAACATGCCCATTTGCTTAATTATGCCCTTATGAGGATGAGCCTTGGAAGCAAGATAAGGTTGCTCCATTGTGACTTGGAAGATTTTGGGTTTGAGTTGTGTAAACAACCTCTTTGCAGGGTAAGGCTACATAAAAAAACAACTGCTCCCTGACCTTCTCAAAGCTGAGAGTCTTGTGCACCAGGGACACCCCTTTATGCCTTTATGAGGGCGCATTCTGGGGCAGTGGTAAGGGTGCTCCATTCTGATCTAAATGTCTTGTTAAGATCCTTGGAATAGCTTCCTTGGATGCAGGGGGGTAAGGCTGTTGGCATTTAACTGTTTCTAGGTCAAGCAGTGGCATGAACCTTGTCTTCTAGGCTTTCATTTGGGTCTTGATCTAGCTGATACTTATATTGGTGAGTAGGCAGTTAAGTTATTGATCCTCTGATATGTTTTATTTCTTCACCATAGTAAGTTGTATATGGTCATTCCATGCGCTGGTAGGGGTAAGAGTTTTTTATTTATGTATATTGTAGTAAATTTGATTGTCATTAGATCATATTCCACAGCGGAGAAAAGATTAGCAAGCCAATGTACAAATATAAATGCATAAATGTTCCCTCATTTTGTAAGCTTTTTGTTTTGGCTTTTCCTTGCTTAATGGATTATGTTATCCTCTTACCCTGTGAAAATTTTCTATGCATGATCTGAAACTTTTCTTAACTACTGGTGTTAAATCTTATGATTTTGGGAAACTGGTGTTAAATCTTATGATTTTGGGAAATTACATAACAATATCTTTATTGGACTTTCAGAACCATTCAAATATCAATAATGTTGGCGAGAATGCATATAAAACGTATGATGAGAATAACTGGTATTTTCTTTCAACGTTCATCTAAATGGAGATATTAATGTTCAACCAAAGTGTTCATTATTAGTTTCCATTGGTAACTGCCAAAATGTGGTTTTTAAACTTTTACTTCCAAACATATTTTGTAGGTTGACATTATTGAAGTTATGACTCTACACATTTCCCCCCTCCCCCTCTTTTCTTCTTCTGCCATAAAAAGGGTGCACCAAAAATGGGTGCTATGGAAGGAAATGGAAATATAAAATGAGATAGTCTAGCAATTCAATATATTTTAGATGAAGTTTTGAATTACAGGGAGAATCCTGAAAAATATTTCTTTACTAAGATTGTGAATATTTTGACCGTTAGTTTAGATATAAGAGTTGCTTGTTGTTGATAATTTTTTCTAGTATTTTGTGGAGCTGCATGTGGACACAAATTTAACTTACCTGTAATTCATTTATTTGGTGATGTGGAAAGCTGCATAGGCATTCTGTAGTTCTGCACATGCATAATTGCACTGCATACACAGTTATACATACACATATCTATGTATTTACCGTACTGTTTGACTTAATCCATCTTGCTTTATTCTGTCTATAGTGCATTATGGCCCTTCAGTACATTGGGATGGCCAGATGTTTCGTCAGAGGATTTCAAGCACTTCTATCCCACCACAGTACTTGAAACTGGGTATTCTATATTCTATTTCGTAAATTCTTTGTTTTTTTAATGCTTTTCTGCTGCTTGTACCTTCATTTCAGTGCAGTGATGTGAAAGATTTGAGGGCACATGTCATAGGATCGGAATACACTAGAACTGGATACAGAATCCAATCATGCCAGGAATGTGTCTGAAGAAAAAATAATTAGTAAACAAATTTTGACATGTGCTAAGGTGTACCAGACTGGTGTTTGTGCGTGTTCCTGCCCGACCGATGTAGCATGGCCATGCCCCACACGTGGAGTGTCCATGCTTCCTGGGCTCGTGCAATAGAGCATATGCATCTCTCTCTCTCTCTCTCTCTCTCTCACACACACACACACACACACATCTGCAACCCAAGAGCCATGCCCAATTGCAGCATGTCAGATGATATCACCTGATGCAGTTCAATGGGGGAATGGAGCGCCATGGTCTATAACTGTCTGACAAAAACTTTTGTTGGTCAACTGAGGTTTATAAGTTCAGAATATTATAAATTTGGTAATCTGGCTTCTTGACCCTGCTTCTGAATGGTCAGTCATTGTCATGCAGGGCCTTTAGGGCAATGGATCTAAACTCTGTTGTGTTTGATAATATTTATTAATTCGACTCCTTCCTTTCTTCAACTTTTTAAGTGGTGAATAAGATACGTGGTTAACTGTTGCTTATAGGTTGGTAGCTTCTGAATGCCCAATCTTTGTTATAGAGTACCTTTAGGTCAATGGATCTAAACAGTACATTATGCTTGATAATATTTATTAATGCTGTTACTTTCTTCCTTCACCTCTTTAATTGGTGCATTATCTAAAATTTCATACTTTGCTGTTGCTTGAAGGCTGAGCTTCTGAGTGCTCAGTCTTTATCATGCAGGACCTTTAGGTTAAACAGGTCTAAACTGTGCATGGTGCTTGATAATATTTATAATTTCTGCTTTGTTTATTCTCATCTTTAAGTTGTGAAAAAGTTACATAGTTAGCTGATGCTTGAAGGTTGAATATCATAAGCTATATTTAAACAGGAAAATTATGCACTTACTGCCTTGGGCTAATGTTGTTTCCCATAATTGTTCAGGCATGACATATTGTTCTTTTGGGTGGCACGCATGGTGATGATGGGGATTGAATTCACCGGGACTGTTCCTTTTTCAAATGTTTATCTACATGGACTTATTCGGGATTCACAAGTGAGTAGAGTGCTCAAGTCATGCTACTACTAGTGTCATGATGATCCAGGGTTGAGATAACAAAAGTGACTTTTTTTTATATGAATGAAAAGGAGAACTACTGTTTGGGAAGTCATACATGTATATGATCACCTCAGGATCTTTTCCTTTAACGCCTTTTCTTTCTTGCTTGCTTGCTTTCTTTACGATGACAGTTTACTTAGCCTTTCAGTTAAAAGCTTGCTTGGGATGTTTTAACCATCCTGATTAAGAGATAACATGTGCATGTTCTTTTTGGAAGTGATGGATTGGAGCATGGGTTCCTAATAGCTGAATGAGGGAGGGAGGGAGGGCTGACTTTGAAAATCTTCAAATCAAAGAACCCAGCTAGATCGAAGATTGGAAGAAAGAAGGGGGGAGGGAGGGAGGAAAGGGAACAGCATGCCAAAGCTGGAGAAGGGGCAGAGAAGGTTTTTTTTTTTTTTTTTTTTTTTTGGGGGGGGGGGTGGGGGGGGTGGGGGGGAGGTGAGACAGATTGAAGGGTGAGGGCAATTTTGGCATTTAAAAAAAATAGCTGTCATTGTTAATAAAACCTCTATGTTAGATGATGGTGTTTAACAATTTAATGAGGTGCTTTTGGTACCATGCAGAACATGATATGTGTTGGTGATGGAGAGAGGTAGAGGGGTGAGGCAGTTGATAAAACCTTTTGTATTGAAATGTTGGTGTATGAAACCGATTAGTTGATTCTTCACATGGAATTTTGGTGTTTTGGGATGTTTATTTGGGGATCTTGTCGCTTAAGATATAGGTTTGCAGTATGTTGTTATTTGAGTGGGCGTAAGTGCTAGGAGGCTACTTAGACACAAAGAAGGAGACTGTCTTGTTCTCTAAACCTAATGCAGTGTTACTCTTTCTTGAATGATGCTTTGTTTGACAAGGCTCATTTATTTGGTAGTTAAGCCTATTTGGGCTCTAGCTTAACCTGTATAGGTGCATGGCTGTTTAGGATTATCTTTATCCTCAATAGAACAAGACCTTGGAATATTCCAGTACAGTTCGTTATTTGCTGATGGTCTCTATTCCAGCTAAGGTTCAAACAATTAGGGCCTTTTCCATGAAAAATGGTCATTTTCCACCCAAATTCCAACTTTTGAAGTGTTTGATTGACCAAATTTTCCATGGAAAATCTTTTCCCACTTAGGGTCACGTGACCCTCTTTTCCCGCTTTTGCTGGAAAATGAATTCCCATTTTGGGGGGAGGGGGGGGGGTAGGGGAATATGTTTTCCAGGCAAATGCATTCTCATTCCTGACCCTCCTTCATCCTCAGAGCCTGCAACAGTGAGTCTGCAACAGCTGGGAGGGGGAATATGTTTTCCAGGCAAATGCATTCTCATTCCTGACCCTCCTTCATCCTCAGAGCCTGCAACAGTGAGTCTGCAACAGCTGGGAGATATGTATATACTCTCATTTGAGATCCTCCTTTATCCTGCGTTGCTGGATCATCTTTGTTGACAGAAATGCACTCTCATTTCTATCAACAATGCACTCTCATTTCTGTGTATATATATACACAGAAATGTATATATATATATATATAGAGAGAGAGAGAGAGAGATTGATAGAATGAGCGAGAGAGAGCGATGGTGGAGGCGATGGGGGAGGCAGGGAGAAGATGTGGGTTTGAGAGGGAAGGGGGAGAGAGAGAGAGAGATGGGTAGCGAAGATGGCAACGGCGGCGATGGCCGCTACAACTGGCGATGGCGGCAGTGATGGCCTCTGCAACCGGCAATGGGGGGAGGCAAGGAGGAGAAGTGGGTTTGGGAGGGAGGGGGGAGAGAGAGAGGGGGGGGGAGGCAGGGAGGAGACGGGTTTGTTTGGGGAGAGAATTACATAGAAAATAAAATTGTAGTCAAACACCCACAATTGATAATTTCCATGTAAATAATTTCTAGGTAATTGAATTGTCTAGAATTTATTTTCTTTCCATGTAAGTTCTATGCTTGTAATCAAACGCGCCCTTATATTTAGCAGCACCATATATATGCTTCTACTTCAATTGTTGGACTATTGTCTTCCTCCTTACCTTTTTGGGTGTTTAACATGATTTGAATAGCTCTTTCCCTTGGAGCTCTAGTTAGGTGAGATTAGCCTAAGAACGTCTCTGAGGGTGGCTAAAGCCATTGTAGGCATTGCCTCTTCCAGTTGTGGTGGTTATTTGGGGTGTGTGTCACAAGTTGCCCCTCACTGTATCTGAACTCTGTAAGTGCCAATTTCATCTCTGAAGTTGGCACTAATCATGGCCAAGGATGGTGGTTCTTTATGAAGTCATATTCCGTTGCTGATATGGTGGGATTTTTTGAAATTTTGCTTGGTTGAAATTATTGTAGCTAGGAAGGAGGAGGTCTCTATAGATGCCACCAATATGAAAGCCTGGGCCAACAACAGGTGGTGAAGGATCTCAATGTGCGTCCTATTATCTTTGCATATTCCACTTTGAGGCAGATTGTATCAGAGATAGGAGGTGGAGCTTTGGAGGGCATAAGGTACTTCTGCAATGCTGGAGTCCTTGCGGGATGTTTGTGAGTAGAGGATTAAGCCAGAGTGGTCTTTTGGATCAGGGTCTTTGGTTTGTTAAGAGTTGTTTCTGGCAATAGGAGATTTCTAAGTGGGTGGTCCTATCATCTTTGCATCTTCAACTTAGTGGCAAACGCTATCAAAGATTAGCTGGACCTTTGGAGGACATGAAGGTACTACTGCAATGTAGGAGTCCTGGGTGGGCTGTTTATGATCGGAAGATTAAGCCAGAGAAGGTTTTGTATCAGGGTATTTTGTTTTAAGAGTTGTTTCTGACAGTAAGATATTCATATTTGGATCCTCTTATCTTTGCATCTTCCACGTCAAGGCAAACTGTATGAGAGATAGGAAGTGGAGTTTTGGAGGGCATGGGATACTGCTGGAGTCTCTGGGGGGCTGTTTGTGGTCTGAGGATTAAGCCAGAGGGGGTGTTCTGGATCCTCATCTTTGGTTTGGTAAGCGTTGTTTCTAGATTTGTATGTGGGTTCTATTATCTTTGCATCTTCCACTTTGAGGCAAACTGTATCAAGGATAGGCGGTGGAGCTTTGGAGCGAATGAGGTGTTACTGGAACGCCGGAGTCCTGGGAAATGTTTGTGAGCAGAAGAGTAAGGTAGAGGGGGTGTTACGGATCAGGGTCTTTGGTTTGTCAAATAGTTTTTTCTGGCAATACAAGATTTGTAAGTGGGCCCTATCATCTTTGCATCTTCAACTTAGTGGCGAAAACCGTATCAAAGATTAGGAGATGGAGCTTTGTAGGGCATGAGGTACTACTGGCATCTGGAGTCCTGGGGGACTGTTTATGGGCGGAGAATTAAGCCAGAGGGGGTGTTTTGGATCAGGGTCTTTGGTTTGTTAAGAGTTTTTTCTGGGAAGAGGATTAAGTGAGTCCTATGATCTTTGTATCTTCAACTTAGTGGAAAACTCTATTACAGATTAGGAGGTGGAGCTTTATAGGACATTAGGTGCTACTAGAGTGCTGGTGGTGTCTTGTGGGGTGGCTTGTGATCATAGAGAATTAAGCTGGAGGGGATGCATGGATCTCTTAAGAGTTGTTGGCACTAGGAGACTCGTATAGTGACTTTGTCATTGCAGATGAGGGAATCATTATCATCAATTGCATGTTATCCTAACCAAATTAGGTCGGTGGCACGACACTTATATTGTCAATTGACTTCTAGAAGTCACATTGATAAAACAAATCCATACAAAAGAATAATATAACAAATTTTATGCTGGATGCCCTTCCTAGCACAACCCTATAATAAGGGAATGAGGAGATAAAGTTCCAACACTAGCTCCATATGGAAAAGTTTAATGAGGGAATGATCAATCAAATTCATCTTCAGTGGGCAGGTTATGTGCAAAGTAAAAGAACTGGAATTCCTGTCACAGTGAAGTCTGGGATGGTAACTGTTGGAGAACTCGGAAAAGTGATAAGAAGAATCGGGAGATCATCTAGATGCGGTTCCAGTTTAAAAATTAGATAATTCTAGAGTTTAAATGTTGTATTTTTAAATTGTAGATATTGTTGTATAAGTTTAAATTTATTTCCTAAGTTTTAGGAGATAAATTTTCCTAGTTTCTAGGAAGTAGATAGTTTATATATTCTCCTAAATTGTAGGAGAATTATTAGCAGCTAGGGTGTATATATTTTCTTTCATACCTCTAGAATTAATTATTCAAGCTTTTCAGGTATCTCAAAGCTTGTTTCAGTAACAAATTAAAATACTGCTTTATTCCAAATAATACCTCAAAATATTTTTATTGTTCCAAAACATTGACAAAAAAGGTAAGTTAAAATTTAAAATGTGCAAAAAATTAGATTATTACATGAGCAACAATCCAATTTTGGATGTTGGGGGCGCATGTTGTGGACCCTCTATATGTCTCATTTCTGACCTTCTTCCCTACATAGTTATTGCTAAGTTTTTCTTACAACTTGTCTTTTTGTAATGAAAAGCTTCAATTACTTTAGAAATGAAAAGCCTTTCTTGGGATGCCCACCCTCGCAGGGGCCCCGCCGCTCGGTCCCACTAATGAAGAGTGTGTTAAAATTTTCAATTTGACTCTTCCCCTTCATAAATTTGCATGCTGTGGTATAAGGCATCTCACTGCTGTTTGCTAATAATGGCTAATATTTAAATTTTGTTCATTTAATAAATCTTATTCAGTCCCTGCTATCGTAAATGATATGTAGTTAACATCAGATTTGCTTCTTAAATGAACTTGAGAAGGCCATTATTGATTCCTGTATTAGTAAGAAGGCTGTTATCTTCTTTTAGAATTGTTTCCAACCTTCATTCAATTTTGCAGCTACTAGATACTATTCCACCATGCTTTTTGTGGTTTACTTTCTCCTTTTTGCTGAACTGGTTATTTAACAAATAATGTTAGGGGCGGAAAATGTCTAAAACGTTGGGAAATGTCATAGATCCAATTGATACAATCAAGGAATATGGCACTGATGCTTTACGTTTCACCCTTGCTTTAGGAACTGCTGGTCAGGTTTGTTTTTGTCTCTTAGACTGTCACTGGTACACCTTAGTTTTGGAATTTTATTATCTTAAAATTGGCTACATGCATGTGATTTTCTGTTTGTGTATGTTCTGGTTTCTTACCCAAATTACTCCACTTCTTGCAGGATCTAAATTTATCAATGGAGAGATTGACAGCTAACAAGGCATTCACGAACAAATTATGGAATGCTGGGAAATTTCTGTTGCAGAATCTGCCAAGTCTAACTGATACTTCTGCTTGGGAAACTTTGTTGACACATAAGGTTTGTTAATTGTCCCCTGTTATTGGACAGTAAAATGTTTGTAGTTGGAAATAATGCTAGTTTAGTACTCCTACAACTTTCAACCTTTTATGTAGAGGACAAGGGAATCTTACGTTGGAATTGCAGGGCAAGATAATAGCGATGTAAAGTGGCTTATCTAGTAAATATGCTTTTATAAAACTTTATCCCACTAGATGCATTGGCTACATGAAATCTAGCTCTACATCCATCTAATAATTATGTATATTTGCGAATATTCTCTCTCTGCACTTCTATGTGGGATTAGTAATGTTTTTTTCGTTATGAGATTCCTTGCTTATCTTTCTGTTTCTGAAGCTGAATTACACCTGCAATTTACTGTAAAAGTGACAAACAGCTTAAAATAGGAGTTCCAATTTCCTATTGCCCATGCTGCATTTGCTTGGGAAAGTGAGGCATCGCTTTATCATACTGAATTTAAAATTGTCTTTTCCAGTTTCATCAAGAGGAATCTCTGCTTTGTCTACCTTTACCAGAGTGTTGGGTGGTAAGAAAATACTTCTAATTCATTTTAGGTGTGCCATCCTTTCTTCCCCCAAGCTAACTATATAAGTTTGTTGGACATTCAGGTCTCAAAACTTCATGTGCTTGTTGACACAGTCACCACAAGTTATGACAAGTACTTCTTTGGGGATGTTGGAAGAGAAATATATGATTTCTTCTGGGGTGATTTTGCTGATTGGTATGATCATTTACCATCTCAGCAGCTTTCTTTAGTAATACATGCAAATGCAATTTTATTGTGCAATTGCCTGCATTTATACAACTAAAAATGTATAATTGTCTTGTTTACAGTTATGTACTGGCTATAGCAAATTGTTTAGTCATGGAAACTACTACTTTTGGAAGGATGAGATCTCCAAGCATACATTTTATTTATCATGCTTGTATGTCTTGATGTGATTGGAATGTGTGAACAAGTCAAAGGTAGAATTCCAACTTGAAAAGCTAGCTTGACAAGTGGAGGGATCCTCCTTATATATAGCACAAGTCTCCCTTACTGAGGGAATGTGAGATTGTCACACATCTTCCACCCCCCCCCTCCCCCTTTCAACGCCAAAGCATCTTCCAATACCCGGTACATGCCTGTATAAGACGGCAACATAATCGTATATGATGACAGGGAACTGGGCATGACCACAACAAAGGGTAGTCCCCCAGCCAAGGGATACCATATAAGCTAAGAGAAGAAGGATTTATATTTCACCATAAATGAAACAACATTACTCCTCTCTTTTTATAGGGGGAGGATTCAACAAATTAGAATATTTTAATTCTAAACTGTAATCGATCTATCAAAGATTTAGGCCACTAATCAAGGGATTGGAGCCAATCCCCACTAATCAAGGGATTTGTCTCCTTTCCATTTCAACAGAATGTCATGTAGAAAATCTTCAAGCTTGTGTGACAATAAAAAGAAATAACACATCTAATCGTTATAAAGCTTGATGTTAATAAACCTCTCATATTAAAATAGAGGTGTATATTTTGGTGATCTTCAACATTTACGTTTCAACCTTAATTGAGTGTCCACATTGGATCTTTAAAGAAAATTCCAACTTCAAAGCTCTCTTCTCATTAGGAAGAGTGATGAAAGATCAGTTCAGAACTACAATGTTTCATATTACTACATACAACAACATATCATATCAAGCCTTAATCCTCCTAGGTGGGGTTGGCTACGTGAGTTCTAACTTGCCAATCATTTCTATTTGTGGCGATATCTTCTATAAAGCTATATCTCTTATTATACCTAAGAGTCTTCTGCCAAGTTTTTCTTGGTCTTCCTCTACCTCTTTTGCCACAATGTTTCTGATTATTGGGGGATATTTGAAATAGATTACTCACACACTTACCCTTTAGGGCTTTGGAGAATATTCTAGTTACTACAATATTCTATTTAAATGCTTCTAAAAGTAAGTCCAGGATCAAGTCTGAAGTTGTATCATGAGAACCATAAATTTTGAAATTGTGATGCAATCACATAAAAGTTTGACACATTTTCAAAGGGTTTAAGCTTTTGAGGCAAATGTTTGTTTTAACATAATTGTAGAGCTTTAGTTTCTAGTGGTCTCTGAATCAAATATCTGATGTGTATTGATTTCTCATTATGTTCATCCATGTTTGGTGTGCAAAATATCAAAAAGACCTTCAAGCTGAATTGAACTGACCTCATAGGTTGTTTTTGGTGTTTTGTTAATCTGATTATTGGTTGCAAATGAGTACTATAGCGCATCTGATCATACTGAATCACGAATGTTTCATCAGGTAACTTTCAAAGACAAAAAACATTACTTCTCTTCTCTCTTGGTTGTGCTCTCATCTCTAGTACTGCTGACGCCAAATGAAGTAAATACTTTTTTCACAGGCCCCTCTCAGCACTTTCTGTCTAACAATATGGCAATATGAACATACCATAGCATTCCATTGGCATCAAGTCTAAGGCCAATTTTGAACCTGATCTTGCTGTTGTGATTAATGACGATAAAATGGCTTTCTGTTCCAACAACAGCATGCAACCAAGACAAGGCCCTCTCGTTGTTGTTTGTTGGCATTCAAACAATGTCAGTAAACTAGACACGTTAGAAATGAAGTACTTCCCCCCTCTAAACTACACGTGAAGTTTCAATGCCAATAATATGGCCACATACCAATTCTATTATCTTCACTGTCTGTCTGGGAAAAATCTTTTGTATTCTACCATGTCATTTGCGTTGATTATGAAGATTTAATCACTTAGAAAAAATCAAATATTGCAACAGAAAACTAAATCAAACAAACTCAATCTACTTTGAATTGGTTTATTTTGTTTCATCCCATTATTGGTTTTGGGCCAAAAACTATGGAATTGATCTATGTCCGTTGGGTTCTAGGTCCAAAGTGAACTTGAACTGAACATGCCCGTGAACACCACTAGTATATGTATAATCTTCATTGTTCTGATTAATTGTTTCCTGTTTTTGTCAGGTATATTGAAGCTAGTAAAGCTCGTCTGTACCACTCAGAAGGTCAATCAGTCGCTTCAATATCACAAGCAGTTCTGTTATATGTTTTTGAGAATATTCTAAAAATGCTACATCCATTCATGCCATTTGTTACTGAAGAACTGTGGCAGGTAATTTGTTGATTCTAGTTGTAAGAATTGAAGTTTGACCAGCTGTTCCTTTTTAACCTACTCTCTGAATATTTTGGAACCTCTTCTGAAACTTGATCTTTATATCTCTACAAATAACAATTTCATGATTACTATTTCTATCCAATAATTTACGATTATGATTGCTAGTAAAATTCTCTTCTACAATGTTTGCTGATAAATTATACAGAGCAAAGACAAGCTAACAATCTTCTCTTTACTTTAGAATTAACATTTGGCTAAATGGAAGTTGGTTTTTCATCATGTACTATTGAAGCTACCCTGCACATTATAAAGCAAATTTTTAAGATACCAATTACTTAATACCCATATACCTGGGAGCCATTTGGAAGACATTGTTGTGCAAAATTTAGATTGTATTGTAATTGTTGATGAGCTTCTAAGTTATGCAGGGATACCACTAATTCAGCTATTGGAAAGTGCTGCTACTGTGACATGTGACTTATTAGAAAACAGTATTATATGGACTTGAGAGGGAAAGGAAGAAATGAAGAGCCATATATTAATATATTTACCTTCCAGTACTCCATGCTGCATGAGTAGAGGCTCATTTATTGTTTTTCCCCAGTCTTGGGTCTCTTAAAAAGTATCTTGATGAGTGGCAGTAGTTATTTGTTCTATCATGGTACTTACGGTCTATGCTTTGTGCTTCCATATTTATCCAGCTTGCATAAATAACTTGTGGATGAAGAAAAGAAGCAAAACTAAGCAGAGTTTTGGAGAGAAAACTAGCTGTATGAAGACCTTGAAGCACCTGACCTTTTCTTCTGTTTCCAATCAAAATTTTCTATATCACATTAGGTCATATATTCTCTTAGTTGGCTTCCAATGCTTCTCGCCGATTCCCTTGGAATTTTCTACCTTTATGTAGTACCTTTTTTCCTGTTTTATTTATTTGATTCCCCCTCTTTGGATGTTTTTATGATTTCTGAGTTCTTCAATCATCTATAGGCACTCCCAAATAGGAAAGAGGCTCTTGTTGTATCATGTTGGCCACAGACTTCTCTTCCGAGGGATGCCAACTCAATAAGAAGATTTGAAAATTTACAAGTTCTTGTGAGTTCAGAATCACATTTCTTCTCTCTGCTGTCAAGTTACTTGTGGATGCATCATGCATCATTTTTACAAGTTTTTTAATCAATGTCTGTTCTTTCTGTGAGGCGTAGATAAGAGCAATTCGCAATGCTCGAGCAGAATATTCTGTTGAGCCATCAAAGCGTATATCTGCATCTATAGTGGCAAATTCTGAAGTCATACAGTATATTTCTGTAAGTGTTTTTTTTGTTTTGCTGGCATTACTTACAGTATCAGAAGCACTTGTTTTGGATGAGATTATTGAGCTTGTTTTATTTTGTCAATTTATTAGCTCTCAGGCATGATATGATGGGTTTACATAAATTGAGATGATTGACAAGCTAACATTCATATAGTCGATCCCATCTAATAGAATTAAGGCTTTTTTTTTTTTTTTTTTTTGGGGGGGGGGGGGGGAACAGTCCTTGTGGTTGTGGCCTTGAAATCTCTCTAAGTCTGGTTGAGATTACACAATGCATATTTCTTCGTGGTCTGCGTGGTGAGGCAAGATGGGTAAAATTTGCATCTATGTAACTTAGAATATAATTAAGATGGCATCAGCAGATTTCATACTTCTCTATCATGTTCGGTAATGGCATCTAAACTGCTGGGGAATCTGGTAAGCAGAAGGGATGTGTATCCTTTTACATATTAGTTTTTGTTCATGAAGCTTTACATTTTCATCTATATATGCTGTCTCATCTAACGAGCTATGAGATTCATTTCAGAAAATAATATATACATTTGCATGAAGCATGTATAAAATTTAGATTAGATTTTTGCAATCATAATATTTCTTCTTACTTTATGGTATTTGTTAAGTTGTATATAGAGATAGTTAGTATGATGTCATGGCTTATGTCATGATGATGTCATGGTATTTGTATATATATGTGTTTCATCTCTTAGTTTGTAACTAATAGAGAAACTCTTCAAATCATCTCTCTCTCTAAATTCTCACATGGTATCTGAGCCACCAATGAGAAAATCATAAGCCGCCACTGTGTATCATTCTCTAGCAATCTCCAAATCCTAAACTTCTTTTCTCTCTCCTCGTCGCCTCTGTCAAGACCAAACCTCCATTGTCCGATCATCATTTACCAGTACCACTGCCACCATAGTGTTCGTTGTCATCAAATTGGTTGACCATCGGAGACCCATCGTCGTCGCCACTGCCACGCACCGTCACGACGTTTTCTGCCCATTTGCCACTCGCTGCCCATCAGCCCACTTTTCGGCCACCAATAGCTCGTGTCGCCGTTGCATCGCCAACCTCAAATTGGCCTAATCCTAGAGCCCCACCATTGCCACCGCTGCCACACGCCACCCATCAAATCTGCTAGATCTAAACCGTCGGTTGTCGCACTGAATATCAAACTCTTGCCAGGATAAGGGGAGCCCTTTTCAGATTTTGGAAGGTATCAAAGATTGGTAGGCAAGGTGAACTATCTCACCATTACTCGTCCTGACATTGCTTTTGTTATGAGTGTAGTTAGTCAGGTTCTCAGTTCGCCATGTGATTCTCACTGGGATGCTATTATCCGGATTCTGAGATACATCAAAAGAGCACCAAGTGAAAGGCTACTCTATGAGGATAAGGAATATACACATATTTGTTGTTATGCAGATGCGGATTGGGCAAGATCTCCTTCTAATTGTAGGTCAACCTCTGGATATTGTGTTCTTATGGGATTGTTCTTATGTATTGGGCTATGGTTAATGCAACTTGTGAGCTCATCTAACTTAAACAACTCTTGCATGAACTTAAGTTTTGTGAAGTGTCCCCTATGAAGCTTGTTTGTAATAATCAAGTTGCCTTGCACATTGCTTCTAATCCAGTGTTCCATGAACGGACCAAGCATATTGAAATCTATTGTCACTTTATTAGAGAAAAGTTGGTTGAAGGTGTTATTGTTACAGAGTTTGTTAACTCTAATGGTCAACTTGCAGATGTTTTCACCAAATCTCTAAAGGGTTATTGGGTAGAATATATTTGTAACAAACTTGGTACATATGATATCTATGCTCCAGTTTGAGGAAGTGTGTTGAGTTGTATATAGAGATAGTTAGCATGATGTCAGCTTATGTCATGATGATGTCATGGTATTTGTATATATATGTGTTCCATCTCTTAGTTTGTAACTAATAGAGAAACTCTTCAAACCATCTCTCTCTCTCTAAATTCTCACGGTATTGATATGGTATTATCTTTTTATTAGTCGGACCTTTTTCCAGGGCCCTTTGCTGAATTTTATGCCTGCTCTCTGCCAACTACGTGGGGGCTATTGGGCATGCACATACAGCACATGGAATTGCAGCCAATTCTTATGGAATTTGTTTATTTTTAGTCTTTACCTATTAAGTGGTAAGATCTTTAGAGCTGTGTCAGTCACTCTGCTACCTACCTTTTGTAGGTCTAACAGAGAATGGCATTCTTGTCCTCTTTGGGTGCAAGAATGTGATACATAATTGGATAATAATTAATAAGTCCTAACTCATACCATCTCAGGAGTCTCCATTTTCAACTCCAAGCATCACAAAGCATAAGGATTGAGGAACCATTTATGACTGCTTGGCTGGAACCTTCAAGTAGCAAGTCTTATAGCTTTCTTGTTGATTGTTTAGAGGCACTTACCCGAATGTTTTATGCCATTAAAAGGACCTTAATTGATTGATTTGCTTGGTGCAGAAAGAAAAGGAAGTTTTAGCTCTTCTTTCCAGGCTTGATTTGCAAAATGTCCATTTTACGGATTCTCCACCAGGTGAGCTCACCTATAATAGTTCATCTCTCTGTGTAATGGACCAGATATCTCCTCTTTGACTTATTTAATTTATTACTTGATTCATTTTATAATATTTTAAAATGTACCCACTACATGTAAAAACACCACCAAAAATGCTTCAGGTGATGCAAATCAGTCTGTCCATCTTGTTGCTGGCGAATCCTTGGAGGCATATCTTCCTCTTGCTGATATGGTCGATATCTCAGCTGAAGTCCAGCGCCTTACCAAACGCCTCTCCAAGATGCAAGCAGAATACGATGGACTTGTTGCTCGTCTCAATTCTCCTAAAGTATGAAATGCGTTGATTTATATCCATGGAATTATCTTTTGCAAATACAGTTGGATCATATGCACCACTATAACCTGGTTGAGTGAATAAGAGTGAATAACATGTAGCATTTAGAATAAGATTGAGATGCCCTGATCACTTCTGAGGATACTTCAAGTAATAATAGTATAGTACGTTAACAGGGGATCATTCCTAGAGAAAAGATCTCCTCTTGGCAAAGATGACTTATACCTCCAAAATCTCAAAATCTGCACTACTTTTCATGAACTTCCTGAGCTTGAGGGGTGGGTTTGTGCTTCAAGGCTTTAGGACTGAACGACATTTTACTTTCTTAATTTATTACAGCTTCGTTTCTCTTGGGAAAAAGATTTGACACAATAAACATTGTCTATATAATCAGCTCCTTGCCCTTTCATGTTTTCAGTGCCGACATTCACCCATCATGAAGACTCTCACAATCTCTTTGTTATCCTGCAGTTTGTGGAGAAAGCTCCAGAGGAAATTGTACGTGGGGTTCAAGAAAAGGCAGCAGAAGCAAAAGACAAATTAACTCTCACTAAAAACCGATTAGCTTTCCTCAAATCAACAGTTTCGGTGTAAAAATAGGTTCCAGTGCTTTTTATTTCATTTTCTGGAAATTCACATTTCCACCGGATCGCCTGCCCACGATCTAATTCCTGAGAGTAAGCCTTTTAGGTCTCTGCAAATATCTTACACATTTTTGGCGGCAAGTCCTCATCCATTTGGGCAGGTTTTGCCATGGATTCAGCACAAGATAGAGAGCTGCATTATATCAAATCTTCCCTGCCTGTCTTGTTTATTTCAGTTCAAGGTCTCAGGGCCCAAGGACTGTGAACATGTATTCTGGGTCAAGCCCTGTATTTTGTTATTGCTTCAAGTGAATCTGCTGATAGTTGCCATGGCTATGCTGATGCACCCTTAACTTGTAAATGCATTTGATATGCTATCTTGATCTGCTGCCACAGCTTAGCTGGATATTCATTGTTACTATATATATACTTTGCGTAGTGCCATTTTGATTGTTTTCCACTTTGGTCTGTTTGACTTTATCAATAGGTTTCTTCCATGTTTCACTCTATTCAAAAAATCGTGTTTCTACCTTTTCCTCTTTACTCACTCATAATTTAGCCCAGCACATCCTCAATGTTTTTCTCCTCCCTTTAATTCCTTTCGCAAATCTTGAGGCAATTTGTTGTTTTGCCAAGCTTGAAGTATCACCACTGGAAAAGGCTGTGGATTTGTCGAACTTGAATGACTTTCCAAACCCATAATCTGTTGAGGCGCAACATATATCCGGATGATTAGTTGTCAAAAACATTACATCTAGCTCAGATTTATTGATAATGAATTTGAAATTCGAGCAGCACGTTACACCTCTGTTGCCCTACAAAAAAATCACTTTGAATGAGATGCCAAAAAAATGGATAGTGCTCATGTCAAGCTTTATGTTATGGGTTCTGAAAAATGTTACAAACGCGATTGAGAGGCGCCCTTCTCCTGTGTTCAAGCAGCCAAAATCTTTGCAATTTTCACTTGGGAGGGCTTTACAAAAATTCTTATAGAATTACGAGTCAACAAGCATCTTTACAATTATAAAACGAATCTAGATTATCTTTATGAAAAGCTGGATTGCGACCCCTAATTATTAGCGTAAGATTGATGTCCTGGAGCTGTTGGACAATACTTCTCTCTATTCATTGGAGCAACCTGAGTTGGCGTTAGCCAGAGTATGCATAAAACTGTAAATCTTGACCTAAGACAAGACAAACTAGCTAGTGAAAAAACAAAACAAAACATCTCAACCAAAACACTGGCAACTTTTTCCAGGAACCCATGCACTAGCCCAGGCACCCTATAATCAACAGATCTTCCTTGACAAGTAAAACCTTAAAGGAGACAGTCTGAATGGTGAGACTTAGATACTACATGGGAAGGAGATGAGATTTGGGGCCTTGAAGAAGAAAGATGTCACAATGTTCATGGCTCCAGAAGAGTGTTATTATGAGGGGGCACCAAGATATGAAGCAAGCCGCAAGATGTCGCTGAAGACTCCACCGGCTGTGACTTGGGCGCCTGCACCTGGTCCTCGGATTATCAGAGGCTGCTGCTTGTACCTTTCGGTAGTGAAAGCGATGATGTTGTCAGAGCCCGAAAGCTGTGCAAAAGGATGATCTTTCTTGTATCTTTCCAATTCAACTGCTCCTTTCTGATTAACCACATCCACCACTCCAACATATCTCAAGACCTTCAATATCACAATCTCATGAGAACACAAAAATAAAAATGAAGGAAAAACACAATGCATAGTGTGAAACAGCTTGTGCCATTAAAAGTGAAACTGCTATTTAAATTGTGCAGCCACGATCCTTTTTGGTTTATTTATTTTTATTTGGTGTCTAAAAGTTTTCAATTTAATGTATTGGAGGCATTCCAATATGTTGGGACAACAGAAAAACCCTCATAACTTGTGGATAATTAATATTTTAAGTAGCATTATAGTTTCTCCTAAGTAAAACAAACAAATCTGTATAATAGTTTTTTGACTAGCAGTTTAATTACCTTTTCTCTATAATAAAGTTTGGAAATCCAAAGGTCAGCCGACTCCTTTATACTCAAGGAATGTTTGTTTTTCCACAATCCCTTTAAACAATTAGGCACCATATAAGAAAGGAGCCACCATTGCAGAAAATTACGGATATACATATTCTAATATACACCCCAAGCCAAATGTTATACCATCTCTAATGGTGTTCCCTTTCACCAGCCCCATCTCAAATGACACGCACCCATTGACTCCTTTTCTTCTCCCCTACTTTGTTGTGTAGATAAGTATGTATTATTTAGATCGTGGAGGTACTTCAACCACAGCGATCAGTTGCCCCCCCCCCCCCCCCTCTCTCTCTCTCTCTGGTTTTTTTCTCTTTTGGAGGGGGATGGACTCTAATTAGGATATTACTGTGACTACTGTTGCTTTCTGTAATAATATGGCAAGTGTCAAAAATACTAACTTCCCCGGCATCATCTGCATCCTGACGCTTATTAGCAATGTCTTGGTCATATTGCGGCAGTTGCTGGAGAAATTCCTTAGTTGAAGCATTACCCTGAAAAGAAGTCATCAGAAAGTCAAATCAAAGACAAGCTCTGTCTCCAGCAAACTAACATGCTGTTGAAAATACTCTAAAACTTACCCTCAATGGTTCTGGCACCAGACTCTCAATAGGGATATCTGAAAGTTCAAGCTTTAAACCTGATTCTCTGGCAAGAATTATCACCTGAAACACAAAAAAATCCAGTATGACGATGAACTTATCTCAGATACTGTGGTTACGTCCAATATGATATCTGGTTGCAGTCAGTCAACGTCGGGCTGTGTTTGCCATAAAAATCAGGCTTAAAGTAGTGTCAAGCATAAATAAGCTTGTAGTATGCTGCCGTAATTTATTCCACACCAGTGTAGTATGTTTTTATGCTCATGTTTTGTGGTAAGAAGATCAGGTACAGAAGAATAGCTCCCAATCATTGCTGCAAATTTATTTGCACCAACATGATAATAAACATAAACAATCTTGTCTCTTTCTGGAGTGCCAACTTATCCCAAGATTATGCTAGTGTATGTCCTACAACTTAAGTGTTAAATTGTACTTGATACATTAAGATATGATATTGTTAGTGTATGGCCTACAACTCAAGTGTTAAGTTGTACATGATACATTCAGGTTTGATATATTATGAGTAATATATCTATTTGTTTCATGTTCATGATATTCAATTGGCACATCTTTGTCTTTTATCTTTAATTATATTGGATGCCTAAAGACAAAGTCCCTAGAGATACTCTATGTAGAAAAGAATTAAAGTGTGACTTTAATTGTAAGGTCTTTGATACACACAAGAGTATATCTTAAAATGTCATTGACCAAAAGTGTCATTGAGATGGGACATCAATAACGCAAAGAGATCAGTGTGTGCTATGTCGTCACCTTAGGGAACATGGCAGTTAATCTTACAGACTATAGGCATTAGATGCCTAAACTAGTACACGGGTGTTTGTTAGAGAACAAGTTCACTGGACAGTGACTCGACTCGAGGATTCCAAATGAATATTGCAAAGAGTATCCAAGGAACCTCTTGTGGCGATTGTGCAAGTGATCCTTCGACTTGAGATCACCATGGTACCTTACATGTGGATTCGTATACTTTGACATTGTTATGGAAGCATCTCAATAAGGGGGGTGAGTGCGACAATGATTGGGTATGCCATGAAACATGCGAAGGTTGTGAATGGTCAAGATATGATTCATAGACCCTAATTAAGTGGAGATATGTCTCATGAGTCCTTTGGTGAAAGATGACTTGAAGTTTGTGGCCACAGCTAGATGTTGACTCAATGAAAGTCATCCTTTCAGGAGATCAAAGAATATCATGATCAAATTGAAAAAAGGATTGACACTTTTTCCATATCCTTGTTTGATCGAGACACTTTAAACCGATAAAGGGATTGAATTGCATGGGAAGACCACCATTGAAAGGTAGCAATCACAACTTAATCCTTCTACCAATTGGGAGCCATGATGGGTTGCTACTCCGCTCTTGGTCTATGGCCTTTGAGAAAGGTTATTGCCAACATAAGTAGAAGCCTAATGGGTCACACAAATAAGGGCAAACAACAGTAGGTAATGGCAGGCTTGTTTAGGGTTTGAGAAAACCCTCGTGAAAAGCTAAGATAAATAGAATCTGACGCAGCGTGTAGCGCGAGTGTGAAGAAAACACACCGAAATAAACCCTTGAAATGGCAAACTTCAATGGCCGAAACTTGGCTTTCAAGAAGACACAAAAACAAGACTGTTTTGCTAAGAAAACCCAAATAGGTTGCTGAAATTTGATTAAGAAAAACTTGATTACAAACTCTAAATTCTAGGTATATTTATAGAATTTGGCTAATCCAAATCCATCTAATATTTGGAAAACAAAATCCAACTAAAATCCTAATAGAAATAAATCCTAATCCAACATGAAGTGGGATCCTAAATCAAGTAGAAACATGAAATTGAATCCTAAATCAAGTAGAATTCTAAAACCTAAGAAGTATTAAAATAACATTATGGCACTACTATTTTGGTGATATTGTTCCGGTTTGGTTGGGTAGGCCTTGGGCCGACTCTTGATTGGTGACCGCATCATTCACCTCCACTTGAGAAGAATTCGTCCTCGAATTATGATTTGGGTATGACAACTCAATGTCCGGCAAATACAAAGAAAGATCAGCAACATTGAATATTTTGGAAATACTCATATGATTTGGCAAATCCACAACATAAGCATTATCATTGATCTTCTTTGTAATCTTGTAAGGGCCATACTTCTTTGGCTTGAGCTTGTTCTGTTGTCCTGCAAGAATCCGTTCCTTCTTCAAGAATATCATGACTTCATCTCCAACCGCAAATACCTTGTGCTTCCTATGCTTGTCAGCTGCTGTCTTGTACTTCTTATTCGCCTCGTGCAACTTTTGCTTGACATCTTCTTGAACTGCTTGAATGTGTTCGACTAAGTCACTAGCTGCAACACTGAAACCTGGTGCCTTTGGCAATTTTACCAAATCCAATGCATGATTAGGAGCTTTCGTGTATACGATAGAGAATGGTGATCTTCCTGTTGAGCTATGCACTGCGTTGTTGTAGGCAAATTCCGCTTGAGCTATGACTAGGTCCCATTGTCTTGGCTTGTCTTTGCAAACACTGCGAATCAGATTTCCTAAGGTACGATTCACCACCTCTGTCTGTCCATCAGTCTGGGGATGTGCTGTGCTGCTGAAATTCAAAGATGAATCAAACATTCTCCACAAGGTAATCCAGAAGTGACTCAAAAACCTTGTATCACGATCCGAAATAATAGTTTTAGGGACTCCATATAGTCTAACAATCTCCTTAAAAAACAATTTGGCTGTAGCTACTGCATCTGTCGTCTTCTTGCATGGGAGAAAGTGCGTCATCTTGGAAAACCTGTCAACCACTACAAAAACAGAATCCATACCTCGTTGGGTTCGCGGGAGACCCAACACAAAGTCCATAGACAAATCTTCCCAAATAGCATTGGGAACAGGCAATGGCATGTAGAGACCGGCGTTAGAAGAGTGCCCCTTAGTTGTTTGACATATATAGCACCTCGCCACAATAATAGAAACATCTCTCCTTGCTCTTGGCCAATAATACTGTCCCATAACAGCTTCAATAGTCTTGTCTCTGCCAAGATGCCCTGCTAAGCCACCACCATGCAAATCCCGAATAATTTTCTCACGAAGAGATGTGCAAGGGATGCACAATTGATTTCCCTTCATGAGAAACCCATCATGCACATAGAAATCTCCTAACGGTTGCTGAGACATGCATTGTTCCCACACATGTTTGAAGTCCTCGTCTGTCGCATATAATTCTTTCAAGCACTCAAACCCAACAATCTCAACACTAAGGGTCTTGATCAAATCCACACGCCTACTCAAAGCGTCTGCCACTCGATTATGCTGTCCCGACTTATGCACAATTTTATATGAAAATTTATCAATAAAAGCAGACCATCTAGCATGCATATCACTCCTCAATTGCCTTTAGCTACTCAAGTACTTAAGAGCTTGGTGATCCGTGTAAAGAACAAATTCTTTGGCAATCAAGTAATGTTCTCATGTCTTAAGAGCCCTCACCACTGCATAAAACTCCTTATCATAAGTAGACCACTTTCTTCTGGCTTCACACAACTTCTCACTGAAAAATGCAATTGGTCTCTTCTCTTGGGACAACACAGCTCCTATACCCACTCCACTCGCATCACACTCAACCTCAAACAATTTGTCAAAGCTTGGCAAAGCTAAGACAGGAGCGGTACATAATTTCTCTTTTATCAAGGTGAAGCTTTGCTCTTGTTCTTCACCCCAATGGAACTTTCCTTTCTTTAAACACTCAGTAATTGGAGCCACAATACTACTAAAGTGTTTGATAAACCGTCTATAGAAAGTTGCTAACCCATGGAAACTTCGCACATCACTGACATTTTTAGGGGTTGGCCACTCTCTAATAGCTCGTACTTTTTCCTCATCTACCTTTACGCCCTCTTTGCTTATAACAAAGCCCAAGAACAACAAGCTCTCACTCATAAAAGTACACTTCTTCAAATTAGCATAAAGTTTGTTTTCCCTCAACACACTCAACACATCTCGAATATGCCCCTCATGCTCATTAATAGACTTACTGTATATCAAAATATCATCAAAATACACCACAACGAATTTACCGATGAAAGGGCGTAATACTTGATTCATTAGTCTCATGAAAGTGCTTGGTGCATTGGTTAGTCCAAAGGGCATGACTAACCACTCAAACAACCCATCTCTCGTCTTGAAAGCTGTCTTCCACTCATCTCCAGGTCGAATTCTGATTTGATGATAACCACTTCTAAGATCAATTTTGGTAAAAATCACAGCCCCATCAAGTTGATCAAGCATGTCGTCGAGCCTAGGAATTGGAAATTTGTACCCAATAGTAATTTTGTTGATGGCTCTACTATCAACACACATCCTCCAACTCCCATCTTTCTTTGGTGTCAATAATGCTGGCACTGCACATGGACTCATGCTAGTCTGAATGTGCCCTTTTCTCAACAATTCCTCTACCTGCTCACGCAAAATCTCATTCTCCCTAGGACTCATCCTGTAGTGTGGTAGGTTAGGCAAGCTAGCACCAGGAACCAAGCCAATGTGGTGTTGAATATCTCTCATAGGAGGTAACTCATTAGGCAACTCCTCAGGAACCACATCATGAAATTCCTCCAACAACCCCTGCACCTCCACTGGAATTTGATTCACCTTCAGTGGCTTACTTGCACTCGCTCCCTTGATAACCAATAAGTGAACCTCTCGAGTATCCTTACATTCCCTCACAAACTCAGTGTGTTTATGTGTAATGGTAAGAAAATTTCGCCCCTCCACTTTAGAAGCTTTGATTTGATTCTTTTCCACTATGGGTAACAAAGTATAACGCACACCTTCTTTCTCAAGTTGATATGTGTTCTTCCTACCCGAGTGCTTAGCATCCACATCAAATTGCCAAGGCCTCCCAAATAAAATATGGCAAGCATCCATATCAACAATATCACAATAGACTTCGTCGGAGTACTTACCAATAGAGAAAGGCACCCTGCAACGTTCATCCACATGTATGCCACCAACTTCTTTGATCCATCCAATCATGTAAGGGCTTGGATGTTTTTCAGGAGTTAACTGCATCTTTGCCACCACGTCTCTTCCTATGATGTTCTCCTGACTTCCACTATCAATAATCAACTCAAAGATTTTTCCTTTCACTGTACATCTCGTGCGAAAAAGCTTATGCTGTTGAGTAGTATCTTCATTCTTTTGAGATAGCATTAACTTCCTCACTACACAGGTATATTGCCCATGTCCATAATCTTTTTCGTCATCCTCCCCATCAGGCCCGCAATATACTTCCTCTTCAGCAACATCTTCCTCTTCCTTTTCTACAATGTTAACTGTTTTCCTCCTTGGACAATCACTAGATCGATGCCCAACCTCATTGCACTTGAAACATTTTAAAAGAATAGGCTTTGCATAAGGATTAGGGGATTTTGGAAGATTAGAAGCAGTACCTCGAATGTTTCCCCCCATTGTAGCCTTATTAGGGTTGACTGTATGGGGTGGATTGGAGGGTTGCGCTCCCTAAACCGACTTGCCTTTATCAAAAGCTGCTTGTTTATTTTCATTCCCACTATACCGACGATAGTTGTCAGTACGAGCTCTCTCACTCAACATTAACTCAGCCTTTAAAGCTAAGTTCCTTGCTTCTTGCACACTCAGAACCATCTGAACCCCAATTTTATCACGAATAGTAGGCTTCAATCCATTTAAGTAACGAGCTGCTTGTTGATTGTCACTTTCTGACAATTGGTTTCTCTCCGCCAATCGCAGAAACTCAGAGGTATATTCATTCACACTTTTCATTCCATGTGCACATCTTTGATAAGCTTCAAACATATATTGTTCATAGTCAGGGGGTAAAAACCTACCTCTTAACAATTGCTTCATTCGTCTCCATGTCTGAACTGGCCGTCGGCCTTCCCTCAATCTCGTTTCTCTTAATCTCTCCCACCAAACAGATGCACCGCCCTTCAACCTGTAAGCCACTAACTTTACTTGTCGTTCATCTGGGATCTCCATGTATTCGAAAAAACGGTCAACCTCAGTGATCCAATCCAGGAACCCCTCAATATCAAGATCTCCACTAAAGGTGGGAATATCAACTTTTAGTTTATACTCATCGTTGCCCCAGTGGTTGTGTTGATGCGCATTCCTCCTAACCCCTCTACCACCAGGGTTAGCTATTGCTCGACCAAAATCATCATCTTCATCGCTATCTTCAATCACTGGTCTTCTAGGATTAACAAGGACATGATTAATGGGTGGTCTTCCCACTCCGGCTTGATTCACCCCATTATTCAAGTTCCTGTCATCATCAACTCGTAGTAAGGTGCCCAATTGGTTGCTATGTTGCTCCAATCGCTGCTGGATAGTACGAGTTACTTCCCGCTGTTCTTCGATTGCTCTCCAAACTGCAGACAACCCCTGATCACTGTCACGAGGCTGGTTGCTACCGTTACCTTCAAGATTGGCCATCTGATTGGTTGATTAACCGCTCTGATACCACCTGATGCAGCGTGTAGCGCGAGTGTGAAGAAAACACACTGAAATAAACCCTTGAAAGGGCAAACTTCAATGGCCGAAGCTTGGCTTTCAAGAAGACGCAAAAACAAGACTGTTTTGCTAAGAAAACCCAAATAGGTTGCTGAAATTTGATTAAGAAAAACTTGATTACAAACTCTAAATTCTAGGTATATTTATAGAATTTGGCCTATCCAAATCCATCTAATATTTGGAAAACAAAATCCAACTAAAATCCTAATAGAAATAAATCCTAATCCAACATGAAGTGGGATCCTAAATCAAGTAGAAACATGAAATTGAATCCTAAATCAAGTAGAATTCTAAAACCTAAGAAATATTAAAATAACATTATGGCACTACTATTTTGGTGATATTGTTACGGTTTGGTTGGGTCGGCCTTGGGCCGACTCTTGATTGGTGACCGCATCAGAATCCATAGATTAGGTTTTCCAAATTCCACCTAAAATCCTAGTTGGACTAGGTTACCTAATTGGGCCTTAGGTTTTGGTGGAAATTGGTACCGAATTAATTAGGATTTTATTTATGGACTAACCTAAAGCTATTGGGGTGATTTAAGCAACTTAATGGGCTGTTTTAGAGTGTTTAAAACTAAGGCCCAAATGGGTTATTTTAAAATGCTTAAAACATGAAGTCCAAAAAGACAATGGGAAGAAAAGCCCAATATCATGTTTAAAGTGTCTAAAACATGGGCTTAAAGACCATTCGGCCCAAACCCTTCAATTAGGGTTTTGTGCCTAAGGGTTATAAATAGCCCTTATGTGGTTCTTTTCATTGAAGCCATGAGATGCATGGAAAACGGTGTGCCTCTAAGCCATTGATGCCGTGTGATGTGCATGTTAGAGAGCTCCCATGCCGCCCCTTTTAGAGCTAGCACTCTTCAAGCTTTAGGAAGCTACCCCTTGGAGGTTCTTGGTGTTGCTTGCTCGCGTGGATACTGCTAGAGCCTTAACGCTTGAACAACTTCATGATCGCCTCCATCAAGTGTTGGTTCTGAATCTTCACTTCCAGGAGTAATCCTTGGCCCTCTCCTCCATAATCTATTCCCTTGGAGATAAAAACAAACAAACAATATATCCAGCCGTTATCCCACTATGTGGGGTTGGCTATGATCCATAAATTCCTTCAGATTAGCAAGCATAAAGTTTCCCCCAACACATTTTAGTCACAAAAAGGTCATTATATGAAAACCAGGAAATTTGCACACTCATGGACTACTATAAAATTCAATGAGAAAGAATCCATTACCTTTCGGGCCACATCTTTTCCAGATAAATCATCCCTTGGATCTGGTTCAGTGTAACCTGCCTCTTTTGCCTCCATAACCACCTCACTGAAAGCTCGTGTGCCTAAAAAGTTGTTGAAAATGTAACTCAAAGTCCCACTGCATCAACAAACACTGGTGTAAATAAATTATTCCATAACCTTACATGAGCCTTTTTTTTTTTTTTTGGGAAGTAAACAAAAATAACAACGCACCAAGCCTAATCCCATTAGGCGGGCTTTGCTTTTCTTTCATAAGCAACATTAATTTAATATCATGAAGATACAACATACATATCCAGCCGTTATCCCACTATGTGGGGTTGGCTACATGAATTCTAGACTTCTATGTGGGTTACATCCCAACAGATAGTTTGTCTAGAATTCATATTTGGATCCGACTAGGTTTTACGCTGGCTGTCGGCTACCTAACGCAACCCTCCTCCTTTATCCAGGCTTGGGACCGGCAGTGGATAATATCCCCTGGCGGAGTAATGAATATCATGAAGATACAAATAAGCTAAAATATTTTAGATACTTGGTTAACCATGGTTGATCATGATCACATCAGTAACTTTTCAGGTATGTTTAGGAAGATAGAAGAAGTAGAAAATTTTCCTTCCTCTGTTTGGTTTCTTTTCTGAGGGAAAAGGCATACATAAGCTTATACGTCTAAAAGAAAAAGTGAAAAAATAAAGGAGATGAGCCTAACTATAAAGGCATCTCAAATGGATAGAAGTTTTATTAAGAGATTGCTGTACATTCTGCAGAGTTCCCTCCCTTCCACAAGGTTCCAAAACCATCCTTTTTATGTTACTTAAGAAAGCCAGTACACTAACCTGAAAATGCCTTCAATCCGCAATATCTTGTCCCCAGTTTCAAGGAGACCCTGCAAAGTGCTGATGATTGGAAGACCAGCTCCAACAGTACCTTCATAGAAGTAATGTGTGTAGGACTGTCGCTGAAGTGCTCTCAACCTCAAATACTAGGATTGGACAAATATCATGACATGAAAGCCCCAAGAAGAGTGTATCATTACAATAAGCAGAGAGAGAGATGCAATACAGATTTTCATTTAAATATATATATTGTTTACTAACGAGGGTACATCAATGGTGGGCAGAGAAATAGTACATGTGTTAATTTATCAAAATATAAGAAAATGACATTCTAAACATACAACCATTTCATCAATCAAATCACAACCAGCATTCTATAAATATGATGACCACAATGGTACCTGATCAAGTGGTCCTGAATTTGCCTTCTTATTTGGAGTAATTATGTGAATTCCTCTCCGCAACCAGTCATAGTAATGGCTTGCAATACCAGAGTCTGCTGTACAATCAACCAGCATAGTATTTGGAATAAAATGATTTCCATGCACATGTTGAACAAATTGCTCCACATCAGCCGCTTCTCCCTTGTCCTTTAGAAGGTCTCTCCAATTAGACAAGTCAATACCCCTGTATCCGGAGATGAAATTGTTAAGGATTATAATCAAAGAGTATCCCTATTTTGTTCTACACTCCCTATGGGAGTAACAATTCAACAAAAATAAAATATAAAAAATAAGCAGGCTAGACTGGACCTCAGAGAATAAACCACTGATATAGAAAGCTGTTGGAAACTTGAGAAAAGGAGCAATGGGAAGATGAAAAAGAAAATATTTATTTCTCAAATTTCATAAAGGTGTGAGTTGCTGCTTCTTGTTCTCCATTTAATTTTGATAAGAATTGTTGTATCAGTTGCTCTTCATTATTTCAACTCAGAAATAGCTTGAAAAAATAAATTATTATAAGCACCTCACAGTGACCACCTCTCTTTACATACTACTCTCTTTAGTTTAGTTATATAAGAACAATCTTTTCAGTACTAGTTCTGCTTACTCATTTCAGGATATCAGGAGTTCAATAACTTTTGTCTTAACTTATATCTTTGGCATTATTATCACTAAACAAGAAAATTTTCCTTTTACTTGCATTCAGGATCAGTTCTTCCATTCCAAAGATAGAAAAATAAAGCATTTAACTTCTTATGATTATTGGAACCATTTTACTACTAGCGTTCATTATACTATTCATAAATTTTTCAAAAAAAAAAAAAAAAATGCATGCTCCATGAGTCAACCTGCCTAGGTAGGAGATCAGAACTTTCTTTTTCTCATTAACTTTCTCTATTTCATCTCGGTAATGAGGGAGGCATTCTATTATCTCAATGAGTTAGACTTCACAAGTGGTAAATGAATTCTTAATTAGATTGTGATCCATCAATTAAAAAGCACCATATATAAATAGAAGAGGAAATAACAGCATGATGAAGAAAGGTGATCAACAGACCCAAAACAAATTATTTAGCACTAGGCACTAGCCATGAAGGAGAACGCAGTTATAACCATGGGAAGCCATTTTCTTGGACTATGTAAGGTTCTACCGCAAGTCTTGTTTATATTGTCGAAATGAAGAACACCAAGCACATGCATTGAAAATTCTTATACATCTCTTGTTCTTCAAAGAGATTCAGCAAGAAAACAAAAAAAATAACTTAACACCTGAAAGTAAACTACTGATGCAATGATGTTAAGCATAAACCAACTATATAGGCTTTAATGGGACATGGAAACTTTTCTAAACTAAATGCTCAAAAGTTCAGGTCATATGAAACAATATTACTGCAAACCAGAACCAAAAAAGAAAAATAAAATGAAGAATAAAGGCTTTGCTCCTGGAAAAGGAAAAATATAGTTAAAACTTCACGAATAAACAAGATTGACTTTTCACCAAATGGGGGTAAAACTCAAATCAGTCATTATATACGCATATAAGCAAAAAAGCAACCATAATCCTCAACATTAACAACAAAAGCACAAATTCCATGCCTCAATTTAGCAGGTGGAAAGAAATTCAATTGAAGTGAATGTTCCAGAAACATCCATATTAGAAGTTTCTGCAAAATATTCCTTCAATTCCCTCCTGCAACAGATGGCTAAACCCTGCCAATGGAGCTGGCAAAACTGCTAGTAAATATATTGGGAATGCTACCAATCAACCAATGCTGGTTGTGAGAAGTCAAGGTAGAACTCCAACCTGAAAAGCCAGCTTTAACAAGTGAAGGGATCCTCCTCCTTATATATAGCGCAGGTCTCCCTTGCTAAGCCGATGTGGGATTCTCACACTCCCTCCCACCTCGAATCTTCTCCAGTAACTGATACATGCCCAGGTGATCGGGCAGGGTACTGGTCCATGACTGAGGGTAGTCCCCCAGCCAAGAGTTGGCTCTAATACCATGTGAGAAGTTAAAGATAGAACTTCAACTTGAAAAGCTAACTTTAACAGGTGGGGGGATTCTCCTCCTTATACATAGCCCAGGTCTCCCTTGCTCAGGCGATGTGGGATTCTCACACTGGTTATCCTTTGTCTTAGCCATGTAAGCACTTACCACTTTACCTATCCATGATGAGGAACACTCCCTAATCAATCCCAGTCTCTCTTCAACATCATCTGATATTTTAGCATGCATTCCTATTTCTCCTTAACTAGAATGATTGTTGCAAGAGCATAAGGAACATTTGAAACCAGAGTTCTGCCACTGATATTGAGCACTTTTGCTCACTTCTAAGTAGCTATAATGCATCAAGTAATGTCCCTAGTTATGTGGTCTTAAGATGCACTTGTAACACAACAATAAAAAAAATATCCCAAAAATCATAGAAGAGTAGCAGCAGTTCATTTATTCAGTGTCATTTCCCTTCATTCCTTTTTTTTCTTTTTTATGGCTACAAGGTACATTCCAATCATCAATCAATTACTCAGCTAAATACAAACAAGTGAAACATCAAATTACATCAAACACAAATCAAATGAAGCCAACAAAAAGTTGGAGAAAAAACAATAAGTTGGAGAAAATCCTGCACACAGCAGGAGTTGAACCTGGGAGTCTGGGAACCTAAGGCTAAGGGTTTTGGGGCCTGTGACGCAACACTAAGACAAGGCGTCATTGGTTCCCTTCATCCATTTTTTCATTACTATTTTAATAAAGGGCTGGTGTAGATAGTAATACGCCAAAACTGGCAGGAAAAAAAGTCAAACTCTAGTATCAGGAGTAATTGTTCATCTCATCCACTCCAAAATAATACAATTTTTTTGTCTTGCCCCAATTAAAGAAACACAGAATTTTACTATGGCCATCACCCATTATAACAGAACATGCACCAGGACACAACTTTAAGGAAATACCATCTTTGATACAGTGAAATGGTTTTCTTTGCTTAACTTTTCCCCCAAGTAAAGAAAAAAGGAACTATACTATGTGCCTTGCCCATTCTAACAGAACATGCTCCAAGACACTGACTTTGCTTAAGAGAAAGATCTTATGAATTTTGAACTTACATGTCACTCAAAAGCATTCTCCTAGAGCCAGTGATGCCCATTACACGCAAGTCAATGTTAAACTTTTCCTTGAGGACTGCTGCCTATCACAGAAAAATTTAAATAAGATAGTCAGCTTTAAGATGTGTTAGCGATTAGCTTTATGAACTTAAAATAAGCAGTAAGTTGCATACTAAGAACGAAACCAATATAGAAAGAAAAGAAAGACCTCCATTATTGAATTCCATGCTCACTCCAGAAAAACTATATGGTTAACTATGCCATCTTTCCTTAAAAGTATCAATTTTAAGGATAGGAAGCCTTTATCTAATATTTTAAATGCATTAGTTGTGTAAAATTTGGACTCAAACAAAGACGCTTTCTTTGTCTGGACAACACAATCTATCCAGCATGGAGACTCAAGCTACAAAGAACATAAGCCTGCAATATCACTTGCAGCAACTTTCAGTAGCATTGCCATGCATGCAGATTGCCATCCATGGACCTCAGTCATCACAAAGTGAAGAAAAGTAAAAAGATGTATTATCTAGGCTCCATATATTCTGCCAACTAAAATTCATATGAAAAAAGTTGAGTGGTGAAGACAACATCAAATACCTGATCTCTGAGCTGGTCAAGCAAGGTCCCACCAATCAATCCAGCTCCAACAATACCCATTGCTATTGTTGTTCTCGAGAGATAAAATCTTGAGTGGACAGCTCTTAAGGCCCTCACACAGTCTTCTCGTTTGAGAACCACAGTGATATTATACTCTGAACAACCTTGGGCTATGGCACGGACATTAATGTTAGCCTGCACTATATTAACTACATGTAAACTTTTCATGGAATTTACGAGACACGTCCACAAACCTAGACAGTAAATTATTTCTGCACAAGCATCTCTCATAGAATATACAAGCAGTTCCCAAGGAAAATTGTATGTCTTATTAAATGGTAGAATGAACAATGAGGAGTGCCCTATTGACACACCATCGTTCGCTCACCGCACTCTAATTGTCATATATTTGATTTTCCAGGCAGTCATAACATGGAATGCTTGAATCCGAAAGAGGTTAAAATTGCCCTCCACATGTGAATGTGGCAAAATATGATAATAATTCACGTGAACATCACTAACCTTTGCAAGTGCATTGAAAAGTGTAGCACTGACTCCAGGAGTGCTTGCCATTTTCTGGCCCACTGCTGCCAAAATACTACAGTTTGGGATGACTGCAACCTGATAGGAACTGAAATCAGTAATAATGGGAACTGAAGAGGTAGACAAATAGAATCTTATTAAAAAAATGTGAAAGAAAGATTACTATGTGCACTAAAATACCAAAGAAGAAAATGGAGAACCAAATGTTTGACATTGTGGGTTATTTTTAAAGCAGTAAGCTAATAGCACTTGCCTAGGAGAGATTTCAACTCTGTGGATAAGTTTGAAACTGAATTCATGCTCATATGATATTGGCATCTGACAGGACCATAACCAGAATTATATTATAAAATTGAAGGCCCATTCAAACACATTATACGAGTGGATAGGGTGCACTGGAATCAACCTCAACAATCATATAATGGTTTAAAATGCACTTCGAGCACTATCTTGGACAGGTTGGCACCAAAGGCATGGGAACTGATGTATTTCTCATCTTCATTAATTAGTTTTTACCACATTCATAACCTTTCCTCTAGTCCTGTTACTTCATTAACTCTAGCTTTGTCAATAAGACTTCATATCCTAGGTAACTGGTGTTGGTTAATCACATCATATCTGATGCATTAAAATGAGTACCTAAACTTTTCTTTCACCTGTCACAACCAGGCCACAGACCCAGTTATATGGGATGATGCAAGAATGATTTTTCCACAGTTGAAGGCCCTATTAAAACCAAAAGCTCAATACATGTAACCATCACCAAAATCTTCCTTTCTTTTCTTTTTTTGTTTTATTTTTCCCTTTTATGGGACAGGGGGGAGCACCATCCAAGGTAAAATTTTCCTTTTTTTTAGCAACAGAGAGATGAGCAACACCAAAACCACCAGGCTGTGAGGCTCTTGAAATGTTAGACCATGTTTCCATTATAGAATCCTCCCGGTTTTCTTATCTGTTTCCTAATTCAGGAACCCTGATTTTCTGATCCTATAGAATTAATGATTCTTTTTTGACAGTTTCCTAAGCTATATTTAGTACTTTCCTAAGCTGTATTTAGAAGTTTCCTAAGCTGTATTTAGTAGTTTCCTAAGCTGTATTTGGAAGTTCCTACTTCTATATAAGTGTACTTCTCGATCAAAGGAAGTAAAAAAATTCATTATTCTCCAAATTTCTTCATGATATCAGAGCAGTTTAATCAGAACCATTGATCCTGTCCGAATAAGCCACCATGGCTAGTGGAGGTGAGAACTCAGTCTCTGAAGTATCGTCTGGATCTGGAGGAGCAGCAGCACTAGTTTCTAGTCTTACTGGAGGCCCTATTTTTAAGATTACTAAACACAAGTTGAACGGCCAAAACTTCATTCAATGATCGCAATCTGTCATGTTGTTCGTCTATGGGAGAGGCAAGGAAGATTACCTCACTAGACTTGTTGTACATGTTAGAATTATGCTCCACAAGCCAATTATATTTTATGTAATTGATCATACTTTACATTATGATTCTTTATCTTCAATCAATTGTTATTGCAAGACATTATGTTTTTATTTGTCATTGTTGGTTGTCATTATTGCAATCCCCACTTGAAAAAGTCCATAGATCAAAGAGGCTCATGGAATATGGTCGTGCATAGAAATGACGATCATAAAACATATTCCTTATAAGCCTTGATCATAAATGTTCCTAGTCATAGAGTTATTAGGATTGGACACTAATAACTCGGATAGACTAGCACATATGATGCATGCTCAATCAGGAGAATGTCTTGTTTCATGAACATTGGTGTGTGGACACTAGTGCATATATGTGGGTGCTTATTATAAGAATAAGTACACTGAACTGACCCGCTACAAAATTCATAATGGTTATTGTCTTATGTCGAATTGGAATTCCTGTGTTGCAATAGTGCAGATTGATCCTTAGACTTGAGACATCATGATAGTCTTATATTTGACTAGTTACGTTTTGATTCTTTTTTGGATTCTAATGGAGTCATTAACAAATTATCATTGGGCATAACCTTATCACATATGAAGGCTTGTGAATGTTGAAATAAGATTCATCACTTATCAATAAGATGAGAAGATGTCCTATGTATTCTGATGATTTCATGACTGATGAAATCTTTGGCCAAGGTGAGGTGTAAATCAAAATGTGTTTTGATTTCGCCAATCAAGTCATAAATCTGGAATGGATACATAGTTATTGAATGATTAGGGTTTCATCACAAAACCATACCCTAAATTCAATCGGGACATAAGTCAATGAAAGGATTTTACTACACGATAATTGCAATTGAAAAGGTCCGTGTTTTTCATCGTTGGCTAGAAATTCATGGCATATTGCTAGACGTTAACCATGATATGTAGGGTTTTAGAATTAATTTGATTAAT
Source organism: Diospyros kaki (assembly GCA_036245055.1). Classification (NCBI taxonomy): domain Eukaryota; kingdom Viridiplantae; phylum Streptophyta; class Magnoliopsida; order Ericales; family Ebenaceae; genus Diospyros; species Diospyros kaki. The sequence goes on from BSEG01000003.1 coordinate 35,032,614, forward strand.
TCTAAAACTATTAATTAAAAAGTTTAATTAAATAGTTTAATTAATCTAATAAGTTAGGCATTCATATAGCCCAATAGAATTGGCCCTACATTTATAGCCCAATGGTGGACCTAATAGGTCACACACTTAAGTCGAGCCCGTTCCACAATTTAAAAGAGAGAGTCGGCCCAATGTGATTAAGGGCCGGGCCTAAATTGTTTAGGGTTTTTTCCAAGGCACATTTAAGGTTTTTAACTCTATATATATGTCACTTAAGAAGATGGAAAAAAAGGAGGAAATTTCCGTATCTCTCAAGAGGCGCCTAGGGTTGCTAGCATTACTCGAGGCATTTGTGGAAAGAGTCAATCGTATGGACCGACTTGGAAGAGTTTGTGCTTGCAACTCTATGGATTGAATCAAGGCAGAAACAAAGACTACACAGTCGCCGGTTTCCTTACAGTACAACCTCAAGAAACTGATCCTACCTTCAAGATCTGGAGGGTAGAAAATAGTATGGTCATGTCATGGCTGATACCATGACAAATGAAACATGTGAGAATTTTATGTATTACAAAACAACAAAGGAAATATGGAATGCAGTTAAGGAGACTTATTCCAATGTTGACAGTACCTCAAAGATCTTTAGAATAAAAAGCGTGATCCATGAGGTATGACAAAGAGAGCAATCCATGACAAACTATTTCAATGCCTTGATTCAACAATGGCAGCAGTTGGATATCCTTGAAGAGAAGGTTTGGAAGTGCTCGAAAGATGGTTAACAATATAAGAAAATTGTTGAAAAAAGACCAGGTCTACCAGTTCCTTCTCGAGCTCAATAAGGATCTAGACGATGTGAGAGGAAGAATCCTAAGTATCAAGCCCCTTCCCAATGTCTGGGAAGCCTTTTAAAAAGTTTGTCGGGAGGAAAGCCGGAAGAAAGTAATGTTAGGCACACAGCATTCTTTCTCTCCTACTGAAAACTCCACACTGGCAATTCAAGGAACTAAATCTAACTGTGACAAGATGCAAAGGAATAAACCAGTATGCGAGCACTATCGGAAAATTGGGCACACAAAGGACACATGCTAGAAGATACTGTCACGGTCAGTCCGTGACAGGGTCGTCCTTCTAATTCTAATTTGAATTAGGAGGCTCAAGAACAGAGAGGGAAAGAAAGAGAAGAAGACAATAGAGAGAGAAAGAGAGAGAGAAATTCAAAATTCAATTCAACGATGGTCTCCCAAGAGAGTCTTGGAGAGAATATACACTCAGTCGTAGGAAGGTAGGCCCGCTGCAGCAGATCCTACTCCCTCATTCTATTGCAACCAACATTTTTGTCTTTTTCTAGCCACTACACATGGGATTTAGAGGCTAACTAATTCTCAATAGAAAATGACAGCAAGACAAACTAACAAATTACAATAGTAAGGAAATAACAAGAGTTACAGTAATAAAGAAATTAAAGATTGGTAAGCAGGGTTCTTCTCGTGACAATTCTCCCCCCTTAACAGATTTCTTGTCCTCAAGAAATCATGAGAAGGCTAGCAGCTCTCGGAAAATGTTTGAGTAAATTAGGCAAGTATTCCCATGAGTTGTTCTCTGTTGGTCCTTCCTTCCATTTTACTAACACTTGAATGAGTGGGGCTCCCTAACTGTAAATTACCTTCCTGTCCAATATAGCCTCCGGCTCTTCCACCCTATTCTCTTCTCTAGGAAGGGATGGCAATGTTGTATTCACTGGTTCAGTACCCACTGCCCTCTTCAAGAGAGAGACATGAAAAACCGGGTGAATTTGGGACTCTTCAGGAAGCTGCAACCTGTAGGCCATCTTTCCCACCTTAGCTAATATGGTAAAGAGGCCATAATATCGAGGACTGAGCTTCGATACCTACCCTTGTGTGATTGACTTAAGATGGGAGTGTTTCAGCCTCAAAAACACCTTTTCTCCCATTGTAAACTCTTGATCACTCCTCCGACGATCTGCCACTTGCTTCATTCGGTTCTAAGCGGATGTCAACCCCTGTTTTAGTTGCCATAATGCCTCCCTCCTCTGTTGTAAATACTCTTCAACTGAGGCTGCAAAGATATGATTCCCTATAGCAGGTAGGAGAGGCAGTTTATACCCAAAGAGAGCCTCGAATGGTGACATTTTTAGGGAGGAGTGGTGGTTAGGGTTATACTATCACTGGGCTAAAGACAGCAACCTATGCCAGCCCTTGGGTTGTAGGATACACACACATCTCAAATATGTTTCCAAACTCTGATTCACCCTCTCAGTTTGCCCATCCAATTGAGGGTGATAAGCTGTGGACATATTCAATTTAATTCCTAGTGCCTTCATGAGTTCTTGCCACAATAAGCTTGTAAAAATCTTGTCACGATCAGAAATTAATGTCTTAGGAACCCCATGTAATGCTACCACATGATCCAAGAAAACCCGAGCCACCTCTTTGACTATGTAAGGATGGGCCAACCCTATAAAGTGGGCAAACTTGGTTAACCGGTCTACGATTACCAAAATGCTATCCTTCCCTTCTGATTTTGGTAATCCTTCAATAAAATCCATTGATACAGTCGACTAAGCCTATTCAGGTATTGGCAGAGGCTGCAATAGACCCAGGTAAGCTATATTTTCATACTTGCATCTCTTGCAAGTGTCACAAGCTAGCACAAGCTCCTTTACTTTTGTCTTTAACCTTGGCCATGGAATAGTTGTTTCACCCGTAGATATGTGTTTTGAACCCCGGAATGTCCCCCCAATGGAAATTCATGTAGGGCTTGCAAAATCTTCCTCTTGAGGTTGGCACAATTACCTATCACAATCTGGCCTTCATATCTCAGTAATCCATCCACTAATGTATACCCCTCCAATTCCTCAGATCCCACAGCCAATCTTTCCAACACCTCCTTCACCTTTTCATCCCCTTCATAGCTGTGTATTACCTCCAGGCACCAATCCAGAATTACAGCAGTCATAGTTGCATTACTGCCTTCTTCATGACACCTCGAAAGTGCATTTGCTGCTCTGTTTTCCTTGCCCTTCTTATACTAGATTGAGTAGTCTAAACCCATTAGCTTGGCCATCCCCCTCTTCTGCAGCTAGGTTTGAAGTTTCTATTGCAGTAGAAACTTCAAACTTTCGTGATCGGTCTTGATCACAAACCTGCTTCCTTCCACGTAATGTCTCCATCTATCCACTGCCATTAAGACCGCCATGAATTCCTTCTCATATATGCTGAGCCCTTGATGTTTAGGGCTCAAGGCCTAACTTAGGAACGCCAACAGTCTTCCATCTTGTACTAACATTGCACCAATACCAGTCCCACTTGCATCTGTTTTTAGCACAAATGGTTTAGTAAAATATGATAGTCCTAATACCGGCACCTTGCTCATGGCTTCTTTCAACTTGTCAAAGGCTTCCTCTGTTGCAATACCCCAGCTGAACCCCCCTTTCTTAAGCAACTCAGTTAGAGGTTTCCTAATGATCCTATAGTTTTGCACAAACCGACGGTAGTAACCGGTTAATCCTAGAAATCCCCTTAGGGCCCTCACGGAGGTCAGGCTTGGCCAAGTTAACATAGCTTCCACCTTCTTTGGGTCGATGTTAACTCCTACCTTTGACATAATGTGCTCCAAATACTCCACTTATCCTTGTTCAAATGCACACTTAGATTTCTTAATAAAGAGCTAGTTGAATCTGAGGATATCAAGGGTGGTTTTAAGGTGAATCAAGTGTTGATCAAAGGTTAGACTATAGATAAGTATGTCATCAAAGAATACAAGTATAAATTCTTGAAGATGGGGTTCAAAAATTATGTTCATGAGGGATTGGAAAGTAGCTAGGGCATTGGTGAGCCCAAATGGCATCACCAAGAATTCAAAATGCCCATGGTGTGTCCTAAAAGCTGTTTTGTAGATATCTTCGGGTTTCATCCCAATTTGGTGATAAGCCGAACGCAAATCCAACTTAGAAAAGTATTTGAGCATGATGAAGTTCATCCAAAAGGTCCTCCACCAAGGGTATAGGAAATTTATCCTTGATGGTCATGGCATTAAGTTAGCGATAGTCCACACAAAATCACCATGATCCATCTTTCTTTTTAACTAATAGGATAGGAGAAGCAAAAGGACTTTAGCTAGGTCAAATGATAGATTGTTGAAGCATATCTCTAACCATCTTCTCAATCTCATTCTTTTGAATTGGGGGATAATGATAGGATCTACTGTTAACAAGTTCCATATTGGGTTTTAAATGGATTGAATGGTCAAACAATCTGGTTGGGGGCAAGGATTTAGGTTCAACAAAAACATCCTCATAATCTACCTGCAATTTATTAATGATCTCTAAGTAGTGTACCCGGTATGGACTTCCCTGGGGTGTGCTGACAGTAAGGCCGATCTCACCCTACATCATTTGATCTTCCGATCCTTCCTCTATGGCCACCATTGAGAAAAATTGTGCCAATTGAGTCCATCTTCCTTTGAACACCCTCTGTAGCCTTTTTCCAGATATCATCTTACAAGTTCCAATCTCCTTATCCTGTGATAATGTCATCCTCCTCCCTTCCTTCTCAAATGATACCTCCATCTTGTTAAAATCAAAGCTGATGGGGCTTACCTCCTTCATCCAATCCACTCCAAGAACCACATCACAACCCCTCAACTGTAGCAATCTCAAATTTGCCCCAAACTTCTCTCCCTACATCTCCCAACAAAAGCTATTGCAAGATGACTTGCTCAACACCTTTTAGCCATTAGCCATTGGCCACTGTCACACTCAAGGGAGGTGTTCCCGAGAATGGACACTTCATCCGCCTGGCTATGCTTTCATCAAGAAAGTTATGGGTACTCCCACTATTGATTAGGATCATGAGATTGCCTCTCTTGACTTGTCCCTCCACCTTAACGATTTTGTTGTTAGCTACTCCCTTTAAGGCATGAATGGAAATCTCACCATTATCTTCTTCTTCCATAACCTCACAATCCACTTCCTCCATTCCTTCTACTTCCTTCTTTTCATTCCCTTCTAATAGGAGAATTTGCCTTTTACACCGATGCCCAATGTGGTATTTATCCCCACAGCGGAAACAGAGGCTAGCTAACCTCCTCTGCTCCCTCAATTGATCCCCAAACAGCACTAAGCTTGAGCCCATTCCACTCCTACTCCCGCCGTTAACCTTCACTGGTTCTCTGCCATATCCCTTTCCCTCTATATTAGAGGCTCCAGCCACCATTCCCCTTGTTTGTTGCCTCTGTTTTTTAATAAAGTCTCTACCGCCAATTCCTGTAGGCGAGCACTCTTTACTGCTTGTTCTACAATTCGAGGCCTCAACACCTTAACCATTGGTCTAAGTTTCTCATTGAGTCCACTTAAATAGCTAGACACGAAGTAGGTTTCTAAAAGATAGGGATTGTGCTAGATCATGAGGGACCTTAGCTCCTCAAAGCGCACCTTATAAGATTCCACACTCCCGGTCTGTTTAAGTTTGTTGAACTTTTATATGATATCCACCATGCTCCTTTCCCCAAATCTTTCACACAACTTCTCCGAGAACTCCTCCCAAGTATAATTCCTCCTCAACCTTATGCTCCCTTGATACCAGGCATCCACCACCTCGTTGAAGTAGGCTGATGCCAATGACACCCTCTGCCCTCCGGGAATGTTATACCACTCAAACATCCTTTCACATTTTCTTAGCCACCAGCGGGGGTTCAATCCCTCGAATGTGGGAATTTCCAGCCAAGGCATAGGAAATCCAGGGTGATGTTGATTTACTGGTCCATTTCTTCTCCAGTTCAATAACCTTCTTCCTCTAGTTCAGCCTCAACCTTCGAGGCACCGAGTTCTCTATCTCTCCTATTTCCTTGTAGAATTGGTTTCGTTCTCTCTAGGAGGAAATTCGGGAGATAAACTTAGCCTGTTCTGGCGCCCGAACATTACCATAAACTGCTGCATTTGGGCCACCAAGTCCTCTCTCACTCGCATTATAGAGCCTTCTAATCTTCGCTCCAGTCCTTCCATGGATCCTTCGACCTTGCGATCCATTGTGACAATCACTTCATGACTCCAGTTGGCTCCTAATTCCAACTGCTCTATCCGATTTTGTGTATCAGCCATAGTCGAGTTGAACTGATGCAATTGCGACTCTAAGGCCTTCATGCAAGTTCCTTCCACCATCGTATTTGTCTCAATGCTCGGCCGAGGATGATGCTCTGATACCAAATTGTCACAATCAGTTCGTGACAGGGTCGTCCTTCTAATTCCGATTTGAATTAGGAGGCTCAAGAACAAAACAAGAACAGAGAGGGATAGAAAGAGAAGAAGACAATAGAGAGAGAGATAGAGATTTGAGGAGAGAGAAATTCAAAATTCAATTCAACGATAGTCTCCTAAGAGAGCCTTGGAGAGAATATACACTCAGTCATGGAAGGGTAGGCCCGCTGTAGCAGATCCTACTCCCTCATTCTATTGCAACCAACCTTTTTGTCTTTTTCTAGCCACTACATGTGGGACCTAGAGGCTAACTAATTCTCAACAGAAAATGATAGCAAGATAAACTAACAAATTACAGCAATAAGGAAATAACAAGAGATACAGCAATAAAGAAATTAAAGACCGGTAAGCTGGGTTCTTACATGGCACACCAGCAAATTAGAAGTCAGCCCAAGAAAGAAAGGGTCATGGAAACATGGCTAAGTCTCAAAACATTTCAAAGACTAACCCATTCAGCAAAGAACAACTTGAAGTCCTCCAAAAGATTCTACAACAAACCCTCCAAAGCACTTATGCCCCCATGGGAACTAGTTCACTTGCCCTAAAAGGTAACTCCTTGCATGCACTAAGCGTCTTACGAGAAAATCCAAAATCTTGGATAGTTGACTTCAACAAACCATATGACAGGAGATCTATCTTTGTTTAGGAACTATAGCCCTTGTCATGGCAACCGCACTATTCGTATAGCTGATGGATCTCTCTCTCAAGTAAAGGGCACAGGTTCTGTTATGATTTCTGAAAACATTGACCTTGAATCTGTTCTTTATGTTCCTAACCTCAATTGTAACTTGCTTTCAATGAGCAAATTTACAAAAGAGAAAAACTGCATCACTAAATTCTCTTCTAACCTCTGTGAATTTCAAGAATTGGGCTCTGAGAAGATGATTGGCAATACTAGGATGTGTGCAGGACTCTACCTTCTTCTAGCCGAAGATGCCAACAAACCTCAACCACCACAAAGACCATGTATGGCCTTGAACTCTAGCATTAATATTGATAGCCCAGTTATGTTGTGGCACTATCAATTAGGACATCCAAACTTTATGTATCTTAGAGAATTGTTTCCCTCTTTATTCAATGAGAAACAAAAAACCTTTCAATGTGAGATTTGTCAACTTTCCAAGCATACTCATGCCTCATATTCTAGCTTTCCTTACAAGTCTTCTCACCCTTTTTTTCATGATACACAATGATATTTGGGGACCCTCTAGAATTCACAATATCATTAGTTCTAAATGATTTGTCACATTCATTGATGACCATATTAGATCCTTTCACAACATGATTATTACTCAATTTCAAGCAAAAATCCAAGTCCTCAAAACTGATAATGGAGGAGAATATTTTCATTCTACCCTCAATGCCTATTTATCTAAACATGGTATTTTCCACCAAACCTCTTGTGTTGACACTCCACAACAAAATGGAGTTGCCAAGTAAAAAACAAACACCTCCTAGAAGTTACTCGATCTCTTATGTTGGCATCCAATGTCCCTGAACATTTTTGGGGTGAAGTTGTCCTTACTGCTAGGGGTGTGCAAACGGTCGGTTCAGTAACCGAACGGACGGAAATCCATTAACCGATTAGACCAAATCGGGGAGCAAAACCAAACCAAACCAACCGATTAACCCAAAAAATTGAACTAACCAATAACCAAAAAAACTAAACCCAAACCATATAAACCGAACTAAACCGATTAGACCGAAAAAACACAAAAAACTGAAGAAAACCGAATTAATCGGTAGAAATCCAAAAAAAAAATGACATTGTTTTAAAGTTTGGTCGGTTTGGTTAGTTAGGTTATTTTGACTAAAAGAATCGAACCGAAAACCGAACTTTGGAGAAAAATTAACCAAACCAAACCGATGCAAGAAAAAAACCGAACCAAACCTACAAGTTCAGTCAATTCGGTTCAGTTAGTTCAAGTAAACCAAACTTTTGCTCTTTCTACTTGCTGCCACCTATCTTGTAAATAGAATGCCTTCCCGAATTCTAAATTTCAAGACTCCATATCAGATCTTTCATGAAATTCACCCACTAACCAAAATATTCTCCTCCATTCCCCAAAAAGTCTTTGGTTGTACTGTATTTGTTCACATTAGTCAACCACACCGAAGCAAGCTTGATCCCAAATCTCTTAAATGTGTTTTCCTTGGCTACTCATCAAATCAACCGGTGCTATCCACCAATTACCAAGAAATTTTACAGCTCCATAGATGTCACCTTTTTCGAAAACCAGCCCTTCTACACCAAAAATGATATTCAGGGGGAGAATCATACTCACAAAGAATAACATTTTTTTTTCCTTCAACCAACTACTACAGTCTCTCAAAATCAGCCAGCTAATCCTAAGGAGTTACTTGTGTACTCGAGGTGCCAAAAAACTCATAAGCAAGCAAAGGACTGCACACCTCCGAACAGTGACCAAGAATCAGATCCAAATCCCAAAGAACATGAAATTGACATAGGTAAGACCTCTCTTGAACCTAAAACTTATGAACCTGAACTTGAAGCTAAAATATGTGAGTCTCCTGCTGATCTAGACATTCCTACTGCCCTAAGGAAAGGAATAAGGTCTTATACTTGATATCCAATTGCCAAATTTGTCTCCTATGAAAAGTTGTCACCAAACTTTCGTGCATTTGCTACTCAACTTGACAATGTGCAGATTTCAAAAAATATTCACGAAGCCCTCAAGGAACCCAAGTGGAAGTCAGCAATGTTAGATGAAATTACAGCACTTGAAAAGAATGGAAGTTGGATGATCACTGATCTTCCCAAAGGAAAACATCTAGTTGGGTGAAAGTGGATTTTTACAGTAAAATACAATACAAATGGAAGCTTAAACAGGTTCAAAGCCCGCCTAGTTGCAAAAGGATTCACCCAATTCTATGGCATAAACTATGAGGAGACGTTTGCACCTAAAGCCAAACTGAATTCAATACAAGTCCTATTGACTTTGGCAGCAAACTTGGACTAGCCTCTTCACCAATTCGACATCAATAACGCTTTTTTGAATGGTGACTTGGAAAAGCATGTTTATATGGAAATCCCTTTAGGATTTGAAAATCAAGGCAGCAGTGGAAAAGTCTGCAAGCTTAAAAAATCTCTATATGGACTTAAACAATCTCTTAGAGCATAGTTCAACCGTCTCACCAAAGTTTTAAAAAGGTACGAATTTATGCAATGTCAATCTGATCATACCTTACTTGTGATATCTTCAAAAAAGGGGAAGAGGGCAATCATCATTGTGTATGTGGATGATATCATCATCACATGAGATTATAGTGAAGAAATTAGTAATGCAAAGAAGCTCCTAGCCAACGAGTTTGAAGTAAAAGACTTGGGATTCCTAAGTACTTCCTTGGGGTGGAAGTAGCTCACTCAAGAAAGAGAATTTATGTTTCTCAATGGAAGTATATCATGGACTTACTAAAAGAGACAGGAATGATTGGGTGCAAACCGACAGATACTCCAATGGACTCAGCAAACAAATTGGGTGAAATCAAAGGAGACTCACTCACATACAAAGGAAGATACTAGCAACTTGTGGGGAAACTCATCTACCTTTCCCACACCCGACCTGATATCAAATTTGCAATAGGTATGGTAAGCAAAAATATGAATAATCCTCCAAAACTTCACCTTAAAGTTGTCCATCGCATCCTCCAGTATCTAAAAAAGAACCCAGGAGAGGGCCTCTACTTCAAGAAAACTACAAATAGAGATGTAGAAGTGTACACTAATGCAAACTAGGCCAAGTCTATAACAAATCGGTGATCAACCACAAGGTATTGTTCCTATGTTTGTGGAAAACTTCTTACATGGAGGAGTAAAAACCAAACAGCGGTCGCTAGAAGCAGCACAAAAGCAGAGTTTTGTGCTATGTCCCATGGAATTTGTGAAGGTATATGGCTTATGAGATTACCTAGGGAATTGAAGGTTCAATCCAGCACCACTATGAGACTACTCTGCAACAACAAGACCACCATAAGCATTGCTAAGAATCTGGTTCATCGTGACCGAACCAAGCATATAGAATTGGATCGACACTTCATAACAAAAAAGGTGGAAGAAGGGATTGTCAAGCTGATCTATACTCCAACTATTTTTCAGATTGTTGACATCCTAACAAAGGCTCTCTCGGAAAATACATTCGAAAATTTGAAGTCCAATCTAGGTATGGCATACATAACCCAGCTTGAGGGGGAGTGTAGAATCCTAGCTTTCTTATCTGTTTCCTAATTCAGAAACCCTGATTTTTTGATCCTACGGAATTAATGATTCTTTTTTAGCAGTCTTCTAAGTTGTATGGTTTCCTAAGCAATATTTAGTAGTTTCCTAAGCTGTATTTAGTAGTTTCCAAAGCTGTATGGTTTCCTAAGCTGTATTTGGAAGTTCCTACTTCTATATAGTTGTACTTCTCAATCAAAGGAAGAAGAGAAATTCATTATTCTCCAAATTCTTCAACCATATTGTCAATCTAAACTCTCTATAGTCTTGTGCAATTCAAAGAAAGCCCAAATTTTCAAGTTCTAGTAGAAGTTTGCCGGTTTAAGAGCACTCCATATAAAATTCAAGGAACATAAAATCAGAAACAGTCTTGAAAATGATGACCAATAAATTTTAATGATTTAGAAGATTCAAGTGCAATGAACAGAATGAACTCCTAGATTTCTATCAAATAAAAGTATGAAACCTGAGAAAGACGCCCAGCGTCCAGAGCTTGACGAAATCTGGACTGTAAAGCCTCAGCAACAGCTTTTACTTCCTTCTCAGGGACGGCAAAGCACACAGAATGCTCACTGCTAGCCTGCATCAGACCCAGTCACATACTTTGTATTATATAGTATTCAAAATTATAGAATACACATCAGAGGTGAAGATACCTGGGATATCATGATAACATTAGCTCCTACATCCTTCACTGCACCAAAAATGGCACTAGCTGTACCAGGAACACCAGCCATCCCAGTTCTGCAAAGAGAAATGTGGAAGGTGCAGTTTAAATGTCTTGCATATTACAACTACAAAGAACAGGAGCAGAATTATCATTGCAATATACGTTTACCCCTCAACATTTACAAGAGCCAAATCATCTATTGTTGCAAACCCTTTGACCACAGGTTCCAAATGTGTCCTGTCTTCAAACTCATTGACAGAAGTACGGCAGATCATAGTTCCAGGGGCTGAGAGGTTGAAGATATTTCTTATAATAATTGGAATATCATATTGCATCACTGGAATGATGGTCCGAGGATGTAAGACATTTGCCCCAAAATACGACTGCAATAGCATAAAAAATTGTTGTTAGGAATTTGAAATGGTAAGTGAGAACAATTATGACAAGTGTACGAAGAGGTACAAGTTCACCATTTCCCAGGCTTCTTGATAAGTCAATGTCTTCAGTACCACAGCTTCACTTACTGCAGAAAGAATTTTCTTTAGCATTTCCATCAAACCCAAATAGTTTTTGTATTAAAAAACAGCAGCCCAGAAATTTAACTTCCAATATCAGAATGATAAAACAAACATGTCAAGCATATTTTCATGTGGTAAGTTGGACTGGAGAAGTTCTTAGCAAACATTTTAAGAGAGAAAGCATTTAAGTGATTCCAACACACCAAAAAAGTGATCTGCACAAACCTTTTCTGGGATCAGCACTATAAACACCATCAACATCTGTCCAGATTGTGACTTGGCGTGCCCTGAATAAAGCACCCATTATTGCAGCAGAGAAGTCACTTCCATCTCTTTTCAAAGTTGTCGGAATATTTTCAGGAGTGCTAGCTATAAAACCAGTGGCAATGATTGCCTTAGATGAATTTTGCAAAAACCACTTCTCAAGTCTTTTTTCAGATTCTGAGTAATCTGGATCAACTTGATTAGAACCAGTCGGGTTTACAACAAGGACATCCCTTGTATCCATCCAATTACAATCCATCCCCCTCTGCAGCACCGAAAAAATAAAATAAGAATAAAAATTATAATTCTCACTCCACATTATAAAAGGCAACAAACCACAGCACACCTTTCTGACAAGAGATGCCAACATCTGAGCAGACCATAACTCTCCATGCCCAACAACAAAGTCTGTAAAGGACTCTGTTGCATGACCAGCTGCAGTACATTACATAGGCAAATTAATGTAATACGTAAAATTATCTGTCAGTAAAGAACTAAAGGTAGTAATAAAAAAGGCAATGAATAGCAAAAGATGGCGATGATGTAGGTTTCAGATAATTAAAGTAATAAGTGGAACCAATTGTCACGACCCTTGGGGTATTTTGGGGTTAAAGCTGTAATTGGTTACATTGTTGGTTAGGAATTGCTATTAGTTCTGTTGTAGTGCACATGGTGTTGTTCCTAGACTCTACTTCTAGTGAACAACCTATAAATAGGCCATAATATGTAGTGAAATGCATGCAGAGAGAATAGAATGAATTCATATTTTCCCTCCCTATTTTCTCTCTATGATTCTTTTCTTGCTCTCTCTCATTTCTCTGATTTCTGCACTATATCTCCCTCCAATTTCTTCTCCGTTCCTCTTCCAAATTCCTCTCATTTCCTTCCTAGACCCTAGCTAAATCCTAGGGTCGTGACATTTGGTATCAGAGCCAATCATTCCTCGGCTGTGATTATGGAGACTTAATAGCTGAATTCAGCAACATAAGGCCACGGAATTGATTGAGCGGTGATCAGGAAGTTCTTGGCAGTTAGCTAGGCAATTTAGGCTTCCAGTTGAATCTCGGAATTTGATTCCGACGCATGAGAAGGTGAAGAAGGCTGATCAATCCTTTGCTGTGAGTTTCCAGCGATACAATCGAACTTTCAAGGAGCTTCAACGGATCAGATCGGCCAACATTTCCGATCCGATTCCGAAGGAACCAAGGGCCGATTGTAATCAAGCGAGCCAGCAACTATCGGTCGATCTTGGAAGGCGAAGCAAAAGGAGGACGTTCGGCCGCAAATTTTGATAAGTCTTGCTCAAGGTGGAAGGGCGAAGCAGATTCAATGGAATGGGAAGGCCAATTCTGTAATCCGATTCGACTTGAGTTTGAAGGTAATTTCAGGAAGCCGCAACAGATCCAATAGCTTCTCGGATCCAATGGATTCTCGAGGCTACTGAATTGTGTATTAGGTGAAGTTGGCGGTGATTGGGTGAGAAGGAAGACGCGATTCAGGAAGTGGAGTAGAGGTGAATTCAGATCCGATGGCCCTCAGCAGATCAGTGAGGATCGGAATTGCAAGCAACGCAAGGCAAGCGACCCTCGAAACCGGTCTAGGTCACTGCATGTGACCGAGGTGGGAAGGAAGGCGTGATTGGAAACGATTTAGAAGTAATTCTGCAAGCGGCAATTCTCAATTGCCCGATTTCAATTGTGATTCTCAACTCATATTTGGAAGTTGAGCAAGAAGTCTGGGTGAGCGTGGAACTGAGATTCCAGGAGTAAGGATCTCGACTACGGATCAGTTGCCAGGAGCGAATTGAAGTCGAGCCGATCAGTATGTGGCTATCGCAATTTTGAAGGCCACGGGATTTAGATTCGAGGAAGGCGAACCAGATCTTGGTGAATTCCGAGTCGATGGATTAAGCGATTATTGGAGGCGATGTCTGGGTGACTCTCGACTGATAATGGAGGCTCGGAAGGGGATGGAGAATACAAGAAATGATTACAGCAAGTAACTCGAGAGGTGCTATTCAAGTCGATTCCTCAAAGGACTGCAATGGAGCAGCTCCGTGACTTACGACCTCTCTTCTCCCAATCGTAAGAGGTTCCTAATTGAAGGCGAGGGCTAGGTCTATCACCAAACAATTCATTTCGATCGGAAATTAGAGGCAGGTGGCTGGCTGGTGTGATGAGTTTTGGCAGCAAGCAAGGCCAAGCTATTCAGGCGATCCAGGGAGAGGACTCAGATGTGAGGCATTGAGATTCAGATCTAGGTGTGCTGAGGTGGCTGCCACTTCGGTGAGGTGAATCTGATGGGCAACCTGGTAATCGGCCATGGTAGAGGGGATGGGAATGAAACGATTGGAAACCAAGATAGACAATCTAGTAATTGGTGTCAATCAGCTTCAAGTGGAGGCAAGTTGCTACCGATCGGAGTGTGCGGCCCATGTAGATCGAGCCTTTAGCGGACTCCGGGAGGAAATTGCTGAATTAAGCCAGCAAATCAGCCAACAGTTGCATGTCCCCTTGAGCAGGTTAGTTCAACAACCTAATGCCAGCCTTCCAACGAATTTCACTCCCAAGCCTTCATCGACACCAATTCTAACGACGTCAAGATCTCGGCAAGGGCCTAATGATGCTATGAAAGCAGGGGAGTGGTTGGAGGCAGAGGAGGGATATGTGGTCAGAAGAGTTGGAGGAAGCCCTTCCACATCTCCAGCACCGTAGATGGCGATTCCGGCGTTTGAAAGAGATAGACCTAAATGGTGGATTAGGAGGTGCGAGAGGGTGTTCTACCAATACCGAGTAGCTGAAAGGGAGAAAGTGCACATGGCTGCAGTTTATTTAGATGGCGTTGCAAATGCTTGGTTTAAGAATTGGAGCTACGGTAGGGTGGAATTGAGCTGGCCACAGTTTATGATCGATTTGTGTACTCGGTTTGGAGAAAGGCCCAAAACTAATGTTGTCATAGGAGTTCCTAAGGCTGTTCATCATGTATTGCAGGGAGCTGATGAAGTAGCAGTGGAAAAGGAAGAGGGTGTACATACAGCTGATGCAAAGTATGAGACTGAGTTGCTACAGGAGGAAATACTTGCTGAAAGTGTGCCTATGGTATACTCTAGCAATCAGCAAGTAGGAGGTTGGGGCAAACCTCCGGCTGAGGAATATGATAGTCCGCTTGATGGTGATGTTTCTGGAATTCTGCAACAAGACCAGCCTAACTATGAGGAAGAACCAGTTAATAAGACTAAACATTGGGGTGATCCGGAGGTAGAAGAGGAGGAGGAAGAAGAGAGGATTGTACCGGGCAATTTGCTTGGAACATTTCATACGAATGTCATTGGCATGGGCACACAAGACAAGACAAAGGTAACGTTGCAGCCAGAAGAATTGGGAGTATTGTACAGATTTTTGCCTATAGAGAGGTCTGCAATTATCTCTATGATTGGAAAAGATAGAGTTGCAGGACTGACCACTCATTCAAAATCATTTTTAATGGCAATAAGGAAGAAGTCAATGGTTGAGATTAGTGTTGCAACAGGCCATAATACTATTATTGTTGAGAAAGAGGAAAAGAGAAAGCAACAGCAAAGAGAAATACTAAAGAAGAACAAGAAAAGACGAAGAATAAACCAATTGGTAAAGAGAGGCATTGGATGAAGTATCACCGGCTAGGTTGTAATAAGTTTCTTGGGGACAAGAAACCTTTCAAGGAGGGGGAATTGTCACGACCCTTAGGGTATTTTGGGGTTAAAGCTATAATTGGTTACATTGTTGGTTAGGAATTGCTATTAGTTCTGTTGTAGTGCACATGGTGTTGTTCCTAGACTCTACTTCTAGTGAACAGCCTATAAATAGGCCATAATATGTAGTGAAATGCATGCGGAAAGAATAGAATGAATTCATATTTTCCCTCCCTATTTTCTCTCTATGATTCTTTCCTTGCTCTCTCTCATTTCTCTGATTTCTGCACTATATCTCCCTCCAATTTCTTCTCTGTTCCTCTTCCAAATTCCTCTCATTTCCTTCCTAGACCCTAGCTAAATCCTAGGGTCGTGACACCAACCTCATTCGTATAATTGATTAGAAAAGGAAATGGTACATTTCTTGTCATAAGACCAATAGGGAGCATATCACAGCACCATCAACACAATATTTTGCAGAATTTTAGCAAAAGTTATGCAACGCGGATCCTTCTGGGGAAGGGGGAGGAGAAAAGGTGATAATCATAAGAACAAATTATTTGCATTCTTGATATAGAAATTTATGAATATTGATTGTAAAACTTTCTGCTTACATTCCATTTTGTATCAAAAAAGACTCAGTGCCTGGAAAGTATTTTCCCTTATTCTCTTGTTTCATGTGTACCATCTTCATTTCTGATGTAAATCTTGAACATTTTCTATGCCTAGCACTTGCACACCTTAAGTTATTCTCAGAACAAAAAGAAATTACCAGTGTCACAATCAACCATCAATGGAATGATCACAGGTCCCAAAGATACAATGAACGAAAACTGATAGCAGTCAGCCAGTCACAACTTAAAACATCTCATATTACAAGTAACAAATAAAGTTCTTATTGTAGCAAACTGAATAACTTTCACAACCTGTATGGCCAGTGTCAATTTAAGTCACCTAATCCATGTAGATATGGTGTCATTCCCCAATCTAGCTTTTTTTTTTTTTTTTTTTTGTTAGTAAGTACTCTAAATATCTAATTTGTGGTTCTCAGTCCAATGTGAATTTGCATCGAATTGGCAAACTGATTTCATTGGCTCATAAATTAGGAAATGTGCCAAACAAATTCCACAACTACACATAAATTTCTTGTTCTTTCGATAGATCTTTCAGCATCTTTTCAATTCATTTCTGTTTCCAAGTTATATCATCATTGCACCGGTCACACATTGCCCATCAGACCAGACTTTTAGTGTATTTATAAATTATTTTCATGACAGGGTGTCATCTCATCCCACAGTAATTTTTGTTCGTTTGACAGAGCTTTCAGCATTCTTTTCAATTCGCCTCTATTTTCAACACACATCATCATTTCATCTGTCACACATCAACAATAACCAAAGTTTCAGTCTATATATGTGTTAATTTTCATGACAGAGTTGCATCTCACCCCACAGCAATCAGCTTTCAATTTAAGCACTAAACCAATTTTTGGAAAGCATGATATGTGTTATTGGGTTAATTTCCTAGCAGCTTAAACTTCTGGATAAGTGGTAACATAACATGGTATCAGAGCTTTAGTTCTGGCAGGTCCAGAGTTCAAGTGTTGCCATGTGAGTTTGTCCCCCTATGTGTTTGTTTTGCTCATTGTGTCTTAGCACAACTGTGTTCATGTTCAGGTTGCATTTTTGGGACAACTGGTAACTTAAACACCAATAAATTGAAGAAACATAAAGAATGAACTGTCTTCTGGTCAATGCATGTATTATTACTATAATCTTTTGCAGCGTACTTTAACTATAATTATTTAAAGAAAAATAAAGAATGAACTGTCTTGTGGTGAATGCAAATGGTCAATGCATGTATTATTACTATAATCTTTTGCTGTATACTTCAACTACAATTATTTAGTTGTACGCTAGTAGTTAACTTTTAATAACTATAGAAACACCATTAATTTGTATGAAATAATTACTTATTTTATATTGGTACATTATATGTACCTATATACCAAGTAGTTGACAGTAGCCATTAGTATCTTCATATTAGATGATTTGCTCCCACATGGCAAACTGGCAATCAAAGTGTCAATGCATTTCAACCACTAGAACAAATGTTAGGCTGCCCAATTTCTGATTCACTAATGTGATTCACTCATTATGTCAATGCGTTTTACCAAAAATTTGAGGTTGAACTAATAGAGGAAAATGTAAATAGCTATACCACCTCCCAGTCGTTTCAAATTCAAGGGGTAAAAGGTTTTCCTTTTCCTTTTCTTTTTCTTTTGCATGGGGGAACATATAATACCAAGATAATTTCATGTAGTTTAAGGTTGAATCATGTGACATCCACAGAATTGATGGTGACCTTAATGAAGTTTAATTACCATCCACGCACTTGCCCTTGAAGTGGATGGATATGATGTCTAGAGTTGGAACCTGTCACCTAAGACAACAGACCATCCTAATTACTTGTCAGACAAAAAGACTATAATAACTAAATATTCATACTTTGTACCTATATATATTGCACGAAGCATAGCTTTAAGGTTATTGATGTCATCATGCAACTGTGATAAGAAATGAGCAAGTTCATCCCCCTCAAGTAGATCAAGTGCTGTTAACTTGTGCTTTTCTAGAACAGCATCCAATGCACCTATATAAGCATCATCCCGCAACCGTGCCTTGTCAATCAGATCGTACATCATATCTGTCACCTTTGACATGGCAGACACAACAATCAACTTCCTTTCTGAGTCATCACTAACAATTATCTCTGCAACGTTTCGAATTCTTTCGGAGCTTCCCACACAGGTACCTCCAAATTTATGAACCGACCAGATGTCACCTTTGGCAAGCTGATTTTCCTCTGAAGATGTTTCACGTACAACATCTGCCAAAAAATATAAGGGGGTACATAAATCTCAATTGTGAAATTATTTCTAACATATGGAATGATGAAATTTCCTCAAAACTTAAGTAGAAACCCATGGCATGTAATAGACCTGCAACTGAAGCACAAATACAAAAGGGCAACGACTTTCTCTGGCTCCATTGACAGGTCAAATCCAGTCTGCAACAAGAAACAAAGCCCAACACCTTCAGTAGTTAAAAACAACAGAGGGGGGGGAAAAGATGATGAAGAAGAAGAAAGAAAGAAAGAAAGAAAAGGAAAGGAAAGAAAAGTGCTTGTCAGTTTAATCCATGACAAAGAACCTAGAGTAGAGATTCTCTGACTTTGGATTGCAATTTAAGATTCTCTGACTTTGGATTGCAATTTACAGATTAGTATTTTGAATTAATTAGAAAAAAAAAATGTCAACAAAAATGTCATCTCCTCAAGAAAAAATTGTATAAACATTCAACATGCAAATAGATTTCAGAAATGCATATGCACATAACTGGAGAGGTAAGGACCAGCCAAAAATGCAAGTATGATACAGACAGGCATAAAGAAATTTGCAGACCTCCCAGAGAGTAGAAGGGAGATAACCAAGGCAAACAAGAGAGAGAGAAGGCAAAATTACAGTCCTAGTGTAATATTTTATCCTTGATGTGAAGCACAAACTCATAGGAGAGCAGAAAGGAGAATAACTTTTGTAGTAAAGAGGCAGAACCCCTTAAAATAGGCTAAAAATCCTTAGTGGATTCCTCTGACTGATTTTAGGTGGAAGCGATAGGGATAATTGACAAGAAATTAGAATTACTAAATTAATTTCTGATATTCGAATGTAGGTTTTATTTAAATTTTGAAATTAGATTTTAGATTTCAACTTGTTTATTTATAGTAAGATTTCATTAGATTTTAGCTTTATTTTTAATATGATTTGGTCAGAAAATTGATTTTTCTCTGACCTATAAATAGGCAATATGGATGTAATCAAGGTGATTGATTTGGAATATGCATTGAGGTTTCTTCCCTTTGCTTCCCTGCTGAATTCTTTTTCCCCTTGTTCTTTCTCTTCTCCAACTCCCTTCTATCTCTCTCTACAACCTTCTACAACTTCTTCTTGCTGTCCCATATCTATCTAAAGGCGTCTAATAGAAAAGTCTAGAGATAGAAGGATTTGCTGGGGCAAGTCATAGACTTGAAAAAGCCTAAGAATCCTTAAAGAAGTCATGTGGAAGGTTTTAGAGGTAAAAAAAATAAGTTTGGATGGCTTATATACAAGTTATTGAGGACATTACCAGAGAGTAGAAACATGAACTAGGATTTGTGGAAGAGATACTGAAACTTTTCCAATTATAACTGAATTACATCAAGGATCTCTATTGAGCTCCTACCTCTTTGCTATCAACAAACACATTTAAGAAGAGGAGGCTTTAAGTATAGTTGTAAATAATATTCTCATAGTGGATGAGACAAAGGAATACATGAATAATAAGCTTGAATTATGGAGGGACACTTCAAAATCTAAAAGTTTCAAGTTGAGCAGGCTGAAAATCGAATATGCAGAATGTAAGTTTAGCAAAAATACAAGTGTGCATGGTTTCGTAGCAAGACTTGAAGATGAAATTATTTCTAAAAATCAGTTTAGATATCTCAAACCAATTGTTTAAAAGAGAGATATTATTGAAAATGTTACTCATAAAATCAAGGCAAAATAGTTAAAGTGGAGAAAATGCAACTAACATCTTATACTATCTGATGAGGGAATACTTACAGGGGGCAATTTTACTGTACTACCCCTAGGAGGTTACTATTAACTTGGAGCCATGTGTGCTAGTAAAGGCCAATATGCGATCACCATGTATCAAGTCCTAGGAGCTCCACGTGTCTTTATAATCTCTATTATGATTTTGAACTAAAAAGAGATAGAGAGGAAGATTCAATCAACCAAAAATATCTCCAACATCCCAAGAATTATCTCCATTGAGGAAGGTTATCTTTTCTCCCTATGGAAAGGGGATTGACCTCTATTTTTGAAAGATATCTTATCTCCTAAAGGAAAGGCCAAGGGACATCTATAAATAGAGGACAGCCTCTACAGGTATGGGGATCTGACTCTTAAGGGACTCTTCTATTATTTTCTATTATTATTATACTCCTCGAAAACCTGTGAATTGACTTGAGCGTCGGAGGGACAACAGAGGAGCGAGTCCTCGCCCCCCTCTTTTGCAAGTACTTGGTTAAAGACAGAAGGCGAATGATAGGCCCTGCATCATCACTATCCTAAAACCCTTCAAAGCTAAAAGGAAAATTCATAACTTTGATGGTTGTTTGTCAATCTCCAAAATCACTCTAATTCTACCAAACTCATTTCTTTGCAATTATCGGGTTTCACCAATAACCTCCTTAGCTTCTCGAACCAATCAAGATCATGTTTTGCATTAGAACATACCCTAGCTTGTGCTGCAAGCCATGGTTGCTGGATCTCCTATTCGTAACTTTAAAAAAAAAAAAAAAATCAAACTTGAGGCCTATGCAACAATAACCAAGCAAATTATAGCAGAGTGAGGAAATTCATTTCAGCCGCCAACTAACAGATTGTAGAAAAGCAATGTCCAAAGAACAGTAAACCCCAGTTCTTTCTCTAGTCTTTGAATGAGATGGAAATGGTAACAAAATCCGATCAGCTGAACTTGCCAAAGTAAACTCGGGGTCCCAGTAATTTTATCAAAAACACAAATATCGCGGAAAAGAATAACATATTGCTCTTTTCTTCCAATTTGAATCCATTTTACGAATGAAAGGAAAAGAATGAGAGCGAAAACTTTACTTGGAGACAGGACCAGAGGATTGAGGTAGAGAGAGAGGTGAAGAGCGCATCCTCGATGCGGCATAGCTTTCGCGGGATAGTGTATTGGACGAGAGCCCATGCAAGGAAGCAGTGATTGAAGACGCAAACGCCATTGCCAGCAACCGAGAGAGAGAGACAGAGAGGAGGGCCTGCGCCTGGTAATTGTTGCAGCCGCCAAGCATTCGTTCTAAGCCGAAGCGGCTTCAGATTGGGAACGACCGAATTCGCGAAAAATATATACTGAAAAAAGAAAGTAATTGATCAAAAAAGAAGAAAAATAAAACAAAAAATATAAAGATGATATTAAATAAAAGTATTTTTAATTATTATTTTTAGTTTTTAAGAATATATTTTTCCCATATTTTTATGCTACGCATTATTTTTATTTATTATACATTATGTGTTCATATGCTTTACGTAATAGAAAAATTAAAAATGATAACATGTTATTTCAAAATACGTTTGGTTCACAAACTAAATAGTAATTAAATAATATTATTAATATAATATAATAATTAAAACTTGTTTATTTCAAAAAAATTCAACAAAAAGTCAATAAGGCCAAGTGAAAGGGAAAAGTTTGCTCAGAACAAATTGTCTGGAACGGATCATGTGGAATGGTGGCTATGGAAAGGTCTTTAGGTATTTGAAGCAATGAAAGGGTTTCTGTGGGAGTTGCAAAAAAGTCTTTCAAATGGGTATTCGGGGGAGCATCAGGACTTTTAATCTTTTGATTTGCAAGACAAAAGATGATCAAAAGACACACTAGGATCTCTTTCACGTGGGTCATTTGATGTCTAAATCATTTACAATTATGGTGTGGAAAAGATTATGCAGATGCAGGATAGTGCATTTGGAAGAGTATGGACTCTTCAAAATATGTGTGTAAAAAAGTCGGAAGAGAATCTTCGAATTTGGGGAAAAAGTCTGAAAAGTAAAGGGTTCAAGGTATTTATATCACTCAAATGATTGGGATGCATGGCAAGCCTGGACATGTGGCATACAGGCACAAAGACACATGACATAATCTTTTGAGTAAGGGTGTTTGACTGTCACTAGATTATGCTTCAAGAGGACTAAGCCTTCACGAGAGTTAACTCCTGCAGGGTCTTCCAAAGACTAGTTAGGCGGGCACTTGGGTTTTTAAGGAACAAAGTCTCCGAAGACCTTTTTAGGAGATGGCATTCTCCCGAGCTCAAATTAACTTTTCTAGGAAATCTGATCTGGAGGAAATCTCACCGAAGGTATGTTATAACAAATAATAATATAATAAAATTAATAGTTAAATAATAACAAAATAAATTTAATGATGAGATAAATTAATAATTTGTTTATTTAGTAAATAAAATATAACTTAAAAGTATAAACTATTCTATATTTAACATGTGAAAAATCTAAATAGGTATTACTTTTTATTTATTATCAAAAGTTCAAATTATCCCACAATAAAATTTGACATATGAGAGCTGTAGAGTGCGATTGTGGCTTTTATAATAGAGGGGGTAAATTGGTTAAATTACTAGTTACCTCAAAATTTACGTCAAGAGATTGGTGGAATTTACTTATCTCACCAGCATTAGATTATTTGACTCCATGATTAATTAGGTCTAATTCAAATTGAATTAAGTAAGAAATTATTTCTTCCGACCCAAATAGATGCTCAGACATGGGCTTACAACGATAAGGAATAAGCTCAGACAATCAGTCACCTACAAACGATAATAATATGTTAAACACTCAGGGGGTGACTGACACCTACAAAGACTCCGACATTCAATCAGCTTACAAAAAAAATAAATATTTAACATATTATTTAATAATAACAATAATTTAATTTATTTTTTCTTTTCATTCTCTATCTTTTAAGCCTTGAGAGACAAATAAATGCATGGAGTCCATGTCAGTTGTTCCCTCCCTCAATCCCACCAATAAAAATAAGTCATCTCATCAAATTTATACACATTATCAAATAGTGATTATCCAAAACTGATAGCAAAAAACTTAGGTGGCATTCTCTTTGTGTTTTAATTTTGAGTTTTGAGTTTTGAATTCATTTTGACTTTTGTATTTTGAGTGTCTGTTTTGAGATTTTTGAAAACGTGTTCTTTTTATCATTCTGAAAAATTGTTTCTTAAAACAAAAAATTAGAAAACGTGTTTACTTTGAAATTTTGAGAAAAATTATTTCATATATTTTATTTAATAAATTTAATTTAAAACTATAAATACTTATTAATAAATTATAAATTTAATTAAAAAAATTTAAAATATAATACAAGAAATAACTAATAATCTAATTATATATAATACATTAAAATTATAAAATATTTTCTAAAATTATTTTTTATTTAACTCAACTATTAATTTGATGATAAATTTATTTTTACTTACAAATTAAAATTTCACATTAATTTTGATATTTAAATTATCTATAACATAAATATTAAAAAGAAATTATAAATCATAAAATAGTAAAATATTAATTTATCTAAAATTTTAAATATATAATTAAAAAAATTAAAGGAAAAACTAGGGCGTGGAGAGAGGCGGTGGCGGACCGAAGAAAAGGTAGAAGAAAGAAGCAAGAAATGGCAGAAGAGGAGGAGGAAGAGACGATCGACGATGGCGGGTCTGGGCGTGGCGGGCGTGGATGGCGGATCTGGAAGAGAGAACGGCGAGGTGCGGTGGATCTGGAATAGATAGCGGCGTAAGCGAACGACATGCGACGCACAGCGATGGACGGCATAGGCGACGGTGGCAGGCGCTGCAATGGATGGCGTAGGCGGCGGTGATAGCGGTGGCAGGCATTGCGATGGCTAACAAGGAAGAAGAGTCTGGAATATAGGGGGATAGCGTCGAAAAAGATGGCGGGGGGGCAGGCGTAGACGAACGACTTGCAGTGAAGGCGATGGCAGTGGCAGACGTTGCGATGGCAAGAAGGAAGATGAGTCTGGAAAGGAGGAGGGCAGTGACGGAAAAAATGGCGGGGGGCAGTTGCGGACCTGTGGTGTTTGGCCGAGTCGACAGAGAGAGAAGGGGAGATGCAAGATTGGGTTGGGGGGTGGGGTGTGTTTTCCGCGTTTTGGGTTTTTGAGTGTGTTTTAACTGAAAACACCCAAAACAACAATGTTGTTTTGGGTTTCCTTTGTAAATTTTTTTGTTGTTTTCGAAAACGTGTTTTTGAAAATAACAAAGAGAACGTGCTTTCAGTATTTTGAAAAAACTGAAAACTCAAAACGGGTTGAAAACATCAAAGAGAACATGCCCTTAACGTTTTTCTATCAAAATCCATTATGTAATTAATAAGAAAAGACACATATCTTTCAAATGAAAAGATGAATGTTTTCCAAACATAATACTTCTAAATAGAATATTTTCAAATAAAACATATGAGGTTTTTCATCTGAAAAAAAATAAATATTTTTTGATTAATTACAAAATGAATTTTGAAAGAAGAAATTTAAATTTGTTATCATTAATTTAGGATAATCACTATTTGATGATATGCATAAATTTAGTAAAGTGATTTTGTAACACCCTACTATCCAGACGTGTTATAACTTATGACAATTCTAGAATAATAATTTTTTTTCTATTCAAAATTACAACTAAACTATATCATTACTCATATTCATCCCAAAATTTTCATTCATCTATCTCGAATGAGAATCATCATAAACATCAAATACAAAAACTAGAATCGAACCTTAACTTTAACATTAACCAATAAAAAGGTTTTACATCATCATTCTTCAAAACATCCAGAATTCAAAGTAGCAAAACTTAAATACATAAGTTACATAACATACATCAATACATCATAGACTTTGTTAAGTGTTATTTCATGTCTCTTTTATCCTCGTTTCTAGTACAATCTTTATCTAGAATGTCTAAATATTCCAAGGGCAAAACCCACGTTAGATGCTGAATCATCTAAGTAAGGATACATCATTTAATGCACATGTATGTATGTAATGCACATATCATCATTATTCTATGTTTGGATCTACCGCACCCAACTATTGTCAATCATTTTTACAGTTTCTCTGCCAGACCGAGATGTATGAGTGCATTTTTGGCAAAACAACGGCGCCAGTCCCTAATCCCAAACACATACGACGTATAACCAAAAATCTCATCGTGCACATATGTATATTTCATCAACATAAAATGTAAATGCACTCTATATGATGCATAACATATCAAGACATGACAACATGATAACAAAACATTTGTATGAAACTAAGTTTTTTGGTTGAACCACTTACCTCAAACATATATTAAAATATCTTGGTTCTTGTGTTAGGCTTCTAACGTGTTTAATTTTGAAACCTCAACGTACCTTGCCAGCATATTTATTCAATAATATCAATATTCTATTTTTTCTAATTTTCTCATACTTTTCCTTTATTTATTCCCATTTTTTCTCAATAAATCCAAACTAAATATTTCTCAAATATTTTACCCAATGTTTCTCTATAACAATTTATAAAATAACTTTCCTGATTGTTTATGAAATTTTACTCACTTTAACTTAGCCTCTCAGGATTTCTCGACATGCGTGTCATATCCTCAAAATGTATGTCTGTATAATTTCTTGGTTTCAAGTATGCTCTTCTAACCCCAAACTAATTCCTAAAATTTTCTAAGATTTTTTGGAGCCTTTTTCATATTTTTCCTTATTTTTCTTATTTTTTTCTTCATTTTCTTCTATTCTTCCTTCCTTCCTCTTCTTCTTCCCTACTTCTCCCCTGCCCGACCTACACACCGCATTCGGCCATCTCCATTGCCCCAATCTCTCTCTCTCTCTCTCAATATTGTTCTTTCTTCCTCTCATGCTTTCTGCTGCCTGAGCTCTGCCCCCCCTCTCTCTCTTTCTCTAATTTAAATTTCAAAGAAAAATGGCACTGTTGCTCCATTGGCCCCAAGCCAATTATATATTTACACATTCACCCCTCCAAATTATTATTAATTTCACTTGGGAACTTTTTTTAAATGCACTTGGATAATTCTCTAATTGTAATTATACCCTCAAATATAAAATTAATTTACATTACGATACCGAAAATCTAAAATTAATAATTCAAAACTTACTCGATAAAGACGATTTCACCTTTGCGCTTTCACATGACCTTTGTTTTGTCCTGAAAACACTTTAGAGTTGATCCTTGCATAAAACTGGAGCTCCCCTAGGGTTTCGTTGACTTCCCAGAAGTCTTCTACATCAATTTAGTTTTTTTCAACCTGAATCGAAACTGTATCGAAAATTGTCTCGATTTTGATTTCTTTTAATACCATAAATCCTATCTTAGAATGCTCGTCAATACTATATCATTTTTCTTAGACATCTACGTTTCAGGGCATTCTCTGCAGTCGATTCGATATCTCATAATTGTAAGAAATTATACTTAAATCCTTAATCTTTTGATAATTTTACTAGATTTCTATTCACAACCCACAAATTTACGCTTCACAGTCCACACCTCCACCAAATTCTTTAATAATTTTAAAATTCCTATTTTACCTCCACAAGCCACTTTTTATTCCGACCGTCAACCACCGCCTTACCTCTCTTTTTCTTTTTCCGCACCATATACACACGTACACACACAAACACATACATATATATATACACGCGTGGCGGCCATGGTCGACCATGGCTGCCGACCAACCGCCATTGTTGGGTCTCTCATGGCAGCCGACCCACACACACACACTCTCTCTCCCCCTTTCTGTGCGACAGCCTTGAGGTCGGTCGATGATGGAAGCTGACTCACAGCCATTGCCAAGGTGAGTCAGCCATGGTGGTCGACCCATTGTGATTGGGGTGATAGGATCTGGGGAACCGTCGAACCCAAAGGTTTGGGAGGTCCCAGGACCCCCAGGTTCCCCTTGGCGACGATGGCAACATCGCGACAACCATTAGCCACGATAGTGGTGACCACGATCGCACTAGGCATCAACCTGGTACGATGATCACAATGGGTTGGTCGCCATGGATGACCCACCTTGGTAATGACGGTGGGTCGACCCACCTCACGACCATCGCATAGAAAAAGAGAGTGTGTGTGTGTCCCCCCGATGGTGGTGGGTCGGCCGCTATGGTCGCTACATGTGTGTGTATATTGTGTATGTATATGGTGCAGGAGAGAAATAGAAAAATGAGGCGACGATCGGAGGTGGTCAGAAGAGAGAGTGAGTTGTGGGGGTAAAATATAAATTTTAAAATTATTGAAGAATTTGGTGGAGTGTGGGCTGTGGATAAAATTTTCTTAATTTTATTTATGGTCTAAATTAAAATTACTCTTAATCATTTTTAAAAATTGTAAAAATTACATATTTATTTTTATTACAGGTACAAATAAAAAGAGAGAAAAAGGAAACAACGTATCTTGAGAGAGTCAACGAACATCTGGATCATTCCCAGGGGTGGTGACTCTTAACATGTTAAAAAAGAATTATTATAATATCTTAATTAATTTTAAATAATTATATATAATTTTATTATTATAAATTAATTAAAAATAAAATATTAAAGTTATTCATAAATAGACAAAAGTAGTGTCAGTTATTGATTTGAGAGAGAAAAAAAGTAAAAAAAAAACAGAGAGATAATTATATAAAAATTATATTATTTATTTTTTTCTCTTTCATTAAAAAATTCTCATTTAATCGAATTTGTGTTCTCAATTCTATTATTTTGGAAACAAAAAATAGAAAATAGTATTATTTGATTATTTGTTTCCGCTTTAAAAATTTTGAACAAATAATGAAAACAATAGATAATTACTTCAAAAAAATAAAAAATTAAAACTGCGTTCTCTTTTGTGTTTTAATTTTTAATTTATTTTCAATTTTTTATTTTGATAATCTATTTTTAGAAAATTAAAAAAGTGTTCTTTTTGTTATATTAAAAAATTATTTTTTAAAATTAAAAATTAAAAAATACATTTACTTTAGAATTTAAAAAAATATTTTATGATATTTTATTCAAATAAATTTTATTATTAAATGATAAAATTAATTATTTTTAATAAAATTTTATTATTAAAATAAAATAATAAATTTGATTAATAAATTATTGACATCTAGTAATAATTTATATTAAATATTATTATACTTAATAATATACTATATGTTATCTTAGATTTTTAATTATAACATAGATATACTATATTTTTAAAATTTTAAATAAATATATAATTTTATTTTTAAAATTTAAGAATAAATTTTTCTACTTTTTTTTCTTCTTTTCTTTTTAGAGTCAAAACATGAAAAAGAGATTGTATTTTCTACGTTTTGAATTTTTAGATTGTTTTGGTTGAAAACAACCAAAATAACATTTATTGTTTTGGGTTTGCATTATAATTTTTTGTCTTTGTTTTTGAAAATGACAAACTCAATATATTTTCATTGTCTTAATAAATTAAAAATTAAAAATAACTTAAAAACAATAAAATGAACGCAAGCTAATTTTTTAAATTATGATTGTTTGACACACAGTTTGTGATAATGAGTTTATAGCAATTTTTGAATATGTTTATTACTAATAAATAAAATAATTGCCAATTTTTTAAATTAAAAGTATAAATATAATCTTTGAATATTCAATCAAAAATCATATTTACTTATGAAAAAACAAGAAAATTTAATCAAAATCTTAATTATTTAGAGATTACTTTATTTTTACAATTTAAAAATAAATTAAAAACTACATTTTTTTTTCTATTCAAATATGAATTGGATTTCACTTAAATTATTAATTCAAAATTTTTTATATTTCTTTAAAAATAAATTAGAATTTTACTAGAATTTAAGGATAACGTATCGATTACATTTTCTAGTTTTTGTTTTTCAATTTATTCTTTTTAAATTATTAATTAAAGTAATTTCTTTAACTAAAAAAGCAAATTTTGTATTTTTAACTTTAATTTATTTATAATAATAGAATTACATATAATTATTTAAAATTAATTGAGACGTTGTTATTATTTTGGTTTTTAAAATGTAAATATAATTTTTCTAACTAAAAAATAGTATTAAAAGAATAATATCATTTGAACGAATTTTATGAATTATTGGCCGTCAATAATTTGTCTCACCTGGCTTCTAGAAGTCATGGCCGCTGGCTGTGCGTTGGAATGAACCAAGCAGAAAGAACCAGATCTCAGTCCCCAAAGTCTTCACCGTCCTGCAAAAAGGTCAAAAGAATATGCTCCAAATCATTGGTCTGCTTTATCAACGATTTATACATATCATACGCGGGTGTGTCGATGTGCCTAAATTTATTGATTGTAACAATATTGTTAAACTGCTGGCTTTTTTCTCTTTCTCTCACCATGAATCTTCAAGAACAGGAAGATCCAGAGAAAGCTGTCTCCTCCAGAGATTTTCCGGTATTCACCGACCGTAATTTGTTCAACGATCACAGATCCGGCATGCCTCAGCCAGACGACATCGTTTTCTCCGATCAGCAGAGAGAACAATCTCTCTCAGTTCCGTCGGAAAACGGGCATGA
The DNA here is from genome assembly GCA_036245055.1 of Diospyros kaki. Classification (NCBI taxonomy): domain Eukaryota; kingdom Viridiplantae; phylum Streptophyta; class Magnoliopsida; order Ericales; family Ebenaceae; genus Diospyros; species Diospyros kaki. Next base: position 35,062,477 of record BSEG01000003.1, read on the forward strand.
TAAACTGAAAAGTTGCGATCGTTGGCGATCCAGAACTACTCGGTTTACAAGGAGCGGCAGTAGGCCGCTGAATTACCAGAAGCTGCGTAGGACTTTGAGCACCATCTCCGAGTCTCCGGAAACTCAGAGGAAGGACGGATCTTGTGGAGGCTCCGGCAAGTGTGATAATCTAGGGCAGAAGGCGTCCAGTTCCCGGTGGAACGTTTTGATGTTTGGACTGGCAAGGTTTCCGGCGCCGGAGATGGAGCTGAAGGACATTAAAAGCCGCCAGGTTCGCCACATTCCGGCGACGATGTTTCATCCGATGGAGGCTGTCAGGGGAGGTCCGGTGAAGCAGAGCCGCCGGAGAGGGTCTGGCTGCCTGCTTAGGGCACTGAGCTGCAGAGACGACGAGAGTGTGGGCGCAACTCCGCCGTTTGGTGTCGTCCCAGAGGTCTGACCGTATCTCTCGTCACGTCCGAATACACGTGACAGAAATTTTATTTGCAATCATAAATTTTGCTTTTTGTAACCCACTTTTAATATTCCTAAAATACTTTAAGATAAAATCTCATATTTATCCTTCATTTAAATCCTTTACACTCAACCACCCACTATTACTCTTTCAAGCGCGTGCTTGTACTTTCTCACCCACCATCACCATAGCTCACCACACCTGAAGACCTTTACTCACCCACACTGTGTAACCATTATTATTCAATATCAAGCATTGCACAACAACTATTATTCAATATCGAAGATTGCTAAGCACATTTCTGCTCGTCATAGACAAGTTAAGTATAGAAGATTATTATAGACAAATGTTTACAGAGTTTTACAAAGAAGATAATAACTATTCATGTTTTGGCGAGAAACAAGATGATGAAATCTATGAGGTATTTGAAAATTTGTTATAAATTTGTTGTATTTCTAATTTTGTTTATCATCAACAGGCGAGAACCAAGAGTTGAGACACTTAGAGTGTCGACCAGAGAATGATCTCCTGAATCCTTGGATTTGGGAGAGTTGATACCTCCCGAATTAAGGATTCGGGGACTTTTTGAGTATCCGAACCGAAGGATTCAGGAACTCGAGAATGCCCCGAATCCTTTGGTTTGGGGGAGTCAAGTAGCCCTAAATCCAACGATTCAGGATATTTCATTGCTTCAAATTATTTACGTTTTTTATTTACATAATTTTTATTCATTTCAAAGTCATTTAATGCTATTGAACTATTTACTAACAATCAGGTATCGTACATTATTCAACTTTCATTTAATTATTATTTAAACAATGTTTTCAAATTGTTTATGTTTCTCATTTACATAATTTTTTTTTTCATTTCAACAGTCATTTGATGCTATTCAATCGTTTACTACAAATGAGGTAACGTAAATTATTAATATTTATAAAACACACAAATTATTAATATTTCTAAAACACAAATTCTCATTATTTATCTGCACAATTACACTAAACACACACAAATTATTAATATTTTTTAAAAACAAATTCTCATAGGTTGCATTATTTAGGATTAATTAAAAAATTAAGATGATACACGATTTACGTTTAATATTAATTAAAAAAATAATAACATAGCGGTCTGAACCTTGCGATTTAGGAAACCCCTAATCCCCCGAACAACGAGATTCGGGGGGTTAGGGGTTCCCCGAACCTCGTTGTTCGGAGGGTAAGTGGTTCCTTGAAACTCGCGGTTCGAGGAACTCCTAATTCCCCAAACAATGAGATTCGGGAGTTAGGGGTTTCCCGAATCTCGTTGTTCGGGGGATGAGGGGTTCCCCAAACCCAGGATTAATCCATAAATTCAGAAAAAATTAATTTTCCCGAATCTATACTATTATATATATAATATAAGTATATATATTATTATAAGTATATTATTATATACATATATTATTATTATATACATATTATAACTATAAACACATATATATATAATGATTTTGTATATAAATTATTTCAAATGAAAGAGTTTGTTATGTGAAAATTACAAATGGTTAAACCCAATCAAATACAGCAACATTTTATGAGAATAACTTCATATTACATGCATACATATATATGTGGATTCGAAAAAAATTATTTTTCCCGAATTCATGGGTTCAGAAAAATTATATTTTCCTGGAATTATGGATTCAGGTGCTTTCAAAGCTCCCAAATCTTCGGGTGCGATGATAGGCAGCCATATTATCTCGTGAAAAGCAAAACACACTTGGCTGCAAATAGAATTTTCCTATATCTTTCTTGCTTGGCTTCTGTGATTCCAACGAGAAAGTGAGGGACTTCATCGAAGAGGGCGAGCGAGGCAAGCGACTCTGGCGAGATGGCAATGGTTTGAAGATGGTTTGACGTGAGAAGTGATGTGAAGAGAGTTTGTTGTGTGTGGGACTATCTTTTGAGGGATGGATGTTTAGAGGATATGTTTGGAATATAGATGGTTGTAAAAAGTAATCACTCTGGTTATAAATAGCAAAAACTAAAATTTTACTTCTGTTGGTTGTGAAGAGTAAAAATTATGGTTGCAAATAGAATTTCCCTACATGTGACTCTCGTAAAGTCATTCTTTGCCTGAACTGCCCTTTCCGTTAAAGTGTAATAGCAAATCGGGGATGAAATAGTAATTAGAGACAAGTTCTTTCTTTATAAGAATAGGAACCAAAAAAACATTCATTATTGTCTCCACTCTGAAATGACGTCGTTTCAATTGAGGATCGTGCACTTATGCTTGTGCATCGTTCAAATTATTTTGGACAAATTGCACAAAGAAAGTTTAACTTAACTTTTATTTTAATTTTAGATTAAAATTTTAGGCTTCGTTTGGCTAAGCGGTTTGACCACTTATAAGCTATTAGTGTAACTAAAAAATTGTCAAAAATTTTCACTTACAGTGGTTGACAAACTCAAATAGTTTAAAAGCTATATAGCTTAAACGCTATTTCAATAGTTTTTTGAAAAGTTAATTCCCTTTAGCTTTTGTAAACCACTCCTAAAAAGAAAAGATATGTTAACTGTGAAAATTACCTATTTATGCTCAACCAAAACACCAATTTTCAATACATATATTTTTTCTTCAACCCTTTGCAACTAATTTTCAGCCACCATTATAGCCCGTCATCCGTCGCCATCCACCTCGTTGTTGCCCCAGCCATCGTCCCCACCATCACCTCTAGCTCCTTTGTCGCCATCGGTTGTTGTCTCCAGCTCCACCGTTGTTGGTAGTCGCCATCTCAAACCCATCCTCCTCATCAGCTGTTGCCTCCAGCTTGAATCGCCGTCGGCCACAACCTTAATAGCCGTTCGCGCCTCCATCCTTGGCGGTTGCCCGATCGCTGCTTACTCCCAATTGTTGTGTATATATATATATTGTATATATATTAATCTAATGATAATATAATGGAAGAAAAAAATAAAATGTGTATATATATTGTATTAATATATTTTTTAATAATTATGTATAATTTATCAACATTTAATGATAAAATTTTACATCTTTCAATATGTTAATTTTAGTCTTTTTGCCCAGTTTTAATAACTTATCAGATTTTACAAACTAAACACATAACTTTTAAATAATAATTTAAAAACACATTTATCCAAAGATATTATCAATTTAAATGCTACTCAACTTAAACGCTATTACACAACTTAAATACTATCTAGTTTAAAAGCTCTAAAATAAAAGTCTACCCAAATTAAGCTTTAATAATATTATATAATTTTAATTTTTATCGATCTCTTATTTTTCAATAACAATATATAACTTTAATTTTGTTTTAATTTTAAATCAACGTTAATCTTTCCTTTGTAAAAAGCCATTAAATGCTTATGTGGCTTAGTAATATGGTTAAGGTGACTTTCATTTCAATAATTTTTGCCGCATCAACTTATTCTTATAAAAGAGTATATATTTGTATAAACTAAATAATTATAAATGTCCAATATATACATATATATATATATATCTATAGTACTATTACAACGAAACTATATCAATCAAATGAATTCTCAAATTATCCTTTCTATTTTTTATTTTAAAAAATAAAATTAAAACTTAATAATCAAGATTATTCTCATGAACTTGAAAGCATTTAATTTTATTATTTTGTTAACTTTAACTTTTATTTCAATTTTATCTTAAAAAATATAAAAATTTGACCACAATCACCAATGGTCAAGTAATAAATTATTTTATAAACTTTTTTTATTTATACATGCACGACACGACCTATATTTCTAGGAGTGCAATTTTGTGCGTCATGGGGATGAACTAACCCTTCCCTTAGTTTGGGGATAAAAAGTCATTTTGGGGGAAGAGGGGCTCTCTTCCCAACAAACTCACTCTCATTTCTTATTCTCTCTCGCTTTCTCTTACTTTTGCCGCATTCTTCTTGTCGCTACCTCACCGTTGCATCATCATTGCCTCGCCGTTGCATCCTCACTGATCGTCGCTACATTAACCCTCTCCGCAACAGTCAGCGAGGATGCAACTGTAACAAGTAACCTTCCCAAGACGTGTCATTATTCCAGAATTTTGGGATATATATACATTTTTTTTCGTAACATCATTTCTAAGTTCCTAAAATATCATATTTTATAAAATTTTGAAATCCCTTGATACCTACTTAGCATTCCAAATATTAAGCTGAGTAAGGTAATTTAAATACTTGCGGAAGTAAAATCGAAACCCAATAGGATATTATAACCGCAAATAAATTCAAATCGTATAAAATTGTTCTCAATAACAATAAAAATTACAATATCTAATAGATAAATCAACATATAATAATATGTCTAATATCATTAGAAATCTCTCATGTCTCGGCAACTTCCTTTCCTTTTCTATTGCTTGTCCCACCTAGAACATTGAATATTCTAGGGACAGTCCAAATTAGAAGACAAATCTTTTAAGTGAGGCTTTAAAATAATTTTTATGAATATATGATGCATGTATATGAATTAACCGACACCCTAGAGTAGCTTTCATTTGCATTCTAGCTCTGACACAAAACCCCCAATAGTTATCCCAACAATCACACACGACACGAGATACTTCTAAGGTCATTTCGACAAAATCCACTTGGAGAAATGCATGTCACGTTACTAGGGCAACATCTCATCATACAATGGTTAACATAGATGACACAATTATCGATATGTCAATAATTTCATGCTCAATGCGATATCACAAACACCAAGGTAATACAAAATGAATATGCATAGCAGCATATGTATAACAAGATGCACATAAATCACATAAACTTGGCGAATCCCTTACGAATTTCATGCTCATTTAGGCAAAACACACAACGTATAAATTTTTGAGAAAAATCACTCATATTGATCTAGCTATTTAAACTTCCTCAAAATTTGTGTCTTGTCTCGAGACTCGTGCCCTAATATTTTTTATAACCAAATTTCAAGTAAAATTAATAAAATTAAATTCCCTAATTTTTTTCATTTTCCCCTTTTTTTCTCTATATTTTTCTTTTTTTTTCTCCTATTTTTTTCTTACCTTCATGCACTTACACTTGCTTGCACCTATGTGCTTTCTCCGGTTGTCTTCTTTGATATTCCCTTCGTCAGCCAGCCATTAGTTTGCCTCAATTTCTTTGCTTTTCTTCTTTTCTCTTGCTCTATTATTCTTTCTGAACACGATGGAATCATTTGTGGATTGAAAAATTGGCTAAAACACCCACAAATTGGTTGATTATAGTACGTCTTTAGAAATTTTTTCGACGAAACTTTCAAACACCCTCAAACCTACACCAAAATCTCTCAAATTATCTAGAAATTTTCTCCTTCACTTGTAGAACAAAAACTCTCTATCAATTTTCCTCAATTTTTCCCCAAATGCTCATATTCTTCAAATGAAAATTGATGAAACCCTTAGCTAAAAACTATGCTATTTATAGACATTTTCAACTGGCATATCAGCCAATCAAATCGTTTCCTTGCACCAGAACTTCCTCTTAGGCCAATAATGACCTTAGTATGCTCTTAAATGTCAATTTGATGTTCTTTCTCGACGGCTATAGTGCAGTTGTCGACTGTTTGTAATGTTCACACTACATTTGCACTTTGGTCCCTTAGCTCTTGCCCTTTTTCACTTTGGCCAATTGCCCTCAAGTTCTCAAGTTTTCAAAAATTATACTTTAGCCCTATAACTTTGAAAAATTACACTTTTGTTCAATAAAAATTACACCTAAGTATACATTTTTTTTTTTGGGTATTATAGTAATGACGATCGGCGAACAAGAGGCAATGCAGTAGTGACGAAATGAAGGGAGCGAAAAGGTTGCTAGAGAAAAATAAGGAAGAAAAATGAGAGATGAGAGAATAAGAGAGAGACATGAGTCTCACAAAATTGACGAATATTATGTACACCTTCATTAAAGTGAGTGCACAAAATCGCACCCTAGTTCTACTATATGCAATTGTAGCTGGGGGTTTAAAATGATATTAACATAAGGGTTGAGGGCAAGAAAATAGAGAGATGGCAAATCCAATCAATTTGACCCACTGATGGCTTATGAGATTCCAAAATAGTTTTTCAAAATTAATTTTTTCCTAACAAAACACACCGACAAACAAGAAAAAAAATAAATAAATTATAACGTAGATAAAAATATTTAAAAAAATTATTTTATATAAAAAATCCTAGAAGATTTCCAATAATCAGGCACGAAATTTGACATAATTGTAAAAATTATCACTCGTGTTTTAGAAATATCAATAACTTCCCATGCTATTAAAAGAACAAAATGTCATTTTACCTTTCATTCTTTATCTTCTTTCTTTTTTCTTTTTCTTTTTTTTTTCTAATTTTACAAAAATATAAAAAAACAAAAAAAAAAAACAACTAGGGCCCAAAAGTCTTCAACAACCATTAAATATATGGGTTTACGATCAAACTCGAATACATCTAGGTTCTAAGATAAGAGATAAAGACAACTTATGTTGACGTTCGGAGTTGGTCGATCGTGATTCGTTGGCCCGTAATGAGAGAATGTACACCAATGCAAAGAGAAGAAACAAACAGGACAAATAATAAATCGCACGTAGGGAAATTTTATGTGGATCGACCAGAATGATGTCTAGTCCATAACTGTTCTCTAGTTATTCTGATAGAGTAACAGTATATCATTATTTTTTTGGTTATTCTGATAGAGTAACAATATATCATTATTTTTTTTCTCATTTTTACAGTGATTTTTTATCTCTATTTATAGTGTGGGGTGTTTACAATTTTTATAAAATCCAAACTGAGAGGATAATATTATGGAGACAATATGTTCATATCAACTCCATAAAATAGGGAATGAGTTTCGCATTATCAGGGATCTGATTTGCCTCAGATAAGACAAGTGGATATCACCTTCAATTATTCCGTGGTTTTCTTATTATGCGAGCTGAACGGTTTAGTCATTGAGCTGAAAGTATCATTGGGAGCTCGCTTGATTCTAAAGTTTGAGATTGGATTTTGGCGATGCGTGACCTTACCCTAACGACCTCGGCCTGTTGGGCTTTGAGAGGTTGGGTCAGCCTGTTGGGTCGAGTCTAGCCCATAAAAAATGGTCCAGAAAATACCCTTAACAACTTATAGTTGGTCTAGCGTTGGGAATATTTTATCATTTATGCGTCTTGCTAAAAAAAATATATGTTAAGACTCAGCCATTTCTGGCAGATTTGACAGTGTCGTTGGAAGAAATTTCCATTGTTATCCTTACTAAGGTAGTATTTATTCACTAAAATATAAATAATAAAATGTAAAATATAGAAAGTATTGCAAACTTTTATCCTTTTCAATGTGTTTATTAAATTTATTTATTGACCCTTAAAAAATAAGTCACATGACTTCTTATCTGACATTTTTTAGATATATTTATTTCTCTCCCCTCCCCTCCCAAGATAAGCATGTATTGGACTTTACAAATAATAAAAAAAAAATGACACATGTTTTCTTATGCATTTTAAAAAATTTAATAAACAGTTTGATAAAATTTTTGAAATACTTCTCAATTTTATTTTGACATTTTTATATCTTAATCTGATAAGTATTTTAATCTTATTTTGATACAAAATTTTCTTACTTATTTTAACAAACGTTACCTAACATGAGATGTTTATGATTTGTGTTTAAATGAATTCTCTTTTTCTTTTTTTTTTTTAAAAAAAATTAAGTCAAAGCCAATCTTGGAAAAAAGGTAACATGTCAAATAAGTGATTATATTGACTTTGAACTCAAATTGGCCATTATACTTTAAAAGTCAAAAGTCAAATAAATCAATCTAGTTTAAGATCCAGGTTAAATTGGTCACTATCTTCCAAAAATATACAAATTGTAATTATGTAAAGTTTTTCAAATCTAAATTTAGGATTTAGTTTCAACATTATGTCAGGTTATTTTGATTGAGAATATACTTAATATTATTAATAGAAATAAAATATTATTGGATGACGTTATAAAACATCTACAACAATATCTAACACGACATCTGATATGAAAAATATAATGAGTTATTTAATAAATTTTAAAGTACAATAGTCAAATTAACCTCAAGTTTGAAAGTATTAATATCTTATTTATGATAATCAATTTGACCCTAAAACCAAAATATAATAATTTATTTGACGCTATGCAAAAAAACTCAAACAAACTAAATAAGATTGTAATTGATATTAAAACTCATATACTCAACTTCATACTTAGAAAAATGTCTTAAATTATTTCTAAACTTTCTTAATATTGGTTGTAAACGTGATTAATTCAATTCAATTATCAAATTGCTTACCCCTGTAGCTAATGTAAATTGTGAAAATATTTTTAATTTTTTTAAAAAGTTTGTAACATAATTGGGCCTCGCAATAATTTAAACCCAAGAAGCGACAAAAGAAAAGCCCAATATTTTGGGCTCACTGAAACAAAACAAAAGCCAGAGTTAAAGCCCCATTTACTTCAGAAGTCGATAGAGCCCAATAACAAAATGACAAACCGCACTCCGGTTGTCTTCTTCGGCCATGGCCATGAATCCGGCGAAGTTCCGGCGTCACTACTTTGCTGGTTAGGACCTAATCCATACTCGAAAGTGTAATTGAGGAAATCTGTTTTAATTGCGTTACAAGAGACACTATCATTTCTGCATGGATACTGGATACAACTACTAATGAAATATTACCACTTTTTACAAAGGAATATATATATAAATATATATTGATTTAATTACCAGACATGTCCTTTGATTTAATTTTGTAAAGTTTTTTATGACAATTCATTCTGATTCTACAAAAAGTATCAGTATCACTGGCTGTAGCATGACTGTCACACACGTGGCCCTCTATTTATTAAGAATCCAGCAGCCACCACCACCGTCGATGCATTGTCAGAATAAGATTGGACTAAATGGTTTATCCAGTCTAAGATATTTCCATGCTCAAACCAACTGGAGGCCTATTGTCTATCTTCCAACCATCATTCTACATCTATACACACCCTAAAACCATACGCGACAGACAGCAGACCGCTTAGTCAAGAACAAAGTCACTAGTCGGCGCAAGAACAGTTTGGATGATAAAGGATTCATCGTAATATGTTGATATCATTTTAATGAATGGCGAGTTTTAATCTTGGCTTTCTCTAATCACATCCTATAACTTATCTTTTTTAACGAAATTAAAAGGTTGAGCATTGGCGATCATCACAAGGAAAGGTCATCCTAAAAACACAGGCACTAATTGATTTTTGACTAGACCTAGATCGGTCCAAGATTAAAAAAAGACTAAACAGACGTGATAATAGATCGCTTAGTCAAAAACAAAGGCACTACTCGACTTTCGACTCGGCCTAGATCGATCCAAGATTGAAAAATGGACGGGGTGGTTATATGTTATTAAGTTGAATGTTATATTTCGTTATTATTTTATTTTATGAAGTTTGATATTTTATTAAATGTAGAATTTGATTATTGTTTAATTTGTTTTATGGAGTTAGATGTTAATAAGTTTAATTTAGGATGTTGATTGTTAGATGTTAATTCTTATTTAGAATTTTTTTTAGCAAAATTTTGTTTGGATGATGTATAAATATATATATGCATATTTTTTTAATTTTATGTTCAAAAAAAGAAAAATAAAATATATATATATATATATATATATATTGGATCAGTAAGGATTAATCCGATCTAGTCTCGACTTTTACTAATCTGGTTTGCAATCTATAATTCTTAAAAATTTCAATTTCGAACCAATTCAATTTCGGATCAATTTGATTTGTTTTAAACTGGATTATGAACACTCTCGTCGACAATTGGTGATCCTTCATGGGTTAGAAAGTCACATGCTATGTTATTAGTTAACGAACTTATAAAAAAATAAATTAAATTTTAATAAGTCTCAAATGTTAATTTAAATTTAAATTAACTTATAATTTTTTTGGGGTAAAATCAACATTTTTCTTAAATTTGTCAACAGCTCAATGTAGACCTAATGGAAGGAGCTTTATAAACAAAAGGAAAAAAAAAAAAAAAACCCTCAAATGTTAAATTAGGTTATGCCTATTTGTTATGATTTAGTATTAAAAAGTAAATCATAATCAAACAATCAAATACATGAACAAACGTAATGTGAAAAACTCAAGTTGAAAAAATTACGGATTGAAAAAATAAAATATTGATATTATTACTACAAAAAGTAAAATATTTTAAATATTCTTTAATAAAATATTATTACCTTAAAACAAGTCGGGGGCATGTAACCTATAATATATATATATAAAAGATATCTAATTTTCAAAGGAAGAGACGGGACGGCCATAAAATTCAAGGTCCTTTCCAAATTGAAGACAGCATCGAGAGCTTTCCCGAGAAAATGTGGCGAGAAAGCTATGGACCTTTCCGCGAGAGAGAGAGAGAGAGAGAGAGAGAGAATAGAATAGAATAGAAAGAGTTGAAGGCGGATGGATGGATGGTTCAGTCAATGGGTGAGTGGCTGGCGATCGGATTCGCCCGTGGGGGAGCTGCTGCTGGGTCTCTAAGATTCTGTATTTGAAACGTTCCAATCAAACGCCCTGCCAGCATTGAATTTATTCCCCTTGTTTGGAAGCCCATCAGCCCATCCATCCTAACGACAGCGACGTTGCATTACATTAACCCCCCCCCCCCCCCCCAATATTCTCAATTACATATATTATTATGGCCATATTATTTGATCTCCACAACACACACTCACTCACTCACTGCTCAATTATATCTTGCCATCATCGTCATAATATATAAACTGTCTTTTTACTCATTCCTTGTGTTTTTATTATTCCGAATCATATAATCTTTTAACTTACAAATAATATTAAGGTCTGTTATAATAAGGGTGAGTTCCTTAAAATATTAAATTTTATTATCAACTCATTTTATTAATTTAAAATTAATTAATTAAAATAGTTTAGAACTCGTAATTAAAACTATTTCTTTATAATAATAATAATACATAAATAAATAATCTATTGTTCACAACAAGAAGAAAGTGGGTGTGTGAGTGTGATTCTTACTCCCCGAATGGACCCATGCCCGCCTCCTCTCTTTCTCTTAATAAACGTGACATAAACAACGTAACATAATAATAATAATAATAATATTACTACAAGAAAGAAGAACACGATTATCAATACATATCGGAATCGGAGTTGGGGGTAATAAATTTACATCCCTACCCTCCTCGCGAACGAAAAGTCTCTGCCGCAATGAGCGTGTCAATTTCTGCGGCTTCCATGCATTCCATTCGTTCGGCACGTAAGCACCAACACCACAGCACATTCGACTACAAAAGGACAACAAAATTACAAGGGAGGGTAGTTCTGTTCAGTACGTACAGATCTAATAACATTTAATTCCAAAATTGATAAATATATTTGAGCTGCTGTCGAAACAAACTATTACGTAACAAAATTAAATTTGACGATAAGTTCAATTTTCCATATATGATTCAAAACTTATATATTTTATATATATATAAAAAAAATAAAAACAAGGGGTTGGGAATGGGGGGTAATCCCTAATCCCAAATAATCTCAAATAATCTCAATCTGGCTGGCTGGCTGGCTGGCTGGCTGTCTGTCGAGCTCCCCAACACAAAACAACAACAGATTGTCAATATTTCTCATCATCATAAGCATAAACTTTCCAGCTGCTTTCTCGCTCAGAAAATCCTCCTTTTAGCGAACATGAAATCTTGGGATTTGTTCAATGTGTTCCTGCGTGTTGTTTGTTCATTCCCCAATCTGCCCCCACCAATCTTATCCAGTTCTACAATTTCATTACCAAAACCACAACAACAACAACACATTAAGTAATATGATTTCAATCCCTTCTTCTCCCCACCCCCTAAAGCCATGCTGCTCTGCCCCTCCCTCTCCTATCCATTCTCACTCACTAACCACAACAAAAACCTCATATCCCCCTTTCATTTCAATCCACTTCAGCTCACATGACATGAATTATTAAATTGAATAATGAAGGGTATATGATGTATGGGTCCAAATCGAATCAACACATGAAATGAGGTCGGACTGCACTTGGGGGGAGACATTTTCATTTGATTTTCCTTTCCTTTTTTACTACCCAAATCCTCGATCTTGCTTTTCCTTCCCTTCGGATTTGCTCCTTGTCTGAATAATTATTGCCTTGATTTCGATATCTGTTGGTAACATTTTCCCGAGAAAATTAAAGATGACGGCAGCATTTTCTCGAGAAAACTGAAGAGATTTTGGGCATGTGCCGCTGTAGCCTGTAGTGTAGGTGGAGGGACAGCGCGGCCAGCTAAGAAGCATGTGAAGAAGATAAAATCAATGGCCCCCAAATAGATGGATGGATAGAAATATAATTTTTATATATAACGCTTGATATGATCGTTTCATTATTTGGCCCCCCAAAAAAAGGATAGATAGATAGATAGATAGATGAATGATGGTGATGAAGGAAGATGAAGAAGAAGAAGACCCATGGCCATAGAACAGGTTTAAATTAATTGAAATGGATGTAAAATTAAGCTTTTGGTTTTATATGCTCTACCAGCTGTTGAATTTCTTCTGCAAGCAAATGGCTATGGTTAATTCGGCTTCTTGTCCTCTCCACCGCCGTTTTCATGGCCTTTCTCGAGGCTGCTTTCTTGCGGCTCGCCGCCTTGCTTCGGGCTCTCCAGAGGACGCTTCACTTGCTCCTCCTCTCCGTCTGCATCTTCCGACGAACTCCTCTCCCTCGGGTCACCGCCGGCGTTGCCTCTGTACTTCTCGGCTCTCGACTTCAGCACCTGCAGAAGCTCGTTCGCCGCCTTCTCCTTGCTCCGCCGGTTCTTGATCAGGACCTCGCTGATGTCCGCCGGAGTCATCCGCGCCTCGCCTACCACCTCCTCCAACTCCGTTAACAGCCGCTCGTCCAAGTTGCCGCCGCCCAACCCTAGGTAATTCTTCAGCAGAATCTTCAATGCCGGGAAAGAGCAATAGCTCATGAATATATGCATATCCATTCGGCCACTTCGCAACAATGCCGGATCAAGCCGCTCGATGTGGTTCGTCGTGAAGACGAAGATCCGCTCGCTGCCGCAGCACGACCAGAGCCCGTCGGTGAAGTTCAGCAAGCCGGAAAGCGTGATCGAATTCCCGCCGTCCTCGCCGGCGCCGCCTCTCATTTCATCGAGGTGGCTCCTCGCTGGCGCGCCAGCCGCGGTCTTCTTCCGGTTCGTCAAATTGATGGAGCAATCAATGTCTTCGATCACGATTATCGATTTCGAAGTCGTCTTCATCAAGAGCTTCCTCAGGTCGGAATTGTGGTGAACTTCGGTTAATTCCAGATCGTAGATATCATAGCCGAGGTAGTTCGCCATGGCGGCGATCATGCTCGATTTGCCGGTTCCCGGCGGGCCGTACAGGAGATAGCCTCTCTTCCAGGCCCGGCCAGTCTTCTGATAGAAAGACTGGCCATTGGCGAAGTCCCTGAGATCGGTCATGATCTCTTCCTTCCTGACTGGATCCATGGCCAAGGTTTCGAATGTGCTTGGATGCTTGAACGGAACGGACTCCCATGGCTGGCCTCTGGAATCGAGAGAGCCGCCTCGAGAATTGGTGTAGAGAAACCGATCTTGATTCTTTCTCCTGATATCATTGGCCTTCTCCATGATGTGATCGAGGTAGGAATCGAGGATGAGAGACTTGTCCTTCTTCTTGATTCTGAGAGTGAAGCCTCTCTTCTCTTCCGGCAATGGGCGCCACGAGAGGGTCTGGTTCTGGCGCTGCGTGACGACGTGCTCCCAGAGGACCGGGACGCCTTGGAAGACGTCGACAAGGCTGTCGTTGTTGGAGAGGCCGAAGGTGATGGCGCTGGAGTTGACGGCGCGGGTGAGGCTGAGGCGGCTGCCGGCGATGGAGGCGGAGCTGCTGAGGTAGAGCTGGACGGCGTTGTAGAGCTCGTTGGTGTTGACGCCGTCGGTCTCGGTGATGTCGTAGAAGCAGTAGGAGGAGAACGAGCTGAAGAGGCGGCTGACGATTCGGAGGGACGCGAACCGGAGCTCCGGCGGGAAGACGGTGTGGAGGAGGCTCTGGCAGAAGGCCCAGACGCCCATTATTGAAGCCACAGAGGTCCATAATTCCTTCATCTTCTTCAACCTTGAAATTTGAATTGAATGCTTCAGAGAGGAGAAAGTATTTTGTGCCTAGGAGGTAGTAGTAGTAGTAGTAGGTCTTGGGGTTTTGGGAGGAGGGTGAGGCTGGATTTATAATGGGTTTTGGAATTCTTGAAATGGGTAGTAGTAGGTTACAGTTGAACATGAATGAGGAAGAAATTGAGAGAGAGAGAGAGAGAGAGAGAATAAAGCAAAAGCAAGTAAGTTCAAAAAGTTGAAAAGGGCTTGTGAGATTGGGTGGCTGGCCATGAATGCAAGTACAAGAAAAACAACAAATGGCAATGCTAAAAAACAAAAAGCATCTTTGAACTCTGTTGTCTGTTGGGTTGAGTTGGGAAGAAAGAAGAAGGAGAAGAAGAGAAGTGTGTGAGAGAAAGGGGGGAGTGGGGGGGTTGGCTCAGTTGGGATGAGATGATATAGAGGTTTTAGTGATTTCCAGTGGGTTAGCTATGCCTGTTGTAGTCTACTCTGCCAGTTTTCACTGGAATCACTTTTGAGTTTACAAATTTCATTTCAATTTACCCAAAATTGCTTAGAAAGATTTTATTTATTCAGTAGAAAAGCAACTCAAAAAAGATGTGTTTAATAATAATAATAATAATGGGAATAGATGACAGAGATATGAGCCTGTGAGGTTTCTTTCAGGGGCATCAGAAAAGAACAGAGTCATTCACCAACCCGGCTAACAAACAAACCTTTCTTCATTTGCAGGCCCAGGAGGTCCACAGCCGATATGTCAAACCACTACTTCTCACTGTGCTTCGCTCCCCTGCCTGTCTTTTTCTCTCCCCCAACAAGCAAAGCAAACTACGCTTTCTTTCCACTTGATTGTTTCACCCAATTGGAGTTGGACGACATAATACACATACATACGAATGCCAATTCTAGTTTTTTGGTTTGTTTTTATTCGTACTTCCATTCCCATTACTATTTGGTAGTCTCTTGTGTTTACTTGCTTCTCTTTTGAGTTAATAATAATAATAATAATAATAATAATCATAATATTGACTTGGGATTGAAATAGGAAGTGACAATTGCGTACAAATGGAGAAATATTAGATTATTATTATTATTATTATCATTGCCTTTTTGATTATTTATGATCCTCAATTACTCATTAATGATGATGGATCCTACTTCTAAAAGGAGAGATTAATTATTAAATATAATTGATTAAGGCTATTTCTTATAAACATAGATATACACAACCTAAAAAGGCATAATATATTTTCATATGTCGTTCATTGTGTCCTCATTGTGTCTCATATCATGGACCATTTATCGACTATTGTTGCCCCCCCCCCCCCCCCCTCTCTCTCTCTCTCTCTCTCGCTCTCGTTCTCTCTCTCTCTCTCTGAAAAAGTCGATCAATTAACTGTTGCTTGCTTGCTGAAGTCAGTAATTTGGAAACTTTCAGTGGAGCATTTAGATGGGGCCATTCTAAATTAAATGATATAGAAATTCCAGCAACCCCAACACTTTCTCATCTTTTCCTTATGAATATATTCCTTTGATTCATTTTTCAAACTTTTATTGGAATTTCTTGTATTTCTTCATTCGTGATGAGGATGATCCTTAATAACAACACCACAAATATTAACTAAAATTTGAATTATATTTAATATTTTTTCTTAAAGAGTTTGTTCTTGATGGAAGCAAAAAATACATGTGCTTTTACCATTTCACCCTTATGTTATCAAATTTGTGTTTGAAGGAAAAGAAGATCCTTGTAGTAAAGGGACAAAGACAGATAGATACTTTCACCATTCTTTTATTTGTTTTAATCATTTTTCTATCTCAACTACCCGTTCTCTAGAGACAATTCAAATACAACAATGTTCTTCTTCCCCTCCATTCGTTTCACCTATGAGCCCAAACCACTTAAGATTGACGTAGAAATGAGTAGCGTACCCACTTGAATTTAGATAATCTAGCTTATGTTTAGTTCATAAAATATAAACTCTGGTTGAGATTCTTTTGACTCAAATTGAAATTTAAGCGATGATAATATGACGATTTTGTTATATTGTCTATGTCAAGTAAATAGTTGGATAACATAATATTTATCTGATATGAACAAATAGAGAAAGCGGGGTGTGGTTCATTGCCTCTGCCTTCTCCTCTCCCTCCCCCTCCCTTTTATTATTAATTTATATAGTAAATAATATATCATTTCTTAATGATAAGAAAAGTAAGTAAATTAACAAAAATGTCACATCACCTAATTTACCTAACAAGTCAACACTTATCAATTTCAAATTTTGACCTTATGAAATAAACAACTAAAGTTTCAAACACCCCTAATGACTAAAACTCCAAATAAAGTATATCCTTAACAAATCTGAAAATAAGCAAAACGAGGAGGCTTTATCTAGGTCAAAGATAAACATTAGAATACCCTTTAAATAAGACAAAGATGGGTACTATCCATCTAGAACTACACAAACAACTTGAGCAGAAGATCTTGAAGACCCATCCATTGAACCCTCAACTTGAGGTAATTCGTTGAACCCTCAACTTGAGGCAATCTCTAAGGTTTAAGGGACATATAATTCAAATCTAGTATAAAGAATAAAAAAATAGGTGTTTCAAGCCTTTTTGTGTCTAAATCTCTATAAACCTAAATCAACATAATTCACATTTATCTAACAATTTCAATTCAACTCAATCACAAATTCAAGAAAGGAAGAGAAATCAATTAATCATTTATGATATAAGCAAGATCAAGTCAAATTTCCTTCTTGTTTTAAGTATTGGAATGGTGTCATTCAAATCAAGTCTCAAGACAATCATTCTTGTCTTTTGCGTATGTAAATGTTCTACAATATAGATCAATAATGCACATGGTTAAGATCTCATTTAAATTATATGAATTCATAAAACACATACATTTGATGAGATGAGAAGAGAATAGATGATTACGGTGAGTATTTGATCTTTTTATTTCTTAATTTTCTTGTCATCTCAAGTTTAGTGTTTCATTAACATAAACTACTACTCAATGTGTTGTTATTAAAAACTTGATGATCTACTAATTAAAAATCGATTGCTATTACTCTCCGTACAAAGAAAAGATAGATAGACAGATAGATGTTCGCTTAATAACGCTCTACCCTTGGCCCTTGGGTGGACTGATATGCCATCTTTGCCTTTGCCCTTAGCCTCCAACCTAAACACGAATGAATGATATTCTTTAAGGCAAACTAAAGCGTCACTAACTAATTGCTAATTAAGAACACCCCTAATAAACTAGGGGCCTCATTGTTGATGTCCCTAGCAAAACCCACACTACCACCAACAATTATTATGTCCTCAACAAGCTAAGACCACCACTGATTACTCGTCATAATTGATGGCATGAGCTACATACAATGTGAAACAGCCTTCAAGAACAAAGGATGTCAACCCCTCAGAGACAAACTTGCAATGCAAGGGGACTTGGTATTTCTTCATCTCATCTCATCTCCTTTAATTCTCCAAATTTTTCACCGTCTCCACCATGCCCTTACCCTTAACTTGTTTATTCAACTAAAAGCAAAACTAACTCAGTCTCAGTGACACCTTAAGACTTTGTTTGGGAGGAATTTAATAACGGAAACAAGTGAAGCAAAATGTAAATATTTTCTTTGTATTTGGAACATAATGAAAACATTGAAAAGATAGCGAGATTCAGGGAAACTTCTAAAAAGTTATTAAAATTAATATTATGAAAAAAGATAAAACTTTTATCAAATTCAATTCAGTCTCTCTAACTCAAGAGGTACAAAAAGATAAACTTCTTTTATTGGATGAAATTTATTTTATTTTATTCTTCTTTACCATGATACTATAACGTTAACAGCAAGGGGAAAAGTATCATATTTTATTACTATTGCACTACTCATTAGGGTTAGGGTTAGTACTTCAATTCTCACGTATTGTTTCACTTTGTCCTTTTCAAATTCGATAAGAAGAGAATCATTTTTGGGTATTGAAACCCACAGCTTTGCAGGTCTGTCTTTCAAGTAAACCTCTTCCACCAAGAAATCTCTCTCTCTCTCTGACACTTACATCGTGCTACCACTAATACTACTCATACTCGCTGTATAGAGGGCTCCAGCTACCCTACTCAAGCCTATAATAATAATAATAATAATAATAATATATTGTTGATTATGAAAAAAGATTACAATATTTTTAGTATAAATAAAACTACTACACAACACATCTAATTATGCATAAATAGAGCAATAACAATCATTAATCTCACTAAATAAAAAATGGAATATGATTTTCAACGGAGTTGAGGAACGAAATTGGATTGTGGTGAGATACAAATATTTATCCAATGCATCCCCTCAAATTCAAAAACTGTATTGATGATTTTTTTATTTATTTTTTTAGTACACAATTGGGATGGAGAGAAGTGGCTACGAATTCTCATAAGTGACAAAAATATGAAATAGAAAGATCATCATTATTATTCTCAATGGAAATGTCCAAGACCAATTTAGCATAAAATGAGTCAAAGAAGGGAGAAGGGAGAGGAGATATTCCAAGGAGAAAGCACAACAACACCATGACCATACACAGAAATTCTTTTGACTGCATATATTCTACCATGTTACTAGGTTATATATAAAAGAGACCTTGCATTACAGCCATAAAAGCTTGTAAACATGGCTCCTCCTTTCACTACTCTAGGCATCTATCTAGGAATCAATGTCTCGTCTCATCTTCCAAAAGTTTTTGACAATGGAGAAATTAAAGCTAGCCCCCCAATATCTTGGTGTAACACAGCTCGTTTGCCCCTGGAATGCTCTCCCATTGCCATTCCCTGGATTCTGGAATCATCTGGCAACCCTTCTAGAACATCTTGAAAGATGATTACTTAGGAACACCACAACCCTATAAAACCAAAGCGACTATTTCTACACCTCTCGAGGGTTATTGAAGAGTTACATTTATACACATCATCATTTTTTCTTTATTTGCAGAGACTGTCTTACCATTTAAACCCATTACTATCAAGACTTACCCTCGATGGTACTTGTAGAACATAATAATAATAATAATAATAATAATAAAGACGCCCACAATTGGTATCAACTTGTACAGCTCAATTAACTTTAAAAGATTTTCGAACTGTACCAGGTCATGCTAATATCTCAAGCAATCAAATTTGGTTCTCTTCTTCCAATGAACTCACATTCACAGCATAGCAATTAACATAAATAACATGTTTGGTACCAAATTTGATAGCTATGACATCAACACAATATTTGCAAACATCAAGAAAGGGAAATTGCACAAAATTCACAAAATTTTCATACATCTACATAATATTGTTGTATAGAGTATCAAACATCAAGGCGGAAGCGGAAGCCTAAAAGAATGGGAAAAGAATCCCAACAGAATCTCACATGAGAAGGGGACTTAACCACCGCATAAAAGATCTATAACAGCATGTGCGTTAGAGCAGAGCCTGTAACAGTGTGTATAAATGCACATTAATCAATGGCAATGATGAGAAAACCAACAGATACATACATGAGAAAAACAGGATAAAGTGCAAGGGCTTTTCTCCTTGGGTTGACTGCTGTACTCATGAATGGATATGCAGCCCAAGAACTCCACGACAATGTCACACACACCACCACCACCTTCACAATCACATTGTCCTTCAACATGCAGATCAGAGCACCAATGTCCAGGGGGAATAGACAATAACCAAGAAGACTCAGACTCTGGAAGAAGATTATATGACCACCCTGATACAGAGCATAAGCATAATGTCTGTCAGATAAAAGCCCACGGTTGCAAATTGCCAGGTTTAAAATTTCTGAGGAATTGATATTCTTTCAAGGAAGGCAACTTTTAAGAGTAAAAAATACTAGACCAAAACTTTAACCACAACCAATTCCTGAAACAGTATATGCAACACGCAAACGTGTGGAGAGAGAGAGAGAGATTACCAGAAGCAGCACATTCAATGTCAGAATCACAGCACCAGCTGCAAGAAGCGCAAAAGCAACTGCAAACACTTCAGACTGGAAAGATAAAAAAAGGTACAAGAAAGGCATTAGAGATTTTCACCAATCTCCATCCATTATGCACAGAAGTACTAAAAATTGGGGGAAAAAAAAAATCCACAAGAAGAAATAGTCCTCAGCAAGAGAAATAGAAACAATATGAGAGGAAGATCTTGATTGTAATCTAACAGGAAGGATTCTCACATGCATAAAATCCTTCTTGTTACTTCTGAAATTGACATATGTGATAAGAAAAGGCACTAATTAACAGGAACTAGAAAAATAAATAAAACATAAATATTGACAAAAAAAAAAAAAAAAATTGACAGACAAGTTTCATATGCTTGACAAACAATAAAATGGAGTACTTAAGAGGTGTGTGTGTGTGTGTGTTTTTTTTTTTTTTGGGGGGGGGGGGGGGGGACATGCGGGAAAAGATCCATCTGAAATTTCAATATATGTACATAATGCATATTTGTAATATATAATATATCAAAAAACTTTGTTAACAACAAAGCCTATGGAAAACCATTTTTTCTGTGCGAATGAGACGAGAGGAAAGGGCTTTTGCACACTCCAAAACATGATCGCATAAACTAAATTCTTGGGCATTCACAATGAGTAATGAGTGCCTCAAGGAGAGTTCTCTAACTCATATTACACATCCTGTTAACTGGAAAGAAAAATTAAAGTTCCAAATTAATATATATATTTTTTAAGCAAGAACCATATGAGACAACAAACACTACAATTGTAGTTTCATTAATACTTATTGCTAAAGCCACTTGTAGTTCCTTCCAAACTACACATCATCTCTCGGCTTGTCAGAGCAGGCAAGGAAGCCCTTACAACCTTATCTTCAAAATGAGTACGTAGATTTCCATGTTCTACAATGAGTCAATGTTATCAACCATGAGGAATCTCGTATCAGATAATGACTGCCACAATAACTTGGGATAGGCAATGAGTCCAGACTGTAGATGGAAGTGGAAGGGTAAGTCCTGAGTTGTCTCTCAAGTATGGACATCAACAGATAATACACTGATAGAGAAAAGCTTATTATCAATCAGTAGGTACCCCAATGTATTTGGCTTTTCACTTTCGTGGGACTTTTAACATATTTCACAATTATAATTATAGGATTGAATCATAAAACAAGACAAGCTTTCATGGGAGACGAGGATAAAACATCAGTAAAAGAGATGTTATATGGCCAAGTGAAACGACTCCAAATAAAGAAGGAAAAAGTGTCATTATCAGTTTGATCAGTAGTATATTTCCCTGTTGTAGAACCACATTTTAGGCATTCTTATTTGGGAATGTCTCTCTCAAAAATAATTAAGCTTCACAAAAGTAGTATATATACACGGCTTCAACTTTTCTGAAACAAGACTGTTACTAACCCTAACTAACAAAAGTACTTACTTTACCTTAATAAATATTCAAACTCCTCTCATGTAGACAAGGACCCATATATTGACATATCGCTTGATTCTAGCATATACTTCATGGGTACACATGGACTCAATGTTCACCCTTGTGTACGTGTGTCCACCAAATAAGACAGACAGTCTATAAAATGTCATACACCCAACTTAGAGACTTAGTTTCTGCAACTTTTAATGATGTAGAGAAAAGCTCACTTTAGCAATAAAGAAATACTTGTAGCCTCAATAACGGACCCAAATAAAGTTATTTAATTTCAAGTTCATTCTTAAATGATTGTATCCTATGATATAAGATTATAAAATTTGAATTATATTTAAATATTAAAACAGTGTACTTAGTGCCTATACCAACCTTTGGATATAATCTATACACACACCTTGAGATTAAGGGTTGGGCTGAATTGATACAAGGGTCCATGTAAGATAATAATTGGTTCTTCCATTTTTCTTATTAGTACTAATATATTTGGTTATAACTTATATAAACAGCTGCAAAAAGAAAAGAATAACACCACCACCACCAACATCAAACCTTAATCCCAGTATGTCTAGTCGGTTAATTGGATTTTGACTCACCAATACTTTCTATCCATGACTATATTTTTTATAAGGCAATTGTTCGCATATCATGTCTAAGAGTTTCCTAACAAGTTTTCTTTGGCCTTCCTCTACCACTTTTCCTATGAATTTCTTTCATTTCATCTATTCTCGTGACAAGTGCACCTATTGGTCTTATTCTCACATCCAAAGTATTTTAATGCATACGGGATATATTATCTTCAATATGTACAACTCCAATCTCATTACGAATAAGATCATTTCTAATTCTGCATCTTTTATACGATCATACATTCATAGTAAGATGAAAACAAGGGATTTAATAGAGCTAGTATTATAGCCAACTGAAAGAAATTTACTTTTATTTTTTATGGGGTTTTATTTCAATTAAATACTGAATGCATTTTTCCACTATAACCATCCTGCCTAGATTTTTTAAGTAAATTCTCAATAATTTCTCTACCTTTTAGAACAATCAGTCCAAAACATTTGAACTGTCACTTTCTAAAAAGAAACTTGATCTTGAAGTATCAATTTCATGATAACATCATCTGCAGTTCTATTTTCACTAAGGCTTCGTTTGTTTGTAGACAAGTCATTTCCTGAAAGAAAACAGTTTTCAAGGAAAACAATTTCCAGAAAAGAGTTTTCCTGAAATTTGTTTTCTGTTGTTTGGCTGTAACCTAAAAATTTTGTTGGAAAACCATTTCCAGTGTTTGGCCCTTGATGTGACTGAAGAGAGAGAGCTGGAGAGAGAGAGCACAGGAGAGAGAGACAGACAGTGACGCAGACAGCGGCAACAGCAAGGCAGATGGCAACACAGAGGCCGAGCCGGAGCAGGTGTGTGGCGGGGTGGAGTTAGGGTTTTGGAAAACGACTTGCCCTTTTGCAGATGGAAGTTGTTTTTCCCAAATTACCCAGCTTTAAAAGGCTGATTTTCCGTTGACTGAAATGTGTTTTCAATTAACTTGTATGTTTTCCTGCTCCCAAACATTGGAAAATAGGGAAAGTGTTTTCCTAAAACACAAAAACACTTTCCCCCAAACAAACGAAGCCTAAACTTAGACTCCATACATTTCAAAGCAAACAAAAATTAAAAAATAAAGAACGAAAAAAGAAAAAAGATTGAAAGAATAAATCTTGGCAAGTATTGTTGTTTAGTCTGTACGAAGCACTGTAACCCAAGTTACCTTAAAATAACAAATTGATCATTGTCATCATCACAATTCCCTATCCCAACAGGTGGGATCAACTATTATCTCTATCCCTAACTATATTTTCTATAAAGTTATTATATTCTATGTCATGCCTAAAGGTTTTGCACCAAGTTTTATTATCTCGTCTACTTCTTTTGCTACAAATTTCTTCCATTTCATCAACTCTCCTCATTGGCATGTCTATTAGTCTTCTTCTCATATGTTTAAACCATTTTAATCATGCCTCGATCATCTTATTTTCAACAAGCACCACTCCTACCTTAGAGCAGAATACAACCTGGGATACACCAAACTACTTCAAGACTATCATGATACCTAGAGAAAATGCACATCAAGAGTTCAATTTTACAGTAATCCAATAAACAAAATTTAAGGCATTACCAACAATGTGCAAAGAATCATTTAAATTCAGATCCTCATGGGAGAGTGGAGGAACAAGACAGACAAAACCTCCCACAAAAGTGAATTAACAAACATTATTTACAAGAATTTTTGTCAAGCATACAACCAAAGGGAAAAAAATGACAACTTGAAAAGAAAAGGTGAAATCCAAAAACTTGATTTCCCAAGAATATCGTAGTACATCCAAAGGATAAGCATGATGAAATCTTGTATTTGATCAGTAATTGCACTGAGACATTCACCTTTCCAGATTCAATCAGACAATGGTTTTAACTACAAGACCAAGAACATACATGGTTCAAAAGATTTTCCGGTTGAAATGTAGATCATGTAAGATGAATAGACTTTTCCATTATCATTACACAGGATAAGGTATATATTCACACATACAGTTAGTGGCATGGGAGAGGTCATATTTAATCAGCATAAGAGGCTGTTGGTAGCTTTCCGATGCATTAATTCTTCAAAAGAAGTTCATTTCCAGAGGATGGCAATAGGACAGTAATCCTTCAGTATTACCAACTACCTTGCTAGATGTTGACTCCCAATTCTCTAGCTTCAGGAAAAGCAGAGGATGGGTGTGGATCTTGTGATGTCTATTAGGTCATTTACCAAAGAATTTGCAATTAAGTTACTCGTACCTACTTCCAAAAATTCATCAATCACCCAAAGGTCAAACGTGAGTGGGAGGATATATAAAAGGGAACCGAATACAACACCAAAAAAGGTCCACACTATCTTCAGTCTCGAGGGTCTTACAGAATCAATGGCAAAAAATGAAGGTTTTCAGTTGTCCAAGACTTGAAGACGTTTTATATCCCATCATAATTGACCAAGAGACATCGGACTGTGACCTACCAATCAAGCACCAAGTAGGCCATAAAGAGAGATGACCAGAACACAAGGAAGAGCAAACACCCTTCCTTATATTCATTGTATCTCATATCTCTAGCCTCAAGTTTAGCACACACGTTTACAACAACAATCACAAACCTTCTGTCAGGACCCTATGGGTCCGGGGCAAATGTGCAATTACTTGTTATGGTTAGAGGGTTGAGATGATTGTAACAATTAGATGGTTGTAACGGTAGGGTTAGGTTGTTGGGTGGCAGTTAGGGGGTTTAGACTGTTGGGGAGAGTTAGATGATTAAAAGGGACTGTTATTATTGTTAGGAGGTTAACAACCGAGTGTTAGGGTGTAACTACCATGGATTGGCAGGAGGAGGGGCCATAAAAAGGGCTCCCCTATCAATTCTCCTCCCTCTCGTTCTCTCTTCCTCTCTCAACCCAACCCTAATTCTCCTAAATTTCCCTCATACGAGGAGAATTCCCTCTGTCAAGCCAAGACCCTGACACCTTCATTCCTCTAAGTGGGGTCGGCTACATGATATCGATATCTCCATTTGGCTTAGCTTAAATTATACGAGCTTATAAGATCTAAGGGCTTATTTGTTAATAAGCTGTTAAAGCAATTTGGATAAAGAGCTTATTTTAATGAGTAATTTGGGCATTTACTTAGTCAACACCAATTTATTTTGAGGTAGGTTAGAAGCTACTAAAAAATAAGCTACAACATACCAGCTTAACAAATACATATAAACTAGCTTACTTAGACATTTACTTGGATCCCTATTTGCATATATATATATATATAAACTAGCTTCTAGATATAATTATCATAGAAATGCTAATGATATTCTTTTGGCTTAATACATCTTAAAGTCCCCCAACTATTACAAAATATGACATTGAGTCCCTCACCTAAAAAACCTCAAGATTCGGTCTTTAAACAATTAAAAATATATCTTTTTAGTCCTTGCCGTCAATGTGAGTTAACGGCTCCGTTATGTTTGTCCCAAACCTATATATACACACACACACATATATATATATACACCTGGCTCTATATACATATACACAAACACACACAGGGCTGCAACCATGCCAGTCACTGCAAGCCGCCATGGCCGCGACTATCACCCATCCCCCCAACCATGCTCACAGCCATCACCCACCCCCTAATATACACAAACACACGCACACATATGGCTGCTATGAACGCAGCCATCACCCACCCGCCATGGCAGCGACGATGAACGCGGCCATTGTTGCGAGAGAGAGCTGGCCAGGGATGGGTGATGGGCTGTACAATATATATATATATATATATAGAGAGAGAGAGAGA
The DNA here is from genome assembly GCA_036245055.1 of Diospyros kaki. Taxonomy (NCBI): domain Eukaryota; kingdom Viridiplantae; phylum Streptophyta; class Magnoliopsida; order Ericales; family Ebenaceae; genus Diospyros; species Diospyros kaki. The sequence goes on from BSEG01000003.1 coordinate 35,088,968, forward strand.
GAGAGAGAGAAAGAGCTGGCCACGGCCATGGGAGGAGGGTGGGTCTGTGCATTATATATATATATATAGAGAGAGAGAGAGGGGGGGGATCTGTGCAGTATATATATATATAAAGAGAGAGAGAGAGAGGGCCACGACCATGGCTGGGTGGGGTGATCGTCGCGGCCATGGGAGGGGGTGGATCTGAGCAGGCCGCATAAACCAGGCCGAAATGCACATGAAATGCCAAGTAAATGCCATCTAAATTCATGTCAAATTAGAACAACAACATAATACAATTAAATGCAAGAATATAGTAACAGTAATTAAAATAATATAAAATCATTTTGAATCACACAAAATATTAACAATATTATATACATGAATTTGTTATGTCACGCACCTTAAATGGTGCGTGATGTCACGCACAAACGGATGTAAATGGTAAGGACTAAAAAATTATCTTTTTAATTGTTTAAAGACCAAATCTTGAGATTTTTTAGGTGAGGGGCTCAATGTCATATTTTGTAATAGTTGAGGGACTTTAAAATGTATTAAGCCTATTCTTTTTTCTAATCATTTTTGCCTAAAAACCCCTTATACTAGCCTAAATTCATGATTTTCCTTCATGATAGCCATGAAGATCATAAGGAGCCTTTTCTCTCAGCCTAATAAGCATGGCTGTATTACACCAAAAAAAAAAAAAAGTGACGTCGAAATTCTTTAGAAAAAAATCCTGACAAAAACAGCAAAAATTTCATATATGCATGTGCATTGTATTTGCAATGTAATCAGCGATGAAATGTAAAAAAATACACATACTATTATATAAAAAAATGCGAGAATTCATTGCAAAGACATGCAAAGTAATACTAGTATTTATCTTCGAGAGTTCTATTCTTGAAGAAAGAGAAAGTTCTAGATTTCTGAAAGTTTAAAAGGAGAAAAAAAAGTCATAAGTATAATCAATATAATCTTTAAAATATCATGAGTTATGTTTCGCTATTAGCTTTACACCCCCAACTGTATCTCAAATTTTCACTGTTAAAGCAATTCAACTGAATATACTCAACTACAGATAAAGGCTGTTTCATTGTTCACACAATCCTTAACATCACTCAAATAATAATTTAATAACAGCAAGCTGTAAATTCAATTTATGCAATGAATAGACCTTTCATAGGTAACTGCATCTTTTGCACACAAGCACACAAATATAATTTAAGAATAATGAAGGGAAAAAAAAAAAAGCTCTAGCAGCATGCTCCTGATCTCTTTTGCGAAAAAAATCCTCAGGTCAATGTGACTCTTGATTTCACATGTTCCACCAGTATAATTTTGCTATTCTACTGAGCTCCATGAGTTACAAGTATTTCGGTAATCTCAAATTTCAACAGAAAAAAAAATTATCAAATTAAGGCCATTAGCCTCATTCTCAACCAAGCTGTGCTGTTAAGTTGAACATGATTTCTTGCAAGTTGAAAGAAGCATATTAAAGTTCCTTGATTGCTAATGTTCAATCGAAGAACTTGATTGAGGTCTAGCCTCTTCATTTAGATTTTATAGGAGGAATGTACAATACTTTACTTCTAAAAATAAGGATTAATTGACAACTCGTTGACAGCTAATTACATTTATTCCAACACTCCTCCTCAAGCTGGAGCATATAGTTCATATGCACTAAACTTGTTACAAATAAAACCAATACGAGAACCCCGAAGAGACTTAGTGAAGATGTCTGCTAGCTGATCGACTGAATTGACAAAGCTAGTAGCAATAGATTCGGATAAAACATTTTCTCTGATGAAATGACAATCAATTTCTATGTGTTTGATCCTCTCATGAAAAACAAGGTTAAGAGACAATATGCAAGGCGGCTTGATTATTATAGATTAATTTCATTTGCATCACCTTGCCATATTTTAATTCTTGAAGCAATTGTTTCAACCATATAAGTTCACAAGTTGCCAAGACCATAGCATGGTATTCTGCTTCTACAGTAGACCTAGCAACCACATCCTGCTTCCTACTCTTCCAAGATACCAAGTCGCCACCAATCAGAACACAGTACCTGGAAGTAGAGTGTCCATTTGAAGGAGATCTTACCCAATCGACATCAGAATATCCAATCACCTGAGTATGACCCTTATCTTCATATAACAATCCCTAACCTGGTGAGCCTTTGATATATCTAAGAATGAGAATGGCAGCATTCCAATGACTATCACATAGAGACTGCAGAAATTAACTAACTACACTCACAGCAAAAGAGATGTTTGGCCGAGTGATAGTGAGATAGTTTAGCTTTCCAACAAGTTGGCAATATCTACCAAGGTTAGATAATAGCTCCCCCTGTCCTGGTAAGAGCTTGATATTTTGGTCCATGGGAGTATCAACCGGTCTACAATCAAGCAAACCAACCTCCTCAAGAATGTCTAAGGCATATTTTCTTTGTGAAATAACTATGCCACTTTTGGACTGGGTTACTTCAATGCTAAGAAAATATTTCAACTTACCAAAATTTTTAGTCTGAAAACGGTTGAAGAGATGTGTCTTCAATTGAAGAATACCATCCTCATCACTTTTAGTAATGACAATATCGTCCACATAAACCACTAGATAAATGCATTGACCGTTTGATGAGTGGCGATAAAAAACAGAGTGGTCAGCCTCATTGCGATTCATACCAAATTCTTGAAGAACTGTACTAAACCGTCCAAACCAAGCTCGCGAAGATTGTTTCAACCCATAAAAAGAGTGGTGAAATTTGCAGACTAATCCAGACTCCCCCTAAGCAACAAAGCCAGGTGGTTGCTCCATATAGACTTCCTCCTAAAGATCCCCATGAAAAAAAACATTCTTAATATCCAACTGATAGAGAGGCCAATGATTCATTGCAACAATGGATAAAAACAAGTGCACGGAGGCAATCTTTGCCACAGGAGAAAAAGTGTTACCATAATCCAATCCAAAAATCTAAGTGTAGCTTTTGGCAACCAGACGTGCCTTAAGGCGATTGACCTTCCCATCTAAACCAACCTTCATGGTATAGACCCAACGACAACCAACACTAGATTTACCAGGAGGAAGAGAAACTAATTCTCAAGTGCCGCTAGAATGTAGAGCATCCATCTCATCAACCATGGCTTGGCGCCACCTTGAATCTAAAAATGCCTCACTGGTAGTTTTAGGGACATTAATAGAAGATAAAATGGACATAAAAGCATAATAGGGTTAAGCCAAGACATGATAGCTAAGGAAGGTGTAGATGGGATGAGGGTTACAAGTAGAGCGTATACCTTTTCGGGTGGTAATGGGCTCAAGAGAAAGTTCAACAACTAGCTCTGAAGGAACGGGCTGGTCCGAGGTAGGTAAGGATGTCGAAGCACGAGGTGAGTTAGCAGGTTCTTTATTAGCAGCTGCAGGAGGATGTGAACGACGATGATAAACCTAAAGGGGACGTTCATGGACAATAGGAGCAATGTCAAAGGAGGGAGAACAAAGGTAAGGAGTAGGAAGAACCTCAGAAACTAGACGACTCTCGACGGGGGGAGAGAGAAAGGAGATGCCTCAAAGAAGGTAACATTAGCAGAGATTAAATAACGTTGTTGATTAGGAGAGTACACTGATAGCCTTTCTGAAGTCGTGAGTAACCAAGGAAGACGCACTTGATAACTTTGGCTGAAAGTTTGGGACGGCCAGAGGCCATGTCGTGGACAAAACAAGTGCACCCAAAAACATGAAGTGGAAGGAGATAAAGACTCTGAGCAGGGAAAATGATGGAGTGAGGGACCTCATGTTGTAAGATAGAGGAAGGCATCCAGTTAATGAGATAACATGCAATGAGAACAACATCAGCCTAAAAAAGGAAAGGAGCATGACTATATAGTAAAAGAGTGCGAGTAGTTTCAATCAAATGGCAATTTTTGCACTCAGCAACTCCATTCTGTTGGAGTGTATAAGCACATGAAGATTGGTGTAAAATACCCTTAGAAGCCATGAAAGTAATGAAATGAGCTGAGAAATATTCTCTAACATTGTCGCTGCAGAAGACACGGATAGAAACATTAAATTGAGTGTGAATTTCAACATAGAAGTCCTTAAAGATAGTAAATAACTATGAACGATTTTTCAATAAGAACACCCAAATACAGCGAGAGTAATTGTCGATGAAAGTGACGAAGTACCGAAAACTTGAAATAGAGGGAACATGATAAGGATCCCAAACATCACTATGGACAAGTTCAAAAGGGGACGTAGATTGATTATTGACACGCTTTGGAAACAAAGTACGAGACTATTTCCTAAGTTGACACGACTCACAATTTAAAGTGGAAACATTAGAAAAATGCAGGACCATCTTTTGTAACTTGGATAGACTCGAATGTCCCAAACGATTACGAAGAAGAGTTGGAGATTTAGTAGAAATGCAGGCTACTGGGGAAGATGGTTTGCCAAGATAATAAAGTCCCTACGACTCACGCTCGATGCCAATCATCTGTCTCGTACCCCGGTCCCGCACAACAACATAATCAACAAAGGTGGTTATGGAACAGTGAAGAGCATGTGCCAGTTTACTAACAAAAGCAAGATTAAAGGGGTTGTGAGGAACATATAAAACAAAATGTAAGGATAACGAAGTGCCTGCAGCGTATGTTTTGCAACCATTGGCAAGAGTAACAAATGGTAAACAAGAAGTAGAGAGACAGGAAAAAAAACTTTGGTTACCAAAGAGATGATCAATTACACCAGAATCGAGAACCCATGGTCCAAGAGTAGCAAACCGAGTAACACAAGCAATAGAATTATTAGTATGCACCACAAAAGTAGTGGATGACGACGCAGTCTGTTTAGAAGCTTGATACCGAAGGTAGTCTTCATAATCACTTCTAGTCAAAACAAGGGACAAAAAGGAATGATTCTCAAATGTTTATGTTGAGGAATTAGTTGCGATAAACTGAGCGACATTAGCAGCATGTGGAGGTCAACCATGTAATTTGTGGCACCGTTCTTGAAAATGGCCCCACCTATGGCAATAGTTGCATTTAGGATGATTACCTCGTTGTGAGTTACCACCTCAATTATTCCCTTGTTCTCCTCTGCCAAAGGTTTGTGATGCCAAGACAGAGAAATCAACTTGAGAACCATCGATGAATGAACATGAGGAAGAGACCCGAAAAAGTCTAGCAAAGGCATCTTCTAGCGTCGGAACAATGGGACTAGATAATATTTGATCCCGGACAAGAGCAAGGTCAGATCGAATGGCAGTTAATCTCAAAACCGTAAAGATTTTATCTCGCTACTGCAACTGTTCTTCTACAATATTACCAACTAGCAACAGAGAGTTGAACTCTTCCTTCAGGGATTCTAGGCGGCCAAGAAATTTAGACATATCCATATCTTGTTGCTTCAAGTGAACAATAGTGGAAACAACAGAGTAGAGACGTTGGATATCATTTGTATAAAGAGATTTGACCTTTGTCCATACCAGAACACAAGTCTTGTATGCTTTGTAAATAACATATAGTTTCGCATCAATTGTTTGCCATAACATGTTGCAAAGAAAGGCGTCAGTTTACTTCCAGGTTACTCTCTCAGCAGTAGGAATTGCATCGACTTTCGTACTTAGGTGATCTTCCATTCCTTGACATGAACCATAACTCAACAAAGGTAGCCGAACACGTGTAATTGGTACTTCCAACTAGTTTTTCAGAGGCAATGATAGGTGAAGGAGAAAAAGGCGAAGAGAAACCTACAGATTTGGATCTAAAGGCAACTGAAGATGCTAGACTCTCCATAATTTGGATGGAAGGCAGTTTTGAAGTGTCTTCAATGGCAGATCTGTCGGAAGGACTCTCCATATTTTGGATGGAAGTCACTTTTGAAGTGTCTTCAATGGCAAATCTGTTGGACGTGGAGTAGATCTAGTTCAGGTAGGTTTGGACAAATTCGATGGATCGGATCTAATTTAATGGGTCAGATCAGGGCTAAACAGGTTTGAAATGGATCGTGCTTTGGCAGGTTGGGCCAGATCAGATCTAGTTTGAGATATGGGTTCTAAGTTTAGAAACCAATTGAAAAGTTGAAAAATCACAAGTGTATGGTAGACCTGAATACGGAGAACAACAAGGAAGTGGCCAAATGTGGGCAGTGCAAGGCAACCATGAACAGCAGTGGCGATGTTGGGCGGTGACAACAACGGCAACGGGCACAGATCTGGGCAGCGGCAACAGAGGCTGCAATCTGGAGGAGGTTGCAGAGGAAGGCGATGGCGAGGCTAATTTTGAATAGAGCAAAGGAGGCCAATTGCACTCAATGAAGGAGGTTGATGCGATAGTCGACAGTGAAGGCGCGACAATCGACGGTGATGGTAGCAACAACAACAGTTGAATCTGGGTAGCGCTGTCGGATCTATGTGTCACGGCTTGGTCCGTGACAAGCTGAATTCCGGTTCGGGATAAGAAAAGTATTGAGGGAGAGATAGAAGAATTCCGTTGGAGAGAGAGAGAGAAGAGAAAGTGGGAGAACGAGAGATGAGAAGAAAGTTCTGATTAATTTTCCATAGATGCCTTCCTTACACGCATGGGTGATGATATATACTGGCTGGGTGTTTTGTACGCCCATTGCAGCATATCTTTTCTACTCAGGCGGTTACAACAACCCTTTTTGTCCTATTCTCCACACTAGCACATGGCCTAAACTAACTCTTAACAGAATTGGCAGGAATAACAGCAAGTAATAAAAAGAAAGAAAACAGAAATGCCTAGCTGGCTCATCTCGTGACAATTCTCCCCCCTTAACCGATTTCTTGTCCTCAAGAAATTTAAAGCAAGCTGGCTGCTCTAGGGAATTTCTTGAGTAGATCCGGTAGATATTCCCAGGAGTTACCTTCTGCTGGCCTCTCCTTCCATTTGATTAACACTTGAATGAGTGGTACCCCTTGGTGGTGAATAACTCTCTTGTCCAATACAGCTTCCGGTTCCTCCAACATAATTTCTTCCCTTGGTAGTAGGGGAAGTGTAGAGCTCACTCGTTCTGTACCCGTCGCTTTCTTCAAGAGGGAGACATGAAAAACGGGATGGATGTGTGAATCTTCAGGCAATTGTAGCCGATAGGCCACCTTCCCCACTCTGGCCAGAATAGTGAAGGGCCCATAGTATCGAGGGCTGAGCTTGGTCACTTGCCCCCGTGTGATGGATTTCAAGTGAGCATGCTTTAGCTTCAAATAGACCTTCTCTCCAACAGAGAATTCTCTCTCACTCCTTCTACGATCAGCCACTTGCTTCATCCTATTTTGTGCTGCCGCCAGCTCTTGTTTTAGCTGCCTTAGTACTTCCCTTCTCCTTTGCAAATATTCCTCAACCGCGGCAGCAGTGGTGTGCTCGCCCATAGCTGGTAGTAGGGGTGGTTTGTATCCAAAAAGGGCTTCGAATGGCGATGTTTTGAGGGAAGAATGATGGTTAGAGTTATGCCACCATTGTGCTAAGGCTAGCCACCGATGCCACTCCTTAGGTTGTAGGATACACATGCACCTTAAGTATGCTTCCAAACTCTGGTTTACCCTCTCGGTTTGCCCATCGGATTGAGGGTGATAAGCTGTAGATAGACCCAATTTTATTCCCATAGCCTTCATTAACTCCTGCCATAGAAGGCTTGTAAAGATCTTGTCGCGGTCTGAAATTATGGTCTTGGGGACTCCATGTAGTGCCACCACCCGATCTAAGAAAATCCTGGCCACCTCCTTGGCCGTGTAAGGATGGGCTAAGCCTATAAAATGGGAAAACTTGGTTAATCTATCCACGACGACCAGAATGCTGTCCCTGCCTTCCGACCTGGGCAGTCCCTCCACAAAATCCATTGAGATGCTTGACCAGGCTTGCTCCGGTATGGGAAGCGGTTGTAGCAGTCCCGGGTAGGCCACATTTTCAGACTTGCACCTCTTACAAGTGTCGCAGGCTATGACAAAATCCTTCACTTCAGTTTTTAGCTTAGGCCAGTAAAAGAGTTGCTTAACTCGTAGGTAGGTGTTCTGAATTCCAGAGTGTCCTCCTAAAGGGGATTCATGCAGTGCTTGTAGAATTTTTGTCTTGAGACCAGCACTATTGCCAATTACTATTCTGCCTTGATACCTTAGTAATCCATCCACTAAGGTGTATCCTTCTGGTTCCTGGGAACCGACTGCCACCCTCTCTAAAACTTCCGTTATCTTGGCATCCCCTTCATAGCTGCTTACCACCTCTTTGCACCAATCTGGAATGATGGTGGTCATGGCTGCATTGCTTCCTTCCTCATGGCACCTCGAAAGCGCGTCAGCAGCCTTGTTCTCTTTTCCCTTCTTGTATTGAATTGAATAGTCCAAACCCATTAATTTCGCCATCCCTTTCTTTTGTAGCTGGGTTTGGAGCTTCTGTTGTAATAGAAACTTCAAGCTTTCGTGATCAGTTTTGATCACAAATCTGCCACCCTCCAAGTAATGCCTCCACCGGTCTACTGCCATTAACACTGCCAAAAATTCTTTTTCATATATGCTGAGCCCTTGATGCTTAGGGCTTAAAACCTGACTCAAGAAAGCCAATGGTCTCCCCTCCTGCACCAGCACGGCCCCAATTCCACTTCCACTAGCATCCGTCTCTAGCATAAAAGATTTTGTAAAATCTGGCAGTCCCAAAACGGGAACCCTGCTCATAGCTTCCTTCAGCCTTTGAAAAGCTTCCTCAGCCTTGGTATCCCAACTGAAACCTCCCTTCTTTAATAATTCAGTTAAGGGCTTGCTGATTCTTCCATAATTTTGCACAAATCGACGGTAATAACCGGTTAACCCTAGAAATCCCCTTAGGGCCCTAACCGAGGCAGGCCTTGGCCAATTCATCATTGCTTCTATCTTCCTTGGATCGGTGCTAACCCCTCCTCTTGATATAATATGTCCCAAATACTCTATTTGTCCTTGACCGAATGCACATTTAGATTTCTTAATGAAAAGTTGGTTAAATCGGAGGATATCAAGGGTGACCCTAAGATGGTTTAAGTGTTGCTCAAAGGTGGGACTATAAACAAGTATATCATCAAAGAATACAAGTATAAATTTTCGTAAATGTGGCTCAAAAATTCTGTTCATGAGTGATTGGAAAGTAGCTGGGGCGTTGGTAAGCCCAAATGGCATTACCAAGAATTCAAAGTGCCTGTGATGAGTCCTAAAGGCTGTTTTATGGATATCTTCGGGATTCATTCTAATTTGGTGATATCCCGAACGCAAATCTAGTTTAGAAAAATATTGGGCAGAATGCAATTCATCCATTAGATCCTCTATCAAAGGTATAGGGAATTTATCTTTGATGGTCATGGCATTAAGTTGGCGGTAATCTACACAAAATCGCCATGTCCCATCTTTTTTTTTAACCAAAAGAACGGGTGAGGCAAACGGACTTTGGCTGGGTCGAATTATGGCTTGTTGAAGCATATCCCTAACCATCTTTTCTATCTCATTTTTCTGGATTGGAGGGTACCGGTATGATCGACTGTTGATAGGTTCGGAGTTGGGTTTGAGATGAATAGAATGGTCAAATGACCGAGTTGGGGGTAAGGTTTTGGGTTCAGAAAAGATATCCTCATAATCTAACAACAGTTCATTAAGAGTTTCTAGGCAATGTACCTGGTCAGGACCTCCGGGTGGTGTGCTGACAGTCATTCCGATCTCAGCCTGAACCTCTGCTCCTCCTTCTATAGCCATTATTGAAAAGAATTGAGCCAGCTGATTCCATCTCCCCTTGAACACCTTTTGTAGCCTCTTTCCTGAAATCATCTTACAGGTTCCAACTTCCTTGTCACCTGACAAAGTCATCCTTCTTCCCTCCTTTTCAAACGACACTTCCATTTTGTTGAAATCGAAGCTGATGGGGCTGACCCCCTTCATCCAATCCACTCCAAGAACTACATCACAACTCCCTAGCTGCAATAGTCTTAGGTCCGCCTCAAACTCTTCTCCTTGCATTTGCCTGCAAAAACCGTTACACGATGATCTGCTCAAAATCTTCTGACCGTTGGCTACTGTTACACTTAGAGGAAGTGTACCAGCTAGCTTGCAGTTCAACCTTCGAGCCGTTCCTTCATCAAGGAAGCTGTGGGTGCTTCCACTATCGATCAGGATCATGAGGCTATCTCCCTTGGCTTGTCCCTCCACTTTGATGATTTTGTTATTAGCCATTCCCTTCAGAGCGTGTATGGAGATTTCTCCATTATCTTCATCTTCACAATCTCTATCTTCTGCCTCCCCTTCTTCCTGTGTATCATTACCTTCTAATAGTAGTATTTGGCGCTTACATTGATGCCCAACGTGGTACTTATCCCCGCAACGGAAGCAGAGGCCAGCGATTCTCCTTTGTTCCCTCAATTGATCTCCGTATGGCAGTGAGCCCGTACCCATACCGCCTCTACTTCCACCGCTTACCCGGACTGGTTCTCTAGTATAACCCCTTCCTCCCGGGTTAGAGACTCCCAAGGTCACCCCTCTTGCTTGTTGTTTCTGTTTTTTAAGTAATGCCTCCACTGCTAGCTCCTGTAAACGAGCATTTTCTGCTGCTTACTCCACCGTCTGGGGCCTTAATACCTTGACCATCGGCCTCAACTCCTCGTTAAGTCCACTCAGGTAGCTGGACACAAAATATGTCTCGGATAGGTGGGGATTATGCTGAAGCATGAGTGACCTCAGCTCTTCAAAACGCACCTGATAAGTCTCCACGCTACCTGTTTGTTTGAGCTTGTTGAATTCCTCTATGACATCCACCATGCTTCTTTCTCCAAACCTTTCGCACACTTTTTCCGAAAATTCGTCCCAAGTGCAACCCCTTCTTCGCCTGATGCACCCTTGATACCAGGCGTCAACCACCTCATTAAAATAAGCGGATGCCAGCGACACCCTCTGCTCTTCTGGAATGTTGTACCAGTCGAACATCCTCTCACATTTTCGTAACCACCATCGGGGATTAACCCCATCGAATGTGGGAATGTCCATCCGAGGCATGGGAAAGCCTGATTGGTGGATAAAATTCTGTCCATTCCTCCTCTCATGATTCAATCCTTCAAACTCGTCCTCTGGTTCCGCTTCTAATTCCACTGCACCATGACCACCAACTCCCCGATTTCCTTGAAGGATTGGTTCCGTTCTCTCTCTAGGAGGGAATTCAGGAGACAAGCTCACCCGATTCTGGCGACCGAACATCAGCATAAACTGCTGCATTTGGGCAGCCAGGTCCTCTCGTACCCGCATTATGGAGCCTTCGAGCCTCCGCTCTAGTCCTTCTATGGAATTTTCCACCCTTCGGTCCATTGTCGCAACCGCTTCGTGGCTTCGATTAGCTCCCAACTCCAGCTGCTCTATCCGATGGTGGGTGTCGGATATAGTCGAGTTGAACTGTTGCACTTGCGCCTCCAATGCCTTCATCCGGGTTCCTTCTGCCATTGCTTTTCTAGCTCGGCCGAGGATGTTGCTCTGATACCAATTTGTCACGGCTTGGTCCGTGACAAGCTGAATTCCGGTTCGGGATAAGAAAAGTATTGAGGGAGAGATAGAAGAATTCTGTTGGAGAGAGAGAGAGAAGAGAAAGTGGGAGAACGAGAGATGAGAAGAAAGTTCTGATTAATTTTCCATAGATGCCTTCCTTACACGCATGGGTGATGATATATACTGGCTGGGTGTTTTGTACGCCCATTGCAGCATATCTTTTCTACTCAGGCGGTTACAACAACCCTTTTTGTCCTATTCTCCACACTAGCACATGGCCTAAACTAACTCTTAACAGAATTGGCAGGAATAACAGCAAGTAATAAAAAGAAAGAAAACAGAAATGCCTAGCTGGCTCATCTCGTGACACTATGCTAGTGTGTGCCGAATTTGGGTGAATGAGATGGCTATAGTGAAGGTTACTGCTAGATCTGAAAGTCCGCGGCCAGTGAGAGATGGTAATGGAGGTTGCAGAAGCAAGTGGCAGTAGTGTTAGCGGTGGCCAGATCTGGGGGATCCAGCAACGATAGCAGGAGCAGAAACAGCGACCAAGGAAGAGACCCAACAACAGCGACCGCGATTTGCTGGAGGCGGCGGCCAATCTACTAGAAGAGAAGGCCACAACTGTTGATGGGGCGGCGACTTTGGTTTTAGATCTGAAGGTCGCAGTTGCTGATGGAGAGTAGTGGTAGCGATTGTGGTTGCAGCTGGGGAGGAAGTGGCTACTGTTGGAGGTGGAGGAGATAACTAGGGTTTGTATAGCTCTGATACTATGTTCAATCAGAGAATCTGATTGAGGTCTAGCCTCTTCATTTAGATTTTATAGGAGGAATGTACAATAATTTACTCCTAAAAATAAGGACTAATTGACAACTCATTGACAACTAATTACATTTATTCCAACAGCTAATGCTAGAGAGCACAAAGGAGATCTAATAATCTCATTAAGTACTCAAGTCTGAACATGTTGCCACAAATAGGATGTTTATATGGACGGGGTGGGGAGGGGAAACATTTTCCCTTGTTTGAGAGAGTGTTTCATAATACCCTCCCCTTCCATACTCGTTTTTCCTTACTCATCAATTTGAGGTGTAGGGAGGGGGGGAAGATAAAATATTAATAAAATTTTGTATTGAATTACCTTTTTTATTTTTGTAAAACTCTAATATCATCCTTAACCCAAATCAAATCCTATAATTACTCTTTTATAATTTAAAATAACCTAAAGGATTGCATTCCTCCAAAAAATTTCAACAGTAACAGGATCTATTCTTATAAGGAAAATGCTTAAATTGCTATTACCATAATAACCTATTTTTATGATACATATTACAATATCTATATCTAATGGAACAGAGTGAAGACCATAATTGTCACTTTATTGTTATTACTATATGTTCTGTCAAACTCCATTCTCTATTCAAACAAAATAAAGCTACATTACTCACCCTAACATTTCATTTTTCCTGAACAAGGGAATAGTACCAACATTTCCATTACTTCCCTTACCTTTCCATTCCATTCCATTATGTACCATTCATACGCTATCCCACCCTTCCCAAACAAAAAATTACACATTTTTGGAGACTTATGAATGCTATAGATAAACCCTAGTTATGTAACATGAAAATAAAATCCTGTAGATGGGAAAGATTGTTTAGTCTGTAATTGAGTAGATTCACCGCAGGGAATGCCTTTCACATTGAGATTTGGTAAGGTTGTATGGCCAATAGCTATTAGCAGAGACACTTAGCATGATCTGTTGGATTTGAGTGCATGTTGGACTGTGACATTGTTGAATACTATCCAGCATCATGAATACAAGTTAGATATTTGGAATTTGCAAACAACTTTGCTATGTTTTTAACACCCTCCGCCCCCACCAAAAAAAAAAACTTCCAAGAGAATTAAGTAAATTCTCCTGCAAGATATCAAGAACAAAGGTTTAGTAGATCCTAGTTTTAAGAGCCTGCCCCAATAATAGTATTCAATAAATTAACAGTTCTTAACGCATCCATCAACAATCATTGTCATTCATGTTATTGTTCTCCCATACGGATTATAAATTATAGATGAGCAGAAGTCAATTTAACATCCCTATAAGAGACAACACCTGCCTGGTTCCGCCTTTAAGCCCCTCACCAATTTCAAAATATTGCTATTACTCTCTTAGAGGCGTATTGGGGAAATCACCAATAAGTGCCAAATCTTGAACAAATAGCTCAGCTAAGCTAAATCTTCAAAACACTACCTGATTGAAGCATCTTTTTGCGAGCCTCAAAATGTAAACATAAAAAACATAGTCATTTTGATTTTGAAAAGAAACAAGAATTTTTAACAAAGACAGCTGTGAGCAGTTTACCAAACAGATTGTCTACCGCAAACAGGTCTAGGAAACGCATCCACAAGTAGCCTACAAGTCTCATACATGTAGATATATAAAATGCGCGTAAATAAATACTTGATGATTGATTTCACCTTCTTGACAGATGCGGACCAGGAGAGAGTGAGACCAAGGAAAACAATGAAGAAGAAAGGGCCCCACAGATCCCAATCCCTCAACGCCTTCCCGGGATCATCCCGATACGGGTTCGGAAACACCACCAGCTTCAAATTGCTGACTATCCTCGAAAGATCCCGCTTCACCGTGTCCCACACCGGCTCCGTGAGCGTGTTCGGCAGCGACCCGAACCCGGCGGTCCCAATGCTCTTCGATGGGCCGCCTCCGTTGGATCCAGGCGGAAGCGGCGGCGCAGGGACCGAGGGGACCGGCGTCGGCTTCTGGTAGGACCCCGTCGCGGGCGGCGCGGCGGGCGGTGGGAGATTGGAGGGAATGAAGGGCGAAGAGGAGACCGGAATGGAAGCCCGCGGAGGGCTGGGCGGACGGGCGGGGAGGACTGAGGGCACGCTGGCGTTGATGAGGTTCTCGATCTCGTCGATGTCGGACTGGGAGGTGGAGTGGAGGGGTATCGTGTCGCTGTGCGACATTTTCCGGGAAAATTCAGGGATCTGAGAAAATCAATTGAGCGTTGGGGGGTTTGGAAGGAAGGAGACAGAATTTATTGGGGATTTTAAGAATTTGGGGATGATCTGATCGGAGAAGAAGAAAGAGAATTAGATCTAGTTCTAGTTCTCGTTCTCGCCCAACGCCCAAGGCAACCTGCAATTGCAAAGCGTTGCCACCAAGTAAACGGTCCCCAACCCAGCCCCCCTTTTTCCAATTGGACTCACAAAACCTTAAATTACAATTTTAGCCCCCAAACTTAAAACAAAAAAACAAAAAAAAAAAATCTAAGGGTTTGTTTGATTGTAAGAGTAAAATTTGGGTGAAAAGTAAATGAATTTTAAAAAATTAAATTATAGGAAAAATGAATTCCTAAAAATTGAAAATTATTTTTCAGGAATTCATTTTCCTGAAAAATAATTTTTTTCATAAAGTTTTTGATTGGTATAATTTTTAGTTGGTATAATTGAAAAGCAAACATGAATCAATCAGAACACTAAAAATTATGTTATTTAATTGGTATAATTTTTTATCTAAAAAATGATGTTATTTTCTATCTTTCAGTATTTGATTGGTAATATTTTCTATAAAATTTGATTATTTTCTTGCCATTTTATGTTTAATGGGTATTATTTTCCATATGAAATTTAATAGTGAAGATATATTGAAAAACACTGAATCCCATATAAAAAAAATCAAAATAATAACGTATTTTATGTTAACTAAATCATTTTCTCAAAAAAATGAAGCTACGAAATTATTATTTTTTTTATTTTCTAAATTTATTAATTTATAAATGATTTATAATTTTTTATTTTTTATTTCTATACATTTGTATTTATCACAAAAAAATAAAAATAGCATTAACTAGTTTCTGTTTATTAATTTGTGATGGGGATAACAATAAAATAAAAACAAACCCAAACCCACTTTCTCACCTTTTTTGTCTCTTTCTCGCCACTACCGTTGCTTGGCATTTCTGAAGGTGCAAAAGATCAGCCATGTCCGACTCTACAACGCCGACAGAGAGATTCTCAAGGCCTTGGCCAAGACCATCATCTCCATCGTTGTCAGCGTGTTTAACAACTGGATCCTCGTCATCGGCTCCTCCAACACCATCGTTGCCACCTGGGTTGAGCGCATCGTTGCTGTCTACTACCCCGACACGCTCATATTCATTGTTGCCTTCAGTGATGAGGTCCTCACCACCACCGACGCTACTGTATTGCTGTCATTGTGAGTCTTTCTCTCTCTCTCTCGCTCTTTCACTCTCTCGCTCCGTCACTATGAAGATGCCAAGCATAGTGGGTTTGGCTGCTTCAATTGTCTAAAAAATTGGAGCTCCTCTCTCCTAGGGAATTTTGTTTCCTTTATTTGAAGGAAAAACCCATCACGTGAGCATAAGTGGGAAAATGAATTATCTAAAAAAACCTAGCACTATCAAACACTGCATAAGTGAAAAATTGGGTGAAAAAAATATGTTTTTCTTGAAAAAAAATGATTATCAAACGGGCCTAATTGATAAATCACATGACAAATTTGGGTTCGATTTGCCCATCACAAGTACTGTTGCCATTGTACCAACTATATATGTTGGTTTAATTAATATATGAATTAAAAAATATACATAAAAATATTTTATATAATTTTTTTATTATATTTATTAAATTTATCTAATAATTATTGAATAAGAAGTTACGTGATTTTTAATCTGTGATTATTTAGATAAATTTATTTTTCTCTGATAAATTTAGCTTTGATCTTACAGATAAGGAAAAATAACCCATATATCTTTTAATGCCTTTAAAAAATTTAACAACACAGTTGTTGACATTCAGAAATGGTCAATCGAGATTCATCGGTCCGTACTGATTTAATAATTACGAATACGAGGGGGAGAGAACGATAAAACCATCAACAAACAATGTACAAGAGTTTTTTATGTGGTTCGGCCGAAAATGATATCTAGTCCACGACTGTTCTCTTATTCTTCTTGTAGAGTCACAATATGTATATCTTTCTTTTGTTCTCCCTTCCATGATATTCTTGACCCTTATTTATCATCAGGGTCTTTACAATTGTATAAGATATAAAAATATAAAGATGATATAATGGGAGACAAATAGTCCTTATCATCTGCTTAAAATCGGGAGTAGGATCCTCATCACGAGAAGTATGGTTCGCCTTAAATAAAATAAGTAAGTCTCTGCTTCTAGCTGTTCAGCAGCTTTGTTGTCTACGCGAACTGAAGGGTTTAGGCTAGTGAGTTTAACGGTTGAGCTAACGAACTAGGGGCTTTATTGAGAGGGCCAGTAACCTAAAAGTTTTATTGGGAGCTCGCTATGGGCCTTATGTGCCTTAAGTGATTGGGTCGGTTTGCTAAACTAGGCTAGTGAGTTTAACGGTTGAGCTAACGAACTAGGGGCTTTATTGAGAGGGCCAGTAACCTAAAAGTTTTATTGGGAGCTCGCTATGGGCCTTATGTGCCTTAAGTGATTGGGTCGGTTTGCTAAACTAGGCTTAGTCCATAAGAAGTGGTGCGGAAAACACATAACACATCATGAGGGACAATATGGCCTTATTATCCCCATAAAATAGGGAGCGAAAGTTCTACACCATGTGGGGTTCGGCTTTCTTCAGATAAGTTCAGATAGACATTAGATCCGGTTATTCTACTTTATGGTCTTATTCGCGAGTTGATTAGGTTGACCAGAGAGCTAAAGCCATCGCCAGGAGCTCGCTTGCTATCGTAATTAGAGCTTGCACTTCAGCAATTATGTGGCCTTGCAGAATCATCTTCGATTTTGGACCCATTGGACTCTAAGAGATCGGGCCTTATCATTGGGCCATTCCTAGCTCAAAGCAGTTATGTTCATGGGACAAGACAGTTCAAGAAATATCTGCAACAACAGTCTAATAAAAATTTTAAAATACTTCCCAATCATATTTTGACTAATCATATCTTGATTAGAAAAATATTTTAACTTTATTTTAATACAATTTTATCATGCTCATTTTAACAAATGATGTTTTAACAAAATAATAACGTGCAATGCTAATAATAATAAATTAAATTCTCCTGACATGCAAACACTTATACATATTTAGGGTTCCCCAGATATAGGGTTTTCATTTTTTAATCAATAAAAAAACTTATACATTATTATTTCTATATAAAAGACATATTTAGTTCACTAAACTTCATATTTTGTGAAGGTAAACATATTTGTACGTAATATTTTTTTTTATTTTTCTACAAATAAATTGTTTTAATAACTCAAACTCATTATTTTTTAAAAATCATTATATGCCATACCAATTTTAAAGAATTTCCCTTGAGCTTTTCCTTTTTTTGCTTAATGAAATCATAAAGAAACTAAGATGGAAGGACCCTTCCTTCCTATCCAATCACACCTTATTGAGATCTTATTAATAACATAATTGGTTAATTTGACCTTTTTGTGTCAATTAATGGTCATGAGTGTTCAAATTCCATTTAAATTGAAAAAGCAAACTGAATTACACAGAAAAAATCTAGTTTGGTCTTAAAACTAAATAAATTTAACTCTGCTTCCGATCTAAAGAATTTAAAAATTAATTTTTGATTTGATACCAATTCAAAATTGAAAACTAAATAAATACAATAATTCATACAACAAATAGGGTATATATTATTGTGTACATAAAGTAGGGCATGTATTTTCATAAAATGCTATATGAAGTATATGCACAAACATACATAAACTTGATACATATATTGTATAGGCATTGCGTATGCTGTATACATATTATTGTGTGTTAATTGGATTAGTTTGACATAATAATGTCTTCATTAGAGGTGTATAAACGAACAATTTGATTATCGAATTGACTAAAATTTACTAATCGATTAAATCGAATAAAAAAAAAAAACTGACCCGAACTAATTGATTAACCCGAAAATCAAACTAACTGACAATAAAAAAAAACTAAAGTTAAATTGTATAAATCAAATTAGACCAATTAAACAAAAAACAAACACAACAAAAAAAATCGAATAAAAGTGGAGTAACCAATAGAAAACACACAAAATTGAATAAAACGACGTTATTTTATAAACATCAAACAATATTATTTTGAAGTTCGATCGATTCAACTAGTTTTGTTAGTTCAATTCTTCTGATAAAAAAATCGAAAACGAAATGTTTAAGAAAAATTAATTGAACCAAAATAATGTAAGAAAAAAATCTAACCGAACTGATAAAATACGCATCTATTTTGCTCTCCAGTGGGAAAACCAAATTGGCTCCCTCAATAATATACTTTCAATTTTAATTTTGTTTTAAAAATTATGATTATTCAAACCATACTCTTTATTCTCCTATTTATTTCACTCATAATTTTATTTATTTATTAATAAATTTTAATTTTATTTATTTTACCTTATATATAATTTTCACAAATACACAAAATCAATAATCAAATATAAAAAATAATAATTAAATACATAAAATAATTAAATACACGTATAAACAAAATTAATAGTTAAATAAACAAAATAATCAAATACACACAAAATTAATAATCAAATTAACAATATCAATCATCTAATATAAAAATAAATTAAAAAATTTCCCAAAATCACACAAACCCACTATCTGCAACTGTTGATGGTAACTGTCTATCTGCTCGATGAAGAAAAAGACGTTGTCGCCGCCTCCACTATTGAATTTGCTCCTTGCCACTGTTGTCTGTCGCTGCCACTGAATCTGGGGTTTGCAACTGTTGATGGCAAACTGTCAACTTGCTCAATGAAAAAAAAGACCCCAAAATCACATACATCGTTGATGGCCGTTGAGGAGTGAATAAGAGATAGGTAGGAGATTTCAATCGTCAGCAGTGCACGAGACTTTTAAAGTTCCTTATATTTTTGGCAATGAAAATTGGCTTTGGCAAGGTTAGAGCTCAAAATCTTGATTTGGCTCCTCAATCTTTAGCTTGGCGAGGGAAATTGGCCATCGGTAGAGATAGTCTTAAATCATCTCCAACCACACTCTTTATCCCACTCCTCATTATATTATAAATAATTTACTCTCTATTTTGATTTTACCTAGAATATTGTGCGTACCCTAATCACACTCCCTATCTCATTTATTTATTTATAAATTTTAAATCTATTTATTTTACCTCACTTATAATTTTTATTACTATAAAATTTATTAGTTATTTGATAATTTAATAAATACTCTCATTGTAATACAATAAATATTATTTTAAATATAACGTTAAATAATTTAATTGAGTAATTTAGATATCTATTTTTAGGATCAATTTCAAAATATTATATTAAAATTACGTGATATGCATATATATAATTAATAATTAAATACATAAAATAATTAAATACACATACAAAATAAATAAACCAAACACATATTAATTTAAAATCCAGCGAGAAACAATTAAGAATTATTCAAAGTGTTCTTAATATTAGAAAATAAACTAATAAAATAAAAGTAATAAAAAATAATTTATATAACTCATTATATAAATAATACAATTACAAACCCACGCCTTCTTCTCCACAACCACAAACTCACGTCTTCTTCTCCGCGGGTCACTGCTCTATCTTCTCCATCTTTTGGTGGCCGTTGTTCCATCTTCTTCGCATGCCGCTGCGCTTTCTTTTCCACACGTCCCCGTCGGTTCCTTCCCCGTGCACCGTCGCTACTCCTTCTTCTTCGCGTGCCGCTGCCACTGCTCTTCGCCGTCACTACCGTTGTTGCTTGTTTTCTTCGCTGCTGTTGCTGGTTTTCAAATTTCAGAAGCCAAATAAAGCCGTTGAGAAATATAGAAGCAAAACATAACTTTTTAACTATAGGGAATGATTTCAAACTCCACAAAAATTTGAGGAGTGAGTTGACAAGTAAGGAGTAGCGTTGGAGCAAAAAATTTAAGAAATGCTCTTCAAATTTTGACTTAAGGAGGATGTTGGCTCTACGTTGGAGATGATTTTAGACCACTTAAATATTATCGAATTATTTTTCATTAGAAATTTCTTATAAAACTTCTTCTTTTATATATTTTTTTCTCACCAAACCTCTTGTCAGTCAACTTTTTTTTTTTTTTTTCTTATTTTGAAATCTAATTACAACGTAGGAAGGTTAATGTGTCTGTGTCTTAACGGGCGTTTGGTGGAAGCCTAATTCCTCAAAGCTCCGCCTTTCGTTTGGTGGGGGGTTTAACGATACCCACCCGTAGTTGAGGGAGTGCAATGCAAATTAACCGATTGGTTTACATTGGCTGTGGTTTGGACTCTGGAGTATAGTAAACCCTAATGCATTGGGTAAAGACGACATGGATTTTCTGATCAATTCAACTAAGGTTTCTTCTGCGATGCGATAAACCTTTTTTGTATTACTGGGAAGAAATTAGGGTTTCTGGGATTGGGAAGAAATGGCAGGGGAACGAGAGCACAGCAGAAGAAAAGAAGCTACCAGTAGCCGCAGTACTGGGAAGAACACTGCTGATAATGGAGGAGAAGAAGAAGAAGGAAAAGGAACGATCACAAGGATTTTCGTGGGAGGCTTGGGGGCGAGTGTGACGGCCGAAGATCTTCGCAAAACTTTTTCCTCTCTGGGCACTGTGGAGTCTTTGGAGATTGTTCGCACCAAAGACCGCAGCTTTGCTTACTTCGATTTCGTTCCCTCTTCCATCAAATCTCTTCCCAAGCTCTTCTCCACGGTACCTATATGTGTGTGTGTGTGGTTCAATTCTGTTGCACTATTCTAAAGGATGTAGTTAATGGTAATTAGTTATGTTTTCCTGTATTTGGGGCTAATTGATAGGGTTTTAGGTCATTAGAACAATGTATTTGTATCAGGATTCAGGAACTTGAAGTTTAAGTTGAATTGGTTATTTTTGGTAATGAGCTCCATATCCTGTTATAAGGCTGCTAGAAGGATAGGGATGAGTGGAGAGTTTGAATTCATGAAGTCTTGCTATTGTTGTTGTTGCTGGAGTTCCATGATAGAATCTGCCTGATTGTGATTTGCCAAACGGGAACAAGTACTTGAGACCCAAACAGGCTCTCTGAAATTGCGGGCGATGCTTGTCTCTCTTGCAATTCCAGGAAGGGGGAAAATGTTATTGACTGTCGATAATAAGGAACATAGGGGTCTCGAGAAGTTGCAAGTGCAAGAGCCAAGCATTTGCATTCTCAAGTCCAAAGTCTATTTGACTTGATTGAATTTTGCTCGTCATTTTTGATATTCCATGTTAGAGCCAACTATGCTTATCATTTGGTATTTATCTCTTACAGTATAATGGGTGCATGTGGAAAGGAGGTAGGCTGAGACTTGAGAAGGCTAGAGAACATTATCTTCTTCGGTTGAGACAGGAGTGGGCAGAAGATGCTAAACTTGCTAACAGTGGAACTGATGATTCTGTTGATGTATCTAAACCTGTGGGTTCTCCTAAAAAACTCAGCAATGGGTTGAACCTGAAAAAGACTGAGGTTCGGCTTTTCTTCCCTAAATTAAGAAAGGTAGGCAATTCTCTCCCCCCCTTGGAGTTTGCGTTCTTGTTGTGTCATCTGCATTTGATCTTTATCATTTGATTTGCTAGCATTGCAAGTCCAACTTGCGTGCAAATTATAGTTTAGAGCTGGATCAATTACTTTGGTAATTGATGCATGAAACTTGGTTGTATTGCTCTCATTTTCTCAGAACTAATGGGTTTCTTCTTTAGGTGAAATTGTTGCCTTTTAATGGAAGTGGTAAGCACAAATACAGTTTCCAACGAGTTGAAGTTCCTCCTCTCCCAATTCATTTCTGTGATTGTGAGGAGCATTCTGATCCTTCTCACAGTGCTAAAGAAAAAAAGATTTCTGAGCTTGAAACACAAGTCCATGGCATGGACGAGAAAGAGCTAAATATGATGGAGTCAGTGATGAAGAAGCTCTTTGACGGGGAAATTTTTTTGAAGCCAGACTGCAATGCGACTGGATTGATCGAGGAGGGAGATGAAGCTGCCAAATCAGTTGACCAGCTACAGGATACAAATGCAATAGATCATATGACCGATGAGGATAACCTCATAATGAACTTGGTTGCAGGGGGAAAGAATTCAGCAACTTTGTTGGAGAGGCAGGGACAGGAAACAAATTCACCAGATGAGGTATAATGTAGTGCTCAGTTGACACGGTGCAACTTTATGCTTGGATTTGTTACATGTAGTCACGTCATTTGTTGTTTAGATTTCTGACATTCTGTTTCACCTGTCTTTATTCCAGGGAGCCACAGTCAAACTACCGACGTCTAAAGGGCGGGCATCTGAGAATGTGCTCAGAAGTCAAAAAAGGAAAACTGTACCTTCTACCAAGAAAAGGAAATTCTCTCTAATTGAAGAGACTGATGGGATTGAAGTCCTCTCTACTAACATGAATAAGAAGAAGAAGAGTGTAAATAATAACCATTCAAATGAATCGATTCAACCCATTGAAGTAGGATCAGTCAGCCGGCAATCTAATACCAATATTTCGTGGCCAAAGAAGTCCATTGGCAGCGAGTTAGCTGGTGAGAGAGATGACACTTCGTTTGGCACTTCACATATAAAGCCCGGCATAGTTCCTACAAGAGACGAATCAAAGAGTGATAATACTAGCGTTCCCTACTTGTCTGACCATCCAAACCAGAACCTGGTAAAGAGTATAAACTTGGAATCTCAGCCCAGCCTGCCTAATGTGCAAAAGGAGCTTGCTGCAACTCAATCAAATGAACCAAGTGCAGCTTTGAATAAATCTGCCAGAGGTGCTTCATGGCTACAAAAGTCATCGTGGACCCAACTGGTTGGCGGGACAAACAGTTCGTTCAGCATTTCACAACTTTTGCAGGGTACAACTTCCAAAAGGCAAGAGCAGGAGGAACCCAAGAGCAAGGATGCTATGACTAAAACCGTGTTGGTGAAGTCAAGTAGCAATGGATCTTCTAGAGATGGTGCTAATGCTTCAGGTGTTGGCACCGGCGTTGCCCTTACATCTCCTCATGGTTCCAAAACGGTTGGTTTGGATCATGAGTCACGGCAAAAAGGTGTGCAAACTTCAGGGAAAACTGATGCTACTTCTGCCCAAAAATTCGAAGCACAAAGAGTGCAACCACCGAACAGAAACTTCGCCATTGGTGAAACTTGCTCTTTCATGAGGAGTGCCTCTTCCATGAAAGAATGGATGAGTGCTAAAGCAGCTTTAAGCGGGTCATTGAAGAAAAAGAATAAGGAGAAGTAGGAGCTGAGCTTGCCAGAAATTCTTCATGGTTTGAGGAGCTAATTTAGTTTGATTCCTTGCATCTGGCGTTAAAGATTATTGTATTGTGTCCACGGACGGTCGAGAAAGATGAGTTTGGCCCATGCACATTTTAAGTAATATTTCCATGCACCGATGGCCATGAGAAATTTAAATGGGTTTTTTTGTGACAATTATTTTGATATGGATTGTTTGTGTGGGAATTGTGATGCCTTCAAGACTGAGAAGGAGCCAACCATGGTGATTGATTAAGGATGTGTTCGGGAGGGGATGGTAAAGTGGGTATACGGGGTTCTCTCTTCAATAATAATGAAACGAAGTCCAAACAGCAGTAACTATAAAATCGGTACAAGGGTTCTATCTTCAAGCCAGTTTCCAAACTTGTTAATCGGACGGTTAATAAAAGATCAAGTCACTCCACCATAGGCCCAAGTGCCATCGCATTATACTGAGCACCCCAACAACGAGAAGCTCAGTATTCCTTAGAAACATGTGTATCTTTCCATAATCTGGCACTGCACATCACCATAGACATACAAGCCTTCCAAAACTTCAAAAGCAATCTTTGGTATTCATCACTATACCATCATCATCTTCAAAACTGGGTTCAATTTCCCAATCAATCTTTGAATTGAATTCAACAATACACCTGCTATCTATCATGGCCTCCCTAATGTAATTCCCACCTTGGGGTTTGAAAAATTGAAATACGATTAAAATCAATGCAGTATTGTACCAGAAAAGGGTCGATCTCAGTTTCAGGGCTTGAGAGCAAGGGCAAGACCGAACTTAGGGGCTGCCTTTGTGGCCTTCGAGTCATATTCTGCTGAAAAAGTTATCAGTGAATTAGGTCTCCATTCCCGCTGGCAAAGCATTGCAATCCTTCCATTGTCGGAGAACCTCGCCTTCAATCTTGTATAAGGGTTGATTGCATGAGAGCTTCCGATGGAAAAACTATTGTCAAATGTGGATAATCTGTGTGTCATTTCGGCAGCAACTACAGTTCCATTCAATGGGTTCACGGTGTGAATGTACGATGCCTTCAGCGTCTGCCCTTTGTCCAACCTACACAGCATCAAAAAGTTTCAGAACAGACATTTGTGTTGTACAAGATCCCTTCTAAAACTAAGAGAAGCAGAAGATGTTACATCCGTAATTAAGCATATATTTTTGCAGTTCTTGCATCTTCCTTAATTGAGCACAAAATATAAACACATGCGTCCATGCACACAAATGTGAAAGAGTGCTAATAAAAAACCAGTACATTTGTTCATAAATTTGAACAGGAAATGCTAATAACTTTTAGAATAAAAGGAAAAAAAAAAAAGGATAACTAAATGTGTTGGGAGTACACCTGATCGTAAAACAACCCATACAAAGTCATTTAATTTTATCTTAATCTTTATAAAAATATTGTGATAAACAAGACAAGATTATGATTTATCACCACGTGATTAAAACTTTATATCGAGAAGACTCTCCCCTCTTATCTCTCTCTCTCTCACATTTCTATGAAAATAAATAACTCTACACAAGGACACCCATTGGAAATGCAAAGTCTGTCCTCAAAGCAATTAAATACTGGCGATATTGATCGTTAGCAAAACTAAAACCAAATAACCTCAACATGCCAAATACGCAACTTATCCAGGCAACAAAAATCAACATCGTAATAGACCACCTGGCATGCATCTGCAGCTAAACATAACCATTCATAAAATTTAGCAAATAAAGTACAAAACTTACGAATATTTCCAAGTATTAAAAACTTCAACCTTTCCCAAAATATAGAGACAAACAAGCTGATCACATAAATCCAATGTCAGTGAAAGATACTCTCTAAAATACACATCATCTCCAACAAGCTCTATCAAAGGGTACTATCCCACATGCTAAAATTAATCTCAAAACTCAACTGAACAAACAGAGAAAGATCTCAGAACACGTAACAAGCTCTATTTTGGAAATTTTCCTACTTTGACACATCAAGGAACTGCATGTTTGACACTTGATAATCATTGACCGAAATTATAATGTAGCACTTCTGAATACGATCTGAGGTAAACTAGCAGTTATGTGCCATAAAAGTGGAGACATTTTTAGTAGATTATTATGGTTCCATATTAGCTGTATGAGTTTGGTTAATTTGGTATTAATTCAGCCATGCTGGTCCACATCCATATATGCACACAAATACAAGAATATAATAATCTAGAAATCGAAAAAAGAAGCTCCAATTACATACAGTAAAAGTGCCACAGAGAAATCTGTCTTCATAAAGCCAATCCCAGCATTGCATTTGGTGAATGAAGCAGAAGCAGTATCAAAACCAATTTCTCCACCGAGAGTAAGATCCTTGTTGCCAAATGCTGCGGCAACCTCCAAAAGAGGGGCTGGGTTCAAGCCAATACTGGAATTGATGGCTGCATGATTGTGAAAGTACTGAACATCTAGCTGTAGATTAAAAAATAAAGAAAATTTTGATTTAGCGAGCACAAATCAAATCCAATCCAAAATCAAATTATCCCTGGCTTTGAACACCCCAAATTGGATAATTACACCACAGGAAATTTGTTCCTTCAAGAGGAAAAAAAGAAAATTAAAAAAAAAAAGTTCACTACAAGAACGAAGTTGGCTCCAAGTCAAGCCTGAGTCAGAAAATTGGGAAGAACCATCTTGCTCCTGTCCTGGTCCTAATATATTGCATGAAACTCAACCCTCCAAGGTCAGCACAAGTAACCAAATTCTGGGAGTTAACACAAAATCAGTCTTGGTTAATTGGCAGGTCAATGTCCACAAATAGTTGCTAATAAGCTGACCTCAATGCACCAGAAAACAGAGACTTGGGACAATACCATCATTAATCAAAACCTAATGACTTTGTGGGTAAAATGGATGTGTAAAGATGTTCTTACAGCAATAATGCTCCAACTCCCAACCCAGGACAAAGCTGGATATGTGGAAACAGAAGAACCCTACTATTTCCTGTGTTTTTCACCTCATTGCATCTCTTGCCTAGATATTCTCATTTCATATTACCTCATTTGAAGTTTCAGCTACTGGCCAGACAACAAATTTCGGATTTTTCAACATTAAGAACCTTCATTGGATCTACAGAGTAAAGGATGAATAATGAATTTTGGCATTGGAAGCCATTAGTTCAACTATTCCAATGGTGACATTGCTTGTACGAACAAAGGTATGTACAATAACAAATTTGCCTAACGCTATTCTTGCAGAGAATACCATATAAAAACATTTTAATTGGTAAAGCGCTAACCTTTCCAGACTTGTGATCAGGTATATCAAAGCTAATTGCTGCTTTAGTAGAGGGCAATGCATTGTTCAGAGTGACCTTTGTGGAGATCTGCAAGCAACTAAAGAAATATACTAATACATGTTACAGCTCACAGGCATGTTGTAACAGCAAAGTGTTCTTCTCTTACATTAGAGTAGCTGTCAACTTTTACATCCACAATAGCATTTCCACTCTTGTACTGGGTGCTTATGTCGCCAATAGATATTTCATCCCGCTTCACACCATTAGCTGCTATTCCCTGTCATTGAGTATTGAAGTTGGGAAATAGAAAAGGTAGAAATTAATGTTTGAAAGAAAAGAGCGTGAATATCATAACAGTAAATTTATTACTTTTGTTTATTTGTTGATATTCTAATCAGTATCTAAGATGACAATGACCATCAACACCATGACCATCTTAAGAGAAACATCATGGCATATTTTTGCAAGGGTCTTGCATAACAAGCCCAAAGCTTCCACCCAAGTAACTACAGCAATAATAGAAGCCATCATACCAATACGTTTTTAAACATAATTTTTTTTTCCTTTTAATAAATGACATGGCATTCATACAGAGTCATTGAATATAAAAGAAACCTTATAAGTAAAAACATGATGCAGCTGGACTTACATGCCAAACCTATTTGATCATATTAACTCACCCAACGCCATCCCCAAACACCCCCCCCCCCAAAAAAAAAAAAAACAAAAAAACAAAAGGCAAAACAAATACATGATCTACAAAGAATTTATCTCCCTCTGTGGTGTGTTTTTATTTTGTTTTGCCTTAAGTTGATTTTTGAAAGTAGAGTTGGTATAGGAATAATTCATTCAATAGCAGAATTAATGGATTTGAGAATTATTAAAACACTTCAAAGTATTGACCGCAACTGCTAGACATGATTCAAGTTCAATTTTAAATCAGTTGTGAACATGGCAGAAATATAAGTAAACTTAAGTGAAAAAAATTCATACCATCCCATTAGCGCTAGGAACTGAAAAGGTGAACTTGTAATCAAAATTGTAATCTTTGGTCAATAGATCTGCACAACACCAAAAACTCTTAAATTCAGGTTGATCGATCTAGAAAAAAATTAATGTGATGCTCAAGAAACTACTAAAAATATTGGAACATAAAAAATTTCAGAGCAAAAGGGAGGAGGATAGGGGATTTTTGGTGAAAGAAAAATAAGCAAAGAAACTTGAAAACTAAGTAGTCCCTGAAATTTTAAATTCAATTACACCACAACTCAGAAAAACATGTTTCCTTTCTATACTCTCTTCATTATGATATTGGCTGCATTGTAAAATCCTGACATCACAATATAATAGCCACCAAGTAAGCTAAGTCCAAAATAACAGCGTCTTCTCCTTTCACTTCAATAAGGCATTTTCATTAATGTATCATACCAAATGATCAGTACAATATAAAGTATGAAAAACATTAGTGTAGTGCTGCTGCCTTATGCAGGAAAAGGAAACTTCTTATTTGGAAAGAAAAACAAACCTTCCAAGACCCCATCATACTAGAAACATATGAATAAGCAGGTTCTAACAGACTATGCTATAAATGAAATGCATAGAAGGTGGCACATGGCACATGCTAATCATGATCTTCTGTAAGGCAAATATTATTGTCAATATGTCATGTAAAAAGATTTCTGTTTGTAAAGTTTGTGTAACAATGGAGTTCCATTCCATTATCAGAAATAAGTCCAGGAATGTGGTGATAAAACAAAGACTTGCCATCTCATAGACAAACTGCTATTATACTAGAAGTGCATACAAATTTATTAACAGAGTTGAGGTTCTTAGAAATAACTTCCAAGCAGAGGGCCTGTTTTGCAATTTCAAAAAACTACTCAGATTCAGTAGCAGTCTGTTTGGAATGAATGAACTTGACATTTGGAAATCATTTATAAATTTGCGAATGAATTCCAATGTTTGGAATGATACAACTCAAAATATGAAATTTAATTGAATTCTACAAAAGTATGTTTGGAATGAATACAGAATTTAAGTTTCATTTGCTCTTATTGTGTAAAATACCATTGGCATAATAACCTTCTTAAAGTTTTTAAAAAAAAAGAGTCAAATATCCAGAATTATTTCACATCAAAATTGGTAGTCTTACACAGTAAAATATCTCATATGCTCTTATATTAATTCTAAAAATCACAATTATTAGAATCAATACAAGAACAAATTAGATATTTCACAGTCACGATTATTATTACCAATTTCCTTGGCTCGATAACCCAATACAAAAAATCATCTTCTAATGTGCACATATATATATATATATATATAAACAGTGTGTGAAAAATCCATTCCCCCAAACTATTGCTAAAAACCGAAACTATCACATCATACATCACATTGCATAGGAATACCCTTTGCGATTCTTGTTGCTGCGCTACAATAGAGGTTGCTGCAGTGCTGCAGATGGAGGCAGCTCTTTCAACAACACCAAAAAAAAAAAAAAAACCTAGTTTTGTATTTTAAGATGGTGTAACATTATTGGAAATATGAGAAAAAATGAAGGGCATTTTGGTCTTAAAATAAGTTGTGTTTTAAGTAAAGAATTCATTTGCAAATTCCACAAAATTTGATGGAATTTTCTTTGGCTTTGATCAATTCAATGGAATTCAATTCCACCCCCTTTTCTTTTTTTAATTCCAAGCATAAAAATTTGGAATTGGTAATGAATTCCACAAAATTTTGTCGAATTCATTCATTCCAAATGGGGTGTAAAACTTTTCCAAACCAGCTCACAGCTTGCCTTCTAGCCTATGCTCAACAGGAATTAATTTTACAGGCATTTAATTAGGTATCACTCCTCCAGGGACTAAAGCAATTTCCATACAAGGTTTCTGACGTGGATTGATATTTTGAGGAATCAGTTGCTAAGTAGGCTTCAAGTCACATATGAACCCAAACCAATTAGACCCAGAGTCCACCCATTGACTGCTGTAATTAACTTTCAGTTTTGGAGAACTAACTTCTAGACACTTTCTTGCTTTCACCTTCAAATTTTGCTCATGTACAGCACAAACAGTATTCTCTAGTTGTTACTTGTTACCTAATCAGTGAATAGAATCAAGCTTGTGGAAAATATTACTTATTGGGTGAATGATAACTAATGATAACAGGGGATGCGTTTACAGGGAACGACAATTTGGCTGTCACCTAATGTGTATATGAGTTTCACAATGCATTTTTCTTCCTAATTGCTTGGCATGTAGTAGTTTATCATAAATTTTTTAACAACCTTCGGGTGTTTACATTTGATGGGGGAGGAAACTGTTTGGACAACCGATCAAGAAAGAAAATCTGGAAATGCAATCCATTTGAAACAAGAAACCTGTTGGTTCTCTTATTCCAATCAATCATGGAATACAAAAACGCAACTTGCCTAAAACCAATGGAAGGGTTAGTGAAAGAAATGAAAGGGAAGGAAAGGAGGGAGGTTTATTTTACTCTTGCTTGAATGTTATGAAGGGAACTCTCTTTCCATTGTTTGGCAGTTTTAAGTAAAAATCAAAGGGAATGGAAGGGTTATAATATTAAATTTTAAATATAGCCCTTATATTTTATATTCCAATGCATAGCACAAAGGACAAAAAAGTAAAAGAAAAGATGTTCAATAAAAAAAAAACCCCACATCCCCTCCCCATACCCTCCGATTGGGGAGGACGAGAATTTAGATGAAGTAGGGGGAAGGAGGGGGATTGGGTGCCTTCCAATCCGCTGCCCCTCTTCTTTTAAAATTTCTTCCAAAAAGTGGGATTCTTTCCCTTCCCTCTTCAAACCCTTCCTTCCCTTCAATCCAAACATAGCCTTAGACTGATAGAATACTAGTTCCTGCATGAGCACCAGATGACAATACTAGAAGAACAAAGTAACTTCCAGTACTCACACCAGAAAACCTAGCTTAACACAGGCGCTAAATTTCAGAAATCATACAAAACTTACTTCATGGAGTTAAAAACTAGAACAACGAAGGCAACGCAAATATAACGGGACTTCATCAGTTTGGACTCGGCTAGATTTCACGCAGGTTCTTTACTTTCATTTCTAACAAGCGAAACCAAAATCCAACAACCGGATGGTTAATTTGGGAGAAAATAGATAGTTAGAAGAGTACCTCTTGATAGCTTGCCAATATCGGAAAATGGCGCCGGATTGCCCATATTCGGGGGAACAGAGAAGCTGAAACAACATTCAGAAAATGAATGCAGAAAGAACCAGAATATTTATAAATATATCACATAGAAGTACACATATATACACGCATTGCATTATATACATACATTTATCCTACCGAGAGAGAGAGAGAGAGAGAGAGAGAGAGGAGGTATTATTAGTCGTCGAACAACTGAAATGTAAGTCTTGGAACCCTAGCTCTGCTCTTGTGTAGTATCTTTATGCGAAAAGGGCAATGACCGGTCCGGCCTGTAGTCACTCTGGAGTGGGATGAACCGGAACCGTTTCGACCGAATGATGGCTCCGACGGCTTATGAGTTACGACCCCTTTGAGAGTTAAATTTGAGTGAAGTTTCCATTATAATTGTTAATATATTTAAATTTAATTTAACATAAATAAATAACACTCTAAAACTCATTTCCACATACTAATAATAATAAAATTTAAATAAAATTTTATATTCTAGTTTTACATTTTTATAAATTATGTATTTTCTAATAACTAATTATATATTTTTAATTATTTAACACTATAACTTTACTTAACCTTATAGATTTTTTAAACACAATTCTATAATTCAATTCACCCCATTTGACTTTTGAATACTATAATTTGATTTTTAATTAAATATACCGAAATAACTTAAATTTATGATTTTTTAAAAAAAATTAAATTTTAAGCTACTTATGAAATTAGCACTAAAACAAAATTGATTCTATAACAATAATTATACTTACTAAAATATCTTGAATTCATACTTAAGACTTTCTTCCTATTGTTTATATTGAATAAAATTATATTATTCAATATAATATAAATTACACTAATCTTCACTAAATTATAATGCGAATCCTTATATTATAGAAATTACACTGATCCTCCATTGGTCAAATATTTGCTAAAAGATGATGTAATTCTGTAATTATATCAAACCTCAAAAAAGCTAAATGTAATTTATGAATTTATAATCTTGGAGCTTGTTTTCTCATTAACCTTATTTATAATATAAATTAAACCTTTACTCTGGGCTGTATGACTCTCTCTATAATTAATATATGCATTGAGTAACTTTTATCGATTATGTAAAATAACTATTTCACCCCTCTTATTTTTTAAATATAGTAGTATAATAAAGAAGAAAATGATGGTAAAATGATCATTTTAACAAATTAGCTAAGTATTGATTAGGAGGTAGTTGATTTATTTGAGTAGTGCTTATTAATTAAGATGTAGACTAAAAAAAAGTAAGATATAAAAAGTATTTTAAGCTTTTATTATTTTCAATGTGTTTATTAAATTTATCTGACAACTCTTAAAAAGGAAATCATGTAGGTTCTTATGTGATATTTTTTAAATATATTTGTCTTTTATTCTTTTAAGATAAATATATTTTGAACTTTACAGATAAAAAAAAATAATACTTATGTCTTTTAATACATTTTAAAAAATTTAATAAATAATTTGATGAAAATTTTAAAATGAATCTCAGAATTATTTTGATTATATTATAACGTTACCTTCAAATAACCTTACCCTATCATTTTGTTACCTTAATAGAAATCTCCTCCTTTGCTCTTCAGGTCCAGGGGTTGAATATTTTCAAACACTTAACGCAAACGAAACCGTATTATTCAGTGCAAACTGGAGAGGCACCTTCGAGTTTCTACATACGTCACAGCGATTCAAATTAAGAAGACAATGAATCAGAGCCAGGCATTACGCAGTTTATCGCACTCGCAAAACGCATCTAAATGGAAATTCTGGAAGCTTATGTAATGGAATCAGGAGGAGGAGGAGGAGCCTGACGGCGGCGCCCTAGGTTTCAAGAGCAAGAACCGGTTGGGTGAGTAGAGCCGGAAGAGACTGAAAGCCGAGATGAACGAGACGAAAGCCAGCAAGAAAGACGCGACGAAGCCACAGATCAATGCTCCGCCGACCTGGACGCAGAATCTGGTGAATCTGTTGCAGAGTTTCATCCACTGGAAACTTCTCGCGCCGGTCACCGCCAGAATTGAGCCCTCCGTCGCCGCTGAATTCGCCGCGAAGACCGTGTAAACCACTGCCTGTGCGGTAAAGGGGGGACCACCAAATTAAATAATAGGGGCCACGTCTTTATTTATTTATTTATTTTTTTAGATTACGCTTTATTATTGACGTCTTCAACCATTCCGCCCCTAGAGTTATACTGAGGAGGTAAATTGAGGGATGTGTCCAAGTGATCAGGGTGGTAGGCGCACCACTAATATCACTCCTAAGATCCTCTCCCAGAAGAAAGTATTTTGCTTCTCTCAGGAATCGAATCCACACTAGGAATCTCTAGACAAGTTTTTCAACCTACCCTTTTACCACTTGACTATGCCCCTGAGGGCGTCTTTATTAATACATGGACAAGACAACAAAGAGTCACAGGCCTGATTCTACTTAGATTAGAGAGATTAGATTTGATGCTGATTTATAATTAGATGAGGTCTAACTAATAATTATAAACCCAATTACACGTCAAGTTTAAAATTTTAATTGATAATTTATCCTAAGATAATACAAATTATGAAATTAGCAAGATCTAATATGATTAACCCAATTTTGATTGGATTTGAGCTTTAAATGATGAATGCTAAT
Source organism: Diospyros kaki (assembly GCA_036245055.1). Classification (NCBI taxonomy): domain Eukaryota; kingdom Viridiplantae; phylum Streptophyta; class Magnoliopsida; order Ericales; family Ebenaceae; genus Diospyros; species Diospyros kaki. The sequence continues at coordinate 35,122,852 of BSEG01000003.1, forward strand.
TCCATACTGCCTAATTGACAAACTTGAAACTTCTTCGCCTTGAGAAATGACATTTAAACTAACCTTGACTTGTCTTATTAATTAGAACCGAAGCCCCACTGCCCAACTGCAAACTTTAATGTTCATTAATCTCTCAACGCTACCTGTATTAGAGATAGCTAGCACTCTTCTTCTTCCTTTTTTTTTCTTAATGAATATTATATATTCCAAACAATATTGCTATTAATATAAAATATGACAATTATATTTTACAGTACAAGTGAACACATGTACAAATTTTGTACTACTAGGTCTCAATACAAGTGAATATATAGGAAGACACTTTGGATTCACTTAATTACCAAGAGTACTAAAATTGAAAATTTTATATCTTTTGATAGTAGTTGAGATAAACAGCCTCAGATAACTACTACCCAGCCGAACCATTAGAATTGTGACAAGTGCATCAAAATATCATTTAACAAGCAAGATGGTAATAATGGCCGAGCATTATGGTGTCTACAATTTAGGGTAATCTGGATCGGGAGACAGGAGACAGATGTATATATATATATGGTGTGATTGTAGGTAGATGTATCAAGTGAAATTAATAGAGATCCTAGTTTAGCGGAAAAAGAAGGTTACCTGATCTAATAGGAAAGAAAGCCAGGGGAGATGTTGATGTGAAAGCATTGGGTTGGTTTTGAAGCGATAGGAGAGAAAGCATCTGAGCAGCTGAAGCAGATTGTAGCCAGCGGCCACAGCATCAACGTAGACCAGCACACTCAACACACACAACACACACCAAATCAAACACCAAACTATATAATATGCGTATGATCAGTTCATCGGAGAAGTCGAAAAACAAACAAAAGCACCATCCATGCAGTCCCAGAGAGAGAGAGAGAGAGAGAGAGAGAGAGAGAGAGAGAGATTAACTTACGCTAAGGCATTCAAGTCTCTGAAAGTGACCTTGCGGACGAGTGGGTAGAAGATGACCTTGGATTGGGTGTCGAGAGCGAGAAGAGAAACCGTCAAGAGCAAGACCAGAGTTGCAGAGAGCCTGAGAAGAAGCTCCGTGGTTACTACTTCCATTTCAGCTGATAATATTCTTAATTTCTTCATACAATACCACCAGTACTCCGCACCACGTACGTGTGTGTGTGTGTGTCTATATACATGGAGAGAGAGAGAGAGAGGGGGTTAAAGCGGTGGAGTTAGAAGGATGCAAGTGGGATTAATTGGGCAGCCCCATTACAGTGACAGATAGCCCCCATGAACATATGTCCTTGCGTGCTATATGTATACCTCCTACATATAAGCTTTTCAATCATTACTGCATATATATATATATATGTATTTATGAATGTGACCTAGCTAGCATACATATATATAAGCTGGCTAGTTGGGTTGGGACAAAACAAAGCAATGCAAAAGTTTTTGTGATGTGAAGCGAGAGGAGGGAATAATTTGCAGGGCAGGCATAAGGTTAATAAGGTATTCCTCAATTTTTAAGGGCCGGGGCGTTGACCATATATGATAATTTTTGCGAATCAGGTGGCCAGCTGAATTGAAGTGCTTCCATACCCAATTAATCACACAGCAGGCTCATTAACTCAACCAATGCAATGATTATTGAGCCACATTTAAAGCTGGATGGATATTAATCTCTTCTTACACAAGTAAGGTGGCAAACATTGTGTTGAGTTGGAATTTGTAATTTTTTTTCACAAAGTTGCATTCTTTTTTCTTTTTTTTTTTAATTATGGGTTATTTTAATAAGTATTTTTATTTTTATTTTAGTAGTTTAAAGAATCATGTCATTTTATACGAGAAGTGTATATGAAATTGTAATTTCCACATGATTCATAGTTCTTCTATACAATAATAATATTTAAATATGAAAAGAGTAAATGTCTTTGGTTAGCAGCTTTGATTTGATAATAACAATAATAATTAATTAATAAGACTGTCGTTCACTCGTCCGTGCTGCCGCCGTAGTTTCATCACACTGATCTCTGTTCTTGAAGCTGCTCTGCAAGCTTCACGACTTGTTCCCGGCGGCGCATTCCGGGGGTAGGCCTTGGGGGAACCGCTTGGTGTCGCCGCAGTAGTCGTACACCATGTAGTTTTGCCGCACCCATTTCAGCCTGGCTTGGCTGCTGGCGTCCAGCTCCTCGGAGAGCCAGCTGGAAGAGCTGCCGGCGCGGGTGGAGTTGGAGCCGCAAGAAGATTTTCCGGCTGACCAAACACAGGCTTTGGGCTTGAAGTTCTTGAAAGCCGCGGTGAATGGCGCCTGCGTCCAGTCGGTCTTGACGAGGCCGCCTCTGGTGGCCCAGTCGTCAGCGTTCCAGAGGCTGGCGTACATCCTCATCGGCTGGCTCTTCGGGTACGGAACGCGGCGATCGCCGTGCCCGTACGACTCTAAGTTCTTGAATACTCTGATCGGCGTGGCGTCCACGTAGAAGCTGAAAGAGAATTAAGCACCGTCAATTACTTAATTAGTTCAAGTGTGCTAGGGCCTAGGGGAGCTAATATGCGGGGTGGAAAAGATGATTACATGATGATTTTAGGATTCCAGAGGATGGAATAGGTGTGGAAACGAGCAGTGGGGTCGAACCAGAGGTAGAACCGTTGCTCCCTTCCGCCTTTGCCTCCGGTGAACACGTTCGTGTGAACGATGTACGGATCTCCAGAGAGGTTTCCCAAGAACTCGAAGTCGATCTCGTCGTGCCTCGCCCCTTGAGAAGACAACTGGAACATAATTCATTCCACTATTTATGATCCACATTAATTATTCTTCATCAGTTCGTCAATACATAAAAGTAATTATAAAAACCTTAATTAGCTGGCTAGGGTACGTAGGAATTGATCAAATTAATTAGCTAGGGAGATGGAGAATTTGATGATTGACTCACGTAGTAGGCGGTGACGGTGCCGGCGGAGTTGCCGGCGACGAGCTTGATCTGCATGTCGATCTTGCCGAAGAGAAACTCGTTCTTGGACCGGAAGCCGGAGCCGGAGGCCTTGTCGAGCGAGAGAGTGAGAAGCTGGCCATTGTTGAGTATCTTGGCGCGGCCGTCTCCCCAGGTGACGTCGACATCTCTGTTGAAATTTCCGGCAGAGCAGCCGAGCAAGAGGGACATGGCCATGCCCAGAAGCAGTAGAACTGTTCCATAGGAAGGAGGAGGAGGAGGAGGAGGAGAAGAAGAAGAAGAAGAAGCCATTGGCTTTAAGAACAGTACTGGATGACCAACCTTGCTTCTCAACTGACTAGACAGATTCCACCACCACAGCGTACGCGTGTGTCTGTGTCTATATTTATAGGCATAGCAACGGGGGGAGGTGATCCAAATTCGTTCTAAATACAAAAAACAAACATGAAAAGGTGAATTCATTTTAACACGAACTCCCGGTAAAGTCAGTCAACTCATGTGAAAAGTCAAATATGATTTTTTTTTTTATAAATAATGTTATGACATAGAATTGAAGTTTTTGCTTATATCTCGTGTGTGTATATATATATATATTATATCTGTTTTTAAGTAAATTACATTACATGAAGGCAAGCTCCATGATTTTGTCTTTTATGTCCAGTGTAAAAGGGCTGTGTGAAAAGTGTTTTTGAGGTATGGTGGTGGGGTTGGTGAGGGAGGTGCCATTGATGTGCGCCCATGCCATATGGGTATTAGCTCAAGAGCACTGCTAACTTAATGGGTGTGGTAGGATGACGACGTGGCAGAGTCTGAATGGAGGACAAAGCCAACCGCTTGATCGTGGTCATGATTACACATCATCCATCCATCCATCTTGGAATAGACAAATCCCAAATTGGAGGAATCCACTTGGGTCATTCCTAGCTGGGAGAGTTTTTGAGTGTTTGGGTTGGCTTCTTTTTGCAGTGTCTATTGGCTTCCATTGGCCAATAACTTTAGAATTTTGGGACACCTAATGGTTCCTCTTTGGCCCATCATGGCACAGAAGCAGCAGTATCTACAGCAGTATCTAGTAACTTCTAGTTTGGAAAACATACCATACATAGGCCAACTCATCCTAGGATGGCTGGCTGGCTGGCTGGCTGGCTGGCTGGCTTTGTGCTTTCGGCAACTAGAAGGGTCCCCCTTTTTTCTAATAAAACTAATCAAATACTATTTTCTTCTCAAACCATTAATATGTACATTGTATCAGTGACACCTCCTTAACATCAAGTTAGTGGCTGAGTGCCACCACCAAACACTAGAAGTTGACTCAATTATGTATATGGTCTTTATTAATTTTGATATAAAATATTTTATGTTAAAAATTTCATTGTCTAACGTTTAGCTTACACTCATTTAAAAATTTACTATATGTATATATAGAAATATATATATATATACACGTATGTATATGTGTGGGTAAAAAGCATAAAAATGCCCCTCAAATTTGACAATTTGATCATTTAACTCCTTCAACTTAAAGTTGAACCTATTATACTTCTTAACTTTTAAGAAAAATGTTATTTTACCCTAACTTTTAAGCACGAGATGACCGAAGGCGAAATAATAAAATTGCCCTCACCCAAAGAAAATGTTTTCGCTTCCCTTCCATGGCCACATCATTTCTCATCTTTATCCCCTTCCCATGGCTGGCCCTTCTCATTTCTCTTCTTTTCCCATGGCCTCACTGCCTTTGTCTCGGCTCGCCTCACGTCAACAGATACTGCATTGCCTCACCGTCTCATTGTTGTCACCTTGCCGCTACCACCTCGCGATGAAGCCCTATCAGGCTTCACAAGCTTCATCCGGGATGAAACCTGATCGAGCAGTCCGATCAGACCTAAACCTGGATGAAGTTCGATCAGTCATCTTGTGTGTCATCCACGTTTGGGTAATGTAGAATTTCGTTATAATTGTACATTTCAACTTTTGATTTTGTAACAATCACACACCTCTTGGTCCAGTTAGTATAGCGTGTGAACTCATGCATGGTTAAGGAACATGCAATAGCTAAAATTTGCAACTTCTTCTTTCTTTTTCATCGTGTTGTTGACCTCTTACCTTCCTCGCTGCCACCACTGTCCTCTTGCCTTTCTCACCGCTATCGACTGACCCCTTACTTTCCCCTCTGCCGATCGACCTCTCCCCTAGCTTGCAGTTGTCGCCGACCTCTTACCTTCCTCACTGTTGTCAACTGACCCTTTGTCTTCCCCTCCGTTGACCAATCTCTCCCATACCTCGCCGACAACCAAATTCCTGTTTTTTTACCATTGACTAGCCTTTCGCATTCTTCCTATCCCACCAACCATGGTTCTTCTTCCTCGAAGCCAACTAACCCTGGTCTTGCATTTTTAGTCACTGACTGACTTTGTTTGAGATTGAATCGACCATGATGGCAGCTTAACCCAGTTTGTGTTTGTGAATCGATGATAACACCAAGCATATTTGAGGTTGAATCGATTCGTGTTGCACAAAAACAATAGCATTGAGCATGAAATGTCGATTCATGTTCGTGAATTGACAATGACTCAACTCAGTTTATGTTTGTGAATCAACGGTGGCATTAAACAAATGGAGTTGTGAATCGATGGCATCGAGTACTGCGGGGGGTTTCCGTTGTCTTCACCTTCCTCCTTTGCGAGGCAAGGGTTGCTAGTTCCAACCTCTATTGTATTCTCCACCATCAGCCTCGCCTTCTCTCTTGCTGTTTCGAAACCCAATTCCATTGTGCATTATGTCACACGACACCTTTTCATTGGCTTGGTCAATGAAAAAGTCCACGTCAAACTACATGTAACTCAGGCACAACATGTTGTCAAATGAGGTGTATGATTGTTTTAAAATTAAAAGTTTAGAGCACATGAGACACTGTAAAATTAGAGGAACTAAATGGCTAAAAGACCAAAGTTGATGGACATTTCTATGCATTTTGTCTATATATGTGCGCATGTGGATGGGTGTCCATGTATGTGTATATATGTGTATTTATGTATATAGATATCTTTTATTTTTTTCATGATCCAAACACCAAAAAATGGAAAAAAAATTTGGAAAACATTTTACACATAACTTAACCAAAGAGCCAAAATTATCCATGATAAGAGGTATAATGATAGAAATGAACTGCCAACCAATCTTCCTTTCCATGATTAAGAGGTTTAGGTTTTAGTAGGAGTGGACATTTAGTGATTCTGTTCCACTGATGACTAAACTAAAATTTTCTAAACTCAAATAAATCAAATTATCCCACAATACTACTAAATCTAACCGAAGCCATATTGGGGTTAACAAAAATCGAACTAAATTGACCAAAATTTGACAGTTTGATTTATAAATTTCGTTAAAACCAAACAATGCATACCCCTGCATTCTAGAGCAATTTGGAAATATATATTTAACCAAACCAATAAGAGGTGAGAAGAAGACAAACAAAAAAGGTACAAGAAAATTTTAAAACAGAACTTTGCAAGAACATCATCCAACAGTCGTGATAATGAAAATGTTGCCCTAATAAACAGCATTCAACAGCAGTAAATATTGGTTCCCTAAACCAATGCCATTCACAAACCAGATGAGAAGAGAAGACTTGAGCAGCACCCTAGTTGAGTAAATAACAAGGGTGTTAAAGCTGAGATGACTTATTGCTCAGGAAACTGTACAAGAAGGGGGTTCCTCGTCTCCGGTAAAGAGATCAGAGGCCTTCAAATGGCTAAAGCTCATGCTTACTTCAATGAAGAATCGCATTAACTGTCAGATTGGTAACGCGGTAGGAAGAAGCATCGCTATCCAGCGTGAAAAACTGAACACTTTCAAAGGAAGTCCTCTTCGTTATCCAACTCCACGATCTGTGCCCGCCTCTCAGCAGCTTTCTTCCTGATAAAGAAGCCCCACCTCATTGCTGCCTTGATTTTCAACCAACCTGCGACAGTTTTACCAGGGCGACCACGACCTTCATCAAAGCTGAAGTTTGGTGGTGACATCGGCATATATGATTGAAAACTGTACCCGTCTTCAGGCTCATTAACAGAGGCATGACCCCCCATGCTGAAGAATCGAAGCAAATGCTGCATGTCTTCATTTTCTAGCATCTCATGACTTCTGATGCGAATCTCGTCTTCTGATAAGAAGTCCTCACCAACCTTATCTCGATTGTTTGACCAGTCGTCAAAGGGGTTAAGATGGGACTGTTGAACAGTTGAGCTGATAGATGGAAATGATGTTGAAGATTGTGGAGGGCCAAGCGCCAAGCTTACCCCATTATCATATCTGTCACTGTGGATTTGTTGAGAAATAGTTATTTGCTGGTGGTCTTGTGGAGCAAATAGACTACTATCAAACTGGGCACGCGAATTAGAAGTGACAAGCTGGGACCCTGTTGGACATTTAGTAGCCAGATTGTCATTATACTCTGAAATAAAAAATGTGAAGAAAAGACTATAATCAATTAGCTGCAATTATATAGAACTCAAAAACACTTTTGCTGGCCCAGGTGGGTCCATCAGATGGGTGTTACCTCATGCACATGCATGCAAGCGGAAGAGGGTTGAAAATTCTGGCCTTGCCCGAAGTGACAGGATCGGACCAGGGAAGTAACAACAGATCAATTAGCAGTAAGGATCTTAATGCATAAAAAATCATTTCTTTTTTTAAACAGGAAATGGTATAACAAAAGAACTCTGTAAGAGAGTGAACCTTGCACACCAAGCTTTCAATTTTTTTCTGGTAAATAGCATCTTATTGAATTAGCCAAAAACAGACATCTTATTCTTTTGTTTCATTTCTCTATTTTCTTTTTCCTTTTTCTGAGGAACAAAATTTAATTGATTATCAATATAAGCTATCTCTCATGAGTTTGAATCTACTTCCACCTTGAAATCCCCACATGGGGGAAGCCCTGACCAAAGGAGCAAAGACAAAGAAACCTGTATTTCTCCATCCATATGCAGCTTATTCTTAGGAAGGACATGAGGAGGATTTTTTTCATATAAAACCTTACCCTTGCTTTCTATAAAAGGGTGTCCCTATTACATGAGGCTCCTCTCCTTATGAGGATTGGGGGAGGGTTGTTTTCTGTATGTAGCCTTACCCTTGCATTGAAAAAAAGGGTGTACCTAGTGCATGAGGTGCTTTCAAGGATTTGGGAGGGTAGTTTTGTATGCAATCTTAACATTGCTTCACAAAAAAGGGCATTCATAGTGAACGAGTTTCCTTGCTTTACAGGGGTTGAGGGAGGATCATTTTTTACCCATCCTTACCCTTGCTTTGCAAAGAGGTCATTTCCACAATTTGAACCTTGACCTTTCAATCACAAAGTTTGGTTCTAGCTTGCTTTGTAGAAGGCAAAAAAAAAAAAGTTTGGTTCTAGCTTGTTTTGCCACAAGAACCAGTAAAATAACAAAAAGTAGCAAGCACAAAGTTTGGTTCTAGCTTGCTTTGTAGAAGGGGAAAAAAAAAAAAAGTTTGGTTCTAGCTTGTTTTGCCACAAGAACCAGTAAAAAAACAAAAAGTAGCAAGCAACCAAGAGTAAGTCAATCTCATTGCTACCACAAATTTTTTCCCAAGAGCACACAAACTAAAAGATCTAGGCCAACATCACCTGCTGATCACCATAGCTGATCTAAAACAAACTCAAACCTCAAGAGCAACCTGACAATGGAGAAGCAAGTGGTTAACAGGGTCATCACTCTGCCTACACAAGTAGCATGTATCAATAACCATACAATCCTTCCTCCCTAAATCGATCACAAGTGAGGATGAAACTACAGGGAGTAATCTAGACAAAGAAGCTAGAAGGCGGAGTCCTCGGTTTTTAAATTACTTTCCAGAGGAAGAAATTCCTTGTTGGACATTATAGAATTAAAGATCCTCCTCTTGATGGATGCAAAACCCACAGGCTATTCCATCTTGAAAAGGGTGACAATGTTTAAGTGAAAGAATACAATCAGAATCAATTTGACAACGATAAAGATGTCTTCTAAACTGATGAAGGTCAATCTTATCCCCGATTCACTGTAAGAGTTCAAAAAAACCTTAGATAATGGCCTGTGGTCACACCAGCAGTCCAACCATAACCTTGCTCTAGAACCATTACCATATATATATGGTAATGAAAAATATATATATGTCACGGCCCTAGGTTTTCCAAGGGTTTAGAATGGGATTTTGGAGGAAATTGAAGATGAAAGAACAGAATGGAGGGAGAAAACAGACCAGAAAGAGGGAGAAATTGAGAAGAAAGGGGGAGGGTTCAGACGAAAAAGAGAGGGAGATAAGAATTGAGAAGGAAAACAGAATGGATTCATTCAATCAGTAGCTACCTATTCTCTATTCACCAGCCTATTTATAGACTATTTACATCCCTGCAGTTATTATCAAACTAACAAACTCAAGTACACACTACACAGCCCAAGGTACAACCAAAGGAAAATACAAACAATGCACAATTACAACTAATGCCCTTGGGGTCATGACAATTCCACCCTTTTTGAGAGGTTTCTTGTCTCCAAGAAACTTATTACAATTGCGCCTTCTTTGTCACCAAATTCCTGCCGATTCTTCTCCTTCGTATTCGTTCTCTACTCCTTCCATGTTCAATAATTGTCCTTGGCATCAGTGGCTGAGGCTGAATTTACTCCACATTTATAGCATAATCCTAATTTCTTTCTCTGTTCCATAGTAGTTGATTTGGCTGAGCTCGGGTAAACTTTAGAATTCACATTTACTTGATTCCCCTCCAATGGTTGATAGAACATAGGTTGAGTTACTATTGCAATCGTGTTCTTATTGAAAATCGCTTCCAATGCAAGCTCCTGTAACTTTGCCTGCCTCACTGTCAGAGGCTGCATCATCTTGACCATCGGCCTCAACTCCTCCTTAAGGCAGCTCATGAAGCTGGACACAAAATGATGCTCTGATAGTGCAGGCTGTGAACTCCACATCAAGGACTTTAACTCCTCAAATTGAATTTGATAGTCAGCCACTGATCCTGCTTGTCTCAACTTATTAAATTCTTCAATCACATCCGTCATAGAATTCCCCCCAAAGCGTTCACACAGGGCTCCAGCAAATTCAACCAAACTGATCTCAACTTTCCTTGTTTGAAGCCAACTTTGATACCATGAATCAATCATATCATTAAGATAGGTTGTTGCCAAATTGATTCTCTGCCCTTCTGCTACATTGTAAAACTGAAAAAATTTCTCACATTCACAAATCCACCACCTCGGTTTCAATCCTTTGAAAACTGGTATTTCTATTCTTGGTGCAGGAGTATAAGTAGAGGTTTGGGAATTACCTCTCACTAGAATTGTTGGGTCTAAGATTGGAGGCTCTTTAGTCTGCTCCACTCTTGAAACTCTAGGGAGATTGTCATCGTTGGACAGGATTGGATCAGGAATAGACCTCAGTGGGAATTCCAATCTTGAAGGTCAGAGGAGAATTTCGTCACCCGGCAAGGCTGGATTGAAAATGATCCTTGGTGGGAAATTTGTTGGTAAATGGAATTGAGGCAATAATGTTGACAACATGTTGAACATGCCGTCTATTCTCTGGCCGAATTGATCTAATAACTCCTGGTGCCTCTCCAATTCCCTCTGCACACTCTCTTAAGATGTAGTGAGATCCTCTTGCACATTTTCCCTTATGGCCAAGATGTCCTCCCTGTTGTGATTCAAGGCCTCTTGAGTTTGCATCATCCCCACCTCCAACGCCTCCATTCTTGACTCAAGTTGTTTCATTCTTGTGCCTTCTGCCATTTCACTTCCTTCAAGGGTCTTTTCTGATCTTCTCACAAGGACCAATAGTGAACAACAATCTCCTGTGATTGCCTATATCGCAATTCTCACAATGCAACACCTTCTAAAACAAAAAAGAAGAGATTTGTACAATTTGGGAAATCAAAGAGAAGCTTCAAGGACAAGAACATAAATTGGGGTTGAAACAAAAAGAAAGGGAAAGAATTGAGAAATCAACGGCTCGTAGATCGCCTGACTCTAGCTTAACTCATAAAGCAACAACCAAGATATAGTCATTTGACTATGCCTTCAAAATCTGAACCTACTGCTAAGATTTTGCCTTCGCCTTCAAGATTCGACCACGAGTCGCTTGCTCGCACTCAGTTACCCAAGTCAGGACCAATTGAAATTGTCGAAATCTTGAATCCGTTGAAATCACTTGAAATCACTGCTCGACTAATTCCAAATTGCTGGCATGTTAACGTTTGGAAGTCACTGATCTAGCCAACTTCGATCCACTTCCAAGAAACGGGTGGCTTCTGATTCGCAAGTGACTATTGCCTCTATTGCAGCTTCTTGAAATTGCCTTCAATCAGCTTCTAAGGAAAGCCTTGCTCTGATACCAAATGTCATGGCCCTAGGATTTCCTAGGGTTTAGAATGGGATTTTGGAGGAAATTGAAGAAGAAAAAACAAAATGGAGGGAGAAAATAGAACAAAAAGAGGGAGAAATTGAAAAGAAAGGGGGAGGGTTTAGACGAAACAAAGAGGGAGATAAAAATTGAGAGGGAAAACATAATGGATTCATTCAATCAATAGCTACCTATTCTCTATTCAACAACCTATTTATAAGCTATTTACATCCCTGCAATTATTACCAAACTAACAAACTCAAGTACACACTACACAACCCAAGGTACAACCAAAGGAAAATACAAACAAGAAACAATTACAACTAATTCCCTTGGGGTCATGACAATATGGTAATGAAATAATTCCACCCTTTTAAGTCCATGTCTCACCAAAACCCCCCAATTAACCTGGTCATGTGGCCTCCCAACATAGACAGAAATGACTAAAGAGCTAAAATTTACATGGCTGACCCCACCTAGAGGAATTAAGGCTTGATATATTGTAGATAGCCTCCCAACATCAAATTCATAAACTAGGGGAACATCGCTTAAGGTGAGAATATCAAATTCATTGTCCACTAAAATGACATCAAGAATTTTCATATCCCCTACAATGGAAATATGAGGACCAACTAACAATTTTAATTGAAAACCCATGACGTTACAAGTGGAACCAAAGCCAGATTGAGACCATTTGTCAAATGGATTGCCACCACCAAAGGCATATTATTTTCTTTTGTTAATTTTTTTTTTCTTTCTTTCAGATGGGAAGGGAATGGGGAAGAACGCTATTCCCACCTAAATTAAAGGATAATAAGGAAATAAAGAAAGAAAAAAAATTAGTCAAGTATGATATATGCATACATACTAAAAGAGTGACACACACATTTATATGCATGTATAAATACAGAGAGATAGAGAGAGAGAGCACTCACCTCCAATTAGTGTACTTGAATCAATTGAAGAAGATAGAAGTGAAGGAACTGGAACTGGTAAACATGCTTGGGAAAGCGGATTGTCCAAGGCATTAGCATAATCAACCAGGTCCAATGTGAGTTCATTTCGAGAGGTACTTGAACTCTTAGTTTCTTTGAGGTTCAAAAGTGACTTGCCATCATACTCCACAACTTGGTCCCAGTTGTCATATGCCTTCTTCAATGAGGTATCCACAAATACCTGCAGCAAGAAAAAAATTACAATATTATATTTCACTAAGAACAATGGATACCAAATGGCAGAAGAAGTCGGTGTTATTCTCAAAACAGGCATAAATATACATATATCTTGATGTACCTAAGAAAAAGATAATAACTTCTTATCTTCATATTTACGTTACAGGTAAGTATATAATAACAAGTATTTTTTTTTCTCAAGTTTTCATATTAAAAGTAAAAATGTGAACAACAAAATCCTTATACAAACCTCTATCACTAGCTACTTGGAAGTGTGTTAGGCTAAACTGCAAACCTGTTTAAGCTTTATAGAACCTAAAATCAGAGCCCCTAGAAATGCTGATTTCCTTCCAGCAAAGAACAGAATGATCTAAGCCTTCAAATCTCTATCATTCCTTCCTGGTCAAATTATAACAAGAAACATAAAATGGAGTTGTATATCCCTTCAGACATCTGCCTTCACCTAGGGAGAATCCTAACTCCCTTAGTGCAAGATATATAACATCAGTGCACACCAAAAGCAGAAACAAGAAGATGCACAAGTCTCTTGCAACTGAATGACGATGGAGGATGCGGTCCATCAGATTACCAGCCTCCTTGCACGTATGACAGCAATCCACCACGACACAATACAGTGAGTCACTAAGAGAGTTGCAACACATTATACTGAGAACGTACTTAAATAAAAAAAAAAAAAAGAGATCAAGAGAGACTTTTACTGCAAACAATTTCAAACACAACTAGCATCTGGATTACAAGTCAACAAAAAACAATCGTATCTATCCGAAAAATCGTCCTTTTCTTTCTTTCTTTTTTCGAGTGGGGTGAGGGGGGAAGGGTTCTGACATGAAGGAACAATGGATACTAAATGTCTATTATTTGATTGCAAAGGATACTGGGTGTCTACTATTTATTTATTTGTTATCTTTTTCAGTTCTTTTGGGGGGGGGGGGTGTTTGAGGGTGGGGAAGGGATTCTAGTATGAAGAAACAATTAGGACTGAATGCCCTATTATTTCATTAAAAAGGATTGCATTCTCATAAAAAAGCATACATTTCATACCAACCTTCTGCCCATCAGAAAGTGAATCGGCTGAGATATATTGTTCACCAGCTATAAGGCCACTCAGCTCATAAATATGGTTAAAGACAACACCAACATTTCTTGTAGTGTCAGAATAATACACATAAAGCTTCCCACTCAAGACACAAGTCTTAGAGTGCTCTATGAGAGAATCCCACATCTTGTTTGACATTCCATTTCCAAGGATCTACAATAAAAGAGGAATACATCAGAAGACAATTATGGATGATGGACCCTGTCATTTGAAAACCAATTGTACACTTACATTCCGAAGTTTTGGGGAGTCCCTAACAACAAGGCGGAGGAATTCTTCAACTGTGAATATTCCTGCATTGTTCAGCCTCTTGTGGAATGATCCATCTTTAGCAATCTTTTCCAATCTCCAGACTTCATCATTTAATGCAGGTGGATAGTGCTTCTTGTATACTGGTAAGAACAAAGCACAAATCAACACCAATATCCCAACTCAATCCAGAAAAGAACATAACACTAAAAACAAAAGAAAAAGATTGCTTAGAAGCCTACATTCCCCTCTGTGATCTTTAACAGTAAAAGCTTCTGTCTTTGCCTCCCGTATGCGTGTGCCCTCACACAAACCTGAGACAACCTTCAGGCCCAGTCTGAACTTCCTGCTCCTTATCCAACTGGAGTTATCTGTAAAAATAAGGTCCCCCAGTGTTCCTACACCTTCTTTGAGTGTCACCTGCAAGTCACCAGTCAACAGTGGCCTCTTCCCTTCACGCTCTTTCACAACATGGCTTTCAAATTCTTCTTGTGTCCAGTCCTCATCAACTTCATTGTTGAAATCACCTTCCAGAACAACAACATCAAGTTTTACAGAGGATTCAGATCCAGATGTTACAAGATGTCCTGTATGTGCATCAAGCAGAACAATATGGATAGCAGCACCCTGTTCCCCTTCTACTTTTCCTCCTGTGAAGAGGGGGAGAGACAACCTGGACCTAAAGTGCAACTGCAAGTTTCGTCCATCTGGACATTCAATTCTTTTAGGAGATGACCTGAAACCATAAGCATAAGAATGAACAAATAAGAAACACGGCAGTGAACAGTTTTAAGTAGTGCATGAATGATGAATGAAGAATGAATATGAGATAATAAATGATGATCTACAGAAGAGGCTAATTTCATATTTATGTTTATTTTGGAAAGTGGTTTTTGAAACAGAACCAACAAAGCTTCAGAATCAGCTGCAACACCAATTACACCTCCAACAACCACACAACTCCAAAGAACTGAAACTGTATAAGCAACAGACAACTGCATGGACTAGCTATACTATCATTACAAGTTCACCCACATTGGAAAATCAATAATATACAGGATATTTTCCGATATCATAAACTAACAATAGAATGCATATTTGGGGTCTCATGTATTTGGGAACTCATTGTATGCCGTCCACGTAATTACCACTGCCAATCCCACGTATTTCCAGTTTTCATCCAATCACAAGCCATTTGTAATAGTATCATTACTGATTGTCCTATAAAAAACCAACAGAATAATAGCTAACTTCCCTTCCAATCAAACTCCAAGTGCAGCAGTAATATTTCATCAAGAAGCAAGACAACCGGTTGCCCACATAGTCCATTAATTAATGTTGCTATCTCATACAAGGCTTTATAACTAATTTCTAGGATAATTCTCTTCATTCATGTAAAAACATGTAATTGGACCTACAAAAGATAGGCCATAGATAGGAATAAATGGCGAGCTATAATTCATAGCCGACCCCATATGGTGGGATTAAGGCTTGATATGTGTCTTTTCCTTTTTCATGTCGTTTACATTTGTCTTTGATCCCAGAACATCAGGCTACCTATAGTTGAAGGTAAGTCACGATCAAATATCCATGAACTATATAAAAGCTTAAGGATTGGGTGATAGGTCAGTTTTAGTTGTAAAAGTCAGTGTGTTAGATTTCATATGCACCAAAACCAGTATAAATTGCCATACATGCATAGAATGAAGATACCAACAACAGTAAGAGACAAAAAGTTTGCAAGTCTGTAATCTAAACTCTTGGCTTCCTAAGTTATTATATGATGACATCAAAATTGTAATGATTTTTCTATCTTCAATCTGGAAAACCCTTTTAGTGATCCCACTGCAAGCCTGCAGCAAAAAACATCTTAAACATAATTATATCAAAAAAGGGCATAAAATCATTAATGGTAAAAGAATATTAATATAGTGGAGTAGTAAAAATTACTTGAAAGTCACAGAATCTACGAACACTGTGTAAATAATCAAACATGTCCCATACCTTCCATTAAGTCTAGCAGGGCCTAACTTTGACAAAGCACGTTCCACTTCTTCACTAACCTGTTGTGCATCAATGAGAATCAATTTTAAAAAATAAAAAATAAGAGAAAAGGGTAAAGATGCAAAGCACTAAAATAAAGGGACAACATCAAACAAAAAAAGAAAATAAATAAAGGCACAGTATTAAGAGGAAAAAAGGCTTAGATGATAGTGTGCACTTCCCAAGAAATATGTAAATGTGATCAGTTATGTCAACATGACTCACAGAAAGAAGCTAAATTGATTTGCCATCTTGGGATCAGAAAGATGAGATACAAGAAGATACTGGAAACAAGGCAGAAAATAATAAGCACTCAAACATATGTTGTGAGAATATCAAATGCAAATAGCCAATATTAGCTGGTGCAGCATGAGTTTATTTTGCATATGAATCTGGCCAACATAGATCTGAGGTACTAAAAAATTTAAGTTGCATAGTGCAATACGGATGCCACTGGTAGAAACACACCAACTACTTATATTCCAATGGCAACAACTACTTAAGCAATTCTCAAGAGTTCACTTTTATCTTCTATCATCTCAATTTGAGAACCAGAAGACCTTGATTCCAATTGCTGATTTTCCATGGAGTACATAGGAAAGGCAAAGACCTTGATTCAACTTTTCATAATTTCTTATTAACAAATAAAGGAAGCAAACAGTGTTCCATGATAAAATTTTTTATTTCTGCACTTACTCATGCACAATTTTGTGAACATTATGTCTAATCAACTGCTTTCTATTCAGTTCCCTATCAAGCCTTTATACACTGTTAAATTGTTAACCACCTTCTCATCTAAAAGCTTAATCTAGTAGATAGAGGGTTAACTTTATCTTTTATATTATTATTTTTACTCTCAACAAACACCTCAGACTATTCTCACAGTAAAAGTTCACAGATCAAATGATGAGCTATTTCAGTATAAAACTGTACAACCCTTAACATTACAGCTTATATTGCCCCTAAAGGATCATAAAGTTCCTATATCAATTGACTCCGGAATGCACCAAGGTTTCTATAATATCATTAAGGCATAGGTGTTGGCTGTGTATGTGCCTAACTATCAAATTCATCTAATTCTCACGCTCAAGACATGCAACAAAACTAAGTTGCATATTTCATAATACCCTATCTGTTTAGCTTGAAATGGTATTATAAACTAATATGGACCTTTAAATTATGAGTAGAATGTGTCTTATAAGTAGATAAATCAAGAAACAGACTGCATGCATGATAAACATCAAGTTTTCTCAAAAAAAAGATTAGCATACCCTGAAAAGATCTAGAAGAGAAGAAAATGACTATATTCCTAATGATGGTCATGGTTCAGTATGGGTACACATGCTTAGACTGTACTTTGACACCAGACCTCATTATTTAGCATATATCCTGACAAGATATCTGCCAGATTTAGATAAAATTAAGCAACATATTTCAATTCATTCATTGGGAAAGTGCCTTCTAACTTGATGCATCTATTGTATAAATTCTACGATTCCAATATCATGAAAAGTGGAAAAATTCCTGAGACAATATGACCGCTACAAATAAATTCAAGAAAAAGTGGCATAAGTTGAATGATGCTTGAAGACCAACTTTCCATCTTCTTTCTTCTTAGGGAACAAATAAATATTAGACAAGAACTCTAATCACATTAACCGGCATATAGGAGAAATAATACAAGGGCCCATTTTAATGCTTTTATTTCCTATTTTTTGTTTCATTTTTTCGGAAACATAAACTAAGAAATATTGTTTGATAACTGTTGAAGAAATAAAAACAAGACTGGGCCAGGCCTTGAAGATTCCAAGAAAATCTTCCATTATCATCTTCTTATTTATTTTGTTTTATTTATTTCTTGCTTTGTATTATCTTGTATTATTTCTTAGATTTATCTTTTAGTGTTGTAATCTAGATAATAGGGATGTAATCTAGTCCTAAATCTTAGGAGAATTCTTAAAAAACTATTTGTATAAATATTTTTTATTCATATCAATAAACGTGTGGGAATACCGCTTCCCATTCTCCCTTTCTACATGGTATCAGAGTCTCGTTAATAGGCTGATACAATAAACCCTAGTGCCTTCATTGCACAGCCACTTCGTTCTATCCAAAGTGCCATCATTGCACTGTTCAAGTTGGAACTCCTCTGTCCGTCCATCATTTTGTAGCACCACCACCACCATTGGGTTCGCCATCTCCAGATCAGCCAACCCCAGAAAAATCATCAGCGATCGGAACCCCACGCGTTGCCATCAAAGCTTGCTCTAACCCCACGCGTAGGCGCGTCTGTTGGCCATTCGCTTCCAGCTACTCCAAATTTATCCTCTGACGTCTTTTAAGCCCATCCCTGGTGTCAAAATCCTTCGTGTTCGTACCTTCCAGTCGTGTTTGTGTTCCTTCGTGTTTGTATCTTTGTGTTCGGAGACATCCTTCCATTGGATCAGCCCCTTATTGCTGGAGAGTTACCAGGCATTCATCCATCCTATCGGTTAGATGGTAGGAACTTCCTCCAATGGTCTCAGTTGGTTAAGACACTTCTTAAAGGGCGAGGAAAAAGCAGCCACCTATCAGCAAACCCTCCAGCAGCTAACGATCCCAGCTTCAATACATGGGATGTGGAAGATTCCCGCATCATGTCATGGTTGTGGAGTTCGATGCAGCCGGAGATCAGCAAGAACTTCATGTTTCTTAATACTGCCCGTGAAGTTTGGGAGACCTTACAACAAACCTACTTGCAAGTCAGGGATGCATCAGTTAAAACAAAGATCAATGGTACCAAACAAGGCCATGCAACTGTCACCGAATACTACAATCTGATGAGAGGTCTTTGGTTAGAGCTTGATCAATATCAAGCCATTAAGATGGTATGCCAAGAGGACACTACCACTCTCAATCGAATCCTTGAACGAGACCGGATAGTAGAGTTCCTAGTAGGCTTAAATCCCGAGTTTGATCAGGTTCGAGTACAAGTCCTTGGTAAGGATAAGTTACCTAATTTAAATGAAGTTTTTGCTATTGTTAGAAGAGAAGAGAATAGAAGATCTGCCATGCTTTCTGTCCATAGCACAGAAGGATCGGCCTTGGTTAGCAAGCAAGATGGAGGTGGCAACATATCTGGAAAAACAGGCTCCTAGAAGGTTGGATTATAGTCTTGGGGGTTAGAATCAAACCTCCAACCGTAATGGACAGTGGTGCAAGTTTTGTAGGAAGGCAAGGCACACTAGAGAAACCTGTTTTAAGCTACATGGAAAGGAGGTTGTGTTAAGCAGGATAGAAGGATTTAAGAACATGGGGCAGCATCAAGCCTATTTATCTAACAAAGATCCAAAAGAGGAGGCAACAAAGAAAGATATTTCAGAAGTGGAAGAATCTACACAACTGAATCCAGAGGAATCAGGCAAACTAAAAGCTTTCCTTCGGACGTTCCAAGATGGAGCCTCATGCTCCTTGGTGCAGCAAGGTAACCTTTCCTTTTAGTCTTTCATTGTTTCTAAAACTGATAAGAATAGTGTTAGAATTATTAGTATATATTATAATTATTATAAGTGTGTTTTATTTTGTAATTAGAATAAACCTATAGGTTTAAGGCCCATTATGCTTATTATAAATAACAAGCTAAGAGAGACTAGTCTCTTAGGGTTTTTTTCTCCTAATTATTTTCTCACATGGTATTAGAACCACTGGTGAGACAAAAACCCTAGTCGTCGCTGTGTATTGTTTTCCAATGACTTTTAAACCCTAACTGTCACTGCCCATACCGAAACCCCATTGTTCAGCCACAACCTCACCACACCGCCACCATCCTCGAGTTCGCCGCCTTTAGATCGGCCGATTATTGAATAATCGCCGCCGTTGGAACAGCCATGCGCCGCCTCCACGTGCGACAGCGAGTCCGCCGGTCTTCTTTTGTCGGATTCTCCATATTTGACTGTCGCCAACCCCTAAAGCTCCTTCTGGTGTCAAAGTCCTCACCATGTCTGACTTCAGTGACGCGGTTTCTGCCGGAGCTACTCTCGCTTCGGTTTCTGCCGTTGCCCCTACAGCCTCTCAATCCTTTGTTGTTTCCAATCTTGGGACAACCAATATTACCACTATCAAGTTGATAGGGTCTACCAATTATCTCTCATGGGCAGCCTCTATCAAAATGTGGTTCAAAGGGCAAGGTCAAGGTCAAGCGGATCATCTTACTATAAAGGCTGAAAGTGTGCCAAAAGCTAATCGAGCGAGATGGGAACAAGTTGATGCGCAGTTATGTAACCTCCTATGGTAGTCTATTGATCCATCCATCATGCAGCTCTTTCGCCCATTTGAAACTAGTGTTGATGTGTGGAAGGAAGCTAAAGAGTGTTATACAAACGACATCCAATGTTTGTATACTGTGATATCTAATATCAAGAATCTTAAGCAGGAGTCATCCATGGAATCTTATCTAGGGCAGGTTTGGGCTCTCATGTAAGAATTTGATGCTCTTTTTCCTCTTACTACGACCCGCATCGAACAGATTGCTCAACGAGAGAAGTTTTTTATGGTTACTGTCCGACCATAACCTCACCACACTGCCACCACCCTGGGTTCGCCGCCTCTAGATCGGCCGACCATCAAATAATCGCTGCCACCAGACCAGCCACGCGCCTCCACGCGCCGCCGCCGCCACGCGCTGCCTTCGCCTCCACATGTGACAACAAATCCGCCAGTCTTCTTTCGCCGAATTCTCTAGATTTGACCGTCGCCGACCCCTAAAGCTACTTCTGGTGTCAGTCCTCACCATGTTTGACTTCAATGACGTGGTTTCTGCCGTTGCTACTCCCGCTTTGGTTTCTACCATTGCCCCTACTGCCTCTCAATCATTTGTTGTTTCCAATCTTGGGATAACCAATATTACCACTATCAAGTTGATAGGGTCTGCCAATTATCTCTCATGGGCAACCTCTGTCAAAATGTGGTTCAAAGGGTAAGGTCAAGCGGATCATCTTACCATAAAGGCTGAAAGTGTGCCAGAAGCTAATTGGGCGAGATGGGAACAAGTTGATGCCTAGTTATGTAACCTTCTATGGCAGTCTATTGATCTATCCATCATGCAGCTCTTTCACCCATTTGAAACTTGTGTTGATGTATGGAAGGAAGCTGAAGAGTGTTATACAAACGATATCCAACGTTTGTGCACTGTGATCTCTAACATCAAGAATCTCAAGCAGGAGTCGTCCATGGAATCTTATCTAGGGCAGGTTTGGGCTCTCATGTAAGAATTTGATGCTCTTTTTCCTCTTACTACGACCCGCATCGAACAGATTGCTCAACGAGAGAATTTTTTTATGGTTATTGCTCTCTCCGATCTGAAACCAGAGTTTGACGCCATCAGACATCAAATCTTGACCAGCTTCGCTAACCCTACCATGAAGGACTCTTTTAAAAGGTTGTTGAATATAACAGGTGCACACGGTATGTCTTCTTCTTCTCATGTAGTTCTTCTAGCCGAATCTTCAGCTCTTATATCTCAAGCTTCCACCATTGGAGGAAATAGAGGACGCAATAATAATCGCTCACGTCCACAGTGTACCTTCTATAAGAAACTAAGTCATCTTGAGGACAAATGCTGGAAGAAACATGGTCGGCCAGCTACTCCACCTGCATCATCTACCAGTGCAGCTCATGTATTTCAGAGCTGCACTGGTAGATGCAGCTCCACCAGGTTCACAATTGGTACCTATGTCTGTAGCTGAGTATGATGTCTTCCTGAAGTTCTAGGCCATCGAGCAGTCTCATCTTGGTAATCTCATTGCTTGTGTTGCTCAAAGCTTATTTGTTAGTCCTCAGATTATAGATTCTGGCGCCACTAACCATATGTGTGGTAATGAACTTTTTTTCTCCTCACTTACCTATTCTGATACTTTACCTACTGTTACCCAGGCTGATGGTACCAAAACTGCAGTTAAAGGGATCAACCAAATCACACCCACCTCTTCTTTCTCATTAAATTCTGTTTTATATGTTCTTGATAGTCCTTTTAATTTGATTTCAGTTAGCCAACTCACCAAAACCCTTAACCGTTATGTTCTCTTTACTCCTACCTTTGTTTGTGTTCAGGACCAAGGTACGGGACAGACGATTGGCGTCGGGCGTGAGTCACAGGGTCACGATCATCTTGCTGTGTCTAATTCACCGGTAGCTTGCACTAGTGCTGCTTCCCTAAATCTTCTTCATTATCGTCTCGATCACCCCAGCCTCTCCAAATTGAAGAAATTAGTTCCTAATTTGTCGTCATTGTCCATATTTAATTGAGTCATGTCAGCGTGGTAAACATACTCGTCATTCTTTTCTCGTTGGGTTAATAATAGGGCTGAGACTCCCTTTTCCCTTGTGTATAGGGGCCCAGCCGCGTCAATTCTACTCTTGATTTTTCATATTTCGTTACTTTCATTGATGACTTTTCTCGTTGCACTTTGTTGTTTCTTATGAAGAGTCGGTCCAAGTTGTTTTCTATTTTTCAGACATTTACTGCTGAAATAAAAACACAGTTTGGAATTTCTATACGTACCTTACGTAGTGATAATGCTCCTGAGTAGTTTTCTTCTCTATTCACTAACTTTATGACTGCTAATGGCATCATGCATCAATCCTTTTGTCCTTACACATCTCAACAAAATGGTGTTGCTGAGCGTAAGAATCGCCATCTTATTAAGACTGCACGAACGCTCCTTTTACATGCCAATCTTTCCACTAAATTTTGGAGTGATATTGTTCTAACTGTATGTTATCTAATCAATCGCATGCCATCCTCAGCGTTACAGGAGCAAATTCCTCATTCCCTTTTGTTCCCTACACAACCACTTTATTTTGTTCCTCTTCGTGTTTTTGGATGTATTTGTTTTGTGCATTCTTTTTCACCTGGACAGGATAAGCTTGCTGAAATCTCTCAAGTGTATCTTCCTCGACTATTCCCGGTTGCAAAAAGACTATAAGTGTTACTCTCGTGAGCTGAATCTCTATTTTTTGTCTGTTGATGTCACATTCTTTGAACATCAGTCTTTTTTTTCGGTTACTCAGCTTGATTCACAGAGTCTTCACCAGGTTTTACCTGTTCCTTTTTCTTTTCTTCCGCTGTCCTCCTTGGGTCCTTTTGTCTCCTTTGAGGCGCCTACCCTACCGTTTTCCGGTCCACCTACCACTGCTCCTCCACTTCGTACATATCACCATCGTCTTCATCTCGCTACCGGCGCTAGCATCCCTCCTTCCCAGGACTCTCTTGACTCGCTCTCTCCGTCTGTTGTCCCTCCTGCCCCGGATCCTGAGCCCGACAATCTTCCTGTTGCTCTTTGCAAAGGTACACGGTCTACTCGTAATCCCCATCCTATTTATAACTTTTTATGCTATGACCGTTTGTCTCCTTCTTATAGTGCCTTTGTTTCGAGTCTTTCTTTTGTTTCTATTCCTAAAATCACAGGTGAAGCTCTGTCCTATCCTGGTTGGTGCCAGGTTATGTTAGATGAGATTGACACTAAGGTAGTTAAAATTGGAATTTTAAGTGAGATCGAAAAAAGGTTCATAAAATCGGATCGTAAAATTGAATCGTAAAATCATAAGATTTTAGAGACAATTAAAAATACCCTTTAATTTTTATAAATATATGTTTATAATAACATAATTTTATAAAAAATAAATTAATATCATTTAATAACCTAATGATTCCTTATTATAACTCAAAACATGATGCTTCCAAAATATAACTCAAAACTAACATGTTAGTATAGGCAATTTAAAGGCAAAATATAGCTTAAAATTCTTTAGAGGATGATTCCAATATTCTCCATTAGATTTAAGTTGCAATTTATACCTGAAGCGTAAAATCGTTTGGAGGTCTCTGTAGCATAAAATCGTAAAATTGTACACCTAAAATCGAGATTTTATAGAATTTTACCTCAAATAAGATTTTAAATGGGATTTGAATTGTTTGGGGGTCTCTGAAGCGTAAAATCGGGATTTTAACAACAATGATTAACGCCTTACATTCAAATGGTACTTGGGATTTGGTGTCTTTACTACCAGGAAACACTCCCGTTGGTTGTCGTTAGGTATTCACTTCCAAAGTGGGTCCTGTGGCCAGGTGGAACGTCTTAAAGCTCGCTTGGTTGCCAAAGACTTTGCACAGATTTATGAATTGGATTACAATGATACTTTCTCTCCTGTTGCGAAAATAGCCTCTGTTCGCCTCTTTCTCTCTCTAGTTGCTACGCGTCATTGGCTACTCTATCAGCTTGATATTAAAAATGTCTTTCTTCATGGTGATTTGCAAGAAGAAGTATATATGGAGCAACCACCTGGTTTTGTTGCTCAGGGGGAGTCTAATGTAGTCTGCAAACTTAGGAAGTCGTTCTATGGTTTGAAACAATCTCCACGGACGTTGTAACGCCCCACTTTTCTAAATACACAATAACGTGAAATGTTAGTAGATATCACCTATGGGCGTTATGGAAACCCTTACCAATGGAAGTGTTGGATCGAACTTAAAAGCTTAACCAAAGCTGAATAAATGGGGTTTCCACTGTATTTCCTTTACAAGTGCAAGAAATGCTCATGACTTCCAATACTCCAAAAAGACAACACATCACTGTAAGAACAATTATAAGACACTCACACACAACACTTACAACTCTGAGTATCCTAGCCACTATTTACATTACAACATTTGAAAACTTCCAAAAGCCAACAAGCAACTCTTACCATGTTCATGTTACATAGTAACCCCAACTTACACCCTCAACAGCATAAAAGGTAAATCCAAGCCTTACATAACCCTTGTGTATACAACTGTGATACACAAGTCTCAAATAAATCCAAAAGTTACATAAGATCCATATCACATGAATAACATGAAGTTAAACTAAACATCGGCCTCCTCGTAACCTTTTCTCCTGTTTGTCTTCGGGGTATCTGGCATCCTAATATACCTGGGACGTTGAACATTCCAGGGGTATGAAACACCCAAGTTAGATAATGACATCTAAGTGAGTGACTCAGAAAATGAGAGTACATGCGTGCAAATGATAATGCCATTATGAAATCCACCCATGTGGTAGCAATGTCAAGGTGTTACAATCACCTCCGCGGTCATCATAGTCACTCCTGGCTCATCACCAAAGCACAAGGTCTTCCATGATGTCCCAACAACTAGCCATAGTCACCAATACGAACATGATATATGACAAAGCAGAAGGAATATGCATAAACAAGGGAAAATATGACATGTAAGCCACAAAGGCATAATATGCAAGCCAACATCCACACACAAGTGAGGCAACAAATGCTCAAAGTGTCACAAAACATGCAAGAATCACTTACCTTGACCAATTACCTTAGGGAGCACGGTTTACAACAAGCGGGATGGGTTTTCTTGTAATTTTTCTTACTGCTTGGCACGAACTTCGAGAAAGACCCAAAAATTCCGTTAAGGCTTATTCTCCCTCGACTTCCTCCCTTCTTTTTGACAGCGTTTCCTCTCTCAAACTCCCTTCCTTTTCTTCCTTGCTTGGTGCCCAAAATGAATAATCCCAAAGCCCTTATTTATAGGAAACTTCGGCGAACCAAATCGCGTCATGTGTCGCGTCATCATTCCATCCATGAGCATCCAATTAAAATATGCCAGGTGTCCCTGATATTTTGAACCTTCACATGTTTAATTAGATTTTCCAATATTTCCATCATTACAACCCACATGGTTTAATTCATTTTTCTATATTTCCCATCATTACACCTTTAATTGACGACTACATCCCACATAGTTAATTTCATTTTCCACATTTCTTATCATTACACTTCAAATCCTATCTCCAAGTGGTCAATGAATGCTTGCCACATGTCCTTAGAGATAATGTTTGGAGACTTTTACAAACTTGGAAGCTAAGAAAGCTTTTCCTTGGCCAATCACGCAATGCCACCTCAGAGGGTCATTATGAGCCATCATGTGACCTTATTTTATCTTCCAAGTGGCCAATGATTAATTGTCATGTGTCATTAAGGATAAGGCTTCATCATTTCTCCCATGTGCATCCAACCCAAATGCACCACTCGTCTTTTAATTGAATTTAATAGAGTTTGGAATCCAAAGCTCCATTTGATTTGAGTTTGAAATCCGCAATCATGACTTAACTATATTGGAATAAGTTTGGAATCTGCCATCATTACTCTCAAATGGTTTAGTTAGCCCAATTCATTATTCCAATGATCTAGCTATAGGTTTCAAGAACTTCACTTTGCCCCGAACTTTTCGGGTAATTTGCACTTAGGCCCTTGCAACTTGGTCCCCAAGAAATTTTTAATTGCACTTTTTGGTCCCTGAAAAATGAATAAATTACACTTAGCAGCCCAAGATTTTAGGTAAATTACACTTTTATCCGAACTTCAGTGTTTATGATTTTGCCACTGGTTCAAAAACTAAACCTTTGTCTCAAGGCTTCTATAATCCCTTGAAATAATCTATTTCCTCAAGTATTAGAACATAATAACCTCAAGTATTACATCATATTTGAGTTTCAAAATCTAGGATGTTACATAAAGTCGGGTAAAAGTGTAATTTACCTAAAATCTTGGAGTGCTAAGTGTAATTTATCCATTTTCTGGGGATTAAAAAGCGTAATTAAAAATGGCTCGGGGACCAAGTTGCAAGGGCCTAAGTGCAAATTACCTGAAAAGTTCGGGCCAAGGTGAAGTTCTTGAAACCTATAGCTAGATCATTGAAATAATGAACTGGGCCAACTAAACCATTTGGGAGTAATGATGGCGGATTCCAAACTTATTCCAATATAGTTAAGTCATGATTGCGAATTTCAAACTCAAATCAAATGGAGTTTTGGATTCCAAACTCTATTAAATTCAATTAAGAGACGAGTGGTGCATTTGGGTTGGATGCACATGGGAGAAATAATGAAGCCTTATCCTCAATGACACATGACAATCAACCATTGGCCACTTGGAAGATAAGATAAGGTCATATTATGGCTCATAATGACCCCCTGAGGTGGCATTGCATGATTGGCCAAGGAAAAGCTTACTTAGTCTCCAAGTTTGCAAAAGTCTCCAAACCTTATCCCTAAGGACATGTGGCAAGCATTCATTGGCCACTTGGAGATATGATTTGAAGTGTAATGATGAGAAATGTGAAAAATGCAATTAACCATGTGGCATGTAGTTGTTAATTAAAGGTGTAATGATGGGAAATGTAAAAAATGTAATTTACCATGTGGGAAGTAATGATGGGGAATCTTGAAAATCAAATTAAACATGTGGAGGTTCAAATCTCTAGGGACACGTGGAATATTTTAATTGGATGCTCATAGATGGAATGATGATGCGACACGTGGCGCGGTTTGGTTCGCCGAAGTTTCCTATAAATAAGGGCTTTGGGGTTATTCATTTTGGGCACCAAGCAAGGAAGAAAAAGAAGGAAGTTTGAGAGAGGAAACACTGTCGAAAAGAAGAGAGAAAGTTGAGAGAGAATGAGCCTTGATGGAATTTTTGGGTCTCTCTCGAAGTTCGTGCCAAGCAGTAAAAAAAACTACGAGAAAACCCATTCCCGCTCGTCATAAACAATGCTTCCTAGGGTAAACTTTCAAGGTGAGTGGTTTCTGCATGCTTCTTCCTTCCTCTTGATTATTCCTCAGTCTCATTGTGTGGGGTTGGTCGCTTACATCTCATGTTTCCTTGCTTCCGAGCATTTCTTTCCTATTTTGCTTGCATCACGGAGTTTGTTGTTGTGGTTCGTTGATGGGGTTAAACATGATTACTCTCGTGCATGGTTTGCACATCATATTTTCCTTGGTTTGTGCACCTTGCCTACAGGTGGGGTCGTGCCTACTTGATTTTCCTTAGTTGGTACATATTCCTTTTACTTTGTCTTCAACATGTTGTTTGGTGGCAATGGATATTGGTGGATCTGGAATTTATATATGATGATTGGTCGCTTGTGGGTGAATCGTCACGATGATTGGGGGGGCAATCTCGTGCCTACAGGAGGGGCCATGCCTACAAATGGGGCTAAGGGGTTGAACTCCGATCACGTGCCTACAGGTGGGGCTGAGGCGTTTCACACTAGGGCCGATCCAAATGATGGTGACTCAGGGAGACTTCTTGATATATTGC
The DNA here is from genome assembly GCA_036245055.1 of Diospyros kaki. Taxonomy (NCBI): domain Eukaryota; kingdom Viridiplantae; phylum Streptophyta; class Magnoliopsida; order Ericales; family Ebenaceae; genus Diospyros; species Diospyros kaki. The sequence continues at coordinate 35,150,889 of BSEG01000003.1, forward strand.
ATTTTTGCTCTTACATGCACTGTTTCCTTTCTTTCTTACCACTCACTTAGATGTTATTATCTAACTTCGAGTGTTTTATACTCTTGGAACATTCAACGTTCCAGGTATATCAGAACTGTCAGGTGTTTCAGGTTCCAGTTCGAGTAGGGGTAAAGAGGTGGTGCTGGGATAGCTTTGGGTTTTGCAGTCAGCTTTTGGTTTTATTATGTACCCTTGTATCCCAAGTGATGTATTGTAAATAGCAGTTAGGATACTCAAGGTTATAAATATGTGTGGGTGTCCTACAAGTGTACCTACTATGATGTGTTATGTTTTATAGAGTATTGAAGGTCGTATGCATTTCTTATGCTTGTAAAAGAAATCTAGTGAAAACCCCCTTTATTTAGCTTTGGTTAAGCTTGCAGGTTCGATCCAATACTTCCGTTGGTAAGGGTTTCTATAACGCTCGTAAGTGATGTTTTAATTATATTTCAAGTTATTGCGTATTTGGAAAAGTGGGGCATTACAGTTTTGGCGAGTTTAGCACTGTGGTTCAAGCCTTAGGTCTCACTCGAAGTGAGACTGATCATTCATTTTTTTATCGCCATTCTTCTTCCTTATGTATCTACCTTGTGGTTTATGTAGATGACATTGTTATCATAGAGAGTGATCAAGTTGGAATACAGAAGCTGAAGGAACATCTACATCAGCATTTTCAGACCAAAAACCTAGGCCGACTTCAGTATTTCTTGGGTATTTAAGTTGCTCAATTAGGAGATGGTATCTCAATTTGTCAGAGGAAATATGCACTTGACATCTTAGAAGAAACTGGTACGGTGAATTGCAAATCAGTTGACACCCCAATGGATCTGAATGTCCGACTCTTGCTGGGACAGAGAGAGCTTTATTCAGATCTTGGAAGGTATAGGAGACTGGTAGGCAAGTTGAACTATCTCACAGTCACTCGTTCTAACATTGTTTTTGCTGTGAGTGTAGTTAGTCAATTCCATAGTTCACCATGTGATTCTCATTGGGATGTTGTTATCCGGATTTTGAGATATATAAAAAAAGAGCCAAGTAAAGGGCTACTCTATGAGGATAAAGGTCACATAGATATTTGTTGTTATGCAGATGTAGATTGGGCAAGATCTCCTTCTGATCGTCGGTCAACTTCTAGGTATTGTGTTCTTGTGGGAGGAAATTTGATGTCTTGGAAAAGTAAGACACATAATGTAGTAGCTAGATCTAGTGCAGAGCCAGAGTATCGAGTTATGGCTAATGCAACTTGTGAGCTCATCTAGCTTAAACAACTCCTGCAGGAACTCAAGTTTTGTTAAGTGTCTCATATGAAGCTTATTTGTGATAATCAGGCTGCTTTACACATCACTTCCAATCCAGTGTTCCATGAGCGGACTAAGCATATTGAAATTGATTGTCACTTTGTTAGAAAAAAACTGGTTAAAGGTGTTATTGTTACAGAGTTTGTTAACTTCAATGATCAACTTGCAGATGTCTTTACCAAGTCTCTAAATGGTGCTCGAGTGGAATATATTTGTAACAAGCTTGGTACATATGATATCTATGCTCCAGCTTGAGGGGAAGTGTTAGAATTATTAGTATATATTATAATTATTATATGTGTTTTATTTTGCAATTAGATTAAGCCCATACATTTAAGGCCCATTATGCTGATTACAAATAACAAACTAAGAGAGGTTAGTCTCTTAGGTTTTTTCTTTGTTAATTATTTTCTCACAAATAGCATATGGATCCTAGATTCGGGAGCTACCGACCACATGACCCCTAACATTTAGTTTTTTGAAATATATGAAGCTCTTGAACCCACTAAACAAATCACAATTGCCGATGGTACTATTATGCCTATAGTAGGAAAAGGCCAAGTATCATCCATTTTTTGGCTACCACTTAACCAAGTTCTTCATGTCCCAAGCCTAACAACAAGTTTGATCTCTATTACCAAACTAACCAATGATTTAAATTGCTTTGTTGTTTTTTCACCACACGTGTAAGTTTTAGGACAAGGGTAAGGGAAAGACGATTGGTGTGGCTAAGGTTCACAATGGGCTCTACATCTTGGATGGGAAGGGTGAAGGCTCTATAAGGAAGCAACATAGTTTGGCCTACTCCTCCTCTCAGTCTGCCTCTAACCTTTCTGTTATATGGCTTCATCATTTTAGATTAGGACATCCCTCATTTATTATGTTAAAATAAATGTTTTCGTCTTTATTCAATTCCTTAGATCCTAGCAATTTTCAATGTGATGAATGTATTATTGCAAAACATCGAGTTTCTTATTCTATTAGCAATAAATTGGCTTCTATGCCATTCCATTTGGTTCATTCTGATGTTTGGGGGCCATCCAAAATACCTAATTATTCTGGGGCAAAGTGGTTCATTACATTTATTGATGATTGCACGCACATGTGTTGGGTGTTTCTTCTAAAAGAAAAGGATGGATCAGTGTTACCCTCATTTTGTAAAATGATCCATACCCAATTTGGCACTCCTATCAAACGATTTCGCACCGACAATGCCCGAGATTATTTTAACACCCACTTGCATAACTATTTTCAGAAAGAGGGCATTGTTCATGAGTCATCTTGTGTTGATACTCCCCAATAAAATGAGGTGGTAGAAAGAAAGATGAGGCATCTTCTCAATATCACACGAAGCATCCTTCATCACCATCATGTGCCCAAATATTTTTTGGGGGAAGCAATTCTGACAGCCACATATGTCATCAATATGGTGTCTTCTAGGGTTATTAATGGTCTCAGTCCTTTCCAAAAGTTAATAACCCTTTTTCTTGAAATAAATCACCATACACTATTGTCGCTAAAGGTGTTTGGGTGTATTTGCTTTGTCCACATCCTTAAAATTCACAGGGATAAATTGGACCCTAGAGAAATGTGTGTTTCTTGGGTATTCTCCTACTCAAAATTGGTATAAGTGTTATCATCCTGAATCTCAAAAATTATATGTCTCTAAGGATGTCACATTCAATGAATCTCAACCTTTCTTTGGGTCTACCCCAGTCAGACCAGCCATCATTGATCAACCTGACCTAGATTGGGAAAATCTTAACCCTACCCTTGGAACAACACCATTAGGCACTGATTTCTCTCACCCTTCAATTCCTGCCTCTCCAATCTTACCCAATTCTCCTAGAGAGGAGGAAGGTTCTAGACATGTTGATACTATTAGATACAAAGGCTCTCCCTATGTCTATAAGAGACGACAACCCATTGGTGACCCTCGATCACACTTAACATCAACTCCAAACCTGAGTTTGGATAGCACACCAGGTGAGAACCCCACATCTAGCAATCCTAACCCAAACTCAACGTTCTTGGAGCATACAGACCTTGACCTTCCCATTGTTATCCGAAAAGGGGTTAGGGAATGTACTAAACACCCATTGGCCAACTACTTATCCTACCATCGCCTATCACCTGCCCATAAAAGCTTCTTAACTTCTTTGAATGCAATTGCTATTCTCAAATCCGTAGAGGAAGCCATGAGAGATGTCAACTGGAAAGCAGCCATGATGGAAGAGATGAAGGCACTAGAAAAGAACCATACCTAGAAACTGGTAACTAGACCAAAGGATGTCAAACCGGTGGGATGTAGATGGATTTTCAATTTAAAGTACAAAATTGATGGATCACTTAATAGGTATAAAGCATGACTGGTTGCCAAGGGCTATACTCAGTCCTATAGCATTGATTATTTGGAAACATTTGCCCATGTTGCCCGAATGACAACTGTTAGAATCCTCTTAGCATTGGCATTTACCTATGGATGGAAATTACAACAACTTGATGTCAAGAATGCATTCTTGCATGGCGACTTAGAAGAAGAAGTCTTCATGGATATACCACCTAGATTCAAGCAAGAGCAAACAGGAACCAACCGCGTGTGTAAACTCAAGAAGGCCTTGTATGGTCTCAAACAATCCCCACGTGCATGGTTTGGTAGATTCTCAAAGGCCATGTTATCTATGGGGTATCACCAGAGTCAAGGGGACCACACTTTATTCATCAAACACACAGGAAATAAGGTGACAACACTACTGGTATATATGGATGATATAGTGGTAACAGAGAATGATTTACATGAATAGGGATGTCTTAAGGAAAATCTAGCTCGAGAATTTGAAATAAAAGACCTTGGTCCATTGAGGTATTTCTTGGGCATTGAAGTAGTGCACTCAAAGGAAGGTATCTTCTTATCCCAAAGAAAATATGTACTTGATCTACTTTCTGAAACAGGATTGCTAGGAGGAAAAGGGTTAAAAATTCCAGTTGATCCAAATATAAAATTGAGGGCTAATACTGGAAGCAACAAAGAAGTAGATAAAGGAATATTTCAATGCCTAATAGGGAGATTGATATATCTTTCACATACTAGGCCTGACATATCCTTTGCAGTCAGCCTAGTAAGCCAATTTATACATAGCCCTATTGAAGAACACATGTATGTCGTGATAAAGATTTTGAGTTATCTTAAAGCTACTCCAGGTAAAGGATTCTATTCACTTTAGCGGGAGACCTAAGGATCCAAGGGTATACCGATGCTGATTATAGGGGCTCTATTGTGGACAGGAGATTGACAACTGGATATTGCATATTCCTAGGAGGAAATTTGGTTTCTTGGAGGAGTAAGAAGCAAAGGGTGGTTGCTAGATCAAGTGCAGAAGCTGAATTTCAAGCCATGGCCTTGGGTGTGTGTGAATTATTATGGCTTCGGATTATCCTAGAAGACTTGAAGATTCCAATGACAAAACCAATCGAATTGTTGGGAGATAATCAATCAGCTATCAACATAGCTTATAATCCTGTTCAACATGACAAGACTAAGCATATAGAGATTGACAAGCATTTCTTGAAAGAAAAGTTGGACTCAGGTATTTTACAAATCACTTATGTTCCATCTAATCAACAAGTGGCAAATGTCCTTACCAAAGGTCTCCATAGTACTTAGTTTGAAGCCTTAGTGAGCAAGCTGGCGATGACTGATATCCACTCCCCAGCTTGAAGGGGAGTGTTGAAGAAATAAAAACAGGACTGAACCGGGGCTTGAAGATTCCAAGATAATCATCCATTATCATCTTCCTATTTATTTTGTTTTATTTATTTTTTGCTTTGTATTACCTTGTATAATTTCTTAGAGTCATCTTTTAGTGTTGTAATCTAGATAATACGGATGTAATCTAGTCCTAAATCTTAGGATAATTCCTAGGAAACTACTTGTATAAATATTTCTAATTCGTATCAATAAAACGTGTGAGAATACCGCTTCCCTTTCTCCCTTTTTACAATAACTATTTACATTTTCAAAAAAAAGTAAAAACAAAAAAAATAGAAAAAATGTTGCTATTTTTAGAAATGTCTTCCCATCTCATCATTGTTAGTAATAGCATTAGACTAGTATTATATTAGCATTACGTTGATATTATTATAATATTGTTATATAATTAATATCATGTTATTAATAATATAATTATATATTAATAATTAAAGTATTAATGCTATAATATTCCTTGATATAATATTCATGATATTGCTAATTCATTAAAAGAATATTACAACTCAATTCTAAAATTATCAACACAATGATAGCGATTTACTAATATTATGATATACATAATCAATATATTATTATTTTTAACATTGCAATTTCATTAGAATAATATTACAATACTATTAAAAATATTAATATGATAACAATATACCATATCATAACACTAAAATGTTAATAATAGCAAAATATTATATTATTCTTAATATATCAATATAATGTTCATGGTGTTGTCAATCTTATAATATTGACGGTAATACTTGTATTATTATTGAAATTGATAATTTATATTGGCGTTATAATGTTCACTAGAATAATATTATAGTCTAATATTATTATTATTAACATATTAACAGGATTAACTATTATTATATGTTATAAGAACACAGTTAAAATTACTGTTAGCAATAAAATAAGTAATATTATGATACTATATAACTGTATCAATTATATATTATTAATCATTTTTAAATATATATATTTTTATTAATTTTGACATTAATATTGGTGTTAGTAAAAACAATATTGATAACTGTATTTACGGATATTATTCTAATCTATTTTACTAGTATAACAAGTGGTGATATACTCATTAGTAAATTATAACATAATATTAGCCAAAAAGTAATATAATCCATTAGTTGTAACCAATAATAGTATTGAAACAAATAATACAAATAAAAATCCATAAATTAGCTAAACAAAAATTATTTTCAAATACTTTATAACCTCATTAAAATATATTTTATTGAAATTGTCAACATGAATACAACCACCACAACATCACAATAAATATATCAAGGAAGTACGAGAAAATAAGTAAAAAAAATTTCCAGACAAGAAAATACTTAAACAGTGCCAAAAGTATAAATTCATTTATCTTACAACTCTCCGCAGGACAGGTTCCAAGGATGAGCAAAGCTTCTGCAAACTATCAACCTTCAGAGCTTCTATAATTACACTGCAAGACATATTTAGAAAACCGCTTTTGTTAACTTGATTGATCATCAATTGAAGAAGGATTATGTAATAGAAAGCCAAGCTGAGAAAATCTATAAGCACATACACAGACACAACACAAGCACTGTTATCTAGAAAGTCAATCACTCAGAATGTGGAATGGAATTGTGGATGTTCTGACCTACAGAGTCTGAAATTCCATATGTAACATATAAAAGAGGTCACTGACTTGGATTAGACAAATGAGACAAGAGTTGGGTACCTCGTCTCATGTGTTTACTCAGTATATGTTGGGAGAACATATGCCTTTCTACTTTTACCAATTAAATAATTTTGTGTTAAGTACAGTGGGAATTTAACCACCGGCTAACTATCATAAAACTTCTAATTTCAATGAGAATTAACTGAGTTAATTAACCCTTTTAGTTTTCTAAACCATTCCATAAGATAGATGGACAATTTACACTTCATAATCATTGCTCATAACTAATTTTTTCAATGTAAATTGGGTAAACAATCCATTACATTCACAAAATTCATAAACATATTTTCCCTACACAGACTAGGTAAAATTAAACTCCCTATCCACCATACTCACCAAATTAAGTTTGTTCCTTCTATGTCATGTTTTTCAGTGATAGACAGGTGAAAATAGTACAAAACATCAAGCTTTAATCCCACTATGTGAGATCAACTACGTCAATTTTAGTTCATCAATTATTTCTATCTACAGCCTTATTTAATGTAAAGCCCTTATGATTTATCATGCCTAAGAATCTCCCACACCAAGTTTTTTTAGGTCTTTCCGTACCTCTTTCACTAAATACTTGAGAATTCAAGTTGTTTGGCCTAAGAAATGCTGTTTGAGTCTGTCAAAATGCATATGCATAAGAATAGCTAAAACATCCTAATTCCAAAATAGGCAAAAGCTAGAACAAATGAAGTTTTACACGACCAATAATTCGCATAGTATAGCCCCCAGAGTTTGAAAGACAAATTATACCTAGCCAAGGCGGGGCGCTTGCGCTCGGGCTGATCATCATCGCCCTCCAAGCTCCGTTTCCCTCTACTCAAAGAGTCCATCCTCTCCATATATCTCGTATGCATTTGCAGGCCCCGCAAATTCCACTGATCTGCAACACCAAAACGCCAGAACTTCCACTCAATTCCCCAACCAAACCTTAAGAACCACTCACACCGTTCCGTTCACTCGGATCTACAAATTCAACACTCAAAAACCCCAACAGCAGTGACAGAAACCGAGGATAAATTCAAGATTCGAGTGAGTTGCGAAATCTGAAGTTGACGACAGCTTTGTATATTTATAAGTATCCATAAATACCTGGGATTGGATTGGATGATTGAGAGTCCACGAGGTTTCTGAGCTACAGAAATGCGCGACTTTGCGTCTCACGACCGGTCTACGTCCACTCTCTGACGACCGATGTATGAAGCCAGCTACTTGCTCATCATCATTCGTCTGTCTACGTTAAAAAAAAATAAATAAATAAAATTCACTACAACCCAGACATATTTCGATTAAATTCATCTACACCCCCATAATTTACAGAATCAACAGATAAAACCCGCTTACCCAGAAAAGTCAGCCAATAATATTAAAAATACTATAATTTAAAAAAAAATTAACAAAATACCATAATTTTTAAACTAATTAACAAGCTGTTAGTTTTACTTTGTTAATTTTTTAAAAAATTAAAAATTGTAATACTTCTAAAATTTTCTCCAAATAACATAAATAATTTTCTCATTTAATGCAGAACATATTAAAAATATTATTCGATATACATTTTTGTGTCACATAAATATGAGTATGTTTTTTAATTAATTCTATAAAAAATTTATTTTAGAATGTTGTCACTAAAAGTAAATGTACAATTTCAAACAAATATGATTCCGAATAATTTTTTTTCTCACAAAATAAGATTTTTCGGTAAAATTAGGAGTATTATATAATTTTCACCTACGAATAAGATTATTTATCATAATTATGGGTATAATTGCATTTTAAATTTTTATATTTTTTTATTTAAGTCAAAAGTATAGTTAAACCTAAATTCAAATATTTTCAAAATGGGGGCTTATTTGCATATTTCAGGAATCTAGTGAGCCAAGTGCTAATATCCAAATGACAAGGGTTTTCCTTTGCTAGATCCCATCCCAGCCAGCCGTAGCCCTTGAGAGCTGTGCACATTTACTTACCCGTGATGTGATGGGCAGGGAATTTATATATTATATTATTAGAGATTGATGTCACATATATGAGGCAGGACGGCCGTACAGTTGTTTACATAGAACGATGTCACGATTAATTAATTAATTAATTAATTATAATAAGAATATTTATTAAAATAATGTTTAATTTATTACATGTCTTTAATGGTAGTTTTTTATTGCAAAAATTATTATGATATTATTTTATTTAGTTGAATGAATGGGCAGAAACCCACCAATCTTACACGTTCTTGTACTTGCATTTTAAGAGACTTATCCGGTTGACAACGATAAAATAGCTTTATTTATATTATTTGAATTGAGAGATCTCACAATGTAAGTAAACGATTATAATATTTTATTTCAATCGATATTGTAGTCTTGTATCTCTTTACTGTTTTTAAATTATTTTTAATTTTTAATTTTTTAAAACAGTAAAAATATGGTTACTTTACTATTTTCAAAAATATATTTTCGAAAATAAAAAAAAATTATAAAGGAAACTCAAATAATAAAATGTTATTTCGAGTGTTTTAAATCAAAACATGCTGAAAAATCTAAATCACAAAAAATGAACAGTCCTCGCACACACTCTTTCTCTCCACTCAGTGCCTATTCCACCATCTCCTTGTTCTCTCCATTCTCCAAGTGGTCAGCCATTGCCGTTGCCATCAATGGCCAAGGCCTTTAGTCATTACATATACATCGCTATCGTTGCCTGATAACCATAGCCTCTACGATTTTCGGCCACTGCCTTTTTATCTTTTTTACCATTTCTATCCAAATCAACTCTCTCTATTCATTCTCCCACCGTTGTCGCTCTCACCATTGCCGTCTCTCTCTTTCTCTCTACCTTGCCTGCCCAAAAATTTGGTTTAGCCGAAAGTTTAAACTTAAATCTATAGAGATTTGACCATCAGATCTTGCTAGTTTTTGAGTATATTGGTCAATGGGGATGAGGATATTGACTGGTTGCATCTGATTAACAAAAATTACAGGCCACGATGGCTGTTGACAACTTGCAGTGTGTTTTTTAATTTTAGCTGAAAATTAAAAATTATATCTGAAAATTCAATCGTTAAATTTGGCTCATTTTGTGTATATTAACCCCCCTTAACTTGACTTTCTAATAATAGGCTCTAATCATGAGAATATTTAGCTGACAGTCGTTGCTAGCAATAGCTAGTGGAAGAGCTTGTGGCTGATTTAAGAATAAAATATTATAAAATATTTTTTTTAAAATTTTAAAATAAACATATTTTTTAATTTTTTATTTTAAAAATAATTTTTTAAAATGACAAAAATAATATATTTTTAAAAATTTTAAAACATAAAAATAAAAATAAATTTAAAATTAAAATACGAAAACAACACTTAATGTTTTAGGAAGAGCTCTTGCATGACACTTCAAAATAAAACATATTTCTCCAATACATTTACAAATAAGATATTCCCCTATTTATAGACATCAACGGGGAAAATGTGTGACTAGCCTTGTGCCACATGTTCTTCATCTAGTATACATATAAAAATATTTACACATTTGACTGAAAAATCTAAAAATATTTACAATATCTTATTCTTCCTAATGAACTCTAATCATTTTAAGTATTTTTCTAGTATCATTTAAAATACTATGAAAATTTTAAATATCTCTAAAAAAATTCCACGTTATTGTGACTATTCCTAAGCATTAAATATAATCTTTATTATAAATAATTAAAATCAACATTTATTTTTGAGACTCATGACATAATACTCTTAAATTCTTGAGATTATTATCCTTGCGTGATTTTTCGTCGCTTGTGTTCTCGATTTCAACAGAAGAAATAAATCACAAACGAATTTTTGACATTTACTTAAGTCGAATATCAAATTTGTGATCTATTAATATTAATCTTAACGTATCACTTACCCATCACTTAATTTATGCCTTGAGTTATAGTCCTCTTAAACCCTTGTAATTCCTTTCCTTGACTCAAGCTAAGCTAAAATGCAAGACGTAATAGTACTCTCACCGTTTATTGTTTCTTCCTTCGCTCGTGGGGGTATGGTATGGAAGCATTCGTAGTGTCTAAGCCTTTATTATTTTCTATCTTCTAAGTTCCAAGGAATCAAAGATAAGCAGCCAAACTTGTTCGTTCAATTCAATATGAAGCTCCCTGCCAAAACACGATGAAAACCTACGAACACCACCAAGCCAGCAAGCAAATTCACAAAGAGAACATCTCTAGCATTTTCCATTGAAACAAAACCACCATTCTCCTTGACATAAGTGACGCATCGAAGGCACCATTAGTTGATGTCAACTACATCACAACAGTAAACACAAACTTTAATACTACTAGCTAGTTGGAGTCGGCCACATGAATCATCGACTTCCAACCATCTCTATCCATGCGTGGCCATACTCTTCTTGACACCATTATATCTTACGTTGACGTTCGAAGGTTTTCCCATTAGTTGATGTTGCCCAAGACCGAAAATCACTAGTTTCATTGGATTCCTCCTTTAAGCATCCTTTCCCTGGTAGATATTGTATTGTAAAAGAGCATGATGGTAGCTTTTGCCTGCAAAACCCACAAGTACACTGTAAGAGCAGAACAATAAGGCCCCTTAACCATACGTACTTGAGAATAATTACATGGGTTTTGTTCATTTAAGAAGATGTTAACAAAATGGGCTATTTATGTCATGCATCTAAATCCAAAGTCTTTCAGAAGCAAAAAAAAAAAATCCCATCCTTTTTCCCCAAGTAAGTGCATCTAAATCCCAAGTTTAAACCAGCACAAGGTTTCAAGGGCAAGGAATTTCAAGGCAGTTTATCTGCACCATTTCAAGTGTATAATTAGAAAAAACCAGCACAAGGTTTCAAGTTTTCTGGTTGAGACAGATTCATAATTTTTAAGATCATGGACATAAACAGCTGGAATTGGCTGCAATACCTATAGGGGTTCATTTTTTTCCCGACTAATGATCAGCTATAGGACTTGAACACGACAACAGGCAAGAAAACTGTTCTTCATACTTAAAATAAAATAAAAAAAGAAAGCCATTTGATCACTTGTAGGCTGAATTTGCTTTCCTTCTGTGCAGCAGCTATAATGGGCCATATAACACATCAAGGGTGCATGATACTATAGGAACAAATTTATTATAGAGTGATAAACCTCTGTGCTTTTGCAAAATAATAACAGATGGAAAATGTCAGCAAATTTTAAAGAACAGATATCTTCTTATTTCATTTAAACACAAAAGCTGAACAATATCATCTTAGATAAAAGCACCATCTTAGATGCAAATGATAAATATAGCTTCTAGAACATACATTTTAAAGGAAAAAAAATGGAAAAGTATATTTACCCAATGTAAAATATAGTAGCAAAAGTGAAGTGACTGCAGGCTTCGTGTTAAAAGGATAATATGAACAACACAAACCCCAGTTTATCCCTAAAAAGAAAAAAAAAAAAAAAGAAACAAAAATAGTCCAATGCTTATTGATCTACTCGAACCCTTCCCAAACCCCCTCCCCCAAACAAAAAGAGAAGAGAAAAAAAAAAAAGATTATTTCATTTTCTAATGTTCCAGAAAAGATATCCCCAGAATCAGTCGAACAAACTACAAACTTGCTTGGTTCATGATTATATGTAATATGATGATTCCGTACGATTCCAATTAGATGGCCAGATAATGAAAGAACCACTAGGATAAAACAGTACCTCATAACAATAATTATAAGCTAAACTTTCCTTAAAACAAATGTTAATCTTCAAGAGGAAGACAAACTTCTATAGGTTCAGATCCCGAGACCTGTGGGTTATAGTCCCACCAAGCTTCTGCTAAGCCAACCTAAAAATCTATAGCAAGAAATTAAAAGAAAGCAGTGCCTATCAAACTACTATTATTGAGATCAACTTTTTTAGGGTTAATATCATCCCTAGATACCATGCTGGACAAACCCAACCCCCCCCCCCTCCCCAAAAAAAAAGAAAAAAAAACATACGTCGTCCCGCATCACAGTACAGAGGAGCATGAAAAAGGTGTTCAATGCATATTCGACCAAGACACAAACTCAAACAACAAGGTAGAGAGTTACACTTGTGATCATTTTCAACTTTTCCAGTGCTGTGTAAGCTCATATTTTATCCCAAACCACATATACCATCTCCTCTCTAAAAATAAGGCAACCAAAATGTGATGTTAAAAGTATAAATTTAGATTTATGGATTACTGGAGGAAGTAAATAAGATAAAAATACTCAAAACAATAGTTCCTTACAGTAAACCAATTTCCTACCACAGAGCAAGACAGGATAGAATAAAAAGAAGAACCATGTTGGATTGTCAGCCTGATGCTCAAAAGAATGTCAAACATTACAAAATTATGTGTATTACCTCAAGCATTACGGATCAAAGCATTATGGATCATTGACGATCTTTGAATTCACTGTCATCCTCTCCCAGCAAATCAGGGGCTGAATCATTACCCAAGCCTCCATTAGAACTATCAACTAAAATTAGGCTTTCAATGTAAGGACTAACATACAATGAACATGCACGCAAAACGAAAGAGCATGTTCTACAAATTCCAAGATCCTTAGACTGTTCATCATCTGGGTCATAAGAAACTAATTTTTCATCTTTTGTTACCACTAGAAATTCACCATTTTTCCTGGAACCTAATACTAGGTCCACTCCTTGCAACAATTCTATATTGAAAAGTTTAGTCCAAGAATGATCAATGCCATACTTCTCCATCACCCAAACACTACAGCCTCTATTTGAAGAAGAACTTTGATAGTAGTGGAACAAAGAAAGCAATTCACCACATGCTGCAATAGACATAGCCACTGGATACTCCTGGGCTAATTCATTCGGCAACCTCATCTCCTTAAAGACCTCATCATTCAAGTCAAAAGCCACAATCAAACTACGAAACCCACCAATCTTGGTCGGATTGTGTGCAATCCAGTGCACCGCACCATTCACATTAGCCTGCAACAAGAAGTTAGAGATCACATATGGAGGGACAACAGCACTTATGCCCCTCCAAGTACCAGTACTCAGCGTATAAAGCTCAACCATAGGCAGAAGCTTATGCAACCCGTTTCTTCCATGAAAATAAACAATTCTCACCACCTTGTAATCGTTACTCTTGGGATCAAACCCAAATCCCAAAACAAGCATAAGTGCACGATGGGATTCAAAAGGGATTCCAGGCTTCGGAAGGGTCACAATTTTCCTAATAGAAGGGTTCCATAGAAATAAATCATTTGCATAGGAGACACAGCTATATCCCACACAAATCAGACCATTACAAGAACCCACAATCCGATAGAACCTGTAAGGCTTATTAAAAGGGAATTCAGCCTCAGAATGCAATTCAAATGCGGGGTTGTCATAGTGTAGAGCACAGAGCTCCGAGGGGTAGTAACTAACCAACATGTGAGTATTGTTGTTGTTGTAATCCCTGTGAAGAGTTATGAATTGTGGGTTGCTGATTAGAGAGCGCCATGATTTGGAAACGGACCTGATCCGGAGCAAAGATTTGAGGGGCAGTCTCTTGAAGATTTCAAACAGCAGTTCTTGAGGTAGATAGACTTGGGTCGTTTTCTTCATCTCTGTAAAAACAGATGTATACTTTAGACTTTGGGGCTCTTTTAGGGTTTCGACGGAGAGAGCAGTGCTTGCCGTTGTGCGTTTGAGAGAGAGGGAGACCATATTTACCCGTTTTGTTGAGTTTATCTTCCACCCACGCCCTCTTTTTTTTAATTTAATTTTTTTTATTAATACACCATCACTAACGCCCCTTCTACTCAACCTTACGATTCTAACAGAAAATGTAAATCAGAGAATCTAGCAGTCAAGTTCTATTCTTAGTCTTTCTCCGTTGATGTAAGGGCGATCTGACATTTTTTCAATTTTTAGAATAGTCTCTGACTGTTGAACTTTTTCTTTTAGTCAGAACTCAAACACAGAACTTGAGAGCTCAAAGAGAAACATCCCAGCGATTATTTCTTTGTCAGTTGATCTATACCCTAGGGCTATCATTTTCTTTATAGATATTCTCATTTTTTCCATCATTTTAATACTATTTCCAATAATATTATCTTTTTAAAAACTTAGAATTTCGGTTCTTAGCTAGCGTTGGTTAAAATAAGTAAAATAAAATTGTATCAAAATAAAATTTGAATGCTTTCACAATTAAAATATAGAACGATCAAGGTGAAGTTATGAAGTATTCTAAAATTTTTATTAAATTATTTTTAAAATTTTTTTAGAATACACTAAAGGACATATACGTTATTTTATCTTATCTATAAAGTGTAAGATATACTTATCTATAAGGGAAAAAATTAAAAAAATCTAAAAAATATCAAATAAGAAATTACGTTACTTCTTTTTAAGGTTAACAGATAAGTTTAATAAATATATTAAAAATAACAAAAATTTGAAATGCTTTCTATATCTTATATTTTTCAATCTATATTTTGATTAATAAATATTATCTTAAAAAATAACTATTAAAACAAAAAAGTAACAAAATTTAGGACAATGACTATTATTTCTCATTGATTCTTATGTATTCTACATAATATTTACTAGTCTTACCATCTATAAGGATGGTATTATGAAAAATAGTTTTAAAATAATAGTAAAGTGAGAATTTTTATAAAAATAAAAGTGGTAAAATTAGAAAAAAAAATGATTTTGATCGTTATTTTTTATTTTTGAACGTTTGTTCTTACTTGAGTTTAAAAGAGAAAAAAAGGGTCACATTGAGTGAGTGATTGTTCTAAATGATCTCATTTAAAGTGTAAGATATACTTATCTATAAGGGAAAAAATTAAAAAAATCTAAAAAATATCAAATAAGAAATTACGTTACTTCTTTTTAAGGTTAACAGATAAGTTTAATAAATATATTAAAAATAACAAAAATTTGAAATGCTTTCTATATCTTATATTTTTCAATCTATATTTTGATTAATAAATATTATCTTAAAAAATAACTATTAAAACAAAAAAGTAACAAAATTTAGGACAATGACTATTATTTCTCATTGATTCTTATGTATTCTACATAATATTTACTAGTCTTACCATCTATAAGGATGGTATTATGAAAAATAGTTTTAAAATAATAGTAAAGTGAGAATTTTTATAAAAATAAAAGTGGTAAAATTAGAAAAAAAAAATGATTTTGATCGTTATTTTTTATTTTTGAACGTTTGTTCTTACTTGAGTTTAAAAGGGAAAAAAAGGGTCACATTGAGTGAGTGATTGTTCTAAATGATCTCATTTAAAAAAAAAAAAAAAAAAGAAGGAAGTGTGGGTGAGATGAGGAGACTAAATATTTATTAATTTTTAAAAATGTATAATTTCACAATAATAACAAGTATTAAATAAAAAAATAATAAAGATGTCAAATAAACAATATGACATGAATTTCTCTTTCTCCCCACTCCCAAAACCTCGTTTTCCCAAAAAAAAAAAGAGAAAAGCTCTTAGGACGTAAATCAACTAGTAAAAGAAGAATTTGTTGGAGCATTGTTCTTTGAACCCTCAAGTCCTCTATTTGAGTCCTGATCAGGAGATAGTTTAGGTAAGAAACGACCATGAAAATAAAAAATATTTTCCGCTCTTACATTTGCGATTATACTAAGGGTTAAAACTTGTTTATTGGATCTTCTGATTTACCTCTCCTGCTGAAATTGTGGGGACGAGCAGCGAAAGCACAAGTGATAACACGTATCTAGAGAAAAAAAAAAGAGGAAGAAAAAAACATAGATAGATGCGTCAAATGACATTGTGTGTTTATTTTCAAATTTTAAAAAAATGAGAACGTAAAAAATGTCATTTGATGCAAATTCAAATGTTAGTCTAATAAATTAGAGAAACAACTCCTTTTCCAACATAAGAATTGATATTATACATTAATACTAGTAATATTAGTCTAATATTTAATATTAATATATAATATTAATATTAGTCAAATAATTTGCTCCTTCCGTTTGCTTGTAAAAAAGCTTCCACCATTCTCAACAAGTGTCCACATGTCACAAAGGCGCGAGAGTAAGTTACATAATTTTCTATTTCTTTAAGTTCTTAACTCATTAGACACAAGCAAAACCACAAAAGAGAACTTCTCTGGCATTTTCTATTGAGATATTAGAATGCACAATCCATTAGTTGATGTTGCCTGCCACACAATAACAATCACAAACTTCAATTTTGCTAGGAGGGGTCAGCTAAATGAATCCTAGACTTTCAACCATCTCTATTCATACCATACTCTCTCTCCAGACTATCAGATCTGTGTCATGTTCAAAGGCGTTTCCATCCTAGCTTCTGCCTGCAAAACCCACAAAGTACAGCGTAAGAGTAGAACAATAAAGCCCCTTAACCATACATACTTAAGAATAATTACATGGATTTTTTTTTTCATTTAATATCATATCATCTTATTAAAATAGGCTATTTATGCGATGCATCTAAATCCAAGTCAAGAGCAGAGTCTCTGGAGTTAAAACAGGGTAAGGTTGAAAAGTTGCAAGATACTCGCAACACAAGTCCCTATTGCCTAAGCTTCAAGGGCAGTCTATCTGCGCCATTTCAAGCATATAATTAGAGAGAGGCATAAGCTTTCAAGTTTTTTTGGTTGCAACAGATTCAAAATTTTAAAGATCAGTAGGGCTTCATTCTCTTCCAGAGTAATGGTCAGATACCAGGAGGACTTGAATAAGACAACAGACAAGAAAACGTGCTCTTCATACTCGTGGAATAAAAAAAAAAAAAAAATTGACATTCCAACTTGTAGGCTGAATTTGCATTAGGTTCCTTTTGTACACATAAAGAGTGTTAGTTTCATAGGAACATATTTATCAGAGCCATGAACCTCTGAGCTTTTGCAAAATAATAATAGAAGAAAATGTCAAAAAATCCTTAAGAACCAGATGCCATCATGTTTTATTTAAACACAAAATTAAAGCTAAGCAGATCAAAAGCTACAATAAAGGCTAAGAACACTATGCACAATCCTTTATAAGAAATTGAGAAATTGTTTTATTGGTAAGAAGGCTCTTTTTATGTCCCCAAATAAATATGTTGTTGGGTTAATAGTGAATGAAGTATAATACAATAGCAAACATGAAGTGACGGCAGGCTTCATGTCAAAAACAGAATGAATAGTCCAATGCTTCAGATTATTAGAAGAAAAAATAGTCCAATGCTTTTTGATCCACTCAATCCTTTCCCCAACAGCCCACCCCAAGAAAAAGAGAAAAAAGAACAGTTAAGGATGTAAAATATGAAACTTGGGGTTTTGGAATGGGCTCTCATGGGTCTGGAAGTTAAGATACCACAGGCCTTTTTTCCAGAGAGATCAGTGCAAATAGATAGGCGTATGGACATGTTTCCTCTATTAACATAAAGAAGCATGCTCACAGTCGGGAAAAATAATAAAACATGAGGTATGATCAAGATAAGCTTATGGGAAGTGTCTGTGCAGATGAATGTTTTTCAGTCAAATCTTTCTCCTATTAGTTAAGAGAAGAATTCTCGTGCTTCAAAGCAAACAATCTGTCTATGCAGACAAATAGCGAAATATGAAAAGCCTTGCTCCTCCAAAGGTAGAGATCTTCACTTGGTTAGCAATTCTTGGGAAATTAAACACTAGAGATAATTTTGCCAGAAAGGGAATTATTAACAATTGTAGTAATGTGTGTCTTCTTTGTAATGAGAAACCAGAAGCTTCAAAACATTTATTTCATTGACCTAATATTACTTATAGGCTATGGTACAAAATTTCAGTTGGTAGGGAAGGCATGGATTTGCCCGGCCAGGTTCTCCAAGAGTTGTTTGATCAGTGGGATTCTTTTGCTTGCAGGAATTTTCAGAGGAAGGCATGGCTCACTCTTTTCTTTTCCATTTTGTGGACTATTTGCTGGGAAGAAACAAGAGTTGTTTACTCTTCAACAAGTCATCAGTTTCAGCTGAGGATATGTTTGAAATTTCCCTTATTAGACTCTCTATATGGCTTCATGCTCAAGTAACTCATTCCCCTACAATTGTAACCATTTAATCTCCTGTGCTAATCCTTCAAAAGATTGGAAGCCAATTAATAAGCATAGAAGGTTGCTCAATGGGCTCATCCAGAAGAGGGTGTTCTGAAATAGAACGTGGACGGCACAAATAATAGCAAGCGTGGTTTATCCGGAATAGGTTGAGCATAAAGAAAGAGTGATGGTGAATTTTTATGTATGTTTCAACGCCCTACTGGGATTAAAGATTTAAGTGACATCGAAATTCTCGCAATTCTTAAAGCATAGGAGTTGTCTATCATCTGACCATACAAGAATCGTGGGTGCTAATAAGAATTGAATCTGATTAGTATAATAAAGTAAGGTGGTTCTGGGATAATGAATATTTTTCCAACCTTGGGGAATGTGAGACTCCTTAAACAAGATTGGCAGTTTGCATCAGTTCTACAATCAGCGAGGTTTCAGCATGTATTCCACAAGATCAATTTTGTTGCAGATAATCTAGCACGACTGCAGTTAAAAGAAAAGAGGACTTTGTGGCAATGTTGTTAGAATTTAGATGTAATCGTACCTGTTCAGCTAGTTTTGGAGTTGGTTTCTTGCAGCAAGGCTGCTGTTAGTTAGAGAGTTTAGATGTTGTGGGGCAAATTCATTGGTTGTGTCTGGTTTTGTTGGCTTCAGCATGGGACCTGTTCTGCTAAAGGTAAATGCATAGAGGAAGCCAAATCTGGTTGTTTAGACTTGAGGGCTATGTACTGGTGCTGTTCTGGTTTTTTCCTGCTGTTCTGGTGCTTTACACAAAATTCCTTTTTCTGGTTCTCTTATGTGGCTTGGTTTATGCTTTTGTTCTAGTGTATTCCATATGCTAGTCTTCCGTTCTTGACCTTGCTGCTTTTCATTTTTTTTTTTTTTTTTTAGTATCTCCTCTCTGTTTTGTTCAAATGGGAGGAACAAGGATGAGTGCTAATTAGAAGGAAAGGTGCTGCTATTGTGATTTTTACTTATTGCCTCGCTGTAGGTTGAAGTGGGATGTTAGGATGTTTGTTGAACTTGTATGTTGGTTTTACATCAATAATATTTTCATCGTTTATCAAAAAAAGAGTGTTGAACAAAGTACAAACTTGTTCCATCCATGATTATTTGTGACATAACGTGTGGATTCAGTTTCAGTTAGATGGCCAGATGCTGACAGGAACACTAGCATTAAATAGTATCACATGAAAAGAATTATCTAGTACACTTGTCCCAAAACAAATGTTAATCTTCAAGAGGAAGACATTTTTCTATAGATCATCAAAGTTCTAATGATTGAAAGATGTATATATATATGTATATATATATGTATATATATATTGCTATTTTTACCTTATCAAATAGTCTGCAATCAACATCTCAAAGAAATAAAGATTCAGGCTAAGAATTTAGCTTAAGAATTTCAGTAAAAGTTGTCTTCCAAATATGTTACCAACAGTCAAATATACTCCAAGTAATCAATATCCATAAGATCTTTGTAACACTTATTTTTTCTTGATGATAGGAACCTCTGTAAGTCACGGTCATACTGAACCGATTCTAAAAAATAAACACTGTAATATACGTACTATCACTTGAAAACCACTTAAAAGTAAGCCAAACTGCTTTTCCCAAATTCAAACACCAGCTGAAACTCTATTCTAATATTACCAAATTATTTCTTGTTGCTTAGAGAGTTATAGCTATAACTGACTTCTAATATACTGCAGCACTCAAGAAAACAAACAAAATATGCATTTGAAAAAGCACATTAAAGAAAACAACTAATAGATTTTAGTATGATGATTATATCTCTACTAGTTTGACGTTATATTTATTAATAACAAATTCAAGTGTCCATTGTTTCAAATGCCTGCCACTTCTAGCAAGACAACTAACTTCTCAGTTAAGATGGTAGATTCCAAGGCAAAATGAGTCTACAACACAAAGTCTTGTCAAGTTTATGGACAAGAATAAAAGAGGGGAAGCAGATGTCAGTGCACATGTAAATAACAGATGCATCCTGGAATCAAGATCATAATCTCAGAATCATGTAAAACCTGGTTGTTTGATTTAATATATCATGGAGACCAGATGAGTGGTTATACTATGAACCAAAGAAATGACAAAATTCCATTGTTCAAGGCATCAATTTCTCAAATTTTCTATTTTGTAAAAATTTTATTTTGCAGTTACTTTCTCCAGACATGTCTATTTCATAAAAATTCTATGAGTTCTTACTTGATTTTAGGACTTCAAATCAGGGTTTTCTGCTAGTGCATTCATTACAGAAACAATAGTAAAGTGCATCATTTTTTTCACACTTCAACAACATGAACTTGACATGTTAAAGCCATTTATGTCTAATCCCTGCGAAGAACTTTTTTGCTTTTCAAAATTTCTCTTTAACATCTCCAAAACATTGATATTCCTCAATTAGCAGTTATTTTTAAAGAGCATTTGTAGTTATTTAGTTGAAGCATTCAATAAAAACAAATTCGAGTATTGAGCTTAAAGAGTAATAAAATTAGTTTTCTATCTTATATTTCCCATGCAAATCCCAATAATTGTAAGAAAATTTATTTGAGTCAACAAAACCCACAACAAACCTTTAAGATACTGGCTGCACTTTTCTCTTAAAGCCTAAGTTAACAGTTTAACTGTTATTAGCCTAAATTTGAAGCAATATAATCCAACCAAGATGCTTTTGTCCTATTATATGCAACATGACAAAAGTAGAAACTCTTCAAAAGATCTCCTACAAAACTAAAGCACCAACAAGATAAGACAAGCCAAACAATCAATAGCAAGAAATTAAAAGAGCGTCCACAGAGCACGAAACTGCCCACTTTGAGAGGGTTAGGACAGGATTGCCTTTGTACACAGTTTTATCCTTGTTTTATAAAGAGGCTGTTTCACATCTGAGAGGGTTAGGACAGGATTGCCTAACCCTCTCAAACTGCCCACTTTGAGAGGGTTAGGACAGGATTGCCTTTGTACACAGTTTTATCCTTGTTTTATAAAGAGGCTGTTTCACATCTGTAATGATAAATTAAAGAGAAAAATGCTTCCATTACACTAAACAAACTACTACTATTGATATAAAATTTTTCAAGATTGATATCATCCATAAATTAAGTACTCGTCCCACATCATGGCAAAGGGGAGCATAAAAAAAGGTACTCCAAGCTTTTCCAACTAGGATATGTACTCCAAACAGTGAGGCAGAAAGTTACTCCCCTGCAAGCGCTTTCCAATTTTTCCAGTATTCCTGTCAACTAAGATCTTATTCCCAAATATATACCATCTCCTCTCTAAAATAAGGCAATCAAAATGAGAAGCAGAAAGTACCAATTAGGATTTTATGGATTAATGGAGGAATTAAATAAGGTAAATACTCAAGACATATCTACTTATAGAAAACCAATTTCCTAGCGGAGAGCAATGCAGACAGGATAGAATTAAAAAAAAAAATACCATGATGAATTGTCAGTTTTTGATGCTCAAAAGAATGTCAAACATTACAAAATTATGTATATCACCTCAAGCATTTTGGATCATTGACAGTCTTCGGTTTGACTGTCATCCCCCTCCAAGCAAATCAGGGACTGAAGAATAACTCAATACTCCATAAGTTCAAATCAGGGACTGAAGAATAACTCAATGCTCCATAAGTTCTATCAAGTAAAATTAGGCTTCCCATGTAAGTATTAACATTCAATGAGGTTGTGCTCTTACGAATTCCAAGATCCTTGACCTGTTCATCATCTGGGTCATAAGAAACTAGTTTGTTATCACTTGTTACCACTAGAAGTTCACCATTCTTCCTGGATCCTAATACTGCGCTCACTCCTTGCAACAATTCTATGTTGAAAAGTTTAGTCCAAGAATTATCCATGCCATACTTTTCCATCACCCAAACACCACAACATCTAACCGGAGAACTCAGATTGTAGTGGAACAAAGAAAGCAATTCACCACATGCTGCAATAGACAAATCCGCCGGATACTCATGGGATAAAGTTTTCGGCAACCTCATCTCCTTAAAGACGTCATCACTCAAGTCAAAAGCCACAATCAAACTACGAAGACCATTGATCTTGGTTGGACTATATGCAATCCAGTGCACTGCACCATTCATATTAGCCTGCAACGAATAGTCACACATCTCGTATGGAGGCGCAACAATACTAATCCCCCTCCAAGTACCAGTACTCAGCTCATAAAGCTCGACCTCAGGCGGAACCTTATTGAACCCATTTCTTCCTTGAAGATAAACAATTCTCACCACCTTGTAATCACGCCTCTTGGAATCGAACCCGAATCCCAAAGCAAGCATATATGCACCGTGGGATTTAAAAGTGATTCCAGGCGTTGGAAGGGTCAAAATTCTCCTAATAGAAGGGTTCCATAGAAACAAATCACTTGCACATGAAACCAAATTACATCCCACGCAAATCAACCCATTACAAGAACCCACAATTCGATAGTACCTACTGAGCCTCTCAAAAGGGAATTCAATCTTAGTATCCAATTCAAACGCGTCATTGTCATAGTGTAGAAGAGCACGGAGCTCAGACGGGTAGTAACTAACCAACACGCGAGTGTTGTTGATGTTGTGATTCCTGTGAAGAGTTATGAATTCTGGGCTGCTGATTGTAGAGCGCCATGATTTGGAAACAGACCTGAACCGCAGCAACGATTTCGCGGGCAGTCTCTTCAAGATCTCAACCAGCAGTTCTTGAGGAAGATGGGCTTCGGTCATTCTCTGCATCTGTATAAAAAGATGGACACTTTGGATTTGGGGATTTAGGGTTCCGACAAGCTTTCTATGAGATTTGGAAAATATTTGGAATGAGAAGACTCAGGGAGAGTGTTGAGAGGAAAAACTGATATTTAGCCACTTTGATTTTATTTTATATTTTTTTATTTTTTACATTCTCCTTTATAAAATTCAAATAAAAACAAAAGATGTTTGGTTACTTATTTATGAAAAAGGAGCAAAATATTGAATATTTTTACAAATATTTCATAATTAATTAACTTTATATATACTAGATCATACCTGTGTGATACACGATATTAGTGATTCGTGATATTGATTTCGATAAAAATTTATAAAATTCTGATGATTATAATTAAATTAAATGAAAAAAATTAAATAAATAACATTCTATTAAAGATTAATATTAAAACTTTTAAAATAAACAGAGTAATCCACATTTTGAAAAACTTCTCTAAGACTACATTTGTAGTTGAATTGGTTGCTTGTTCATCTTTATCATAAATTAAAAATTAAACCATACTTTTCTACATAAAAAAAACATATAGTCCAATCGTAGGTCTTTGACAACATACTTAAGAATGCATACAGATTGCAATAGTTAACCATACATCAAACACAATAAAACTCAAAAATATTGTTAATTGACATTCCCCCTCATGCTTAATCTTTTTCTTCCTTAACAATCTTTCTCAACCTGTTACTTGACATTTGGGTTGTTGGGTCGCCATCTTCATTTGTCAAAGGATTTGATATTTTGGTCGGTGTTTTATTCAGGGTATTGATATCACTGTCAAACACTAAATTCTATATACCATATGAAAATGATTATGAATTTAGTATTCTATAAATTATACAATTATATCTAAATTTCAAAAAGAAAACCTACATTCAAATCAATAATATCAATTTGCTCAAGTCGTGAAAGCACATCAAAGTCTGAATGTTTTTTTTTTTTTTTTTCGTAGCAGCATAAAATACATGTTAAACATTGAAAGAATATTACAAAAAAAAAAAAAAAACAAATGTATTTTATACTAACTTAATTTTCGATGTAGCAACTTGGCACATATTTCAATATTAAATCACCATTATCAGTTAACTTCATTACTGTGTAGACATTATAATGGTCGCTAATATTCATAATTTTAATTTGAACCTTGAATAACATCTTCCTTTCAACAAAATTGTCAATTTCTACAGAATAGCATCCATCAGTGGACTTTTGAAAATATTTGTTAGGTTATATTCGAAATCTTGTTTATTCAGTTACATAAATGTAGACAAATCGATGCCAAGGATATATACTTTTACTAAATTATCCCTCAATTCTTGTGTATTGTGTATTCCTGTCAATTAGTTGCAAACATTCACGATCCCACAACAGAAATTATGCAGTGCTGATCTCATCAATAACTCTTACTTGAACCTTGAATCTAGTAAATTCACCAAACAATTACCAAATACAACAAATAGAAAATGTTACTAACAAATATTATGAGTTAGCAAATTGTTATAATTTTTCTACCTAGAAGCTCTTGTGATGTCAAATTTGTCACATTTCTCACAATAGAATTGCTTGCCAACATGATTGACTTTCTTTAGACACTTTGTACTTGACAAATACCGTCAATTTTGATCACTCTCAATAACAATGATTGTAGTAAAAACCCAACAACTGCCAACCTAGTAAAAAAATAAATAAATAAAAGATTATATTTAAAAAATCATTTTAAAGTTAAATATCAATTCACATATGATATAAATAGTTTACCTTAATAGATTTCAACAGTTTTTCAATTGTTTTCACTTCAGTATCTCCACTTGCTAGGTCATTTGAGATAGAATAAATAGACGAAGATGAAATTTGACTTATCCTTTGAGAACTACAATCTCCTTCGTTCCCAATTCTTTTTAAGATTTTAAATAGTTCGAACCATAGGGAAGGAATCAGTACAAATAAGAACAAAATATTAAAGTGTTGAATGTTGAAGAATGAACATTGTAGCATATTTATTTCGAAATTCACTAACTTCCTTGATTGAAGTGTCAACCAGCAATTTAGTAATATGATATGTATTTGAAATCTTAATTTCACCTCTGAAGTTTGAAGTTAGTAGTGTGATTAATCTCATTGCATGTACATTTAAAAATTATCCCTATAAATACCTCTGAATTTCTTTACTCGACATATTTATAGAATAATTACAACAATTTCTAATTTTTCACACTCTAGATAATTATTCAATTCTTCCGCATAGTCACCCCACAATGTACATTGAAGCTTATTCTTTCTATAATAAACAAATAAAAAATTATTACATTGGTGTGATTATAATTTTTTATTGATTTTAAACGAAAAAATAATTATAGAAATGCGTACTCTAAGTCTTCAATCACAATATCAATGAGTTTGCTTGACCTCCCACAAGAGTCTAGGATTTTAGTTTTGTCTTTGCCAACAACTTCCCCAATTATATCTATAATAGTAGTGTATATATTACATAAGTTCAAAAATCAATATAAATAATTCAAGTATATTTATTTAACCTACCAAACAACTCAATTTCGTCAAGATTTGGTGTAGTCAAAATG
Source organism: Diospyros kaki (assembly GCA_036245055.1). Taxonomy (NCBI): domain Eukaryota; kingdom Viridiplantae; phylum Streptophyta; class Magnoliopsida; order Ericales; family Ebenaceae; genus Diospyros; species Diospyros kaki. The sequence continues at coordinate 35,177,092 of BSEG01000003.1, forward strand.
TCCAAAAATGATCGAAAATTAAAATTTCCAACTGAGAAAGCCTGTCAATTGCATCTACAACACGTGTCTTTGCATAAAATTTAGTTTGTATTTGTGGTTGATTGTTTTATATTTCATGTTGTTGTAGCCAATGTCAAAGTTTTTCATAATTTATAGTTGTCCTTCACGGATCAATGACTTGAAAGATTGAATCAATAGTCGCTTGATTGTGGCATAAATCCTTCCACCCTACAAATAAAATAGAAAAAAAAATAAATGCAGCATATAAAAAATTTAATATTTATTGTCAAGCAAACATAAATTTATATATGTTACTAATGTGATCCATCAGGGTTTTTTTCATTACCATGTTGCTGCTATATCGTTAGTTCTGAATTGATCAAATAACTTTATCAGATATATTCAGAAGTTTCATATTTTTTTAATTTTGATTCTGAATTGAAATTTTTTTTGTCAGACTTTCATGTTTTTTTAATTTTGTCTGAACTGAAAATTTTTCAGTTTAGACACAATCAGTAGCATCTTAAAAGTTATTCTTTCCATTAATTTTTTATTTTTGACTTTATTTTATTTTACATATTTGAAGCATAGAAGGCTACAATTTATTACAAAAAAAAAAAAAAGAAAAACTCAATCAGTAGCATCTTAAAAGTTATTCTTTCCATTAATTTTTTATTTTTTGACTTTATTTTATTTTACATATTTGAATCATAGAAGGCTACAATTTGTTACAAAAAAAAAAAAAAAGAAAAAGAATCACTCAAATATCAATTTTTTCAAACTGAAAAGGAAATTTCCATATTAGTCACAGTATTTTCCCTTTATAATTTGTGTGGAAACCCTAGAAAAAATTATTAAAGATACGAAAAATTCTGATTAAAAGTTATTCTTTCCATTATACTTTTTTCTTTTTTGACTTTATTTTATTTTACTTTATTCAATTATGTCACATAATATAATAATTCAATTATAAAGTGTTTGAGACTAAAAATCTAGATTATTATTTCATTATTATTAGTTACATAATACAAAGACAAAGACGAACACGAACAGACTTGTTGATTGGCGAATACCATCTCTATGCTGCTGCTAATCTAATCCTTGTGGTCGTAGCCTGGAACTTCCCATAGTCTCACAACCCAGACCTTGAGCTTCCATTAAGTCTTCGTGGCGTTTATGTCATTCATCTGATCAACCATGATTTTTCTTTTCTTTTTTATTTATCTCCTTCTCAAACAAAACTACTGTGAATAATATGTGAGCATTTTGTGATATGTTACACTGTTTCGTTTAGAAAGAAGGAACTGGTGTAACACAAATATGTAACTTCAGTCAGAGGGTTGTAGAAAACGAAGAGCAAGCATGCAATTAAAAAAACATGTATATCAATTAATAAGAAGCTCATTTTTCAGATTTTGAATTATTAATGAATATAATTATTAATGATTGTCCGTCTATTTCAAATATTATCATAATAATAATAATGAATATAACAAATAATAATCATTATGAGCCAAATATTATCATATTAAAGTAATATAATAATATTATAAAATATAAAATATATAATATATAATATAAAATTTTAAAGTGTTGAGAAATCATATTTCCTGTATACGGTTATGAGTTAGTAGAAGATCGTTATTTAAAAAAAAAATGCACAATCAATAATTAGTCTTAGAATAACTTTAAATTTTTAATAAGCTAATCAAAACAAACTAATATACCACCCAACCAACATAAAGTTTATCCATAATCTATATCTCTCTCTCTATATATATACATATTAAATTGGGCTACTCTAACTAAGAAGGTTAGAAGTTTTTCCCACCTTTTTTTAGTTTAACTGTGTTTCTGGTTTTCAACCAATTAGTTTTAATTATGTTTCTGATTTGTCAATGCCAACAGATTTTGTGTAATAGTTTAATTCTTTGGAAGTTGTCTCAACATTAAGTTTTCAAATTAATAGTTATTTTTTAACTTTTTTTTTGTTGCTTTCGAAAAAATTTAACCTGACTTAAATATAGTAATTGATTGTCAAGAGGAATATGTCAAGTCATGTATGGATAATCAACCTATTCGTCTATCGCCACTTTGAACGTCAAAATTTTCTTGTGAACTGTGTTACATTGTGTGCTACATTGTGTGCTGTATTGTATATAATTGGTTGAAAACACAATTTAAGCCAACTTTATTACTTCACACACTGCTCTTTTGCTCTGACCTATTTCAATAGAGTTGCAGGAGAAAGTTCTAAGTTTGTTCATTTGCATACTCTTTCGTTGAAGTTTGTGAATATATGTATTTGTAATTTTGTAATCTCTTTATCTCGTTTACAGTGTTGCAATCTGTAACAGTTACCACAAATGTTTTTCTTATGTTGATTTTTAATTTTTTTTCCTAATTTGATCATCGAGTATAACATGACACCATTATTTAGTTAAGTGAGTGATATGAACGCAACTAAAACAAACTGAGCCTTGAGGGGTCATGTGGTACGCATGTATGGGACAATTGCACGTGAAAATCTGGAAGAGACGTCTACTCTTGAATACATATTTCAAGACAAAGAGGTTTGTTATCATTTCTTCTTTTCTTTTTTTCGTGTAACTTTTGTATTTTTTATGCATTGTTTATTATATTACATGTTAATTTAGACTTATTTTTTACATAATTTCGGGATCGAGTTATATGTTTTTAATTGTTTGATTTTTTTAAAATTGTTTTGTGTGCATTAGTGTTGTTTGCTTTCTTTCATTATTTTAAGCTTTCTTTTATTATTTTAATCTTCTATTATCATCCAATTTTTATATTTATATGTTTTTGTTATTTGAATACATGTTATTTTAGTTTTTTTCCTTTTAAATATTTTTCATGTTTTATATGTGTGTTCTTAATTGTTTCTATAATTTTTTTATTTATTTTGTGTGGATTAGTGTTGTTTTTTGTATTACAAAATATTTTCTGTAATTTTTTCAAAAAATACATTAGTATTGTTTACTTTGATGCATATGTATTACAAAATATTTTCTTTAATTTTTTACTTTACAAAATATTTTCTTTAATTTTTATAGATTCTGTTGTTTAGTCTTTATTTTATATAGATTATTATTATTTATTTACCGTTTTCTTACGTTCATTTGGGTATGGATTTTGTGGTTTTAGTTGTTCAATGGTGTTTTTTTTTTTTTTTACTTTATTTAGTTTCTAGAGATTATTGTTGTTTCTTTTGATATATGTTTGTTGCTTGTTGTGATGAGACGAAACTCAACCCTAGATTAATCCTTTATAACGTAGATAGACAGACCGATTTCATACACGAATAAATGGACAGAATCATACACAGAAACATAAAACGAATAAAAAATATAAACACAAACGATTTACCGTGGTTCATCCGTTAAAGGGGACTATGTCCACGTTGAGTTTCGACAAAAGAAGTTCACTGCACTATAGGGATAAAATCTGTTTATAGCCACCGATTACAAACAAAGAACACTCTCAGATCTCTCTGTACAAAAAAAAAAGATCAACTCTTAAATTAAAACAACCCCATAACCACAAGTTAAAGATTATAGGCTTACACCTAAGAGAGAAAACAAACAGAGCATCTATACAGAAAGAATAAACAGAGAATGATCGAACAAATCCTAATTGCAGCAGATAATCGGAGGCCGTCTCTCTTCCCATTCGGAGGCGACTGTGGCTGATATAAAGGAGACTCAAGCGGTGTAGATTACATCGTATAAAGGTAAAGCAGAACATCGATGATCGGGGAAGAGGCAAGCTAAAAGACAAAGAGAAACACGCCAAGTGAAACGGCAAAGGCAGTTGCCATTTTAGCCCTCTACCCAGGGCCTAAAACACTGCCGTTTTAGGCAGCCTTGGGGGTTGCCAAAAAGACCCTCATGCCCTGCCAAAAACGCTGTCGTTTGAAGCTTCACTCAAATACAATATTACTATTGTTTTATTTAATTATACGAATTCTGTAAGTTAGTTTTAAGCCCTTTTTTTCAGACGTTCTTTCAGGTTCAAGATGCGTGCTTTAAGTTGTTCGTTAATCTTCTCTTTTTTTTTTTTTTTATTTAACATTCAGTGCAGTTTCTGTTTTTGCCTATTTTTGTTGGGATCTTCTTTTAAATTTTTTAAATGGTTTAGTTAGATTTGAAGCTATTGTTTACATTGTCATTTGTTAATTAATGTTTCTATTATCCGTAAAATTCCTTAATCTATAACTTTTTTGCAAGATGGGAGGATTCACGCTACTGTTATGCAAGTGTTGATTCGAATTTTTAAGCCATTGCTCAAGGAAGGAAATCTATATGCTGTGCTAAGCTTCGTTGTTACCTCGAACATGTTCAAGACGACAACTCACAAATATAGAATCTTTTCCCAAAACAATACACAAGTTGTTGAATTTTTTGATGACGAATTTACTAATCAGATATACATGTTCAAGCCTTTTAAGGAAATCATTGCATTGACTAAAAAAACAATACCAAGTTATTTAGTAGGCTTCAACGGTTATTTTACAATAGGGAATCATCTTAATCTACTTTATGTGTGATCATTCGTTTAATTATTGATGATACGTTTTTTCTTTTGTTATTAGACTTAATTGGTGAAGTCGTTACCCGAGAGAACCTTAAGACCAAGGAAATATCTAGACAAAAGACAAATTCAATTGACATTATAGTTCAGAATGCCGAATTAGATTTTCGTCTAATTGTTTTGTTCTGGTTAATTTAATTTTTTTTTCTGATATTTTTTGTTCCTTGATCTAAGTTATTTTTATCTTATAGGAGGAATCGACTATCATGTACCTTATGGGGTGACTACGCATAGGAGATGAGTTCCCATTTGGATACTGCCAACAGGGAGCCAGTTGTGCTTATTATGCAGCTATGTCATGTGAAAAAATATAATGATCTTTATACTTTTGTCTTTACATGTAACGCCCCACCATTTTTTCGAAGCGAGCGTTACTTCAGAATTTTGGGGATATATATATATATATTTTCAACATCATACACACAACATAAGTCTCTCTATGTACATACTCTCAACATAATCATTTCTCGACAATCTCGATTATACTTTCTCAGCATATCAAATTTAATAATTAATAGACTAAAATAAATAATATCAATCACATCAGCGGAAGCAAGATCAAAACCTCTATAATATGTAACTGACAAATTCCTTTTACAATCAAATAACCAAATTGATGTTTCATATGAAAATATGAAAATATTACATAACTTCTGAACATCGTAATCATAGACAAAGACCTACGAAAACTAAACATGGCGGCTACATATCGACGATATCTTTTCCCTTGGCGCCACTGCTTTCACTTGAAACGTTTGAATATTTTAGGGACATAATCCAAATTAGATGTTGAATCATCTAAGTGAGAGTTCAAAACATTTTCATGATATATGCAAGACCATGAACAAAACCGACATATCTTGACACACCCCAATCCAAGAGAATCTCATACAACGTTTAACTCATACCACGGGAAAAGAACAAATCTCTCTAAAGGCAACCAAACCACACCGACATATTGGCATAACACACAACCCGAGCTTAAGAGGGGCAACATCAGTGCATGAACCTGGGAATCACCCCGTCATCATTACGTTTCCATTCAAAAGCATTTCGAGTTTCATCAACACAAACCCTGGCCACCAGATGATCAATCATTTTAAAAGCCATTTATATTCCCTAATAACTGCCAGGAACTTTTCTGCTTTTTAAAATGTCTCTTTTACACCATGAAAATACATGATATACCTCAATTAGCAGTTACTTTAAAATATTGTCTGTCGTTATTTATTTGAAGCATTAAAAGGGAGCAATTTGGCGTATTGAGCCAAAAAACTAATAAAAACGGTTTTCTATTTGATAATTCTGATGTGAATCCCAATAATTGGAAGAAAAGTTATTCATGTCATCAAAACCCACAAATAAACCTTTTAAGTAAAGCTAATCCAAATGAGATGCTTACTGATGCAGAACCAGATTACTCAAATTCAACATCAAAATCAAAAGTCTGCTTAATACTACATCTTTAAAGGATTTATATTAACAATAAATCCTCCCTAATTAGGATATCAAAGACCAAAATCGTATCCTAAGAAGAATGGAAATATAATCTCCCTAAAATTACTTGGGAAAGAAATGACATAGAAGGAAACGAAATATACTAACACATACATATATATATATTATATATATTTCTATTTTTTATATTTTGTCCTAGAATAATGTTTCCCATAAAATTTCCTTGTGCATCCCGCATCACTAACAAAAATTTCCTTGTCTAATTATATGCAACATGGAAAAAAAGCAAAGTCCTCAAAAGACTCTTATCAACAAAAGCCACAACAAATTAAAGCAAGACAAAACCTACAAACTTATAACAACATATCAAACTTTAATCTCACTAGGTGGAATTGGCTACATGAATTCTAGTTCGCCAATCTTTTTTATCCATAACCAAAGGACACACAGGGAATCCACCCCACTATGTTTTGATCCTGGGACCTGTGAGTTTCTTGCCACCAAGCTTCCGCCTGAACCAACCTAAATATCTATTAAAACAACAAAAAAATGCATGCAGTACCTATCAAACTACTACTGTTGATATAAAATTTTTCAGGATTAATATCATCCTTGGACACCATCTTGACAGTACCAAAAAAAAAAAAGAGGCATTATCTCCCATCACAGTAAGGAGGAGCATAATAGAAGTATTCAAAGCATATATTCATTGGGGATATGAACTCCAACAGCGAGGAAGAGAGTTATGCTTGTGATCGTTTTGACTTTTCAATGTTGCTATATGCTCAGATTTTATCCCCAACTATAACACCTCCTCTGTCAAAAGAAGGCACAAAATGATATGCTAAAAGTACTAATTAGGATTTTTGGAGGAACTAAATAAGGTAAACAGTAAATACCCAAACCCATATCTCCTTACAATAAACAAATTTCCTAAACCAAACCAATGCAAATGTGATAGCATTAAAAGAAGAACCATCATGAATTGTCAGTCTTTGATGCTGAAAAGAATGTCAAACATTACAAAAGTATGAATATTACCTCAAGCATTCTGGATCATTTGACAGTCCTGAATTTCACTGGCATCCTTTCCAAGCAAACCAGTGACTGAATGATAACCTGAGAATCCATAAGCTCTATCAAGTAAAACTAGGCTTTCAATGCAAGTATTAACATATAGTGAACAGGTTGTGCCCCCACAAATTCCAAGATCATTAGCCTGTTTATCATTTGGGTCATAAGAAACCAGTTTCTCATCACTTGTTACCACTAGAAGTTCACCGTTCTTCCTGGATCCTAATACATCGACCACTCCTTGTGACAATTCTATATTGAAAAGTTTAGTCCAAGAATTATCCATGCCATACTTCTCCATCACCCAAACACCACATTGACTACAACACCCATTTGGAGACGAATTTTCATAGTAGTGATACAAAGAGAGCAATTCACCACATGCTGTAATAGACATATCCTCTGGACACTCGTGGGCTAATGTGTTTGGCAACCTCATCTCCTTAAATACCTCATGACTCAAGTCAAAAGCCAGAATCAAAGTAGGCAACCCACCGATATCTGTTGAACTGGATGCAATCCAGTGCACAACACCATTCATATTAGCCTGCAATGAATAATTACCCATCACGTATGGAGGCGCAACAGCACTTATGCCCCTCCAAGCACCAGTACTTAACTCATAAAGCTCAACCTCGGGTGGAACCTTACTCGATTCATTTGTTCCTTGAAGATAAACCATTCTCACCACCTTGTAATCATTACTCTTGGAATCAAACCCAAATCCGAAAACAAGCTCATATGCTTTGGGGAATTTATAAGTGATTCCAGGAGTTGGAAGGGCCACAATTTTCCTAATAGAAGGGTTCCATAGGAACAAATATTCTGTGTTGGACCCCAAATAATATTCTACACAAATCAACCCATGACAAGAACCCACAACGCGATAGTAGCTATTAGGCTTAGGCCAAGGCCTCTTAAAAGGGGACTGAACCTCAGTATGCAATTCAAATGCGTCATTGTCATAGTGTAAGGCATAGGTCTCTGCAGGCTCGTAATTAACCAAAAACCGAGTGAATTTCACGCTGTAATTCCTGTGAAGAGTAACGAATTGTGGGTTGGTGATTAGAGAGCACCAGGATTTGGAAACAGACCTGAACCGCAGCAACGATTTCGCGGGCAATCTCTTCAAGATTTCAACCAGAACTCCTTCAGGTAGATAAGCTTCTGTCATTTTCTTCATCTTTGGATTTGGGGCTAGGGTTCCGACGGAGATAACAGCCCGACTGAGATTTTGAACGAAGGCCGGCGTTTTAGATAAGTCTCGAAAGTGGGAGAAAATAGGGAACCTATAGGATACTAACAAGGTACCGGTACGGACGAATCTAGGTCATTGGATCAGCCAGGCCAAATATCTCAACCGTTGATCTTGATTGGCAACTTGCCCAGCCGGTAATAAGATTTCGGGTTCTTCGTGAAATTTCGTCAAAGATACGGACTCTTGTACATTTGCAACTTTAGATTCACACTCTCTCTGTAAACAATTAGACTCTCTTTGCCTGCCGATTCACTCTCTCTCTCTCTCACCTGCATTGGTTCTCAGGAATTGATCGCCGGTGAGTTGACCCACTCACCATTAGCTCTCTGGGTGCTAGGATTTATTATTTTTTGTTCGAATTTTATTTTTTTTTATAATTCAAGTTATGACATATTTTAAATATCTCTAAGAACTCTTTCCCCTTACACATTTTGTTAAGGAATAGTTTAAAAACTAAATAATATATATTTTTTAAAAAAAATTATTCAAAATATTTTTTATATAAATCTTAAATTAATCGCTGTATTTTGTTTGAAGAGTCATATTGATTGTCCTACTATTAAAAATGGTCAAACAAGCTATTGTCAAAGTCTTGATCTCTTGTCCATGTTTTGTATTTCTTATCTTACCCAACACAGATGTTGTAACACTTCATTTTTCAGGCGTGTTATAATTTAAGATAATTCTAAGATAATAAATTTTTTTATTTAAAATAAATATTAACCGTATCATTCCTCATATCTATCCTAAAATCTTTATTCATCTATCTCGAATGAGAATTATCATAAACGTCAAATGTAAAAATTAAGAATTGAATCTTAAACTTTAACATTAACTAATATAAGGTTATACATCATCAATCCTCAAATATTCAAAATTTAAAGTAGTAAAACTTAAATATACAGACTACATAAAGATACAGTCAATACATTATGCACTTTACTAAGTATCATTACATGTTTATTTCATCATCGTTTCTGCTACAATTTCTATCTAAAACGTTTGAATATTCTATGGACAAAGTCTAGATTATATGATGTATCATTTAAATAAGAGTAATCATTTATATTTCATACGTGAATGCAATACCAAATGTCATCTTTCTTTTAGTTTGAATCGATCACATCCAATTGTTACTATTCATTTTACAACATTATTACCAAGTCGAGATGTATGGGGGCACCCTTAATAGAGCAGCGATGCCAATCTTTAATCTCAAATCCCATGCAATGCATGACCAATAATGTTATTTTTGTACATGTGCGAAATTCATCATCAATACATGAAAACGCAATCTACATGATATATAACATAATCAGAGCATGACAATATGATAAAATCATTTACATAAAATCTGAATTTCAGGTAAAACCACTCTCAAGTCATAACCATTTGCATGAAAACTGCATTTAGTTTGGTAAGACCACTCACCTCAAACGTACCTTAGAATATCTTGATTCTCATGTTAGGTTTCTAATGTATCCAATTCAGAACATCAACATACCCTTGATTTAGCTTCTCAGGCTTTCTCGACTTGTGTGCCCTAATCTCGAAATGCACGTTGATCTTGATAGATGTGCCAAGACCTAAAATCTCACTCTTGACCAAATCTTAACGCATCAATGATCTCTAGTCATTACATTTAATCCAGAATTTCAATATTTTATTTTTTCTAAATTTCTCATAATTTTTTTCTAATTTTCTCCCTTTTTTTAAATAAATTCAAACTAAATATTTCTCAATTATTTTTTCAAATATTTTTCTATAAAAATTCATAAAATAATTTTATTAATATTTTAAAATTTTCTAAAAAATTTTACTCATCTCGATGTAGCATTTTCAACCTTTTCGGTATATATACTTTTCCTCGAACTACGTGTCTCGAGTAATTTTCTTAGCCAAATTTCTCAAAAAATTAATAAATCTCCATTTCCTATTTTTCTAAATGTTTCTGAAAATGTTTCCCATTTTTTCTTCTATTTTCTTTTTTTTTTTTCTTCTTTCTTCTTTTTCTTTTTCCTCTCCTACGCACTAACAACCATGCTCGCATAGTCGTGGCATGCTAGCTGTTGCCCTGCCGGCCTTATCTACACCCGTCGACTATCGTCGTGCCACCACCGGTCTCTTCCGCACCCGTTGACCGTCGTCGTGCCACCGCCGATCACTGTTCCTATCATTGGCCGCCGCTACTCCGTCTCGCCGGTTATCTCTACTCCATCGTGCATTGCCCAGCTACTACAACATTGCGGCTATGGCTACCGCTTGCTGCAGCGACTTATTCCAACCGCTTTCGGCCACCCTCGTTGCCCAGTTCTCTCTCTCACTCTTTTTCTAGCACTCGAACACTCTCTTCTTTGCAACTCTCTGCTTTCTTCACTTCTTCTCCTCTAAATCTCTCAATCTCTCCCTTTATTTATAGGCTCTCCACCCCTTTCCTCACTGTCTTGCCCATCCATTCTTGCGTATAAAACACTCTATTTGCAACCGTGAAGTTGCAGAGGCATGGTCAGCCATCACTCATACACGCGCACAAACACACACACATATATTACACCATATTATAAGGAAATTTACACATTTAAACCTCAAATTTTATCTATATTTCCTTTGGGTAATTCTCTAATTTCAATTACACCCTTGAACATCAAGTTAATTTGCATTTCGATATTGAAAATCTAAAATTAATAACTCAAGGCTTACTCAATAAAGACGATTTTGCCCCAGTGTTCTTACCGCGCTATTGTTTCATCTTGAAACTATTTCATGGTCGATCCTTATATAAAATCGGAGCCCCTTCAAGGTTCCATTGATTCCTCCGAGGTTCCTTACAACAATTCGATTTTTAGCCTGAATCATAATTATACTAAAAATAGTCTCGGTTCTTATTTATTTTAATACCATAAATCCTATATCGAAACGCTCGTCAATCCCATATCCTTTTCCTTAGTTCCTCAGATATTTAAACTCTAAAACATTCCTTGCAGTTGATTTGGTATCTCATAATTGTGAAAAATTATATTATAACCCTAATTTATCTGAAAATTCTACTTATAACCCAAGATAAATTATAGTTGACTTTTTTTAGAAATTCTCGGGTATTACAGATGTGGCATTGTCACCTTTCATCCAACCCTCACTCTTACTAAATCATGTCAGCAATCCCCTCCATGTACATTGCCACCCCTAAACAAACACACACCCCCTCTCTATTAAATCATGTCAACAATTCCTCCTTACCCCCCCCCACCACACATACCCCAATGTACAACCCCCACAACCCTCCCCTTCCAATGTAAATCATGTCAGCAATCCTCCACCACACATAACCCTTCCCCTAGTAAATCATGTTAGCAATCCCTTCCCCAAAATCAAAACCCTCATTTCAGCCCCCCGCACACATAATTACTCCTGCATACATACATAAGATAATTTTACAATTTTTTAAGAATATTACTAATCTTTTAATATCATACTTTTATTTATTAAGCAATATTGTAAATAAATTACAACTTAAGAATATTTTAAAAATGACGAGTTTGATCTGTTGCCTGTATCGAGCATTGCTTATGTTGCCTGACGCTGATGCGGACATCGACTTAAAACAAACAAACAATCACTGAAAGTAATTGTTGAAATTCACATAAGAAACATAAAAGTTGTTACCGATAATACTCGTGAACCTATCATTTTACATTCTATCAAAAAAATACAAGGGATGATATAGGTCATCCAACATATTCGATCTGAAAAGATTGGAAAAAATGATAATATGAGACGGACAATACAACTTATAAAATGAGTTAAATCAGTTCAAAGAAATAATCTGAGAAATACATTACCTATCACGCAACATCAGACAATTCCTCTTGTCGTGGCCTTTAACGCTACAAATGCAACATGTTTTGTTAGATTGGGACGGCATTGCCTTCTCTTTCAATGACTTTAATCGCTTCCCACACCCTCTCATTCTAATTACATTCGAATCACATACTACTTAGGTCTTTTCACATCTTTTGCTCTTATTTCTACTCATCCTGATATTTTTATCGTTATCAATATCTTTAAGCCTAATGTACAAACGTTCGAATTTATCTAATAGAAAAGTGTTATAAGCATTTGTTAAAGACGCATCATCGACCAACAACGAAGTCTTGTGTGATAGTAACCCATGCCTAGCCATTAATGATTGACTAGAACCCTCATCGATTGATAAACCAACGACATTTTTGTGACGGAATTTTCTCTCATTAATTTTTTAAATATTTTTTAATTTAGAGAAGGTAAATTCTATCAGTAAATTTTTTTATTAAAATTTTACATTTAGTGACGAAAAATTTCGTAGCTAAATAATAAAAAATTAAATAAAAAAAATGATTTAGCAAGGGATAGCTGCCGTCACTAAATAATAAAAAAAAATTAAAAATATTTAGCGACGATAGATCCCGTCGCTAAATAAGAAAAAAATTAAATAAAAGAAAATGATTTAGGGACAGAGAGCTTTCGTCACTAAATAATAAAAAAATAAAATAAAAGTAAAAAATATTTAGAGACGGATAGCTCTCATTGCTAAATAAGAAAAAAAATTAAATAAAAAGAAAATAATTTAGCGACAGACAATTTTCGTTACTAAATAATAAAAAAATAAAATATAAATAAAATTATTTAGCGACGAAAAATGCTGTCGCTAAATGAGAAAAAAATTAAATAAAAAGAAAATGATTTAGTGACTGACATCTTTCGTCACTAAATAATAATAAAAAAGATATGTCGCTAAATAAAAAAAATAAATGAAAATAAAATTATTTAACGAGGGACAAGTTTCGTCACTTAACAATAAAAAAAATAAAATAAAAATAAAATCATTTAGAGGTGAAAACTTTCGTTGCTAAATAATAAAAAATTAAATAAAAATAAAATGATTTAGCGACGGACAACTTCCGCCACTAAATAATAAATAAAATAAATTAAAAATAAAATCATTTAGTAATGAAAAATTATGTCACTAAATAAGAAAAAATTAAAAAATAAATATTATTTAGCGACGAAAACTTTCGTCACTAAATAATAAAAAAATTAAATAAAAAAATTATTTAACAGTAGAAAATTTCATAGTTAAATAATAAAAAATTAAATAAAAATAAAAAGTATTTCGAAACGGAATAAATCCGTCATTAAATAATTACACAATTAATTAAAAGTAAAAAGTATTTAGCAACGAAAAATTCTGTCCCTAAATAATAAAAAATAAAAAAATTTGTGACATAACATTTCGTTACTAAAAAAATTAAATAAAAGAAATTGTGTGTTGAATATATATATATATATATATATATCAATTTGATGAGTTAAATGATTTAAAAATCTTATCCACTTTAAATAAAATAAGTGTAGAAAAAGATATAGGCATGCAACCAGCAACATGAAGAAAATTCTCACTACATTATTCATAGGGGTTGGGGCCATCATCTAATCAAAATATGATTAAGTAATAAAAAGATTATATATAATTGAATATAAGTTTTCATATAACAATTTTTGATTAAATAGTTTATGATCCAAATGAAATCATGCATCTTATAAAAATTTTCTCACCCATCTGTTGAAGTATAATTAATTTTTTCGATAATAAATTAATATTTAATAATGCCAATTTAATTATTTGGATCCAATCAGGTATGTTTCTTAATTAAGCTTTTTGATTTCTCTTCAATTCTTTTTATCTTAAATACATTTGATAAATCAGCACATACTCGTGATAAAAAGACTAATGCGATTGAAGAAAACTAAAAAAATAATTAAAGAATATTACACATGACACTTTTTTAATTTAATATAAACATACATGCTACGCATTATATATTTCATGTAAGTTTTTCTTCTTATTAATCTTATTGTTATCTTTTTTGTTAGTTCAAGTAAGCATGTAAGTTTTTCTTCTTCTTAATCTTGTTGTTATGTTTTTTGTTGGTTTAGGTAAGTTTAACCATAGATCTAACAAGCACTATAAGTAAATATTTTTAAAATAAGAATAAATTCTTAGATCATATACATTTAGATCCTAAACAACAAACATTGCAATAATTTATAAATAAAGATTCAATACACAAAATCTATCATAAACATTTAGATCATATTATTATGTCAAAGTAAAGTAATTTTTTTATTATTTTAAATTTTAAATAAGATTGCAAAGATCAGTGGGATTATTCACATCCTAAAAGAAAAATATATATACACATGAAAAAAAATCAAATTAATATATTGATCAATGATCATATGGACAAATGCATCCAAAAGGACAGAATATTACTTAACTAATTTTGATATATGTTTTCTATACAAATTAAGAAGTACTTCTAAAAAGATATATAGAAATTCCTAAAAGAAATCTATTCTATCATTGGAATAGATGTACCAAAATTTTTGAGTAACACCCATATTAAGATTGTTTTTGTTTGTAATATTCTATAATTCTATATGCATGAATTAATTGATCAAGATTTATGAAAAACCTCATCACCACAACTAGAAATTGTACATTTGACAGTACTTGACATGTAGTACAAAGTAAAAAATAAAACTAAAAATCTAATAATTAATATCAAGTGCCTTCAACATTTATAGTGCAAATTAAAAAACTTAAATAAAGGGACATAAATATTCAATGGAATAATGTTAATCAATGTGGAGTGTAATTTTTAATTATATATTTTATTTATTTATGTATTTATATTTTATTATTTTAAAAAATAATTTATATTTTATTATATTTGAATATTTTAAAATAAAATATAGTAAATTAAATAATAATTTTATTATTTAATTTAATATTTTATTATAAAATATTACATTTTGTTATTATTTATATTTCATTATTTTTTAAAAATATAACCCCCCCTTCTCAATTTCCGCACCCCCCTCCAAGCCACGTGTCCACTTCCCCCCCTCCACCCCCGCCCCCCACCCCCTCTAATTCCCACCGTCCAGCCACGCGTCCCCTTTAAATTCCCCCAACCCCCCCCCCCTCCAAGCCACGTGTCCACTTCCCCCCCCCTTCCAGCCACGCGTCCCCTTCCCCTTTAAATTCCCCCAACACCCCCTTCCCCATTGGCCCCCCCCCCCCCCCCCCCCTCCCGACGCTCCACCTATTTAATCCCCTCCCTCTCCCTTCCATTCCCCTCCCCTATACTTCTCTCTGCCATCTCTCATTCCTCTGCATCACTCAAGGTATTTTTTTTTTATCTGTATATTTTATTTTAACTGTTAAATATATTTTGAATGTTTCATAAATAAAAATTGATGTTAGTTATAAATTATTTTATTTTAATTAATATATCAATTTCATTTTAATATGTCTATTATTTATATTTATTGCATATATGTTATTGTTTACTTTACGGTTATATAGTTATATATTTTGTATATATTATTATGTATTACGTATATATTATTGATGAGTTATATGAGAAATTATTAAAAAATATGAAAATTAGAAATAAAAAATTATTATGCCAATTAACATTTGTAAATGAAATATTAATTATATATAAAAAATTTAATAAATATACAAATTTTCTTGTAAAAACAGTGTTTTAAGTAGTTATTTATTAAATATATTATAATAATTTAAATAAAAAATTTTAATATTTGTATTTTAATTAGTTCTTATTTGTATTTTAAAATTAAAAAATAAATATAATGTTATAAATATTGTTGGTTGGTTAGGTATTTATTAAATACAAACTTTAAAATTAGAAATACAAATATTATAATGTTATAAATTTAATTTTGTAAATGAAATATTAATTATATATAAAAAATTTAATAAATATAATTTTTTTGTATAAACAGTGTTTTAAGTAGTTATTTATTAAATATATTATAATAATTTAAATAAAAAACTTAATATTTATATTTTAATTAATTCTTATTTGTATTTTAAAATTAAAAATACAAATATAATGTTATAAATATTATTGGTTAGTTAGGTATTTATTAAATACAAGCTTTAAAATTCAAAATATATAATGTTATAAAGTTCAATAATTAATGTTATAAAAATAATTACATGTAATGTTATAAAAATGTAATGTTTTAGAAATATTTAGATTTAATGTAATAAAAATTTAGATTAGTTAAAATATTGTTATAACATTAAATAGAATTGATGTTATTAAAATATTTAGATTTAATGTTATAATTAAAAACATTAAAATTTTAAAGTAATGTTACAATAATTACATTTAATGTTATGAAAATAATTACATTGATCTAATATTGTTATAAAAATTTAAAAAATTTAAATTAGTGTTATAATAATTATATTTAATTTCGTAATTATTTAGTGTTATAGATTTAATGTTAGTGGCTGATGATCTAGACAGTAACGATGTAATTAATGATTATGATTTATAATACTCAAAAAATTCAAATATATTAATGATCAAATTAATGATTTTGTAGGTTTTTAAGATACTTTTATTGGTCATATTATTATTAAATTTAAAATAAAAATTTCATCACATCGTAAATGGATTGATAATAAGTATAATCCAAGAAGTTGTGAGATTACTCGAAAATTTTATAATGGTATCGATGAGTTTATTTAATTTGCATCTATCCAAGAAAATTTCATAAGATTAGAAGGAAAATTAAGATGTCCGTGTATAAAATATGAGTGATTGAGGTTTATATCAGTCAATGAGGTCAAAAATGATATTTGTAAACATGGCTTCATGATATAATATTTGTTGTATTTTTCAATGTATATAATATTGTACTTTTATCATTTTTTATTTTTCATTTAATTCTTAAAATAGATGTCAGGATATTCACCTTTTAGAGAAAGCAAGAGTAGGGGTAGGGATAGCTGGTGGGCCAACCTCAGTGATAAAAGTATAAAATCAATATTAAATTAGTCAAAACATGTATTTCTGTGTGTAACAAAACAGATTAATCAATTTAGACATTATATAATATACTCACTGATCATAGTTTTGATTACAGGATAATTCTTTTCGATGATCAACTTGGTCTGCATTTGTTCGTTCAGGTTCAGTTGGGCTAACATTTTGCGGTGGAGGAGAAGACGAAGAGTGTGGAGGCAGTGTCGGCATAAATGTCTACGGATAAAGGGCAAGTTGTGGTGTAGACTCAAGTGAGTGGGTTATGGGTATAATATGAGCATATCTCATCGAATATGACATCGTACCAAAAGATTGTGAAAATTGGGTCATGGGAATAAAAGCTTGTGGGTGCGTTGACTAGGAAATAGAAGGGATAACATGTGTTGAAACAGAAGGAGAAGAGTGCGAGGCAACAGTAGTAGAATCTGAAGAAGGTATATCCTTACGGCATCGATAACTATCCCCACTCGTATTCTTGTTTGCTCCAAAAGGTGAATGTCCTGACATTTATTTTAAGAATTAAATGAAAAATAAAAAATGATAAAAGTATAATATCACATACATTGAAAAATACAACAAATATTATATCATGAAGCCATGTTTACAAAGATCCTTTTTGACCTCATTGACTGATATCAACCTCAATCACTTACATTTCATACACGGATACCTTAATTTTTCTTCTAATCTTATGAAACTTTCTTAGGTAGACGCAAATTGAATAAACTCATCGATGCCATTATAAAATTCTCGAGTAATCCCACTCCTTTTTGGATTACACCTATTATCAATCTACTTACGATGCGACGAAATTTCTATTTTAAATTTAATAATAATATGACCAATAAAAGTATTCTGAAAACCTACAAAATCATAAATTTGATCGTTAATACATTTGAATCTTTTCAATATTATAAATCATAATCATTAATTACATCATTACTATCTAGATCATTAGCCACTAATATTAAATCTATAACACTAAATAATTATGAAATTAAATGTAATTATTATAACACTAATTTAAATTTTTTAAATTTTTTTAACAATATTAAATCAATGTAATTATTTTCATAACATTAAATGTAATTATTGTAACATTACTTTAAAATTTTAATCTTTTTAATTATAACATTAAATCTAAATATTTTGATAACATCAATTCTATTTAATGTTATAACAATATTTTAACAAATCTAAATTTTTATTACATCAAATCTAAATATTTCTAAAACATTACTTTTTTATAACATTACATGTAATCATTTTTATAACACTAAATATTGAAATTTATAACATTATATATTTCTAATTTTAAACCTTGTATTTAATAAATACCTAACTAACCAACAATATTTATAACATTATATTTGTATTTTTAATTTTAAAATACAAATAAGAACTAATTAAAATATAAATATTAAGTTTTTTATTTAAATTATTATAATATATTTAATAAATAACTACTTAAAATACTGTTTTTACAAAAAAAATATATTTATTAATTTTTTTATGTATAATTAATATTTCATTTACAAAATTAAATTTTATAATATTTGTATTTCTAATTTTAGAGCTTGTATTTAATAAATACCTAACTAACAAACAATATTTATAACATTATATTTATTTTTTTAATTTTAAAATACAAATAAGAACTAATTAAAATACAAATATTAAACTTTTTTATTTTAATTATTATAATATATTTAATAAATAAGTACTTAAAACACTATTTTTACAAAAAAAATTGTATATTTTTTATATATAATTAATATTTTATTTACAAAATTAAATTTTAATAAAAAAATTTAGTGGCTAATTCTGTCCCTAAATTAAAAAATATTTAAAAAATTAGTGAGGGAAAATTTCGTTGCAAATCCGTCTTGAAAATTTAGCAACTGAATTTTCGTTGCAGATCCGTCACTGATTTGCAACGAAAAATGTCCGTTGCTAATTTTCGTCACTAAATTGAGTTTTTCTTGTAGTAAAAATAAAAAGAATCGCAGATTCGAGATCGGCGGGTTAGTGCACATAGGCGGATCCATATCTTTCACTGAGACTCGAAGAAGGTTGGTAATTACTTTTTCTATATCAATGTTTAAGAATTTTAATAACTTATATATATAGTAGTTTATATTTTATCTTATTTACTTCATATGTATTTGTCATACAAACAAAGGATTTAAATCGCGAGCCTAACGAATTTGAGATTTTCAAGAAAGCCCACATTCGAAAAAATGATTAAGGACAAGAAGTGTGGGTTAATCATAGATCACAAACTGTAGCGGTAATTATATTTACCTATATGTATATATGTTATCTGATAAATTTTTTATTAATTATAACCGTCAATATTAATTTTAAGTTATAAGACGTGTTTGAGAGATTAAATGTTGAGGCATCTTCACAAGCTTAGAGCAAATCGTCCTTTTCATCTACAGTTAATGAGCACGACATCTTTTATCAGGCTGTCTCTAGTAGAAATAAAAAGGATCGTATCTACGACTTCGGCTCTCAAAGGAATCAGTCTTACTTATCTCTATCCGATAACACCTTCAATAGATAATGTGGATATGTGACAAGATTTTGAACAAACGAAATTGCAATTCACCCAGATAAACGAGGAGAATCAGCAAATTAAATGAGACAGACGGTGGCCCTAATGAATGCTAAGAATGCACAACTACAACAATAAATGGAGGATATAATGACATAGAGGGATCAGATGAATCAAATGATATTTAGAGTATTAAGTAAATCAACATCTCCTGGACCATCAAGAAACTCACCGGGTGGAGATTTGTTTTATAATGATGAGGGTAACGAGGGTGAAGAGGAAGAAAATAAGAATGATGAAAATGATGATGATGATTGTTAATTATATTATAGATTATTTATGATTGCAGTAATGAAATTTATGGATTTAAATTTTGTGTCTATATTTGTTATTTCACATATTTTTTTCTATTCAATTAATTAATTAAAATTTTAATTATCAAATTTTGTATTTTAATTAAAATATTTCTTAATATAATTATATAAATTATAAAAATATATAAATTAAAAATTTTGAATGTGAACATTTGTAAATAGTAATATTTATGAAAATATTTTATTTTTATATAAAAATTAATTTATATGAAATTAATTATATTTACATTTGTATTTAATTTAATTAATGAAAATATTTTTTTTAATTTTTACATGATTTAAAATAATTTAATTTTAATTTTATTTTATTTAAATAAAATATATAATTTTTTATTTTAAAATTATATTTTAGTGACGGGGTTTCCGTTGCTGATTACCTCGTCCCTGATTAGCGACGGGGAGTGACTCGTTGCAGATCAACGACAAGGTGACCCCGTTGCTAATTCCGTCACTAAACTAACCCGTCACTAAATTTCGTGACTAAAGTTTAGCAACACCAATTTTAGTGGCGGATTTTTTTCGTCACTAAATTTTTTAGCGACAGATTTCCTTGTCTTCGTCACTAAATTACGAATTTTTTGTAGTGATGGATAACCGTCAAATTGAAACATTTGACAACTACACGATATGAAATCATACTCTAGGTAATAAGTTAGCTCTCGGTACTTATCAAAATTCTTCTTTTGCTCAAAACACTCAACACTGTACACCTTACCATTTACAGAGCTTGATCTCTTTGTCCAAATGTAGAAGTTGTTTTGCTCAACTTCCTTCTAAAGCAATACAAATATATGCTTTGTGTATATATGTACCATTTGTTGTTCTATCTAACAATTGAGGTTAACATTGGTTGTTCACTGAGATCAATATGGTTGGTAACTAATTCCTCATAGCGTTGTTGAGCTAATGCCCTATTAAAACGTGTGATAAAGTCCATTAATGAGTTATTTCTGTTGACATATCTCTTCAAAAATGAGTGACTACTCTCAAACCTTTGGCTGCAAGACATTCTTGCACTAAATACATGATTAACATATGCTGATACGCATCGATTGTGTATTTCGTACATGTTGATCAGCCATTCATTACTACCTAAATTGGTGGTCTCCATTATCTTAGTCCATTGTTATTCAAACTCCTCGAGCAATTCAAACTGTTTAATGATATTCACCAGCCTGTGATATTGCTCCTTATACAGCATGCTGTTGATTTTTTTCAAAAAAATTGTTCAAAATATGCTACAGGCAAAACCAATACAGAGTGAATGGCAACACAATTGAGATAGACTTTGAAATTGCAGTATTTTGACAAGTGATTATAACAGTAGGGGCTGCATGGTTTGGCATGGTTTCTAGGAACTTCGAGAACAACCAAACAAATGATTCAGTCATCTCATTACTCAATAATCCGTAGCGAAAGATAATGGTCTGGCCATGTTGGTTTATACCAACAAATAGGGAAAAAATCATCAAGTATTTGTTGGTTTTGTAGGTTGTATTGAACACCACGACATCGTCAAAGAAGGCATATGATCTTCTTAACTCAGAATCAACCAAAAAATAATGAAGTATTATCCTATTGTCCAAGTTTCTATCCTAATCAAAGAAAAAGTTTGGATTTTTTCTTTCAAATGTGAAATGCTCACTTAGTGTTTTAGCATCATGACTCATTTGTTGATGATGTAAATCCCTTTCATAGTTCTTGATATCTCTCTCAATACAACCCATTGATGATGGACCACTCAACTTTATCGACTCTATCTCCATGAGTCGCAATTGTTGACATATTGGTATATTGACTTCTGAAAATTATTGAGTAAGTGCCTTTTTTGTGACTTAGACATTTTGGTGTGATATTAACAAATATATTGTGCTGGGAGTAGTTAGACCATGATTATGTTCCTCCACAAATTATCTAACCACCCAACTATTGCTAGTATGTTGTTTCACCACCGATAATCTAGCATTGCACCCAACTCATGTATGTCCACGATTTCTTTCAGCAACCCGCGTCACAACATTTTTACGATCCATTTGATAGGTAGTGTCTGTTTTTCCCTCCTTAGAGCAAACAAATATCTTTCATATGGTTTCACTTGTTTCCTCATTCTTTTTGTTGTTTGTGATTCGAGTGTTAAAACTCGCTTCTTGTGTATTTACATTGTAAAAAATGTACGCCTCCTCATGTGATTCAAATACCTGGCTAATTTCTGAAATTCGACTAATGGAAACTTGAGGAAGATACACATTATTAGAAATTTACGATTCCATCCCTACAAAAAAAAAGTTACGTTCTAATTAGAAATAACATATTAGGGCAACACAAGACATATCAATAAATTAACCACAAAGTAGGGCTTTAATACTACCAATAAATGACAATGCTTATTAGGCAAAATTAGAGAGATAAAATTTATAAAAACTTTTTATTATGTGCTAATTAATTAATGATTTTCTAAACTGGTGAAAATTAATACTTCAATGCTAATAAAAATTAAATGTAAACAAGTGTCATTGAAGAAAAAAATGAGCGAAAAATAAAAATTTGAATATTATACCAAAAGTGATAATAGAATGAAATATATTAAGGTAGAAAGAGATGAAAAATAAACTACCAAAATTAATAAAAATAATAAAGTGAGAAATCTTCGAGGGAGGTAGTGGTTAAATGGAGAGGAGTTTCGTGAGAAAGTTGGGGCTTAACTGCTAGGGGGCAAAATAAGGGTTTTGATTGAGGGGGGTGCTAATATGATTTAATTGGAAAGGGGGTCAAATGAGGGTTTTGATTTGAGGGGGCTGCTGACATGATTTAATTGGAAAAAAGGGGGCGAAATAAAGGTTTTGATTTTTTTTTTTTTTGAGGGGACGTTGACATGATTTCATTGGAAAGAGATGGGTGAAATGAGGGTTTTGATTTTTTTTTGGGGGACGTGTTGTTGACATGATTTAATTGGAAGGAAAGGGGTCGAAATGGAGGTTTTGATTTTTGGAAAAGAGCAACTAACATGATTTAATTGGGGAGGGAGGGAGGGGCCAAAATGAGGGTTTTGATTTGGCAGGGAGCCTGTACATGAAGGGATTGTTGACATGATTTATCGGGATGGTATGTGTTGGGGGGCGATACATGGGTGTGCTGTGAGGGTGGAAGCTTGTACATGGGGAATTGCTGACATGATTTACTGGGGAGAGGAGGCCATATATGGGGGGGGATTGCTGACATGAAGAGAATGAGAGGTTGGGTGAAATGTGGTAATGTCGCGGTTGTGTTGGGCAAGATAAGAAATGCCCAATACCCCCATGGGTACAACACAGCGGTTGAGGGCGAGCACGAATTAAAACTTAAGGAGCCCTTAGACTATAACTACTATATAGTCAGTGAGGTCCCGTGTTCGAATCCTTGGCCCTGGGTTCTATGATTAACCCTCTCTGCAAAAATCTTGGAGCTGAGCTACGAGGGCTCTTAAGATGAGGGATTTTACCTTTGAAACCTAAGATAAGAAATGTCCAACGCAAGTAAGAGATGAAGTTTGTTAAAGATCAAACCATGTATATATATTGTTTGAAGGCTATTGAATATTTAACTTTATTACCCACATTAAGAATATTCTCAATCAAATTATATTTCGAGAAATACACTCAAAATTACATTTCCAACTGTTTACAATGTAATACCCCATGTTCGTATAACGTTGCCACGTAATTTCGATGAGTTTAGAACACCGAAAAATTGATTTTATAGTAATTACAGGTACCGAATCAACTGAAGGGAATGCCTCAGAGTAAAATTGTCCAAGGAAAATTATATGGTCTCGACGAGTGTATTGAGATAGGATTTATGGTATCGAAAGAAATTGAATTCGGAACAGTTTTCGATACAGCAAAAATACAGCTATCATTTAGGCTGTAAAATCGAATCGTTGTAGGAGGCTCCCGAAAAATCAACGGAACCCTAAGGGGGCTCCGATTTTGCGTAATGAACAACCCTTCAGTGGTTTCGGAATTAAACGATAGCCCGATGAGGACATTGGGGCGAAATTGTCATTTTCAGCTAAGATTTGGATTATTAATTATGGAATTTCAGTATTATAATGCAAATTAATTTGAGGTTCAAGGTCGAAGCTTCAATTAGAGATATGAACTAGTGTAATAACGATGAAATTTAGGGTTTAATGTATAATTTTTAAATTAATTTTCTATATATATTAATGTAGTTATATATATATGTATAAAACGTGCTGTGCGCCGTGAAGCTTCTGTGAAGCTTTAAATGACCGAAATTTGGGCTGTAAAATGAAAGATTTTGGCAGCGTGAAGTGAGGAAAGAATTTGTCAGAGATATGGAGTGATTAATGAAGCAATTAATGTGGAGTAGCGGCCAAGGCAAGAGAGTTCTATAAATTGGGATACATTGGTCGTGCGAGAAGCATCAAGGGAGAAAGAGATCAGATGGAGGGAAGTGAGAGGCAGGCGCGACAATGAGCATTTGGCCAAGAGTTATGAGAGATAGAGAGAGAGAGAGAGAAAGAGAAGCTCGTGAAGAGCTGGGCCGAAGTCGGCCATGGAAAAACCAACGAGTAGGGGGAGCGGCATGGCGGGCCAGCAAGGTGTGTGGTGGCTGGTAGAAGCGAGGGAGACTGATCGATGAGGCCAAAGGTGGCTGGAGTGGTCGCAAGCTCGGGGCGACAGCCATGGCCGCGAGCTCCAGCATGCAGGTGCGTCGTAGGGGGCTGGTCGCAGGATCGCGGGTGGCCGCGAGGAAGACCGCCGGTGGTGGCAGCCGCGATGCACGGCAAGGGCGGCCGCGATGGCCGGTGAAGCTGGCCGAGGCAGTGGCTGGCGGTGGCTGGGCGCGCGCAGAGGCTGCGCGAAGAAGACAGTGAACAGGAAGAAGAAGAAGAAGAAGAAGAAGAGAAGGAAGAAGAAGAAGAAGAAGAAGAAGAGAAGAAAGAAATAAGAAAAGGAAGAAGAAAAATGGAAGAAGCTAGGCGTTGCTCGTGGGTTGCAGAAGAAGTAGGGGAAGGAGAAGATGAATAGGAAGAAAGAAGAAAAAAAAAAAGAAGAAAAAAAGGAAGAAAAGAAAAGAAAAAGAGAAAAAAATAGGAAATGATGAGGAAAAATCTTAGAAAATTTATGAAAAATAGGAAATTACGTTTCGGTAATATTTCGGAGATTTTGGCAAGAAAAACGGGTTGGGCACGCTTTTCGAGAATATTGCACGCAAATCAAGGGAATCGGATATGCTAGTCAAGGTGAGTAAAATTCTATAGAAAATTTCAGAAATTCTAAAATATTATTTTATGAATTTTCGTAGTGAAATATTAGAAATATTTAATTTAGAATTATTAGGGAAAAATATGAAGAAATAGAGAGAAATTGAAGAAAATACCAAAAATTATGGAAAAAATAGGATTTAATATTTATTTAAATACCTATGGTGATTAGGATGCTTTGAGGTCAAAGTTGAGGTGTCTGGTGCGAATTTTGAGGTTGGCATGCAAATCGAGGTAAGGCACAGATTTCGAGGTAGCCCGATAAGCTTGAGAAGGTAAGTGGTACTCCTCAATTAAAGTTAGCTTTATGAAAATGCATGGTTTACAAGTGGTTTATGTTTCCCAAAAATGTTTCATCATATTGACATGTCTTGATATGTATCTATCACATAGATTGCATACATGATTATGAAATGCATAAATACACGATGATATTGTTGATCACACGCATATGAGGCCGTAGAGAGTACGAACTGACACCGCTACCAAGGGTACCCCCAGATACCTCGGCTCCGAAAGAGGGGCCGTAAGAATGGTAGATAGTTTAAGGAGTGCAGTTGACACCTACGATGAAAGACATTGCATACACTCATGTTATAGCATTATGTACCCTTACTTAGATGGTTCATCATCTAACTTGGGTTCGCCCCTGGAACATTCAACGTTCTAGTTGGGTCTTGCAGCGATGATATCGAGATTGGAGATGTATAGTGACGTGAGACGTCAGGAAACGAGAAAATGTGTCAGGTTATGTTGTAATATGAATAGTTTAAGAATTATGTACATGCATTTATTTTCAAAAGCTTATGTAATAACTTTGTAATAAACACTATGTTCGGTTATTTATGTAATGCCATGAGCAGGTTCGGTTCAGCTTCCGCTTTGTATTTATTTTTTAGTGTAGATATCTCGCACTAGATAAGGTCTTAGGGATTTTCGAGATAATGTAATGGTAAAAAAAAAAAATAGACCAAATTTTCTAAGGCATAACACGCCCTGAAGAAGTGGGCTGTTACATACAATCGCGATCTATGATTAATAATTTGTATAAAGTAATTTTAATACAATATACATTTATGATATAATATATACACACAATAATTTCTAGGATAATTCAATATATTTATATATTGTATACTAAAGTTTCTTCCACCCAAAATTCTCTAAATGGTAAAACAAAATTCTAAACCTGATGTCATATCTCTATTTATATTAATTCCAATATCAAATTTGTATTTATCTTTTATATCTATATTTATCTTTGGTCCAAAAATAAAACTTAACTTAGAAAGGAATTTTTGACAAAAGCTAAGAGAATATATCAAATCTATAATATTTATTATAATTTATAAGAATATGTTATAATATTATTATAATTTTTATTATATTTATCATGTTATAGTATATAATAATAATATTTTAATTTTGTTTGGATTGCTGTGTAATACGTAGAATCAAAATGTAATTATTTTAAAATTTTTGGGGTCTTAAGGCATTTTTATTAAAAAAAAAAAAAAAAGAGCCGTTGACTGTAAAACAGCTGCTAAAGGCGCGGGCTGGTACCAAAGGCAGAAGGTGACAGTAATATTTGGGGGGATTAAAGAGTTAATATATAAATAAAACATCCTTTGTATTTGTAATTTTACAAGACTTCTTCCCTTTCTTTTTTTTTTGTCATGTCTTGGTAATTAAATATATAATTTTTCTACAAGTATTGCACATGTTAGGTTAAGATTGCAATCGGATCAAGTCAAATCGAATTTCATTGAGCTCAAACTCAGCTCGATGATCTAATTTCTGGATTTAAGCATAGACTTGAGCTTTAAAACTATGCTCGAACTCAATTCGTTTAAAGGTTGATGAGCTGAGGTTAGATTTGGGCTCAACATGATCTCAAGCTTAACATGAGAGAAGGAAATATTGTGTGGTGGTTGTAGAGAAGGATGAGATGTGCAACTGCGATAAAAAAATGGAGAAAGGTGTGCAACTGTGGGTGACAATAATGGATTGTGCTTGAGAGATGTGGTAATAGGTGAACACAGAAGGTATGCAACAACAGTGAGAGGAAGTGGTAATGGGCGACAACAACGTAGCAGAGGTGTATGTGGTAGCGATAGGCAAAAATAGCGCATAGCAGGCGACGACAGAGTGGTAGAAAGCGATGCGAGATGGCATCAGTTGGTGGTAGTTTAGCCTCAGGTGGAGGCTTGTAGCAGCGACAACAAGTGATATTTCCTCTTCAGTCTACAATCTTTTTCTTTTATTAGGGCTTTTAATTTAGACAACTCTTTATATGGTATTTAACTAAACCTAATTTGTTATTTTATTTTATTAAATGTACATATATTATATTAAATGATTAAATTAATATATATAATAATTTTAAATATTTAATTTAATTATGTTATTATAATAATTTAAAGTTTGATAACTTTATGTTAAATAATATATTTATAAAATTATAAATAAATGTGTTAATGTATTTATAAATAAATTTGTTCACGAATTATTCACAAATGTTTAACCGAGCATATTTACGAACCTCTAATCGAGCGATTAATATCTACGAGCCTTTAATCGAATATGTTCTTGAGATTTAATGAGTTGAGTCTTATTAAATTCAAACACAGTTCATTTACTAATCAAGATTCAAGTTTAAAATTAAGTTTAGCTTGTTTACCTTAACAAATAAATTCAAACGAAATTTTACCAAGCTGAATACCGATATGCTTGGAAACAACCCGACTCATTTATAGCTTTAGTTAGAGCTCTATCAAGACAGTCAATTAACATTTAGTTTGTTGAGAGGTTTGCTTTATGAACCAGTATAAGTTACGTGACGCGATAAAGTTTATGGAGTATGATGGTTTGTTAAATTACTTAAAGAGCCATGGGGCAGGCTGTATAACACAAAAATATGAAAAATGAAGAAATAAAAACTGTCAACAAAATGAAAGCTGAAAAGTAGGGTGCTGTAAATGAAAACTATCAACTATTTTCTCCATCAAGAAGAAACTGATGCCCCATTACGTCATCCTCAACTCATAATCCTAATCATCGATGCACGTGTACTACATTTTCTTCATGGTTTCACAATAAAAATTGCAATGTTTGTAAGTTCGGATTAAGGCATAGACCACTAAAACTTATGCTTAGAGCCCCTAAAAAGGGAGGGGGAGAAGAGAAATGACCCGCTAAGAGAAGGACGAAAGATGTCAGAGAATGAAAAAGATGCTGGAGAAAGAAGACCACGAATGCTAACAAGAACCGAAATATGAAGAGACACAATCATTGATGAGAAGAAAGAGACCAAGAGCAAGAGATGATGAACGCGCTATCCTCAGCGCTATCCTCAGTTAGGTAGTGGTGATGCTGCTGAATGCCTGCATGGATAGACAGCACCCTTCAAACAAAATCACATGCAAGGGGTACTCTTCCCAAATCAGACAATGGTATTTAGATTTATACACTTGATAACTCTTTTTCAAACAAAAGTTATAATTGTTTAACTGACATAAAAGTAAAGTTCATCCATAAATACTGAATTGCACAAAACTGAAATTTGTCATTGATGCTGTTTCAAGTGTATTGCTACAAAGGAATTAACAAATGTGTATTAAAAATATGTATGTAATGTATGTATGAATATAATAATATTTTTCTTACAAAATGACATTACGTAGACATAAAGTTATTTAATTTTATACATCTGTTTTACTGCAGAAACTTATTTGATTCTCATCTCTTCATAATACATTTCAATTGGCATCAATTATAATTTATGGAACAATCAGTAATTAAAATTATAAGGAACAATTATTTCTAAAAATAATTATTGTGGAAAGAAAACAAAGTAATTATTGTACAAAGTAATGAAATTGTAGTTGCCAGCATGCCTGTGGTGGGGACACATTCCTTAGAGCTGAGGGTCAAAAGATAATACATGCAAATAACATTACCGTTTAATATTATGGTATCAGAATTCGACTAGTACAATCCGTATCAACCGATACCAGCCAATATAACTATGGGTTCATGAGCAAATTGAATATATACCAATCTTTAAAGGAAATGATGCAGAAAAACAAAAGGCTTCCTAAAAGAGAATATTTTGACGGGGATAGGCTGAATTGGATAACTGCACAGTATACAGTGAAGCGAAAGAGTGCAATCATAAAAGTTGATTCACATAAATCACTGTAACATCCTTCAGAAGACTAATACAGAGCTGGGTACTGTATTGGTTACATCCATACTTGTAAAGCATGGCCATACCCACAGCAAAGACACCTAAGCATTGGGTAACTGATAAAGCAAAATACAATCCACAACTGATACTAAGGAACAATATCTTCAATTCAACCATTTAAGTTTGAACAGCCAACAAAGCAAACAAACTACTGCATACCCACACAAGCATCTTCAGTAGCTGATGCTTGTGGTCTTGTGCTCCTCTTTCATAACACAGCCTGCCTTCTATTCATTCACTTGCTACAGTTGACGATGAATCTTCTTCAAAATCGGCCAGAATTGTTATCCCTTTTACTTTTCCCTTCGCTATATATATATATATATATATATATTTGCAGGCGGGGAGTTGATGACAGAAAACATGGGAAAACATTACATAACAATCTATTTATACTAGTACCGACTGACATGTATTGTCCGATGGATGGCAGAGCTTTCTCCTAGCGATGGCCTTATGCATTCTACTATATACTTTCAGTGATGTCTGGATATCCATCAGAGCATCGCCAAAACAAAGGCTTGTACTCAAAAGCTCCCTTCAAGGATGCCCCACAATTGTAGCTTTTGCCTGCAAAATCCACCAAGTACACTGTCAGGGTAGAACAGTAAGGCCCCAGAACCATCCATCCTTGAGAATAATTACGGGGCTTTTGTTCATTTAAGAAGATGTTAACAAAATAAGCTATTTATGTCCTCCATCTAAATCCAAAGTCAAGAGCAAAATTCCTGAAGTTAAAACAAGTTTCAGATATGAAAACATGTCACTATTGCCCACTCCACTGCTTCAAGAACCAGCATAATAAGGTTTCAAGTTTTTGGTTGCAACAGATCCATAATTTTTAAAATCATTAAGCATATACAGCTGGAAGTGGTTGCAATGACCTATAGGGATTCAGGCTTTTCTGAGTAACGGTCAGCTAACAGAACTTGAATATCACAACAGGCAAGAAAACGTGCTCTTCATACTTCTTCATACTTTTAAGAGAAGGAAAAAAGCCCATTCCAACTTGTAGGCTGAATTTGAAATAGATTCCTTATCTACACATCAAGTGTGCAAGTTCACATAGGAACATATTTATCATACTGTGCAGAGTTTCAGTGCAGGTGGATGTTTTCCAGTCAAATCTTTCTGCAATCAGCAAGAGAAGAATTCTCTTGGTGCACACAAATACTGAAATACAGAAAAGCCTTGCTCCTTCAAAGGTAGAGATTTTCACTTGGTTAGCAATTCTTGGGGAATTAAACATAAGAGGTAATTTGACCAGAAAGGGAATTATCAGCAGTGCTAATGTGTGCCCTTTATGTAATTAGAAACCAGAAACTTCAAATCATTTATTTCTTTGCTGCAGTATTACTTGGAGGCTATGATGCAAAATCTTCAGTTCATGGGGAAGACAATGGATTTCTCCACGTTCTCTAAAAGAGTTGTTTGATCAGTGGGATTCTTTGCCTAACAGGAAGTTCCAAAGGCATGGCCGACTTTTCTTTTCCATTTTGTGGACTACTTGGCTGGAAAGAAACAAGTAATGTTCAACAAGCTGCCAGTTTCAGTTGAGGATACGATTGCAATTTCTCATACTAGGCTCTCTATATGCCTTCAAGCTCAAGTGATTCATTTTCCCTACATCAATAACAATTTAATCTCCTATTGCAATCCTTTAAGAAATTTGGAGCCAATAAAAAACTGTAGAAAGGTTGCTGAATGGACTCCTCCTGAAGAGGCTGTTTTGAGATGGAATGTGAACAGGGCAGCTTGTGGCAAGCCTGAATTATCTGGAATAGGCGGTGCATTGAGAAATAGTAATGGTGTGTTCTTATGTATGTTTTTGTGTCCTACCAAGATTAAAGATTCAAATGACGCTCAAACTCATGCAATTCTTAAAGCATTGAAGTTATCTCTATCATATCATCATACAAGAAGGGTACCGATAATCATTGGATCTGATTCTTATAACACTGTAAGTTGGGTCCAAGATGTTGAATATTTTTCCAAATCTTGGCAAATGTGGGATTCCTTATACAAGATTGGCAAGTTTGCATCAGTTTTACATTTGGCAAGGTTTCAACAGATATTCCATGAGATCAATTTTGATTGCTGATAATCAAGCTAAGACTGCAGTTAAAAGAAAAGAGGACTTTGTGGAATCAGGCATGGTTTTTGGAATCGTATCAGTTTGGCCAGTTTTGGAGTTGGTTTCTTGCAGCAAGGCTGCTGTTAGTTAGTGGGATTAGATGTTGTTGGGTAAATTCATGGGTTGTGGTTGGTTTTGTTTGCTTCAACAAGGGACCTGCTCTGCTAAAGATAGATGCATACAAGAAGGAAAATGTGCCTGCATGGACTTGAGGACTGTTGCTTGGTTTAGGATTTTGTTCTGGTGTATTCCTTATGCTAGTCTTCTGTTCTTTACCTTGCTGCTTTTCAGTTTTGTTTTAGGATTTTGTTATGACAGTCTTTGGCTCTTGGTTTAGGGTTTTGTCTTGTATTCCTCTTTCTGGTTATCTCTGTTTTGCTTGAATGAGAGGAACAGGGATGGGTGCTAATTAAAAAGGAATGGTGCTGCTGTTTTGTTTTTTGCTTGCTGCCTCACTGTACTAGGTTAAAGTGGGGTGTTAGGCCCTTTGTTGCTCTTGAATGTTGGATTTTATATTAATAATATTAAAAGAAAAAGTGTTGAACAAAATACAAACTTGCTTGGTCCAATATTATAGGTAACACAAACAAATACAGACTTGCTTTGTTTCTTGCTTACTGCAAAAAAAAAAAGAAAAGGAACAGAAATAGTTTTTTATTAAGTACTTGCCCCACATCACGGTAAAGGGGAACATAAAAAGGGTATTCAATGCATTTCAACTGGGATATGAACTCCAAAGAGTGAGGTAAAGAGTTACTCTCTTGCAATCTTTTCCCAACTTTTCCAATATTCTTGTCAGCTAAGATCTTCCCCCCAAATATTCTCTAAAATTAAGGTAATCAAAATGAGATTAGGATTTTATGGATTATTGGGGCAACTAAATAAGGTAAATACTCAAAACCATATATGCTTATAGAGAACCAACTTCTTACTGCAAAGCAATGCAGACAGGATAGAATTAAAATTTAGAAGAAGGACCATGATGAATTGTCAGTCTTTGATGCTAGAATGTCAAACATTATAAAATAATGTATATTACCTGAAGCATTTTGGATCACTGACAGTCCTTGATTTCACTGTCATCCTCTCCAAGAAAACCA
Source organism: Diospyros kaki (assembly GCA_036245055.1). Classification (NCBI taxonomy): domain Eukaryota; kingdom Viridiplantae; phylum Streptophyta; class Magnoliopsida; order Ericales; family Ebenaceae; genus Diospyros; species Diospyros kaki. Next base: position 35,210,085 of record BSEG01000003.1, read on the forward strand.
GGGACCAGCAACAATTCCAAATTGAAAAGTTTAGTCCAAGAATCATCCATGCCATATTTTTCCAGCACCCAAACACTACAACACCCAATGGAAGAAGAACTTCGATAGTAGTTGAACAAAGCAAGGGATTCGCCACGTGCTGCAATAGATATTTCAAGAGAAGATTTGTGGGCTAATTTGTTCGGCAAATTCACCTCCTTAAACACGTCAAAAACCACAACCATAGTAGCAACCCCGCTGATCTGGGTTGAACTGGACGCAAGCCAGTGCACAGCACCACTCATCATAGCCTGTAATAAATAGTTACACATCACGTAATGAGGCGCAACAGTAGTAATCACCCTCCAAGTACCAGTGCTCAGCTCATAAAGCTCGACCTCAGGCGGAACCTTCTTGAATCCATTTCTTCCTTGAAGATAAACAATTCTCATCACCTTGTAACCATTGCTCTTGGAATCAAACCCAAATCCAAAAACAAACACATATGCACCGTGGGATTTAAAAGTGATTCCAGGCGCCGGAAGGGTAACAAATTTCCTGATAGAAGGGTTCCATAGAAACAAATCATTTCCATAGGATCCCCGATCATTTCCCACGCAAATCAAGCTCTTGCAAGAATCCACAATTCGATGGGAACTACTCAGACCCTTAAATGGGAATTCAACCACGGTACGCAATTCAGATGAGTACTTGTCAAGGTGTATGGTACAGGGCTCCGTAAAGCAGTAATTAGCGAAAATCCGAGCGTTGTTGGAGTTGTAATCCATGTGAAGAGCTATGAACTCTAGGTTGGTGATTAGAGAGCACCAGGATTTGGAAACAGACCTGAACCGCAGCAAAGATTTCACTGGCAGTCTCTTGAGGATTTCGACCAGCAGGTCTCGAGGAAGCTGCTCTTCGCTCATTCTCTGCAGCGGTAGAAAAAGATGTACAGTTCGGATTTGGGGCTTTAGGGTTCCGACGGAGACAGCACGGCCACCCAGAGAGAGAGAGAGAACGGAGAGAGCGACGTGATTAGGAAGAAGAGCGACCCTTCGAGAAAAAGCATTTTATTATACGGACGGAGTTGCAAACCCACGCACCGCTTCATCCCTCCCTCTTTGCTGTCATTTAATAATAAATAAATAAATCATCTACTATAATAATAATTAATATATCTTCAACAACATTGCACGTGCCAGGGCTTCGTCGAGATGGCCTCGTCTCGTGCTTTGATAGACCTTACGCACGCCAATTCACAAGACCCTACAAGGTGTCTGACAGAAGATACATTACTGTATTGGGTTTATTATATTAATAATTATTTAATTTTGTATTTTATTATTATTTAATTATAAAATTTTAAAATATCAAGTGTTAATAATTAATATTTTAAAACTGTTACTATTTAGTCACTGAACTTTAAAATATTACTTGCTAGTCATTAATATTTCAAAATCTTTTTTTACCCGTCACTCGTTAGTCATTGAACTTTAAATTCACAAGTGATGAATGAGAAATAATTTTAAAATATTAATGACTAACAAATAACATTTTAAAATTTAATAACTGAGTAATAATAGTTTTAAAATATTAATGACTAATAAATAATATTTCAAAATTTTATAACCAAACAATAACAGAATGTAAAGTTAAGTGATTATTAGTGTAATTAACCCTTATTGTGTTTGATGACACGTGTGTGATGATTTTGTTAAGATGTTGAGGAATATAACGAGCCATAAAAACATAAAAAAGATAACATCTTTTGTTTTACTACACAAAACTATTCGAAAACCTTTAATATTACATTAAGCTTGAGAATGATCATGTATGGCATTAAATTTATCATAACAATCATTTTCAATAAACAAATCATTTCACGTAAAACAACAAAAATAAAATAAATACGTGAAATGACGTATGCTAACATGCACTTGATATTGAAGCATATTATATCATTCAATAATTAATCATGCTAGCGTTTAAGCTTTAAATTAGGACAGTAACAATTAATATAGAACGTACTCATGACTATTGCTTCATCATAATTGTAAAACACTGTTATTGAACACTCAATGCGAACAAAAAAGGCTGTTAACCTGTGAAAAATTGAAATAGTTTTTAAAAAATATCTCTGCATACATAGAAAATTAAAAATTATGTTCAAAATGTTTTTTTCCCTAAATTAAAGAACAAAAAACAAATGTTTTGTTTAGTAAATTTGTACTGAATTTTAGAAAACATTTTCCGCTATTTCTTTTATAAATTTTAACTATATTTTTTCACCTATTTTTAAGGGAAAAAAAAAAAACACAATTTTCTACTAAACAACTAAATCGAATCCAATTAGCCACATATCCTTTAGTTTCCTTCATCAACCTCTCCTTTTTGCCGTTACTTCATTCAACTTCAGTTCATCGACCTCTCCTCTTTACTATTTACTTCCTTTAGTTTCGGCCAATTGTCGCAGATTCGTTGCTACCGTTGCATATCCTTCAACTTTCTTCGTTGACCTCTCCTCTTCACTATTGAATTTTAGAATTATTATTTACTTAATATAATTTTACAGATTTCATATTTGACAGAAATAAATGTCTTTCATTTTTATCTAATTTTCTATAAAAATTAAAATATAAAAAATAAAAAACATTCCCCACAACTCTATACAGTTTCCCAAAGAAACCTTTTGGATGGACGGACCGCACGGTGAAGAGAGAGAGAGTGCAATCATAAAGTTGATTCACATAAATCACAGTACCATCCATTATCCTGAAGCCTACGAAATGTTGTTACAGTGCATGGCCACACGCAGGATACCTGATATAACAATGGAGCAAAATACAATCCCACGATTGATATTACAGGAACAATATCTTCAATTCAACCATTAAACTAACAATTAAGTTTGAACTGCCAACAAACAAACAAACTACTACCCACACAAGCATCTTCAATAGCTGATGTTTGTGGTCTTCTCTTTCATTACTGAGCCTGCCTTCTTCATTCAGTACTTGCCATCGTTGATGATGAATCTTCTTCTTCTTCTGCTTCAAAATCAGCCAGAATTGCTTTTTCTTTTATTTTTTCCCTTTCGCCATATTTGTTTGAAAGCAAAGGGAATGAGGAAGAGGGGGAGAGAGAAGGGGGAGGGGGGGGGGAGACGGGGGGGTGGAGGGGGAATGGGTTAAGATTGAGGATGAAGAGGGAAAGCATGGGAAAACATCACAAGGATCTAAAAAATTATCCCATGGATGGCGAAGCTTTCTCCCATGGATGACCCTGTCCCTGTGCATTCTACTACATACTTTATACTTCCAGTGATGTCTGAATATTCATCAGAACATCACTGAAACAGAGAGGCTTGTACTCACGAGCTCCCTTCAAGAAGCGTTGATATAATACACATTTATACACCAACAACTAAGTTTATCTTGACAGACAAAGAGTATGACAAACATTTTTTTTTTCTTTTTTCTTTTTCCCGGGGCGGGGGGGTAGGAAGGAGAGGGGGGATGGGGAGGTAGCCAATAACATTAGGCTTTGAATTGCACACCTTGCGGTTCCACTGGTCGGGTAAATTTGCGAACTGATGATGGCCCACCAAGTGCATGGTAGAACCCCACAAAGATAATTTGTAGGAACCAGGCATATATCTGTTCTCCCTTGGCTAGCTCTTCACTGATTCTGGAGTTACTCGACCGCTGCTCCCTTCATGAGCGTTGATTCCAGTAACGGGCATGGATTGATGAGCAAAATCTAGCAACAGTTTCCGCTGGTGTTCATCAGTGTGTGGAAGACTGGCACGCAGAAGTTCGACGGGCATTTCTCTGCTTATGGCTCTTGCAGCCTCAGAACTAAAAATCTCAGTGCTTGGCTGGGACTGTGCATATATGGACTGCACTATGCTATCATATTTACTAACACAGTACTTGGTCAGAAGAGTGAAAAAAGCATCGAAAGAGGCCTGCCACAGGGCAGGATTAGGTGTGCTACAATTGCTAGCACCATGAGGGCCAGTTAAGAGTTGAGTTGCCCTCTCCAGAACAGATTTTAGAATAACTGAGGCCCCATCTCCAGCAGGGCTACCAAGGGGGCGGAGCGGTGGCTGCTCTGACGAACAAACTACTGCAGCAAGACATGCACTAAGGGCATTAAGATCCATGCCATTAATGCAAGTGGAAACTGTCTTCGCGAGATCAGTAATTGTCTCAGCTGCTCCCACGTCAGAGGGTAGACCGCCAAACAAAAACCTCAAATGACGAAAGATGGCCATGCAAACTATTCGAGCAAGGTCACTGCCTGGGAAGAGAAGCTGGAGGTACCTAGAAAGGAGCTTTCGACCCTTAGGAAGTGAAACTAACCGTAAAAACACAATATCATCCTTGAAGTCCAGCCCAACTGGGTTCCCACTTTTTCCAAGTGGGTCAACAAGCTGAAGTGAGGCTGCCAAGCCTTCCAGAAGGACTTGCCGTCTCCTTCTAAGCTGAGTCCCACCATCTTGTGGCTGACTAAATTGTAGAAGCCGGTCAATGTCATCTACATCGAGAAGAAGACAAAGGCCATCTTCGATCATGATTCTTGCTGCCAGCATCGGTTCCTGTTCCAGCGGCTTCTCAGAAACCTGCTCAGAATTGCCATTGCCAAGAGCAGAGGAAGGAGGGTCAACTTCAAGTAGAGGACTAGGCCTGCGTATGGATGAGAAAGAGAGCCTCCCAAGCGCATCAACATGGAGATGAGGATGCGATTCTCCACTGTTACGGGATCGAGAAGTAACCTCCTTTGGGTGGACAGGGCAGAAACGGCGCTTGGAACCCAATTCAGCAGCCTTTTTTGCAAGACGAGCTTGGTGATAGTAATCATATACGTATGGATCATTGCCATGTGTGGCTGCATGCTGCATTCTGAGAATACTCTCTATCTCTTCAGCTGTCATATATTTTGACCTAAACTGTGGGTAACAGTTATCAGTCTTCTGGTCATTAGAATCAGAGCCTTGTGGAATAGATCGCATATTCTGTCTAACCCTTTGTGAAGACTTAAGTCTTTGATCTCTCATATCTGCCCATCCATATTTACCCAAATGAGAGGGAACAGAAGGAAGGGCATTAAACACTTGTGATTGCATTGCTGAGAAATGAGCTAGAGATGGCTGAACTGGAAGATGCATCCTTTGCTGTTGGAGCTGCTGTTGGGTTGGCATTAACTGTGTTGACAATAGTCCTTTCTGGTGAGGGAACTGTTGTCGGAATCTATTGTTTAAGAGGTTGGATTGATCACCATGAAACAAACCAGCGTGGCTAGCCCAGTGGTTTTGTGTTAGGCTACTAATAGAAAGACCAGGAGGGTTTACCTGACCCATATTTCCACCATAATGCACCCCATGATGCAAGCCAGCTAAGTGTAGATTAGAGCTAGACAAAGGAGAGTTTGGGGCAGAAAAGGGCATCTGATGACCACCAGTGATAGATGAAATATTTAGGTGCTGCGAATGGTTGCGGGGTGAAGCTTGTTGAGATCTGCCACCAGGCGGAGGGAATGACGTGAAAGATGATTTGGGTACAAAAATAGGTTCACTGGAAAAGTGAGGTTGCTTTTGTTGCTGCTGAGGGTATGAAGATGTTCTGTACAAGGGAGGTTCACTGGAAAAGTGTTGCTCATGTTGCTGCTGAGGATATGATGATGCTCTGTACAAGGGTGGCTCACTGGAAAAGTGCTGCTGTGGTTGCTCCTGAGGATATGATGATGTTCGGCACAAGGGTTTTGCTTCCATAAGATGGAGTGAAGATGAATGTGGCTGTGAAGACCATCTCTTACCCTCCTGACAATTTTCTGTGTCAAACATATGTTGATCTAACCAGTCAGGGAAATCTGCCTCCTGTTGCCATTCAGTGACAGATGAACCTGCAGGAAATTTCAATTATGGAAGCGCAAGGGAATTGGCCCAAGGAACTAGATAAAAAGATGTAACCATGGAAATCACCTTTATGGATTTCAAAGTGAATTAGGAACAACCATATCACCAGATAACATCAACAAATGAATTACAATTGCACTTGATAAAAGTTCAGATGGTTAATACTAATAATCATAATCCCGCATAATATTGTACTCATTATTTGTTTCTTGTGCTTGGCTACAGGGAGACCCCATGGAGTTTCTTATCTGACACTACATATTCAATTTACATCACATGAACATACTCGGGCTAAATATTCCATTGTCAGAAAGACCAAAAGACACCTTAAGATTTCCTCCAACCTATTAGAAAATGCCACAAAATTGGTGATCCAAATAAAAAATCATACTGCCTGGCGCTATGAAGGACACTAAGCCATAACTTGTGAACAATTTTAAAAGGCAATGCCACAATAGCTACAAGGAACCTAATGGAGAAGAACAGCCTTGAGTTCATGGGCATTATCACAGCACAGCATTCAGAGTTGAGCAGGTAACACCTCACATGGTCAGGAATCTACTTGATTCTTGGAAAATAACCTACCATATGTTCGTGATAGCCAAAGGCTGGGTAACAGCCTTGCATATCCAGATATGGTGTACACAGAATGAGAGAAACAACTGATATTTTTATGTAATAGAACTCTGTTAGTAGCTTGAAAGGATCTGCACCTGTCTTCTAGTAATTCATTTGAGGGGATTTCTGTCCATTCACATAATTTCATAGATCCAAGAGGGAATTAGACAATTGGCATGTAGGAGGACAGGTGTCTTCTTGTTGACTTTGGAAATTCTTTGTGTATAGTCACTATAGTCTATTGGAGCAGTCTCTTGTATTTCCTTTTAACACCACCTCTCACTAAATGGATGTCATCCTCTCCAAGCCCTTTTATGTAACTCACTTGAAAAAAGAACAAGACAGAAAAAAGCACTCATATAATATCCTCCCTGAACTAGATAGGTTAAATTTAAGACATGTCCATATGCGTACTGCACGTGTGTGTAGAAGGAAACCTATCTAATCACCTGTGTGGCTGTGCAACAACCCTCAATAATAGACCTATTTTGTTCAAGACTATGCTCAAGAATATCAGGCCCAAGAGCTAAGATAAATTTACTTTGTGCATGCAGAGGAAAAACAAACTGCTATATATCATTTGTGTGCCAAGGCAATTTGAATAATCAGTTTGAATCAGTAATGTGCTTGTGGAGGCATTATAGGATTGCCTCAGAAAACGTGTAAAGTCAGTGCACATTTTTCCTTATATCCATACTGAGAATTATGAGAAACTATAAAAAGTCGTATTGTTCAAGTCTTAAGAATTCATCCTCCAGCAGGAAGGGTTTCCTTGACAGGTAGGGACCTAAAAAAGCCTTCCCATAATGCACACCATTCATTCTGATGGAAGGACACAGAAATGGACAATGCTTAATAAATAAAAAAACAACAATCGCAAGCATTAATCCTACTAGAAGGAGTAGGTACAAGAATTTTAGAATCTAAGGTGGTATTCTCTTCGTGTTTAAGTTTTTTGTTTTGAGTTTTGAATTCATTTTCATTTTTGTGTTTTGAGATTTTTGAAAACATTCTTTCTGTCATTCTAAAAAACTATTTCTTAAAATAGAAAACTAGAAAACACGTTTACTTTGGAATTTTGAAAAACTATTTTGCATTTCTTTTTTTTTTCTTCTTTTCTTCTTTTTTCTTTTCTTTTTTTTCTCTTTCCTTCTTCTATTCTTTGGCACCTACATCTTCTCCATCGCCGACAACCACCGTCGGCTGGAGATTCACACAATCAGAGCCTACCATTAGAAACTCCAAGCTGGGGGGGGGGGGTTAACATACACAAAAATGGGTCAGGTTTAACGGTTAGATTTTTGTAGATCTAACTTTTAATTTTTGGCCAATACCTATTTACACACTGTCGGTCGTCATCGGCCATCGTGGCAGGTGGTTTTCGACGATCGGAGACAGCCACCCAACACCCAAGGGCTCATCGACCAACATATCCAAAAACCAACGAGATCCAACGACCAAATCTCCTTAGATCTAATGGCAACCAACAAGATCGAATGGCGGTCGAGATAAGAGAGGAGAGAACATAGGAGACAACCAACAAGATTGAATGGCGGGGGCAGTTGACGGCGGCTCATGGAGGTGACAAAGATGGTGGGCGCAGTCGACGACTGCTTGTGGCGATGACAAAGATGGCTGGCGCGGTCAACAACATGCATGGCATGTATGAAAAACACCATCAGCTAGAGAGGATTTTTTTTTTTGGGGGGGGGGGTCGGCGGCCGATGGCAGGGGCAGTCAATGGTAGTGGTTGCGATGGCGGGTGCACTTGACAGCAGTGGCGGCGACGGTCGACGGCCGAAGGAAGAGCAGAGAGGAGAAAGGAGAGAAGAGAGGAGAGATGCAGGTCTACAAGATTGGGGGGGTCTGGGTTTAGGGTTTTCTTTACAATTTTTTTTTTTTAATTTTTGAAAATGCATTTTTAAAAACAACAAAGTAAACGCATTTTCAGTATTTTGAAAAACTAAAAACTCAAAACGGGTTGAAAACAATAAACACAACCTAAATCTCTAATCATCTCTATCCAAGGTCATATCCTATTCACGTTTAGGGGATTCCCACCAAATTTTCTTTGGTCTTCCTTTCCCTTTTCTACTACAAACTTCTTCCATTTCATCTTCTCACCTCACAAGTGTGTCTATTAGTCTTCTTCTCACACGTACAAACCATCTAAATTAAATCTCTAGCATCTTACCTTCAATAGGTGTCACTTTAAGCTTTCTACATATAATCTTGTTTCTTACTTTGTCATTTCTGGTAAGGCAGAAAAGATAAGTCTTATAGCCATACAACAATACTCAAATGTTTATGCACCCGGAAAAGACATCTGATACCAACTTACACAAGTAATTCAGTATGACTGGAGAACCAAGGAAAACAAAATTCAGTATGATTTGAACACATGTATAGCCAGTCACCTAAGATGCTTCTATGAACTAGTCGAGTCTGGATTCATGTATGATGGGACAAACAAAATGCCATAAAAAAATGGAATCAGCTCTCTCTTTGACTTGTGAATAAAGTATAGACAATATCAAAGACTTTATCCTGCTTATCATTCATTTAGTCTCAACTATGTGGTCTTTAGGTTGAATGCTCCCTCTATCATGATGACAGGGTAGTCTAAATATGAAAAAAAGCTACCAACTCACGTCACAAGGAAAAAAAGGGGGGAAAAAAAGCTATTAAGCATTCTGGACAGCCTGATTACACTGATCAAGATGTGATCATCACAACTCTTCCCGCTCATTTTCTGTTTCAAAAAATTGATTTGGTTTCTTTAACACATATAACTTCATTCTGAACTGAACACCACACAACAATAGGACATCGCTCGGATGACAGTTATACAAAATTGATGATTAGGTTCAGCTCAAGATTAGGCCCTGGATATTTCCTTTTGACATACAATTTATTTTGAACGTAGGCATGTATTTGTGGTTCCAAAAAAATACACTGAGCAGGAAATGCCCTCCCAGAGCAGGAAGCCTCATGCACTGGAAATGCCATTTATATCTAATGCTTTTATTTTATAATTGATTTTCCTTTTTATTTTGTTAACTTACAAAGCGGTTCTAATTCGTTTAAGCACTAAGTATACAACCCAGATGTCCTGGACTTGTGTCTCGGTTGAACATGAGGTCTTTCACCTTTACAAGTAGTAAAAAGTAATGGGATATGTTTGGAAGTTTGTGTGACACATATACTTGTAAAACTGGCATGGAGTTAGAAATCCCCAACAGGCGTCATGGTTGAACATGACATTTGACACAATATGGCACCCTCCATACATGCGTCTGTGCTCCAGGATCCACAAATATTTCATTTCCTTACTGTTTGTAGATAGAGAGAATTCTGCCTCATGCCAAACCTTTAAATATACAATGTAGTCTCGGATAACAAAAGAGCACCCCAGGGTCAAGATCTTAATTACTTTAAATCAAAGAAATAAATAAAAATAAAGACAGACAATATATCAACAAACCACAAGGTTCATTCCCCTATTATAAGATATATTGCAGCGGAGACTTACTTTCCCTTGAAATTGACCCAGATCCTCTATCACCAATTACCCCAGGATGCCTTGGTCCAGTAACAACTTTGTTTAACTGCAAAGGAGAACAACTATCTTATTAACTGCAAGAAGAAAACACAATCTTAAAATAATGTGAATGATGCAGCTGCTGCTGGAACTATGATGATGATGGTGATGGTGATAGTCACAATCATGATGATAACCAACCACTAAAGACTTGACTTAATTATACCACATCATAAAGCACTTGAAATCTAGATTACCAGTAAGCATGAAATTTCCATTATGCAGATAAGAAATTAGGTATTATTTAACATATAATAGCTTTTTCAAAGGGGAACAAAGGAAAGGCTAAGGAGTGCTTTCACTCTATAACTAAACTGATTACAATTTGTTAAATTTGCACCTCCATAATTTGACATCCTAGCTGATTATACACCATCTTGGATTTCTTTAATTGGAGTTAAGGGCTGCAAAAGAATGAGCAGCTAAGGCCCATCCAATAGAAAGTTCATTCAAGTTCCTCATAGCTGAAGCTGAACATTCCCTTATACTTGTTTTATCAATGAACTGATACCAGGCCTGTAAAATTTTCTGGTTCATACAATTCTCATATTATGTGGGACAACATTAGAATTTTCATAATAATAGATAAGTACAATATCAGTTTTCAGTTTTCAATCAGAGCATCTTTAATGTTGCATTCAAATTCAAAACCCTAGGGGCCTAGAACAGGGACAAAGCTTCCTGGTCTCATTAAATTGGCTTCCCAGAAAACCTTATAAGAGCTTAAAACACCGGGAGTCTTTCATGACAACTGTCATTAACTACATGAACTCAAACTTCTCAAGAAACAATCTTTCTTTTGCAGAGCTCTCTCAATGACTTGATTTTATTGTGCACCATGTTTTCCATTTCTCTTGCAGTTAATGTATTACATAAAAGAAATAACCCCTTTATATCTCAAGGAAGAACGGTATAACTTATTGAGAGCCAAAGTGGCATGACCAGGCAGGAGGATAAATTGATCTATATGTTTATTCACTTTTTGGATTACAAATATACTAATGTTTTGCTATAACAGTAAGGAAGAGAAGTGTGAAAAATACTTTCCCGATACCTATCTGAAAATATTTTATTCCAAAGAAAGTGATAATACAACTTTTTGTATATAGATATCATCCCTTTGAGGCTTAGTAATATTTTTCTTACGGACAAACAAGCTAAAATTAGACTGGTTTGGAGGCTTTCAGAATAAGAAGCATACATGAGAAATTAAAAAGTATAATAATTAGTTTGGATCTAATATTTGATTTTTAATGCTTTTGATGCTTGTGTAGTTTTCAGGAGATTAGAAGATGACTGTGGCATCTAATTCCTAATGCTGGTGTTTATGCCTAAATAGAACTAGCCAAACTATTCAACCTATGCTTAGGGAAAATTCTTTTATTAGAAAATCTCCAGCCCTAGCAAGCTCAAGAAGATTCAGGGAGCCTAACCTAGAGGTTTATGCTTACACCAACAATTGTGCCAAAATTTTACTCCTACCCATACTTGACAATAAATGAGAAATGTTTTGCAACAAGGTCCCAACAAATTGGTCTGGTTAGAGCGTCCATAAACATGATGAACAAAAATGGGGTAAAGGGGTCCCTTGGCCCAAGGCCTCTAAAGGGGTGGGTTGAAAAAGCCTTTTGGGAATCTACCCCCTTCACAAGAAACAAAAACTAAACTTAGTTGCACAAAAGTATCCATCTTCTCCTTGGGAAAAACCTCATCCTTTCCATGACATAGCAAACCTTGTGTTAATAACAGTTAACCAAATAAAATCTAGATGGAATTACACTTCAACAAACTCCTCTACAGTTAACAGAAGTATCCATCTTATAAGTAACAGTTATAAAACAGAATAGTTTTCACTAGTTTCGATCAAAATCCTAACAGCAGCAATGCAAAATTTCAGATCTTTTTTCTTGTTAGTGTGCTCCACATTCCAAACTAACAAAAGATAAGTTCTTCACTATGGACTCAGGTGAAAACAAGTTCAGCTTAAGAAAATCTATCAACAACCTCACCCAGCCAGTTATGCTCTATAAACACATTATCCAAACTGAGGTTAAACATCAGTAAACGTCACCAAAAATCACTCTTCACAGTTTTGATACACAACTAATGTTACACTTCCATTAATTAGATCTGACTAAGAAAAAATTTCTCATTCAAGACTTGACTCCCACGCTCATCCACCACAAACAATGTGCTGATCTAAAACTCTCTTGGCCAGTCCCTCCAATTTTCTAAGCAGCTGAAAACGTCATCATCCTGTCTGTCATTCTATCCCTTCATCTCACTTCCTTATTTTCTCCCTCTCTCCATCTATGTCTCCCTTCATCTCAATTCTTCCATCTACCCCTGTCTCTGCCTCTTTTGTATCTGGACTTGGCTCTCATTTATACACTTTATTCTATATTTTGAAGGCACACACATCACCGTCAGTAACTATTCCCCCCCCCCCCAAAAAAAATAAAATAAAAGGGGGTGCCCCATACACACATAATGATGGTGTTGAATTGTTAACCTTCATTTCATCTAAAAACTTAAGTTAGTAGATAACGGGTGAACTTTATCTTTGATATTACTATTTAACTCTCAACATGGCCCCCCTCAACTTTGGTCAGGCTTCACTAAATAATTAGTCCAAACACATGCAACAATTTAAATATCGGGTTAGTAGTTAGGTTTTGAACTCAGGATCTTTGCCTACTTTGATACCATATTGAATTGTTAATCACCATCTCATTTAAAAACTTAAGCTATTTAATAGAGGGTTAACTTTATCTTTTACATTATCAATAATTTATATTCTCAACAGATAATATAATATGCTGGTAGCAATATTTTCTTTTCAGAGTGGATACAAGATTTTTCTTGCAATTTTCTGTAAGTGGGTTATGAGTCAAATATAAACAAATTTAGCCACACCAAACATGTGTTCAGGTGCTAGCAGCACTTTTGAATGTTCAATTTGTGGAAAGACTACAAAATATGTTGCTAAATTGGAAAAACATGGGGTTTTTACAAGTTCCAATACAATTAACAGTTAGTGCATAAAGATCATATACCATGGCAAGGGCACATTTGATGCAAGTCAATAATGTTAAAATCTCATAATATCCCAAGGTGATATACAAGGAGGCTACTGAATTCAAAAGGTTAGAGGAAGAAGTTCATTAGCTAAATAGATGCTGTCAACTAAAGAATCCCTTGCATCCCAAGTCATCCGATGGCATAAGTTACAGTCAAACAGAAAACATCATTTCATCAAAGAATAGAAAGGCAAAAACTAGAGTAAGTGAAAATTCCCTTGATAAAGCTTCTTGGAACCTTCTGCATAGTGAGATTAGTAGAATAGAGCCATTTTCACAAGAACCCCCTGTTATCTTAGGTCTGTACTTGTTGCGCCACATAAAGATATGCAACACCTCAATACAAATTGTTTAGCTCCATATTAATTCAAAAGGGAGGGTAGATGTGGAAAGATTGTTAGATTGAATAGAGGCAAATGATATGAGAAAAGATTCTATTGTTGTTGCTGATGGTAGGAGTAACCCCAATAATGGCATGCTGGATTGTAACCCTACTTTTCTCAAACTAGTGAATTATTCACAGAATAAAAGGATAAGTTATTCATAGCCAGCTTGATGAATGTCAACCAAGGAGTCTGGGCATCAAAAGGCAGTTCAAGTGATTGGGAACCATACTATGAACTTTAAGAGAGCCAAACAACTAATTCACATTTCCTTAGGTTTTCACTTCTCGAAGTTCGAAAAGTATAAATATTAAAACCTTGAACACTACAGCTAATCTCTCATACAAGGATCCCTTCAATTATTGGTCCAACAGTAACAACAAAGAATAATGAATACATCTGAGTACCAGTGCTTAAAAAAGCAGATTTTAAACGCAAACCACAAAGCACAGCATGCATGGGGCTTTTTTTTTGCATCAAGCTCAGTGACTTTAGTTGAGCACGATTAAAGTGTGCTTCAGAAACACGCCTGGGTTTTTTTTTATAAACAATATGAATCTTTTGTAATAGCGTGGCTCATTGTATGGAATCCATACCCCAAAAAAGCTATTTATCTTATCTTAGAAAGATTTAAATAAAATCATATATACATTTTTTTTTTTTTTAAAAAAAAAGAAGGCTCAATTGTATTTACCAACCAAAAAATATTGAAGGAAACATGTAATTAAGTGTAAATTTGGGGTTGCTAATTTATTCCTAATTGCTGAAAATTACAGATTGATGATTGATTCTAAATTGGAGATTATTGAGTGATTGCAAATTAGGGATTGATTGATTGGGGATTACTGTGAATTAGGGGTTGATTAAGTGGGGATTGTTATAAATTAGGGATGATTTTTTTTTTTCCCTTATTCTTCTATCCAATCCTTTGTATAGATCATGTTAATGAAATGGAATGGGTTTTTTTCTTGCAAACTTTTACAAAAAACAAAAGAAGACCCAACAAAATACAAATAAAAAAAATAAAAAACCCTTAGCATATTCAAATCCTTTCAATTGAGAATTGAAACCAGTTTGCCTTCCAAGTACCATCAGGACTAGAAGTTGACCAGATTGTATCCTTTTATATGTCCCTTGTGTGTTCTTGTTGTGATTGCAGGAACTTATAAACTTATGTAAAATATAAATAAAAAATGGTATCTCCTCTTTTGTTAAATTTGCAACCCTCATTCTTATTTAGTTTTTTTAATGATTTTTTATTAATAGTTTATATTTTTTTTTACTCTAAAAGTTTATACTCTTTATTTTATTTATATGTGCTTCACTTTGCTTAAGCATGTGCTTCACTTTGTGCAGCCTTCTGCCCTTAGCGCTTTTCAAAACATTGCATCTGATAGTTAGCACCAAGCTAGCAAAAATGAGCATTAATATATCTCATGTAACAAAATAACAAGACCTAATATTCAAACAGCTTAGGAAATGAGGACAATAGAAGTCAACTATTTTACTGCCAAAACATCACAAATTAAGGAAATTGACCTTTGAAAATGTAGTCGTCAGATCATCTATATCAGACAATGATCCAATGCCCGAACCCTAATAGGAAGCAGGAACAAGAAAAAACAAAGTTAGAGGCAACATCACAGCATTTTCATGCAACAAAACTTTGAAAAGGTATAGGAATCAACAATGTATAAAAGAAATCATAATGACAACCCATAAAGCCAGCAGTTTCACTTGAGCAGGGAGATATGGTGGCTTTTTCTGTTCATTTTTGCATGTGTTTTAACAACATAAATGAAGTGCACATGCACTAAATGGCAAGGAAAAAAATTTATTCACCAGAGCCACTGTTAAGTTCAAATACATACATAAATATCTACTCCCATAAAGGATTATAGGGTTTCACATTGTCTCCTTGCAAAAAATAGTTTCATCTTTTATTCTTCCTTCATGCCATCAGTGATTCGATCATTCCACTTTTGTCCAAGCTTACCAAACATTTACAAGAGGTCCACCACAATAAACCAAGAACCAGTTGATGGATGACATTTGTCATGTTGCATTCATGAAGCACTTACTTCATACACCACATTTTGCCAACCCATTTTGTAACTGCAGTACAACCATGACTACTGGTACTGTTAGTTTTTCCCTATGCATGATGTTCATTATGACAAAGCTACCTTTGCTGGAGTACTTTTTTTTCCAGACTGTTTAGATTCTTTCAAAGTTCATCTCCTTTCATAATAATAGTGGCCCGATTTACACCACTATTGTTCATCTCCTCAACAATGAATCAGAACATTACCAAAGCTGTCACTGATACATTTTTCATTACCACTACACTGCTGCTCTATATCTCAACAAAGTGATACAAATATCGATAAATTATATCACAGATTATCTTATTCCCTTTTCTACTTAAATTATTTTCTTTAGACATGTTTAACATCAATTTTCAACAGCATTCTGCAATTGCGTATCTATGCTTACACCTGTGTATATGTTTATAATACTTTTACATCCTTCTATTAGTTTGTGACAATTAACATCTTCATCTACCAACTTGGATTGTAGTAATGAATCCAAGCTGGATCATGGTTAGTATCCACTAGATCAAAGAGAAAGTTGTTCAAAACCGAATAATGCCAATTTCCCATAAGGATTTTATGTTACCTCCTACTTGAATTTCTAGAATTCCCAATTTCAAAATTTTATGACAATAAAAAGCATTATGCCATCCCCAATAATCAAAAGGAAACACTTATTTTTGCAAGTAAAAACATAAATAAAAGAGAACCACCTTAAGGCGGCTAACCCCATACAGAAACTTGTCAGACTACCTAGAAAGGCAGATGGTCTATTGAAAGACTAAAGATTCAAGATGAGGAAAGACAAATCTTAACAACAACAACAACAACAACAACAACAACAACAAAACCAGAACAATTTCCTTAAGAAAAGAAAGAAAACAGTAGTTGATTTTCTACACTCTCAAAGGCTCTCAAATTCTTTCACACCAAAATATACCATATGTAGCACAAAGGGATAGCCCTCACAACCTTGTGCAACCTGTTAGGCCAAGTCCAGCCCTATAAATGCAAACTATGTCATATGGACTCGGGATGTTCGAGCAGTGTAGCCATATTGACACAACATGAAAGATACTGGTACGAGAGACATGTCAGAGTTGGCATATCTCCAATCAGACACGGCTGGCTCAGTCCGTCTTATCTAAAAGAAAAACATAAGATTTGGGGTTGGCGGATGCAGATCTGAGTTGCACAAACACAGATCTGGGTGCCAGTGAATGACAACGAGCTGTGGAGAAATGGACAAGGAAGTGGAATAGAAAAGAAAAGAGAAGGCATACTCTCTGGCTAGATATAAGGAGGAGAAAGTTGGAGAGTAAAGAAAAAAAAGCGAAAAAGAAGGGAAAGGAAATGTCACCAAAGAGTCGTCTCCTCCGACCGACATTACCCTCAACCTCCTCTTGTTGGTCTCTCTCTCTCTCTCTCTCTCTCTCTCTCTCTCTCTCTCTCTAAACAATTACAAATGTGATGAATTCTGCCCAATAGAAGCTAATCACCTCTTTGCTCTTCTTCCATAAATGATAAAATGGATTTGAATCTTAATTTAAGACTCTGTTGAAGATTGTCTCGAGTTAGTGATAGGATTTTGTGCAGTTGTTTATATGCGGTTAATGGTTAGTTGATAGGCGTTGGGCCTCAAGTGTAATTAGTTCAAAGTTTGGGGGTCAAACTGTAAATATCAATTATGTGCCTAGGAAATTTCACTGTTGTCTGTAAATAGAGTAGTGAGGGCTAGGGGTTAGAGGGTCGCATGTTCTCTTTCAGTTTTTCATGAGAGCTTTGAGAGTGGAAGGATATATGAGTGTGTAAGTAGTCTTTGTACATTCTTGGGAGAGGCTTGTATCGTGAGAGAGAGAGAGAGAAAGAGGGGAGTTGTTGTATTGATCATCTATCAAATAAAGAGGCTGTGCTCGGGTTTGAAGGCTGGATGTAGGGCTGATTCAAGTCAGCCTGAACCAGGATAATCTTTGCCTCCTTGTGTGGTTTGATGTTTTCATTTCTTGTTCTGTTCTTGCGTTAAATTTCTGTTCTTTAATATATGGTTGTGTTGTGATATGTTGGCCGAGTGAGCTGAGTGTGTGTTGTGAGGTGTTTGAGTGGTTTCTTGGGTGATTTAAAGGCTGCCAGTGTTCCCAATTTCTAACAAACTGCTTTATCATTTATGGAGTGTGTGTTAGGAGGTGGAGCGAAGCACTTGTCAAATCAACCAAAAAACTTTTACAATTTTTAATATTTCCAATAAATTACTAGTTGCAAGGTTGAAGTTCTTTGGATTTATTTTATTGATTTTCTAATAATATATATGGCTTACTTGTTGCAAACCACATCACATCTCCCTTCCTCTTCATTTAATTTCTATCCTTATATGTATGCATATGCATGGAAATGAAAATATATACATGATCACTTAGTAGCTGAAAAGTTCATCTCATACTCTCTGGTGAGTAAGCCACCTTATAAGACTGAAATTACTCAGCTTAAGAAGGAAGACAGCTCAATATATCAAGGATTTTAATTTTTAAATCATAATTTTAATTATTATATATTTATTTTTGTATGTCGTATCCCCACACCTTATCCTGATTAGGATCTGTGTCCTCATACCTATGTCCTGTGTTCAGACACATATCCCATAAACTAAAATTCATGAAATTGGCAAGTTTGACTTCTAAATAAATACTTGTATCCAACACCCGTACCTGAGTCCATGTAACATAGAATATAAAAAAATCCATAACAGAGGCCAGCACAATCCAATTTACTCCCAAAATAAGAAAGAATAACATCACAACCTGGTTACTCTATCAAGTAAGTTGTGCGACACTTAGCACAGCTCCCTTGGCTGCTAAATAAGCCAACTCTGATGTGCCTCAGGTCAGGAGCAACGAAAGAGAGAGTAAGCAAAGAAAAGAAAAGAAAAAATTCAATATTACTCCTTATTCTAGATAAGTGCACTTTCTCCATTTTGTATGGCATCAGCTATGCTACAAAATATCAACAAATTCATTAAAAGCAATAAGTTCTCTCGGGGCACCTTCAAATTAAAAACTACATCAAACCACTTTTGTTCTTGCAACCAAATTCTAGTCAAGAGAAGGTAAGGAATTGAGGCATCTTAGAAAGGGGGAAGAAAATTCTCACAGTAACAAAGAAATCATGTACCAAACGGTAGAGGTGACAGCTCACAATTCAATCACTCAACCATCAACAGTTCTCAGATAAAAAGGAAATATATTCATACTTTGTTCATGTTTGTTTAACATAAAAAGAGGTATGAGTAGTTGTTAGATGCATCCTTGTGCCCTTTCATATTCCTAATGTAATCATGAGGTTCTAACTGTGGTTAAATAGATTCATAGTTTCTTTTTCAAATAATAGTAGCGTGATTTCCTAAAATAGCTTACACTTATAACAAATTAACTATTGACCATATTTTTGAAAATCATGCGATCAGTGTTTTAAAAAGCACACTTATGTGCAAAGAACAGCATGTTCAGAGCTTTTTGTGTGTGAAGCTCAGCTACTTTAGCTGAGCGCAATTAAAGCTTGCTAGGTTGCACCTTTTACCTGACCTGTGAAGTGCTGTCAAGCAGGCTTTTAATATGAATGGTTGGATTTATTTAAATTTTTCTTATGGCAGCTGCTTGTATGGAATTCTTACCCAAAAAAAAGTTGTTTATCAGATCTTAAAATAGATCTGAATACATATTTAAAAAAAAAAAAAAAACAAAGAAGACTACGGATTCATAAAACGCCTAAACATCTTATGAAAGATGTGAAGAGTTCAGACTTCTTGTCTTTTCAATGAGGTCTACACTACTGAGATGTATATATATCCCTTATGCTTTTTTCCTATGATTGTATGATTTGTAAATGGGTATAAAACATGAATAAAAAATGGTATCTCATCTTTTGTTAGGTTTGCAACCCTCTTTCAATTAGAGCCTATTTGGTATTGTTGTGCTTAAAAAGCACAACAGCTTTTTATCAACTTTTCCAAAAGAGTCGCATTTGGTAAAGTATAACTTCACTTTTAAAGCACAGCTGCTTATTCCAAAAAAGTAAGTTATAAGTAAAAAGAAGGGACCCTCTGCATTTTATAAAAGCACAGCAACTTTAAATGGGACCCACAATCATTAAAATGCTATTTACTTTTATAATCATTCTCTCTTTTCATAGTTATGCCCAAAAATCTAGGTGCCGCCAAGGCATTAGGCGGCCCCTGGCCACTACAAATACATGCAAATCAGCACCTCTAGGCACCGCCTAGGTTGCCTAGACGTGCGTATTTGGATTTGTGATGTTCAGTCAGCCACATGGCAGAGAAGAAACAACTCAACCGGTTGGCCACACCGAACCCACGACCATCGCGAACGCACGAGGAGAAAGCGGCCACAGCAAACAAAAGGCAGAAGATCGCGACCACGGTTGCCGGCGATGGGGAAAGGCTTGAACTGATCAGCCATGGCAGATACCCACATCGAGATGCGAACCCTCGCTTCGCCGACGGTTCAATTCAGACTCCCATTGGCCACGACACTGATCAAATCTAACTATCGGCCATGGCAGATGCGAACAATAGCAGTCATGGAGAACCACGACAAATCTATCCGTCCCACCGGCCACTGCAGATGAGAACAACCTCTATCGGCCACTCTATATATATATAATAGGAAAATTCACAATATATGAAAACAAGTTCTACATGAATATGTGTTTGGTTTGATACCACATGTTAGAGAAATACTTTTACAAAATATATGAAATCCACATATCATATAGAACATCAAAAGATTAAGGAAGAAGAATACCTATGAAATCCATGATTAGTGATAAAATAACATCAAAATTTTTTTTAAAAAAAAAAAACAATTTTCCTAGGCCCTGTCTAGGCACTAGGCCCCAATCTGTCGCCCGATTAGCGCTTAGCGCGTTTTAGAACAACAATAAAATATTAACCAAACACTCATTACTTGCTTTTAACATTAACAAGTATAGCACCACACTCAATTACCAACCACTACCTTGTTAACATTACTTTCATGACACAGCATGATAAAGCACAAAAACACAGCAATACCAAACTGCTCTTTAGTTTTTTTTTTATAATTGTTTTAATAATAGTTTATATTTTTTATGCTTATAAAAGTTTATACTCTTTATTTCATTTATACGCACTTCACTTTGCTTAAGCATACGCTTTGCACTTATACTCCATAGGCCTTTTGAGCTTATTAAAATAAAAATAAAGTGAAACATAACATAATAACACGGGAGCAATACTAGCCAATTTAAGACATAATGTGTCTAAAATTATCAAAATTTGTTATCAGCATTAACAGTCTGCAGCCCAACTTCTCATCAAGAAAATGCAGCAAATTAATGGAAGAGAAGCTCTTGTCCTAAAGCATCATTGTCAAGAGCATCAATCAGTCAACGAGTTGATTCACAATTCAATGCCTCCATGAAGTCCATAGTTGTTAAGAAAATAACTTTTATTTTTTCCATGTATGCAGTTAGATTGTTAAATGTGTTAAAAATTTTGGAAGTTTAACATAAAAAAAAAAGAGTAAAGAGTAGCCAGGCAATGTGCAAACCACACTACATTTCTGTTAAAAAAGATCCCTATTTATTTTAATTTACCATATTCAATGGCTTAAGCTGCCAATTCTTGTCAAAAACCAGTTTCTCGACCATAAGTCAAAATAATTTATCTAAACTATCTAATTCTCCAGTTCCCAAACAAATGGTTCAATTCGATGGTCCAGTTCAGCTCTCACAAGAATGACCTAAACTCCAAATTATATGCCCCTTCTTTGCTTAGATTAGCATCTCCAAGTCTCCACAACCAAAATCAAGAATAATACTGGATATCAGTCTCCTTAGACCGCCCTCAAAGTCCCTTACAAAGCTGTTGTTGCAAACTTATTGCAACACTAAACCAACAGAAATGCAGTATACCTCCGCCAATTGGCTGCAAAAATAATTTCCATCCAACAAATGCTTTTGGCATAAACCTTTATGATGTCTACCATGCAAGCAATCTATTCATGTTGTGTCTCAATCTAAAGTCAACAGACTTCTGTCAGGAACCCTCATGTTCTATGAAGGGATTCCTTATTCATTTCCTTTTTCATTTTGCATGGCAGTTGAATGCAATTGTACCTTCAAGCTGGTGCTTCAATTGTACCTCGTAGTTGGCTTGGCTTGGCACCAACGTCAAGTTGCATCTTGGCTTAGTATATAAACACTAACCCAGCTAATGAGACGTATCGAGAATTATCCAGTCATTTTCAGATCTCTCCCCCGCAATTTCTATCCCTCTCGATTCTTCTTTCTCTCGCTCCCTCCTGTTCTTCTATTCTCCCCCCATTCTTCTCTCAATTCTCCCCCAAAATTTCTGCCCTAATTTCCTTTCATTGAGGAGAAATTGCTTCTTGGATCTTAGGATCCTGACAACTTCATCAGTCACTCGTCAACCCTGTTCTCCTTCTGAAACAAATCTTCAGGGGAAAAAAAAAAGCATCTTTCCTCAGAACATTCAACGTAATTGTTTTGAAAACTTACTTAAGACTTCACATAGAAGTATATGGAAACTTTCCCTTATGGTAACTGGTAAGAAAAAACTCCAAAATTCTTAAGAATGATGCTAACTGGTCCGACAGGATCATCCAACCCGGACCGACCAGTTAGGAGGGTCCAATTGCTAATTGTCATATTTTCGAATTTCTGCCTAAATGAGTAAATTCTTCCTCTCTCTGATTCCTTGCACTATATACAGCCCCTTTATTTCCTATGTAGCTTTCAACTCTTATGGCATCAAAGACTGTTATAGCATTCTCCTTGCAGCATTCAATATTATCTATGACAAAGTACCGAACTCCTAAGTCTAAAACCTAAGCGAAAATCATTTTTCTTTGAGTCCTCATATTTCAACCATAATCCAACATCAATACCCCTTCAAGGAGATCAAGTCACCAGATGGTCCATCTGGACCATTCAAGAGAACATTTTTCATCTTAGCCAATGACTTAACTCCCATTCAAACTTCCAGCATTAAATAACAATACTAAAATATACAAATAATTGCAACACTGCTGATCTAGTTGCGTGAAATGAAACCTAAGTATGCACATATTCTACATGCAAAATAAACCAGAAACACAACAATAGAAAATGAAAAGATGCCAAAGATCAAATGAACATAACCCACACACTTAGAGAGGAAAAGGACAGGGGGAAAGGAAAGCTACACTACACATCCTGAAGAGCAGACAGAGACATAAAAACAAAGACATTTCCATGTTGAAAACTACTTAGAAAAAAGGTGATCAACCAGATCCAAATATGAAGAGAATAACAAGTAACATAAACAAGCACAATAAACTAAACTACACATGAACCAGTAATTGGTTGCAGATGCTAAAAGCAAACAAACTTCACCTCTTCCTTATCAAAGAGATGGTACTCATCATCACCATATCCAACAACAGGAATGCCATCTTCTTCTTCATCTAATCCCCCCAACTCCACTTCCTCCACATCTTCTTGACCGAAGAAGGCATACTGTGATGCATCAAAGAGTGCATTTTCTGCATAAAAAAATGAAGAAAGCTTATAGCTTCAGGAGGGGGAAAAAAAAAAAAAGAAAAGCTAATATTCTTTCCATACATTTGTTATTTATAACATGTAAACATCATCACAAGTCGAATAAGTGACAGAATTATGTAAGCAACACTTTGAAAATAGCTGGAACAGGAAAATCGATTAAGTATTTCTGGGATACTGAATTAAAGCACTAACAACAAGAAGCAAACTAACCATAATAGGAATGCTCATGCTTCCGACAGAAGTAGTCTATATTTGTAAATATGAGTGTTTTGAGTAAATGATTGGAGAACAGCCATGAGTTAGCCCTTTGTATGTAACAGGCTATGGTAGGATGTGATGAGTGAGAGCATGTGTCTTTCTCCTCCAATTACGTAAGTGGATTCTAAGTCTGGAGTTAATATTAGGGAATATAGGTGGTGCAGTAGTTGAAAACTTGGTGAGATTTTCCTTGACCTTTTTCAGTTCTAGGAATAAGGACACAAAAGCATCGGATTATCTAGGACAAGTTGTTCCAGCATGCTAGGACACGTTGTAAGCGCACATAGGCTCGGGCCCAACCGTTTTTTGTGCCCAAGCTTCCAGATTGGTATAAATAACCTATCCAGCACTAGAACCAAGTATGTTGAATGAAATTGGAAATGAGTTTCCCTCCCATTCTCTCTAAATTCTCTTTCTGTTCTGATCTCTCTTTCCTCTCAAATATCCTCCCCATTCTCTCTTAATTCCCATTCTCGATTCCTCAAGAATCCTACTATCAGATTTGTAATCTGACAAATTAGTGCTAAGAATCTGCCAATATCATCTGGTCAGTTTGAATCGGTTATGACTTCTCCTATGTCAGCAAATGTAGCCTCAAGGAATGCTGATAATTTCAGTAACAATAATGATAATAGAGGAGGTTATCCATCTAGAGGTGGTGGTTATGGTGGTCATGGAAATCGGGGTGGTGGTAGAGGTCGAGGTAGAGCCTCTAGTCGGAAGTTTTTTTGCCAATATGTGGCAAACCAGGACACTTCGCTGATAGGTGTTATCACCGATATGATAGAAATTTTCAGAGACCCAATTTGAATCAAAGCTTTAACAAATCCAATGGAGTTGTTCAGAATGATCCTAGAGCTTACATGACTTCCCTTAGTAAGTTTAATGGGTCTTATATGAATGGGATAGGTTCAGTATAAGGAGCTTCCTATGGAAATTTTTCTTCTTTACCTGAAAATCTACCTCAGTCTTCTTTGGCAGATCCTTCGTGGTTCATTGATTCTGGTGCCACGAATGACATTACCTCACAAATTAACAATCTCTCACTACATGCTCCCTACAATGGTGCAGACAAAGTAATTGTTGAAAATGGTAAGAATTTACCAATCTCTAATGTTGGTGTGTTAGTCATGTTTACACTCAAAACTCATCCTAAATTAGTTCTCTTTTTGCCTAATATTCTTCATGTACCAAGCATAACTAAAAATTTACCGAGTGCATCACAGTTTACTTGTGATCACAATGTTGTTGCTGAATTTTATGCTGATTCTTGTTTGATAAAGGACAAGAGTTCAGGGCAAATGTTACTCCAGGGACAACTTAAGGATGTACTCTATCAATGGATTCCAGCATTTTCTCATGCTGCTTCCAGCTCTTTTGTTCATCCTATCAAGCAGCCTGTTAAAACCTTTTTCTTCTAGACCTGATTTGTATTTCAACCAAAATAATAGACAGCATTTGTCTTTGAATACTTCTAATAAACAGTATTCATTTGGTCATGGACTATCAGTTAGTGTTAATGTAGCTCAAAGTCAAAATGTTTGTCAACAATGGCATGCTCGGTTAGGGCATCCCTCATCAAATGTGCTAAAAAGTGTCTTGAATAAAATTCAAATTCCTTTTTCAAGGTTTGAACTTTCTTTCCGTGACTCTTGTAAAATGGGAAAATTGCATCAGCTTTCATTTGCTGATTGTCCAATCAAATGCACAAAATCTTTGGAGCTGATATATTCTGATCTATGGGGACCCTCACCAGTTGTGTCGATTGAAGGATATAGATACTATATCATATTTGTGGATGCCCACACACGTTACACTTGGCTATATCCCTTGAAACTTAAATCTGATGCGCTCTCAACTTTTATTGCTTTTCACAAATTTGCTGAACTTCAATTTCAAGCTAAACTGAAATCCATTCAAACTAACAATGGAGGAGAGTTTAAAGCCTTTTTACCCTATCTTTCTATCCATGGGATACAATCTTGTTTTACATGTCCTTATACTCACCAACAAAATGAGGTTGTCGAGAGAAAACACAGACATATTGCAGAAATGGGTTTAACTCTATTAGCTCATGCAAAAATGCCTTTGAAATTTTGGGTAGATGTTTTTCTCACTATTGTTCACACAATAAATTTGTTGGCTGCAACTTCTCTCAAGTTAACTACTCCATTTTGATCTCCTATACCATCAGTCACCTAATTACCTATACCTCCAACTTTTGGATGTGTTTGTTTTCCCTATCTTACCCCATACAACACGCACAAATTTGATTTTCATTCCACAAAATGTGTATTCATTGGATATAGTCAAACTTAAGCTGGTTACAAGTGTTTGCATCCATCGGGTAAAGTGTATGTATTGAGACATGTTCAATTCAATCCAAGTGAATTTCCATTTGTTGTTTTGTTTCCTTCTCGATTATGTCATTCAAATACTATTGGGGTGTCAACTAATGGGTTAACAACCTCTTTCTCCCAATCTTTTCCTTCTCATTGTTCCTGGGTAACACCACCTTTAGCTCCTGTCAGAACTTCTTCAAGTTCTTCTTCTATTCAGTATTCTCATCCTCTATCTTCTCCACCTCCTCCATTTGTTCCGTTGTCTCATTCTCCATCTCCTGCACCCACAAAGCTTGTTTCTAAAACTATTACTACACCAGCACCTTCTACTCATCCAATGATTACAAGATCTAAGTCTAAACAGTTAGTGACCTCTTCACCTCATGCCTTAGTAAGCTCTTTAGAACCAAACTTAGTTCGTGAAGCTCTTTTAGACTCATGATGGATTAAAGCCATGGAAAAAGAATTTTCAGCTTTGCAGCGTACACATACATGGGATCTTGTTCCTTCTTTTGTTGATATGAATTTAATTGGTTGTATGTGGATTTTCTGAATCAAGTATAATTCTGATGGGACTGTTCTTAAACACAAGGCCAGACTTGTTGCTAAAGGCTTTCTTCAAAATCCGGGTGTAGATTATGCAGACACCTTTAGTCCTGTAGAGCTCCTACCATTTGTGTTCTTTTCTCTTTAGCAGTATCTCGATTGGGAGATTCAACAAGTTAGACATTAATAATGCCTTTTTGAATGGAGATCTAACTGAAAATGTGTTTATGACTCAACTTGAGGGGTTGGTTGATTCTAAGTTTCCCACAAATGTTTGCAAACTAAGAAAGTTTCTCTATGGACTTAAACAGACCCCTCGAGCCTGGTATACAAAATTACGAACTACTTTATAGAGCTGAGGTTTCTCTAAAGCCACTTCGGATGCTTCATTATTCATTAAATGCAATACTAAATTTGTGTTGTTTATCTCAGTCTATGTTGATGACATTTTATTAACTGGTTTTGATCCTACTGCATTGAAGTCCTGTATTCATGATTTGGACAAGAATTTTACTCTTAAGACTCTTGGACTAGTTAGTTATTTTTTGGGCTTTGAAGCCTATAGAAATTCCAATGGTTTATACTTGACCCAGTTCAAATACACAATGGATCTATTAAAGAAAGTTGCTATGCAGGAATGTAAATCGTGCTCTACACCTATGGCTTTAGGTGTTTCCTTAACTAATGAGGGTGATTTGTTTGCTAATCCTTCTCTGTATTGTACTATGATTGACTCGTTGCAATACTTGACTTGTACACGACCAGACATAGCATTCACGGTTAATAAATTGAGCCAATTTTTGTATGCTCCTAGACTATAACACTGGTCAGCTTGTAAGAGATTATTGAGGTATCTTAAGGGAACTGTTGGTCTAGGATTGTTGTTCTCCTCATCTTCTAAGGATATGTCTCTAGTTGTTTACACAGATACAGACCATACTCACTACAAGATCATGAGGAGGTCTACCAGTGGTTTTTGTGTACATTTGGGTACAAATTTAGTTGTGTGGGTTCTAAAAAACAATCTATAGTAGCTTGATCAGTTGGAGAGGCTGAATATCGAGTTGTGGCTCTAGGTGTTACAGAACTTTTGTGGCTTTCATCTTTACTTTCTGAATTGGGTTATGCATGTTCAACCACATCCATTGTGTGGAGTGATAATTTGACTGCTAAAAGCATGGGAGAAAACCCTGTTTTTCATTCTCGAACCGAACATATTGAGATTGATGTTGATTTTGTGAGAAAGAAGGTTGAAAGTGGTGAAATTGAGATTCAGTATGTGCCTACTACTCATCAAGTTGTTGATATTCTCACTAAGGGACTATCAAGAGATCGGTTTCTATTCCTTTGTAAAAAACTTGGTTTGGTTTTATCTCCTACACAAAACATTCCTAAGTCTACTATCAACATTTCAGAAATAGCTAACTCCAGGGAGTTTGATTTTGAGGGGGAATGTTGAAGCATATACCAAATAAGTGGTTAATCTCTTTTTAATTGTTGATGAGTTATATTTGTGTAGACAACAATATTGTTATGTTTCTATGTTGTTAATTTATTTTTCAACTTGCTATATAAACTCAAGCAATGCTGTCATTTATAAGCTTTGATTCATTTCGATAATTGAAAGTTTCTCTCGCATTTCCTTTCTTTTCGTGTCCTAGTTTCATTACACCTAGATGATAGAATATCAACCTCAGAATATTGCACCTTTGTTGGAGGTAACCTAGTTACATGGAAGAATAAGAAACAATTAGTTGTAGCTAGGTCTAGTGCTGAAGTATAGGGCAATGGCCCTAGGTGTATGTGAGCTGTTATGGGTGAATAAAGTTATGACAGAGCTACAATTGCCTAAAAAGAAGCCACTCTTACCATACAGTGACAGCAAAGCTAAAATCAACATTGCTAATAATCTTGTTCAACATAACATGACTAAACACATTGAGATCGATAGACTCTTCAGAAAGGAGAAACTAATCAATGGACAACTGTGCATTCCATTTGTTTAGTCAAGGCATCAACTAGCAAATGCCTTCACCAAGGCTTTACACGGCAAGGACTTCCCGCCTATGATATCTAAGATGGGTATGGAGAATATTCATACATCATCTTGAGGGGGAGTGTTGGAATCTTGAGTAAAGATAGCAAGTAAGACAGCTGTTGTAGCTGTGAGTATATGGTTATTATGGAAAGGTTGATGTCAAAACCCTAGGATGGATAATAGTTTACAATGGGGTTGAGTGTAACAGATTATTCCTCATGAGGAGTAGTTAATTCTATTAAGTTGTTAGTGATAGTTATTTTGCTTCTTGTATTTACTGTTAAGTTCTTGAAGTAGCTATATAAAGCTGCTAGGATTGTTGTAGATGCATTATCTAGAAATATATCAATTGAATCTTCTGATTTCTTCTCTCCCGCACATCTGTCTCTCTCTCCCTCAACTCCTCTTCCTCTCTTTCTCTCTCCCTATTCTCTCTTATTCTCCCTCTATTCTCCTTCTCCATCTCCATGTTT
This sequence comes from Diospyros kaki, assembly GCA_036245055.1. NCBI lineage: Eukaryota > Viridiplantae > Streptophyta > Magnoliopsida > Ericales > Ebenaceae > Diospyros > Diospyros kaki. The sequence goes on from BSEG01000003.1 coordinate 35,239,027, forward strand.
CTTCAACCTCCTTCTATTTTCCCCCCTCTTTCTCTAATTATGCCTTAATTCCTCCTAAAATCAGCTATAATTCTCTTCTGGAACCCTAGGCAAACCCTAGGACCCTAACAATTTGGTATCAAAGCAATTATTCCTCAATGGCTTTCTCTATTGATTAATTTATGATGAATATAGATGGCTGCTTTCCGACACAGTTGATTCTCGAAATTTGATCACGACAGACAGTGGTTGATTCTCGAAAATTGAGAGTATGGAAACCAATTGCATCAGGTGAGTTCAGGTAATCTAGGTTGATTCCTCAATTCCGACAATCTTGATTTTGAAGGAAACTCAAGCCGATGGCGAATTTGGACGCGATTCCATTGTCAACTACATCGATCAATTCTCAATTCCGACGAATTGAGGTTAAGCGATAATAGTGTTGTCAAAGGCGCGCCTAGGCGCAAGGAGCCTCAAGGCGCAACCATCTCGCCTTGCCATGTTAAGGCGAGGCGAGATCCAGCCAGGCGCGCCTCCCTCAGGCGCACATGCATCAAGCGCACATGCACAGCTGAAAAATCAGCATCTTTTATTTTTCAAACATTTCTATTAAAACTTAAAGAGAGAAAATAATAAAATACAATATTGAAAAGTCAACAAAACTCAAAAATATGATGTTCCAACTCATCTGATTTCTAGAAGGCCAATATGACTACACCTCCAAGGCTCCAAAACTCTCTTACGCAGCGTTCTTTTCTCTCCGCAACACAACAAATGCAGCTCCTCAAGTTCTTCTCTAGTTCTCGGTGCTTCTGCTTCTCCAGGCCAAGGTAACATATCAACAATCCCTTCTTCTTCTTCTTCTTCTTCTTCTTCTTCTTCTTACGCTGCTGGCAGCTGCTAGCCTGCGTCTTCTTCGACAATCCTTGTTGCATCTTCTTCTTCTTCTTCTTATTACGCGGTTGCTTCTTAATGTTACGTTGCTTTGCTGCTATCCTTCTTCTTCTTCTTCTTCTCCTACTATCCTTCTTCTTCTTCTTCTTCTTCTTCTTCTTCTTACGCTGTTGCTACTGCTAGCCTGTTTCTTTTTCTTCTTCTTCTTCTCTTCCTCTGCTTCTTCTTCTTCTTTCTTACGCTGCTACTACTACTTCTTCTTCTTCTTCTTCTTCTTCTTCTTCTTCTTTCTTACGCTGCAGCTTCTTCTTCTTCTTTCTTATGCTGCTGCTACTGCTACTTCTTCTTCTTCTTCTTCCTCCTCCTCCTCTTCTTCTTCAGTTATTTTTTTAAAAATTTTTATTTGTTGATGCCTGTTGCTGCTTCTTCTTTTTCGTTTTTCTTTTAACATTTTTTGGCATAATTTAGCCTTAGTCTTTACAAATTTTCAAGTATACTCATATAGAACTGCAGCATTTAGAAATAGAATAGAAGTTTTAATCCTTAATCAGATCCTATGCTTGATTAGAAATAGAATAGAAGTTTGATCTCTAGATTCCCTACTACTTCCCTGGATTTCTTCTTTCCCCTTCCTGAAATTTTTTCTCTTCTCCTCCAATCTTTTGCAATACTTCCTGTTGTCCTGCATCAGTTCTCCATTCCAGAAAATTCCACTGCTAATTAGAATTCTTTTTCAACCCCTCCCTTCCTTGGTTGAAATTCAGTCACTTATTGACCCATGCTTCTTTTCAGAATTTTTTTACAATGTTTTTTCAAATTTATAACTCCTTGCTTATGATGATTATGGCAGATATCCTAATCCTAATAGCATCTGATTCAAATGCTCCTACTGGCTCCTCTAGCAGTGGTAGAAAAGATCCAGCATGGAAATATAACACACTGCCAGATCCAAAGGACATAAACTCTTTAAAATATAATTTTTGTGGAAAAATAACGAAAGGAGGGGTTTACCGAGCTAAACACCACCTTGTTGGTGGGTATAGGAATGCCAAAGTGTGTCCAAAATGTCTTTCACATGTTAAAGAAGAAATTAGAGAGTATATGTCGAAAAAGCTAGAAGAGAAGAACAATAGTAATGTTATACCAGATTTTGACGACATTGATACCCTTAGAGATGATGATGATGATGAAGTGGTTTTTGAAAGAGGTGTTAAAAGGCCTATGTCTTCAAGTTCAAGTCAAGGTTTAACTATGCAACAAAAAAAGCAAAGGATGAAAGGGCCTTTGGATTTGCTTTTGCCTCCTAAACCTAAAGTGAGCATTGGGAAGCAAACAACAATGGAGACCCATGTCAATAAAGAACTGAGGGAGAATGCTTGCGTTTGGTTTTGTAGATGGATGTATGAAGCTGGCTTGTCTTTCAATGCAGTCAAGTATCCGAGTTTTAAGCCAATGATTGAGTCTTATTGGTCGAGCTGGTCCAGGCATGAAACCTCCTAGTTATCATGAGGTGAGAGTTCCTTATCTTAAGAAGGAGTTGGTACGCACAAATGAAATTATGAAGAGTCATAAAGAGCATTGGCCTAAATATGGATGTTCCCTTATATGTGATGGTTGGAAGGATAAGAGAGAGAGATCTTTGCTTAACTTTTTGGTAAATTGTCCTAAAGGAAGCATGTTCATTAGATTCATTGATAATTCCTCATATGCCAAGGATGCTGTTAAAATATTTCAATTACTTGACCAGTTTGTAGAGGAAGTAGGTGAAGCAAATGTGGTTCAAGTTGTGACTGATAATGCCTCGGCTAATGTTTTAGCTGGTAAGTTTGCTATTTTTTAACTTTTTACCTTTGAATGATATTGATGTTGTTAGTTTAATGACAGATTTTTAACTTGTCTTATAGGAGACTTCTTAATGGCTAAGCGAAAGCACTTATATTGGACACCATGTGCTGCCCATTGCTTAGACCTAATGTTAGAAGAAATTTTTAAACTTCCTATATTGAAGAAGACTTTTCAAAAAGCATGTGCAGTAAATGGATTCTTGTATAGCTCTACACAAGTGTTGAATATGATGAGAACATTCACAAAAAAGAGAGAGATGTTAAGACCTGGGAAAACAAGATTTGCCACAGCTTTTCTCATCCTTTCAAGACTTCATAAACAAAAAGCCAACCTGAGGAAGATGTTCACTTCAGAAGAGTGGACTAACTCTAAATTTGCAAGAGAAACATGGGGTAAGCTCGCATCTCAAACAGTGTTACAAGATTTATTTTGGAAAAATGTTCTTTATGCTCTCAAGGTGTCAAGGCCACTTGTTAAGGTGCTTAAAGTGGTAGACAATGAGGATAAGCCTGCTATGCCTTATATTTATGAGGCTATGGATGGGGCAAAAGAAGCCATTGCAAAATCTTTTGATGATAAAAGGAAATACAAGCAAATATTTGAAATCATTGATGGGAGGTGGAATATTCAATTGCATCGTCCTCTACATGCAACCGGATATTACTTGAATCCAGAATTTTTTTATTCAAATGCAAGCATTGGAGAAGATCAAGAGATTATTGATGGGTTGTATCAAACCATAGAGAGGTTGGTTCCCACTACAGAGGTGCAAGACAAAATTTCTAAAGAGCTAAGCTTGTATAAAAATGCTGAAGGGATATTTGGAAAACAAATATGCATAAGAGGAAGGAATCAATTGGCACCAGGTAATATGGTTTTTTAATTAATAATCTAAGTAAGTCTAATCATTAGTCTACAACTAGCAATTTTCAATTACTGATTATGGTATATTTTTTCCTAGTTGAATGGTGGTCTCAATTTGGTACTGTAACCCCTAATTTGCAAAAGTTTGCCATCAAGATATGTAGCCTCACTTGTAGCTCTTCAGGTTGTGAAAGGAATTGGAGTATCTTTGAGCATGTAAGGGTGTTTTTTCTTATTCTTAATATTCACCACTAAAGGTGTATGATTTCTTATTTCTTTAACTTACTAATTCTAATTTAATTATGACAGCTTCATAGCAAAAGAGAAATCGATTGGAGCAACAACGTCTCAATGATTTGGTATTTGTCAAGTATAATAGAGCTTTGAGACGTCGTTTCAGTTTGCGTAAATCAATTGATCCAATTTCTTTAGATGAAGTTGATGAAAGTAATGAGTGGTTGCTTGGGGCAATTGATAAATTTGGAGAGTCAGGTGATGAGCTGGTACATGAAGATCATGATTTGACATGGGTTGATGTTGCTATGGCATCTGGTGTTGAAGAAGTTAATCACTCAACTAGATCAAAAGCGACTTCAACTTCAAATTGACATGGGCTGATGTTGCTATGGCATCTAGTGTTGAAGAAGTTAATCACTCAATTAGATCAAAAGCGACTTCAACTTCAAATTGACATGGGTTGATGTTGCTATGGCATCTGGTGTTGAAGAAGTTAATCACTCAACTAGATCAAAAGTGACTTCAACTTCAAATTTGATTTTTTTTTTTTTGGGGGGGGGGGACAAGGGCATCAACTTCTTGGAGATGATAGTTCTGATGATGAAAATATGGATACATTTGATCTTGATGATGAGGATGATTTCTAGTTATTATGTATATCTAGTTAATCCTAATTAAAATTTAGCCATTTAGGACCTATTAATGGTTTAAGGTTGATCATTTAACTTTTCCTTTTAAATTGATTGTTGACTTAAAGTCTTAAAACTAACATTTTTTGGTGAGTTTTGCTTAAGTTTAATGACATTTTTAGTACTATTTTGTTGTCTTTTAATTATATATGTCAAATACTAATTTTGTTTTTTATTTATGGTATTTAAATGTTGATTCCTTTTTCTGATTTGTTGAAATATGATGGGATTTAATTTGCTGAAATTTACAGGTATGTCATGAAGTATGTTTATGTTGCGATTTATTTAATATATGTTGAATTCTTGAATTTTTTGATAACATAAATGTTGATATGTGATTAGGATCTATTTTCTGACTTATTATTCAATTAAAAAGTATATTTTTCTTTCTTCTTAATCAGCATGCGCCTTGCACCTGACAGGCGCGCGCCTCGCCTTGCGCCTCAGGCTCCAAGACCCTTTGCGCCTTAGTGCGCCTTGGGCCTTTAACAACATTGAGCGATAATCAGAGTTGTGCATCAAAAACCATTTGTTCTAAGGCGATCTATAAGTGAATTCCAATGAATCTCTGTAAAACCGATTCAATAGTGGTTTAAAGTGATTCTAGCAAATTCAAGAATTCTCGCAATTTCAATTGGTCAGAGCTATGGTAGGCTAGCATGAGCAAGTGATTCTGACAATCGGGGATTCTCAATTGTTGCAATTCTAATTGTGATTCTTGGCTCGAATTTGAAGGGCGAAGAAGAGCTGATGATCCTTGGTCATTGAATTGCAATTGAGTCGACTGCAGATTATTAAGCGATTGCTTATCATTGGCAATTGCTAACACTGGCGAACATTCGATCGACTTGGAGGCAATCAATTATCAACCGATCTAGGCAAATTCTGTCTGGGAGGTGGATTCCACCGACTTCTCCTACTTGTTGATTTCCAACAATCTAGGCTACTTATTTATGTCGATTCTCAATGAATTCTAAGACTGCGTTAGATTAGAGGATATTCAAATCCAGAGCCGATTAGGTCATAGAAAGTATTGGATTCAGGATGTCCAAAGCTCCTTTTCCTTGGCCTTCGACTTGTCCTACTCGTAAGATTTATGCCATGGCTAGCAACGCACGCATGAAACAATTTAAGTCTCAACTGCAACAAAAGAATGCTACACTTTCAATTGCATACAACAAAAATCATGAGGAGTTCAGCCAAAATCGTGAGACATAGGAAAAGAAATTTGGCATGAGGACATAGGCAATATGATACGCAAAATGAGCGAGGAAATAGGCAGTGTGATACACGAGCAAATGCAAGAGTTTTTCATAATGTCGTCTAAGATGTATCAGTTCAGTATTCCAACTAAATTCTTCTTTAAGTCGAGAGCAGATGTTTCAGATGACTATCTTGGAAGTTTTAATCAAGAGATGATTGATTTAGACAATCAATCATCAGGATTGAACGACCATAACAAAGAACTCTTGGAGGAGAAAATTGTTGAAAGTGAGCCTCTGGATTATTCCAACGAACAAAAAGAAAAAGATGTTGAATTACTTATATTGGATCAAGAAGTTTCAATTGAAAAATCAGTCAATAGTGAGGAAGTTGGTGCCAAAGTCATCCCGCAGGATTCTAATTTACAGGAATCTAAGGAACAAACTGAAGTAAATCAATCAATGGTGACTCAAGATTCCAGAGATGAAGAGAGATTAAACAAGGAGATCAGTGTAGACCACATTTTACAATTGCAAGAAGCTAATGATTCAGTTGATATGCAAGCTATAAATCAGATTGGAGATGAGAACTGCGATGAAGAAAGCTTTCCTGCATCTGACATTCCAAATAAGAATATTGATTCATCAAATATTCTGACTACAAATCATGTGGGGGGATAAAAGTCGTGATGGAGGCCATGCTTTAGATATTGAGGAACCTGCGAAACTTTCTCACCTCTTCCAATGCAATTAGGATGTCCGCACTGGAATGGCACTTACAGTAATAGTAACGACACCATTGGAGGAGAAATCTATTAAAGATAAATCTTGGGTGTACAATAAGAAGCAGGAAACAGCTCAGGAGTAAGAGTTTTTTGTTGTTTTGTTTGTTCAAATTCCAGTTGGGGAGTGTCATGACCCCGAGGATCCCCAAGGATAGAGTAGAAAATATAATAGTATTTAGCTTACATTCATTACCATATTTTGTAATTTCCTTTTATATTTTCTATTATAGGGCTTTGTCCTTAGCTATAGGCAATTAGGCTTTTTGTTGTATTGCACATGGGTGCATGTAGAGGCTGTTAGGCTATATATAAGCCATAGCTGAGGATGAGAGATTATGCTTGAATTGATGTTGAATCTCTCATTTTTCTCTCTAGAATTTCTCTCCTAATCTCCCTCTTGTATCTCTTTATTACTCTCTCTCATTTCTCTCTAAATTCTACCCCATTTCTGTCCAATTTCCCTCTCCCATCATTCTGTCCTTGATCTTACTTCAATCAGATCCTTCAAATTCCCAATCCAACCCTAGGTTAAACTCTAGGTTCATGACAGTGAGCTGCAATATCAAATCAAATCTTGGTTGGCAAAGAAGTTTGAGTCCCTTACTATTATTGGAAATGGTACGATTGGAGATACATTGGCAATTGACTTGGTATTAGCAAAGATTTAGGAAAATAAGAAACTGTTGGGCGAAGTGGCAAAGGAAGCAAAGTTTATTACATCATCCCTGGTGCCAAGTCCATTGTTTGAAGGACCGGCTAAGGTCCTAGAATGGGGCCTTGAAAGGAATGATTATGGTAAAGGAGGTCCTCAAAATATTGTTCTTATGCCTATGGCTCCTTTGCTTTTGGCCCAAGAGAAGGCTACGAGAAGGTCTCATGTTTGTTCTGATCTATACAGGAATTCTCTCCTTGGGAAACAGATTCAAAGTTTTAAAGTAGAAAATGCTACTTTAAGCTACAGGAGTTCATCCTCAACTGAGATATCTTCCAATATTGAAAAGAAGCGTGGATTTGATAAGGAAATATGGAGACACCATGTAATTGGAGGACAACTATGGAAAATAACTAAAGTAGGCTTTACAATTGGAAACAAGGTTTTACATGAGTTGGATAATTCAATTTCTCAAGGAAGGTTATGGTATTTTGTGCCAGTAAAGCTTATTGTTCTGGAGATGCAAGAGAGCATGGCTTCAACAAATAAATCTCTAACAAGATTTCAGCTGAGGGAAATAGCTGAAGAAGCCAAAAGTTTTGCAGTGGAGAACGAAGCTCATGCTACTTTGTTTGTTCTCACTCCAGTTGGCCAATTAGGATTTCTGTCGAATGTATTGAAGGATGGATGGATGACTGTGTCATGTCCCTAATAGTAGTAGAAGGGCAATATTGTAATAGAAATACAATAATTGTTAGTATTACGGTTGTATTGCACACGGGTGGTTAACACATAGGTGCAATGGCGGCAAGGCTAAAAATAAGCCATCCCAGTAAGAGGGTTATCATGTTTGAATTGTTGAATAAATTCTCTCATTTCCCTTTCTTGAATTCTCTCAATTTCCCTCTCTGTTCTGTTCTTCTCTAATTTTTTCCCATTTCTTCCTATCTACTTCCCCAATTCCTTCCAATTATCTTTTAAACATGTCATGAACCCTAGGTTCATGACAATTGGTATCAGAGTCACCATTCCTCGACGGCTTTCTCTATTGATTAATTTTTGACGGATTGACATTTGTTGTCTGACGGAAGTTGATTCTCGGGATTAGAGGGCGAATTCAACTCTGATGATTCCAACAAACCTTGGCAATTAGGTTGAGATTTGAAGCTGCGATTTCTGACAATCCAGGCTTGAGACAGAGGCACAAAGCTAGGCCAAGCAGTTGAGTGAACGGTGATTTAGACGAAGGTGACGCGAACATAGGAGCGTTCGCAGTTGGCGATCAGAGGTGAGCCGATAGTTTTTCTGTTGAAACTAGGCATTTTCCTTGGCAATTATGTGAAGCAATTCAAGTGAAGTCTATAACCGAGCCGATGGTCGCAACCAATAGATGGTGATTGGGAGGGTCGCGACTGTTGCAAGTCGGAAACAGCAGGCAGAGCAAGTTCCATAATCCACTGCGACTTGAATATTGGAGGCAATGCTCCTCGGAAAAGAAGCAACGATTGAATTCGGAATTAAACTTGGATTTGGAAGGCGTAGCCAAGTAGAGCAAACTCGGATTTGAAAAGCAAAAGCAAGCAAAGCCACTTCGGCTCAGAATTGAAGACGATGTAGGCTAGGAGAGGTCCGCAATAATACCGAGTTGAATTTGGAGGCGAATCAGAGTGGTGTAGCGGTAGTTTCGTGGCTGGAAACGTTGCTAATCTCAGCCTAGATTTGAAGACGTGTGAAGGTGAAGCATACCTCGGCGATTCCAGTGAGTTTGGGTGGGACTCTCAGCTGAGGATTAATTTGCGGTTGTTGATTTTGGAATTTGATTCTGATGCATGGGGGTAATTTAATGGTGGATAGACGGTTGCTTCTAATCTGATAATAAAGGACTCTTGGTACGAATTGTGGAGGAAAAACGATTATTGAAGGCGGAGCAGCAATAGAGGAGTTTCAATTAATTGGAATTACCAAATGTGGTGGCTATCCTTGAAGCTATTCGCGGGAGAATTTTGAAGAAGCTGCAGTTGGGGCAATCTATTTAGGAGGAGTGAAACAGATGAAACTTACAAAGACTGATGGGAGCCCGAACTCCAGTGACAGCAACGATGACGGAGAGGCAGATCCATGTTGGATCTGTAGGATCAGCAGTTGATAGGAAGATAGACGATGTTGTCGATTTGCTGCGAGAGGACATCAATCATAGGCGTGAAATTATTAATGACTTCAGAAATTGGATGAGGGACCAGTGCATGATAATGTTCACTAGACGAAATCAGGTTAAATTACCTGCTTGTTTGCTTTCTAGAGAATATTTTTATCCAATTATTATAGAGACACTAACAGATCCTACAACTACTCCTTACCATCCTCAAAGAACTTGAGCAAAACCTAATTCAGTGGGGAATCCTTACCTCACTCATCCCTGGAATCGGAACTCCGTGGACAAATCTCAGTGTCCAATGCAGGGGGATAAAAATGCTGTTCCGAAATGGGATGTTAAAATGTCTAGGGCAAAAAAAAAATGATAAGGAGGAGGACGTGGTAAAGGAAGCATCACTGCCTCAGGAGTTCCCTAAAATGTAGCAGCCTAATGAGGGTTCAAAACGATGGGAAAATGATTCATGGCATACCTCTGACTGTGGGCAGAAGAAGTATTCTAGTTTAGGCAGAATTGACAACGAGGAAAGCTGTAACAATCAAGTTACTAGGGCAGCCGATCCAAAGGAACCAACTGAACTTTTTGAAAAATAAGTTCATGTAGAGGGATGTGCCGACAAACGCAAAGGAAAAAGAGTTGCTAAATCATTTGCATGGAATCAGGAGATTCCGACTGAAACTACAATCAATATTAAGGAAGCTAGCGATGTAACTAAAGGCAACCTATCATTGATAACTTAGGATGCCGGAGAGGTAAGGAGGGTCGATAAGGAGATTGGTGTGAACCACGTTTTTCAAGGGCAGGAGACTAATGACTCGGTTGAAAAATAGGCTATAAATCAGTTTGGGAAAGGGAACTGCTACGAAGATGGCTTCCTTGCAACTAATATTCCAACCAGGGTTATTGTGTCATTGGATAACCCGATTATAAATCATGTTTGGGATGAAGGTTGTGATGGAGACCTGGGTTCAGCCATTGAGGAACTGGTGGAACTTTCTCAACCCTTCCTATGCAATCAGTATGTCGGGACAACAAGGGCAAGGAAATTTGAGTCCCTTCCTATTGCTAGAAATAGAATATTTGGAGGTATGTCCTCAGCTGAGATTTCTTCTAATATTGTGAAGGTGTGTGGATTTAATAAGGAAGTATGGGGATAACTTGTAACTAAAGGACAACTACCGAAAAGAATTGATTCAAGCTATATGGTCGGAAATAAGGTTTTGCATAAGTCATACAATGTCAATTCTCAAGGAGGGTTACCGTGTTTTGTACCGATAAAGCAAAATACTATTTTGGAAAAGCAAGAGAGAACATGGCTTCAACAAATAAATCTCTAACAAGATTTCAATTAAGGGAAAGGGATAAGGAAGTCAAGAGTGTTGCGGTGAACAAAGCTCCTGCTGCTCTGTTCATTCTTGCTACTGCCAACTACTTAGGATTTCTATCACCTCTGTTGAAGGGAGGATTGAGGACTGGAATTTGTGTTACAGCAACTCCTAGATCTGACCTTCCTACATTGCTGCATTTAAAAGTGATTGCAAATATTTTTACAAATAAGAATGGTAGTAGGCTTATCTAGAATACATTAACTGCATCTAGAGAGGTGTCTATCGTCCCTACTTATATTAGATGGTGATGAATTATTAAAGGAAGTCACAGGCATAGTTAGCCATTGCTCTGGACTCCAAACAGCCAACATCAAAGGAGCAAAGATGGAAAAAATTGGTATGAAGAACAGTCAACACATTTCAGCTGCTCACTACGACAACCAACGAGTGGTTGCTTCGGGTTTTGTTTCAGCCAATGCGTCCAAAAGTTCTATGGACAGTGTGTTAGGCTTACAAAAGGTTTTTAAGATTACGCCATCCAAACTATGGAAGAGAAGGGGAAAAAAACACATTGAAAGCTGTGGAAAGGTGGCATTTCTTAGCGATAAGAAATGTTTCAAAGCGGGGGGAATTGTCATGTCCCTAATAGTAATAGAAGGGCAATATTGTAATAGAAATACAATAGTTGTTAGTATTACAGTTGTATTGCACATGGGTGGTTAACACATGGGTGCAATGGCGACAAGGCTATAAATAAGCCATCGCAGTAGGAGGGTTATCATGTTTGAATTGTTGAATGAATTCTCTCATTTCCCTCTCTTGAATTCTCTCAATCTCCCTCCAATTTCCTTCTAATCTCTCTCAATTTCCCTTTATGTTTCGCTCTTCCCTAATTTTCTCCCATTTCTTCCTATCTACTTTCCTTCCAATTACATTTTAAACCTGTCATGAACCCTAGGTTCATGACAGACTGGAATTGGTGTTGCAACAACTCCTAGTTTTGATGCTCTCAAGCAGCTTTTGTCTAAGCATCCGAAGCGAGTCTACTTTTCTCAATTGTTGCATCTAAAGGTTATTGCAGATATTTTTGCACTAGAGAATGGCAATTGGCTTGTCCGAAATCCATTAACTACAACTAAGGATGCGTATCTGACATCCTCAATTTCACTAGATGGTGATAATATATTCAAGGAAGTCATTGTCACAGATAGTCAATCCTCCGAATTCAAAACAACCAACATCAAAGGAGCTGTGATGGGAAAAAATTGTGTGATCAACAGTTTGCAAGTTTCAGCTGCTACCTCTGACAAACAAAGAGTGATTGATTCTGGTTTTGCTCCAATCGATGAGTATATGAGAGCAATTGACAATTTGTCATGTTTATAGAGGTTTTTCAGAATTTCTCCATCCAAGCTGTGGAAGAGAAGGAAAAAAGAGCTAAGATTGGGAAGCCTTGGCGTTCTTAAGCTATTTACAACACTGCTACTCCATCTATCTGAGATTTTTCTTATGAGGCCTTGCATTTCTTGAGGACAATAAATATTTCTAGGCAGGGGGAAATGTCAAGACCCTAGGATGTATAATAACTTACAATAGAGTTGAGTATAGTAGATTATCCCTCAGGAGGAGTAGTTAATTATGTTAAGTTGTTAGTGGTATGTCATGAACTAAGGTTTAGCTAGGATTAGATTGGAATTCGGAAGGATCCGAGAGGCTTAAGATTAAGAACAGAATGTTTAGAGGGAAATTTGGACAGAAATGGGAGAAGATAACATATAAAATTGAGGGAGAGATATTGAGAGAAAGGGGGGAGAACTAGATAGAAACGTGACAAAGATTGGGAGAGAATTCTTAGAGAGAAGTGAGAATATTCATTCAATCAATTCAAGCATACTCTTCTCTACACACTTGAGCCTATTTATAGGCTATACAACTTAAAGAAATATCTAGAATAATAGCCCCATGTGCTGTAACAGAATAACAGAAATAACTCCTAACAAACTAAGGTAACTAATTATATTATTGTCTTTCTCATTACCCTTGGGTCGTAACAATCACCTCTCCTTGAAAGGTTTCTTGTCTCTGAGAAACTTATTACGTTGAGCTGTTCTTCTTCATCCAATTCCAGCTCTCTCTATCAGTTTAATGCTTCTTTCCTTCTTTATCCTTCTAGGCTTTTTCCTCTTTTCTTTTCTCTCAATAGTAACAGCATTATGACTTGCTGCAACACCGTCTTCAACCGTCCCCTTCTTTCTTATTGCCATTAAAAATGGTTCCATATGAGCTATCAGTCCTACCACTATTCTTTTCAATATTGGGAAGAATTTCAAACCTCTCTACAAGCAAAAATATGTGCATTACCTCCAACTCTTATGGCTCCAATGTTATCGTTGTCTTATCTTATGTGCATTACCTCAAGTACTTGGTGAAAAGGCTTTCTAGCTCCTTCTTCTACTGCTTCCAGAGATCAATAGCATCAAGTGTCTTAGCAGTAATAAGAGTGCTCCAGAGACTGTCAACTGATTGAGTGTCATCCTCCAATTCCTCTTCCTCACTCTCTTCTTCCACCTCCTCTTCTTCCTCTTCTCTTTTTTCCTTCAAGTTTGACTAATCTTGTTGTAGAACCCCAAAAACATTACCATCGAGAACTTCTTTTCCCAAGAAATCGGTGTGTTCCTTTAATTCTCCTTTTGCCCACACACCCTGGACGAAACCCCCATAATTGATGTTGTTGCTACCAACATTGTCATTACAGCCACCTTCCTTGTCAATTTCGTTGCCTAAATCAAGGTATTCCTTTTTTGGCTACTCCATTTTAAAGAAGTCCTCTTTGTTAAGGCTTCTGCAATAATCATCAAAAAATTTAGCGGGAAACCTATAATGATACTTCTTAGTAAGTATCATTGCAAACTCTTGCAACTGTTCGTGTAACACACATTTGAATTCTTTGCACGCTCCATGTATCCCGCTGTTGGGTTTCTTGTCAATTCGGATACACTCATTATTCAGCCTTTCCCTTGCTTGATTCTTCTGGGTAAAATGTTCATGATTCCTGTTACTACCAACTGAATATGCAGCCTTCTCCTGCTGCCATTGAGGCTCTAATTGCCTCATGGGTGCACTGCCTCCCCTGGCTTCAAGAGCAGGACACCCTATTGAAAATGCAGCATTCTTCCGTTGCAATTGAGTCTTCCATGGCCTCACAAGTATGCTGTCTGCCTTGGCAGAACTTTCACGAGCGAAACCAGCCACAGGCCAAGAAATTGGATCTCTTTCCACCCTCATTCGGCTCCCAAATTCACATGTCTGAGTTGAGAGCTACTCTATCGCTTGAAAATTAACCATGTTGGCTAGTAATAGCCTAAACGAATCAAAATTCACTTGGGTAGCTTGCCAATGGAATCTACCTCTCGAACCCCAACCCTCAACACTACAACAGCCGTCCCACCATGCATCTGAGTCAATTTTCGAAAATTGTTCGTCTACTACTTCCAATTGCTTCGGCTTGCTGACCCACACTACCCAGCCTCAGAAAATAGCCGCAATTAACCTGCTCTTCTACTTCACAACATTCGCCCAAGATAAGCAATCACCTTACCACAGTTAGTGATCTTCAATTCTCCAGGAAAATGAGCAGCTAGGAAACAAGTCTGATTCTGCCTTTTGGCTCGCCAGTTGCAAAAGTCTCCTACACTCGCCTCGCTTTCTTGATCGACTATAGCAACTCGAAAAACAACAGCAAATCACCCTGTTGTTCCACCTTCAATAGTTGCTCTATTTCACCTTCAAAGTCGATAACCTAATCTGAAAGCGATTCACGCTTCCACCTTCATAGTCGCTCCATTTCCGATCCAATACCTGTTGCACCACTCTGATTTGACTTCAAATTCAACTCAGTATCACCATCGGCACTCTCTTGGCTTGTGTCATCTTCAATTCCGTTGAGCCCTGATTCCAACACTAATCACCATCCGCTTCACCCAATCACCTTCCAACACTCCAAGTCAGCCAATTGTCTGCGTATGATCGCAATTGTCGTTGATCATCAATCGCTCAAGAATCAGGACTAGCCTCAATCGCACGCCTTCACAATCTGGATCTTACGCACTGATAAAAAAAACCTCAGCCAAAAATCATCGGAATCACTTACTAGAATTAATTTGAATTGTTGGAACTCTAGAATTTGTTGGAATCGAAGTCACAATCACGGAGACTCACGATCACCCCAACTGGCACTTCATTCTCGCCCAATCACCATGCAGGCCGAAATCGCTTGGGTTATCTCCCAAGATTACAACCTACCTTGTTGCTACCGGTTTTCGAAATCACCTTCAAATTTCGTGAATCAACTGCATCAAACAACAACATCGACATCCAACGAACCTTAATTAGCAACGAAAACGGGTTAGGAATGATGCTCTGATACCATTTTTCATGAATCTAGGGTTTAGCTAGGATTAGATTGGAATTCGGAAGGATCCGAGAGGCTTAGGATTAAGAACATAATGTTTAGAGGGGAATTTGGACAAAAATGGGGGAAGATAACATATAGAATTGAGGGAGAGATATTGAGAGAAAGGGGGGAGAACTAGAGAGAAACGTGAGGGAAATTGAGAGAGAATTCTTAGAAAGAAATGAGAATATTCATTCAATCAATTCAAGCATACTCTTCTCTACATACTTGAGCCTATTTATAGGCTATACAGCTGAAAGAAACATCTAGAATAACAACCCCATGTGCTGTAACAGAATAACATAAATATCTCCTAAAAAATGTAACTAATTACATTATGGCCCTTCTAATTACCCTTAGGTTGTGACATGGTAGTTATTTGCTTCTTGAATTTTTTGTTGAGCCATTGAAGTAGTTATATAAAGCTACTAGGGCTATTGTAGATGCATTATCCAGAAATATATCAATTGAATCTTCTGATTTCCTCTCTCCAAACTCTCTATCCCCTCGGATCTGTCTCTTTCTCTCCCTCAACTTCTCATCCTCTCTTTCTCCCTCTTGATTCTCCCTCTATTCTCCTTCTCGATCTCCCTATTTCTTTAGCCTCCTTCAATTTTTCCCCCCTCTTTCTCTAATTCTGCCCTAATTCCTCCTAAAATCTGCCCTAATTCTCTGCTAAAACCCTAGGCAAACCCTAGGACCCTAACAGTTGACCCTAGTGATGCAAGGCTATAAATGGACGATTCAATGGCAGTAAACAAGGAAGACAACAAAACAATCAATCTAAAACAATCGTGAATGTATATAATATGTAATTAGGATGTCTCTTGTATATTCTTTCCTTATGTATTTTCTCCTCTTTTAGATTCCTAAATTGTAAATTCTTAGGTTATAAATAGAGGATAATCCGAAGAGGCAAGTAGTCTTTTTTGCCTACACTTTCAAAGACTAGCTGCTACTATTTCTACATAATGTGATTTTTTTGAAATGAAGTGACCCAGTGGAAACGGAAGGGTGAGCTTATGATGGAGTTGAAAGATTGGTGTATGGTGTGGAGCCTTCCATTCTTGTCCCTTAACTATTTGGTTAAGAGAGACCTCCAAGTTCTCTCTTGATGTATTGTTTGGAGAAATTATTTACCTGTATGTAAATAGTTGATTTCTTTTCTTCTTCTTTTTTTTGTGTATAGTGCTTTGCCCCCTGTCTAACAATTCTTTCAATATAGATCTATTATCAAAAGTTCCAAAAAACAGCTGGTCTGTATCATAAAAAGAAATCGATGATTGTGGAAGCAACTTGGACATTTACAGAAAATTATTAAGCAGACAAATATGCATTCCTCATATAATTCCATACCATAGCAACAGATAGATACCATAAGCTAAACTTCTAGTCCCATTTTTACATGTAATTAAAAAATTAGCTTACTCCAAAAATCTAGAGTTGACACATGAAATAACAGTCAGATGAAGTTAGTGAATGAACTGAATTCAACCAGAATCAAATAACACAAATCAGAATTGAAAAACGAAAGGGGAAAAATTGGCAATTATGAAATGCCTCCGGGAGTGTGAAAAATTTTCAAAGCAAACATCCTGTTATTCAATAAAATAAAAGAGATCGTGATCCTCAATAGCCCAACAGATTGTTACAAATGGATATAAAATACTCATGCTGACAATTATCCTCCGCTACGGTGCCGCATTATCACAGAGTCCAAAATCTAAGTTGGTCTAATATTATGAACTTCAAAGTTTTAGTGATTTGGTCCGGCAATGCCTACTTCTAATCTGGATCGCAACAGATTCATGTGAGAGTGCTTACGAAGATTGGTGTTAATTTCTTAAGATCTTTTACTTGTTCCATCAAATTTTTCAAAATCCGTACCCTTAATAATACTCCATCTGTTTTTCCAGTACATGCACCGTTCAGATCAAGGACAACTTAGATTATCGCGTCAAAAGATAGAAATATTTTCCGCTCAGTAACCTATTGTGCGAACTTTGTCATTTTACCCACAGGACACAAATCGATCACAAAATTCCGTGCGAGCAACATACGGAGAAGCCAAAATCCACAAATCGCCATATACCCTTTAACCAAGATGCGAAAACTATCACTGAATCGTACATACATGAAACCAAAATAGCTAGCGAAGCTAGAAATCAAGGAAGAAATGATGGTTTTTACAGAAACCGGTTTTCTTCGAACCCTAGAAACATTGTCTTCCAATCGGAGACGTGGATAGACGCAAACGCGCCTAGATTCAGCATATAGAGATCAAAAACAGAGCCAGAAACAGAAAACATAAGGAGCCAAAGCTGGAGAAAGGTAGAGATGGAAACCTGCAGAGGGAAGCATGACGAAGCCCGAGCTCTCGAACTGCGATTATGATCAGAAGTTGTTGACTTCGAATCAGTGAGATTGAAGTGTACTTGTAGCCCTAGCACTACGGTTTTTGCTTATATCAAAAATAATTTCCCGGTTCATCATGTTGACCGGTCTGATTAAACCGGAGATCCAAGTTAATCCCTATTGGGTAGATTTCACGCCACCTCTACGTGTAACTGAATAGCATAAACTATTTATGAATTTTAAAAAAAAAATAGTATGCATTTATTTTGATTTTTTAAATAGAATATTATTAAATTTTTTTACCGTTAAATAACTTGTATTATTCTATTAAAATCTCAAAAATGTATTTTATAAATGTCTCTGTTATAATTATATAATAAAAATTAAAATAAATATAACTATCCATATAAATTCATCTAAATAATCAAGTGATAAGCTCTCTTAAAAAGAATCCAATTCATTGGCGAGCTATTTAGATTTTTCTAATAACTTATACTAATTGAATTATGAAAGATGATGAAAATTTTAAATAATCAAACATACATTTCAAAAAATCCATTAAATTTTAAATTTAAAATTCAAAAACTAAACTTAAATTCAAAGTTTGTTCAAAAGGTCCATTCTAATTCAAAAGCCGTTTGTCTTTTGAACCTATAAGGTTTGAAGTTATAGAGAGAAATTAGAATTCAAAGTTTTAGGGAATAGAAAGAAAAAGTTTGTAAGGATGAATTAAGTTTCCTATGGCACCCAACTATGATATGATAGGCTTTTTGGTGGAGAAAGATAAATAAATATATAGATGTGTGTGTAAATTAATTGTTGACAAAATTATACTAAGTTTTCTGTCTTAATTCTATATTAATAAACTTGATAAAAAAAATTGAGATAAGAATAAGATTTTACTGACATAGAGTTAATGGTCAATTTCGTCAACTCAACTCAGTTAGTGACGGTTGAAATAAGAAATGAGAATAAAGTTTAATAAAGTTGAAAACAATTAACAATAGATGAAAAAATAAAAGATATATACCAGAGAAGTGAGATAAATATATAATTTATTATTTAAATATATTGATAAAATGATTAATTTTCAACATGAGTTAATTGCAATATAAGTTTGTGTTATTTTTAAAAGTACAAAACAAATTGATACAATTTAATCAAACTCAAAAAATGACGTATGAAATATACCCCATTCTGTTTTGTTAGATCCAAATTGGGTTCATGATCATTTTTCTTTCTTTACTAATTGCATTAACCACTCAAAGTATCCCCAAATTTCACTTAAACTCCCCTCCACAACAATATATATATATATATAGACACAAATTGATTCCTTAAATTATAGGAAGTTAGGAACAGAGAGCTTATTTAGCCCATGTTTGGAAAAACACAGAGAAGAAGATGGAATAATATATAATAAAAAATAAATGCAAAGGCAATTATTTGGGAAACATAAAATATAATTAAGCACAATATATTTTATTCTATTTCAATAAAGAATAGAAAATGATAAAATATAGTAAATTTGATAAGAATATTTATAAATATTTTTCTAGCATTTCCTTATACCTCAATTTTTGGAGTGTAAGTAAAATAAAAATATAAAATTTCCTTAATAACGTTTGCTTAGTCTGGTAAAATTCGAACACTTTAAATTAATAAAAAAAAAAGTATAAAGATGGTGTGGGAGTATCACTTACTCTCTTTCCTTTACTTAAAAAATGGCTGTCATTTTCCTATTGTATGGTCGATTATTTTTGTTTAAAAAATCATCATTTTACTTCAATTATTTCTATATTGATAGGATGATTTTTATTTTTTTTTGGGTACATGTTTCTATTTTTACAACAAAATGTATTTGTTTACTGAGAGTTTAAATAATGAAATTTTTACTAGTGCTCGTAATTCAATATAGATATATATATGGGTTCACTCAAATTTTAGTTTTTTCATATATTTGTATTTAATTTATTTTATATAATTTTTACTCTTTGTGATTCCACATATATTTAAAAACAAGTAAAAATAGTATATTAATGGGATTTATTAATATTGAATTATAATCCCATAATAACTTAATTTTTTTAATTTATGTAAATTGTAATAAATGATAGAAATATTAATCTATTATTATTGAATTAATCTAATCCCATAATAACAACAGATTGAGGAGAACAAATTCAAGCTCTTCATATTAGTATTTTAATTAAGGATAATGATTACTTATTATACTTTAATTATTACTTAAGAATAGTAATTAATATTATTATTCTTATTAATTAGAAGTGTTTGTATATGTAAATTATTAATGAGATGCGTGAAGGGTTAAGAGCTCAAGTTCCCATAATCCTTCCAGATCCATGCTTGCAATCAAAGTGCTTATAAATTAAGAGAACCTTTCTCTTGGTGGGTGTGGGTTTCTGTCTACTTTTGGACAGCCATCTTTGACTTTGCCATTTTTTATTGTAATAAGTGGCGGTTACTTAAGAGATTGACAACACATAAATAAAGAAATTCAATAAATAATCTGATACAGAACGACAACGAATCATTAATAACAGAATATTGAGAAGATAATGACATGCTAGAATGGTTTGTAGTTAGAAACTTCTTAGTGTTATATTACCTTACTAAAGGAACCATAAAATCAACTATTGTGAAACTTCTTAGTGTTATATTACCTTACTAAAGGAACCATAAAATCAACTATTGTTCCATGCCAAAATCTATAAAGAAATAATAAATGTTGTGCAAACAATATAATCATAAATCGCATACACACACTGATACCACTGTAAGCCTTTAGACCCAACTGTTGAGACAAAATCAGTAATGAAATACACAAATAGTAAATGCATAAATGATGGAAATAAAAATAACACGAGAGATTTACAGTAGTTCACCCGAAAAGACTACGTCCATGTTAAGTTTCGACAAAGAAGAGCTCACTACATTATCAGAGTAAAAATAGGGTTTACAATACTTATAGCATACAAGTCTCGCAACCACTCTATTTATACAGACTGATTCACTAACAAAATTGCCTCAAAATCATATAAAAGAGGAAGATCAGAGGCTTGCCCTATTGAACCAGAGAGAAGAACACGAAAGAGCAAGAGAGTATAAAACAACATAAATGAAACAACCCTCGAACCCTTAGTGTCTCCTTTCACTCTCTCTCAATCTCTTATTTTTTTAAATCCCGATGCACAGTGAATAAATAAGGGTCGCACGATGCAAAAGAATGGCTGGGATTACAACAAATAAAAGGCAACATCGACGGTCCAGATCGCGCAAAAGGACAAGGCATTTGGCACGATCGAGAGAAGGACAATCGGGAGGTTGCCAAGCTACCCTCCACTGCCACGTGGCAGCGGTTGCAACTGACCCTTCTGCTTGGCTCTTTAATTTAAATGGTGTCGTGGAATGCTTTACAATCAATAATATTCACCTTAAAGCATTAACAATACAAGTGGACATGCCCCAATAAGTGCAACAAACTTCAATCCTCACCTTCATTCCTCAGGTTGGTTTGGATTAACCAACTTCGACATGCAGCAAACCCAAGCAATGCTTGAACTTGGTTGCAGTCACTACCTTAGTTCCCATGTTGGCTAGATTATCTTCAGTTGGCACCTTTTGTATTGAAACAACTTCACCACTTACCTGATCTCTCACAAAATGATATTTTACATCCACATGTTTTAGTTCTTTCATGATAAACATGATTTTTACATAAATAAATAGTACTTTGCCTATCAGAAAATACTTTGACATTACCTTATAGTAAATTGATTTCCCGTAAGAGGTCTTGAAGCCAAATAGCTTCCTTGAAAGCATCGGTAACAGCCACATACTCTGCCTCGATGGAAGACAGAACAACCAAAGGCTACAACTGTGACTTCCAACTAATGCAGTTGCCACCCAAGGTGAAGAAGAAAGCTGTGGTGGATTTGCGGGAGTCTCTATCCCCTGCAAAGTCTGAGTCTACGTATCCCACTAAGTTAAGAGTGCCACCTCTTTTCTCAAAATTTAAACCAACATTTAGTGAACCATTAATATATTTTAGCACATAGTTTAAGACTTCCCAATGAACTTTTACAGGGTTAGACATAAACCTACTGAGTAGGGATATTGAATATGCTAGGCCTAACCTAGTACTTATCATGGAATACATTATGGCTCCAATCACATTGGTTTATGGTATGTTTTTCATTTGAAGAGTTTCTAATTCAGATGATGGACATTGAGTCTTAAACAAGATAAAATGTCTACCTAAGAGAACATTAATAGATTTATACTCAGTCATGTCAAATTTTTTAACAATTTTAAGCAAGTAATCATGTTGGTGTATTTCTAGTTTGTTTTTACTTCTATTTCTTTCTACTATCATCCCTATGATTTTCTTAACAGGTTCTAACTCTTTTATATCAAAATTGGTATTCAACAGAGACTTTAATTCACATATTTTTAACTTTGATTTGCTAATTATCAAGATATCATCAACATACAAGAGGAGATAAATAGGGATATCAGATAGTATATAAGAAAAACAACTATCATATTTACTTCAATTAAAGCCAATCTCAACAGTAAGATTATCAAACTTTTTGTACCATTGTTTAGAGATTGTTTTAATCCATACAATGATTTTTTATGAAATCAGATATGATCGGGATGATTAATGTCAATGTATCCAGCAAGTTGTTCCATGTAAATGATTTCATCAATGTCTCCATATAAAAATACAGTTTTGACATCCAATTGTTCAAGTTCTAAATCAAAGTGCACTACAATAGCAAGCATTATACATAATGTTTTAAATTTAACTACTAGTGAAAAAATTTCAGTATAGTCTATTCCTTCTTTTGTGAAAAACCTTTAGCTACTACCCTTGTTTTAAATCTTAAAGGGTCAGATGGTGACATTCCTTCTTTTAAGTTTGAACAATCGTTTACATTTAATTAGCTTCTATTTACCAGGCCTTGGAACTAGTTTCCAAGTCTCGTTGACCTTTAAAGAGGTCATTTCATAATCCATTGCCTGTTTTCACTTAGTGCTATCATGGGAGCTGACAGTCTCCTCATAACAAGTAGGCTCACTGCTTCTCATTTCCATTTCAGCCACTAGGGCACAAAACACTAGATCTGAGTATGCATATCTAACAGGAGGCCTGATAGCCCTCTTGACTCGGTCTCGAGTGAGTTGATCGATAATTGTTGAGGTCTTGTTGAGGAGTGTCATACTCCTCAACCTCAGGGTCATCAAGTTGGGCCTCATGATCACTATCCTAATCAGATGTTTCATCTTGAGTTAGGGGCTCATCATGAGTGTAGGGTTTTGAGAGGTTGAAACAGCAGCATGACCCTATTGCTCCACCTCAATTTGTGTACTACCACCTATTACAAAATCATTGAGGCTGTTAGGTCTTGGGTTATCTTCAGTATTGCTAATCTTGCATGGGAAGATTAATTCATTAAATATCACATCTCTGCTTATTATGATTTTAACTCCACCTGAAGTTCTGTCCCATAGCCTATAACCCTTAGTTCCATCTTGATATCCAACAAAAACACATTTAATAGCCCTGGAATCTAGTTTTCCTTCTGATTGGTGAGCATAAGCCTCACACCCAAAAACTTTAAAATAGTTTAAGTTCATTTTTCTCTCAATCTATTTCTCTTCAAGACCCTTAAAATTTATTACTGTCAAAGGGCTCTTATTTATTAGGTGAGCTGCAGTAGATAAGGCTTCTCCCCAAAAGGTTTTAGGCATTATAGCAGTAAACAAAAGGCATCTAATCTTTTATAATAGGGTTTTGTTCATTCTCTCAGCAACTCCATTTTGCTAAGGAGTGTTTCTTACTATTATGTGGCTAAGTATGCCATGAGTTTTACACAGTTCATCAAAATCCCTATTACAAAACTCCAATCCATTATCAGTCATTAGAATTTTGATCATTCTATCTGTTTAATTTTCAACTAAAGTTTTCCATGATCTAAATTTTTCTAGAGTTTGATCCTTAATTTTCATTAGAAATATCCAAACCTTTCTAGGGAATTCATCAACGATTGACAAAAATACCTGTTGCCACCGTGTGAGGGGACTTGGGAGGGACCCCAACGGTCTGCATGCAAATATTCTAGGCATGCCTTTGCCAGGTGAGTTCTCTTTGGGAAGCTCAGCCTGTGTTGCTTACCTAATGTACATGGTTCACATAAGCCTAAGGAATCTGCAAACACTGGACGAAGGTACCCTTGGTTGGACAGTGCTTGTAACCCTTTCTGGCTCATATGACCAAGTTTCAAGTACCAAAAATCTATTCTATCATATTTAGCTATGCATGCAGATAGAATATGACAATAACCATTCAATACATATAAATCATGTTTCTTTGTTCTAGAGAGAATAAGGTTATCCTTTTTAAACACAGGCAAAAAACCATTTTTAGCTTTATAAAAGAACCCTAATTCATCTAAGGTGCCAAGAGAAATCAAATTTCGTTTTAAGCTAGGTACACATCTCATATCAGTTAACATTCTAATCTTATTATCATGTAATTTCAAAGAGATGTCACATGTACCTTTAATACTGCATGAATGATTATTTCCCATAAAAACAGTACTGGTTTCTTTAGTGCTAAAGTTTTGAAACCAATCTATATTTGGACACATGTGAAAAGAGCATCTCGAATCCATAATCCATTCATTAGCAGTTGATGTGCAAGAGACATTTAAAACTTCAGCTAATGTGTTTGAGTTACTGGCAACTACTGTCACATTCCTTCCATGTTTCTGTTTTTTAATAAAATCATAGCAGTATTTTTTAATATAACCCTCCTTTTCACAGTGGTAGCATTTCTATTTAAATTATTTTTGTTTTCCCTTCTTTCTATTTTGTTTAGCCTTAGGTTCTGTACCCCCATTCTCATTGTTGTTAAAACTATTTTGTCATTTTCAAACTTACCCTTAACAAATAGATTGTTACTAGGTCTTTTAAAAGTGTGTAGTTCTAATTCTTTAGCTTGATTCCAGATATTATAAGTTCTAATGTAGGCACAATACCAGCGTATTGTAAAACATGTTTAACAACATTATAATCATCAGATAATGAATTTAATAATATCATTGCCTCACTAATATCACCTAGGGCTTGGTCAGTCCCCCTTAACATCAATGTAAGTTTAGTGAATTCATCTATATTATCATCCATATATTTTGATGCATTCATTTTAAAATTGAATAGCATATCTTTCAAATAAATTAAGTTAAGGGCAGAAACAACAACATACATAGATTCAAGTATATTCTATAAATCAAGAGGGTTACTTATACCGTCTACCTTCCTGATCACAGTATCCCCCAAATGGAGAAATATCAAGTTGAATGCCTATCTCATCGATCCTAGTTGTTTGCTCAGAAGATCATTTTCTGTCATATAGTTCTAGTGCAATAAACACTTTGTGATGAGAGAGTAACACTCTCATCTTCTTTTTCCAACTACCGAAATCCCTCTTTCCATCAAATGTATCGATTTCAAATCGAGTAGTTATTATCTTCGCTTTGCATGAAGGTATCTTAAGAAACCTTAGACACTGATAGAGACACCCAGAAAACACCCATTGACCGTGACTCTTTAGAAAACCATAGAGATTCAAACAGGACTAGCAATGCGAAGAACAACCCTAGATTTAATCACACAAACTCTAAGTGGAATAAAACAAAGAACTAAATAGTGTGTATCAAAGAAATGACCCTGATACCACTTGTTGTGCAAACAACAGAATCGCGCGCGCACACACACACACACTAATACCACTGTAAGCCTTTAGACCCAACAACAGAGACAAAATCTGTAATGAAAGACACAAACAGTAAACACACAAATGATGGAAATAAAAATAACATGAAAGATATATCGTGGTTCACTCGAAAGGGCTACATCCACGTTGAGCTCCAATAAAGGAGAGCTCACTACACTATCAGAGTAAAAAAATAGGGTTTACAATATTAATAGCATACAAGCCTCACAACTACTATATTTACACAGACTGGTTCACTAACAAAATTGCCTCAAAACCATATAAAAGAGGAAGATCAAAGGCTTACCCTATTGACTCAGAGATAAGGACATGAAGGAGCCAGAGAGTATGAAACAGTAGAAATGAAACAACCCTCGAACCCGTAGCATCTCCTTTCACTATCTCTCAATCTCTGATTTTTGCAAATCTCGATGCATAGTAAATAAATAAGGGTCGCACAATGCAAAAGAATGACTGGGATTACAGTAGATAAAATGTAACACTCCACTTTCTCGGGCGTGTTATAAATTGGGATAATTGTGGAATAATAATTTTTTTCATCAATACTAATGTTAAACCATATCATTTCCTTATATCCATCCCAAAATTTTCATATATCTATCTCGAAAGAGAATCATTATATACATTAAGTGCGAAAGCTAGAATTGAACCTAACATCTTAACATTAATCATAAATCAATTCTTACATCCTCA
The DNA here is from genome assembly GCA_036245055.1 of Diospyros kaki. Lineage (NCBI taxonomy): Eukaryota > Viridiplantae > Streptophyta > Magnoliopsida > Ericales > Ebenaceae > Diospyros > Diospyros kaki. The sequence continues at coordinate 35,264,980 of BSEG01000003.1, forward strand.
TAAACTATAAATAAGGTACATCATCATTCCTCAAAACGTTCAGAATTCGAAATAGCATAACTTAAATACATGGGCTACATTACATACATTTAATTCATCATGGACTTTGCTAAGTGCCATTTCATGCCTCATTCATCCTCGTTTCAGGTACAATCTCCATCTGAAACGTTTGAATATTCCAAGGGTAAAACCTAATTATTTATCAAAAGGAAATGAATGTGACAAGATTAAGTTATGTGGGTTTACTACCATTGAGTAGAAATTGCCTGACAGATCTATTGAGAGGGTTACCGAATGGTGGCAAAAAGATTAAAAATATCCTCATCTAAATTATAAATTTACAAACTCTGTCATTATCTTGCTTGCTTGCTTTCTTTTCTTTCCCTTTCCTATGGTTGTCGATGCAACCATCGACCATCGCTACTTTCGTCTCACGACCATCACCTCATCGACCGTCGCTGTATTATTCCTTTATCGATGATGTAATGATAAGGTGACAAAGCGAAAACAGTAGCGGCCAACGGTTACATCGTTGGTCACGAGAAATGAAGAGAGATGAGAGAGTAAGCGCACAAAACAATGACAAAGTTTATTAATTTACAATTTAAGCGAAGACATTTTTCTCTTTTTAATACCTTTGAGAACCCTCTCGATAAATCTGTCAAGCAGCGTAAATTAGCTCCAGTAGAAATCTGTGGAGAAGCCCCTAAACTCCCCTAATTGACCACATCCCATGAGGGGAGATTAAAGATTTTTTTAAATACTTAAAATACTATCTTAATCTCAATATATATTAAAGTAGCAGAGTTATTGCACAAAACTTTCCCGCTCAAAATTACCTTCTATTTTTTTTTTAAGAAAATAAATTACACAATTTTTTGGGGATAATCACTATTTAGCCGCAGCTTCATGCCATTACATTAATTATTCACTTCCATTATTAATCAACTGGAATAATCAGACAAATAATATTTTAAATTTATGTTGTTATTAAAATAAGACATCATTTAATTTTTAATGTGACATTTACATTTCCTAGCAGTCACACATTTTGAGATAATCAAATAAAATATATTTAATTGCAGCTTCTATACAATCTTTATCTTTATATATATAAAAGTAAGATAGTCATTGTTAATAGTTAACTTACACAGTTTCCTGCTTAAAATGTGTTAATTTATTTCTTTTTCCCAAGTTATTACTCTGCCTACATTCAATTTATTGAATACAACACCAACAAATAAATTATTCAATTTATTGAATACAGTAGGTTCCAATACATCGAAAAATTAATTATTCAATTTAGTAAATATAGTAGTTCCAATGCATCAAAAAATAAATTATTTAATTTATTGAATATAGCAAATAAATATTTAGGAATTAAAAAATATTAAAAAATATATCTTAGACACGTTAAACAATGATGAAAAACTTTTAAAATTTATTCAGCTTGGTAAGTATGGTTAATGATGGTTTCAGCGTTAATTATTCAAACAGATAAATATTATTGAATGTACAACTATCAATTAAAACTAGGAAGACAGAGACTTAATAAGTTGATTGTGCTAATTTATTTATGTTTTTCAAAACTCTACATTCAATTTATTGAATATAACAGGTTCCAATGCACCAAAAAATGAATTATTCAATAATGATTTATTCAATTTATTGAATACACTAGATTCTAATGCATCAAAAAATAAATTATTCAATTTATTGAATATAGTAGATAAATATTTAGGAATTAAAAAATAAAAAAATATATCTTAGACACATTAAACAACAGATAAATATGGTTAATGATGGTCTTAACATTAATTCTTCAAGCAAATAAATATTATCAAATGTACAACTATCAATTAAAACCAAGGAGTCGAAGACTTAATAAGTTGACTATGCTAATTTTTTTTTCCCAAACTATTACTCTATCTACATTCAATTTATTGAATACAACAAGTTCTAATGCACTAAAAAATGAATTATTCAATAATGATTTATTCAATTTATTGAATAAGCATATTCCAATGCACGAAAAAATGAATTATTCAATTTATTGAATACAACAGTTCTAATGCATCAAAAAATAAATTATTCAATTTATTGAATATAACAGACAAATATTTAGGAATTTAAAAATAAAAAAATATATTTTAGACACATTAAATAGCAGATAAATATGGTTAATGATGGTTTAAATGTTAATCCTTCAAACAAACAAATATTACCAAATGTGTCTACATTCAATTTATTAAATACAACAAGTTTCAATGCACCAAAAAATGAATTATTCAATAATAATTTATTCAATTTATTGAATACAATATGTTTCAATGCACTAAAAAATGAATTATTCAATAAGTTCTAATGCACAAAAAAATGAATTATTCAATAATGATTTATTCAATTTATTGAAAACAGCAGATTCCAATGCACTAAAAAAAGAATTATTCAATAATAATTTATTCAATTTATTGAATACAACAGATTTCAATACACAAAAAAATGAATTATTTAATAAGTTCCAATGCATAAAGAAAATGAATTATTCAATAATGATTTATTCAATTTATTGAATATAGCAGGTTCCAATGCACTAAAAAATAAATTATTCAATTTATTGAATACAACAGTTCCAATGTATCAAGAAATAAATTATTCAATTTACTGAATACAACAGATAAATATTTAGGAATAAAAAAATATATCTTAGACACATTAAACATCAGATAAATATGGTTAATGATGCTTTTAACGTTAATTTTTCAAATAAATAAATATTACTGAATGTGCCTACATTCAATTTATTGAATACAACAGGTTCCAATGCAGCAAAAAATGAATTATTCAATAATGATTTATTCAATTTATTGAATATAGCAGGTTCTAATGCATCAAAAAATGAATCATTCAATTCATTGAATACAACAGTTCTAATGCATCAACAAATAAATTATTCAATTTATTGAATACAACAGATAAATATTTATGAATAAAAAAATAAAAAATATTTCTTGTACACATTAAACAGCAGATAAATATGGTTAATGATGGTTTAAACGTTACAAAATGTGTCTACATTCAATTTATTGAATACAACAGGTTTCAATGCACAAAAAAAATAAATTATTCAATAATGATTTATTCAATTTATTGAATACAACAAGTTTTAATGCACCAAAAAATGAATTATTTAATAATAATTTATTCAATTTATTGAATACAACAGGTTCCAATGTAGCAAAAAATGAATTATTTAATTTATTGAATACAACAGTTCTAATGCATCAAAAAATAAATTATTTAATTTATTAAATACAACAGATAAATATTTAGGAATTAAAAAATAAAACATATATCTTAAACACATTAAACAACAGATAAATATGGTTAATGATGGTTTCAATGTTAATTTTTTAAGCAGATAAATATTATCGAATGTGCCTACATTCAATTTATTAAATACAACAAGTTTTAATGCACCAAAAAATGAATTATTCAATAATGATTTATTCAATTTATTGAATATGGTAGGTTCCAATGTATAAAAAAATGAATTATTCAATTTATTGAATGACCAGTTCCAATGTATCAAAAAATAAATTATTCAATTTATTGAATACAACAGATAAATAAATATTTGAGAATTAAAAAATAAAAAATATATCTTAAATACATTAAATAACGGATAAATATGGTTAATGATGGTTTAAACGTTAATTCTTCAAGCAAATAAAAGAATAACTGTGCGTTGCAATATCAAGAGTCACAAGATGCGGTGGGTTAAAAATGCTAATATGTGATAAAGAGGGTGAACAAACAATTTCGACCACAAATGTTGTATACAAAGTAGTCTTCCAAAATTTACTTTAATTACAATAAAATAAAATTATTATTCTTTCGCTAATTCATATAATATATTAAATTTGTTATAATGTATATTTTATATTTTAAACTATTATTTTATACATATTTTTGTTGGATAATGTATCACCGGTCGAGAACTAGTTATATCTTATAAGAGATTTCAAGAAATTCGAGCATTAAATGAGTTGAACGTTTGGCTACAGATAACCAAAAAAATCACCGCCAGCTCCGCCTTGGCCGTCTGGGCTGACCACGCCGCCTTCTTCACTGCGCTGCTTTCCCATTGAATCCCCGATTTGATGATTTTCCGGATCCAGTTGCAGAACTTCAGACAACGTGCTCGACACACATATATACATTATATGCATGGATAAGAATCATCAACTTATACGCGGATGAATACTGAAGCATTGAACGGCGGTTTACTCCGGCGAATGGATGTCAATGGCGGCGAGATCATCTCACTTCTGATAGTATTATTGGCACTGAGTTCTTGCGCAGATAGCCAGGCCGGCGATTTCTCTAACTCAACCGATCTATCGGCTTTGCTCTCCTTCAAAGCGGCGATTAGCCACGATCCGAACAACGTATTGGCCGACTGGAGCGCTGCCGCGGGGAGGTTCTGCGACTGGGTCGGCGTCTCGTGCAGTCGGAGGCGGCAGCGAGTCACCGCCCTGCGCCTCCCGAACAGCGGCCTGGGAGGCACCATTTCGCCTCAGCTCGCCAACCTCTCCTTCCTCAGGGTGCTTGATCTCCGAAACAACAGCTTCCATGGCCGCCCGCTGGAATCTCTCACGCGGCTGCGCCGCCTCGAAAGCCTCAACCTCTCACGCAACGCAATCGAAGGGGAGATCCCGGCCAGCATTCGAAACTTCCAGAAGCTTCGCGCCATATCCATCTCCAAGAACAAGCTCTCCGGCGGGATTCCGGTGGAGCTCACCTCCTTGCCGTTGCTCACCGTTGTATTTATCGGAACGAACAAACTCACAGGTATACCTGTTCAAAGTCTTTATGCGATTGAGATGGATTTTAAGATAAAAATCCAATCTAACTGTTTATAGAGAGAAATTAGTATTCGTCTTTGAAACCACGTCACTAACAAATTTTGGTGAGTCAAACTAATGATTTGCTCTTACTCGTGTCGATCATAAGAGTGAATCCATAAATATATTTATGTTACTAGTTTGCTTGATTATAAGAATATTTGGCAGCACCTAACAACAAATTATTGATTTGAAACAATTTATTTTATCACTAATTTATGAAATGATGTGTACGTTCTTACACTGTATTATTTTCTTGATTTGTGTGTAATTGTAAGTAAAGGTAAAATCCCGCCCTTCTTGGGCAATATGTCAAAGCTGGAATGGCTTGGAATGGAAACAAACCAGTTTCATGGCACTGTTCCAGATGAGATTGGCCAGCTTATAAACTTGAAGGGGATTAATCTATGGGGCAACCATTTGACAGGTTCTTTACCTTCATCAATATTCAACATCTCCTCTTTAGAGCAAGTTTTACTATCGGAAAATGCTTTCACCGGAAGCCTTCCTCCCACCACCGGACTTTTGCTGCCCAACCTTCAAAAATTCAATGTAGATGTAAATCAATTCAGTGGAGAAATTCCAGTGCATATTTCCAATTGTACAAAGCTTGACGAATTAGAATTGTCCAACAACCAATTTACAGGGCCAGTCCCCAGAAATCTTGGCCAGCTGAGCCTGCTTCAAAGCTTATTTTTGGCTAATAATATGCTGACAATATCACCGCCGCCAGGAAAATCTGAGCTTGAGTTTCTCACTGACTTGACAAACTGCAGCTTGTTGGAATTTCTTGTCATAGATAATAATCCCTTTAATGGAACCCTGCCCAGTTCTTCCATTGGGAACTTGCCAAGCTCATTGGGCTATTTTGGTGCATCTGGGTGTCAACTAAGGGGCCAAATTCCTGATGGAATTGGTAACCTGAAAGTGAATCTACTTGTTTTGAGCGACAACAATTTGGAGGGCAGAATCCCAACAACAATTGGGCGGATGGACACATTGCAGAGGTTGTATCTTGGCCGGAACCGGATGGAGGGTTCGATTCCCGATGAGGTTTGTTCTTTGCACAGCTTGGGAGAATTGTATCTCCACAATAACAAGCTCTCAGGACCAATCCCAAGCTGCATTGGTAACCTTGGAAACTTGCAGGTTTTGTTCCTAGATTCTAACAAACTAAACTCATCTATACCAAAGAGTTTATGGAACCTTGAAAATCTTTCCTTCTTGAATTTGTCATCTAATTTGTTGGTTGGGCCTTTAGATCAGGACATTAAGCCTCTGAAAGGCTTGGAGAGCATGGATTTGTCTTGGAACCGGCTCTCGGGAGAGATTCCAAGTGCTATAGGAGACTTCCAAAGCCTAGTCAGTCTAAACCTGTCGAGGAATTCGTTCTCCGGACCGATTCCTGAATTGTTTGGCAGCCTCATAACGTTGGATTTCTTGGATCTCTCCCACAACGGTCTATCCGGCACCATACCAAAGTCCCTCGAGGCACTATCACACCTCAAGTTCTTGAACCTGTCTTCCAACAAGCTAGCAGGGGAAATTCCAAGCCAAGGGCCATTTAGGAACCTGACAGCAGAGTCTTTTGTCAACAATGAAGCCCTCTGCGGCGGGCAGCCTACTCTGCAAGTTCCGAGTTGATCCAATGGAAAAACCAATGAATCATGGGCAAGAAGGTTTTTCACCATTTCTGCACCAGCCGTCGCAGCATTGCTGGTCATATTTGTCTCTTTTCTATATGCGTTGAAGAAGTATGGCAGAACTAACATGCATAGTCTATACCCGGTTGATCTATCACCAGTCCCGGATCACAGAGTGTTTTCCTACCAAGAGCTTTGTCGTGCTACTAAAGACTTCTCTGAAGATAACTTGATTGGACTGGGAAGCTCCGGTTCTGTGTACAAAGCAACCCTTTCGGATGGCCAAACCGTGGCTGTAAAAATCTTGAACCTGCAACTCGAGGGGGCTTATAAGAGATTCGATGCAGAATGTAGTGTGTTACGCGCAGTTCGCCATAGGAATCTTGTGAAAGTAATCAGTGTGTGCTCCAATACTGAGTTAAGAGCTCTAGTTCTTCAGTACATGCCCAATGGAAGCCTTGAGAGCTGGCTGTATTCTCATGAACATTATTACTTGGGGTTCTTCCAGAGATTAAGCATTATGATTGATGTTGCATTGGCCTTGGAATACCTGCACCATGGTCAAGAAGAGCCTGTTGTTCACTGTGATCTCAAGCCCGGCAATGTGCTCTTGGATGAACATATGGTTGCTCATGTGGCCGACTTTGGCATTGCAAAGATCTTGGCAGAGAACAAAAATACAATCCAGACCAAGACTTTGGGTACCCTTGGCTACATAGCACCAGGTACTTCTTTCTAATTAATTTTCAATATTTAGTAATTACTAAAAATTAGGTTTCCTTTTAGATATTATTAGCTTGTATTTTTCTGTCTTTATTGGGTATTTATAAATTTTTCGATAGACCCAAAAAGATCTCCTGTTAGGTGCGTGAATAACCAAGGACCCGTTTAATTCTATCATCAGGTTTGATGTATTTGTTCTCTATTTCTCTTTCCAAAATTTCTATCTCCAGTGTTCATTATAAATCGGAAAAAATGAAAATTGAATTAGTCGCTTGAATATAGAAACACTTGTTAATGTCTTTGTCTCCTTTTAACTTGTGTTTTCATCTTCATAAATACAAAATCAAACAACGTTTTCTATTTCCATCTCAAACTTCCATGAACGAAAATTGAAAAAAACTGGGAACCGACACGAAATCAAACGAACACAAATTACACAACCCATAAACTACAAAAATGATCTGACAACAGTATTATGGTAATTGCAGAGTATGGTTCAGAAGGAAAAGTATCCACAAAGGGGGATGTGTATAGCTATGGGATAATGCTACTGGAGGTATTCACAGGGAAGAAGCCAACCCATGAAATGTTCAGTGGAGGCATAAGCTTGAGGGAATGGGTCAAGGCATCTCTTTCTGACAGTGTAATGGACATTTTGGATGGCAACTTGGTGGCGGAGACTGATTCCAGTGGCATGGTGGAGGCTAAAGACCATGTTTTGGCCATCATAGAGTTGGGTTTGGACTGTTCAAAAGAAGTGGCTGAAGAGAGAGTTCACATAGAGGATGTGTTGTCCAAGCTTAAGAAGATCAAACAGCACCTTCTTTCGATGGGATATGCTTGAAATCTCCCGAGAAAGTGCCTTGTTCAATCAATTATATGTTTTAATTCACATTGTTGGTTTGGATTTGGAGGTTATAGGAAAGAAATGATTTCCGAGTTGTTGATAGAGTTGACTTCACACATGGAAACTACCATTTCATGTGTTATTAGATTTTATACTCAATTTTACATCCGAAGAAGTTAGGAAAAGAAGCTTATTTAATTCAGCCATGTCTGTTTATTTTGAACCAAATGATCCTATGGTAAATATTTTCTATGTAAAACAAATTTATATGAAAAGGTTAATTTTCTTTTTTTTTTTAAATATTATGACAATAACAAAAATCACAACTGCATTAGCCACGTGAATATAACCTTTAGTATTATGATTCAATTTTACACTATAAATATGATGGAGATTTTGTATAAGTTAGTTGATTTCAATAACTCAAAACTTTTGTTTAGTTAGCATTTTTGCTTGACTTGTTATTGGTCAGGCTTTGACTTAGTTCATTTTGTAAACGTTCCAATCTCAATGAGACTAATTATTATGAGTTAAGCTAAGTTCAATAATTCTAGACTTGTGGCCTAACTTCACATCTCTAAATGTTTAACTCAACTCTTTATAGTGAGTCAAGATGAGCTCCATGATTGTGGGTCCCTGGTTTGGCTTTGCTTGTTCACAAGCTAGTTGGGCTTTACTCTTGGGTTTGGATAAATTTTGATTTTTTAAAAAGTATATAAATATTTAAGTATGTCTAATCCTTTAAAAATTATATAGAATATTTAATATTACCAATTATTGTTATTACAAGAATAAATTTCAAAACTCTGTGATGAAAAATAATAAGAATATGAGATTAATAAGTTTAAATCTTTAAAGATGTGAATTATATAAACATCATTATTTGTAATATTAATATTGATGTGGTACGGACTAAAACACTAGACAGTTTAAATCCAAAAGGCCCAAATATAATATGGTGTGGTTTTTGTGAGACATTTAAAATTGCAAACTTGCTTTGAAAGATAAAGTCTTTTGAAAATCGTTATTAGTCATAGGAGTACTCTAACCTCCTAAAAAATGTAATATGTTCCAGAAGATTAAATTCTCTCGAAACCAACCGATAAACCCTTTTACATAAGTTCTTAATGAAGTGTGAATATGATAATTTTAATATTTAAAAATTCATTTTAGAATCTTACAAAGGATAATCATGATCTATCAAAATCATAATCCTTATTAATCTCAAAATATTAGGGTTACTTATCATGAACCTCTAAATGAGCCATAATTTAAAATATATATATATATATAATGTTGATTTTAATACTGCATTCAAACCTTTAGCATTTAAGTGCTTAATTTAAATATCATAGTACTTGTATGAGGACTGTTTTGTACTCTTTGACTATTTCTTTTTTTATAAATTTTAAATGGGTTAAAGACAACATTTTCAGTTAATACAATTGAGATAAATATAATAAAACTTATAATATTATACTTTAAATTATAAATATTTTAAAATTTAAATGATCACATATTTATACTTTTAACTATTATACATATACATATCCTTAATATGCCTAGTTTTGTCTATTTAAGACTTGATCTCATAATTTAAGTTATTTAATATTGGTAATTTCAAATTTGAAATATAAAATAATATTTAAAAGTATAATTAGAAAATATTTTAAAAATATATTTAAAAAATTATTAAAAAAAATTAATATATTAGATTCGATTTGATTTAAGTGAATTGATAGGTCGAATCCAATTATCTTTTCTAATGAGCCAAACTCGCTCAACTAATATGATGAAGGCCAAGCCTAACCACGAGATGAGTCATCCCTAGTTATTTGATATCACTAATTTAGTGTATATTATTTAGTGTCAAATTAAAATTATAAATAAAATTGGACAGAATTGTTCATAAAAATTCTTAATTTTTTTTTTTTTTGGGGGGGGGGGGGGGTGAGGGTGGGGTTTAATTAGTCCAGTCAGTTGCGTGGATTTGTCTGTTTATGCCGCATTTGGATCATCTGATTGGACGGAAGGAGAGCCCCGCCTCACGGGAAAGTCGAAAGCGAAAGCCCCCAAAATAGCAACGACCGTGACGTCCTCCGCCGGGCCGGAATCCTGTAATCGCAACCGCACGCGACCCCAATTGAATTCGCCATTGAAGCTTCCGATCACGCGCAGAGATGGCGCGTTAAGAGAATATGCCGCTCTCGAGATAGGAAGATGCTCTGGCTCAGTGACGCCGAATCGCGCCACGTGTGACACCACCTGGCGAATGTCAGGGGCATCATCTTCTCCAGCGGATTTCTCATTCGATCGATCAGACCCCTCCACCCCCACCCCTCTCTCTACGTGTAATTTATAAAGTCGATGTACATGTATTTCGGTTCAATTTACTAGGGTTTCATGAATTTGGTCTCGTGAAACCCCCGCATCGGGATTGGCATTTCAGGTAACGATTCCGAGCATCGAATTTAATCGGTTCTGGAATTCGGATATGCGAAGGGATTGTTTTTTTGTTCTCTTTTTGAGGGTGTAATGATTTGATGTTAAATTGGAGGGATTGAGCTAGGTTTTCATTGTTTGGATTCGGACCTATTTATACAAAGGTGTTGATGGTTTTTGTTTCGAGACGAGGTCTTCAGCTTAAATCAATTGCGCGGCATAACTCATGAGGTTTGGGGGATGTTTCTTGGGGCCAATGGCAATCTGGGGCTATTGGGCGTAAGAGATGTGCGTGCGCCATATTGAATGCACATGCTCTACCCAATTGTCATTTCAGTTTGAGATCGATATTCAGCAGCAACACCATCAGGCAGTATATTGGATGGACAACTCTTTGGCGACCATGGGTTCACTCTCGGGTTCTAATGATGAAAACCCTCGTGTGAAGTTTTTGTGTAGCTTTTCAGGCAGTATTTTGCCGCGCCCCCAAGATGGGAAGCTGAGGTATGTGGGCGGTGAGACTCGGATAGTGAGTGTGCCCCGTGATATTACTTACGAAGAGCTGATGGCGAAAATGAGGGAGCTTTACGAGGGGGCGACAGTGTTGAAGTATCAGCAGCCTGATGAGGATCTCGATGCTCTTGTGTCAGTTGTGAATGATGATGATGTAATCAACATGATGGAGGAGTATGATAAGTTGGGTTCGGGAGATGGGTTCACTAGACTCAGGATTTTTTTGTTTGCGCACCCTGATCAGGATGCTTCATCACATTTTGTTGATGGGGATGAAAGGGATACAGAGAGGAGATATGTGGATGCTTTGAACAGTCTTAATGACTCCCCTGAATTTTGGAAGCAGGAGGGTAATGAATCAGTGGTAGCAGGTGGCCTAGACGATATCCATGCTGCAGAGCAGTACTTTAGCCAGATAAGTCTAGAGGGTGGCCTTCACAACCAGAATATCCCACAGTTTAATTTGCGCCACCTCACAATACCTCATATGGGTTCAGGACAGCTCCAACAAATGGAAGCGCCATGGAGCCCAGCATACTACTCCCCTAGGCATCCTGGCACCCATGATCCAAGGGCATCGGTGGAGTTTCCAACTTCACCTTCTTCAGCCCTGTACCGTTCATCTCCATATGGAGAATTCTCAGAAAAAGGCTTGGATAGAATGTCTGACGAATACAGTCGGCAGCACGTCAATCATCAATCCCCATTGGACAACCAACCACAATTTTCGGATAATGTTGTATGGTTGTCAAACGGGCCTACACCTGGTGATAAATCTGGTTTTCCAGGCAATGTACTTCATGGCCCCAATATTTTTGATGGGAGCAGCATCTGTGAGCATTGCAGAATGGCTTTCCACAGAAATCAAGCTTTTCCTGATTCACCTTGGAAGCATGGAGAACATCCACATTTGGAGCAGCCCAATGTGGCAAATGGACTTCACCAGGTTACCAGTCCGAGTGCTGAATGCCCTCCAAATAGGGAAACATTTATGCTGAGTACAGATGCAAAATATCAGCATGGGTTTTACCCCAGAGAGTCGAATGATCTGCGACCCCTCTATAATGAAGCTCACAATCACGAGCGAGCACGGATTATGCAGCCTCAATCAAATCCCAGGGTTGATGAACCGAGATCTCATATTCCTGGAGCTGGACGACTGAATGATCCCTACATTGTAGATGGTACTGGTATGCATATTCCTATTCTGCCAGGAAATTTGGCAGATGGCAACCACGTGACCTCAAATTTTGTGCACGAAGACATGCGGTACATCAGGCCTGGACCTGAACTAAGGAACGAAGTGTTTCATGACCACACTTTGGCCTCTGGATCTCATATTCACGTTCCTCCTCTTGATGAGCGTGGGGCTAGGTATGGATATCCTTATGGGGCAGATAATCTTCACCAAGCATCACATGGACCCGCACCTGCACCTGCACCTGCACCTGCACACGGGTTATGGAGGCATGTTCATAATCCATTGCAAGTGGCTACGCCTTATGAGGTATCTGCTTCACCCCCACAGACAAATGGTGTGGTGAGTCCAGGATTTATCAAGGGTTCACTGGAGAGTAGTCCCAGATTCAGTAATGGGGTGGAGAGTCACAATCCTTGGGTTGAATCCTCACAAAAGATGGTGGGAGTTGACGCTTCCATCCCAGGTGTTTCTTATGGTCATGCCCTGAAGCTGAACCCACAAACTTATGCACAGGAAAATCAATGCCTGGTTAATGCTGAAAGTGTTCCATCCACATTTGACATGTTAAGTATGACCAATCCTAGAGATCCTGTGCAGCTATCTGATTCAGTTTCGGTTTTGACCAGTGATAGATTGGCATCTTTGACAACCCTTGTCCCAGAATTAAGAAGTGATACTCAAGTTACTGAGTCTGTAAAGATGGTGGAGAAATGTATAAATCAAGAAAGGAAAGAAGCCGATCGGGTAGAGAAGGTGGGAGACTCCATTGTGGAGGACATCTCTGTTCCTGATCGAAACAAGAATCTAGGTGTAGCGTCTTCTGGCTCTATCAATTCAAATGGCTTAAGGCCTGTTGAAGAGTGCAGTGGGATTGTCAAAGCAAATGAAAGTGGTGCCCATGCTCCACTTGAGGATAAAGCGCTCTGTGATCGTTTGAGTTTCTTACCTGAAATCATTTCTTCTATAAAGAAGGAAACTTTAGAAGGTGTTGGGGAGGTGAAAACAAAAGCTACAGATGTTGATTCTATTATTGAGCAAGATGTGACTTCAAAAGAAGAAACTAGAAATGAGCCAGAATCAGCAGTGAGAACCCTTATTCATTTTGTTTAGAGTGGCATACAACAATAAATTGTTTCCATTTTCATATTTCCTAGTTCTTTTTGCAGGATGTGCATGGGGATGTGGAATTAGATTCTGACAATGACAATCCAAAAAATTCCAAGATTGAGCCAACAAAGGCTGAAGAAGAAGCCATTAAAATGGGATTGCAGGTTGTTTAACTGCCTCAACATCTCTAATTTTGATCATGTGTATAGTCTACATCTTTAATATCTCCACTTCATATTTTTTCCTGATAATTTGATCTCCATCTCATCTACGATTGTTTATTCATTCTGTTATGGGTTTATCATGTGCTTCCATTTTACTGATGTGCTCGGTCATTGTCTAGACTATCAAAAATGATGATCTGGAGGAGATTAAGGAACTGGGTTCAGGTACTTATGGCGCTGTTTATCATGGGAAATGGAAGGGTTCAGATGTGGCAATCAAGAGAATCAAAGCCAGCTGCTTTGCCGGAAGACCTTTGGAGAGGGAACGCTTGGTATATTCTATGTCCTTGTAATTTTTTTTTCCCAAAACATATATTGTTGCCATGTTACTGTTTCCCAAAGTTTCATGCTTTGTTTTTTCATCCTTGTGATGAGCATTGAAGCAAATATTTAAGGAGATTTTACTCTTAGTGTATAAATATAGAAATTAGCACATCTTAATTATTTCTTTTATTTATTCCCTATCTAATTTTTTATTTATTATGTTTCCATTTTAATTATTTAAAGTCCTAATTAGGGATTACTTTTGGTTTCCATACTAGGGTTTGGCTAATTGCCTATATAAACTCTTTTCAATGTATTTTTGAGGATAGCTTTGGTAATTGGTTTGATATTTAATTGAGATTCTCCTATTGAGTTCTTTGAGTTTGTTCTTCTTTTGTTGGTTCTGCGTCGCGCTGTTGCCTTGACTGAAACAGATCCTATAAATCCATTTTAAAGGTTATAAATTCTGTCATTGAGCAAGCCTGACGCAGGACGAAAGCGAAAACAAGGAAAAGAAAAGTCTTGTTCGTAACGCACGAATGGGTGTTGCTTGATTATCGTTCGAATGGACGAGAAAACCGCTTGGAACCCACCAAGGAAGAAGAAATTTGTAATTTTATTGAATGGAAAAGTTGATTACAAACTCTAACTTCTAGGTATATTTATATTGTTTGGCTAATCCAAATCTAACTAGTACTTGTAAATAAAATCCAATTAGAATCCTAATTCCAATTAGAATTCTAATAGAAATAAAACCCTAATCAACCTAAAACAAGGAAATATTAAAACAAATAAACATAATAAAAATATTAAAATAAATAAACAAAATATAAATATTAAATCGGAACCTTAAATGAAGTCTTCGATCTGCTCCACATCAAGGCCAGTTTCTTGAGTTCACCATTTTGATCCAAGACTGCATGTTAGTGGAGCCAAAATGCGTTGTATGTAATATGAAGAAAATAGATTCTTTTGACTTGCAGAAGATTCTCTTTGAACAAAGTCTCATCAGATGAAAAGGACTGGAATTCTCATTTGTATTAATTGAATGCATGATTTTGTGGACAAAAGTTTACTCCTCTGAGGAGAGTGCAGAAATGAACAAGTTTTTAATGAAAGAAGTAGAGGAAGAGCAAGAAAAACTTAGTGGGTGACTCTTAGCTACGATATGAGTTATAAAGGCCTTACACAAGATATGACCAAATATAGAATGAGTGGTGAGCTAGAATTCTTATAGCTGACCCCATCTAGTGGAATTAAGGCTTTCTATGTTGTTGGTATCAATAAAAGAAAATTAACTTCACATCCCTTGTTATGCTTGTGACTATGCCAAATGTTCTATTTTTGGCATTATTGAGGACATGCAAATCACATATTTCAAAAAGAAAGAATTGGATTCATGAACATACTTGTATTAAAACTAAATTATCCTTTAGAAAAGATATATTTCAGCCTCTTCTTGGCAAAAAATTATGGTAAGGCTGCATGCTGCACGACAAAATAGCTTTTGACTTGCTAATATTTTCCCAGTTTTTTCTAAGATAAGCCAAGATTAAGGATTAATTAGGGGATTTCACATATTGTAGTTAGGAGAAGGGCAAGGAAACTGCTCAGCTAAGTAGATTTCAGACCTATGATAGCCAACAACGTTAAAAACCTGTCTGCTCAGATATTGATACAATTGAAAGCATTTCGATATGTTGGATTTGAGGTTTTAATATTCATCCATGAGAACAACACTAGAACACGTTAAATTTTGCTAAAGATTCTTAAAAGTTCCATCTCTTGAGTAGATGCATGTGTATGATATGTAGGTGATGTGCTTTACATATCTGCATCATCATCACAAGTCTTAATCCCACCCAGTAGGGTCAGCTACATGGATTCTAGGTCTCTAGTAATCTCTACCCATAACTGTTATCTTCCCTAAGGCTATTATAGCCCAGGTCATGCCTAAAATTTTCTCACTAAATTTACTTTTGTTTTCCTCTACCTCTTATGCTACAAATTTTTTCCATTTCATCCAACCTCTGCATAGGTGTCTAGAAGTTTGATAAATTGGGCAGACCCACACTGACATAGAATGAGAGTCACTGGCAAAATCTCCAGTACAGTCTCAGAATTTTAAGGTAGGATTAAACTTGGACTTTATGGTGGCAGCTTCATGTAGAAATATACTTTGGTATGGAACAGCATTCCAAGTACACAAAAAAGTTGAAATTGGACTTGTTTTCTGCTACGGATACTAACATTTATTTAATTATCTTATTTAACTTGTAGTTTTCTTAAGAGTGAGAAAACCTCTTTGCAGTATCTGGTAGTGAAATGCATGTATGGCGTACAGAGACTTGGATTGCTCCATAACCACTTTTTGGAAGCTGTTCTATGATGAAACGTGGGTATCATAATCTGCCAGATTCAACATTAAGAATTATTTTATTGGTCGTAGTAGAGTAAACAGATACATACATGAGGTGCTCATTATTGGCTTCCAATATTTGTTACAAAGAATGGGTTTATGATGCTATTCCGCCTGCCAATTCCCATTTTTACTTTCTATAAGTTGACATTTATGGTTGTAAATGAATGTATAGTTGAAATCAGCCTTGCCTAATATATATCTATACATTTTGCCTCAACTGCAATCAGTAGTGCCACCTGTTTGAAGTGACTGATCTGTGATTACCATCATTTTCCATTCTAGATAAAGAGGATTTCAAAGCAAAATATATGTCCCAAGAAGCTATTTAATTGTTACATGCTGTAAATTCTATTTCTGTGAGGTATACCATTTAGATGCTTACTACGACAACATTATAAGCATTTAAGGCTTGATATTTGTGTTCATGCACTGCTGAGTTTATCAGTTGAACCATTTTTGCTGCCCTTATTCCTCCACACCATGGGAAGATTTTTCTCACCTGGGCTTTAGAATGCATTATACCCATTTCTGATAGTGCCCATGACTGTATCTCTGATTGGTGTCCTTGAACCACTAATAGTGGGCACATATCAAGGAATTCATCATGGATGGTGGCTATTAGTCTCTTTAAGTGGGGTAATATTTGAGGCTTGTTCTTTTTTTTATCATAATTGTCCAAATGTTGTGAACCCTGATTGATCCCATGGCTTAATTAGGTTGGATCTAATATTGCTAGAAATTGTATTGATCCCATGGGTTAATTAGGTTGAATCTAATGTAGCAAGAAAATTGTATTGGACCTGTGGGAATGATAAGACTTTGTGAATTGGATAAAATATTTGTTATTGTTGGTTTGGCTTATAATTCTTTACCTGTAAGCTGGTACCCTCGAGCTACAAATAGCTGGAAAATAAGAAGCTTTTTACATATTTCTAAGATCTTAAGCAACATACAGTAGGACTTGTTCAGATGGGCAAACATTTTTTGGCATGGTGACAAAATCCTAGAAGACATCAGAGAACTGTATCTGAAAGAGTTTAAAAGATACTTAGCAAAAAAGAAAGAGGTTAATAAATGATGAAAAGAGCACACTAGAGAACTTTTGTTTTGAGTTGCTTTTAGTGATCAAAGTCTGGGCATAAAAGGAAATTGATATATTGGAAAGGGCACCCCCAGTGGATGTGATCCCCGTGGTGGTTTACTAGTTTATTTTAACTTAGAAAGAAAAAGCTGACAGAGCACAACTGTAAGGAACCCAGTTAACACAATAGGGTTGGTTGGGACTAGTTTGTCAAACTTGTGATTCTGCTCATCACTTACCTTTACTCTAGTTGATAGAACCCAAATATTTCCCTAGATGACATGTTTCCTGGTTAAGTGGAAATGAATTCTCTCTATCTTATTAGCCTAATTTTGACTTATGGAACAAATTGTTGTTTGTGTTCTATCAAAATGGCTAAAATGATGTTTCCCAAGGAACCAAAGCAAGGTAATGATAGAAAATTGAAATTCCAGTGTTCCCATCAAGACCTGCCTCTGAAACTCAGTGAAACATGGTGAAGTACAACAATAAGAAACAAGTACAAGCCTTAATTCCACTAGGTGGGGTTGGCTAATTTGTCTGGAATTCATTTGTTTGATCTGACAAGTTTTATGCTGGCTATGACTACCTAATGCAAGACTCCTCCGTTATCCAGTCTTGGGACCAACCATAAATAGGAATTCACCAGTGGAGTTGGAGCATGGCGAAGTATTCCAAAATAATGTGTTGTAAAACAACACCTATTAGTAGTATCTGATAAACTATGTTTAAGAAATCATTTCTATTTTTCTCATTCTTTGAGATGGAGATGATTGGGAACAAAGAAATATCTTAAATTATTGGAGAATATGAGAAAGTAGAAAGGAGAATGTTAACGTTATTCTCATATTGTTAGAAATTAAGTAAATAAAAATTAACTTTTCCTCACCATGATGACCTTGTTTGTCTCAGATTCCCTTTGGCCTTTGTCTGCCACTAATTAATGTTATTATTTCCTGCCTTATTTATTTTTAATATTTTGAACCTTATTTAGTTGGAAGCTTATAAGTAATTTGAAATATATATGCTTGTGAATGACAATATTGATTTGATTAACATTACTTTGATAATGCTTCTCCATGTGTATTTCCAAATTATACACACGCCTGTTTGACATGCTGTGTATGCATGAAACATGAACTTATTTAAGAACTGAGTTATAAAGCCATAAATAGTCTCTGTTTAAAAACATTTCTTAACACACTTATAATTTTTTTTGCTTTCTTTTTGTTTCTGAAATGTTTCTGACATGATTGCATTTCCAAACTAGCTGAAATAAAACTATGACAGTATATTTTAGTTTTCATGATCAAGTGTATGAGGCTATAGTCATTGCATGTAAGGAGAATTTGATATGCATAGTCTTACTGTGGGAAGAGGCTGTTGCCATGTTCCAAATCGAAGGTACACATTTCAGAATAGAACCACCCTGGTGCTGCCACAAGGCTCTTGCTCCTTTTCACACTATCAAAAAGAAAAATAACTTGGAAAAAAAAATAATGGCGGGTGACTTATTAGGTGCCTTCCCAATTCTATGACATGGTCATTTGCTAGTTAAGTTTTACATTATCATATTCCACATTTCTAAGAGTGCCTTTTGTTTGATGTGTTATTTGCATTTTATACATTTTCCTTTAGCAATTAAATCTTCAAGTAGACAATTTGGTCTACTTTTTCATTGAGTAAAGATTCTGATTCCAAGGGACAAAGCTTTCAAGGAAGTGAAACCAAATTTTCATTTTTTGCATCAAAATGGCTGTCAAAATCCATGGGACTAAATTAAGAAATTAGTGGACTAATGATACTTTAGTGGGATCTATTAAAACATATCATGAAACGCCAAAAAAAAAAAAAAAAAGGAAATAGTGAAGCACTTTAAAAATAGTGCACTGAAACAATAAGTTGTTTGCAGTTGCAGAAGTGTTGTCTAGTTGAAATATAAAACTCCAAGTGCAGATGACCATGAAGATTGGTTTTGAAGGAAAACCAGAAATCCCTTTGTCACAAAGGATACTATAAGAAGAATGAAAAATAAAATCCCTCTTGCAGTTGTTCGAGATCCTTTTTCACCCGTTGCCTGGTTAAAGATTAATCATGGTGCAAGGGATAGAATGCTGACAAGAGTCCATTTCTCAGTACTGAGAATTGTGCCTAAAGCTTGAAAATTACACTTAGGAATTTATAAATTTAGGATTTAGGTTAGTTATTAGTTCTCAAAAATATCTATGTATTTCCAAATTAATTTTGTTATTTTGAAATATTTCCAAAATGTTTCTCTTTCTCTGCTAAGTGTAGCAAAATGTTAAAGCGTTCATTCATGATTTCAATTTTGTCTTGCCAAATATAACTCATATTTGTAGTTGGGAACTTCCTTTCTGATTGCCTCTCTAAAAGTTGTGTATATAGATATGCTTTTTGGGATTCTTTATTTTCTTCATCATTTACTTCTAATCTTTATTGGTTATTGTTCCCATCTTGGGGGAATATTTTGTCTTTTATTAAATGAAGTTTGTTTTCTATTCTACGGAAAAAGAAGTTTTCATGCACATCATTCACATTTACATGTAAGGCTTTGGTTTTATTGGTACTAGACATGCCTAAATATCGTCTAACTGGGATATGATATTATTAAATTGCAGTATGTTTATTTTTTTTTTTGGGTAAATGAGAAACAACTGTTTCTATTTTTTAATTAGAAAGACTTATTGTACCTAATCTCTGTACTTATTCTGCAGTTAGCATTGGTTCTGGTTCTATTGTATATTAACCTTTTTCATTTATTGTGATTATAGATTGCAGATTTTTGGAAGGAGGCTTTAATATTAAGCTCATTACATCATCCAAATGTAGTTTCTTTCTATGGTATAGTTCGTGATGGTCCCGACGGGTCCCTTGCAACTGTGACGGAATTCATGATCAATGGATCATTAAAGCAGTTTCTACAGAAAAAGGACAGGTACTCTTTTCTGTGGCCATATAGCCTATTACTTTCCTATGATAGACTATACTTTTTCATGTTGCAATACATGTGCTGTATATTAAGATGCTTGTTCTTTGCTCCATCTACAAATCCTTTAACTGTTTTTACAATTTTCATTCTTTATTAAATTATGTTGTTGAACAGAACGATTGATCGTCGTAAGAGACTCATCATAGCCATGGATGCTGCATTTGGGATGGAGTATCTTCATGGAAAGAATATTGTGCACTTTGATCTGAAATGCGAGAACCTGCTAGTAAATATGAGAGATCCACATCGACCTGTATGCAAGGTATACTGGATCAAACATTTTTCTAACCTGATCTATATTTCGGCTTGCTCCTGTATTTCTGCAGGCACTTTAGATGCATAGGTAATGCTTTGCCACTGTAATTAGATATTTGTCTGAAGTTCCAAAGCAGTCCTGATTTCAGTATTGCCTTGGGCTAAAATCTGTATTAGGTAAATAACAAAAGGCATCCCATGCATGAAGCCCCTGGTGAGGGCTGGAGAGAGTCATTTTCTTATGCAGCCTTACCCTTGCTTTACAAAAAGGCATTTCCAACAGGCAAACCTGTGTCCAATCACTTATTAGTTAAACATTTTAGATGTAAACATTGCCAGGAATTGTAGATTACAGTGCATTTGATGGTTTGGCTCTGTTACTTGGTGATTACAAAGCTTGACTTTCTACTGCTGGCTAGACGTGATAGCTCACGCAATATCTGCATTCTGTTTTAGATTGGTGATCTTGGCTTATCAAAGGTAAAACAACACACTTTAGTGTCCGGGGGTGTGCGTGGAACTTTACCATGGATGGCACCTGAACTTCTTAGCGGAAAGAGTAACATGGTAACGGAGAAGGTAAAAACAAGTCTTGGCAATGGTATAAACTTCAGACATTTTTGTTTTACATAATTATAGCTCACTTTTCTCTTGAATATTTTTGGATTCTTTTATTTTCAATTTCTCTTTGTATATAATTACTTGTAAAAAAAGTTCCTTTTGTCTAAGGTGTTATTATTCTTATTTATTTTTGTATTGTAGATTGATGTCTACTCATTTGGGATTGTCATGTGGGAATTGCTTACGGGAGATGAACCTTATGCAGATATGCATTGTGCTTCTATAATTGGTATGCACCATGTGAGAGTATATGCTGTTTCATACCTTATATCTTCTCAACTCTGTTATTTAGACTACAATTTTCTTATTGTATAGTTGCCTAAACGTATGACAAGTCCTTTTCTTATTGTATAATTTTCTTATCTTATATCTTCTCAATTCTGTTGTGGAGAATACAATTTTCTTATTGTATAGTTGCCCGAACATATGACAAGTCCTTTTCTTATTTTATAATTTTCTTATCTTATATCTTCTTAATTATGTTGTGGAGAATACAATTTTCTTATTGTGTTGCCTAAACATATGACAAGCCCTTTTAAATCTTCTAAATGTCTTGTCCTGTCTACTTAGTGCTACCTACGAATTTTTCATGTTTATTTCATGTTTAATTTTTTGGGGGTATATTGTGTTTTAAATGAATAAAGCAGTATGATGTTAACACTCTATGCCTTTGTGTACTCTACTAGCTCTATGACAAATCTCAAGGATAAAATTATGGATTATACTTGGTGTGAGCATATAGGCCTCTTTGTGAGGTCTTTCCAAACATCTTTAAAAATTGCAATGGATAGAGGTACTAGTATGAGACATGCGTTCTCTTTTGTACATGGCTGTATCGTAAGGTCATTGTTGTTTAGGTGTGTTGGAAAAGGTTATTAAAATTGTAAAATCGTAAGAGGGTCTTCGATATATAAAATCGTAAAATCAAGTGCAATTCAACTTCAAAATCATAAAATTGTAAGGGTTTTCTGTGCAAAAAATCGTAAAATCGTACCTGTAAAATCGGGAGTTTAACAACCATGGTTGGAAAGCTTCACACACACACATATATATACATATCTCACATCCTTAGGGGGCGTTTGGTACGGGAGAAGTTTTTAAATTCCTAGGATTTATGATTATTGGGAATGCTCTTAGAAATCTTTGATTCTCAGGATTTATGCAATTCTATGTTTGGTTAGGTTTAAACATTTTTAGGAATGTTGAGTATTCTTTTTGGAAAATGTTACATTCCTATGTTTGGTTTAAATGTAATATTCTTGGGAATTTATGTTGTTTTTCCAAAATTACCCTTATTTAATTTTTTATTTAAAAATAATAAATTCCTTCTACTATATAAAATATTGGGATCCACATCTTTTGGAAATAAAAAAAATGTCATTTTTTTACATATTATATATATATGCATGTGTATATATATAATATATATACATAATATATATGTTTGTATGAATATCTACTTTAATATATATAATATTTTATAATAAATAATATAAATATACTATAATATGTATTTTTATATTTAATATATAATATTTAAATATATATACATATATGTATATATAATATGTTTATATAAGATTATAAAAGGATAAGGGGTGTTTTAGTCTTTTTATTTGTTAAAAACATTCTCAAGTCTATGGGAAACTTAGATTCCCAACCCCCTCCATGAAAATCTTTTTGTGGAAAAGTTGCTTAAAAATCATTCTCGAGAATCTTATTTTATAGGATTCTTTTTATAAAAAAGTTGTATCAAACATGGGAATATAGATTCCCAACCTAACATTTTCAAGAATCTTAAAATTTCTCCTGTACTAAATGCCTATTTAGGGTTGAACTAGGATGTGCAAGGGGATTTGGAAATTAAGAGAGAAATTTGGGGAAGAAATCAGATGAGACGGAGAGAAATAGCAGATGAGATAAGGGAGAAGATAATCGAGAGAGAGAAATATTAGGAGAGAATAGTAGCAAGAAGAAGAGGAGATCACAAAGAAGAATTATAGAGAATTCAGAACATTCATCAATTCCATACCTCCTCTAATGTAGTCTGTGGCTTAATATATAAGCTCATAGCTATAGCTACAAGATAAGATATTGTAACTGCCTAAGTTACAAGATAAAAAGGGAAAAAGACAAAAGAGGAAAATATTCTAACAACCTCTAGCTACAAGACACATAACTCTAACAGACATAGAAATTAAAAAACAAATTACAGAAAACCAAAATTACAAATAATACTCTTGGAATGTGACAAATTTTCTCCCCTTGAAATGTTTATTGTCCCCAAGAAACTTATTATCATTGAGCCATTGTTATTCATCAAATCCCAGCTTTCTCTATCTGCTTTATTCTTCTTTCTTTCTCCTTCTAGGCTTTTTCCTCTTTTACGTTCTTGATCTCTTGCTCTTCCTCTGTTAGGACCAGCACCAGAAATTGGTCTACTCCAGCTGAAATGACCGCAAGATTGTCATATTGCTTAGGATCAAACATTGGACTAGGCACCCGGGCTACTGCTATGGCCTTTGCTTCCTCTGTCAATTCATCGAATAATTCCTCAATTTTCTCTAGTAGCCTCTCACTAGGCACATCTTGATCTATTAGCTCTTTTTCTGGTTTATTGTCAACTATAACCGAATTCATTTCAGCAAATTCCTTTCCCAGTGGATCCTCAATAACATCTCTAGTAGTTGCCATTCCTTCTTTGTCATCTTGGATTGTTTGCTCCAATTCAGGTCTTTCCTCAGTTGCAGTAGAAAAATTCCGAACAAACAAACTGTCGTCTAAAACTTTTCTTTTTAAAGACTTAAAATGTTCCTTGGAAAACATTTACCTAGAATACTAACTTGGAATTCTGTGAAAACAGAGTCAGTAAGTGATCCATCTTGTGTTTGAGGTCTACGAGTTGATTGCGTGCTTCCTTGATTTATTTTCTTGTTGTAGCACATTCTTCTGTGATTCCTTTTCTGATTGCAACCCATTTTTCTCGAGTCAATTGCCTCCACTTGAATCTGCCCTAAGCCTGAGGGTCGCTTGCAGATCGCTTGATTCACAGCCGAGGACAGATCAGAAAATAACTGCCAAGAAGTGTCGGGAAGCAACGGTCGAGTACGTCTAGTACCGTTGGGAATTAATAGTTGGGGAGGGTTGGAAATCATCACCATTTGATCAAAATTGCAGCACGCAGCAATTCTGATTTGAAGCTGTTTCTAGCAGCCGCCATGAACCTCCAGTCTAAATCGTTGTCAGAATTGGCCTTTAGAAATCTGAACCTAATTGCTATGGATTTGCGGAAATCCAGCCGAGGATTGAACGACTCTCATACCAATTGTCACCCCCTTAGGGTTGAACTAGGGTGTGAAAGGGGATTTGGAAATTAAGAGAGAAATTTGGGGAAGAAATTAGATGAGAGGGAGAGAAACAACAGATGAGATAAGGGAGAAGATAACCGAGAGAGAGAAATATTAGGAGAGAACAGTAGCAAGAAGAAGTGGAGATTACAGAGAATTCAGAACATTCATCAATTCCATACATCCTCCAATGTAGGCTGTGGCTTAGTATATAAGCTCACCACTGTAGTTATAAGACAAGATATTGTAACTGCCTAAGCTACAAGACAAAAAGGGAAAAAGACAAAAGGGAAATCTCTAGCTACAAGACAAATAACCCTAATAGAAATAGAAATTAAAAAATAAATTACAGAAAACCAAAATTACAAATAATACCCTTGGAATGTGATTGTTTCCTTCCATATTTGTTGTGTAATCTTGTTCTTTGTGTTGCTGCACAGGTAAATCACACTAAAGGTCACAAAACTTTGACGTCCTTTTCAATTTGGTCACTAAACTTCAATTCTTTGTAAAGTGATAACAAAACTTTAAAATATTTTGCAATGTGGTCACTAAAGTGATTTTTTGATGGTTCCTAGCCGAAATTGTTGACGTGACGATGATGTGGCAATTACCACGTTAGTAATTTTTGCGAGAAATTGTCTAAAAATCATTTTAGCGATCATATTGCAAAACATTTTAAAGTTTTGTTATCACTTTGCAAGGAATTAAAGTTTAGTGACCAAATTAGAAAGGGCGCCAAAGTTTTGTGACCTTTGGTGTGATTTACTTCTTGTTGCACCTTGCACGTGAGGGGGAATATTAGAAAGCTTGATTTACATTGTTTAGGCCCATTCCTAATTGCTTAAGCCTTTGAGATAGGTGGTAAAAGAGGAGAGGAAACAATTTTTTTGGTTTTACCTATAGGGAAAATTTAGTCAAACACCACTAACAAGTCTAGGAGTGGGATTCATATAGGATGGTGGTGTTGATCCCTACTTGTGGTTTGACTTAAGGTGGAGGTGGGGGGGGGGGGTTGTGAATTGAGTTAATAAAAATTCTAGCAAATTTTATTTTCATTTAATCCCCTTTTATTTACTCTGTATTTCAACAGAGATTCAATTAAACAAGAGTTTATAATGGTTTAGTACCCAATTGCACCTACATCCACTCTACAAAGCAAACTCACCTTCTGCTCCACTTTCAATCCAGTGATGTTTTTTTTTTCTAAGTTTACCTCAAAAGAGTTGTTTACACACCCCTATATTTGATCGGGCTCTAGATAGCCAAGCAACACAATGGAGGTTCAAATTATTTCCATGCTCAGCCCAATACAAAGGAGAAGATATATTATACACAAACATGCTTTGCAGATCATTACAAGAAGCTTTAAGATTGAATCTTTAAAGTGCTTCAATGATGCTTCTTGTTCTTTCGTGAGTGATGAGGCTTGACTAGCTCTTTCTTCAACATCTAAGCTTTTTGAGCACTTGATCAACCTTCCTGGTATCATGTATCTACCATTACACACAGTGTTTGACTACTTCATGTTTATTGTTTTTGTTGATTTGCTTATTTATTTTTTTGTACATGCAGCTATAACTATAGAAGTTGGTTTATTGAGCTTGGTATGTTGTTGTTGTTAACTAATTTTATTGAGCTTTTTGAAAGTAGGTTTATACCCTAAGAGTTGTCAGGTTAATGATGATAATGCATCTCATATCTGATAATGGGTGCTGTGCATTTTTCTTTACTACTGAACAATCTAAATGTCTTTTCTTTTATATAATATATATTTACTTGTTGACCATGTAGAGCTTTTTTATGTTTAACATCTCTTTTCTTTCGCTGAATCCAGTAGCCCAAAGGAGGAGTGTGTGAGGGGTCGTGCCTCTGTCTTGGTGTCTTTCAGCAGCATGATTGTTATTTTTTCTTACAAGCAGCTTGATAAATTGTCAAGGCATGGGCCCTTGATGTAATAACTGAGGGGTGTAATTGCATCCGTGAATGTATAGCATTAATGTCTCTCAAGGGACTAGAAGTTGTATGGAGGGGGAAATGATGGATATTGCTTTTGGTGGAACATTAGGTTTTATGTATTATTGACTGTTTTTGCTTGACATTGTTTGATGCTGAAACTGTTTGTTTGTTTTGATGCTTCTCTCACATCTTTATTTATTTATTTATTTTTTGGCTGAACTTCTTTCACATCTTTATTATCTTATTGCTTATGGTAATACCATAAATGAGTTCACAGAAGAACAAATTTATACTTGTCATAATTGTTCTTCTATTTTGTCAAAGGTTCTTCACACATTGAGATTATAATCTCCACATACAACCACGTCTAGAATTTGGAGTTTACAACATTTGATATCTGGCTTATGAAATGCAACACTAGACTTCTGTTCTATTATTTAAAGCACATGGGGCTTTGGTTTTGTACTTTGATGCCATATATCCTTGATTTTCCTCGATATTGATTAGTTTTCAGAATATCATTTATTTCTCTTTTTCCTCCCTCTTTCAGGAGGAATAGTAAACAACAGTTTACGTCCGAAAATCCCAACATGGTGTGATCCTGAATGGAAATTGTTGATGGAAAGTTGCTGGGCATCTGATCCAGCAGGGCGGCCATCGTTTTCAGAAATCTCTCAGAGGTTGAGAAATATGGCTGCAGCAATCAATGTGAAATAATGAGTCCCAGTCGTTGTGACATTTGAAGGTTCATGATCTGCTATCAATGGGGGAAGGCAGGATGAATTTTCTCGTTTCCCCAACTGGGAACGGTGTACAGGCTAATTAATACGTTGTCATGCCTTCATTTTGCCATGTGAACCTTTGTGACTGGCAGGAAAGGTATTGTTACTTTTATAAAGTGCAATCATATTAGCTCCAACATGGTATTATTAAGGACAAGTAGACTGTACCCCAAAGAGAACTATATGGAGATCGTGAAGTATTTCCCATTCATCCTCGTTTGCCTCTAGTGGGTATGGTCTTTGCAGATATGATTAGGTTTTCAAACTGCTATCTGCAGGTATTCATTATTTTGGATAATGGTTGAAATTTTGTTACGATTCTTTCTGGTCTGGTGTGTTTTAGGTTCTCATTATGGAGGCAGGTCTGACCGTGAATTTGTAGCATTTAAGTTGAAATCAATGCCCAAGCTTTTTGTTGGCTGGATATTGATGGTTTGGCCCTGAAATTTGAATGAGACTTTGAGAAACTTTATATTTGGGGTGCGTGTGTGTGTATATATATTTATGTAATCCTACAAGTTCCTTCAACATGATATGTTTCCCGGTTGACTATATTCTCTGAACCCCCTTGAAGTGAAGTTCCATTATATTTGTGTGTATATATATTTAAGAAATTCTAGAGGTACTTAAACTTTTTCCTTCGCAAAATTTATTGTTATTAAGCTAGCAGTTGCCAATCACTTTGGTCTTCCACATGGTCCAAGGTCAATTTCCATGACATCACCACTCCCTTGGAAACATACATGCATTGATATACCTAATTCACCACACACACCGTGTTTGTATTTCATGTTATATTTCTCTTCAGGTTCCCAATCATGGGAGGCCATGTTAGGTGGTTTGACCTTTGAGGTCCATTTTAAACTCCTAATATACCAAAATGCTTTTGTTTTTAAGGGAAAATGAAATGTTACAAAAAGTTTTGTATAGGAAACATTACTATATAATGTGATAGTTTATTTTGTTAATGTGCAATTTTATATTAATATAGATTCATAGAAGTTTAAAATTCATACCAACTCCATTTGGTAGGATTGTGGCAAATAAAATCTCTCCCCCCTCCCCCACCTAATTTTCTCAGGAAGATAAAATAATTTTAGTTTTATTTTATGTGAAATTTTTTATTTCTAGGGCACTATATTTTGCGTTTCAAAAGTAAAAAATGTGCATTTAATTAAGGATACTAATCTACTAAAAGAAAGCAATAAATGAAAATAAGATGAACCGATACAAACAAGATCTATATGGACTAATGATGATGTTATTGAAATCTAATAGGAGTATTATTAGTTTGATTGATGGTATTTGGATATATAGCAGGAGAAAATTAATATATACTACTTAAACTTAATAGATGAGACGATCGAGACAAGAGTCTTTTTATATATAGATGTATCTTAAAATTTATACCAACTGCTTTTATAAAAGAAAATAACAAACAAACAAACGAATCCATGTAGCAGGGAATGCCAAGTCGCATGACTCAAGTCAATTAATCCTTGGATGCTGAAAGTAATGGGTTGGTTGAAACTTGGGTTGACAATTGCCATGATTATAAATTAATTAACGAGGCAATGGAGAGATGAGGGCTGAGGGCTCCAAGTGACCTCCGCAACTAGTGCATCTTTTTCCAGCATTTATGTTGAATCTGTTGGTTAAATTACAAAAAGTGCATGGCAGAGAGTCTTGTTGAGGAAGCAAAAGTCACTGCGGTCCAACCTCCTATTCAAAATGAAAACATTGTTTTTGTGTATAATTTAATTTTGTTAACTTCTGTGTGAATAGCAGCATATAAAGGGAATATCTCAATTTGTCTTCAATGAGTAATTATTCAACAAAAGCCAAGATAACACACACACACACCATATGTTAAATTAGCATACTTTTTATGTGAAGTCAATCAAGTTAGCACCAATTATTCAGCATTACTTTTTGGTCTTTAGGTAATATATACTGTCCAATGCTTATCTCCCTGTCAAGGAAAGCTCCACCAGCCCCACTTTACAACTCTTGATAATGGTATGATGATCATACATGAAATGCAATTGCTGAGAGAGAGAGAGAGAGAGAGATTCTGGCCATGAACAAAGACAAAGAGAAACAGTGTTTTCTTCCTAAGATCTGAGCCCATTTGATGTTAATCTGTGTTATTAAATATATATGGAATAGAGGAGAGCTTTAAGAATTTGATAGTTTCCTCTTTGTTATCTCTATGCAAGTTTTGGTTCTGGACCTCTTTCTTCTCTCTTCTTTATTACAAGAACGACTAGAAAATTATTATTATTGTACCCAAAAAAAAAAAAATTCATTGAATGGTTAAGTCAATGAATGTTGCTTCCCTCAAAAAGTTTTGAACTTGCGAGGCCTATCCTTCCCTGCGGCCGGGTTTTGTCTTCTTCTCTTCTTTAAATATTCCCTTCAAGTATCTATTGTTAATTAATAATATACAACCTATCTAGCCAGCTTGAGTAACGTAGGCCGTAGGGTTCATATAAGTCATAACAACTATATATTTTATTACGAAGGAAACAATATTTTCGAACACAAAATAATATAACAATGATATTTTGTTAGTAATAATGGCGCCCTCTCACATAAAATGCAATCATTTTTTTTCATGAATAATACTAAGAGTAATAATTGATGGCGATATTATTAATTATGTATCATATTTTTATTAGAAGAGATGTTAGACATATGAAATAATAAAAATATTTTTATCTAAAATATTTTCTCTCTTATTATTTTTTTAATCATATTTTTATTAACAAACACTACCTCAACATTTGATTTGATTAGTGTATGTAGACATATAATGCACACTATTTGCACAAAAGCCTACGATAGTAGTGTTTGACTGTCATTGGAGGCCACTGGCCTTGGGGTGCCATAAACAATAATATTCAAATTCGCTTATGCCTACCTTAAAATTGAGGTAAATTTTAAATCCTGTATTAAATTTGTTTATAATATTACATCAATTTATTTATATATTTTTAAAAATAATACACTATGAGAGGAACACGCAAATGTTTACTCTGGGTTTGAACTTAAATTTGGGTTCTTTAAATGCTAGGTGGAATCAAAATTTGGGTTTGCGAACTCAGATCAAATAAACAAACTCATATATATTTAATGTCTAAATTCTTAAAGAAAGAGAATGAAGACTCATCTTTGCGTGAACAAGTTCCGAATTAAATTCAAATTGCGATGCTCGTCTTCGACGGCGGGACAGTTGACAGATTGCCGGCATGAGAGGGAGAGGGGGACGCTGGTGGCGGTGGCTGTCGTCGCTGTATATATGGGGAGAAGAAAGAGAGGAGGAGAGAGTTAAAGGAAATGCGTTTTATTTTTTTAAAAAAATAAAAAAATAATTTATGTAAATCTCATAAATAATTTGTAAAATTTATCAAACGGTTTAATGTGCAATCTATCGTAGAAACAGATTTAAAGCAATTAATTAATTAATTATTCTGCAATATTTTTATTTAATTAATAAACTGCAATTTGATGATACGAAGATGGCCTAGCTATAGTCGTTCATTAATTAATCTGTAAATTAATGCAAATTAATTTCCCACATTTTCAATCTGTCATCTTCCAATGCAATAATGATTTAAGAACCTTCTCAATACATTTTCTTTCTTTCTTTCTTTTTTTCCCTCAGATTCTCAATACATTTTCACAGGGATATATATGTTATTGTTTCATGGGCTCTGTGTAATAGAATATTTTTTTGAAGATCGATTGGGAAGAATTCAAGAGAATATATATATATATATATATATAGAGAGAGAGAGAGAGAGAGAGAGAGAGTTTTTTTTTTTTAAATCCTATAAGCTTTCGCATCG
The DNA here is from genome assembly GCA_036245055.1 of Diospyros kaki. Lineage (NCBI taxonomy): Eukaryota > Viridiplantae > Streptophyta > Magnoliopsida > Ericales > Ebenaceae > Diospyros > Diospyros kaki. Next base: position 35,296,179 of record BSEG01000003.1, read on the forward strand.
CATCGCCCATTCATCCTGCTTATAAAGCTTCGTCTTCCCTTCAAAGTTTTTTCCCAACCATCAGAACATTTTCTCACTCAGATATATATATACAGAGAGAGAGAGAGAAGAAGAAGAAGAAGAAGAAGAAGAAGAAGAAGAAGAAGAAGAAGAATGGGGAGAGCTCCATGCTGTGACAAGGCGAGCGTGAAGAAAGGGCCATGGTCTGCCGAAGAAGATGCAAAGCTCAAGGCTTACATCGACAAGTATGGCACTGGTGGTAACTGGATTGCTCTTCCTCACAAAATTGGTATACTTTACTTATAAATCTCTCTCTCTCTCTGCACTTGCTCTTATTTGATGCTTAATTAGTGGTATCCGATGCATCTATTTCATCAAACCATTAATCTTCAGTTCCATTTGTGTACATACATATACATACACAGGGCTTAGGCGATGCGGGAAGAGTTGCAGACTAAGATGGCTGAATTATTTGAGGCCCAACATCAAGCACGGCGGATTCACTGAAGAAGAAGACAGAATCATCTGCAGCCTCTACATTAGTATTGGGAGCAGGTATATATATATATATATATATTACTCTCTCTCTCTCTCCCTCTCCCCCTTTTGCATTAATTTGTCCACGGATAACAGTATCTCTTTTGGTTGAGCTCCAGATTCATCCTCCAAGTCCACACCGCACTAACCTGTTCTCACTGCATGTATGGGCCATCCCGGGAACAAACAGTAGTTCCTTTTGTTAAGCTTCAATATGATAATATCATTATTTCACTTTATCTTTGAACCCATGTTAACCAGACCCCAAATGATAAAGCAGTCTAGCTTTATCTCTTGCACTTGTTTCTTAATTATTAGTTCTTGATGATAAATTAAAGTTTAATTATTTTGATCAGAAGTTAATATCATGTGATAATGTACGTAATTAGGTGGTCCATAATTGCTGCCCAGTTGCCTGGTAGAACGGACAACGACATCAAGAACTACTGGAACACCAAGCTGAAGAAGAGATTGCTGGGAATACTTAGGCACAATAATAAACAATCCAACAATTTCACTGATCATGATCCAAAAGGCAACTCTTTTGCTCGCTCAGCCCTTGAAAGGCTTCAACTCAATATGCAGCTCCAAACCCCTTTCTCTTTTGCTCCTCTAATGGGGCCCAAATTGATGATTGACCAAACCCTTCAGTTGCAGAACAATCAACCCAATTCAGAAATGGACAACACGACGTTGGATGATAATTCCTTCAATCAGCAGCTGGAACATGTACAGTTCTCGACTGTGCTGCAAAGATCGCCAGAAAAAGAACAATTCCGAGCCCATCGTCAGCTTCTCAACGACAAAACGATTGGTTTTCCAGAGGCAGATCATCTGGAGGATCCAGCAAATGGACTTAATTACTGGAATATTATTAATGAGTTGGACTCAAAGTCGTGGGATTCTACTTCTATTAATCGTCAGGCTGTGGACATGTATGATCAGGACTGTCTTTTAGGGTTCAATCTGCAGTGAAAAATTGTGTCTTTTAGGATTATTAATTTGAACATCATATATAAGAAGGTTGCGCGCCAATGGTGGAGAAGATGATCCTGCTGTTGTAAATCTGTGTGAACCTCATATATAAGAAGGTTGTATGTATGTGTTTATGGTCGCTATTAAAGCTTGTGTTTATATTACAATAATTATAATTATTCAGGTCGCTTGTATTTATTAGCTTTATTTTTTTTAATAAAGTTAAGTAGTTATAGAATAATAACACCCAACACATAAATGGAATTTTACATGCAAAATAAATTCTTGAACTATTAAGCTTTTTAAAATTGTTATTTTTCATAATTTTTATATTGATAATAAATTTTGAGATTCTTTTAGACCCTGTTTGGCACTTGTAAAACAGAAAATCACGTTGACTGGATATTTTTTATTTTTTATTTTTTTTACGGCATGGTTGGGTTTGCTGATATTCTTTGATCGGTGCCCCTCTTCATTCTTCATTGCCTTTGTCTTTTTCACGTCCATTATTTTTGGCTCCTTTCTTATCTATTTTCTATTTTTGGTTTTTTGTTTTTGGGGTGTACCTTAAAGGTTTAGACTTCCTGCCTCAAGTGTTTCAAGGGCGGCAAGGAAAGAGTGGTGATGTGGGCTTGTTAGGAGCAAGATACTGACAATGATAGGCCGCAAGCTGGGGTGGGCTTCCTTCATTTTGTTTCGAAATGTTTTTTGGGGTTCTCTTGAGGGCTTCTTGTTGGGCCTCTTTTGAGAGTATATATTGGGTTGATGACGGTTGATGGTTTTTGTTGGGCTTGATTGGATTTTATAGTGATATGTATATTGTTTGTTTTTCTGTCTTTATGTTTGTTTTGTGGTAAGGTGATCCTACCTTTATTCATGTTCATGTTCCTCTGAAGTCCTTGGCCCGAATTTCATGGATGCCCCCCTTATTAGGGCAATGTCCTTTGTATTATTAGTTCATTTTGCCTTTGTTGTAATAAGAAGAGAACAGAAAAACAGCTAATGATTTTATTAATCCCAAGCAATAACACCTCCAGATCACTAGTACTTAGACGTCTACGACTGTTACCTTGACAAATACATACATATATAAATATAGATTCGACTTCAACGACTAGCTAGGCACCAGCCGGGGACCAGAAAATAAAAAGAAAGAGCTGAACTGAGGATGGAGAGAAAGCTTAAGCCAGCTATAATCGAGGTGAACCGAATCAAGGGCTAACTGTAATTAATTCACGCACCACCTGAAACAAATTAAGAAGACGATGGAATATTATTATTTTCACGAAAATATGTAATTATGAACATTGTGTGATCAATGAATTAACTTGAGAAGTGGTCATTTAGTTAATTAAAGATGTTAAACAGAATACAGCAAAAGAGCGCTTAATTATTCGCACTTGTTTTGGTGAGGTTGGCGATCACGCTTCACCCACCAAAATATCGTGGGGTTCCGCATTGGAAGCATTCAGTCCTGCTAGCGTAGTTGTGGGCACCGCATCCAACTCTGTAACAACACCAACACAAACAAATGCATCAATTTGTATTGTACGGTGAGAATAACTCACCTGGTAAAAAGTATGGATCGGTTCTTTTATCATTATTCTCAATATCATAATGTTGATGTTGTTCGGCTTGTGAATCGCAAGGAGAATTAACTAACTTAGCTAATGAAACAAACCTGGGGCACATCCAGTCACCCTTTTTCCATCCGGGAAGGCCCATACTGCCGTCGTAGGCACTAATGCTGCTGGTGTCACTTGGGTCTCTCGGGGTAGCACACCTGTAGCAGCTTGTTCGGCTGGCGTAGTTGTGTGCTCCGCAGTTAATGACATTGCAGTACCAGTCCCCCGGCAGTATTCGCACCTGATTTATCGCTTCGCACCTCTGGCAAGACTCCCACCTTCGGAAGTTCTGGTACTGGCAGGTGCCGCAAATCCAGTCTCCTTCCCTGCTGCTCATTCCCAGAAGATAGTGACTGCTGACTTTCACAACAATCACACACACACACACACACACACACACACGCATATATCAGTTTGAGATCTAGTTTAGTTAGTTAATTTATAATCCCACGTGAATTTCATAAATCAATTAATAACTACATTTTCAGATTGGGGTTTGATGAGAAAGGCAGCGAAGAAAGTATGCTTAACTACTGCCATGAAATGGGTGGATGAAAATGAGATTAAAATCTAGCACTGATTAAGAAGCAAGAAGAGGGAAGAACTGAATTACCAAGTAGAGGGATTATATATATATATATATATATAGCTGGAGAGTTACCACACGAATCTGAAGATATCTGTAATGGAATGGTGAACTTAATAGACATGTTCGGAAGGTTTATATACTAGTTAAAAGATTCGAATAATAGCAAGACTGTATGTGAATTTCTGAAAAATCTAAATTTAATGACAGTCTGCTCGTTCTGCCTTCTTTTTGTGGGAATAAAATCATCAGCATAAGCCCAGAACACACCTTTTTTTTTAAAAAAAAATAAAAATAAAATTGCAGCTATACCCTTTGAATGATAATCCACGGATCTTGCAGAATAACTCATAAATCACACACACCGGATCAGGAATTAAAAATTTTATGCATACCCTCTTCGGAGATTTTTAAATCTTATAGTGACGGATTATACGTAAATACACATAATCTCTTACCATTAGACCAATTCTAAAATTTGTCACGAATTACACGATATTCGGCAAGAAACAAAACGATGAAAATCCTTTATATGATTCCCATCCATTATTTGAGAAAAAGGTTTGATTCTTCTTACTGTGAGCCCAAGATTTTAAGGGAAAAAGGTGCAGCTGCTAAGTAGGTTTCATGCAGTTCAGGTGGATATGCAGAGCTGAGATGATGCTGATGATGATGAAAAACCAAAAGGAAACATATGGAGAACTTTCCATTAGGAATCTGTTCACTACAGTTGCCAAAGTATATTCGTCCTACCTTGTTTCTATTCCCTTTCGGCAATAATAATTCAAAAGCCATTTGCATTAATTTGCTGCAGATTCATAACGGATGCACTGTTGACATTTTCTTCCCCCCACATTGACTTGCATTTATGCTTGTAAGAAGGCCCATACACTCCGGAAGATGGAGTAACAAAACAAGTGTTTAGCAAAAGAAATAGAAGAAGGGTAGTTAAGAAACAGTTACTCGTATACACTTAAGAGATACACTGTAAATTATAAGGATGTTAGAGAAGATGATTAATGGACTCTTTTGGAGTCTCAAAACATCCCTTGGCAACCTCAATCGAGTGACTTTAAGCCCTATCACATCATTGTGGAGACTTTATATATGCAATATAAATTTATAAGAACTGTCAATTTCAATTGGTAATTTTTTCCAACCAACTTGGGTTTTGTGGGTGGTCTTTTTTTTTTTTTTTTGTATAGTATGTTGGGCCCAAACGAACTGATATTGCACACGTGCTCTGTTCTCATTATTATTATTTTTTTTATTAAAAATGAATATTTAGGTATTCACTAACGAGAAATACAACATCTTAATTTAATGATAGTGTCATTAACGCTCTTTAAATGTTTTTTTTGAAAATTGATGAAAATATTATTGAAAAATCATCTCACATAGAAATACATGTGCTTAAGGTGTAGAACCATTCTAATTTTGTTTAATGTTAATTAATTAAATACAATCATATCATGGGTATCACTTAATCACCACTTTAGTGGTCACATTGTTATATTCCAAGTATATATAAGTGTGTGTATATATATACACATAAATGCTTTCATGCATGAGTGGTGACAAATGCTTTGAGGATGAGGAATCTCAATCCCCAATAAAATATTACACATCTGAATAACTTACAAAAAAAAAAAAAAGGACCAATAATCCAATTACTCTTTATTCCATGCTCTCAAAAAGCTGAAAATTCTCTCCAATAATATAAATTCAAAGTCCACATTCTAGTACTCGTCTGGTGATGCAGCAACTAGATGTTGTTCCTCCTCAATTCGCCACCACAACAACGTGTCATTATCTAATCCTACCTTGTTTATTCTTTATTTTAATTTAATATTTATTTTTAAATAATATTTTTGGATAAAGACATCCATTACAAATAGTATTAAAGTCCATCAAAAACCACTACCATATGAGTTACACGAAACTCGCTTGTAACACTAGAACTCTTCTACATCCAAAAAATATTAATTGAATGCAACTCTAGAGTGTTATCTGATTAAGTAAGGATTTGTTTGATTATAGAAAATATTTTTAATTTTTTTCTTTAAATTTTATCTGATATAAAGGTCAAAACATCTATACACGTGTGTGTGGTCAAAATTTCGTGTCATATGAAGATTAAAATTTTGCGTACAAATAATATTTTTAAAAAATATATACATATATACGACACATGTGCCATATGTCACATGCCCATATGCGAATGATTGAAAACATTATTACACACCATTTTATCAGGCTTACATACTCTAGCTATAAATTTCACATTATGATTAGATTCATACCCATTAATCATTCAAATTATAAACAAAAAATTAAAACAGATATAATAGATGATTAACAATAGTTCAACGTGGTTATTGCTAGTCGGCTGACATTTATAATATTCAGATATAGTAGACAAATAACAATAGTTCAAGTATAGTTCAAGTATAGACAAATAACATTAAGGTAGATTTGTTAAAATGAGTAAGATAAAATTATATTAAAATAAGATTGAAATACTTTTTGAACCAATATATGGAATGGTCAAAATAAGAATATGAAGTATTTCAAGGTTTTTATCAAATTGTTTGTTAAGATAGTGTTTATTAATCAAGATATAAATTGAAAAAAGTGAGATGTGAAAAGTATTTCAGATAAAAGTATTTTCCATTATATTTGTTAAATTTATCTAGCGACATTTGAAAAAGAAGTCACGTAATTTTTTATCTAGGTCTTTTCAGATAAATTTATCTTTTCCCCTCCATATAAATTTATCTTGATCCTTACAAATAAGAAAAAATGATGCATGTGTCATCTAGTGCATTCCAAAAAATTTAATAAATAGTTTGACAAAAATCTTAAAATGCTTTTAATCTATATCTCGACTATTCCATATTTTGATCCGAAAAATATTTTAACCTTATTTTACTCATTTTAACAAACGTTATTTAAATTTTTTAGAATGCATTGAGGGGCATATGAGTCGTTTTTTCTTATATGTAAGGTTCAAGATAAATTTATCTTAAAGGAAGAAGAAATAAATTTATCTGAAAAATCTTAAATAAAAAGTCAGGTGACTTTTTCTTAAAAATTGTCAGATAAATTTAACAGATATAATGGAAAACACTTTTGTTCTGAATATTTTCTATATCTCACTTTTTTTAACCTATATCTTCATTAACAAATATTATCTAATTAAATAAGCCAACAATAGTGCAGGAGATACACAAATTACTTAGAGTAAATGAAGATATAAAAAATTATGTGTCAATTTGAGTAAAAAACATTTGAATCATAATTGCAAAAAATAAGCTGATGAAAAGCCCTATTAGAAATAGGTGGCAATCCATATACAGTTAAGAAAATGGCTACATTAATATTGATTTTAACAGTGAAGAAATTTGAACTCAAGTAATTTGTGTAAACCAAATTCAAAGAAGAAGAACAAACAGACGAAGAAGAACAAAGAGCCACTCAAGCTAGGGTTAAATTAGAATACAAAGAGAATATATATACAACATTAACTAAAAGATTAAAAGACTAAAATATTTTAATTATAAAATACTAATTAAGCATGTTGATAAACGTTAACATCCCCCCTCAAACTCACAATATTACAACAAGAAGCAGCGAAAATTTGTCAAGTAAGAAACAAAAACGCTGAAATAAATGAGACTTCTTAAAGAAGTTAGCAATTGCAATGATGAAGACACAAAGGGTAAGGAAATAGTGCCATGTTGTAGATGGTGGCGAATAAGATGACAATCAATCTCAATATATCTCATGCGTTCATGGAACACAGAGTCATAAGAGATTTGAATATCATTTTTATTGTCACAATACATAGAGGCTAGAGAGAAAAAAGGAACACCCATGTTTGCAAGTAACCAATGCAACCTGATAATCTCAGTGGTAGTGGATGCCATGGCATGATACTCTACCTCAGTAAAAGAACGAGAAACAACAGTTTATTTCTTACTTTTCCAAGAGATAAGAGAATCACCCAAAAATATACAAAAACCAATAGTGGACTTATGATTAGTGGGGTTATTGGCCCAATTAGCATTTGAGTACGCACTGAGCTCTAAAGGGGAGGTCAATGGAAACAAAAGACTCTAAAAACAAGTACCACGAAAATAACACAAAATACACACAATCGCTGCCCAGTGAACTGTAATAGGAGTAGAAACAAACTGACTAACAATGTGAACAACATATGTAATATCGAGACGTGTAATGGTGAGATAAACAAAACATCCAACAATAGTGCAATACAAAGTGGGATTTGTCAAGAGTACACCATCAGAAGATGAATATCGAGCATTGGCCTCAAGAGGAGTGTTAGCAGTTTTTGTATTAGTAAGATGAGCACGCTCAATAACATTAGTAGCATAATTGGACTGAGAGTGAAGATAACTTCTATGAGAATAATCAACTTCGATCCCCAAAAAATAAGATAAATGACCCAAGTCCTTCATTTCAAAAAACAAGCTAATTTAGACTTCAAATTCTCAATGCTATCACCATCATTGTTGGGTTTCTTAGATCCAAACGCAGTGGAAATTTAAAATTATTTCGATCAACCAAACTTTTTGACTAATCTTAAAACCCAAAATGAACGGATCTAGTTTGCAAATATATAATCTCTTCAAAATATATAAAACATATAACGAAAACCAAACCTTTTGGTTATCCGATGAAGAATGAATGAATCTTTGTGCCACGAGGTGTTACCCACACTCTATAAGTGATCCACACCAAATAAAAGCTTCAATCGATGTCCATGAGCATGCCCCTTCGATCTCCTTGCATCAACTATGCAAGATATAATCTAACACTTTGAAAATTATCTTGGTTTTTCTCAAAAACCAACTTTCTCTCTCTAAAAAGCAAAAGGGGTGAGAGGCAAGAATAAGATAGCCACCCAAATCCTAGTCAAATTAGGGATTTATAAAAAACCCAAGCATGTTTTGGCCTAGCCCATTGCTGTTTTTCACCTTATTTTTCTTTTTTCTCATTTTGTTAACATCTCGTGGACTTTTCCGAGAGTGTTAGCTTGCCCCAAAAAATCCACGAATTCTTCCGAGCCCCAAAAACATTTTTCGGTCCCATTGAAATTTCATGAAACTTCTCTTTGTTTGTGTGTGACCTTATAGGTTTACTATGAAGATGGCAAAAGGCAATTTATAGAATCCTACTCTAATAAAACTCTTTGATTATAATCCGTAATTTATTTCACCTCATGACAAAAAATTATTATCTTGCCCTTAGATCAAGATTGACGTCTAACAACATATCATAGCCCTCATATTATAATGAAATGCAAATGTTACTTCTAATGAACCTTTTAGTTGCCAGTTTCAGTGCTATTTGATCCCTCTATCATAATGCCTCAGTATGGTCTAAAAGTATGGTAAAATGTCAAGCTTCTAATAACCAACACTATGTGTACGAATGTTAACTTCACAACTCATATAATTGAATTATTAACTCTTATCAATTCTCAAGTATCTACGTTGGTCAACGACTCCTCGAGTTGTGACTTCATCATTCACCTAGGACATATACCTTTTAAATCTTACTGAGGTTGATAGATTCCATCTTGCATACTCACCTACTTTTATATGATTTGGATCATACTCAATAACTACCCTATTAGGGACCCATTTTACTAGACCTCGTATAGTGGCATCAAAGCATGACACTCATCATACAAGATGACTGTGGTATCTCAGGAACAAGAGATTACTAGCACCTGTCGCCATATAGTGTAACACTTTACTTTTTCAAGCGTGTTATATCTTAGAACAATTGTGGGGTAATAATTTCTTTTTTTATTTAAAACTACGACTAAATCATATAATTGCTTATATCCATCCCAAAATTTCCATCTATCTCGAAAGAGAATCATCATAAATATCAAATGCGGAAGCTACAAATTGAACCTAATATTACAATCACCATAGTTTAGATAATACATCATTGTTTTTCAGAATATTCAGAATGTTAAGTAGCAGAAACTTAAATACATCAATTTCAATATCTTAATCATAGATCATTGTGCACTTGCTAAGTGTCTTCACATGCATCTTCTGTATTTGCTTCTGTTACAACATTTGAAACGTTTGAATATTCTAAGGGCAAAGCCCAGATTAGATAATGAATTATCTAAGTAAGGCAACAATAAACATATTTCGTGTATGGATACAAAATGTTCTTTTCCATTTCATTTCGGTTTGAACTGACTGTACCTTAATGTTACTCCACATTTTTACGGCCTCCTACAACATGCCGGGTGTATGGGTGCACTTTTGGAAGAGTAGCGGTCCCGGCCTGTACTCTCAAATTCTTATGCAAATGCATGATCAATAATATCATCGTGTACATATGCATATTTCATTATCAATACATGTAAATGCAATCTATATGACATACTCACATCAAGGAATGACAACATGATAAACCATTTACTTAAAATCAGATTTTTAGGTCGAACCATTTATCTCGAACGTATCTCATAGCATCTTGATTCTCATGCTAGACTTCTAACGTACTCAATTCGAAACCTCAACATACCATCATATTTATTAAAAAATATCAATATTCTATTTTTTTTCTAATTTTCTTGTAACTTTCCTCTATTTCTTCCTATTTTTCCTCAATAAATCCAAACTAAATATTTCTCTAATATTTTCTCAAATATTTCTCTATAACAATTCATAAAATAACTTTTTTTGATTTTTTGAATTTTTTAAGAAAAATTTACTTACCTTAACTTAGCCTCTTAGGCTTTCTCGGTATGCTTGCCCTAACCTCGAAACGCGTGCCCGATCAATTTCCTTGATTTGGCATGCTCTTCTAGTCTCAAATAAATTCCCAGAATTATTTTAGCATTTTTCAAGATTTTTCTCCATTTTTTCCTATTTTTCTTTTATTTTTCTTTTTTTTTTCTCTTCTTCTTCTTCTTCTTCTTCTTATTCTTCTTCTTCTTCTTCTTCTTCTTCTTCTCTGTATCCTTCGTCCGACCTTCTTCTTTGCAGGCACCAACGCCTGCACTACCGGCCACCTCCGCCCATGCCGGCAGCCTTCTAGACTTCTACCGAGCCCACCGGTCGTCGCTACACCTTGCTATCATCACCGCGGCTGCCCTCTGCCGCACACCCAGCTTTGCAGTGGGCTGCCATGGCCGCGGCTATGGTTGTCGCTTGCTGTGGCAACCCATTTCGATCGCCTCTGGCCTCGCCGGTCTTTGCCATGGCCATCACTAGCCTCCTCTACACTGCCCCTACTCGCTCGCTTGCTAGAAGCTTGCTGCTCGTCTGCCACCGGAGATGCCATGGCCGCTTGCTGTGGTGGCCAACTTTGGCCAACCTCGCGGTTGCTTCCATGGCCATCATCTCCCTCTCTCAATCTCTCTTTGCTCTCTCTCGAGCCCTCATCTCTCTCTCTGTTCTCTTCAATCTCTCTGCAACTCACATGCACACACAACACAAATATGTATATATATATACACATTCTACATCACATAATCAGACAAATCTCCTCAAATCATGCAACTAAATTTCCCTCAAATCTAGCTGCAAAATATCTCCCTCAAATCTTGCAAACTTGTCCCTCAAATGCTGCAAACTTGTCCACCTCGCGTGCATATATATATATTATATACATATATTACACTAATATATATATGAAAAATTACACTTTTAAATCCCATATTTCATCTCTATTTCAATTGGATAATTTTCTAATTATAATTATACCCTCAAACGTTAAATTAATTTGCATTACGATATTGAAAATCTATAATTAATAACCCATAACTCACTCGATAAGGACGATTTCATCCCTGTGCCCTCACTGGACTCTTGTTTCATCCCGAAACTATTTCAGGGTTGATCGTTATGAAAAACCAGAGCCTTCTCAGGGTTCCGTTGACTTCCCGGAAGTCCCCAACAATCATTTGATTTTTTAGCCTAAATTACAGCTGTACCAAAAATCGTCTTAGTTTCGATTTCTTTTAATACCATAAATCATATCTCGGAACTCTCATCGAGACCATAACATTTCCCATAGACATTTACACTTCGGAGCATTCCTTACAGTTGATTCGATACTAATAACTATAAGAAATTATACTGAAGTCCTTAATCTTTTGATAATTTCACCTATGACCCATGTTAAAATTACTCTTGAGCCCTTTTGAAAATCTGGGATATTACACATAGAACTCTCAATAGACATTTAACAAGAATTACCATTTAGGTGTTCTCAAGTTAGGTTATTCAGTGAACTTATTCACTAATGAGTACCTACACACTTGCATTAGTGTCATTACACAAGTAGTCAATGAGATCAACTATTCTCCTTACGAGCATGCATAGTGTGTACTGGTCTTGACGGTACTATAGAGGCCCCACTTTATAGTCCTATGACCAGGAATAATTTAAGAATGAATCATCAATCATTCAATCTCATTAGTATGATCTTATCATAATTCGATCGATATTGCTACACTATTTGTGATTCATTAATAGTAAAAACATAAAGATGAACGTATTGCCATGTATTAAAAAGAAAAATACTGATATTAATCAAAATATGTCCAAGATTAATTAGAAGTGCAGTTAACTCACAACTCTTATGATTGGCTCTCAAGTTACAACTCTATCAATCATCACTAGTAATAACCATGTTATCAACATATAATAAAAGCAAAATGTGATCGGTCGAAGTGCATCAAAAGAATATGGTAGAGTCATGATGACTAGGTGTAAAGCCAAGAGAGGCAACAATAATGGAAAACCTCTCAAACCAGACACGATGTGCCCGTTTGAGACTATAAAGTGTTTTCTTGAGTTTGCAAACATATCCAGGACGATGAGAAACACCGGGTAGAGGAACCATATAAATGTCTTCTTGAAGATTCCCATTCAAGAAGGCATTTTTAACATCCAACTGAGAGAGACTCTACTGATGAACAGATGCAATGACAATAAGTGTACGAACAATGGTCATCTTAGCAACAGGAGCAAAGGTCTCCTCATAATCTATACCATACTGCTAAGTAAATTCCTTTGCAACCAATCTAGCCTTGTAACGTTTAATCGAACCATCAGATTTGGTTTTGATCTTATAAATCAAACGAGAACCAATAACATGTTTACCTAGAGGCAGCGAAACCAAGTCCTAAGTGTTTGTCTTATGTAGAGCAAAAAGTTCATCAATCATAGTCTGTTGCCAAAGAGGATCTAGAATAGCTTTTTTTATAGGAAGATGGTTTAGAAAGTTTGTGAATATAAGTTAAGAAACAATGAAAGGAATCTGTCGACGTTCAATTTCAGTCGAGTATGATTCGTTTTGGGCCGCACTGAATAATGAAGAACACTTAACGATTTTTTCGTGGTTCGGCCAGAACGATACCTACTCCACGCCCGCACTCTGATTATTCCTTCAGAATGACGGTTGTTCTCATTATTCTCCCTGTCCCTTATGTTACTTCTGCCCCCTATTTATAATTGAGGGGGCTTTTACAATTCGGATATTATATAGAAATAGAAAGATGATATAATGGGGGACAAACAGTCCTTATCATCTGTACAGAATCGTAAGTGGGATCTTTATTTCGAGGAGCATGGGCTGTTGCGGTGGATGGTCCCTACCTCTGACTCCTTAGCAGCTTTTACCGCTTTATGCGAGCTGATCGTTTTTTAGGCCAGCGACCTCGGTGGTCCAGCGATCTGAAGGATACTCCCTGGAGTTTGCTTGTAGATGGCTTCAAACTCGTTGGAGGCGTATCGAGAGTTCGCCAGGTATTGCTTTATGAGTTCCGGGTTTTTGTAGTGACCGGACCTCCCCTAGTGAGGTCGTTCGGGCCTTCTTGGTTTCGGGTGATTGGGCCGACCCATCAGATTGAGTCTGGCCCATACGAAAATACGTATAACAGAATCCGAATAACAAGGATAAGCAAAATCAGATAATTGAGTGGACTTACGAATACATTAAGGATAGTGAGGTAGAGGTGGAGAAGGAGCAGGAGCAAGATCACTAGTCTTAGGCAATGTTTGAGAGGCCATAAAAGAAGTGGGGACATTCTGAGTCGATGCATGTGTTCTTGTAGCGCATGAAGAACCAACAGTACATGAGGTATGGGAAAAAGAGCTATCAATATTATCAAAGAATTGGTCAATACGAATGAGATCAAACTTTGTCACGCATGAGTATTATTAGAAATTGAGAAGAATGTGATATGTTCAAGAAACACAACATGACGAGAAACATATAATTTTTGATTAATGGGATCAAAACAACGATAACTCTTTTGGCTCTCCCCATAACCTTGTTAAGCCAACTTGCTCATACTAATTAAGTTTTGATGATTAACAAAAAGAGAATTTTTAATATACAAATTATAGTATTTTTGATGATTAACAAAAAAAGTATTTTTCTTAAATATATTAATTGTAGTACCGAATTATTTTTTATTAATTTATAAAATATTTTTTTCTTAGCATATTTATTACCAAAAATATTATTTTTAATTAAAAATATTTTAAAATATTTTTTAGATTAATTTATAAAATATTTTCATAGGATATATATTATCAAAAATATTATTTTCTATTAAAAATAATTTTTAAATATATTTTTAATATTAATTTATTAAATATTTTTTATAGCATATGTATTATCAAAAATATTATTTTTTATTAAAAATATTTTTTGAATATATTTTAAATTAATTTATAAAGTATTTTTTTAACTATGTATAACAAAAAGAATTTAACAAAACCAATGTATGCCCCCATGGTTTGATCCTACAACCTCAAGGTTTTCCAAGCCTTTCTTTACCAACTGATTTACAAACCCTTTTAATTATTTGAGTACACATATTAAATTTAAGGTATACTAAACTTCTTCTACTATAACGGTCAAATTTTGGACATTTGAAAAAGTGGCTAAAATACCTATAAATACCTCAAACTCATTTTTTGAGTATTTAAGTGCTTCCATTACATATACAAAACACTCGAAAGTTCTCAGATGCTCTCAAGCAAAACATCCTAGCAATCCGAGGCTCTTGAAACATTATTACACATCCACTGAAGAGTCACAAAGTAAGAGGAGAAAAGTTCTTCAAGTCTTCTACAACAAATCCGAACTTCTCCATTTGAGGTTACAAATTTTTTTATTTAAATATTAGTGCTTTGTATAATTTGTTCTTAATTGTTTATTTGTGTTCAAATGTAGATAAATTATTTGTAAACATTTAAATTATTATTGAGGATTATATAGGTTTCCTAGAACCATTAAAATTTAGGTGAATCTAGTTTTTAATGTAAGTTAAAGAGAAAATCTTGGTGTAGTGGTTGCCTAGAAGCTGTTGTGATCTAGGTGTGTTTTTAGTTTTCAAGGTGAGTTAGTGTGAAAACCTTGATGATTTTGATTTAGTGGAACCCCAAGTGTCATTAGACCTTGGGAGAGTGGATTAGATGTGTGTGAAAACACCGAACCACTATAAATTGTGTGATGCCTCATATTATTTATTCTTGTTATATTTTGTGGCTTGCATTAATTATTAATCTCAAAAATAATTTATTATATTTATCAAATATATATTTTTAAATAAAATCATTAATCAAGAATATTTATTAAAAGGGAGAAAAATTTTAATTATTCAATTCACCCCCCCTCTTGAGTAGCCATATCTTAAGGGACCAACAAACATAAAAAAACACAAATAGTAAAATGGGAAGTCAACTTATTACGTCCTACTTTAGGATGAGGAACAAAACAAGTACAACCAAAAACTCTCAATAAGAAATAATTAGGAGGATGCCCAAACAATGTTTTAAAGGGGGACAAACCCGAAGTGTGAGAAGATAAAATGTTATTAATTAAAGAAACATTAGTGAGAACTGTTTCTCCCCAAAATTCACTAAAACTGTTGACAGACAAGAGAAGAGAATAAACAATCTCTACAATATGTCTACGCTTTCGTTCAGCAACACCATTTTGTTGCAGGGTTTTAGTATAAGAAGTTTGGTGAATTGTCCCATCAGAAACAAGCAATGCAGAAAAATCAATAGATGTATACTCCCCAACCAAGTCACACCGAAAGCACTTAATTACAACAAAATGTCGAGTTTTAACAAGTGCTCTAAACAAACAATAAATAAAAGAAAATCACTGCATTTTTTTCATAAGATAAACCTAACAATAACGACTATAATCATCAACAAAAAAGACATAATATCTAGACCCTCATTTTGCAACAATAGGAGTAAGTCCCCACACATCAGAATCAACAAGATTAAATGGTGCAATTGAACGAGAAATACTACAAGGAAAAGGTAAAGTAGAAAATTTAGCTAATTGACAACCACTTCAGTAAAAAATGTCATGAGTTTGCAAATCGCCTAGATGACCCTTAGAAACTAAAAATTTTAAACGACTAGCAGAAATATGTCCAAGGCGAGAATGCCACAAATAAAAACTAGAAGAAGAGGAATTCAAAGAGAAAGATGACAAATCAACACCAATGGCTGCACCATGGGTGGTCTTAGATTGTCAAAAACATATAGCCCTCCTTGTCTACGGCTTATCCCAATTAGCTTCTGAGATCGAGGATCCTGTACACAACAAGTAGTAGAAGAAAATTGAACTAAGTAACCAAAATCACATAACTGACCAACAGAGATAAGATTCAAGGTAAGAAATGGAACACAATATACATCTGAATGCGATAAATTATGTGTGTTAACAAAACCAACACCTACCAAGGGTAATGGGGTGCCATCGATAGTCATAACAGACAGAGATGAGTTAGAAGGACATAAGGAATAAAAAAATGTTAAGTCAGATGACATGTGCTTGGAAGCACCTATCAAGGATCCATGAGGAAGAAATATCTGAGGGACATTGGGATGACAAACTTGCATGAGTACTAGAGGCTGATGATGGCGATTTTTCGTAAGTGTACGGATCGCACAAGTAATAGAGTAGTGAATAGAATATCATTCTCACGAGAATCGGGTTATAATTACTAAAATTATATTAATCCAAATGTTATTTAAACAATTGATTAAAGGGAATTAATTTAAGAAAAAAAATAATAACACACAAAGTAAATATGGAGACTTTCAAGATTTGAAGAGTACTAGGATATTTCGATTTCACCTAATTAATCTAATTTAATTTAAATGGTTGATAATCCAAATTTAATTATTCATGCAATGATAATTAACCACACAAGTCAAATTTTTACTTCCTTTTCAATTATATTCTTGTGGTGTTTATTACTAGATCAAGTTATAGATTTTTCCTTTCGGTTTAAATCTATATCAACATATCAATCAAATATTGGTTAAGTATTTGATAACATTAAGCATAATAATAAACACTTGCATGAATAAAGAAAATCAATCTATGAAAATCAAATTATCATAATTAGATTACATCAAAATACCCTAGTTATAGAGTTTAGTTCATATTACAAATGATAGAATCCATAACAAAACAAATGAAGATAAATATATAATTTAAAAGAAATGGAAGAAGATAATAAAACTCTTTTGATGTGTAGGATTTCCTTCTTCAAAAATGTTATCACCATTTCTTGAAGAAATCTTCCACCAAGAGTGCTCCAATTCTCCAATCCTTTAAGCTCTCTCACCTCTTACTCTCCTAATTTTTTAGCATTCATTCTCTATTATACTCATTCATTTCTTCTTTTCCTTAATTTTCTTCTTAAAACATGAGTTACCTTACCTCCATGTTTTCCTCTCCGTGTTTTTATCTTTCATGTTTTTCTTTCCATGTTTTCCTCTCCACGTTTCATCCCACCTATGTCCACTCAAAAGTTTAGGTCCCGTACTCAATACAAAATAATCCCTCAAAATATCAAGAATTACAATTTAGGGATTTTTGTAAGATATGGGCTTAATTTAATTAAAGTTTTGGGCTAGGCTTCTTAGGTCCAATTGAGCCTAATTCTTCATGAAATAGGTAGCCCAAATAACCCTTAAAAGGCCTCTTAATCCATCTACAAATAAGCCCAACTTAGAGAAAGTGGAATGAAAAATTCGTAGGTAATGCTGAATTTTTGAAAGCTTTGACCTTCTGTCACTCTAACAACTATAAGTTTCTGTAGAAAATTCGGATTTAGGCACCATTTGAAGCTTAGAAAATCATACATATAGAGCTCTCACATATATTTTTTCAGAATTTTTTGACATTTCAATTGATACAATTTTTATTTTTAATCAGACCCTTGAGTAGCGAAAATCCATAGCTTTTACTCTTCTTTCCCACTTTTCCTTCAAATCTTGTTAACATGATAAAATACCTAAAATTAATTTAGAAAACATATTTAAGCATAAGAATTAAGGATAAAATCAAGTAAGAATGGTATAGAATATATGTAAAAAATATTAGCACATCAACTGACATAGCATATGGTTGTGTGGCTAGGAACTTCTAAAATTGCTATGCTAAAGCAGTCAACAAAGGACCAGAGGAAAATGGTGCTCCAAGTATAGAAGAGTTACAATGTGGCACGGTAGCTACTGTGTTGGCATTGGGATAATAAAATCACTGTTGTGACTGCTGTTGGCCTTGTGAAGATTTTTGTTTCTTCAATAACTTAGGATAGTGAGACTTCCATTGTCCCTCTTGATGGAAAAAGCTACACTCATCATTAACAACCCACACATAACCTTTATTTTGATTCTAAATAAATGATCGAGAAGATATAGTCAATACTAAGGTGCTAGATAGGGGAAGAGATACCTCTCATGTTAGAGATTTCAAATGTGTTTCCTCAGCCATAAGTTCACTAACAACTGAATCAACTAAAGGAAGTGGAGTGCGATGCAAGGTAGAGCCTTGAAGTCCCTCAAAATCACTATGAAGTGCCATAAAAAATTGAACCAATTGCTGTTCTTCTCTATAAGTAATATAATCTTGACATGCTTTTAGTCCTGCCAATTCTGTAAGCGTCAATTCATCCCAAATCGAAATCATGGCAATATAAAACTCTAAAATACTCATATTTTTCTATTGTAAAGCCCGTATATCATTCTCTAACTGATATCATTTTGCAAAGTTAGACTTAGCGTATAACTTCCGCAAATGATCCCAAATCTCCTTTGTTGTTTCATACTTTGCTAGCTATGTACTAATGGAATGCTCAACAGAGTTGTAAATCTAAGTAAGAATTTTTGCATTATTTGATTCCTAAGTATATAACTCTGTTACATAATTACTAGCAGTACTTTAAGGTTGCACAACAATTCTACTAACATATCCCCACAATTTTTTCCCATTAAGAAATTTTTTTATCACAGTACTTCAATACAAATAATTTTTCCCATTTAATCTTATGTTAATGGATTGAAATGAATCATCTTTTTTAGTTGTCATTATGAAGTCAACGGAAAACAACACACAAACAACCAATACCCTGCCTCAAACCACAAGTAAACTAATTCACACAACGCATTGAATCCAAATAATTCCAATACGAAGATAAAATAACCCCACATAATGCCAAAAGACCAATAAACAAAATTTCAATTGAGAGCCAATCAGACAGTACTGAATTTGGGCCAAATCCGGACAAAAAATAAACTAGATCTGTTTGGCAAATTTGACGGGTCGGATCTAGCCAGATTTGGGTTTGAAACTTTGAAGCTTCTTAAGCTTCTTCAATGGCTGTTGATGGCAGAAGCAATGGAGGAGGAAGGAAGCTTGCAACAATAGCCGGTAAGGCGAAGAAGAAGACGACGAAGGGGCGAACGACAATGGTCGAGTAAGAGACCAAAGTAGCCAGTGAGGGGGAAAGAGGCGGTTGAACGATCTGCCGTAGAAGGAAGATGAATGGCAGTTGAAGATGGTGGCGCCTGCGGCAGTGGCGATCGGACGAGAAGGCAATCGACGGAGGTAATTCGAAGCAGAAGGAGACGAGGCAGGAGAGGTGGAATCGTATATGAGGTCTGAGAGTCCCAAAGATGAGTTCAAATCGAGAGGGAGTAGAGAACCGAACAGAGAAAGCACACAAGCGGCCCGACGTTTGATGGTGGCGGTGAAGGCGGCCGTAAAGGGAAGCAACAACGACGGTGACGGTCGACGGCGACTCTAAGGCAACGACAACGTCAGACAGTGAAGGGCGTCAACAATGGCGGGAGAAGAAGAAGATGATGATACAAATCAACGACAAATGTGACTCAATGGCTTTGATACTATGTGAGAAATCTAAACCCAAGTGATTTGTGCGAACCAAATTCAAAGAAGAAGAACAAACAGACGAAGAAGAACAAAGAGCCACTAAAGAGAGGGTTAAATTAGAACATAAAGAGAATATACTAATTATAAAATACTAAGTACACTAATATATGCTAACAAACAGATACCAAATTCAATGAGATGGTAAAATACATTATTACATATTAATATTCCAGTTGTTTCCGTGGGTTTAGAATACAATACACACCATAGCAAGCACCAATTAGGGTCTTAATTTGCGGCCCGACCTGAACCGACCAATTTAAGTGTAGCCTAACTAATTTTAAATATTTATAAAAATAATAAAATAAAAAATTAATTTAATTCAGTCAAAAAATTATTTTATTCTTTTTTAACAAAAACACGATAGTAACACATGAATGAAAAACACTTGCACTCAGGCCCTGTTTGATTGCCCATAATTTACATGGAAAATGACTATTTTTCACTCAAATTCCAAGTTTAGATGTATTTGATTATCTAAATTTTTCATGAAAAATAATTTTCATCAATTTAGTCAATTTAGTCACGTGATGACCAATTTCTACATTTGCTGGAAAAACAATTCTTAGGGAGGAGGAAATGGAATTTTCCAAACAAGAGAGAGAGAGAGAGAGAGTGTCACTGAGCATAAGACTGTATGAGTGACCGGCGGTGGCGGGATGGACGGTAGAGGAAGAAAGAGAGGGCGAGAAAAGTGGTGTTGGAAAGGAAGGAGGGCTAGAGTGATGGCAATGCAGTGGCGTTGGCGGTGGGGATCGATGGCGGTGGTGGGAAGGGAAGAGAGAGAAGGTGAGAGAAGAGTGGGTTTGGGGTGGGAGATTGAGTATTTATATAGAATAATTGCTATTAAACATCAAAAATTTAAAATAATTGTCTTGTATCTGAATTTTGTGAAGGGGAATAATTAATAAATACAAATGTATAGAAATTAAAAATGAAAAATTATGTATAAATTAATAAGTTTGGAAAATGATACATTTTCACTATTGAATTCTATGAAAAATGATAAATTTTCTATGGAAAATAATGCCTATCAAATAAGAAATGTCAAAAAAATGATCAAATTCTATAGAAAATATTACTCATCAAACACCAAACGATGAAAAGTAACATAATTTTTTAGGTAGAAAATTATACTAATCAGACAGTTTAAACTTTCAATTTTCAAAAATTTATTTTCCCTACAATTTAATTCCTTGAAAGTTATTTTCTTTCCACCCAAATTCTATCCTTGCAATCAAACGCACTCTTAGGGTGGGTTTGATGGCACATATTTTTCATAGAAAATAGATAATTTTCACCAAAATTCGAACTTTTGAGGTGTTTGATTGGCTAAAATTTTCAAGTAATTTATTTTCTCACTTTGAGTCACATGATACCCATTTTCCACTTTTGCTGGAAAAGATTTTCCCATGGGGGAGGGGTTGGAATAGATTTTCCAGGGAAATGGAAAATCTCTTCATCTTTACAAATCGTTTGAAGCTATTTGACAGAGAAGAAGAAAAGTGGTCAGCAGTCGTGAGGAAGAAAAGTGCGTTCGCCGGTCACGAGAATGAGGGGAAGCTTAGCTGGCGATTTGAGCGAGAAAGAGGGCGATCAAACGAGAGGGCTAGCGAGAGGCAGCGATCGAGGGGTGAACAATGATGGCGACAGGGGAAGCTCGGCCAGTGACGACGACGATGGAAGCAACGACCCTTCCCCTTCATCTTTTTCCTTATCACCGTCAACATCAAACCACCATTTGTAAGCATATTTATATATATACGTATATACGTATCTATATGTATGAAAATCAAACATCAAAATTGAAAAAATATAATAATTTTTAGATAAAAATTTAAGTCAATCAAATACCTTCAATTGACATTTTTTCTGAAATTTAATTCTAGACAATTCAATTGCCTAAAAAACATCTTATTTTCAGCCAAATTTCATATTTGCAATCAAATGCATCATGGTGTGTTTGATAGTATGAAAAATACATGAAAAATGTTTCATTTAAAAATTAAATTCTATATTTGTTGTTTGACACATTATATTTTTCATGGAATTGAATTTCATGGTACAACCATTAAAGCATCATTTGATCTCTTTTTCATGAAGAATTCCATCTAGTGGGGGGTGATTTTTATTTTTCATGCAAGTTAAAAAATATTTTATTTTTCAATTAAATATGTGTTTGATTGTATTACCTAGAATTTAATTATAGGTAAAGCACACTCTAAATGCTATTTTACATATTTTTTATAATTTTATAAAAAATATATATAATAATTATATATGATTAGACATTTTTTTTATGACAAATATATGCTATCCAACGGAGCCTTCAATTGAAAACCCTTTTTTCCGGGTCGCACTTGCAGATTTTTTTGTGCCCTTATAAACTCTACCAAGCTGTCGAAGTTCCGAGTTGAGCTGCCATTTTTTCCGGCAGCCTTGTGGGCAAGCTCCTTCAACAACTCAGCATTCTCCTTCAGCTTCTTCCCTCTTCCTTCCAACAAAACCAGATCCAGAGCTCGGATTGTTGCATCTTTCCTCAAGATGCCAACCTTCACGCCGATTCGCCATACGTGTTCCGCCACCCATCCGTTCAGCTGCTGCTCGGCGAATATTGGCCGGCCGATAGCGGCAAGCCGGCAGTGATGCTCTCCATCACCGACTTCCACCCAAATTAATGAGTGATGAACACGCCAATACTAACGTGCGCCAGAACCTGTACTTGAGGCGTCCAAGGCACCATCTTTCCGGTCCGGTTCATCCTCTCCAGCAGTTTCTCCGGTAGATGCTTTTTCAGGCTGTCTTTGATCGACCAGAGAAACGGCGTGGCTCTACCTTCAAGAGCATTGGCCAACTCCACCAGCTCGTCGGGCGCCGGCGTCCCCACTGTTCCGAAGCCGATGTACGCCACGGACCCGGGCTTCTGCGAGTCCAGCCATTGCAGGCACCCGTACTCATCGGAGAAAGATGATGGTCCGGTCGCCGGCGCCGGACATGTGAGGTTAAGGGGGCCGATATACAGCAACTTGGTGAAGTTGGAGTTGAGATCTTCGCTGGCCTCGGATTCTAAACCTTCGAACGAGTTTACTGCAACAAATTTTGCTTTCCGCAGAACTTTTCACATTTTGTGGAGCATGACGGCGAAGGCAGAATCTAGGTTCCCAAACAAGACTCCGCCGGGCAAGTCACCCAGGCGTACCCCGCCCGAAAACCCTGGAATGAACTTGACGATTTCGTCTTCTCGTCCAGCGAGAGCTGCAGCATCCACCAACAAAATCAAACAAATTTCCATCTCTATATATATGTTTACCAACTAGTATCTATTATTTTTTTAACTATATATTAAGCATGATCACTAAATTTGTCTAACCAGTGACCATGGGTTGTCATATTAGAGAAAAAAAATTCCTCAATCTCGAAACGACCAATTAGTAAAATTCAAACAACTAGCTAAAATACTACCGATGGCCACTCAATGGCTTAGGAATATTGATTTGCCCAACAACCAGTTATTGCAAGTTTGATTCTCATGAGAAAGGCCTAGAAGTAAAAATTGTTACCGTTGATTCCGACGGTGTCCCGGATCAAATCGGTGTAAACATGAACGGAAAGCGACAACACCGCCGCCGTCCGAACTGGGATCCAGGCGACACCCATCTCCTACGCGAGGTCACGGGAGAACCACAGAAATGCGTCGGCCATAAGGCAGCTGATTCTCCGGCCAATCTCCGCCTCCGCCGCCTGCACCGCTTTCTTACAGCTCTGGTACCCCGCCTCCAGGAACAGGCTGATAGCCTCCTGAGGCTTTCCGGAGAATACATACCCCTACGGCACGCCGTCAGAGAGGTGAAAGGCCTTTAGGTTAGGCGGCGCTGGGGCCGAGAACAAGGATTTGTTCGACTCTGCCGTGGTGTAGAACGAGAAGGTCACGTCTGGAGCGGCGGCCGCCAGCCGGCAGACGATGAGGAGAAGGGGAACGCCAGCACGGCGACGTGTAGGTGGGGCGAGGATTTGGCCGTTGGCACTCTTGTTCCAATTGATTGAGGTTTGCTTAACTGCCTATACATACGACACACACACATACATACATGTAATATATATTTGGAGGAGACCGTGGGTTGGTTGACACGTTCGAGGAAAGCCCTACGATAATGAATGTGTAATTAAGACGTTAGTTCAGTCAATGGCTTCTCCACTGCAAAGCCAAATCGTCCCATTCAGTACCACATTTTTTATTCATTTCTGGCGGTGGGCCTTCTCGGGGCTGCACTTGCACCACAAACATTATTCGAGTGCAATTTTGTTCACCCCCTTTAACGGGGGTGAAGATAACCCCCAGTCCTTTGGGGGTTATCTTTCACAGAGGGACAGGCTGTCCCTCTGTGAAAGATAACCCCCAAAGGACTGGGGGTTATCTTCACCCCCGTTAAAGGGGGTGAACAAAATCACACTCACATTATTCAACAAGGAGACAGCGGACCTCAATCACAGCAAGCAATTCTTCCTTACCTAGTGTTTGCTAATCAACGTACAATCAATATATAAATTAAAAAAAATGAAATATAAAAATTATTTTAGATCAAAATATTTTTTTATTATATTTATTAAATTTATTTTAATTCTTTATTTTAAAATTTTTAGATGAATTTATCTTTTCTTATTTTTTAAATAAATTATTTTAAACTTTATAAATAAATTATCTTGATATAATTTTATCTTATTCATTTTAACAAATATTATTTTGACAGAAACAACATTAATAAAGCTTTAATGGCGGAGACAACGATGGATCTTCTTTTCATTTTCATATGAACTATATTTTTAATTATTATGACATATTAATGCCATCTCTAATTCACTTTCTTATCCCACTCTCTATTATATTATAAACAATTAACTCTTTATTATGATTTTGTCTAAAAAATTGTATGTGTTCCAATTACACTCCTTATTCTTTTCTTTATTTTATTCCTTATTTTATTTATTTATTAATAAACTTCAATTTTATTTATTTTACCTTATAATTTTCATTACTTTAAAAATTTATTATTTATTTGATATTTTAATAATAAATATGATAGTATTAGATTTTTATAATATTTAATATATTTGTAAATAAATTTACTAATATTTTTTTAAAATAATTATCAAAAAGCAATTGGTCAACCTACATAAAAAATCACAAAAAAACTTCAAAAAGATTATATCAACACTTTCATTATGATACAATAACTACTATTTTAAATACACAAATAAATAATATAATTGAGTAAATTTGAGATCCACTTTTAGGATCAAGACCAAAACATTACATTAAAAAATTAAAAAAAAATATTACAAATTAAATGTGATTTGGCTCTGTAGTGAGATTATTCACTAGTGTATAATTTTGTATTAAAAAACTATAAATATATTTAACACTTGTATTAAAAATTTATAAATATATTTATCACAATTATCTTTAACTTAGATAACTGGTCACATTTTGGACTGTGAATTCATTTAATCTAAGCATAGGATTATCTTTGAACACTTAATACACAAAATAATCAAATACACACATACATAAAATGAATAATCAAATATACAAAATAATTAAATACACACATACACATAATCAATAATCAAATTTATGTATATATAAAATTAATACTTAAATACACAAAATAATCAAATAGACACATACACATAATCAATAATCAAATACATGCATATGCAAAATTAATAATCAATTACATAAATTAATAACAAAATACACAAAATATCAATTTATCCAATATAAAATAAATAAAAAATATATATTGAATCACAAATCAGGCTAATTTTGTGTAAGAAGAAGACGATGTCACAGTTGGTACTGCTACTACTCATTGCCATTGTCACTGTCATATCTGGTGTCTACAACTTGTTCGCACACCTACAACGCTCGTTTTGGTGGATCTGAGCTAGTTGATTATTCTTCCACCCCTAAGTAAGTAATGCATTAGATTAGTGGATCAGCTAGTTGATTATTCTTCCACTATTAAGAGGAAATAGGAACTAAATTATCATTAAGAGTTAATAATAATTAATAAAAATATTATTAAGAGTGGATGAAGTTTTTAACGAGATATTAATTATAAAAATATTAATTAATTTATGTATAATATTTTATTAATAATCGTTATATATGAATTATTTTCAAAGAATTAATTAAATGAGAAAGGATTAATTAAAGAAGGAGATGGCCCTGGCTGAAGCAATTGGAATGGGCTGAAAAGCCAGTTGAAAGAAGAAAAGACAAATGAGGGAGCAGCTGGCAAGAGGGAAATTATGGAGGGAGGTGGGGAGAAAAGTTCTCCCCCATCTGCCGATTGATATATGTATAATAATATATATATTATATTGGAAATAATATATTATTATTATTTTTTTTGAAAGAGAGAGAACCTCCACGCGTTTGTCTCTCTCCTTCTCGATTTCTAGCACCCTTCGTCCAATATGTATATATATATATATATGTGTATCGATGTTGAGAATTGATCGATCGTGATTCGTTAGTCCGCATTGAGAGAATGAACATGAGAGGGAGGATGAGAAGGCACTCCAAGAAATGTCGTGTGATTCGGTCTGTGTTTCTCCGGCCAGCTGGTCCCTACAAGTTCTTCGACGTTGAAGTAAATAAGGAAATCCAGAAGAACTGTGTATCAGTAGGTTGGCAGAAAAAAAACATACCTTCGCTCTAGAGAGAGCTCACTAATATAAAAGGAGACGTCTCTCCGCACACCTGTCTCGTGTATCTACAGGTGATGAGATGGAATATTCAGTGTCGGTGAAGGTACCCAGGTTATGACAAGGTGCCGACGTGACCCTCATTAATGTGGATGAGATCCACCATTAATGAGGCTGGGATCCAAAGCGGGCACACGGGTACCCAAAAAGGGGCCGTAATGATGTAGTTTTCAGGCTGATATAGGGCCAGGATAGGACCTGCATGGGCCAAAAGATGAGCCGAGAGGGAGGAACCAAATTGGACCTAGACGGCCCATCCAGAATAATGCTTAGTCTACGACTATTCTCTGGTCAATTCGTGACTTTCTTGCTATGCAAGATAAAAATATCTCCAGGAGCTTGCTTGGGTAGGTCAGGGAGTTGGAACATTGTTGGGGGCTTACTTGGTTTCCGCGGTCTAAACTCGGGCCCCAATGAAGTGTGACCTTGTTCTGGTGAGCTCGACCTTGGGTCTATTGGATTTCAAGAGATTGGGCCGGCCTATTAGGTCGAGTTCAGCACATAAGAAGGGGTCCAAAAAATATTCGTGACAATATGTGATATACATTTCAGCAGCAGGTGCACTAGACACCTCTTCTCTCTCAGCTCCAATATCTATGAGATACATATTAATATGGAGGAGGCAACAAGTGTGTCGACAGCTTGGAGCAGTTTCGGTCTTCTCCTCCGTTGATTAAATTTTTCAGTATGGAGAAGAAAACAGATTGCAAGGCATTGCAGCCATCGGTCGCTCCAAGAACAGACAAAACCTCGTGGATAGAAAAATTAATAGTTGGTTGAATGGAGAATAGCGTTTAGATCCGGCAAAGGAGTTTGTCGTGGTCATTACAAGAGATCAAAGCAGGCAACCAGTGAACAGTGTCTTCGATGTGACAAGACTCGCCAATAATCAGAAGTGTACTATAGCAGGCACCCGTGGCAGTTGTGGCTCGTTCTTCGGTGGTCGTTACAGCTATGATGACAAGAGTTACCATCAATGTAACGGCTGGTGTTTGCGACAAGCTTTTGGCGGTTGTCCGGTAAGAGTTGCTGGTGACGGCTTTATAACTGCAGCCTTTTTGTTATATCCCGCTTCATGTCCATGAGATGGATAACCCATTTGGAGGAAATGGTCCTAGCTGTCTTTCACCTTCGTTTGAGACAATCTTAGTACGGGTCCAACATAGGGTTCCAGGGTGGCCTATAGGTGGGGCTAACTTGGTGTTCTGTGCTTGTATGAGTGGCTTGGTAAGTCAAGGACAGATACTGAAGAGGACAAGGAACTGGTTCGAGAAGCAAGCCGATGAGCTAGTATGTAGTGGGATTGTAGGAGCTCAATTAGGAGATCGAAGTGTTCAGGTAAGATGCGCAACAGAAGCAACAATATGCTCTTTGAGTATGAGGTAAAAATTATCTTTTATTGCATTTTCATATTATATCATTTTGTTATATGTATATGACTGTTATTATTGTATCATGTAAGAAACGATTTGTTTTTATTATTTATTTATTTGATTTTTGAAAAATTTTTAAAAATCGATTTTATATTCTTACATCTACCACTAAATGTTAGCGATTGCAATAGTTACACATCTTTTCACTGTACATATTATTCTTGATTATATAAACTTGTTTTGGTCATCATTTTTATCCAAATTTACTTATTTCCTCGTTAAATCAAAATAACAATTCTTTCAACAATCTCTCCTTTTTTTTATTTATGAGTTCATCTTTTGTGATGACAAAACACATCAACACAAAGATTCCCTCTAAAAACAAGATTGAATTCTTTGATAAACCTACTTTTAAGTTTTTATTATTCTTCTTCCCTTTTTTATTATTAATGTAAAAGGCTCCCTAAAGAAATTAGAGAGGTTGCACAAGAATGCTCCCTCTCTTAGGACATTTGCAAATAATTTCTTCTCTTGACTTATGAATTTGAATTCACATTGACACAAGAATGATTTGAACCACGTAACGTTTGAGATTTTATTAAATATAAAATGGTACGTTGAGATTATATTGACATTAATTATTAAAAGGTACATTGATACCAAGTAAAAAATATACATATATATGAACCTATTCTGTAGATATCTCATTATTTGATTAAAAGAATGTATAACTTAACTTGATTATTGCACATATTATTCTTATTCTTGATTATATGAACTTGTTTTGATCATCATTTTTTAATTAATTTTATTTATTCTTTTCATTAAATTAAAACAATAAATTTCTCAACAATATATATGTATGGGTATATGAATTTGGGTCATAACTTGTCTTATTATAAATATATACATATTTTTAAAAATAATAATTTTATAAACAAAATTATTAGTTAAATACTCATTTTGATATTTTTATGATGTTTAATATTAATTCATCATACACTTACATTATATAATACATAATATAATATATTAATACATAAATATTATTTCAAATGCTTAAATAAAATATTCAAATAGCATTTTGATTTCATAAAAAACGAGTCCATGTCCCACTAAAAGGACAAGTGCAAACTTGTCAGCTTTGAAGCACGAAAACGGAGGAAACGCCCGAAACCTTTTTCGGGCTGTTTTTGTAATTTTTAAAATATTTTGGGGTAATTTTGCAATTTATATAAAATAGTTGGATTTGTGTTTTCGGCGATAGTCGCTCACTCACGCACGAATCCGAAAGGCTGATGATCCCTTTCTCCCTCTCTTTTCAGTTTTCTTTCTTCTTGTTCTTCTTCTTGTTGTTCTTCTTCTTCTTCTTCCTTGTTTCCAAATCTCAAGTCCCTGCTCTTGGTCGAGCGTTTGTTGCTCTCGGTACTCCCTCGTTTCTGGTTCTAGTTGCCATTGTTTCTTGCTGCTCCCTCATCGCTCCTTTGTCGACGAAGATCGCCCCTTTCTCGGTTGTTGAATCTCAAAGATCGAGCCACGTCGCCGGTTGTTCCCTTGATTTGTTCGCCACCAGTCGTTCCTTCTCTCGGTCGTCGCCGATCGTTTCCTCTCAAATCGCCGCTTGTCGTTCCTTCTCTAAGTAACTTATCTCTCTCTGTTCATGCGCTGACTGTTACTTTAGTTTCTTTCTTTGTGTTGTATTTGTATTTTTGTAATTTTAGAGTCTAAGCAATGCCTGATATACATAAGATGTGAGCTATAATTTTCTGTAGTCACGTGGGATTCAATCCATTAATGTTTTTTAGATTTTTTTTCTCATCAATTCGTGAACAGCGATGGGAGGGATTAGGGGTTCTCTGGGCTTCTAAGAAATTTTGTGGCAAGAATTTTTACAGATAATAACAATTTTTATAAAAAATTAAAAATTTTAATCTATAATTTTTTTTATAGAAGCCCATAATATTTCTTCATATATATTACGCTTGGTTTCTGTTTTCTACTGATAAAGAAGCACTGGTCCATTCTTTCAATATAAAGGTTCCCCATTATTTTTAAACATGCACGATAGCTAGAAAAACATCTGAAACCTTATTGTTGCTTGTGTCTATTGCTATTCAGCGTGCGCATTAAGCCCGACTCTCATCTTACTGAACCCTCGTGACAGCTAGCTACATTTATAATACCACTCTAAAAAGTCATGGCAATGGAGGAACTAATTACGTGCTTGGTATAGGTAACCTGATATGGCTTCCATTTGTTGGTTCTGCAATTGCTTGGCAGCAATTATTTTATATAAACTTTTGACAACCTCACTTTGGCTTGCCCTTGAAAGCAAAAACCTTGGAAGAAAATTTATTTTGGTAGTTTCTCTGAATATTTTTGTTGTAGATGATGGCACTAGTTTGCTTTCCGTTTAACGGCCAGTACTCGTAATTGTTTTGTGCTTCTTTATGCAGCTTATTTCTAGTTGAGACTTTGCTGGCAAATATGGCCGTGTTGAACGAATTCTCTTTTTAAGGATCTATGTTCAAAGCAGGACATATTGTAGGCTCATGGAATGCCTCACTGTTTGTGTAATTTGAAAGGCGCCCCCCCCCCCCCCCCCCAAACCATTATCATTGATTTTAAAGGTTATGGAGATGGTTGAGATCCCAACCAAACTGTTTATGTTAATCAGACTAATGCCCTTTACATCATATAGTAAATCCTCTTATGAACTTTTCATTTTCCTTTTCCAAACTAAAGGTTTTCAAATATTATTATATATTTTTTAATGTTAAAATCTTTTTGTTTAGGATATGCCTTGGAGATATATAGTTGTTGCTTTTCTTATTATCATTTTATACTAAAAATTCTCTTTTGTCTGCCTTGCACTTATTTGGGCTGATAGACTCTGGTGATGGTGTTCCCCTGTTGATTAATTACTTTCCATCTTTTCTAGCATTTTCTTTGCTTCCTATATAAAAAAAATGAACCTAGGATAATTAATTGGAATTTGTTTTGGGTTAGTATGAATTATATTCGTGGTGTTGCATTTAGTTACTGAACACTAGTTTGAGCCTTTGAACCCTAAATTATGAACCCCTTTGAACCTTTGGTGGAATTTGATTTGAACCTTGGAACCCTATATTCTGAACACTGATTTTGCCAGTTCACTATTCTTGCTTTTACTTACTGATTTATTAATTTAACTCATAGATCATATGACACACTCAACTTCAAGTTCAGGATGTAGTAGTAATGTTGTATCATAAAATAAGGATGGAGAAAATAGTCTGTTATAGAAATATGTTACTAAAATTGAGAAAATTGGAGAATGAGGGGATAGTTAGAAATGGACTTGTTACTTTTGTGGTTTGTAAAAATTTGAGACATACACAAGAGTTAGGGCTCATCTATTAAATATTAGTGAGAAAGGGATTTCTTGTTGTAAAAATGTGAGTTTTGAAATAATAGCTGAGATAAAAAAAGTTAAAAGAAAAGTTGCAAAAAGACCGTCAAATTTACAACCTAAGCAAATGACATTATTGACCAGTAGTGTTTCTTTGGAACCTTTTTTGTCTTTACATGAATCAAGAGTTTTAGAATAGTTAAAGAAGAGAAAAACCATTGATTCATCTATTGCTAGAGCTTTTGATATGCAAACTAGAGTACAATTAGATGTTAAGATTGTTAAAATGTTATATACTAGGGGTTTGCCTTTTAATCTTGTTAGAAACCCATATTATTTGAATTCTTATTCATTTGCTGCTATGCATCCGTTGAGTGGTTATGTGCCTTTGGGTTATAGTAAGTTGTGGACCACATTACTTCAGCAAGAAAGGTAAATGTTGAAAAATTGTTGGAACTTATTAATAAATACTTGGCTGAAAAAAGGCATTAACATTGTTACTGATGGTTGGACTAACTCACAAAGAAGGCCTTTGATTAATTTTATGGTTGTTTTTGAAAATAGTCCAATATTTATTAAATTTGTGAATTGTTTAGATGAAGTAAAAGATAAACAATTTATTGTTAATTTGATGAAAGAGGTAATAGTTGAAATTGGTGCCCACTGACCAAAAAGTTGTATAGATAAACTGATAATGTTGCTAATTGCAAATGAGCTAGGGAAATCATTGAAGGTATATTTTCACATATTTATTGGACTCCTCGTGTTGTCTATACACTCAATCTTGTTTTGAAGAATGTATGTGCAATTAGGAATTTAGAAAGTAATCAAGAGACATATGATGAGTGTCATTGGATCACTAAAGTGCATGGAGATACTTTGGTCATAAATTTTTTTATAATGAATCATTCAATGAGATTGGTCATGTTTAATCGATTAAGGTCTTTGAAGTTGCTTGCAGTTGCTGACACTCGATTTACTTATATTGTTGTTATATTTAAAAGATGCAAACTTGTTAGACGTGCACTTGAAGCAATGGTTATGAGTGATGAACGGGTACTATATCGAGATGATGACCAAGGAAAAAGTCGATTTGTTCGTGAATTGGTTGTGAATGAAGATTGGTGGGAAAAAAATTAATTGCATTCTCGCTCTCATATTATCTATTTATGATATGATTAGAGTTTGTGATACAAACAAGCCATGCCTTCATGTGGTTTATAAGATGTGGGATTCCTATAATTTTCAATATGAAAAGGTTATGTATGATCATGAAGGAAAGCTACCAAGTGATTTTTTATTATTTTATCATGTCATTCATCATATTCTTCTTACTCATTAGACAAAATATAACACTTCATTATATTACTTAGCTCATTCATTGAAGTCGATGTACTTTTCAAATTTAATCTCCATTTCTTATTAAGTCAATACTCTATGTATTACTTATTTTTATTTTTGAAATTTTGTTGATTTTGTCTTTTGAATGTATTATAGTAATAAATAGCTTCAAGATAGAGAATGTAGAATGCTTTCACATTTGGATGGAGAAGTCTCCACACAAAGAATGAAGTGTTTAGGAGACCTTTTTCCAAATACAGATGATCGTGCTATTGTTGATGATGAGTTTGCTGATTTTCTCTCAAAAGTGTGCCATTTGGAGATCCAAATTCTATCATAAACAGGTGTGATAGGGAACCTAGGAAGTGGACATGATATGGTTCATGTGCTCATTTGTTTTAAAAGTTAGTTTTTAAGGTGCTTGGATAACCTATTTTTTTCTTTTGTTGTAAAAGGAATTGGAGTACTT
Source organism: Diospyros kaki (assembly GCA_036245055.1). Classification (NCBI taxonomy): domain Eukaryota; kingdom Viridiplantae; phylum Streptophyta; class Magnoliopsida; order Ericales; family Ebenaceae; genus Diospyros; species Diospyros kaki. The sequence continues at coordinate 35,329,534 of BSEG01000003.1, forward strand.
ATTCATTCGTTCATTTATTTAGAATGAATAAATTAACTCCAAAACGTGCAGAGAATTTTATCTTTATTCATAACAATTTTTGTCTTTTATCAAGGAGTATTTCCCAATATTATGACGAGAAGACAAAATCGTGGGAGATAGGTAGAGATGGATTTGGGAGTATGGAAGATATGTGTGTTCTCGAGTTTGCTAATACTTTCTTAGATGAACTAGAGTTAGAGTTTGTACTTTTTGGTGAAGATATTAATTAGTCTATAGAGACAGAGAATGATAAATTGAATAAAGTTTTATAAATTGTATTATGTTTGATTTTTTTAAATTTATTATTTATTTTTAATTACCAAGTTATGTAAGGATAATAGAACTTTGTGAATGTTGTTGATGGTTGTTTGAATGCATTGTGGACTTTATGTTTATGTTTGTTTAAATATATTATTAAACTTATGTTTGAACTTTTTTTTATATTAAAAATTATATTTACAATAAAAAAAATCCTATATTTTTTAAATTTAGACTTTACCTGGCATATTTGTTTCGTACTTTTTTGAAAAAAATGTCATTTCTTTGTTTCTGTGCAACCTAGCTTGTCAGTAGGATCCAAGCCAGCTATCGTGCTTGATAGCACTTCGAATAAATATATTGATGGTTAATATTTTGCATCATTATGCATAATAATTGGTAAGGATGAATTTTATTTTAAATTTATCAAAAAATACTAATTATGGTCAAATGGTTAATTTATTTGACATTTTTAGTCAAATAAATTATTGTTGTATCTTGATAATAACTATTATATAATAAACAAAATTAAAAGAGTACACAGTAAAAAATATAATACATGGTCATGAGGTTTTCATTGAATAATAACTTGAACCCATTGTTGTCTTTGTGTCAAAAGTTTTTATAATAAATAGTTGTAATTGTAACGATTTCTTTTATAAGAACATCGATTCCTTAGTAAATGTGTACAAATACAAGGAAAACAATCTCCAAGCAAAAGTGTGCTTCCACACTAACCATTTGAGAACTTAATTGTATTAATGGATGTGTTACGTTATTACAATTTATCATTCTTAACCCCAAACCATTCACTTTGAATAAACAGTTTCTCTCTTTCTTTGCTTGCCATACATTTTTCTCAGTCATTTATGTTAGTGTTGTGTGCCTTAATACTAGTTTTGGATAATATCTAGCAAACTTGTAATTAAGGCATTTATTGTGTCTTTGCATATATTAATTAAATGCAATGTTTTTTTTTATTCATATTCTCTTCAATCAATTATGAATGAATTCCTAGATTTTCTGTTTGAGAATCTTATTCTCAAGGTGTTGAGACTGTGTGACAGGATTATCTAATAACATAACTTCTTAAATTATTCATAGTCCTTAGATTCTTTGGATGGGGACTTCGATTAATCAAGTATGAACTAGCACATGGGTTACTACCTCATTCAGTATGAGATATTGATGAGAAGATGGTGTGTCACGCGTTGTATGACATGAGATGTTGCTAGTAGACCTGTGGATGGTCGTTGGGGAATGATTAGCCGAATGTTACACCGATAACTTACCACATGACATGATGGATAATGGTCAAGTAGTCAAGTTGTGATGGTGTTGTTGGTCTTTGGAGTTGAATTAGCACGATTATTTTGTGTATTGGTGTGTGGGATTTGTTAATGAGCCGAACGATCCAATTGGGAGGTAGGAACATTCATCTATGTGATTCCGTATTGCTAGTATATTGAAACAGATATTGGGGATAGGATCCATCACCCTCGTTAGTAATTAATGGGGTGAACGTTCTATGTGATCTATAGTTAGTGTGATGGGACATTCTCTGGCCATGACAGATTAAATGGCATGAAAGGAGTTTCTTGAGGTGTCATCTAATCACACTGATTAGGTTAGACACATAGTTACTGAGTTTGTGAGTTTATCACTCCATAGCTTTCGCTCAGTTGGGACACTAAGTGATGAGAGGATTATAGTACACGGTAATAGTCAACTATAATAAGTTCACTTGAAGTGAGACTTCACTGCCACTTATACTGTCCTGAACCGCTACTAGGCACTATTTAGGAACTCTCAGATCGTCATCGGGATATGAAGAAATTCTGGTGATGGGACAAGGGGTTGATCGGTATTAAAAGGGGTTTTAATTTTTTCTGATTGCTAGCGAGTAGTGAACCTAGAAAGTCACACACTATATAGTGTTGCGTTTGGTATTGATATCGTGTGCTAGAAATGTCTCAGGGATTGGCTGGTTAAAAGTTGAACAAGACTTGAAAGTCGACTCTTGGCTTTGATCGACTTTCAAGGGCTTCAAAAGTCGACTCTTCCTTAATTGAAAGTTGATTATTAGAGGCAACAAGGGTCAACTCTTGGCCCATCAGCTAGAAATAATTGGGTTGCCACGTGGCCCAAAATTGGAGAAACTGGTAGGGGTGGGCGGCGGATTTGAAATTGGAATTGGAATTGGAGGAGGGAGACATTAAATGAAAGAAACAGAGGGATCTTCTGCTTCATAACACGAAAGTCTTATTCTTCCTCTACTTTATTTGTAAATTCTGCTGTTGACAGAAATTTATATGTATAAAGGTCACGTGTATAATTTTGAGATGTGGTTGTTAGTGATATAGGAAACCTCTATGTCTAGGATGAGAAGAGATGATTGGAACAGTACCAGACTGCATACTAAGTGTGGACAGACTAGGACCACCACAACTTAAGGTGAAATTGGTCTTAATACATAAATAATTTTTATACTCTCTCCTTATATCGGACATGTACATATTTATTTATATTCATGTGATGAATATGCATATTGCTTAAATACCCAATCTAGTGTATGAAATGTATGTCAAATATTGCATTTAATTGGTAGTTTAACGACTTAACAATGCTGGATCTCGTTTTTGAGTTTCTGAAGAGTTAACTTTCTATCTTGTAAAAAGTCGACTCTTAGGGTATGCAGAAGTAGACTCCGAGGCACTAAAGAGTCGACTCTCAGTGCTATAAAAGTTGATTCTTGCCTATTCCAACTGCTAGATTGTTTGTTCTAATTGTTTCATTTTTTATGATTGTGTGGTAATTCACATTGGACATCAATCTAAAGGATTATATATGCGTATTTGGATGCTCGGTTGTATTATTTGGCACATGCATAATAAATATTTTCAAAAATATTTTGAAATAGCGAAAGCGAATGTATGTTCAAGATGAACATGGGTTTGGTATGAATGAATGAATATTATAGGGTTTCGATTAATTTAATTCAATATGTAATAATTTATTCATTTGGGTATGTATTGAGGCTTAAGACTCGAGTAGTTTTTTTTTGTTTTTATTCTACAAATATTGTAAATTGAAAATGGCGTCAATAAGTTGATTGCAGCGAGAAGCGGTAAAACAAGTAGTCAATCAAGGAGTTGATGTGTAGCATGGTTTAAACTTTGGAGGCTCGAGTTTATTTTGTGTGCAAGCCCATGATCATTCTGGTTTATTTATTGTTCATTTTATTATGCAATGGTTGTATGATGGAATGAATGGTATATGATGATACCTAAAGATAGAAGCCCAAAAATCTTCTCATGTGTAACCAATATTAGATTTAATCGATGAATCTGATTCATTGTGACTTTCCACTATTGTAGGCGTTTATTAGTCTGACTGGGTGTATCCAATAACTAAAATGTGTAGATGTATTTTATGAAAAATTGTTTGATTTCTTCTATTAATCATGAGATGGAGCGGTGTTCAATAGGTCTCACCTAACTAACTAAAATATTAGGGAGGGTGATGTTTAACTCATTGCACTTAACCAGACAGTGGGTGGGATGTAACTAGTCTATCATGCCAAGTAACTAAAATGTGAGGTATATGATAGGTTAAAAATCAAAGGTCAAGCTCCACATAAGATGTGGTGACAAGTGTTGCCTACTCAATTATGAGAGCGCTTCAAGTAAATAAAATGTGAAGGGTATTCTTATGAGAGAAAATTAGACCATCCGCTATTGGATTCTGAATAAAAATCACATTTTTTGCTTGAGAAGTGCAGGATTTGAAAAATTTAGTTGGAATACACATTTAATTAAAAGTTCTTAATTAAATGGAGTTTTGCAAAAATACAAGTTAATATATCAATTTATTTTCTGCAGATAAAATGGTAGGTCTTAATCCGTTATCACGTATTCTAGAAACCAATAGGTCGAATGGCGCAAATTTTTTTGACTGATTTTGTAACCTCTAAATTGTGCTCAATATGGAAATAATTGATGATACTTTGTCCTATATTGTAATACCCCATATCTGTGTAAGGTCGCCACGTAATTTGGATGAGTTTAAAATACTAAAAAATGACTTGATAGTAAAAATAAATCGCCGAATCGACTGTAGGGAATGTCCCGAGGCTGAGATTTCAAAGGAAAATGATATGTCGTTGTTAAACATCCCGAGGTAGGATTTTTAGTATCGAAAAAATCGGATCGGAATTAATTTTCGATACAGGTTCGGTTCGGGCTGAAAAACTGAATTGTTGGTAGGGAGCGCCTCGGAACTTAGATGTTTAAAAGAAAGGATATATTATTGTCAAGCATCCTGAGAATGTTTGGTATAAAAGATATTATGTTTCATGTTAAAAAAAAAAAATCAGAATTGTAGCGTGAGGCATGGCCGCCACACCTGCTGCTGTTGCCATCAAATCAGCGACCAGGGCATGGATGAGCCTGGCATGGATGTGGGGGTGGTCTTTAGCTCACGTTACCCCCTTGTGATTGGTTGAGAGAGGCTCAGATTTGGCTATAAATAGCTGAGTTTTGGTCAAGGGTTTCCATCAAAGTTCATAGGTTTAGATCGAGAGTTTATGAAGGAATTTGAGCGTTTTGATAAGGGGCTTTTATTCCTCAGGTTGTGAGAAGCAATTCTGGAAATTTTGAGAGTTTTTGGAGTGGTATAGGGGATGTTTTCACTGATATATATTCGACTGCCTATATATATATTGTGTGAGGGTTTAAATTGGGTTGTAGAGAGATTAATCGAAGGATCTAATAAGGGGATTTTGGTCGTGAGGCTATGGGCAACTAGTCTGGAAAGTTTCATGTCAATCGGAATTCAAATCGCAGGTCAATTTAGTTCGCCGGAGTTCGATGGCGGGCAGCTTGGACGGACTGTTTTCGGCCAAATCGGAGGGTTTCCGGTGATGTTTTCAGACAAATAAGGGTACCATTGAGATCGACTAAGGGAGAGGAGCAGGCCGATGTTGTCGATTTAATTTTCTGGTGTGCTGGCGCCGGAGAAGATGACCGGAGGTAATTTCTGTATTTTTTTAAATATTGAAAATATAGGAAATTCGATAAAAAAAATAGAATTAAAGGAAATAAAATTCTAGAAAAATATCCAAAAATTCAAGAAAAATGAATAGTTTATTTTGATGAATTTTTATATTGGAAATTTCTTGAGGAGATAATTATTTTAGATTTTTGAAAGGAAAGGTAAATAGAAAATAAATATGAGGGATTTTTAGAAAATTCTGAGAAAATTCCAGAAGGATAAGGAATTTATTTTATGAATTTTGGTGATTTTTTCAGGGAAAAAGTAATTATGGAAATTGGAGAAAATACGAGTAAAATCTGGAAAATTTTTAAAATTTTTTTTGAGGCTTATAAATATTGTTTTATGAATTTTTTGTGGAAAAAAAATTGAAAAAATACTTGAAGAGGTATTTACTTGAAATTATCGAGAGAAAAATAGAAAGAAATTAGAGAAAAATTATGAGAAAATTGAAAAAATAGATATTAATTTTCCTTTGAATGCATATGATGTCTAGGGTATCGTTAAGGCTCGAGGTTGAACTATAGTGCGCCTGACACTAGAATCGAGGTCAGACATGCATTTTTAGGAATCTTGAATTTAGCTCAAGATGAGTTGTTCAATCCAATTTTTGTACATATTCTTGTTACTTTTGATCACTTTTGATTTATTGTGAGTGTTCCTTCCTATGGCTTGGCTTATTGTGAGAAGTTATATACCTTGTATATGTTGGGTTTCTTGGATCTAAACGCAGCGAAAAATTAAAATTATTTGGATCAACCAAACTCTTTGGTTAATCTTGAAACCCAAAATAAAAGGATCTAGTTTGTAAATATATAATCACTTCAAAAATATAAACATATAATGAAAATCAAACCTTTTGATTGTCCGATGAAGAATGGATGAATCTTTGTGCCACGAGGTGTTACCCACCCTCTATAAGTGATCCACACCAAAGAGATGCTTCAAGCGATGTCTATGAGCATACCCCTTCAATCTCTTTGCATCAAGTATGCAAGATCTAATCTAACACTTAGAGATATGGTTGGTTTTTCTCAAAAACCAAGTTTCTCTCTCTAGGAAACCAAAGGGGGTTATGAGACAAAATGGAGAGCCATAATAAAACCCTAGTCAAACTAGGTATTTATAGTTGGTCCAACATGTTATAAACATGTTGGGCCAAGGCCCAACCCAAAACCTAGTCCAACTAGGTTTTAAAGAAAAACCAAACATGTTATAAACATGTTGGACCAAGGCCCAAACCCAATTGTGGGTTTCTTACCTTGTTTTACTTTTTGCTCATTTTGTCGACATCTCATGGATTTTTTCGCGAGTGCTAGCTCGCCCCAAAAATCCACGAATTCTTATGGGCCCCAAAAACATTTTTCGGTCCCACTAAAATTTTCATGAAACTTCTCTTTGTTTGTGTGTGACCTTATAGGTTCACTATGAAAATGGCAAAGGGCAATTTATAGAATCCTACTCCTAATAAAACTCTTTGATTATGATCTTTAATTTATTTCATCACATGAGTAAAATTATTATCTTGCCCTTAGACCAAGATTGACGTTTAGCAACGTATCATGGCCCCCATATCATAATGAAATGCAAATGGCATTTTAATGAACCTTTCCGTGACAAGTGTCAGTACTATTCGATCCCTCTATCATAATGCCCCGGTATAGTCTAGAAGTATGGTAAAATGTCAAACTTCTAATAACCAACACTATGTGTACGAATGTCAAGTCCACAACTCATATAGTCGAATTAATAACTCTTATTAATTCTCAACTATCTGCGTTGGCCAACGACTCCTCGAGTTGTGACTTCATCATTCACATAGGGCATATACCTTTTAAATCTTACTAAGGTCGATAGATTCCATCTTGCGTACTCACCTACCTTCGTATGATTCGGATCATATTCAATAACCACCCTATTAGGGACCCATCTTACTGGACCCCGTACAGTGGCATCAAAATATGACACTCCTCATACAAGATAACTGTGGTACCTCAGGAAAAGAGATTACTAGCACCTGTTGCCACATAGAACTCCCAATTGACATTTAGTAAGAATTACCATTTGGGTGTTCTCAAGTTAAGTCTTTCAGTGAACTCATTCACTAATGAGCACCTACACACTTGCATTAGTGTCACCACACAAGTAGTCAATGAGATCAACTACCCTCATCACGAGCATGCATAGTGTGTACTGGTCTTGACGGTACTATAGAGGCCCCACTCTATAGTCCTATGACCAGGAATAGTTAAAGAATGAAACATCAGTCATTCGATCTCATTAGTATGATCTCATCATAACTCGATTGACATTGCTACACTCTTTGGGACTCATCTAAATAGTAAAATATAAAGATGAATGTATTGCCACGTATTATAAGAGAAATACAGATATTAATCAAAACATGTCCAAGATTAATTATAAATACAGCCAACTCACAACTCTTATGATTGGCTCACAGGTTACAACTCTATCAATCTCCCACTTAAACTAAAGCCAATCACCCTTATACAAGATACCCATCTTCTCAAGATGCTTCTCGAAAGGTTTCTATGAAAGAGCTTTAGTAAATGGATCTGCTATGTTATCTTCACTGGAAACCTTGTCAATTCTTACATCTCCTCTTTCTATAATCTCTCTAATGATGTGGAAGCGCCTTAGAATGTGTTTGGTTCGCTGATGAGACCTTGGCTCCTTGGCTTGAGCTATTGCCCCATTGTTGTCACAATACACAACCACTGGATCAACAGTGGATGGAACCACTCCTAGTTCCATGAGGAACTTTTTCATCCAAACTGCTTCCTTGGCCGCTTCTGATGCTGCAATGTACTCAGCTTCACAAGTAGAGTCTGCAGTGATTTCCTGTTTGGAACTCTTCCAACTCACTGCACCACCATTCAGCAAAAACACAAATCTAGAATTGGATTTGCTATCATCTACATCAGATTGAAAACTAGAGTTTGTGAAGCCCTCAAGTTTCAATTCACCTCCTCCATAAACAAGGAACATATCCCTAGTTTTTCTCAAGTACTTAAGGATATTTTTAACTGCTTTCCAGTGTTCCTCACCTGGGTCCACCTGATATCGGCTCGTGACACTCAGAGCATGTGCTACATCAGGCCTCGTACATAGCATAGCGTACATTATAGATCCTATAGCTGATGCATAAGGTATTCTACTCATACGCTCTCTCTCTTCAGAAGTATTTGGGGAATGCTTCTTAGAGAGATGAATTCCTTGGCTCATCGGTATGAGTCCTCTCTTGGAATTCTCTATGCTAAACCTCTTTAACACCTTTTCTATGTACGTTGATTGGGTTAGACCTAGCATCCTATTGGATCTATCTCCATAGATCTTTATCCCCAATATGTAGAATGCCTCACCCAAATCTTTCATGGAGAAGTGTTTAGACAACCATACCTTGATTGATTGTAACATCCCTATGTCATTACCAATCAAAAGTATGTCATCGACATATAAAATCAAAAAGACAATCTTGCTCCCACTAACCTTCTTGTATACACAAGGCTCATCCGAATTTTTGATAAAGTCAAACGTTTTGACCGCCTCATCAAACCGGATGTTCCAACTACGAGAGGCTTGTTTTAATCCATAAATGGGTCTATTAAGCTTGCACACCTGATTTGGAAATTTCTTGGATATGAAACCCTCAGGTTGTGACATATACACATCCTCAGTCAGATTTCCATAAAGGAAAGCTGTTTTCACATCCATTTGCCAAATTTCATAATCATAGTGTGCAGCTATAGCCAATAAGATCCTAATGGACTTAAGCATAGCAACTGGAGAAAAAGTTTCGTCATAATCAACACCTTGTTTCTGACGATATCATTTTGCTACCAATCTAGCTTTATAAGTCTCAACTTTTCCATCAACTCCAGTCTTTCTCTTAAAGACCCATTTGCATCCAATAGGCTTTATGCCTTCTGGTGGATGCACCAAGTTCCAAACTTGGTTGGAGTACATGGAATCCATTTCAGATCTCATGGCTTCAAGCCATTTCTTAGAGTCGATACAAGCTATCGCCTCTTCATAAGTCTGAGGATCCTCATCCTCTATAACTAGAATATCTTGGCCATTCTGATTGATATATCCTATATACCTTTCAGGTGGTCTCGAAGTTCTTATAGACTTACGTAGTGGAACCGTTTCAGAAGGTTCTTGATTAGGTTCATTAGTATCCATTTGTGGTTCTTGAATTTCTTCAAGATCTATTCTACTATCCATACTTTTTCCTTCGAGTAACTCATACTCAAGAAAAATAGCATTCTTGGAGACAAACACTTTTTGTTCCTCTGGATTGTAGAAATAATATCCTCGAGATTCTCTTGGATATCCCACAAAATAGCACTTGGAGCTCCTAGCTTCAAGTTTATCAGGATTCAGTCTCTTAACATATGCAGGACATCCCCATGCCTTGATATGATTTAGAACCACTTTCTTTCCAGTCCACATCTCATGTGGAGTACTAGAGACTGATTTACTTGGAACCTTATTCAGTAAATAAGCTGTTGTTTCTAAGGCATATCCCTAAAACGATAAAGGAAGGTTTGCAAGCTCCATCATGGATCGCACCATGTCTAACAAAGTACGATTTCTCCTCTCAGCTACTCCATTTAATTGTGGGGTAGCAGGAGGTGTCCATTGAGATCTAATCCCATGTTCTTTGAGATATTCAAGAAACTCATGGTTTAAGTATTCACCTCCTCGATCTGATCGAAGGACTTTAATACTCTTACCAGTTTGTTTCTCTACCTCTGCTTTATACTCCTTGAAAAACTCATAAGCTTCAGATTTGTATTTCATTAAATACACATATCCAAATCTAGAGTAATCATCAGTAAATGTAATAAAATACGAATATCCTCCTCTAGCATGTATGGACATCGGGCCACAAACATCAGTATGTATTAGGTCCAACAAGTCCAATGCCTTTTCCCCTTGTCTTACAAGTGGAACCTTAGTCATCTTACCTTTGATACAAGACTCACAAGTACCATAAGATTCATAATCAAATGGTCCTAAGTAGCCTTCAACGACTAACTTGTTAAGTCTTTTCTCACTTATGTGACCAAGACGACAATGCCAAAGATATCCCATATTCGATTCATCCATTTTTCTTTTGGTGGGTTCAATGTGATACACATCATTATGCATATCAAGAATGTAAAGACCATTTTCTAGTGTGTCATGCCCAAATAACTCTTTATTTAAGAAAATAGAACAACCATTGTCCTCAAATAATAGTTTAAAACCATCATTAGTCAATCTAGAAATTGAAATGATATTTTTGACTATTTCAGGCACATAATAGCAATTGGTCAAAACTAAAGTCTTATTGTTCGCTAAAGAGAGTGTGGCATCACCTACTTGCAATACAGCAACTCTTGCTCCATTTCCAACAAGCAGGTCCACCTCTCCATGCAACAATGAACGTCTATTTGTCACCATCCGCAAATCATTACAAATATGAGCTGCGGATCCGGTATCTAATATCCATAAAGAACTATTTTTTTGTGACAAATTTAGTTCAAACATTAACACACCTTTAGAAACATCGACATGTTTCTTCTTCTGGATCTCATCCAGATAAAACTTGCAATTCCTCTTCCGATGTCCAGCTTTATTACAATAGAAACAAAATCCTTTTATTTTATTATTGTCATATGATGTAAACATGATTATAGAATTAATCTGGAGAAATAAAATTGATTGAAGATAATTAGCAAAAGGACTTTAATTAATTAATACAATAAGAAATGAACTTTATTCGTAAGGTCTCCCACTATTTTTCTAGAAGTCCAGCCCTCACGTGGACATCTAGGGAAATCCAACTATTTGGCTTCCTAGTGAGTATTACAATCCATACTAACATCTATGACATAATCTCGGGTGTGCCCTGCGACAATGCATACTTTAGTAGGTAGGTAACTCTTACCAATTGCATCTCATGCAACTCGTAATTTTATTTAGCCTTCATGCAATACATGGCCTCAGGTGTGCCTTGCAGACATGTATCCATGATTAAGGGATCCTACAATTTCATGACATGTATGGGTTCATCACATGTACCTCAGGTGTGCCTTGCGGACACATGACTTTCCCACCATATCTCATCTCATGTTATAATGGGTTTCACTGGTTTTCCTTTCTAAACAAGCCTCGGGTGTGCCCTATAACTTGCAAAGTTAGAATTACCAATCCACCCATAAATTAGTAGGAAGGCTATGTGAATCATTCTTAATATTTCACACTTGCACCTTAATTTTATGTGTAGGTCTTTTGTTAGCTCAATTTTATTTTAGGTCTCACTTTTCACATGCAACGTTTTAACATACATCAACTATGTAAATAAACATTGCATAAAATAATCGATATGGTCAAGGACTCAATCATGCATTCTATGCGCAATTCCAACCATTGAGCAATATTCAAGTGGTGGGGCTAAGAGTGGACACCACCCTGGGTTCCTTTGAGCAATAGCATTAATACCGAGGTATCGTTGATTCTAAGGATAGAGCTGATGTGATACTCTTGGGGCTAGGTTTGCATTGGGTTTTGGAATGCTTTTGAGTAGGAGCATAATGCCTAATAATGATAATGGGGTGATACTCAGGTTTATATGTCGAGGTTGTTCTTCTTAAGTAGGATTGTGTTTGCTAATGGGTCAATTTGGTCATGTCGCCTTTAGAGAGATTGCATTTTCTCCGATTAGGGCTAAGTGTTATGTGGGATTCTCTTGGGCTAGTGCATGTCAAGATTTGTTAGTTTTATATATGATTTTGCATATATTCATGAAAATGTTTTTGAACTCTCACCTAGATGATTCAGGATCTAATTTGGACCATGTCCTTGAAATATTCAAACGTTCCAGGTGAAAGCAGCGGCGTTAAGGGAAAAGACGTGATCGAGATGTAGCCGATATGTTTTAGTTTTCGTAGGTCTATGATTATGATGTTCAGAGGTTATGTAATATTTTGATATTTTCATGTGAAACATCGATGGTATGAATTTTATATTATGAGTAATGGAATTATGGTTTTGTATTATAGAGATTTCGATTCTGCTTCTGCTGATGTGATTGATATTATTTGTCTTAGTCTATTAATTATTAAATTCGATATGCTGAGAAGGTATAATCGGGATTGTCGAGAAATAATTATGTTGAGGGTATGTATATCGAGAGACTTATGTTGTATGATACTGAGAAAAAAAATATTCTCAAAATCTCGAGTTAATGCACACTTGAGAAAAGTGGGGCGTTACATATATACCATTTATTGAAATTTCTCGATGACTTGCAGCGCCAACTTGCACATTTTTGTAGCTCTACAAGCATGATTTAATATCTTAAGGACATTTTTGGCGAGCATAGTTGAACAACTTGATATGAGATATCGAATAAGCTGTTTCGAGCCTGGATCCTTGATGGTTCAGATGTTGGGGAACATGCCATCAGTATGATCAATTGCATTGGTCAGTTGGATGCCTCGGAATTCCTGATGAATCCTTAACTTCGTACTGATTTTATCTTGTTATCATTGCGGGATTCTTTCACCTCCTTTATTACTTATTTTTATATGAATAAGATCGAGTGTTTTCTCCCTGAGTTAATTAAATATGTTAATAATTGCCCAATCACAAATGAAAGGTAAGGGTATAGAGAAGGAATTCTCGTTGTTGCCTTATCTTCTTATTAAAAGAAACTAAAATCTAGGAAGAGGAAGAGAAATGTTCTCTAGGCTAACAGGGGTGGAGGACAGATAAAGTCAAAGGCTAATGAGGTTCAAGACAAGGGTAATTGTAACTTTTACGGCCAGAAGAGACGTTGGAAGAGGAATTACCTAGATTATATGAGGAGTTTCAAGTGTAAGTGCCTAAAGAGTCAAGGATTTTTCCTTTTCTATGTGTTATTGAGATTGATATTACGATTGGTTGATACCCTGCTTCTTGGGTTGTGGATTCTGGTGGTACATTTCATATCTGTTTGTTTGTGCAAGATCTCAGTCGAAGTAGGGTGCTTGGAAAGTGTAATGTGGTTTTGAGAGTTGGCAATAAGGCAAGCGTTGCTTCATTATCCATAGGAACTGCTCTTGTATCTTTACTTTCTGGACATGTGTTGGTTTTGTATGATTGCTTACAGATATCGAATGTGATTCGGAATGTTATTTCAATTCCAAATCTTGTACAACAGAATTATAAATTCTCTTTTGCTAGCAATTGTTATTACATACATTATGATAATGTGTATGTGGACAAAGCTATACTGGTAAGCGATTTATATTTTTTTAAAACAAATGTATGTGAATATAATTAGCAAATAGTTGTTAGACCTAATACCACATTAAAAGAAAAGTGTACTTGGGGTAATTACATTAATCCCAAACAATTGTGGCATCTTAGGTTGGGTCATATCGTCGAGAGTAGGCTTATGAAGTTAGGGTTCATTTGTGATTTAGGTTCTGAATTCAGTTCAACTTGTGAGTCATGTATTCTCGAAAAAATGACTAAGTCTCATTTTGTTAGACAAGGGGAAAGGACTACTGGATTGTTATGGTTGGTTCATTTAGATGTATGTAGGCCCATAAATGTTATAGCTCATGGTGGTTATGTTTACTTTGTAACTTTTACTGATAATTTGTTATGGTATGGTTATGTTTACTTAATGAAATACAATTATGAAGTCTGTGAAAAGTTTAAAGATTTCAAGGTAGAAGTAGAAAACCAGACAGGAAAGAGTATCAAGATTCTTTGATCAGATTGAAGAGGTGAATACTTAAGTACTGAGTTTGTTGATTATCTTAAGAGTTGTGGTATAGTTTTACAATTAACCCCTTCTTATACACCACAGTTGAATGGTGTGGTTGATCGAGGAGGTGAATACTTAAGTACTAAGTTTGTTAATTATCTTAAGAGTTGTGGTATAGTTTTACAATTAACTCCTCCTTATACACCACAGTTGAATGGTGTGGCTGAACGTAAAAATCGAACTCTATTAGAAATGGTTTTTTCTATGCTAAGCTATACAGATTTTCTTATTTCACTATGGGATATGCTATTCTTTTCACAATTTATTTGATAAATCGAGTACTGATTAAATCTGTTTCAACCACACCATATGAGATATGGGTTGAGAAACCTCCGAGTCTTAAGCATATTAGGATTTAGGATTTCTTGGTGCATGCGAAGAGATTGAGAATAGAGAAGTTGGATCCCAGATCTGAAAAAATGTCATTTTGTGGGATATCCTAAAGATAGTTTAAGGTATTATATCTATTTTTTAGTTGACACAAGAGTTGCAGTCGCTAGGCATGTCATTTTCTTGGAAGAAGAGTTCATCCATGAGGGTGGTATGGGGAAGAAAATATATATGACGAAAAATGAGTTTTCTGTTCCCCATAGGTCTGGTAGAGTATCCCATCTTTCGGATCGATGGTATGGTTTATCGATGTAAGAGATGCATAAATCGTTATTGTATAGAGATTTAATTGATCATACCACCTATTAGGAGGTGATATCTGATATCGATGTCTTGAAGTAGCAAATATCTATGGAATCTGAGATGGAGTCTATGCACTCCAACCAAGTCTAAGTCTTGGTAGATCCGCCTAAGGGAATTGTTAATGTCATGTGTAAATAGATTTTTAATGGAAAGATCGATTTTGATGAACATATTTCTACCTATAAACCTCGGTTGGTGGCAAAGGGCTATCGTTAGCACCAAGAAATTAACTATGATGAGACTTTATCACCCATCACAATTTTAAAGTTTATCAGGATGATATTAGCTATAGCTGCTTACTATGATTATGAGATCTGACAGATGGACGTTAAGATAACTTTTCTAAATGGATTTCTTGAGAAAGATATCTATATGGAACAACCGCATGGTTTTGAGTTCGTTGATTTGCGTTAGGTGTGTTTGTTGAAGAGATCAATATATGGTTTGAAGCAAGCATTGAGAAGTTGGAAGATCTGTTTCGATCATGAGATCAAAGAGTTTGGTTACTTGAGAAATCCGAATGAATCGTGTGTATATATGAAGGCTAGTGAGAGTAATATTGCGTTCCTAGTCTTGTATGTGGATGGTATTCTTATTATGGGTAATAGTTTGGACATAATGATGTCTATGAGAGCCTAGTTGTTTAGTGTATTTTCCATGAAAGATCTAGCAGAGGCGACTTATATTTTGGGGATCAGACTTTATAGAGATGGAGTCAAGAAATTGATAGGTCTCTCCCAGGCTTTGTACATAGAGAAGATGCGAAAGAGGTTTAACATGTTGAATTCTAAGAAGGGAAAGTTGTTTATCCGGGTTGGAGTTCATCTCAATAAAGAGATGTCTTCAAACACTTCTAAAGAGAGGGATCGTATGAGTAAGATATCTTATACTTTAATGGTTAAGAGCCTTATGTATGTGATACTATGTACTAGGTCGAATATTGCTTACGCTGTAAATGTTGTAAGCCGATCCCGGTGAGAGTCACTAGATCACAATGAAACATATTTTAAAGTATTTACAAGAGACTAAAGATATGCTACTGATTTATAGAGAGAATGATATCCATGTGAATGGATACATATATTTAGATTTCCAATTGAATGTTAATGATTGCCAATTGACATCTGGTTTTATATATCTCATGAATGGTGGTGCTGTGAACTGGAAGAGTTTCAAATAGGAAATCACAACAGATTCAACAATTGAAGCTGAGTATGTGGCGACATATGATGCTGCTAAGGAAGCTATTTGGATTCGAAAGTTTCTTTTGGAGGTTGGTGTGGTTCCATCCATTCTATCACTAGTACTTTTGTATTGTGACAATAATTGAGCCATCACACATGTGAAGGAACCTAGGTCTCATCAGAAGTCTAAGCACATTGAATGCCAATTTTATTTGATTCAAGATATTATAGCATGTAGGGACATACAGTTGCAGAGAATAGATTCTGCAGATGATGTAGCTAACCCACTCACCAAAGTTATGACTTAGTCACAACTGGATCAACATCTTAAGAAGATGGGTATCTGATACCTATCGATGGTGAAACACTAGTTGTAGATTTATGGTAAATTAACATTAGCGAAAATAGGAGATTGTTAGTATTATGTACTCTATTGCTAGATTTGGATAATATATAGTGGGTTTGTAATTAATACATTTATTGTGTCTTTGCATATATTGATAAAATATAAGGTTTTCTTTATTTATATTATCTCAAATCAATTATATAAATGAGTCTCTATCGCCATATACATGATTTCCTTTAATTTCATCAAATGCCTTCTGGGTAGTCAACAAATCAAGTAAACTTTTAGATCACATCAATCAAACACTAAATCCAAAGCTCATAATGGCAAAAAGATGTTAATATGCCCTCTAACTAGTTATTAGGGACAACCCCATAAAAATAGGTGATTCCGTTCTGTTGTTCGCATTAGATAACTCTTATGTTATCCGATGCAGGCAAAATGAAAGGCAGATGGCGTGGGCCTCATGGGAAATGGTGTGGGACCCACACACCCATCTCCCTGTATTTCACGTCGAGTAACATAACAGGACCTTAAAAATAGTTATCAATCCATAATTAATTAAGTTTGTGCATTATTCAAATATGTGAATACTAATTTGTGAATGTACTAAGTTCATAGATTATTACTATCATATACCATACTATGCGGTCCTACTCAACCAGTGTAAAAGCTGCGTTTGCAATGCAAGTAGTTCGTAAGCCTAAATAATTTTTAATTTTATTATTCTTATAAAGATTTAAAATTAGTTAAATTAAAAATTATTTAAATTCATCGGATAAATTCTTTTATCTCTTTTTAATCATAATTGAAAGCCATTCGGCTAACTCCAATGCATTGCGAATTCACTTGTCAAGCCAAATCAATAGTGAGCGAACCAGTTTTGGAGGTCTAAGGCTGCTTTCTATCTCAAAATTCGCATGCCAAAGTTTTGGCCAAGCCCAAATCCCTCGCCAGATTTGGCAATCGATTTCGGCCAAGCCTGCCTCACTATCTTTCCACCACAATGTCGAAAAAGACTCGATCGACCAAACACGACGGAAGAGGAAATCAGTCGGAGAAGACAAGTTGTGGACTTGGCAAAACTGTTGCAGACGCGACAACAAGAAGTAGTAGAACAGGAAAGGCGGTGACCACTATATTTGGTGGCAGTGACGAGCAGGTTGTTCGGTGGCGGGCACAGATCAAGTTTATGATTTTGGAGAATTTTTTATTTATTTGTGTATTAGATGAATGATATTAGGTATTTGTATATTTGATTATTGATTCTTTGTATGTGTGTAATTGATTATTGATTTTGTGTATGTGTATATTTAATTATTTTGTGTATTTAATTATTGATTTGTATATTTAATTATTAATTTTGTGTATGTATTTGATTATTAATTTTGTGTATAAAATTAAAGTTTATTAATAAAGAAATAAAATAAGGAGACAAATAAACAATAGAATAGAGGATTTGATTGGAATAAATATAATTTTTAAGAGAAAGTTAAAATAAAAAGTAAATTATTTATAATATAATAGATAGCAAAGTAGGGAGTTGCGCTGGACCCACACTTACAGATCTTTTTGTTCTCTTACAAACTTTAGCAAGGTGTCGAAGCTCTGAGTTGAGCTGCCATTTTTTCCGGCTGCCTTGTGGGCAAGCTCCTTGAACCACTCAGCATTCTCTTTCAGCTTCTTCCCTTCTCCTTCCAACAAAACCAGATCCAGAGCTCGGATTGTTCCATCTTTCGTGAAGACTCCGCCCTCAACCTTCACGGCGACTCGCAATACGTGTTCCGCCACCCATCCGTTCAGCTGCTGCTCGGCGAATATTGGCCGGCCGATCAGAGGAACGCCGGCAGTGATGCTCTCCAGAATTGAGTTCCACCCAAAATGAGTGATGAACACGCCAACACTAACGTGCGCCAGAACCTGTTCTTGAGGCGTCCATGGCACCATCTTTCCGGTCCGGTTCATCTTCTCCATCAGTTTCTCCGGTAGATGCTTTTTCAGGCTGTCTTTGATCGACCAGAGAAACGGCATGGCTCTGGCTTCAAGAGCATTGGCCAAAGCCACCAGTTCGTCCGGCGCCAGCGTCCCCACTGTTCCGAAGGCGATGTACGCCACGGACGCAGGCTTCTGCGAGTCCAGCCATTTCAGGCATCCGTACTCATCGGAGAAACGTGATGGTCCGGTCGCCGGAGCTGGACATGTGAGATTAAGGGGGCCGATATACAGCAACTTGGTGAAATTGGAGTTGATATCTTCGCTGGCCTCGGATTCTAAACCTTCGAACGAGTTTCCTGCAACAAATTTTGCTTTCGGCAGAGCTTTTCCCACTTTGTGGAGCATGACGGCGAAGGTAGAATCTAGATTCCCAAACAAGACTCCGCTGGGCAAGTCGCCCAGGCGTACCCCGCCCGAAAACCCTGGAATGAACTTGACGATTTCGTCTTCTCGTCCAGCGAGAGCTGCAGCATCCACCAACAAAATCAAACAAATTACCATCTCTATATAAGTTTACAACCTAGTATCTATTATTTTTTTTAACTATATATTAAGCATGATCACTAAATTTATCTAACCATTGACCATGGGTGGTCATATAACAACTAGCTAAAAGACTACCGATGGCCGCTCAATGGCTTAGGAATTTTGATTTGCCCAACAACCAGTTATTGCAAAGTTTGATTCTCATGAGAGAGGCCTTGCTTTGACATTTACCCTGAAGCAACACAAAGAGAAGGCTAGCCACATAAGGGAAAAGGCCGATTCCAACAAAAGCAACATGTAGAAAGGTCTAGCTAGGATCTCATTGGCTACATCGGGTGGATGGTGGAAGTGTATGTTAATTAGGAATGCTGGTGATACTTCCATTTAGCAAGATAACAGTATTGTCAATGTTCAGCCTACTCGTTATCCATTGCACTCTAAATTCACTCTATTTTCTTGGGTTAAACTTGCTAAACTAGCTAGAAGTAAAAATTGTTTACCGTTGATTCCGACGGTGTCCCGGATCAAATCGGTGTTAAAATGAACGGAAAGCGAGGACAGCGCTGACGTCCAAACTGGGATCCAGGCGACACCCATCTCCTCCGCGAGGTCACCGCAGAACCACAGAAATGGGTCGGTCATAAGGCAGCTGATTCTCCGGCCAATCTCCGCCTCCGCCGCCTGCACCGCTTTCTTACAGCTCTGGTACCCCGCCTCCAGGAACAGGCTGATAGCCTCATGAGGATTTCCGGATAATACATACCCCTCCGGCACGCCGTCAGAGAGGTGAAAGGCCTTTAGGTTAGGCAGCGCTGGGGCCGAGAACAAGGATTTGTTCGACACTGCCGTGGTGTAGAACGAGAAGGTCACGTCTGGCGCAGCGGCCGCCAGCCGGCAGACGATGCGGAGCAGGATGCCGGGGTGGGAGGCGAAGGGGAAGGCCAGCACGGCGACGTGTTGGTGGGGCGAGGAGTCGGCCATTGGCACTCTTGTTCCAATTGATTGAGGTTTGAGCAAAATTGCCGGTACATACGACACACATATATACATACATACTTACATGTATATGTATTTGGAGGAGACGGTGGGTTGGTTGACAAGTTGGAGGAAAACTCTACGAAAATGAATGTGTAATTAAGAAGTTCGTTCAATTTCCTCTCAACTTTTACATTTAATTTTGATGATGAATTTGGTTTTTCAAATTAAGTTTTAAATTGTTTTTCTTTGCATCTTAATTTGCCTCTAAAAATTCTGCTTTTTAATTCATTTGATCCCTCAAATTAGATACTAGGTTATTTGACCTTGAATTATAAATTATTTAAAATATCTATATTGGCCTTATTTCTTAACATTATTTTATTAATTAATTGGCGGACACAAGCAGCTCTTCTTTCTTTGCGATTTATGTCAAATGGTCGAGTGAAAGAGGTGAGAATGAAAGTGAGTGAGAGAGAGAGAGAGAGAGGGTCTTCTATGTGGTTGCTACATTACATGATATGTGTCATATATATATATATATGTTTAGTTGCAATCACATCATTAGCCTTAAAATTAATAGAATGTAACAATATTCTAAACTCTTAAATGAAATCCAGAGTTGGTTGAGTTTAGATTTTAAAATAAGGTGAAAATTAAGCATTTGTTATGTAATTTACTCTCAATAAAATAATCTCACATTACTCTTGCTAATAAATCTAAGTAAAAATCCACCTAGAAATTACTTGTTAGTAAATTAAGTATTGAAAGTAATATTAGTAATGTGTGTTAATACTAAATTTAGATGATGTCTAATGAGAGTGTAAATACATTTGATGTATCTTTATATATATATATATTAATAAAGACAAATTTTTCATTATTCATTACTCTCTAGTTTGTTGTATGAATGAATTCTTAGATTTCTCGTGTGAGATTCTTATTTTTAAGGTGTTAAAAATATGTTACGAGATTATCTAATAATGAGATTTTTTAAATTTTTCTAGTTCTTAGATTATTTAGATGGAGACTTTGATTAATCAATTACGAACTAACATGTATCTTTGTATATAATTAATAAAAGACAAGTTTTTTTTATCATTCATTAAACTCTCCAGTTTGTTATATGAATGAATCATTGGATTTCTTATTTTGAGAGTCTTATTCTTAAAGTGTTAAAAATATGTGACGAGATTTCTTAAATATTCCTAGTCCCTAGATTAATCGGATAGGGACTCTGATTAATCGATCATGGACCAACATGATGTTTACTACCTTGATTAGTATGAGATACTAATGGTTAGGGGTTGTGAGTCACATATCATATGACATGAGAATGTCTTTAATAAACTTGTGGGTGGTTGTTAGAGAACAACGCACTGAATGTTACACTAATAACTGATCACATGACATTGTGGATAATGATTTTATTATCGAGTTACGATTGTATAACTGATCCTTAGACTTGATCTAATACGGTTGTCTTGTTTATTAGTATGCGGGATATGCCAATACATCGAATCATCCAATTGCGAGATAGGGACGTTCATCTATTTGATTCTGTATTGTTGATACATAGAGGCTGGTGCTCAAGGATATGATCTATCATAGGTGAATGTCCTATGTGGTCTACTGTTAGTGTGACGAGAAAGTCATTGGCCAAGGCATAATGATTAATCAGGAAAGTGTTTCTTGAGGTGTCATCTAGTCACACTGATAAGATCTGACACATAGTTATTGGGTTTGTGAGTTTATCGTAGCATGATTCTCGCTCGATCGGGATGTTAGGTGGCAGAAGGATTGTATTACATAATTATTGTCAACTGTAATAGTCTCACTTGAAGTTTGACTTCATTGCCTTCTATATTGTTCTAGACCACTACTAGGCACTTCCCATAATCTCTCAGATTGTCACCAGAATATGGAGAGATTCTTATGATTGGTCGAGGTGTTTCGGCTGGCATCAAAAGGGTTTTGGTGTTATCTAATTGGTAGTAGGTAATGAAGCTAAAAAGTCACACACCATATAATATGGCACCTGGTATCGACATTGTGTACTTGTTGTGTTTCGGACTTCATTAATAGTTAATGATGGCATTGACGATTTAGTTCATTAACTGTTAATGAATCAGATAGTGATTTCTTCAAAAAATAACTGGTGGAGTTGATTACTTTAGTGCAAATGATCGACAACTTGAAATGTTCAGGTGGTTGACAATTTGGGAGTAGTCGGCCAATCAATTTTTTTTTTCATTTAGTGAAAATCGATCAACTGCCTCTAAGGAACCGGTTGACTTTTTTTGTTGCCTTAACCGGTTTTAGCACATTACATGTGGCACAAAATTGAAGGGGATGGTGGCAGTTTGGGAGGCTGTTAATTTGGCTTCTAGAAGGATTTTACATAGAGGTTCTTAGTTGCTTCCTTTGTTCTTCCTCTGCTTTTGCTTTTGAAAATTATAGCAAGCATAAGTGTTACATGCATGGAATATTCGGAGAGTCTGGGGAGACACACGGTTGCTACTGAATCAATGGTCTCAAGTTTACACGGGATGAGGATCGCGACGTGGTATCGAGTAACCTACTAGGTGTTGATGGACTAGGCCTTCTACACGATGAGAGGGATTTAGTCTCAATGAAGAAACAGTTTCTACACCAAGTTGACATTACACTACAGGTATGTGATTTATTGCATTTCATATGATGAAATATTGTGTTATTTAAATACCCAAGCTACGTATGGTGATGTGCGCAAATTTTTAAATTTACTTGCACCACCATACATGTAATCCAACAAGTCATTGTTGTGGCATAGCGTTTAAGAGAGAGTCCTCCCAAAGTAGTTAGTGGATCATCAATCCTAGAAGGAGCCATCATTTTGGAAAGACCTTTTCAAGACTAGATCATATCCCTCTGAGAAATCACTGTCTACCTAGGACTAGTTTCTCAGACCTGCATGTCATAGTCTCCTCTTGGTCGAGCCATGCTCTCAAGAGGAACCTAGGGAAATACACCCCCTACTTACATTACCCCATATTGCTTTGCTGCAATGCAACTCGCCTATTCTAGGCCATCTTCCTTCCGGGGGACTTTCCCCACGATTGAGGGAGAGGATTTCTCTCAATGGCCTTTTTCTAAGTTTAACCTCGGGATAGCACTGTGGACAGTGCGACACATTGCCCATTCCAAAGAAAGGGGATCGCACCCTCGCATGCGTGTGTCACGTGTCCCTGTCCCTTTGATGCCTATAAATTGCCCCCAACTCTTGAGTTTTGTAAGACAAGCGGAACAAGTCAAGGCAAACACAAATACGCGCAAGCAAAACTAAACCAATAACACTGGCAATAGTGCATGCTCCCTTCGCTCATCATACGGCGCACGACATCTTACTATTATTGCATCTTGCACTTTATGAAGACCTCGTTTGGCTTCAACATTAAAAGGTCTGTGTGGGAGAAATTCTCTTGTGCCCTTAACTACTTTATATCCAGGGGCGGATACAAATGTGAGCTGCCCTGGGCTAAAGCCCAGGACAACCCACAAAAAAATTAAAATTCTAATGTAAAAGTCTAACCTAAATTCATTTCAACCCACCCCTGACCCAGCCCAACCCACCCCTGATCTAGCCCAGCCCAGCCCAGCCCAACCCAACCCAACCCAAATTGCTAGATCTGCCCCTGTTTATATCTAACAACCCTGCTCTTGAGATGGAAGATCTCCCAACACATCATAACATTCCTCACCCTTCCGATTCCTCGACAAATCTCCCAGACAGCAGATCAAATGCTTTCCAGGATAGCGTACCGAGTTCACCCTGGATGATTTCCTTTCCCCTCGGATCTGGCAGATAGGGCGGGAAGGTCGGGGGTCGCCTTTTGTTTTTCCAACTACTTGCTGAGTTTCTGCAAAATAAATAAATATTAATTTTTGTAATTCGGCAACAACAATAACAATTAACACTAAAAGCTCACTTACATATCAATCAAACAGTATTAATTGTGTAAAGTTATAAACATTTTTTTGTAAATATGCTTCTGCTAACTTTATTAATTGTTGAGAACTTTTGTTAATTATTAACCAAATATATTTTTACAATACTAAAAGTGTTTTTAAGATAATTTGACTAAACTCTATACCCTTTCTCTTAAAAATGACTTTTATAAAAGTATTTATTATAAGTTGTTTAAAGATGAATTAATTATACTCTCTATAATTTTAAATTTTTATCTAATTTATTTTTTTGATCAGAGAAGGTAGAAGTACGGTTAGTAGTATGATTGGGAGCCCTACCATGCTGTTAATACTTATATTTATATAAAATATTAACATAATATCTAACTTTTAATTTTAGGCGACTGTTAGGTGAGCTCGTGATTGCCACCTAAATTTATAAATTTATAACGTGACAGCGACATAAGCAGCTGTCTCTCCCCTCATGATTATTTGCTCCCACCACGCACTGCGTACAATCAATGGCTTCTCCATTGCAAGGCCTCATCTTCCCATTCAGTACGACATTTTTCATTCATTTCTGGGTGGGCCTTCTCGTGGCTGCAGTTGCACCACAAACAGTACTCAACAAGAAGAGGCAGCGGACGTCAATCACAGCAACCTCTTCTTCCCTACCAGACACAACATTAATTGAGCTTCAATTCAGTTTTTTTTTCTTTTCTTTTCTATGTAATTCTCACATTATTCTTGTTAATAAATTTAGTTAAATTTGGTTGTCTCTTAAGGACACTTAACTACTTAAGGATGCTGACACATTCTCACAACTTAAGAGAATATCTGACACTTCAAACTTTGCATTTTATGTTACTTGACAAATCTTTTAGTATGTAATCTCACAATCCAAGTGGGTGGTCTTCATTTATAAAGAAAAAAAAAGGAAAAGAAATGCGTGGTCTTCAAGTGCCGACTCAAGATAAAGTTAGAAGATGGTTTCCTATTCATTCAAAATATAGGGAAACCATCTCAAATCACTTAAATCATCCAATAATAAAATTTAATTTAAACAACTAACAACACATTATAATCATCATCTCAATTTATTGCTGCTATCATGGGCTCACATGAGGGAATCCATATCCCTATCAAGAAATCAGCTAGCAAGGAGTCGTCTCCTCAGGGGCATATCATTCCATGAGTCCATGACAATTCATTGTAAAATTCCCACAGCTGAGGTAAAAATTAGTTATGATCTTTTGTTTTTGATATAGTTTTGATAATAAAAAAAAAAATCGTATTTTGATAATAGAATTATTTTATTAATGGTTATTAATTTGGTGTTCTAAATTATTTTGATATGTTTTATTAATAATCAAAATAAAAATTAATTTTATCATGTAATTCAATACTAAAAATCTTGTAATAAATTTCTTGATGGCATTTGGAATAATATGTTTTTATTTGATTAAAAAATTTATATAAAAATATTTTTTTTTGAAATGTTTTTACCATTGCTAATAGTAATTTTTTGACTGTTTGCTATAGTGATTTCAACAATGCATATAAATACCCTAAGCTGGTTTTGAAGAAGAAGAGCACATATTGAATATCCAAGAGAAGTAGTTTCAAGCTTACAAGTGTTTATTACTCCAAGTGTTCAATTGTTTCATTTATTCTTTCTCTCAAAGGTTTTGTTTTTCATTTGTATTATTTTGTTCAAACTTTGTATTTATTTTTAAAGATCTTGTAACTAAGAGTGTTTACTCTTAAATCTTCTCTTTTTGTATCATTCTTAGTTTTCCTAACTTTTAGAGAGCCTACATTATTTGTATGAGATTTGTATTTCCTAGTTTATGAGCTAGAGGACCTACTTGTGAAGTAGGAGATTGTAATTCTTAGCAAGATTGCGAGAGGGTTTACCGGGTGTAGTAGCAAGTTTTTAGTGAATTGCTTCAAATTCTTAGTGAGGAACTAAGGGAGTGGATTAGACTTGGTTTAGTCGAACCACAATATATCGTTGTGTCCCTCTTGCATTTATTTTGGTTATACTTCATTATTTTCTTGTTTACTTTTCAAAACCTCTCAAAAAATTTTAAATTTCCCAAACACTCAATTCACCCCTCTCTTGGGTTGTGATGCCATTACTATATTATTATAACAAGTTGGTATTCGCTTCTCTTAATATCAACATCCAACTCTCCTTATTACCTTTTTATTTTTCTACAAGTTTATGAGCTTTTCCAAATCATTAGATTCAGATTTAGATCCATCATTTTTTGAAACTTTCAAGGCTATTTCTTTATTTTTATTAGATGGTATTTCCTCTTGGCTTCTCATACTTAATTAAGGAGTCATTAAAAATCCTAACAATTCATCCAAAGACAGTTTTTCTAAGTCTTGTACTTCTTATATGGCAGTGACTTTAGAATGTCATTCGTGAGGTAGACATTGTAAAATTTTCTCAATAATATCTTCATTCAAAATCGGTTTTCCTAACTTCTTTAAGTTAGATACTCTATTATTTAACCTAATATACATATCTTTTATAGTCTCACCAAGTTGCATTAGAAACAATTCATAATCTTGTTTAAACATTCTAATCTTGGACCTCTTGTATTTTTTTGGGCTAAGTGCACATTTCAACATATTCTTGGTTGTTGCATTCAACTTGATCATCTTCATGTCCAGTTCAGTCCAATCTTCTTCTAGCTTTGGAATGGTATTTGTCCCTACTGTCACTATCGGCATTTGAAAGCCAGTAACTGTGATCCTCCAAGCTTCCACGTCTCTTGAGATTATGAAGGTCTTCATTTTGTTCTTCCAGCAGACGTAGTTGTTCCCATCAAAGAATGGTAGCTTGTTGCAACATTGACTCTCTTGGTATGCACTGTTGGATGTGTTGGCCATTTTGATCTTTACTCTTACATTGCTAGACCTGCTTAAAAGAGACTTGCTCTAATACTACTTGATAAATTTGTTAGCCTAAAAAGGGGTGTGAATTACACTTTTTTACCATTTTTTGAAAAATCGAACTTAAGTAAGGAATTTGAAATAAGAATGGAATGAAGGAAAGAATGCAACACACTTGATTTAAAGTGGTTCAGCTATAAAGTTTAGTCCACTATCTTGGTTCACAACCAAGGATTTTGCAAACGCATTAAGTGTATTTTACTATACCTTGTAACTTTGTATAAACTCAGCTACACAACCTTTCACTACAAAAAATCATGCGTTTAGTGACGAAAAATCTGTCGCTAAATACAAAAAATTTCGTCACTAAACCTTAAAAATCCTTCGCTAAACTTGGAGTTGCTAAAATTTAGCGACGGATTTTACGACGGGCGATTTTTGGACAGCCTCGTCACTTATTAGCAACGGAATCAACGACGAGATTGGTTTCCGTTGCTGAATTAAGCCCTGGCTGCAAAATGGCCAGCCCCCGCACGCGCGCCAACTCTCTCTTCTGCTCTCCACGTGGTCGCACTAGTATTATTTCTCAATAATAATCCTTCAGCTGCTTGCCCCTTGAATCGATACCCCAACCACTTGAGAGGAAGTCTTGTGAACCAACCCACCTGGAAGACTCATTGATTATTAATTTGCATAAAATATATTTATTGTATTTCTTCCAAACTTTTCAATATCACATTTACATTCCAAAATTTTCTAAACTTATTTAATTAATATTAATTTTATTTCATTACTAATTCAAACAGAAATTTATAAATTATTATGTTACCAACGAAAAACTTTGTTCTTATTTTGAAATTAATTGGAATTTTTATAAATTTTACATTTAACTATGAAAACTATGTGGGGAAGCTCATAGTTTAAAATTTTTTAAACTAATTAATTGAATTAATTCAAAAATAAATTATTTGAATTCAATTAAATTAAATGAGTTAATTGATAAATTTAAAATAAAAAGAAGAGATAAATTAAAAAGATGGGTATCCAATAAAGGACAACATACTATTCAATTACATACTTTTATGTGATTTTTGTAAAGTCACTTAAATTTTTTATTATTTAATTACACTTCTTTATTTGTAGTTTTAAGTTAATTTAATTTATATATCTTTATTTTTTAATAAATTTAACCCATTTACTTTGATATAATCAAAGATAAATTTAATAAAAAATTAAAAATTAAAGATAAATACAATTTCATAGATGCAATCAAAATAATAAAAAAATTAAGTTATCATAAAAAGCATAAAGTATATTTGATTAAATTGAGTCAAAAATATAAATTTAGTTGCTAAAATGTGAAATTAAAGTATGAATTTCACATTAAATGCAAATTATGGATATTTTTAATTTAAATATAAATTAAGTTAAAATTTTAAGTTTAAATTTTTTTTCTTTTCAGCGGCTAAAATTTTAAATTTATTTATTTTTTTGAAAATTAAAATTTTATATTATTAAATTTAAAATTTAAATTTTAAATTTTTTTAAAAAATTTGAATTTAAAATTTATCATTTTTTTTAGCAATCGGTCTGCCCGTTGCTAAAATTTTAAATTTTAATTTTTTTATTTTTCTTCTTAGCTAAAAATTAAAATTAAAATTTTATTTTTTTTTTAGCGACGGATTTGCCCGTCGCTAAAATTTTAAATTTTAATTTTAATTTTAATTTTTTTTCTTTTTGGTGATGGGTTCGTCCCGTCTGTAAAAATTAAAATTGAAATTTTATTTGTTTTTTTAGCGACGAGTCTGCCCGTCGCTAAAATTTTAAATTTTAATTTTAAATATTTTTTCTTTTTAGCGACGAGTTCGTCCCGTTGTTAAAATTAAAATTAAAATTAAAATTTTATTTGTTTTTTTAGCGATGGGTCTGCCCGTCGCTAAATTTTTAAATTTTAATTTAATTTTAGTTCTTTTTAGCGGCGGGTTCGTCCCGTTGCTAAAATTTAAAATTAAAATTTAATTTGTTTTTTCTAACGACGGGTTTGCCCATCTCTAAAATTTGAATTTTAAATTTTTTTTTTTGAGTGACGAGTCTGCTCGTCGCTAATATTTTAAATTTTAATTTTAATTTTTTTTTTAGTGACGGGTTCGTCCCGTTGCTAAAAATTAAAATTAAAATTTTATTTGTTTTTTTAGCAACAAGTCTGCCCATCGCTAAAATTTGAATTTAATTTTTTTTAGCGACGATTTTGCCTGTCACTAAATTTCTAAATTTTAATTTTTTTTCTTTTTAGCGACGGGTTCGTCCGGTTGCTAAAATTTAAAATTAAAATATAATTTGTTTTTTTTGGCGACGGGTCTGCCCCTCGCTAAAATTTGAATTTAAAATTTATTATTATTTTTAGCCACGGGTCTACCCGTCGGTAAAATTTTAAATTTTAATTTTAATTTTTTTTTCTTTTTAGCGAGGGGTTAGTCCCATCGCTAAAAATTAAAATTAAAATTTTAATTCCCATCGCTAAAATTTAAATTTTGAATTTTATTTAATTGTTCTTTTTAGCCATAGGTCAGCCTGTCACTAAATCCGTCGCCAAATTTAGTGACGGGTCACTCGTCGCTAATTCCACCGCTAAATTTAGGGACAGAATAATTTCGTCACTAAATTCCGTCACTAAAACTTAATTTTCTTGGAGTGTTTACAGTTGACTTCTTACAACTAAGGTCAGCCACAACCACTACTTTTCAAAGGATAAGACGTAACCTTTACAGTTGACTCAGACAAAACCAAATACAATCTTTCAAGGATCAGGCGTAATCTTTTAGAAGTTTCACAAATATTGTGAAATAATTTCTCAAGAGAAAAATATGAGATCAATAGTAAGGACTTAAGTTTTCTCTTGAAAGAGAGTTATAAGATTTGAAAGATTTAAATATCACTGAAAGATTTAAAAAATAAACTTGTGAGAAGCAAGAAGCTTTTGAAAACGTTTGCTAGAAGCTCTCGAAGGTAGTTCTTGAGGTGTGTGTATTAGTTCTTTTAAACTTTTTCAGATAGTTTCATCTCTTATTTATAAATTTTCTGCATTGAATATTAGCTGACATGGCAAATGACAATTAGAATGTTTCAATTGAGTCACAACTATCACTTTTTGTCTCTATAAGCATTAAACAACATATAAATTCATAAAAATACATACATGCTATTTGAATTGCATTTAATGAACTGAAATACGTGTAGAACACAAATACATGTGATGTATCTTCAATTTTATGGGCCAAGCAAAACATGCTAAGGCAAACACAAATACGCGCAAGCAAATCTAAACCAATACTGCTAACAATAGCAAATGTGCCCTTCGCTCATCATACATTTCCTGCATGACATATTTACTATTGTTGCATCTTACACTATGAAGACCTCGTCTGACTTCAGCATCAGAGGGCCTGCGAGAGAGAAATTCTCGCGTGCCCCTAACTACTTTCTATCTTACGGGCCTGCTCCTGAGATGGAAGATGCAGCGACCCATAAATCGTAATTTAATTTATTATTAGTTTATTGTGTTAATTTAATTTAAAGGGGATATTAATAGATGTTGTTAGTAGTCATAATAATAATAATAATAATAATAATAAGCATAAGAATAATATTATTAACAATCATAAGAATAATAAATTATCAATTGCAAAGGAATTAACAGGTTGCTGTGGGATCTTTCATATTTAATGTATAAATTATGGAAATAATGAAGGAATTAATTAGGTGAATTTGTAGGAATATTTGGGGTACAGGTGTAATAAGGGAAAAGGGAGTTTGGGGTGCATGTGGTGATTTCTGGAAGTTTTGGGCGCTGCTTCAATTTCAGGGAAAGGGCCACAGGTCACTTTAAAATTAATGTAGGGCATATATATGTTGAAGGCGTGTGGTGGCGCGAGCGGTCGTGCGCGAGGGCGTCCGTGGGCGAGGCGCGGGATCGAGACTGCGGGGGTGTGCATGAGGTTGGGGAAAATGGCTGATTTTTAACTAGACTCAAGCGCCCAAAATGATGCCGTTTTGGCATGAGGCGGTGGCCTCCTAGTGGCAGCCATGTGACTGCGTCTTGGCTGCACGTTTTTGGCCAATTTAAGGCCCATTTTGGGCCGATTTCATGCAGCAAACAGAAGGGATTTTTGAAAGGAAATTACAGTGAAGAAGAAGCTCGAGCCGACGCTGGAAATGGAGGAAATTGGGAGAAATTGGGGATTAAATCAGGTTTAATTGAAGATTTAATTAGCTAGGTAAGTAAAGAAATATGTATTAATCATTCTGTACGGTTGAAATTTCGTTTAGAACCCAATTTTATTAATTTTGGCAAATAATACGATGTTACAATTTGTATAATTTTTGCTGTGTTTGGACAAAAAAGCCCAAGGATCTCTTCTACGAGGCAAGTTTCCTATCCCTTCTACGAAATTCCTTCTGCTGTGAATTTATTTACTGTCCCTTCGTTTGTTTCGGTCCGTTTATTAATTATGGAATTATGAGCTGTTAAGTGTAAATTAAATTTAATAAGTTAGCTTCAAGGATTTTTTTTGTTGGTTGCTTACAGGGGGTTTGTGCCACCTCCATGCCTGTGGGAATGATGTTGAACTCATTTGGGGATTAGGTTTTTAGATGTTTGAGTATAATTATGGATTCTTTGGCTGAGAATAGGTTAGGGCTGTTAAGCAGTAGGGGCAAGGATGGCTGTTTGGTGACATTGGAGTGACTATTGTACGGTCTTTTTTAGGTCGATAGATGGACACTCTTAGCCACTGACCGTCGACCAGTGCCAGGCACTACTAACTAGGTCTGTTGTTATGTGGTTACTACATGACTTGATATATTCTATTTCTGTGGCATGGTTTGGTATGCACATGGATACGGGGTGTATGTTGGGGTTTTCATGTTCTATTTATGCTTGGACACGGACATCCTAGTATTGTTAGATGCATCTGGTACGAGCATATGCATCATGTGTGGTTTACTATGTGGGCGAAGCATCTTCTTGATGCTTGGATGTATGGGCACCAACGTATCTAGTTGATACTTACTACGCCTTACATTTTATATGCGCATTACATGGTTACTATGTGTTCAGCAGTCTCGGACGAGAGTACCATTCTGAGGGAGCCTAGGGCTCGGGTATTTAAAGGCTCGGGTGTCGGGAGCACCGACCCGAGGAGTGCGCACAGGTTTGTTGAAGACTTATGTTGCCTTTTAGGGTAGCGACAGGTTGGTATGGGACTTGGGTGCCGGGTGTTTTATGTGGGCCCCAAGGACCAGTATGGCTTTCATTATGCTATACTATTGTGTGGTAACATCTCATGGTTTGTGTGTATGAGTGGGGCTATGTGTGGGGAGTTCACTTCTTCTATTTAGCTTATATCTTTTCTTTTCTTATAAACTTGTTGAGTCTTGCGACTCACCTTGCTTTCCATCATTCCAGGTAAGGGTAAAGCTAAAGTCGAGGGCGAGGATCGCAGTATCTAGCAGCTGTGTCAATATGGTGTACAATTAGCTTCCCCCCATTGTCTCTGATGTTTTGATAGAATTTTGTCCCTTTATTTTTAACTGTACTGGGTCGTCCCTTGTATTTTCTATTTATTGGCACATGTATCTGTATGTATTTATACACCATGGGATCACTGTTCCAACGGGATATTCACGTGCGTGCATGTATATAGCTTTGCTTTCGCTTTTTTATTTCTTGTGTATGCATGCTAGGGTAATTCTCGTCTTGTGTTTCATTCTTTTCCCTTCCGTAAACGCTCCCGTTTGGATAGTCCGAGTGGTTGGGATATCCAGGTGGGGGTGTTTACAGAAGATCTCTCAACACATCACAACATTCCTTATCCCTTTGATTCCTCGATAACTTCCCCAGATAGCGGATCGAGGTCTACCCCGAACGACTTCTTTTTTCCCTGGATTTGGCAAACAGGGCAGGAAGGTCGATGGCCGCCTCTTGTTTTTCCTACTACTTACTAAGTTTTTATAAAATAAATAAATGTAATGTTGTAGTCTAGTAATAACAATAACAATTAACACTGAAAGCTCACTTACTTATCAATCAAACACTATTAATTGTGTAAAGTTATAAACATTTTTTGTCAATATGCTTCTACTAACTTTATTGTTAAGAATTTTTGTTAATTATTAACCAGATACATTTTTACAATACCAAAAGTGTATTTAAGATTATTTGACTAAACTCTATACCCTTTCTCTTAAAATGTGACTTTTATAAAAGTATTTATTATAAGTTGTTTAAAGATGAATTAATTATACTCTATAATTTTGAATTTTTTATTTAATTTATTTTTTTGGTCAAAGAAAGTAGAAGTACGGTTGGTAGCATGATTGGAAGGCTTGCCACCCTGTTAATACTTATATGAAATATTAACATAATTCTAAACTTTTAATTTTAGGTGAATTATATATAGGTTTGATGTGTTGTTCGTGTTGGGCATTCCTTATGTTGCTTGACGTGAACGTAGCATTGCCACATCAGGCAAAAGCCCCCCCCCCACCCCACATTTCACCCACCCTCAGTACCCCACATATATATATGAAAATAATTTTATAATTTTTTTAAAATATTCCTATAATATCTTTTAATGTCATACTTTTATGTATTGAGCAATGTTGTAAATAAATTACAACTTAAGAATATTTTATAAAAAAAATATATTTACAAATTAATACTATTTTATCTATAAAAACTAAATATTATATATATTTATTGTAGATTGATTATAATTATCTCGATTACAATTACAGCTACAGTTACAATTACAGTTACTTTAATAATTACAACTATAACCATAATTAACAATTTATTTATTTTTTTAACCATAACAAAATTTGTTCTTATTTCATATTCTTTTAGCCTTGTCTAACAGATAAGGGTGTAATCGAATTGATCGAATTACTCAAAACAAATAGATCAATTTTTTTTCAAAATCAAACCAACTCAATCAAATAGATACTCAAACTGAATAGATAAAAAAATCAAAAAAATTAAAAATATCGAATCGTTTATATTACTCGACACTGATGTGGCCTAGCCACCAAAGAATTTAAAACCCCCTCTAATTAAACCCCTCATTTCGCCTCTCTTCCCCAAATTAAACCCCCCATTTCATCCCATCTCTCCCATTTAAACCCCAGTTTTCTCAATTCTCAGGTAAATCACGAAACCCCTTCATCTAAACCCCACCCCTTTCTGAGATTTCTCACTTTACCATTTCTATTCACTCTGTTGGTTTATTTTTTATCTCTTCCTGCCCTAATATATTTCACTCCGCCACCACCTTCGGTATGTGTCCATATTTTTTTATTTTGTTTTCGTTCCTTTTTTTGCTTAATTGCATAATCAACTTTATATTTACCAAACAATTTCTTTTCGTCAAGTTTAATTGTATTCAAAATATTAGTAAATGATCTAAAGATAACATTTTGTATTAAAAAACTTTCATACATAACATCTACAACAATAGTTTTTGACGTTAAGTTTAACTTGTACTTGTGGCTTATAGTCTTATATTTCATATTATTGTATCTAAGTATAAAACTGGGCATAAAATACAATTGTTCTTCACAAATCTATATTTTGAAAGACCAAACCAACTAACGCTTGATTGTTGCATGAATTCTTCCATCTTATAAATTTGATGACAAAATCTATATAAATAATTAACAATAAATTTATAAGGGTTAAAAAAGCATGTTCATCCATGAAAATCTTCTCAATGGCAATGCTCTAAGTTTCTAACTTATCTTCAAAGCATGGAATCTCCCAAAGTCTCACGACTCTAACCTTTAACGTCCATTGCTTTTTGTTAGCATTGATTTAATTGACAAAATCAACTCTTTCATCTATATTTTGAAAAGTTACTTTAAAAATATTTTTATTAAATTGCACAACGTTATATAAAGTAAAAAATCTTAATATGAACTTCCTATTTATATACAAAAACTATTACATTGGAACAATAAATCATTAAATATTTATATTAAATTAAAGGTAGTGATTAATTAATTATTAAAATAAAATTATTTATTATATTATATATTTATTTATAAATTATAAATATAAATTAAAACTCCTAAACATAAGGAAGTATGGGTTTTTCCAATGCTAATTAAAAATTCAGTTGAAAATTTTAATTTATACTCTTGAAAGTTAATTTCTGCAATGATAACAAAACATTGAAAATATGAATTTTTACTTAGTTTTCTTTCACAATGCATTAATTTTCTTCCATAGTCTTAAAAATATGATATTTTAAATCTTAATTAGCATTGAAAAACCCTTGCATTAGTGTTGAAAATGTGATATCTTAAATCTTAACTAGCATTGAAAAACTCATGCATTAGTCTTGCATTAAATTAAAGATAATAATTAATTAATTATTAAAGTAAAATTATTTATTATATTATATATTTATTTATAAATTATAAATATAAATATAAATTAAAACTCCTAAATATGCTTATATTAATTAGCATTGAAAAACTCATGCATTAGTCTTGCATTAAATTAAAGGTAATAATTAATTAATTAATTATTAAAGTAAAATCATTTATTATATTATATATTCATTTATAAATTATAAATATAAATATAAATTAAAACTCCTAAATGTAAGGAAGCATGGGTTTTCCGATGCTAATTATAAAAATTCTCTTAAATTTTATAATTTTAGATCTTGAAATTTAATTTCTAGAGTGATCACAAAACATTAAAAATATGAATTTTGATTTATTTTTCTTTCACTATGCATTAATTTTCTTCCATAGTCTTGAAAATGTGATATCTAAAATCCTAATTAATATTGAAAAATCCATGCAGGAGTCTTAAAAATGTGATATCTTAAATCTTAATTAGTATTGAAAAACCCATGCAGTAGTCTTGCATTAAATTAAAGGTAGTAATTAATTAATTATCAAAATAAAATTATTTATTATATTATATATTTAATTATAAATTAT
The DNA here is from genome assembly GCA_036245055.1 of Diospyros kaki. Taxonomy (NCBI): domain Eukaryota; kingdom Viridiplantae; phylum Streptophyta; class Magnoliopsida; order Ericales; family Ebenaceae; genus Diospyros; species Diospyros kaki. The sequence goes on from BSEG01000003.1 coordinate 35,365,238, forward strand.
AAATATAATATTAATTAAAACTCAAAAATCTGGGGACGCATAGGTTTTACAATGCTAATTAAAAATTCTATTAAAATTTTTAATTTTTGATATTGAAATTTAATTTCTGCAATGATAACAAAATTTTAAAAATATGAATTTTGACTTATAAATATAAATTTGAATTAAAACTCCTAAACATGAGGAAGTATGGGTTTTCCAATGCTAACTAATAATTTTACCGAAATTTTTAATTTATAATCTTGAAATTTAATTTCTGCAAAGATAACAAAACTTTGAAAATATGGATTTTGACTTATTTTTCTTTTACTATACATTAATTTTCTTCCATAATCTTGAAAATGTGATATTTAATTTAAATCTTACTTAGTATTGAAAAATTCATGCATTAGGCTTGAAAATGTGATATCTTAAATCTTAATTAATATTGAAAAACTCATACATTAGTCTTGAAAATAAAGGAAAAATAATTTATATTTTAAAGACTATAGAAGAAAATTAATGCATAGTTACTGATTCATTTAACTATGCAAATTTCCCCACGAGGGTACTACCATGCAATGCATGGGTTTGTGGTAGGTTTATCAATGCTAATTAAGATATATTACATTTTCAAAACTAATGTATGGATTTTCTAATACTAATATATTTATAAATAAATATAATATAATAAATAGTATTACTTTAATAATTAATTAATCACTATATTTAATTTAATGCGAGTTTTGGAAGGCAAACAGATCACCATTGATTGGCACTTGGCAAAATATTTTGACAGACTATCCTACTTTAATATATTAATAAGAATTAATAGGAATAAGATAGAATTTTTAATTTATGCTATTGAAATTTAATTTTTGCAATAATAACAAAACATTGAAAATATGGATTTTGATTTCTTCCATAATTTTGAAGATGTGATATCTTAAATATTAATTAGTATTGAAAAACCCATGTATTTGACTATCTTAAATAATTTTTTATGAATTTGTTAATAAGAATCACTTTTTTAAGACAATAATAAAATAATAAATAATTTTCTTATAATTATTAAAGTAAAATTAATAATTAATTAATCACTACCTTTGATTTGATACAAGTTTTGGAGAAAAAACAATTCACGATTGATAGTCACTTGGCAAAATACTTATAATTTTTTTATTTATTATATTATATTATTTATAAATAAATATTATAAAATTTATAATATATCCACTCAAAGACATTCGTTATTTTCTATTTATTATATTATATTTATTTACAAATTTTATAAATATAAATTAAAACTCTTAAATGTGAGGGAGAATGAGTTTTTCAATGATAACAAAACTTTGAAAATATGAATTTTGATTTTTTTCGTAGTTTTGAAAATGTGATATCTTAAATATTAATTAACATTGAGAAACCCACGCATTTGACTACTTTAAATAATTTTTTATGAATTTGTTAAGATATCACATTTTCAAAACTATAATATAATTATTAAAGTAAAATTAATAATTAATTAATCAGTACCTTTGATTTAATGCAAGTTTTGGGAAGAAAGAAATTCACCATTGATTGTCACTTAGTAAAATACTTTGGTTGAGTATTCTATTTTAATATATTATATAGGAAGGATAGGATAAGATTTATAAATTTTATATGTGATGAAGAATGAGTTTTTGAATGCATGGATTTTTCAATGATAACAAAACTTTGAAAATATGGATTTTAATTTCTTCCGGTCTTGAAAATGTGATAACTTAAATATTAATTAGTATTGAAAAACTTAAGCATTTGACTATCTTAAATAATTTTTTATGAATTTGTTAAGATATCACATTTTCAAGACTATAATATAATTATTAAAGTAAAATTAATAATTAATTAATCACTACCTTTGATTTGATGTAAGTTTCGGAGGAAAAAAAATTTACCATTGATTGACACTTTAACAAAATATTTTGACTGACTATTCTACTTTGATATATTATAGGATTATAGGATAGGAAAGGATTTTTTAGTTTCCTCCATCTTTGATACTTGGAAGATGTGTGCCCTAAGTTTCTATTGAAAATATGTTAAAATTATAATATTGGTTTTGAGTTTAGAAGGGGTAGTGATGGATTAATTGTTTTTCTTTGGTAGATGTGTGATTAGCTTCAGTAGAAGTATATACTCTTACTCTAGGTGCAATTGGTTAAATTAGTTTGGAAGATGTGTGTTGGTGAAATCGATTTTTTGTTTACAATCAGTCTTATTTGATTTGGTTTTTAGGCTATGTTTCTAATTCAGTTTTCAATTTGGTTAGTTCAAAGTTCAAATCGGTTTGCTCGGTTTTGGTTATTTCGATTAGTGTATCAAGTCGGTTCGGTTATATCCTTAATTTCAGTTTGATTTGGCTTAATTAATTAAAATCGGGCAATTCAATTCAGTTATAACTGGTTGCTCACCTCTAACGATAAGAGGATTTACCCGATGTTGTGTGCATAGATAATATATTTCTTAAATTATTTCTTCGGACTAACTTAACTCATTTGACAAATTGTATCACCCGTCTCATATTACTTTTTTTTTTTTTCAATCCTTTCAAGTTGGATTACCCATATCACCTTACCATTCTTTTGATGGCACGCAGAATAATGAGTTCACAAGTACTGTCAGTAGTAACTGTAAAGATGTGAGTGTAAATTTCAAGTGTTACTACCTATGATGGTTTGTTTGTTTTAAGTCGATGTCCACATTTGCGTTAGGCAACAAATCAAACTTGTTCTTTATAAAATATTTTTAAGTTGTAATTTATTTATAACATTGTTCAATAAAAAAAATGACATTAAAAAATATTATAATAATATTTGTAAAATTATTTTTACATATGTATGTACGTGAGGTAATTGGGCGTACTAAATTATTTTCATATATTTTAGGCGAGTGTTAAGTGAGCACATGATTGCTACCTAAATTTATAAATTTATAACGTGACAGCGACATAAGCAGCTGTCTCTCCGCTTATGATTATTTTCTCCCACCACGCACTGCGTACAATCAATGGCTTCTCCATTGCAGGGCCTCATCTTCCCATTCTGTACGACATTTTTAATTCATTTCTGGCGGTTGGCCTTCTCGTGGCTGCAGTTGCACCACGAACACCGTATTCGACAAGAAGCGGCAGGGGACCCTCAATCACACCAACCGCTTCTTCCTTACCGGACACAGCATTAACTGAGCTTCAATTCAGTTTTTTTTTCTTTTTTTTTTATGTAATTCTCACATTATTTTTGTTAATAAGTTTAGTTAAAAATCCACGTGGAATTACGTCTTATCAAATTAAATATTGAAGGTAACTTATGAACATATTGATTAATGAATAATGCTACTCTTACACCATTATATACACCTTAAACTACACAATGGTGTAAAAATGACCAAAATACCCCTAAGTCTCATTGTGAGGCAATAAAGTGCAGTGAGACGTAGGGTATTTTGGTCATTTTTACACCATTATGTAGCTCAAGGTGTATACAATGGTATAAGAGTAGCGAGATTCTTGATTAATTAACAAAATTTTTGGTATAACTTATGAACACAGTCGTCTTTATATATAGTTTTAATTTTATTTTTATTTATTACACTAATAATCCTCCATAACAATACAATTTTATTATAGTTATCAAAATTTTGATATGTGAAAATTTGATTGGATCCAACCCACACATGTTAACCTTTTTTATAGATCGAGAAAAAAAATAATAAAATTTGAATTAAATTTAATTATCTCGAATAAACTTAAAGATGTTGAGATATTCTTACAACCACACTTGAAACTTTGCTTTTTAAGTTACTTGACTAATCTTTTACTATGTTATCTCACAATTGAAATGGATACCTACTCGAGAAAAAGTTCGAAGATGATTCCCAATTCATTCAAAATATGGGGAAATCTTATCAAAATTCATAATTCCCATCTCAAATAACTGAAATCATCCAATATTGAAATTTAATTTAAATAGCTAACAACAACACATTATAATCATTATCACAATTTATTGCAGCTATCATGGGCTCACATCAAGGAATCCCTATCCCTATCAAGAAATCAGCTAGCAAGGAGACGTCTCCTTAGGTGCATATCATTCGATGAGTCCATGAAAATTCATTATAAAATCCACACAACTGAGGTAAAAATTTTAAAGAATATATACTCAATTACAAAAATTATTCACTTGAGTCTAGATGGATCAATACTCGATTAATTTAATTTGACTAGACAAAAACTTGCATTACCTACTCAAATACAAACTCCTATTTAGCTGAGTACATTTATTCTTTACTCGAATAACCAATATTTGTAATCAATTAACTTTAGACTTAGCTAATGCTTACTCGATTACTCAAATCTTACACTTGATTAAACAAACATCATCCCTTTGAATTTTTCTTGGGCTTTAGTGACCAAAGAATTACTCGATTAAAACAAAGGAATTTATTCAATTGTGAGAAATGGATCAGATGTTTACTTGATATGAAAGATCTCATTACTCAATTAAAAGAACATATAACTTGACTTGATTCAATTTATTTACTTGATTATAACTTAGACTAACTCGATTATTGTATGTTAGTGTTAGTACCCCTAAGACTAAATATAGATGACAAATAATATGAGTATTGGGCCTAATGATACAGATACAGTCTTGCTTGTTATTTAAATGGTCATATCTTTGTTTATAACTCTCCATTTACATATGAATGAGTCCTTAAATATTCTGATGATCTTTATTTTTAAGTTGTTAAGAATATGTGACAAATATTTAAAACACAGAATTTTTTAAAAGTATTTCTAATCTTTAGATTTCTCTGAAGATGACTAAGATTAATCGATTATGGACCAGCACATGAGCTATTACCTTTTATTAGTATAATATAGTAATGATAAAAGATGCTGAGTCATATGTCATGTTGCATGGGATGCAGATAGTAGATATGTGCATAAGTGTTAATTAAACATCTACTGAATGTGACGTCTATACCAGATCACATGGCTGAGATGATTAATGATTTGTTACTAGCTTTTAATTGTGTATTTGGTCATTTGACCAGAAGCGATAGAGTTGTTTTGTCACTAGTATGGGGAATTTGCCGTTGAGTCAAACCATCCAATGTGAGAGGTGGGGATACTTTCTGTGTGCTCTCTTTGATATAGTATATGGAAACAGATGCTCGTTGATGGAATTCATTGTCCTCCATCAGATGAGGGTGACACATACTATGCAATCTTGGTCGATCGGTGATTGTAATGGTCCTTGGCCCAAGCACGTATAATCGGAAAAAGTTTTCTATGTCGGAAAAGTATCGATACCTCATCTCAATCACCCACTATAAAAAAAAAAAAAATCGTAATTTAGTGACAAGAGAATTTGTCACTAAAATAAGAAAATTATTCGCTAAAAAATTTAGTGACGGAAAAAATCTGTCACTAAAACTGACATCGCTAAAATTTAGTCATGAATTTTAATGACAAGAGTATTTAGTGACAGAATCAGCAACAAGAGACCTCGTCACTGATCAACGACGGGGTCTCCATCACTAATTAGCAATGGGTATAACCCCGTCACTAATTCAAATCAACAATGGGAGTATACACGTCCTTAAATCAGCAACGAGTATAACCCGTCGCTAAATAAAAAAAATAAAAAATAAAAAAATATTTATTTTTCAATAAAAATAAATAAATTTAAACGTAAATTAAAAAATAAATTATATAAAAAATCTATAACTAAAGTAAATATATTATTTATTTTTAATATATTAATGAATAATATTTTTTCATAAATTAATTCATTAAAAAATAAAATTTTTAAACATAAATAATTAATATATATTCAAAATATAAATTATATAAATAAAATTTATGATAATTAATAACTTTTAAAAATAAATTGTATATTCATTTTATTTTTTTATGTATAATTAATATTTTATTGAAAAAAATGGACCTAATAATTTTTTATTTCTAATTTTTTTATCTTGTTTAAATAATTAATAATATATACACAATACACAACAATATATACATAATATGCAACTATATAAATGTAAAATAAATAATAATATATATGAAATAAATAAGAATAACATGGATATTTTTCATCTAAAAAATATTCAAAGTATTTAAAAGTTAAAATAATAAAATACTTAAAATATAATGCATAGAGAAAAAAAAATACCTTATAAATTTTGATGATGCTTGTATCTTCTAAATGAAGACTCTACAACAAAATAAAAAATTAAATAGAATTTTCAAACTGAAGTTGGGAATGCAAAGGGGGGGGGAGGAGAGGGGAAGAGAAATGAGTGTCTTGGGTGGGTTGGGGGGGGGGGGAAAGAGGAATTCAAAGGCTTGGATGGGGAAGGGGGAAAAATCAAAGGGGAGGGCGTGACTAGGGTTGGCAATAAGCCGAGCTACTCATGAGCTAGCTCAATACTCGACTCGATAATTGACTTAATAAGCTAATTCATGATACAAATGACCCAAGTTTGAGTTCAAATATTTGGCTCATTTAGTAAATGAGTCGAGCTTGAGCTATCATTAGCTCGACTCATTTGATTCACGAGTCAACTCGATATACTTATATATATTAATTTTATAAATTTATTAAATAAAAAATATTTATTACTTAATACTCAATAATATAAATAAAAACTTAATAATTTTATAAATATATTATTTAAATATATATGTATACATAAAAATAAAGTGATAATCAATTTCGAGCTGAGCCGAGCCAGCTCGTAGTCATCATCGAGTCGACCTCGAGCTAAAAAGTTTAGCTCATATCGAGCTCGAGCCAAACTAAAATCAATCGATTTGAGCTCGAGTTAGGCCTACCTCAGCTTATTGCCAGCCTTAGGCTTGACCAAGAAAGGGAAGAAGGGGCGCGGGGGCTTAGTAACGGGTCTGCCTGTCGCTAAATGCTGTTGGTTTAGTGACGGGTAGCTAAATTTAAATTTAAAATTTCTTAAATTTAATATTTTTTAATTATTTAATGACGAAATATTCCATCGCTAAATAATTAAAAAAATTAAAATTGAAAGTTGAAGGGGTGGGAAAATTCAAAAGGGAGGGGGGCGTAGCCAGGAAAGCGGAGAGGACGCGCAGGGGGTTAGTAATGGGTCTGCTTGTCACTATATTTAAATTTAAATTTTTTAAATTTAATTTTTTAATTATTTAGCAACAAGATATTTCATCTCTAAATAATTTTAATTTATTTTTTAAAAATTATTTAGCGACGAAATATTCTTCAATGCTGAGTCGTCTTGAATTAGCAACGAAAAAATTCCATCGTTAAATTCGTCACTAAAATGTATTTTTTTTTTGTAGTGACTCCAGACTAGATCTGACATAGTTACTGAGTTTTGTGAGTTTAATTGATTCATGACTCTTACTTAGTTGGGATGTTAGTCTATAGTGCACCATAATCAAGAACCTAAATAGGTTTGCAAGAAATTCTGACTTCATTATCATTAGGCTCGTTTTGAGTGTTGCATAGAGGACATTTGGAGTCTTTCATAATGATTTGATGAGTTGGAGAAATCCTTTTAGTAGATTGAAGTGTCTGATCAATGTCAAGAGTCAACTTGTCTTGATTGTTATATGACTGTGAATCTAGAAGGTCACACTCTAAATAAATAACGCGCTAGATTAGTAGATTTGAGATGATTGATTATTCTTCCACTATTAAGATTTAATAGGGACTAAATTAATATTAAAAGTTAATAGTTTATAAAAATATCATTAAGAGTTAATAAGATTTTTAGCGATATATTAATTATAAAAAATATTTTTGGTGTGTAATTAATTTATATATAATATTTTGTATATAATTATTATATATGTATGATATCAAAAGAATTAATTAATTAAAAAAAGTGTGAATGATGTCAAAATCAATTTATTAAAGAAGAAGGTGGCTCTCGGTGAGGCAATTGGAATGGACTGAAAAGCCAATTGAAAGAAGAAAAAAAAAAAAAGAGACAAATGAGGGAGCAGAATGCGCCTGCAGGAGGGAAATTATGGAGGGAGGCGGGGAGAAAAGTTCTCCCTGCCATATGTATAATAATATATATTATTATTATTATTATTATTATTATTTTTAATTTTTGAAAGAGGCAGAACCTCCATGCGTCCGTCTCTCTCTTTCCGGTTCTCAGCGCCCTCTGTCGTCGGTCTTCTTAAATAATTAAAAAAAAAATTTAAATTATTTACCACAAAATATTTTATCGTTAAATAATTAAAAAAATTAAATAAAATTAAATTTATTTAGTGACAAAATATTTCTGTCACTAAATAATTTTAAAAGATTAAATTAAAATTAAAATTATTTAATGACAAATATTTCAATCCCTAAATAATTTAAAAAATAAATTGAAATTAAAATTATTTAACGACGATTTAGTCGCTAAATAATTAAAAAATTAAAATAAAAATAAAAATTATTTAGTGAGAAAATATTTTGTAGCTAAATAATTTTAAAAAATTAATTTTAAAATTAAAATTAAATTTAAAAAATTTTAAAATTTAAATTTAAATTTAGCAACGGATCTACCCATCGCTAACCCCCCTTTTTCGACTATGCCCCCTTCCTTTTAAATTTTCCTATCCCTCTCCCTTTTGAATTTTCCCCCCTCCCCCTCCAAGCCTTTGAATTCCCCTATAAATCCCCCTCTCCCCCTCCCTCTTCTCCCTCTCCTCCCTCTTCTACACTCCCAACTTCATTTTAAAAATTCTATTTAATTTATTTTTGTTGTAGAGTCTTTATTTAGAAGATACAACTATCATCAATATTTATAAGATATTTTTTTTTTCTGTGCATTATATTTTTAGTATTTTATTATTTTAACTTTTAAATGCTTATTTGAATATTTCTTAGATGAAAAATATCCATGTTATTTATATTTATTGCATATATATTATTATTTATTTTACATTTATATAGTTTCATATTATGTATATATTATTGTGTATTGAGTATATATTATTAATTATTTAAACAAGATAAAAAAATTAGAAATAAAAAATTATTTTTTAATAAAATATTAATTATACATAAAAAAATAAAATGAATATAAAATTTATTTGTAAAAATTGTTAATTATCCTAAATTTTATTTATATAATTTATATTTTTAATATATATTAATTATTTACTTTTAAAAATTTTATTTTTTATTTTAAATTAATTTATTTATTTATTAAAAAATATTATTCATTAATATATTAAAATAAATAATATATTTATTTATATATTTTTTAAATAATTTATTTTTTAATTTACCTTTAAATTTATTTATTTTTATTAAAAAATAAATATTTTTTATCTTTTTATTTTTTTATTTAGCGACAGGGTTATACTCGTCACTGATCAATGACGAGGTCTCCCATCGCTGATCAACGATGGACGGGTCTCCCGTCGCTAATTTCGTTACTAAATACTCCCGTCGCTAAAATTCGTTACTAAATTTTAGCGACGCCAGTTTTAGTGATTGATTTTTTTCGTCAATAAATTTTTTTGCGACAGATTTTTTTGTTTAAGCAACAAATTCTCCATATACTAAATTATAGTTTTTTTGTAGTGGATGATCATTCAAGAGTGTGGAATTGTTTCACAACTCACACCTCAAGGGACACCCCAACATAATGGAGTTTCTAAAATGAGGAATCGAACATTATTTGATATGGTTCGATCTATGATGGGCCTAGTGGACCTTACTTTTTCCTTTTGAGGCTATGCCTTAGAGACGGCTACTCACCTCCTAAATAGAGTTCCTACCAAATTTGTAGATATGACACCATATGAGATATGGTGTGGTAAGAAACCAATTCTTTCATATCTCAAAATTTGGTGATATGAAGCTTATGTTAAGAGGTTGACTTCGAATAAGCTGTCACCAAAGGTTGACAAATGTCTATTTGTAGGATACCCTAAAGAGACTAAAGAGTACTACTTCTACAATCCTTAAAAGCAAAAAGTGTTTATTGCTCGACATGCTATATTTCTGAAGAAAAAATGTTTTTTCCAGAAAAGATGGAGAGAGGAAGGTTGAGCTTGAAGAGGTTCAAGTGCAACCTATAGACAATGTTCAGTCAAAGGAATTTCAAGATGCACCACAAGTGATTGTAAAGCATACTACTCCTCCGATTACACAAGAGCTTCGTAGATCCTCTAGGGTTCATCAGGTGCCAAAGAGATATGGATTTCTTATAACTTATGAAGGAGAGGTGATGCTCATAGAAAATAATGAGCCCACTACCTATGAGAAAGCAATTGCAGATAGAGATTTTGATAAATGGCAAGAGGCTATGCAGGCAGAGATGGATTTCATGTACACCAACCAAGTGTGGACCTTGGTTGATCTACCCAATGGGATAAATCCCATAGGGTGTAAGTAGGTCTTTAAGAGAAAGATTGACATGAATGGAAACGTAAGTGTCCATAAATCTCACTCAATAGCAAAAAGTTTCAAACAATGATATGGTAATGATTATGATAAAAAAAATTCACCTGTAGCGATGCTGAAGTCCATTAGGATTATGCTTGCCATTGTTGCATGCCATGACTATGAGATTTGAAAAATGAACGTCAAGACTGCTTTCTTGAATGGAAACTTAACGGAAGATGTGTATGGGCCTGTTTGTTGAAGCTTAAAAGCTGTAACTTTTAGCTTCTAACTTCAAAAAAATGGGAATGTAGTGTTTGTTTTAGCTTATAGAATTTTAACTTATAGCTTCTACTAGCTTTTAGAAGAGATAGAAGCTGGCTTTTTCAAAATTGAGGTACCCCAGTTTCTACAACTTCTAATTAAATGATCACATTTTAATGACATTTTTGTGACAATTTTGCCCCTATTTTTAACAAAGAATTACCCTCCTGTCCCCGCAATCAAGCGTCTCTCTTCTCCATCGCCATCTCCATTTTCAAATCTCTTCCTCTCTCTTGCCATCTCCCTCTCTCTCTATACACTAATTAATTTTTTTATAACACTGTTGAAACTTATACATATACACTAATTAATTTTTAAATTATCATTCTATAACTATTACGGGTATTATGGACAATTATACAAAAATAAGTTATTTTACAGCTTATGGTATCAAATACCACAACTACTTAACTACAACTTCTGAGAAGCTGCAACAAAAAGGTTCACAACTTATTATAAGTTTTAGAAACTATAATCTGAAAAGTTATAAAGTATAATTTCTCTAATTAAGCTGCAACAAACGGGGCCTATATACAACCGAATAGTTTTGTTTCTGAGGAAAACAATCAAACCTAGGCAAATGAGCCAAGGTCTCATCAGGGATCTAAACATATACTTTGATGTTATCACTTGATCAGGGAGATCATTGGGAGAGGTAATGTGAAGATATGCAAGGTAAACACGAATGATAACATTGTTAATCTGTTAACCAAAGCACTTTCACAATGAAAGCATAATGGTCATGTTAAGTAGGCATTAGGCATATGACAAACTGGTTGTAGTGCAAGTGAGAGATTGTTAGTGGATGCCCTATAGCTTAAGAGTTAAGTTGTACTTGATACATTAGATGTGATATATTTGTTGATAATATATCTAGATGTTTCATGTTCATATTATTTGTTGGTAAGATTTGTCTTTTGTATTTATTCGTCAATTACTTAAATACAAGATGCCTAAAGACAAAATCCCTATGTTTACTCTGTGTAGAAAGGAATTGAGGTGTGAATTCAATTGTAAGTCCCTTGATACACTTAAGAGTATAACATTAAACATGTCCCTGATCAAAAGTGTCATTGAGACATGACATCGATGACACAAAGAGACCAGTGTGTACTAAGTCAACACATTAGGAAAGTGGCAATTGATCTTATAGATTGTGGGCATTGGACACCTAAGCTAGTACACAGGTGCTTGTTGGTGAATACAAGTTTACTAGACAATGACTGGACTGAAAGGATTCCTTATGGATCTTGCAAAAGTGTCTTAAGGAAACTTTTAGTGGCGGTTATGCAAATGATCCTTTGACTTGAGGTCACCACTGTGTCTAGCATGTGGATTCGTATACTTTGACACTGTTAAAGAAGCATCTCAATAAGAGGTGTGAGTATGGCAATGATTGGGTATGCCATGAAGCATGTGAAGGCTCTGTGTGAGACAAGACAAGATTCATCGACCCCTAATTTGAGGAGATATGTCTCATGGCCTTTTGGGGAAATATAGCTTGTAAGTCTATAGCCATAGCATGATAGAGATCCTATGAAGCTATACTTTCTGAAAATCAAAGAAATATTATAATCAGACACTAAATGGGAATTGACGCACAATCCATGTCCCTACTTGATTGAGACACTTTAAATCGATGAAAGGATTGAATTGCATAAGCAGACCATCACTGAAAGACAATGATCATAAATTAATCCTTCTACTAATTGGGGTTATGATGGGTTACTAGACTTTACTGATCATGGTCTATAATTTTATTCGATAAAGTCATGGCCAACATATGTAGAAGCCTAATGGCTTACACGCAATATAGGTTTGCAATTAAAAGGTAATGTCAGACTGGATTAGGATTGGAGAATCTTAACGTGGAGCTAGAGTTCTTAAATATTAATAGCTAATATTTTAGAACTTATAATAAATAAGTCTCTTAATTAAGTTTGTCATAATTCACTTAAAAACCTAGTTGGACTAGGCTACCCAAATTAAGGGTTTGGGTCTTGGTGAATTTTTACTTAATTAATCTGTGGGCTTATTTATGAAACTAATCTAAGGACATTGGGTGGCCTAAAGAGTTGTTTTAAAATGTTTAAAACTAAAGCCCAATGAATTGTTTTAAAGTGTTTAAAACTAAGATCCAATGAGTTATTTTAAAGTAATTAAAATTAAAGCCCAATATGAAGAATGAAAGGAAAACCCGATTCCATGTTTTAAAGGATTTAAAACATGGGCTTAAAATATGGACCAAACCTCAATTAGGGTTTGTGCCTATAGGGGTTATAAATAACCCCTATGTGGTTCCTTTTGTCTCTTAGCTTTTCACGCCATTTGATGTACATGCGAGAAAGCTCATATGCCACATTTTTTGAGCTAACACTCTTCAGTCCTTAAGGAAGTCGCCCCCTTCCTGGTTCTTAGATTGCAAACGCACATGGATACCCTTAGAGGTTGGGTAATTAAACAGATTCGAATCATTGCTTTAAGAGATTGGATCCATATGTTAAGAGGTAATCATATGCCTTTCATCCGTAATCTATTCTCTTTGAAGAGATTCTAAAGGTATTTATGGTTTTCTTTTTTTTTTTTTTTTTTTTGCGTTATGATCCGTAAATTTCTTCATCATCTTCTGATCAGGATATAATTTTCTATATTCATCTATAGATGATTTTAGGTTTATAAATAGGTGTTCAAATCACATGAAATCAAACACAAAGTGTGTATGTCAATATCACAATATCACTTTTGTACTATCAATATTTGATTAGTGATATTTTATTCTTTCTACTCGTGATTTTTTTCAATATGAGTTTTTCACATTAAATTTTATATTCATTTTTGGTTGATTGATTTGATTGTCTGTTTGTTTTCTATCCAATTTCGTAATAATTATGTATATAGATTTTAAATACCTAGTGAATATGATGACTTACCATAAAAAATCATACACAATTGTAGTTGTTCTGTAACATGTAAAAGTTCATTAAAAGGTTAAAAAAGACTAAAAGTCTAAAATAAAATTTTAAATTAATTAAATTAAAAAGTGTAAATTTTTTTTCTATACGTGTAAGTCCCTTCGCCCGGATATCCCAACCACCCAGACTACCCGAACGGAAGCACTTACGGAAGGAGAAATAATGAAACACGCGATAGAAACTACCTTGGCATGCATAAACAAGAATGAAAACAACGGAAGCTAAACTATATATATGCATGCACTACGGGAACATCGCTAACACATCGGTCACAAGATAAATAAATATAAATAAACTCTTGTGCTGACATACACGAGACAAGAGAAATGACCTGGCACAGTTAAAAATAATAGAGTAAATGCTACTCAGACATTAGAGTTGACGGGGACTGACAAGACTGCCTGTACACCATACCGACTCTGCCGTTAGACACTGACTCCCTTGCTCGAACCTACGTTGGCACTACCTGGAATGATGAAAAGCAAAGTGAGTCAAGAGACTCAGCAAGCATAAAGAAAAGAAGGGCTGAAGGCTAAACATAACCAGAAAACTCTCCCCCAAAATAAACCCCCAGGTACACACAAGGCATGAGACGCTACAACACAACAATATAGCATAATAAAACACATACCGGTCCTTGGGGTCCACACAAGACACACGACACCCAAGTCCCATACAAACCTGCCGCTGCTCTGAAAGGCAACAAATATCTCCACAAACCTGCGTGCGCGATCCTTGGTCGGTGCTCCCGTCACCCGTATGTCCGTGTCGGTACTCCCGACACCTGAGCCATAGGTTCCCTCGGAACGGTCCTCCCGTCCGAGAAATAATATGTGGTGCCCTCACCCTTAAGTACCCTAGCTCAAGGACCCAAGGAGGAAGTGTCAATAAGAATGGTACCTGTCACTCACATAAACAAAAATGCCAAACAACTGAACTGGAAACCCCCAACAAGGGTACATAAATAACATACATATCTGTGGTAAATCTGTGTACGTTAGGGTCATATATACATAACAAGTGATTTGACCCATACATAACAAAACAATAGAAACTGACATCAAAAGAAGCCTTGAACTTTGGACTACTCTGTACACGTCTAAGATCAACATTCAGACTCCACTAGGCCCCGCATCTGCTCTAGCCTTGCCCCTGCCTGGAATGACGCAAGCAAAGTGAGCCACAAGGCCCAGCAAGCAATATAAAATAACCGGAAGCTGGAATAGCTGAACTGAAACATAAGATGGTGAGACATGGAAAGGTAACTGAATCTCACGCATCGCATATCTGAATTATACCATACTCATGGAAAGGTAAAACTCACTAAAAACTAGCATGGGCTATGATGTCACATGCAACATACTGTTGACACCCACAATAAACTAACGTGGGGCTCAATGTCATGCAACTAAAACATGGCTCATGCTTATATAATAAATGCATAATCAAGATGCACGCAATACATACATAACCTCCGGAGCCAATAAGCCCCGCACTGATTTAATCTGTAGGGTTCACATACCACACAAGCCCGACCCTTAATAGCCCGTGTGTATGTCCCCAACGGAATAATCCGCAGCATGCTTTACCCACACAGCGCAAAATATAGGCACGCTAATCTTGATGATAATAACCTATGAATAAACACATGCTTGCACATCTCATCATGAACCCATGAATGCATAGTAATCTTAAACATTAACCATGCATTTAATCATACTTAAATAAGATAGCAAGCTCTAATCATATAAAATGCTCCATAACATATCTCATATAATTCCCTTGCATTATATAAATCATACATGTAATGCATAGTCAATTCTAGAGATTTTCATGAAGCAAATTCGGACTTGGGGCACTATTTATCAAAAACGGAAACTGGACAGTTTTGACACCTCTCAGTATTTTGGACATAACTCCCTCATATGAACTCCGATTTATCTGATTCAAGATGATATAAAAATATAAGAGGAATATCTACAACTTTCATATTTTAAGTTTTGAGAGATTCAGACTTTAACAAAGTCAAAATCGAGCTGCAAATCGGAAACAGAGTGCTGTAATTTTACTGTTCATCATCTTCTTTGGTGAAACCGAGTTTAAAACTCCACCAACTATGAAACCCTATCAAAAATAGCATCATCCCCAATGGAATAGAGGTAAACAAGACCCCTTGAACCAATTACAACAAGTTTTAACCAGAAAATGAGATCAAACAAACCTTTTGAAACAATATGTATAATTGGAACAAATATGGCTATATGGAAGAGGATGCTTGCCTTTTCTTGCTTCTAAATGGATGGTAAACCACCTAAGCTTGTGTTTCCAGCCCCCTTGCTTCCTAGATCTTGAAGAGATGAAGATAGGAAGAAACCCAAAGGAACTCTCTCTTCCAACGAGTAACTCTTTCCTTTGCCAAATTAATATCTCCACTTTCCCTTATCTCTTAAATGCATACATTCACATGGTTGTTTGAGTGTAAATGATTCACACACAATGGTTCTTAAAGGAGAAATCTAACGTGGATGCATTAGGAAGTTTGAAGAATTAAGCAAAACACTTATATGGCACTTACACCACATTGCCATCTAAGTACATACACCATAAAATTAACTTAATTCTATAGTTTATGTATTTAACAAACTCTACATAATACATAATCACCATATACTCTTATACTAGGTATCACAATATCTCTGGGTCGTTACATAATAACTACCAATAACCATGCAATACACATAAAAATGCAATGGCGTAGTGAGTATCAATATGATACACTGGTGCCCAAACATCCAGGCATCAGGCCATGCTCCGCCCACATAGTAAACCACACGCCATGCATATGCCCGCGCTGGATGCAACCTAACCAAGCTAGAATGTCCGTGTTCAAGCATACTCAATGAATGAATATCCTAACATGCATCCCATACCCATGTGCATATCAAATCATGAACAGTAATACAATGTATCTAATCATGCAGTGAATCACATATTGATAGAGTTAATCAGCAGTGCCTGGCACCGGTCAACGGTCAGTGACTAGGAGTATCTGCCTGACGGTCCACTTCAGGACCATACAATAGTCTATCCCAACATCACTAAACAGCCGACCCCTGCCCTACTACTCGATAGCTCTATCCGAACTATAAATAAACCTGAGAAAATTGAAAATAACTCCACATGTCTAGGAACTTAGTCCCCAAGTTGGGTTCGACATCATTCCGAAAGGAATGGGGGGCGGTACAAACCTCCGTCGGCACATAATAAATAAAACTCCAAAAGTCTCGAATTTAATTTAAATTAAAACAAATGAACAATAATTCAACAACTAAGGTTAGGTGCCGAATTAGAGTAAGGGAGGTGATAAAATACGAAAAATCACAGAGTTTCTTACAGGAATTAAAGAATAGGAGAAGAGGGTTAGGAGCTTGGCTTTACACGGCCGTTTCTTACTTCTCTTTCACTCCCGCTGTGAAGTAAAAAGTTTAATAGCGATTAATAAAACCGTGGCTCATATTAATTAAATCTAACCGTATAATATAAATAATTTAGTTGTCTAAAATCCCATGTAGGCTCATCATAAATAAAATCTCAATAAGTCTCATATTTATTTTAAATTAAATTACGCTAATAAAATCCTCGAAACCAGCTTAATAAATTAAATTTAAATTAAACAACTCAAAATTTCATAATTAATAAACGGGCCAAAACGGACAAAGGGAGAGTATAAAATAAGAGAAATCACAGGGTTTCTCACGGGAATTAAAGATTACGAGGAAAGAGATTGAAACTTGCCTGAAATTAGCTACTTTCAGCCTCTCTTGTACTCCCGATATGAATTAAATCATTTCCTAGCAAATAACACAACCGGGACTTAAATTAATTAATTCTAATCGCGTAAAATTTATAATTTAAACATAACATGCTTCTACTAATTTTTACCCACGTACCTAATCACTTCCTATGCCGAAAAATCTCAAAATCCCTTTATTTTTCCTTATTTTCCTTCTTTTCCTTCTCTTTCTTCTTCTTCTTCTTTTTCTTCTTCTTCCCGCGGCTTCTTCTTGCGCACCTTGCTTTTTCTTTTCCCTTCCTTTCCTTCTTCTTCTTCTTCTTTTCTTCTTCTTCTTCCTCTTCTTCCTCTTGTTCTTCCTTGCGCACAGCTCCTTCCTGCGCACAACCGCCACCAACCACCGCCTCGGCCAGCTTCCATGGCTGCTCTAGCTCTCTTTACTGCAACAGCCGCAGCCGTGCCACCGCCGTAGCTCCTGGCCGCTATCTCGCGCCACCACGAATCGGCACTCCACGTCCCTGCAAAGCCGCCATCGATGGCTGCCTCCCCACGCGAGCTGCTGCCCTACCTCACTCGGCCAGCCTCTCTCTCTCTCTCTCTCTCTCTCACTGCTCTCCTTCTCTCTCAATCTCGATCTCTCCCTTCCTTCCTCACTTAGCCGAGCTCTCTTTCCTTCTCCCAATCTCTCGGCTCTCTCATCACCTCTCATTCTCTCTCTCCTCTGTTTTCATCATCAGAGAATGGCACTGTGCAAAGCTTGCCCTCTAAGCCAATGTGCACAGCCACTCAATTATCATATTAATTAACTAATTGTTAATTTAATTTACACTTTTATTAGTTTTGAAATTATATTACTATTTTCTCTATTATCATTATTATTATTATTATTATTTTGATATCTTAAATCCTCAGATACTGAAATTTAATAATTATTATCATCACCGAAATTTCGGGATATTACAGTACGTGAGAGAGGTTTCACGCAACACACAAAGTAAATAATTTTAAAATTTAAAAAAAAAATTCTAAAAAGATAAACGTCATCTATAAGAGATAGACATTATTCGAAATAATCCTAATCATTTATAAAAATGTTAATCTTGGACTATTTTAAATTATTTCATACCCCTCTATAAATAAGTAATTCATTTAAAAAAATATACATCTCTAATATTGATTTTAATATAGTTTGCATAATCTTCAGTATTTAGTTTAAGTATCGCAAATATACATTCTAATTTATAAATTAATCATATTAAATTTATGTGTAAATTTGACCCAAAAATATTTGAAAATAATAATGGTGAAAAGATGCTAATATGCCCTCTCAACCGCTACCAAGGACAGCCCATAAAAGTAGCTATCAATCCATAATTAAGTAGAAAAAGTCTACATTGCTCGAATAATTCGTACTGAGAGATTACTGAAACTAATATTACGCGAGAAATTGACTGTCAAATTGGTGCCATCTGAGAGCAATTTCAGAGCAGGGTTTATCAAAAGATGCTCCTCCTCCTTTAAGCACAACCTTTCTCCTCGCCTCCTTCATCACCGAATGCCCTTTTGTTCCTTCTTCCTCGTCGATTGCCTTCCTTTTTGTTCCGACTACCCTCCCTTTTGTTCCTTTTTCCTCGTCGACTATCCTTCTTTCTCTACCTCTTTCGCACTGCCCTTCTTTCTCTGCCTCCGAAGACTTCGTATCTAATGGGTTAAGATTTGATGTTAAATCCCAAAAAGTAATTTACATTCTGATTCCTGATACTGGGGGAGCGTGCTTCTGATGATTAATGAAATTAATTAGGGGGATATGCTAATCCCTATTTTCCCTGTAAACCACAATATCTTGCCTCCACTCTCTCTCGATCTCCATGGAAGGAAAATGATTTGGTTGGGGGCTGGGGCTAACTTGTAAAGGTTTGTAAATGTGCCTTGCACAATTATGAAACACTCTGCAAAACTTCTTGTTGTTTGATTAATAGCATATCTCATCATAACAATAATCATAATATTTTAACTTGGATGCTTGCAATAATGTAGTGTTGAGATCTAACCATATCTAATGCATGTGCACTAGTACTAATCACACTTATAAGTTGGCTTTGTCATCATTATACTCCGACAAGAAAATAGGAGAATATGCCTGCCATATCAACCTTCAGACTTCAGTTCTTCTCTAATGAACGTGGTTAAGGAACTCTTGGTATTATGCCATTTTCTTTCTCTGTTTTATGCGTGTCCTGTAATTATTTCAGCGCCATGCGGTATACAAAGGCAAGAGGCAGTAATAATCCATGATACACAAACTCTTGGAACGAGCCTTTGGGCTGCCAGAGAGACAGCGACGCGGGAGATACAGACAGCTAGAACGAGTCGAAGGAACTGTAGAGGCTCGGTCGAACGCGCGTGCAAGAAAGAAAGAGTGAGAGACATTGTTGTTGGTGAGGAGCGTTGACTGCAAGAGGAGGTGTACGTCGATGGTGGAGGGGGCGCACGTCGTAGAGAGAGAGAGAAGTGGAGAGAGAGAGAGAGAGAGTGGACAACGGGGGAGAATGAGGTTAGAAGTCCTTCAACTCTTCAATAACAGTTTTGTAATATTACTGAGGGTGTGGGATAAATTTGTCAAATAAAGTTTTGGTATAACTCATTCGGGCAATGTAGAACTACTTAATTAAGTAAGTCGGTGCATTACTAAAATATGCGAATACTGCTTATTGTTCAAAGATTATTATTATTATTATTATTATTAATCTTCTAGTTGTTTACAGAGACTTATCATAAACCATACTAAGCAGACTGACCCGACCCGACCCGTTTAAGAGCCGCGTTAGCATCGCAGGTTGCTCGTGAGCCTGACTAATTTTACATCTTTATAAGATTAATAACATTAAAAATTAATTAAAATCACAGGACAAATTCTTTTATTTCTTTTTAATCATAATTGAAAGCCATTACAGATCTTTTTGTGCTCTTACAGACTTTACCAAGCTGTCGAAGCTCCGAGTTGAGCTGCCATTTTTTCCGGCAGCCTTGTGGGCAATCTCCTTGAACCACTCAGCATTCTCTTTCAGCTTCTTCCCTTCTGCTTCCAACAAAACCAGATCCAGAGCTCGGATTGTTCCATCTTTCGTGAAGACTCCGCCCTCAACCTTCACGCCGACTCGCCAAACGTGTTCCGCCATCCATCCGTTCAGCTGGTGGTCGCCGAATAATGGCCGGCCGATCAGAGGAACGCCGGCGGCGATGCTCTCCAGCACCGAGTTCCAGCCAAAATGAGTGATGAATACGCCAACACTAACATGCGCCAGAACCTGTACTTGAGGCGTCCATGGCACCATCTTTCCGGTCCGGTTCATCTTCTCCAACAGTTTCTCCGGTAGATGCTTTTTCAGGCTGTCTTTGATCGACCAGAGAAACGGCATGGCTCTGGCTTCAAGAGCATTGGCCAAAGCCACCAGCTCGTCCGGCGCCAGCGTCCCCACTGTTCCGAAGCCGATGTACGCCACCGACTTGGGCTTCTGCGAGTCCAGCCATTTCAGGCATCCGTACTCATCGGAGAAAGATGATGGCCCGGTCGCCGGCGCCGGACACGTAAGGTTAAGGGGGCCGATATACAGCAACTTGGTGAAGTTGGAGTTGAGAACTTCGCTGGCCTCGGATTCTAAACCTTCGAACGAGTTTACTGCAAGAAATTTTGCTTTCTGCAGGACTTTTCCCATTTTGTGGAGCATGACGGCGAAGGTAGAATCTAGATTCCCAAACAAGACTCCGCTGGGCAAGTCGCCCAGGCGTACCCCGCCCGAAAACCCTGGAATGAACTTGACGATTTCGTCTTCTCGTCCAGCGAGAGCTGCAGCATCCACCAACATAATCAAACAAATTGCCATCTCTATATATGTTTACCACCTAGTATCTATATTTTTTTAACTATATATATATTAAGCATGATCACTGAATTTATCTAACCAGTGACCATGGGTTGTCATAAATATTAGAGAACAAAAAAAAATCTCTCAATCTCGAAATGACCAATTAATAAAATTCAAACAACTAGCTAAAAGACTACCGATGGCCGCTCAATGGCTTAAGAATATTGATTTGCCCAACAACCAGTTATTGCAAGTTAATTTGATTCTCATGAGAGAGGCCTTGCTTTGACATTTACCCTGAAGCAACACAAAGAGAAGGCTAGCCACATAAGGGAAAAGGCCGATTCCAACAAAAGCAACATGTAGAAAGGTCTAGCTAGGATCACATTGGCTACATGGGGTGGATGGTGGAAGTGTTAATTTGTTAATTAGGAATGCCGGTGATACTGCCATTTAGCAAGATAACAGTAATGTCAATGTTCAGCCTACTCGTTATCCATTGCACTCTAAAATCACTCTATTTTCTTGGGTTAAACTTACTAAACTAGCTAGAAGTAAAAATTGTTACCGTTGATTCCGACGGTGTCCCGGATCAAATCGGTGTAAAAATGAACGGAAAACGAGCACACCCCCGATGTCCAAACTGGGATCCAGGCAACACCCATCTCCTCCGCGAGGTCACCGGAGAACCACAGAAATGCGTCGGCCATAAGGCAGCTGATTCTCCGGCCTATCTCCGCCTCTGCCGCCTTCACCGCTTTCTTACAGCTCCGGTACCCCGCCTCTAGGAACAGGTTGATATCCTCCTGAGGCTTCCCGGAGAATACATACCCCTCCGGCACGCCGTCAGAGACGTGAAAGGCCTTTACGTTAGCCGGCGCCGGGGCCGAGAACAAGGATTTGTTCGACTCTGCCGTGGTGTAGAACGAGAAGGTCACGTCTGGCGCGGCGGCCGCCAGCCGGCAGACGATGCGGCGCAGGAGGCCGGGATGGGAGGAGAAGGGGAACGCCAGCACGGCGACGTGTTGGTGGGGCGAGGAGTCGGCCATTGGCACTCTTGGTCCAATTGATTGAGGTATACATACATACATATATATATTTGGAGACGGTGGTTGGGTGACACGTGGAAGGAAAACTCTACGATACTGAATGTATAAGGGAGCGAATGGAGGTTGGCTCGTGCTCCTCGTGCTCGTCCTTTAGTCTGGAGTTGTAGTTTCATGACTTTGTCCCATTGGTGTAAATATTATTTTATTAATTGGCGGACACAAGCAGCTCTTCCTCCTTAGCGATTAATGTCAGTGGCGGGCCAAGACGGCCAACAATGGTAGCGTGAAGAAGAGCTAGAGATGGCAAATGGGTCGGTCGGGCTGGCCTCCTGCTTGGCCCACTAATTTAGTGGGTCGGGTTGAATTTAGTTTATAAGAGAAGTGGGTTGAGTTGGGACAATGAAAATTAGGGCCCAACACAACTCTCTGGCCCTTAATAAATAGGCTAAGACGGGCCAGGCCGTGGGCCTGTTGAGTCGGTCAACCTGCAGGCCTGGCTGTTTGGACTGACCAGCGGTTCATTTATTTTTAATTTTTTAAATATAATTTTTATTTTTTTCTCAAATACAACAAATATTTTTTAAAATATGTTTATAAGTAAACAATGTTTACTTATAATTTTTATGTTTGTAAAATTAATTATGTTTACAGTAAACATAATTTTACAAACATAATGTCTACTTATAATTTTTAATTATGTGTACAAACATAATGTTTATAAGTAAACAATGTTTACTTATTTTTAATTATATTTACTATAAATAATGTTTACAAACATAAAATTATGTTTACTTGTAAAATTACAAACATAATTTGTAATTATTATGTTTAAAATATGTTTATAATTACTAATTACAAATATAATTTTTAATATTTTTTGGTGGGTCGAGTCGAGCCATTTTAGCGGGCCAGTTGGTGGGCCGGCCCACAGGCCATTTTGGTGGGCTAAGCCGCGGGCCACATATCATTGGTCCGGCACCGCTCACATTCTACTAACCGAGCTAACCCGGCCCGTCTGCTACAATACTAGGCCGGCTGGGCAGGCCCATTTGCCATCTCTAAGAAGAGATGAGGATAAAGGTGAGAGAGAATGAGAGAGGGTCTTATATGTGGTTGCTATATTACATGATATATGTCATATATATGTTTAGTGGCAATCACATATTAGCCCTAAAATTAATAGAATGTAACAATATTCTAAACTCTTAAATGAAAGGACCTTACTACATTGTTAGAATGTGGATAATGCATAGGATGTTGATCAGACTTCATTTGAGATATTGCCACATCATTAACGATGTGGTGAGGCGACAACGAGACGATGCAACGGTGGTCGGCGTGAAACGACGAGGCGGCCATGGAAAGGGAGAGAAAGAAGGTGGCCATGGAAAGGAAACGAAAGCATTTTTCTTGGATGAGAGCATTTTTGTCATTTTGACACATTTGATCATCCCATACATCAACCACATTTGAGCAAAGTAGCATTTTCCTAAATGAAATCCAGTGTTAGCTAAGTTTAGATATTAAAATAAGGTGAAAATTAAGCATTTGTTATGTAATTTGCTCTCAATAAAATAATCTCACATTACTTTTATTAATAAATCTAGTAGAAATCCACGTAGAAATTATTTGTTAGCAAATTAAGTATTGAAGATAATGCAAAAATATTATTTATTTTAGCTGCTAGTGATGTGCCCTAATACTAGATTTGATGACGTCTAGTGAGTGTGTAAATACATTTGATGAATCTTTATATATATATATATATATATTAATAAAGACAAGCTTTTCAATGAGTTCTTGAATTTCTTATGTGAGATTCTTATTTTTAAGATATTACAAATATGTGACGAGATTCTTTGATAACGAAATTTCTTAAATGTTCTTAATCCTTATATTATTCAGATAGGGACTCTGATTAATGAATTACGAACTAGCACGTAATTTATTACCTTGATTAGTATAAGATACTAATAGTTAAGGGTGATGAGCCACATACCGCATAGCATGTGATGCTAATAATAAACTCGTGGGTAGTTGTTACTTGTTAGAGAACAGTGCACTAAATGTGATACCGATGACTAATCACATGGTATGGTAGATAATAATTTTGCCATCAAATTGCGATTGTATAACTAATTTTTCAATTTCATGTGATATAATTGTTTTGTGTATTGGTGTGCGAGATTTGCTAATGTGCTGAACCATTTAATTGTGAGATGAGGACGCTCATTTATGTGGTCTCGTATTACTGGTGCATGGAGGCAAGTGCTCACGGATAAGAGTTTTCACCCTCATTAAGTCAGGATGAATGTTCTATGTGATCTATCGTTAATGCGACAAGAAAGTCATCGGTCAATATAGTATCATTAATAAAGAAAGAGTTTCATAAGCAATCTAGTCACACTGATACGATCGGACATATAGTTACTAAGTTTGTGAATTTATCATACCATGACTCTCGCTCAGTCAGGACGTCAGGTGATGGAAGAATTGTATTGCACAATAATCAACAATTGTAATAGACTCACTTGAAGTTAGATTTCATTGCCTTCTATATTGTTCTTGATTGTTGCTAAGCACTACACCCAAGACCTTTCAAAATGTCTCGAAACATGAAAAGATTCTTGAGATGGGTCAAAATGTTCAACTGGCGTTACAAAAGGTTTGACCTTATCTGATTGTTATTAGGCAGTGAATCTAGAAAATTACACATCATATAATGTAGCGTTTGGTATTAGTATGATGCACATGCTGTGTTCTCAACATCATTAATAGTTAATGATGGGTTTGTTGTACCATGAGAATTAGGAGCAAGAAAAATGAGGATTTTTAAAAAGAAACGAAAATTAAGGCTGGCAATAGTGTGTCGCAAGCCTTACAAAAATGGCGGAAAGACGTGCATCAAAAGGCCTTGCCGTAAGCCTCGTGGCAAGGACCTTATTGCGAGGACCTTACTGTTAGACAGGGAGGTGCTATGGCATACACCAAGGAGGGGTGAATTGGTTATTTTAAAAACTTAATTGAACTTGAAAAACTTTTTAATGCAAATTGAGGTTTTAGGATTTAAAACGTGAAGCATATAAAATGACATATGTAAGTTTACAAAGATAAATATGTGAACCAAGGGAGGAATAATGAAATGCTCAGAAAAATAAATAGATCAAAGAGCACAAGCACAAGAAACACAAGGATTTATAGTGGTTCGACTTAACCTAAGCCTAATCCACTACCTTTGCTCCTCACTAAGGATTTTGCAAATAATTCACTAACACCCCCTACTTAAACCAAGTAGGTCATCTAATGCAAGACTAGAAATTACAATCTCTTGCTTATACAAGCAAGCCCTCTAGCACCTAGCTAGGAATTACAACCCCTTACTTCAACGAGCAAGTCCTCTAACACAACAAGTTAGGAAAATAAGAGTGATACAAATGTAAACGAGATGCTAAGAATTGACACTCTTAATTACAAGTTCTCTCACAATGAAAACAAGGCTTGAATGAATTAATATAAGTTAAAGTCAAAGCCTTGAAGAGAGAAAAAAATGAAGCACAATCATTGTAAATACAAACGAGAGTAATAGTAAGCTCAAATTATTTCATTCCCGTCCATTAGCCTTCTGTTGATCTCCTTGATATGTATATATAAGCATCCCAAGAGTCTTGCCAAAAACTAGTCGTTATTGAGCCGTTGGAGAATGAGAAACTAGCTGTTGGAGATTAAAAAACTAGTCGTTACAAGATTCTGAGAAATAAACAATCAACAGACAAAATGGGTTAGTTGACTATATTTTCAAATAAAACTAGACCTAGTCGACAGAAAAGAAAGCATAGTCGACTACTGCTTAACCAAAACTACTCATAATCGAAAAATCCTTTTACATAGTCGACAGATCAAAAATATAAAGAAATTTTATAACATCATACATATTCATAGTCGACCGAAGAAAAATCATAGTCGACTATCCTTACATAATAGTCAACATAATAGAATATAGTCTACAGAAACCATATATAGTCGACAGAACATACAAGCATAGTCAATTATCCTTAGGCATAGTCGACTATCCTTAAGCACATAGTCAACTATTGACAGGCATAGTCGATAGCACTAACACACATAGTCGACTATTTACTTAGAAAAAATGAACACTTAACTGATAACATGTAAAAGCACACTTGATTGATACAAAACATCACAACATATTTACATTTCTTTAGTTTAAGTAAATGTCCTCATTTTAATTAATTTATATTTTACCTTCCATTTACTTTAATACATAAATATAAATAAGAAAATACCCCCTATTTGGATTCAATAAAAATATCTAAAAAATCAAAATCCATAACCATAAGAAAATAAAATTTTAGTTTTAGTACAAACTCGGGATTTAGCAAATTTACCACCTCCAAAATACATACTTCCTATTTCATGAAAAATTCATAAAAAATCATTTTATCACCAATGGATATGAGATATCAAAATACCGAGAGATAGTTTTTCAAAATGAACACACTTTCAAAAATATGTTCTAGTTGGTCTTTTGCCTTAGAATTATTTTGGCCAACGATTTCAAGGCTAATTTTCCAAAAAACTACTTAGGAGATTCTTTTAGATCTTAAAACTTATTTGTGCTGATCTCCAACTAATATAAAAGATCATAGATCATTTGGTTTTCATTTTAACAAAGCACTTTGAAATTGTTTTTTGTTTCCAAATCATATGCTTTGATTTAGAGAATAAAACCATTTGATATTTTTTATAATCAAAACTAAACACAAGAGTAAAATATCACTTACGGCAAAATGCTCACACAGTAAGCCCCAAGGCCTCGCGTATGGCTATCCTTATGGGGCCATGGGCCTCGCAACAAGGAATTTCCTCCAGGCAAGACGAAGAGTCCCATTCAACAAGCGACATGTGTCAGCACCATACATTCTTGAGAATCGCACCCTATAAATACCCAGCTACAGGACATTGAAAAGGACTTCAGAATTCGGTAAAATTTCGACACATTGACTACATTTTTACTACTTTTGTGAAAAATTATCTGGATCCGGTACTGACTTAGGCATCAGAGGGTCGTCGCGGGAGAGGATTCCCGCGAGCCTTCTAATCCATTTTTGAAGTATCAATAGGGTCATATCCTTGTGGCGAAATCCTTGCGACGAAGATGCTTGAGGCAAGATCCTTGTGGCGGGATAGATCTTTGTGGCAAGATAGATCATTCTAAGGAAATCCTTGCAACGAGATTCTTAAGGCGAAGCTGCTTGAGGCAAGATCTTTGTGGCGGGATAGATCCTTATGGCGAAATCCTTGAGCCGAAGATCCTTGCGGCGAGTATCCTTGTGGCAAACCCCCTCACGACAACTTTTCTTATGGCAACCCTATTTCACCCGACATTGAGCTTGAGTAGGTCCCACATCAAAAAATTTAATTATTGTATTTTTGGCAACAACAGGGTTAGAATATGTCACTAAGAGTTAATGATATGGTTCGTTAAATGTTAATGAACTGGTTGCAGCTAAATGTGGGACCATGCAGCATGTAGGTCAAAATTGTCGATATTTCTATAAATGGTCGACTGATTTTCCCTATAAGGAGAAATAATCGATAGTTTAAGGAGACAATCAACTATCTTTTTCAAAGAGTTGGGAAATGGTTGACAACTCGAATGAAACAATTGATCATTTCTATGGCCTTAGCTTAGATTAGTGGTTTACACGTGTCGTTTTGGTGGTTATCCTTTGGGTGGCATGTGAAGGCTGCTAGAAGTTTCAATAAGAGGCAGAGAATTGGGAAAAAAGGTAGAAAAAAAATGAAATTGGAATTGAGAGCTTGTTTTCTTCCTTTGACTTTTGCTCTGTTCTTTTTCTTGGTTCTACTTCTTGTTGGCTCCTTACTACAAGTAGCTCAATCGTTAAGTTTGGAAATTCCAGATAATCCGAAAGAGATAAATGGGTGCAAATGATTTAGCAACCTCTAGCTAACACAAGACAAAAAGTACAAGTTGATACCAGAAAGCTTACTAGGTATGGATGGACCAGCTCCACAATCTAAAGAAGATTCGGTCTCAGTATAAAAACCGTTTCTACTCCTACCAGACAACGAGTTTTCAGGTACGTTATTCTTTATATTGCATATGATGTAATAACTTAAATATCAAAATTGTGTATGGTATGTGTAGACTTTCGCTTCATATCTTTAATGTAAAATTTGAAACATTGCCATAGGACTATTCCAACATTGGCTAATTGTATGGGTTAATTAATAAAATTTTTAATATAACTTATAAAAACAATCATTTTTTATATACAATCTTATTTTTATTTCTATTACTTGAACTCATAATCCTTCATAAAAACACAACTTCATTATAATTATCAAGATTTTGATACAAGAAAATTTGGTAAGGCCTACCCACACCTTAACACTTGAGAATAGGAATGACAAAACCTGAATTGAATTATCTTGAAGAAAGCTAAGAATGTTGTAAGGACATTCGTACAACTTAGGGGAACGTCCCACACTTCAAACTTTGCATTTTATGCTACTTGAAAATCTTTTATTATGTTACGTCATGATCGAAATAGGTGACCTTCAAAGGCCCACTCGAGATAAAGTAGGAAGATGGTTCCCAATTCCAATGGCAAAAGGCACAAATGTGCCCCTCAACTTGGAGCATTGAACCATTTGTGCCCCTGAACTTGAATAGGGACCTATTGTGCCTCTCAAGTTCCAACTTTGACCTATTACACACTTCAAATTCTGAATTTTGGAACAATCAGCATCGTGCATGAAATCACGGGCGGTTGAGGTGTGTGAAGGCAGCACCATCATCATCTTCTTCCTCATTCCTAACGCCAATAAGAGATGGGGGAAATGGGTTGTTACCCTCTACCAAGGCCGTCAATTCAAGCTTGATGCTTGACATGGCCGACGATTCAAATTGCTGGTGACCGCATTTATCGGGCCAGTGGAAGTCTGATCAAAGTCGCCAACGAACGAAGGCATAGAGTGGCAGTGGGAGGTTCAAGCTTGCAACCTCAGAAGCCCAAACCCAATTCTTGATTCTAGCAATTTGAGAAGCTCAAACGTTGTAGGAACAAAAATAACTAATTTTCTAACCACTATGTCTTTTTCAATTGAGCCCATCGCATTCAAGATGAGCTCCCATTTAAAGAATGAAAACTAAAATGAAAGAAAGAAGAAAAAGGTGAAAATCACAAAACCAGTTACCTACTTAACTGAATTTACAGAACCCAGATATCAATAATTGGAAAGATGAACATTTCGTACACACACACACACATACATATATATATATATATACATGTATATCAGGCAATGGGCATTCAAAATTACCCCACTTGGCCTTATTGGATGAGAATGCGTGCATGAAACAAGCTAACTCTCCCATGGCTTCTTCGCAGAATGTCGACCAGATCTGCCTGTCCATGCCCACGCCCACGTCGCTACTATCACTGGCGCACCGACCTCGATCAACATTGTCGGCGGCCACTAGCATGAGGAAAGTGAGCAACTGACCGACCACTCGCCTCCCATGTCGCCTGCAACAAGATCTGTTGCCCATGTTGCCAGCTACAATGGTGGAAAACGGTGATAAAGGCTTTGATGGCGTTAGCGATGTCTGTGTCCAAGGCGAAGGCGATAGAGACGCTGGCGACGGCAGCAACGACAACTGCAATAGCAGTGATAGTGCAAAGAGGGAAATGGATTTGGTTTACATCGACACGTGGTAACATCCCATTGGTTTTCAATTTTACCCTTTCACATTAGGGTTTGACATAGAAGAGAGAAAGGTATATGTATGTCACGTGAACGATTTTGGGATTTGAGGTGTCTAAAAGGTTTAAATTTGGAACTTGAGGGACATAATAAGTTTCTTTTCAAGTTCAAGAGCACAAATAGTTAAAAGCCCCAAATTTAGGAACACATATGTGTCTTATGGCCAATTCCAATTCATTCAAAATATTGAAAACCTTAGTAAAGTCCATTATTCCCATCTCAAATCATCCAATATTGAAATTTAATTTAAACAACTAATAACAAAACTTAATATAACCATCATCTTAATTTATTGCTCTGCTGAGATATATACTCACTTTGATATTTTTTTATGACATTATGTATTAATATATTAATATACATAAATATCATTTTAAATATTTAAATAAAATTTCCATTTTATAAAAACTGATTTTATGTCCCACCAAAAGGACAAGTGCATACTTGTGAGTGGAGATCGAACCGTCAAACTTCAAGTTTCACAATTCTCATTGATATTTGTTCACATAAGCTAATATCACAATTTAATAATATTTTATTATTATATATTTAACAGAAAAATATATATTTTAACCTCAAAACTTACACTTTTTTTTTTAGACACTCGATCTTTTTGTTATTTGGAATATACCCTTAAACTTGTAATTTAGAATCAATTGTACTGAACTTTTTGTTATTTTAATTACACTTATAAATTATGTAATTTCAAGAGTTTAGAGTTTAAGATTTAGAATTTGTTCTTAACAAATTTGTTAAGGTATGTAATTAATTTAAAATTATATAATTTAGAAATATAATTTAAATAACAAAAAATTTAAGGGTGTAATTGATTCAAAATTTCATAATTTAAAATATATTTTAAATAAAAAATACAATTATAGAAATTAAAATATGTATTTGGGTTATATTTAAACTATGAATGTACAAGACCACCTGAGATTCAACTTCGCTGACACATGCTATGTCACCTTTGAGTTGCCCATGTGGTAGGCCACCCCATGAGTGCGATTTTGTTCACCCCCTTTAATAGGGAAACTTTACCCCATTAGTTTAGGGGGTAAAAATGTTATTTTGGGGAAGGGAGTTTCTACTCACTTCGTTTCTCTCTCTCATCTCTCTCCATTTCCCTTGCTCTCATCGTCTTCCTCTCACCGTTGTTGCGTCGCTGCATCGCCACCGCCTCACCGCTACATTGCCTCCTCACCTCACCTCGTCGCTACATCGCCACCTCACCACCGCCTTACCGAGGATGCAGTGGCGTGGCAAGGAGAAGCGATCAGTACGTGAGGAAACCTTGGTGGTCGTGGTCGACGCGCGAGAAAAGGCGGCCGCAGCAGCACGAGGCTGGCTGAAGAAGAAAAGGAAAGAGGGGAGATATAAGAAAGAAGAGAGGAAAGAGGCGCGGGTCGGTAATAAAAATTAAATAATAAAAATAAAAATTAAATAATAAAAAATATATATACATATTTTTACATATATACATATTAAATAATAATTATTTAATAATCAAATAATAATTATTTTATTATATTTTTTATTTGTCTTTCTTCCCTCCGAAGTTTTCCAACGACAGTCTATTTTTCGAGCACATGCAGGATTCCAAGCAAGTCTTCGTTTAATTTTTCTGTCACTTCGGTTGCTTCAAGTGTGAGGAATTTATGCTGGCCATTAATGCTAGCTTGAATGCAACAGTTTTTCGGTGCTTTCGACTTAGCTATATAAGGTTGGTTGAGCTATGCTCTTTGTATCGCTCGCTTCCCAGTTTCTTCTTGTGTTTGGTTTTTCTCCTGGAGTTCTTTCTGCATGGAGAGCAAGTATCTTTGAGAAGTTCTACCAAATCTGGCTATTCGTGGTCATCGTTCTCCAGAGCCGACCGTTGTATCTTGTGTAGACAATCGCCAAAGCCTGCCAGTGATTAGAGCAGGGCATTTCTATCTTTAGGACAATGCCTTTTAGCATGCCTCGATTGTTGGTTTCCATTTGCTCCCTACCAATTTTTCTATTCTGATGGTGTATTTGGCTAGGGGTAAGTATTCGATTATAACCAAACTGAACCCCCTGAAAATTATTAACCGAACTGAACCGTTTGAAAGAGAGTAACCGAACCGAACTGACCGACAAAACCCACCTAACCGAACTAACTGAAACTGATTTAACCGACCACTGTTGCCGCCAGCCGGCGATTCCGATGATCAGAACAGATCATCAGATTCCCACAACAACGATGTCTCATATCTTAAAAAATAACGTTGATCCAAAGGCTAATTTTTTATAGATCTAAAAATTAATTTTATAATGAAAAATTTACAAAAAAAAAGTTTCTAGAGAATGTACCTGACGAAAGGCTAAGGTGGAGTGACTAGAGTCCACGGCGTCGGTGTCTTCATCAGAGAGAGTGATAGCAACCACCTTCGCCGTCAAGCTAAAGAGTTTGTGATGAAATGATGA
Source organism: Diospyros kaki (assembly GCA_036245055.1). Taxonomy (NCBI): domain Eukaryota; kingdom Viridiplantae; phylum Streptophyta; class Magnoliopsida; order Ericales; family Ebenaceae; genus Diospyros; species Diospyros kaki. The sequence continues at coordinate 35,397,920 of BSEG01000003.1, forward strand.
AGAACATAAGGGGACGGGGATGGTCGAAGAGGAAGGAAGGTCAGAGAAAGAGAGAAGTGGTGGGGAGTGTGGTGGTGGGCCAGTTGTCGCCACGGAGGGGGGAGGGCGAGAGAACCAGAGAAAAGGAAGGGAGGGATGAAAGGGGAAGGAAAGGCAGAGAAAGAGAGAGGGGTCAGTTTCTAAGGGTTTGTGTTGGGTTGGTGGTGGCAGATAGAAGAGGGTGTTGGTAGAGAGAGTGAGAGAGAGAGAGTTGTCTGGGAGTTTGTTGATCAGTTAGATTTGGTTAATTCAGTTAATCCGAACAGTTGCTCACCCCTATATTTGTCGACCTGTGATTCTTCGGCTACCACTACCTTGTCAGAATCTAGGTTCGTGATACTACATATCTTTATCTGGTATTTTTCCTTGGTGTTACTGTGCTATATATTGTTGCAGATTAGTTTTAGGGAGGTGGTTTGCTGTAATTAATTCAATTTATATAGAAATTATTGTTACTACTTTTAACACAAACTATTGTGTCAGGCCATTCCTAGTCTCAGATAATTAGGGTGTGTTTGATAGCATTTAGTTAGAAAATAAAATATTTTTCAACTTGCATGAAAAACAAAAACCACCTCCCCTAAATAGAATTTTTCATGGAAAATAGACTAAATGATGATTTAATGGTTGTACCATGGAATTTAATTACATGAAAAATGTAGTGTGTCAAATAACAAAGATAAAATCAATTTCTTGGATAAAACATTTTTCATGAAATTTTCATAATATCAAACACACCCTTAGATTACTTATGGCCTCAAGAATTTGGTCGAGTCTAGTTGGGTCCACAAAAAGGAATCTAGAATTATTTAGAATTAATTCAACCTAGGACTGAATTGAATTATAATTTAGATTTATTTTTTAATAATTTAACAATTAAGTATAATCTCTATAAAATTAAGTTATTTTTCTTAAATCTCAAGAAGACGATATTTAAAGATAAATTTAATCTCTTCAAATGGGTTTAGAATTACTATTTGTAAATGTCATCTAACAAGCAATCTAATACTAAATAAATAATTATCTCTAAATTACTATAAATAGAGGAGGATCTCTTATAATTTTTATAATCTTTAATTTCTTACTTTTATCTAGAGTTGACAAATGGGTCAAATGGCCCATGGGCCCACCCAGTCGAGTCGACCCAGTACTATAGCAAACAGGTTGGGCCAACCCAATACTGTAGCAAACGGGTCATGTTACGCCAATGCTTTGTGGTCTATGGCTTGGCCCGGCTTGGCTCACCAAAAATAGGGGTGGCCCACCAAAATAGCTCGGCCCAACCCATCTTGACCCATTTATTAAGGGTCATAAGGTCATGTCTGGCCCTTATTTCTCATTGCCCGACCCAGCCCAGCCCCCTCACAGGCCAAATTCGACTCGACCCACGAAATGGGTAGACCAAGCAGAAGCAGGACTGACCCATTTTCACTCTAGTTTTATCTATACTATTCCTTTATATCTCATCTAGGCATTAAAATAGCTTTTCTAGTAAGTCCCAAGACAATCCTTGTGATCCTTGTTTTACAGGTTGGTTAGCCCTAAGTTTCAAGTTTTATCCACGGTCCAAGTCAATTATCGTGTTCTCCAAACAAATACATTGGTGGTTAAATTTTTGCATCATCACATACAATAATTGGTAAGGATGGTTTTTATTTTAAATTTATCAAGAATTACTAATTGTTAAGTACTTTGGTCGTGAATGTATAATACGATATTACTAAATTATGATACTATATTAACACACTGGCATGCTATGATGGTTGCATTAAATAGTTTTTGGATGACGAGAATAATATTTAATCATAATATTACAACATTATAGTATAATAATAAACAGTTTAAAAATCATACACAGTTGTAGTATAATAAACAAAACTAAAAGAATGCAGAGTTTAAGAATAACACACGGCAACAAGGTTTGTACTGAATAATAACTCAAATCTCCAAGCAAAAGTGTCCCTCCACACTAACCATTTGAGAACCCAATTGTATTAATAAGTGTGTTACCTTATTTTTATTTCGAACAAACATATTAAAATAAAAGTCTCATTTGTCTACCTAAAATATGGTGGATGGATTGAATAAAATGAGCATAAGGTGCCAGTAAATGGGAGCCATGAATCAAAGTCGACATCACAAAGGCCAAACCACCCTCCATAAATAGTCGATCAAACTCGACATCCAGCATCGATAACAATTAACAACATACAAAATGTGAGAAATTTTAATTATTTATTTTTTGGGTAAAAAATGGTAAGCCCAATTTCAATGGATTCTTCTCAAGGATACCCTATGTTAGATTCACATAGAGATCTAGAGGACAGCTCACAGCCTACGAATTAATTTTACGATGGTGGGCTTGGGCTGCTATTCTAACATTTGGGCTTGGGCTGCTATAGTTGTTATACGGCTGGAAAGGCTGGGGATGGTCATATGTGGTACGTCCAAGATTGAAATAAGCCCGAAAGCTGAGGGCTAAAACAGTAATTTCACACAAGCCCCTCTTGTTAGTTAGAGAAATTATATTCACAGCCATACTTTTTACTATTCGTAGTCATTGGTAATGAAAATTTTACAATTACTTTTTGCAACCACTTTTATTACTTTTTGCAACCATTTATATTCCAAAACTACTCTCACCCACATATCCATCACACATAAACGCACAGTCACAGCCCATACCTCATGCACACAGCTCCTGCACTCTCTTACCATCACCTTCTCTCGCTCTGTCGTCCACTGTCTATCGCTAGAGTCACCTCGCTATCTCGCCAGAGTTTCTAGGTAATGGATTTTAAAATTAAGAAACGTCGAAGACGTTTCAATGCCGGGGTTCAGAGGCGTTGAAGGCATGCGAACACCAACGTTTGACGCCTCCAAATCGCAGCAGTTGAAGGCGACCTCGAGTTGCAGCGACCGCCCCTAACCCCAATGTTGTTTTCCTTTCATCTCTCTCGATATACATTTTTGATAATTTTTGGTTGTGTTATGTTCTCCTTGTGTTGATTGCGGTTTGAAGATTTGAATTTGTGTTGTGTTGATTGCAGTTTGTAGATCTGAATTTGTAAGTAGTGTTAGTGTTGTGTTATTTGTGATTTAAAGATCTCAATTAGACTAGTGTTAGTGTTAGTTGTTGTCTCACGTACGTTCTGTTGAACATGTTACACTAAGAGAAAAAGAAAATTGAAGAGGTACATTCTTGTAAGTTTTGCAAGAGATAGTTGAATTAAAGGTGAACGAGTAGCTTTGAAAATTATTGTTTCTTTTCTTTTTGCATGAATGTAAGTTTGTTCTTTATTGTAGATTGATACTGAAAGATTATGAGCAATTTAGTTAGTTTTTTAATTGTCATGTGTTAATTGTATATACTCATTTATTTTACCATGTAGATATGGTGCTTACTCCCAGGGCCGGCTGAAGGGGTAGGCTAGTGAGGCAATTGCTAAAGGCCCAACTCCTTCAGCTTAATAAATAATTATTTTAATTTTATTAGTAAAATAAAATTAATAAATTTTTAATTTTTCATTAAGGGGTTGGGGCCCCTAAATTAATGATGGCTTAGGGCCCCCTAAGCCCTTGAGCCGATCCTGCTTACTCGAGGAGGTGGCAGACCTTCATCTCAATAGCGTCCGACAACTTCCACAACGTGGCAAAAGGTTAAGGCTTGTGCTAATCAGCACAATGCATCTATTCCAGAACCAATGACACATGTTCCTAAGCAACCACTTGTACCTGGTTTTAGGTCACCATCGACACAACCTTGCGAGCAACCCTCCACTAGTGGTCCCGAGCAATCATTAGAAAGATAATTTTTATGAACCATTTCTTGGGGGCTAAGGATTTATGCATTTTGAAGAGTTTTAAAAATCATGTTGATGTCGGCATATGGGATGGAGAGGTGTGTTTAATTATAAATAATAAATAGATTATGAAAAAAAATTTACAATAATAGAAGTTATTATAAATTTATTAATTATTTATTTTTTGAACAGGAGAGATGTTTATTGAAATGTAGAAGTCATGGCCAAAAAACTCTCGAATGGCCATTAACTAATCATCAGCTATTTTGAAGATACCAATCACTAGCAGTTCTATATATGTCCCCCATTTGACAAGTAATGAAGCACATGACTTGTTGTGTCGGTTACTTGGGGTTTCAGCAGCTACTGCAGCATGATAGATAGCTAAGACTAGAGGCCTGTATGTGAAGTTAGATTGGTTGAAGATAATGCTCAGCAATGTACCAACTTTAATTTCTAACGAAAAGATTCACTACCTTATTTGTGGACAAGAGTGGTACTATCGTTTCAGTCGCCTATCTAGCATTGTTGGATGACCTTAGTCTGGCTAGTACATATGCATGGGGAACTGTTTGCTTGACATATCTATATGAACAATTTGGTATTGCAAGCGGTGCGTCCCACTCCCACTTACGAGTGTCACTCGTGAACAATCATCTAAATTGCTCACATGTCCGACCATTTGTGAAGGGCGGACTATGTTTCAACATGAAACATCTTAGATGAGAACTAGGTTTCGTCCTTCCCTTCCCTCAATCCTAGGATCGACTAGCAAACTTGGGCTTTAACTAAACCACACTTAACTAATTAATTTTCATTAAATTTGTCCAATCATCATTTTAATTATTTTAATTCTTCTTTCCAAGAATTACACTAGGCTCCATATAATTTAAAATTCCAAACATCCCATTAGTTTTTCAAAATTCAAGGAAAAATTCATAATTTTATTTTCCAAAAATTTCGGCATTTATCTCCAAAAATGTCTGAAAAATCCCTTTATTTTTAAAATTCCTCCAAAACCCAAAATCAATCAATAAATGCCCCAAAATCCCTGACTTTTCAAAAAATTTTAAAAAAAATTGGGCGACGGGGCTTGTTGGTGCGCTCGGGGCCCCACGGTGCTCTGGCCGCAGGCAGCGTGAGCCCGTTCTGGCCGTTCATGCTGCGCGCAGCCACACGCCGGCCCGCACACTGGCCGTGCCTACCTCTCGCGCGCCTACTACCACTATGGCCCCCTACAGGCCACCTGGTGGCCCTTCTACTACATTATTCACTCTTTCCCCCCCTCCTTTTTTTTTGTTCTCTTGAGTTTTCTAACCCAAAATTTTCAAAAATCAAATTAAATAAATAATCACCACATTTCTAACAAAAATCATTTTATTTAACTCTTTTGATGCTTCTAACAACCCATATCAAATATGAGATTTACACCCATACTTAGACTTCTACATGCCATAAGCCAATATCTCATTTTGAAAATAAAATCATACATAGTAATTACAATACATGCTTAGGCTTCAACAAGCCACAACTAACAACACAAAAAAACATCTCAAAGCTTCTAACCTCAAGCTTGCAACTTTCCCAACCTCTTGCCATAAGAACAACCTACAAGGGGAGGATAAAAATCTCATGAGCCATAAAGCTAAGTAAGGCTGCAATGACAATAAGCATGAACATAAATATAAAATGTAATACCAATGCATGCAATGAAACATAGTTAAGGCTCCCATATCCTCACAACCATCTTGGTTTGAGGCTTTAATCTACTCTACCCCACACAATCTCATGGCCATAGGTCCTTGAACACAAATAACATGCCAATGCACACATATTAATTTATGAACCATACTTACAACTTTGCTAGCCACCATCCCATGGGGTTATGCCTTACCTTTTCCATTCTTTAAAGCTTCAAGAACTTCCTAACTTCATTTTCAACTCTTCTCCTTAAGAAATCATTGAAACAAAATTTAAAGAAACTAAGCTCCCATTAAATGGAACAAAAAGGAACTTACATACTACCCTAAGGAAGAATACTTACCTTTCTTCATTTTCTTCTTTCCTTTCCTCTTCTTCTCTTCTTCTTCTTTCTTTCTTTCTCTCCATTGGAAGACTTCTCCTTCCAAGCTCTTCAAATGGGAGAAATTTGAGCATAAAGCTCTCTTTCCCTTTTTATACTCCTCTTGTCTTGATATCTCAATTTCAAGACTTCATCTTAGCCCTTGATTTCCCTTTGCTTTTAGAGAGAAAATCCCAACCACACAAGAAAACACAATCCATGTGTTTTTGCCTTCTTTAATCTCATCTATTAGATTTCATTTACTTTCCAAGAAAAAATCTCAACCATTGGAACAAGCACAATCCAAGTGCTTTGCTATGATTTAATCCTACCCATTAATTCAATTTGGAGATTAAATCTCCACCACTTATCCTCTTTCTCTTGAAATTTTTAAACCCATTTATCAATCCATGCCAACATAAAACCTTTAATTCCATCCCTTGGATCTCTTCCAAATTTTTAAGACCAAATTTCCACCATTAGATCATCTTGGTCTTCCACTCCAAAATTAGTCATTTCCCTTATTTATTTAATTTGACTAATTTCACCCCATCACATGAGTGATCACTCGAGAGACATATATCCTTTCTTTCCCATTTAATTTAATGGGATCATTTTTCATCATTAATGCTTGACCATTTTTCATTTCTTTTTGAATTTTCTTTTAATCCAACACAATCATGCCTCTCATTAAATGCAAGAATGACCATTTATCATTTCTTTTTATATTTATTTAATTATTTTTTATCTTGGACCACACATTGCCATGTGTCACTCTAAGACACCAAACTTGGCTTCCAAGATTTAATTTAAGCCATCCATGTGGCATCACCACATTAATTCATCAATTTAGGAAAAATCAATTATTTTCTCTCATAATTAAATATTCTCTATTTTCTCCATTTTTCATAATTTAATTCTTTATGGAATTTCATCCAAATTATTAAAATGCTCTTTGTGAATTATTAATCTCATTTATCTCCACATAAATACAAAAATAGGAAATTAATTCACTTCTATACTTAATTCCACCTAGGAATTATTTTCAATTTACTAAATTACCCTTATTGGACTTCACTATCTAAATTATCAAAATACCCCTCTCATAAGGCACCATTATTCTCAAAAATCAATCACCTTCTTAAGGGCATTTTTGAAAGTTTCTCACTTCTTTTTTCATTCTCTTAACACCAGTAGCACGGGGTGTTACACAAGCAGAAGAGAGGTGAAAGGGATCTGTGAATATCTGACATTACTGAAGGTAATTATTAAAATTTGATATTCCTATATGTCTATTTAACATCTTTTAATTCATGTTAATAATTTTTCACATCAAATGTACACAAGTGTGGATATACGAGCACTTTCCATTTACTAGAACTAGACATAACTTGGCGTATACTGACGAGTTGGCTTGGACTCAGCGTTGGATACCCACTCGAGATTATGACAGTCTGCAGTCAATTTGAGAGCAACTTGATGATTTAAGGCAGATCAGGTCATTTGGATACCAAATCATGTTTTGTAAATTAATTAATATATTCTTCTTTTGAAATTAAGAAACATGTGCAAATCATTTGGATATCATATGGGAGGTTGCGCGCATAGCACCCACTTCCAAATATTGTATTCTTCTCAGGTTACCTAAAGTGTGGAAGCGTTGTTATATTGAGAAAATTAGGAGTAAGAAAAATAAGAATTTTTTATTAAAAATAAAAGGCTCGCGGCAGTGTGCAGTAAGCCCACTTGCAGCAAAGGCCTTGCTGCACAAAGGCTTTGCACCAATGTGTCGCTAGCCCTCTTGCAACAACGGCCTTGCCGCAAGGCTCATGGCAGTGTGTCGCAAGGCCTTACGGCAAAGGTTTGATTGCGATAGTCTAGGTTTGCGGCCACACACCTCTTACATGGCTCATTCAACAAGCGACACGTGTCAGCACCATATATCCTTGAGAATCGAGCCCTATAAATACCCAACTACAGGACACTGAAAGGGACTTTCAAATTCGATAAAATTTTGACACATTGACTACATTTTTACTGCTTTTGTGAACAATTATCTGGATCTGGTACTGACTTAGGTGTCGGAGGGACGTCGCAAGCGAGGATTCTCGCTAGCCTTCTAACCCATTTTTGAGTATCAATAGGATCATATCTTTGCAGCGAGATTCTTAAGGCGAAGGTGCTTGAGGCAAGATCCTTGTTGTGAGATAAATCCTTGTGACAAGATAGATCCTTACGGTTAGATTCTTAAGGCAAAAGTGCTTGAGGCAAGATAGATCTTTGCGGTGAAATCCTTACGATAAGATTGTTGAGGCAAAGGAGTTTGAGGCAAGATCCTTGTGGCAAGATAGATTCTTATGGCAAGATAAATCCTTGCAACGAGATTCTTAAGGCGTAGGTGCTTGAGGCAAGATCCTTGTGGCAAGATAGATCCTTGAAGCAAATATCCTCATGGCGAGCATCCTTGTGGAAAACCCCCTCGCGAAAAGTTTTCTTGCAGCAACCCTATTTCACTCAACACTGAGCTTGAGTAGGTCCCACATCATAAAATTTAATTGTTGTATTTTTTACAATAACAAATGTGATAAAACAATATCATCATGAGAGGATTCTATGACAGTTTGGACATATACAGAATATTCTTCCACCCCCATTATCTCCTGTTGAAGCCAAGCGGGGTTTGGCCACAACATTATATACGGTGATTTACAATTTTGTTGATTGTTGGACTCAATGGGTTTTTCACTCAGTGTCGGTACACCGACGCGGTGGATATGCCCAAGTCCCATGGGAGTATACTATAAGCTATATGCCATGGTATCAGCGTATCACCCATCGATTAATTCAAAACCCTACACATAGATCAGGGTTTGACATAAATGGTCAAGATAGAATCACCATGGCTGATGTGGTAAGATTAAAATTTTAGATGTAATTTTTTTAATATATTATATTTAAGTATTGATATTAGAAATAATTGTATCTTACAGCGCATCAGGGTGACACTATTTACTCTCACTCACATCATATCAGGTAGACCTTTCATGGAGGTGGATGCGCGGAGACGGACGTGTTTTGAGATATATGGTATTCTATCCATTTGTAGTGGGTCACATGCCATGACATCGTCCCGTAATGATTGTGATACTAGGTCGTTGACATCTTCGCCCGTACATTTCTGGCCCTAACGTTTATATATCCACCACTTACTGCTATCACATCATCTCCAGCATCGAGTATGGTTCAACCACCTACATCACCGGGTATGGTTCGATATTCGATATTTGGTCCATCGCCGATAGTGGGTTGCATCAGCTCCAGCACTGATTATAGATCCACACCCTCTGGCACTAACTCCCTTATGAGACACAAGGAATAGGAAGAATACACAATAAATTTTTATTATAATATAAGACATTAATATATTTGATGTACTTATATTTAATGTATTTTCTCATTGCAAGCTTACTTCTTCTTCATGTATATATATATATATATATGATTGGATTAGATTGTAGAAATAGTATACTATATATATAAATATATGATAACTCAAAAAAAAACTAAAGAAATGTTAATTCATTTCACTCTTGGATAAACCATGAATCTAAATTATTACTCAAGAATTCAATATTAAATTTGGAAAAATAAAACCAAAAAACAAAAATTTATAAACTTTGATCATTGGTCAGTTAAATCAAAAACATCTTGTGTAATAACATTTTTGTCAATAAGAGACAAAAAAGCCTGAATTTGAGGTATATATGGTATTTTCCATTCATGTGTAGTATCAACTTGATATCTATGCCAGTTGTGTGCAACGGGAGGAATTGGTAAGTCTGGTTTAAGAAACACCTGACAAAATTGTTGGAATTACATAGATCTTATCATATGCACGACGGAATTAAAATTTAGTTTGCAAGTATCCCGTTTTTCAGAAATTATGATTTAACAAATTAAAGGCAATACAAAAGGTTACCTCTTAGATGAAATCTGATTTCACCGTTAGATTTCCCGCCGTATAATCCTCCAAGTGTAGGATGCTGAGTCGGTCCACCCGAAACCACTTCTATCCAAAAAGATCAAAAAGAATGATAAGTAAAGAAATTTTTCACAAAAAATTCTAACTTACCTCTTTGGATTCACACAAGTTCTTCAAAACTCTCTCAACTTCTCAAGTGATTCAAGAGTTCATTATTATTAGAGAAATAAATGGCTAATAGAGCTATTTATATTGCTCCAACATAACCTTTCTCTTTAAATGGGTTGGGCTTCTCAAGCTCATTCCATTTAATGCAATTGAGCTAAGCCCAATTAAATGGTATTTGAATCTAATATAGTGCCATTGGGCTAAGCCTAATGTGCTAGCAAAAGGCCCAACTTAATTAATAATTAAATAATTATATTCATAATATAATTATTTAATTATTTTTATTTATCCAATAAATAAATACATTATTATTAGTAATTATAAAATTACTAATTTATCTTTTTTCTCTTTGAAAGTGATTTGTTTTGGGTGGGACTTTCTGGGTTCACAAATAAATTAGCAACAAGAATAATCAACGATTAATTCTCGTAAATCACGAGTGACATCTAGCAATATGTCATCATTACCCAATTTATTGTGAAGCGGGCAATGTGAACCTTTTACTACGTTACCATGCAATACGGTCTTTCTATCATCCTGTATCCTGACAAGATATGAGATCATGGTCAGTAGGTCGAATCTCTTAATCTTGTCATATAATCAATTCTGAAATCAATCTTGACTAATTATGACACAACTCTTATGGAACAAATTTCATCGTCATATTACCTTGACCAAGGATTTATCGTCAAGTGATTACTAGATCGCATAGGATATCTTCCTCATAAATCTCGAGGTGATAGATTTCATGTCTGATACACATATACCTCATGTATCACTGAATCAGACACATAGATACGTATGATCATTTTTTATTAGAACAACCACATAATATCACTAATATCCTAATCCACCAATACATAGATATCTATGTCATCTCAGGTCTAAAGACTAGTTGCACAATCACAGCTAACATTAAATCATTGACTTGTGAGAAATAACACATGTGATTTAATGTTAATAGTACCGTTCAATGAACTCGTTCTTTTAACGAGCACCCACTCATCTTCCTTCTATATCTCATACAAAATGGCACAAGACTCACCAACCTTATCTTTCAGTATCTCATATTGAATAAGGAAGAAAACGATGTGTTGGCCTTTACGAGTTGCTATTATCCAAATTAAGAATTCTACGGCCATGAACATGTTTATAATATAACGAACTATGAATTATCCGTAACTCGTATTCTTAACTCTTAAGAATGGTATCCACTCCTTATTATACTAATGGATATATATTTTATAATTTAAACCATATTGCAATTTAAATAGAAACATAAACCTGCCATTTAAATAATATTTAAAGAATTACAAGATCGAGTCTCTTTATGTCACTAGAATTGGTCTTTAGGGCTCATATCTAACAAAAATAATAATACAAAACTATTAATAGTAAACTTATTACTACATAACTATATAAATACACAAATAAATCCTAAAATAATAATACTCGCATAAAAAGACAATCACCAACAAGATCGATAGTAATAATCCTATGTTGTAGCACTGGAAAGAAGACTAATCTCAATGGAAGGTATGTAAGACACTGCATCCAAGACAAATAGACCAAAACGACATTGTATTTTAAAACAATCAAATAGCCCATGTCAAGTAAAGTCATCTAATGTTGGCGAGGTACAACATAATCAAAGCAAGAAAGTGTGTGATTTAACTCATTTACACGCATAGCAGATCCATGTAACTCTATATACTCAGCACGAAAAGCATGCAACTCTCCAATCAGATTCAAATGAATATTCCCCTAATTGTGTTCACTCATACCAAGTAACGTAGCAATGGCACAGAACCCGCAATTTCCATCTGACTCCATATTAACAACATTGTGTATAAAATGTTATATCTTTGATGGGAAAGAAGTATCATAACCTAACAATCTGTGTTTGACGTTGATGCGACAAAATAAAAGTTTATCTTCTTCAGTATCTTAACTGAGCTTCATGTTGCTGGGGATGTACTGTCATGACCAAACTATACAATTTTCAAGTACGATGGATCACATCTGGTGGATGTATCAACCTAAACTTTCTTCTTTGATGATGGCTTACCTTTTGTCCGAACTTTCACGCTTGACGACATTAATGAAGTCATAGTTGGATCTACTAATTCTCTCACCTTTTGTTTCAATACTATTTTACCTATTTTGGTTCTGACTGAAACCTGTTATATATGTTTTCCATCTTCGAATCTATGGTAAGTAGGGATGACACATCATCAAAAACAGTCTACACCAAATTTAACTTTGTCCAATGAGAGTGCACAAACGACAAGGGAATTGCTCGTCCCTGCATCATCAACTCTGCAATTTAATGTGTACAAGGCAAACCATGTGTGCTTCTGATCACACATCCATATGTAACCTTATCCACCCCAATTTTCTGAGCTAGTTGCGCTTGCTTTAGCACCATATTCATTGCATTTCTTGATATAATACCTCACAATTCTTTAAAAACTTCTGGCTTGAAATTATGTTGTACCAACTTTAAGCTCTTCTCAAAAAACCCCTTGATCTCTATATGTTGCAACTCATTAAAAATATTACAATAAAAATAAGCAATGATAACATTTGAGTTTCATAAAGAATACCTATTAGTAGTAACATTGCCAAAATGCATTATTCTATTTATCTATTTTTCAACAAATTTTTCCTTATAATCATTCAACCATGTCTTTCTCACATAATCAGTGCATCATCATATACATGGTACTCAAAATTTAAGTCATAAAGTCGATGTTCATACTCAATCTCAGTCGAGGCAAAAATAAGAAAGTTCTAACCTAATATAAACTTCTTCTATGTCTCTTTTTTATCAAAAAATTTCTTACACTTAGCGAGCATATTTTTTGATATGTGCCACCTACATAATAAGGTGGTCGTGTTTGAAAATACTTTGTATATTACATTCTTCAATACTAATTCTCTACTAATGGCAACTACTCCTAGAAATCTATTAGGTCACATCAAACTCTTTAATCACTCCATTGCCCATGTGTAAAGTTATCCTCATATTCATGATCCATAAATGCAAATGCAATGGGAAAAGTTAGCTCAATCGATGTCACACCAACGATCTCAAGGAGTGGATACCTATACCTGTTAGTTTTGTATGTATAGTCCATTATTAACACATATGGAAAGACTTTTAATAACTCTACAGACATTGGATGAGCCCAAAAAAAGTCTATAATGCAATCTATTAATCCATCGCTTCTATACCACTCCACATAATTACATTCCCCCAATTTCTTCATTAACTATTGCATTTGTGATCGACCACCTTTTTCTATAAGTCTGTAGCTTTGGCATGCATTATATATAGTTTTGATGGTAGTCATGTTATCATCATCTTCTGCCTTTAGGGTCATAAAAATATTTTTAAGTTTCACCAGATTCTTAGACATTGTTTTCAAAATTTCTTTCTCTTTTTCTGTAACCCGTCATGCATATGAATGACCCTCAAGTTGAGTTGTTGGTACCTGATTATGTAGTCCATATACAATTTTCAACTTCCACTACTCATTTAGAAATTTCATGCCAAATAATTCAAATGGATAATCACAATTTTTTGAACCTGTGGACTTATGTTTTAATTCTCTTAATGCTTCTTCTCCCTTTTTTTATGGTCTATACTTCCCACTCTGTTCACAAGCAAAACAAACTCTAGGTTTTTTTTCAAGACCCCCAAATTTTGAACTCTTTATCACAATAATAATTTCATTTTCTTTCTCAATCTTCTTAGGCCATCCAATCAGTTCTTCTTTACTATCTAAAAACTAATAAAAGAAAATACTTAGATATATTTTTCCTCCTACTAAAATAATAATTTTAAAAAATTTATTAAGAATCTCTCATACCTCATTGGTAGTAAATGATTGAATAACATCAAATGATTGGTCAATTACAAAAGTGGTTTCATTATTATACTAATATAAAAGAACAATAAGTTAATAAAATAAAAATTAAAAAAAATATATCATGAGATCGGACTTCCCCGAACTAAAATATAGATTGAAAAATATGAGATATAAAAAGTATTTTAAATAAAAATATTTTTTGTTATACTTATTAAATTTTTTTAAAAAAATCACATAATTTCTTATCTTAAACTATTCATATAGATTTATTGTACACTGGCATTTAGTTGGAAAGGAAAATATTTTTCAACTTGCATGAAAAACAAAAACCATCTCCCCCCTAAATGGAATTTTTCATGAAAAATAGGTAAAAACATGCTTTAATGGTTGTACCATGGAATTCAATTTCATGAAAAATATAGTTTATCAAACACCAAAGATGGAATTTAATTTCTTAGATGTGACATTTTTCATGTATTTTCCATACTATCAAACACACCTTCTTGGAAAATCAATTCCATGGAAAGAACCTTTAAATGCTTGTACCATAAAAAAGTTAAGAGTGTTTGATTGCTTCCATAGAAAATATGTATAATAATTACATATTTTCTATGATAATTTATGTGCAATCAAACACACTCTAATACTACCTTAGTGGAAATTGCAAAAAATAACCCCTCACAAATACAAAATTCGTTTTTAGCCCCCTTTTACAAAAAATATTTTTACCCCCTACAAACAAATAGTTACAAAAAAATAGCCACTTTACCACTTTTGACCCAAACTTTTGACTTTTCAACTCCCCACTTTAATTAAAAATTAAGAATAAAAATAAAAACAGTAAATTACCAAACTATCATCAATACAAAACAAAAAAAACGGTTGAATTTCTATTTGACCCCACAAGCAAACTTGAGAAACCCCTCATAATTATAATAATAAATTTTTAACTATTAAAGTATTATTATTTTTTCTCAATACTAATTTTTATTTTTTAATAATTTAATAACTAGGTGGGTCTTGAACCCACGGTGGGTCCCCACCCATTTTTTATTATTAAATATATATGTATTATTACATATAAATAATAATAATTGAAAATTTTAAATATATATGTATTATTAAATAAATAACTGAAAAATTGTTATTCAATGCTTATTATTTTATTTTTCAATTGTAATAATAATTGTAAATCATAATTATAATAATAAATTTTTAACTATTAAATTATTATTATTTTCTAATAATTACTAATATTTTTTTAATAATTTAATAACTGGTTGGGCCTCGAACCCACGCTTGGTTTCCTCCCTTCGTTTTTTTATTATTAAATATATATATATATATGTGTTATAATATTACATATATAATAAATAAAATTGATTAAATAATAATAATTGAAAAATTGAAATATATATGTATTATTAAATAATTGAAAATTTGTTATTCAGTTATTATTATTTTATTTTTCAATTATAATAATAATTGCAAATTATAATTATAATAATAATTGTTCAACTATTAAATTATTATTATGTTTCAATAATAATTATTATTTTTTGATAACTAGATAACCAGGTGTGGTTGCCCATAAAACCTGATTTTTTATTAAAATAATTTTTTTGATATTTTTTTTTCTTTACTTTGGGATTGGATTTTTTCAAGTTATCCAATAGTCTCAAAAATAAATTATTATTTAAAAATTATACTTTTATTTTTGGATAAATTTTATAATCATTACATCGATTTAATCAAATATTAGTAGTTAGAACACTTAATCATGTATTTGTTGTGTTTTATTATCATTCCATTGTTGTTTATTATGAATTATAAATTCAATTAAGCCCAAAAATGTGAAAAGATATCATTTTCTATTGGGTAACTTTGAAAAATCTCATGGCCCAAAAAAAGAAAAAAATATCAAAAAATCTATTTTTACTAAAAAATCAAGTTTTGTGGGCCACAAAACCCAATTTTTTTTTATTAAAATGGTTTTTTGATTTTTCTTTTTCTTTTCTTGGCCATGAGATTTTTTCAAGTTATCCAATAGTCTCAAAAATAAATTATTGTTTAAAAATTATACTTTTATTTTTAGATAAATTTTATAATCATTACATCAATTTAATCCAATGTTAGTAGTTAGAACACTTAATCATGTATTGATTGTATTTTATTATCATTCCATTGTTATTTATTGTGGATTATAAATTCAATTAAGTCAAAAAATGTAAAAAGACATTGTTTTCTATTAGGTAACTTTGAAAAATCCCATGACCCAAAAAAAAAATCAAAAAATCAATTTTTACTAAAAAAATCAGGTTTTGTGGCCCACAAAACCCAGAGCCGGGTTTAGTTGCCCACAAAACCCAGAACCGGGTTTTTGTGGCCCACAAAACCCGATGACGTTGTGCAATTTTGAAAAATTATTTTTTCATGTAAATCAGTACAGATCTGAAATGATATCTATCAAAATATATTCTACTCACAACTACAATTATACTACACAGCCTTTATAAGCAATGTGAATACAAAACAAAAGAAATAGAAATGAAATCAATCATTAGAGATTTAGTCAGTGAAATTGTTTGTTGGAGAGAAAAAATCTTGTTGAATAGGATTTCAACGAGGTCGTTGTGATTGATAAAGAATGTTAAATGACTCAATAAGCAAAAAAATTGAATGTGTAATAAATGACTGAGTTTGAATAGTTTGACAATGGAGAGAAAGAGAGTAATGTAAACGTTGGAAGATGAAAGAGAAGAGAAAGACGATATGAAAAAGACAAGGGTATTTTGGTAAATGAGGCTACGTGCAATGTGGGTTTTCTATTTTAAAATCTTATTAAGGATATTTTTGATATCTTATATAAAAGTGGCTATAAAATATAATTAATTTATTTGAATGATAAAATTATTTTTTTTTATAAAATAATTTTATACATTTCACCAAGCTTAATTATGAATTCCTCCATGCTACTTAACTAACCTCTTATCACCAACGGCTTGCAATAGCCACTCACCAACACAATTTTTATCAGTTTATCAACACTTTTGAGCCACTGGTGGAGAAAGACACAGATGGCGAAGAACTTCTGGGTACTGTGCGCCTCCATTCTCGCCCTGCGACTCCTGGCTCAAGCGGCGGAGATTCCACCGTCGCCGTTTCCGTGGCCGGACCGCTTCCACGCCCTGCTTTACATGAACCTGTCGACGGGGCATCTTCAGATCAGCAACCTCTGGTACGACTGGCCGAGAGGCCTGAACGTGAACATAATCCAGAAGCAGCTCGGCCCGCTGCTCTATGACGTCGAGTGGAACAACGGTACGACGTTCTACTACACGCTGGGCGAGGGCGCCAGCTGCAGCCCCGTCGACTTCGGGGTCGGAATCCTCCGGCCAGACTTTCTCGACGGCGCCGAGTACCTGGGAACGGCGGTCACCGACGGGTTTCTTTGCAACGTCTGGGATAAGGTGGATTTCATGTGGTACTACGAGGATGTGCTCACTCGCCGCCCTGTGCGGTGGGATTTCTACGACGGTAACAGTTCAAAGCCATAAGCCATCGATTTGGTTGTTGGATTTTGTCCTCTAATTCCGATGCTGTCGATTAATGGGTTTTTTTTTTTTTTTGGGGCAGGAATTTCTACTCATGTGATGACGTTTGAGGTCGGGGCGGTGCTGCGAGATCCATTGATTCAGGCGCCGGCGTACTGTTTCAGTGAAAACGAAGCTCAGGTGAAGCAGGTGAAAGGCTTAGATTCTACGGCGAAGATTTCCTTCTTGGGAGAGGGAAGCATTTATTAAATTATTAGGCATAATTAGGTGAACGGAGACTGTTATTTAAGATGGGACTGATGGACCAGCGTAATGATACTGGTTTATCATTTGTTAAACTGATTAGTGTAACAGTCAAGCCACCACCGTTCTTGGCTGTATCAGGCATCAAGCCACCACCAAGCTTGATTGTATTAGGTAGCAGTGATCTTTGGCATGCGTTGGCTGCATCAGGCGGCATGCGCTGGTTGCATCAGGCGCAGTAGGTGAATCCGCACACTCTTGTTGACTTTGTAGCCTCCTAATCTCCTATAAATAGCTAGCAATTCCCCTCTTGTAATTGCATCCCAAGATAGAGGATCAGTGAGGATCCAGAGAGAGTGAGAGATCCGTTTGAGAGTTTTTGTTTATGTAAGAAATTCTGATTTCTTCTGTAACTTCTATTCGTGAGTAATAGATTGCTTTTCTCTCATATATCTCTTCTTTCATTGTGTTTTTGAATCTCTAGTTTCCCAACAAGTGGTATCAGAGCCTTTGGTTGAGTGAAGGAGAAGAAAATCCGAAGAACAGAGCCCTTGTTCTTCAAACCAGTTTTTTTTCAAGTTGTCAAATCAGTATTTTGATAATACCAGAAGACTCCTCGTGCCAAGGCGAGCACGGATCAATTTTTCGAAGGCCGAAAGGACTCCGCACGCGCCTACACGCGCCGACTGAAATCGGCGAGTGAAGCCCACTCTCGCCACGCGCCACACGCGTCGTCTGGAGGTTGAAGACGACCACGTGGCGCCACGTCACCTGCCACGTCATCCAGTCAACTGACACGTCATCCAGTCAACTGCCACGTCATCCAGTCAGCTGCCACTTCACCGGGTCAACGCCACCTCAGCGCCACGTCAGCTGCCACGTCAACAGAGCTGCCACGTCAGCACATAAGTTTGAAAAATTGCAGGTTGGTCCCTGAAGTTTTCAGAAATTACAGTTTGACCCCAGAACTTTCGGAAATTACATTTTGACCCTTGAATATTTCGAAAATTGCAATTTGGTCCTTGAACTTTTCTGTAATTGCAATTTAGCCCCTTTATTTTTCAGAAATTACACTTTAGCCCCCTAGACTTTCTAAAATTACATTAGAGCCCCCTTGATTTTCCATAAATCAGAATTTGACCCCGTAAGAGTCAAATCTACCATTTTCGACCCTTCCGGACGCAACGGTGCGCTCCGTTTTGGAAGATTCAACTTTGTTTTTGAACAAGTTATTGAAAATGGAGGAAGGAACATCATCAGGAGCCATGATAAAGCTCACATCCACCAATTACACACTGTGGAGACCTCGGATGGAAGATCTTCTCAGTTGTAGGGATTTGTACGATCCCCTTGAGTTATTAGGTGTCAACCCTAATCCTACTAAAGAAGCAGAATGGAAGAAATTAAACAGAAAAACTATCGGTCAGATCCGGCAATGGATTGATCATAGTGTCTTCCACCACGTCGCACAAGAGACAGACGCATATGCCCTGTGGACGAAACTGGAAGGTATGTATCAAGCAAAGACCGCTCGGAACAAAACCCTGTTAATGAGGCGATTAGTTAATTTGAAGCTGGGTAGTGAAACTTCAGTTGCCGAGCACACCAGTGAGTTCCAAAGCCTAGTGAACCAGTTGTCGTCTGTGGATATGTCGTTTGGGGATGAAACACAAGCGCTCTTACTTCTTAGTTCTCTTCCTGACAGTTGGGAAACGCTAGTAGTCTCTCTCAGCAATTCAGCCCCAGAAGGAAAACTTACCATGACGATGGTGAAGGATGCCCTGTTCAACGAGGAGGCCAGAAGAAAGGACATGAGCACGAATCAGACTCATGCCCTTGTAACAGAAAATCGAGGAAGACAACAAAGAAGAAATCAAGGCAAATGGAGAGGAAAGAGCAAGAGTAGGGGTAAATCAATAGATGGAAGAAAGTCAACTTACAAGTGCTACCATTGTGGCATTGAGGGTCATCTGAAGAAGAACTGCCGAAAATTGCAACGAGAACAGGGTCAAGGCAGTTCCCAGCCGAAGAAGAATGATGGAGATGCACTAGTCACTATCCATGGAGAGGTAGCCTACTGTTCCATCCAAGATGAGACATGCCTTCACGTCTCAAAAGAAGACACAGAATGGGTGGTAGATACTGCAACATCTTACCATGTGACTCCCCACAAAGATTTCTTCACAACATACAAAACAGGTGATTTTGGAGCAGTGAAGATGGGAAATTCCAGTTCTTCTGAGATAGCTGGAATTGGTAATGTTCAGATACGAACGAGTGTCGGGATCACAATCACCTTGAAGGATGTCAGACATGTGCCAGATCTTCGGTTGAATTTACTTTCAGGAGTAGCTCTTGACAGACAGGGCTATGGTAATCAGTTTAGCAATGGCATATGGAAGTTGATAAAAGGCGCTATGGTAGTTGCCCAAGGACATATTTGTGGCACGTTGTACAAGACTCATGTGAAGATATGTGCAGACAGTCTCAACATAGTTGAAATGAAGACTTCTCAGAATCTGTGGAACCAGAGACTTGGTCATATGAGTGAGAAGGGTTTGTCAACCCTGGAAAAGAATGAGCTTATTACCGTTGCCAAAGGTACTGTTCCAGATCCTTGCAATCACTGTTTGTTTGGCAAACAAAATAGAGTATCTTTCAGTTACTCTTCAACAAGAAGATCAGAGTTGCTCAGTCTGGTACACTCTGACGTTTGCGGTCCCCTGGAAGCTGAGTCATTAGGTGGAAACAAGTACTTTCTGACATTTATTGACGATGCTTCTCGAAAGGTGTGGGTGTATTTCATCAAGACAAAGGACCAGGTATTTGATTATTTTAAACTGTTTCATATCATGGTAGAGCATGAAACAGGAAAGAAGTTGAAGTGTCTCCGGTCAGATAATGGAGGCGAATACACTTCCAAGGAGTTCGATGCCTACTGCAAGAGACACGGCATCCGACATGAGAAGACGGTCCCACGCACCCCACAGCATAACGGTGTTGTCGAAAGAATGAATCGGACCATTATGGAAAGAGTCAGAAGCATGCTCAGTATGGCTAAACTGCCAAAGCCATTCTGGGGAGAAGCAGTCAGAACCGCCTGCTACCTAATCAACAGGTCACCGTCAGCACCGTTGAATTTTGAAGTCCCCGAGAAAATGTGGTCTGGTAAGAACCCCTTGTATTCTCACTTAAGAGTATTTGGTTGCTTAGCATTTGCACATGTATCCAAGGAGCTTAGACAAAAGCTCGATGCAAGGACAACCCCATGTATCTTCATAGGCTATGGAGATGAGGAATTCGGAAACAGGTTATGGGACCCAAAGGAGAATAAGGTAATCAAAAGCATAGATGTTGTGTTCCATGAAAGCCAGACAATAACAGACATTGAAAAGCCCACAATGTCTCAAAATCCAGATTCTAGTACCCATGAAGACATTTCAAGACCAACACCAACACAGTTTGCTACTGATGACGTTTTGGTGCCTGAGGAATTGCCAGAAGTAGAAGAGGAGGAAGAAGAAGCAGAGGATGTTGAGCAGGGGGAGACTCAATCCCTTCCACCAGAAGCTGCTGGAGCGTCAGATGATGGTGAACCTCCGAACCTAGAAGTTCGTAGATCTGAACGAGGTCGGATTCCGTCAACAAGATATTCAGAATCCGAGTACATTCTGCTTACTGAAGATGGAGAACCAGAAAATTTTCAAGAAGTTGTATCTCATAAGGATAAAGAAAAGTGGTTGTTTGCAATGCAAGATGAGATGGATTCTCTACAGAAGAATCACACTTATGAGATAGTCAATCTTCCACATGGGAAAAAGGTTTTGAAAAATAAATGGGTGTTCAAGCTGAAGAAAGATGGCAGCGGAAAGGTGGTGAAGCACAAAGCTCGATTGGTAGTCAAAGGATTCCAACAGAAAAGGGGAATTGACTTTGATGAGATTTTTTCACCAGTTGTAAAAATGACTTCAATAAGAGTCATTCTTGGTTTGGTAGCCAAGTTAAACCTAGAGCTTGAACAGATGGATGTCAAGACAGCTTTTCTTCATGGAGACCTGAATGAAGAGATCTACATGCAGCAGCCAGAAGGTTTTGAGGTGTCAGGTAAGAACCTCGTTTGCAAGCTGAAGAAGAGCTTATACGGTCTGAAGCAAGCACCAAGGCAGTGGTACAAGAAGTTTGACTCTTGCATGGTGAGTCAAGGGTACAAGCGAACTGCTGCAGATCCGTGTGTATATATTCAGAGATTTCCTGATGGGAACTTCGTTGCTCTTCTACTATATGTGGACGATATTTTGATCGTGGGACAAGATGCAACAAAGATCAAACAGCTGAAGAATGAACTCTCCAAGTCTTTTGACATGAAAGACTTAGGACCGGCTCAACAGATTTTAGGAATGCAGATCGTTCGAGACAGAAAGAACAGAAGGTTATGGCTATCTCAGGAGAAGTATATTGAACGGGTGGTCAAGAAGTTCAATATGCACAATGCAAAACCGGTAAGCATTCCATTAGCCAATCATTTCAAGTTAAGCAAGAGTTCGTGCCCCTCATCCAAGAGAGAGATCGAGGAGATGTCATCAATACCATATTCTTCAGCAGTGGGAAGCCTGATGTATGCAATGGTATGTACCCGACGAGATATTGCTCACGCAGTGGGTACAGTAAGCCGTTTTCTCTCTAACCCTGGAAAGGAACATTGGGAGGCAGTCAAATGGATTCTCAGGTACTTAAAAGGTATGCTGAAAACATGTCTTTGTTACGGGGAAGCTGATCCAATCTTGGAAGGTTATACAGATGCAGATATGGCAGGAGATCTTGATGGTAGAAAATCTACATCAAGATTTCTCTACACTTTTGCAGGGGGAGCCGTGTCATGGCAATCAAGATTGCAGAAGTGTGTTGCTTTATCCACAACAGAAGCTGAGTACATTGTAGTAGCAGAAGCTGGGAAAGAGATGTTATGGTTAAAGCGTTTTCTCCAAGAATTTGGGATTATGCAAGAAGACTACAAGATACATTGTGATAGTCAAAGTGCTCTGGATTTGAGCAAGAACTCAATGTATCATTCCCGTACAAAGCACATAGACATTCGCTATCATTGGATACGCGAAGTAATGGATCAACAACTGTTGAAACTAGTGAAGATCCATACAAAGGAGAATCCAGCCGACATGTTAACTAAAGTGGTTACTCGAGAAAAGGTAGAGCTATGCAAAGACATAGCTGGGATGTTTGTCAGATGACAATAGATCCAGATGTGACTTGAGGGGGAGAATTGTAAGAGTCAAGCCACCACCGTTCTTGGCTGTATCAGGCATCAAGCCACCACCAAGCTTGGTTGTATCAGGCAGCAGTGATCTTTGGCATGCGTTGGCTGCATCAGGCGGCATGCGCTGGTTGCATCAGGCGCAGTAGGCAAATCCGCACACTCTTGTTGACTTTGTAGCCTCCTAATCTCCTATAAATAGCTAGCAATTCCCCTCTTGTAATTGCATCCCAAGATAGAGGATCAGTGAGGATCCAGAGAGAGTGAGAGATCCGTTTGAGAGTTTTTGTTTGTGTAAGAAATTCTGATTTCTTCTG
Source organism: Diospyros kaki (assembly GCA_036245055.1). Classification (NCBI taxonomy): domain Eukaryota; kingdom Viridiplantae; phylum Streptophyta; class Magnoliopsida; order Ericales; family Ebenaceae; genus Diospyros; species Diospyros kaki. Next base: position 35,421,232 of record BSEG01000003.1, read on the forward strand.
TAACTTCTATTCGTGAGTAATAGATTGCTTTTCTCTCATATATCTCTTCTTTCATTGTGTTTTTGAATCTCTGGTTTCCCAACAATTAGGAGGGTGTTTGGAGCTCTGTTTTCATCGCTCAGCTCTTCTTTCAATTTATAAGTTACCAAACTTATTTAGTTATCTGTTTATTAAAATTTTAAGAATTTAAACACTATCAATCTTATAAATTATTTATCTATCGTTTTCAATAAGCTACCTTTCAACTTTTCTAAATAAGGTATTGTTAGTTTATTTTATTGACTAAATAAATAACAAATTTATCATTAAACAACCATCATATTTCTTGGCATTTACCCATCTCTTTCATCTTTTACATAAATGACAAATTTATCATTAAACAATCACCATATTTTTAACATTTACCCATCTCTTTTATCTTTCTACTTTCTCTCTGTTGCCGCCTCCCTTCAGCTCCTTTGTTGCCTTCACTGCTTCCCATTTCCTCCATGGTGATCGTTGTTTCTAACCTTATTCCCATCTCCATCAGCAGCTACCTTTTCCATTGTCTATCGTCGTCATTTGTTGCCCGTGCCTTCATCGTCCGTTGCCTCCATCCCTATATATATATAATATATATTATATTAATATATTTATTAATAATGGTGTATAATTTATCAACATGTAATTATAATAATTTTATCAATTAGATTTTAATTTATAATTTATTTTTATTAAAAATTAATATTTTTATAAATTTTATTTATATTATTTAGTAACATGTTCATTTAAGTCTTTTTGTTAAAATCTTGATAATTTGTCAGTTTTTCAAACCAAACACATAACATATAAATACAGCTTAAAACACATTTATCCAAACACAATATCAATTTAAACGCTAACAAGGTTTTAAACTTTACACAACTTATAAGTACAAAAGTTTATAAGCTTAAAAAAAAATCATAAGCCAAACAGCTTCTAAGATAAAGTTATATCAAAATAAGATTGGAATACTTTCCGAACTAATATATAGAATGATCAAAATGAGATTACGAAGTATTTTAAGATTTTTATTAAACTGTTTATTAAATTTTTTGGATATATGCCTCATTTTTTTTTATTTGTAAAATTCAAGATAAATTTATTTAGAGTAAGAAAGATAAATTTATTTAGAAAATCTGAAATAAAAAATTACATAACCTTTTTTTTTTAAAGATCGTCAGATAAATTTAACAAATATAATTGAATAATACTTTTGTCTAAAATATTTTTTATGTTTTATTTTTTTCGATTTATATCTTATCTAACAAACACTACATTAGTAAGTATTTCATCCGTTAAATTATGTAGTATAGTAATGTCTCCTTTTAAGTTACACAAATGAGATGTTAGTCTCGACTTTGAGATTATTGACGTAGCTGCTTGTGGGTCTGTAAATAAGTATTGCCAAGAGTGACCTCGAAGGCTTGGAATGGTTATGGGCTGCGGTATCTGGAAATGATGCTTGTTTTATGGAGAGAACGTATCGATTGATTAATTCTTAGATAATCAACTAATTTATTCCTTAACTAATCTAGACTTTATATGATGATACTGAATATTTCAAGCGTAGACTTGTTGAACTAGTTCAACCCTCTTGTACCCTCAAAATTAAAAAAAAAAATAATACTGATAATAAGAGAAAAGGGTATAGTAATGGTAAAAAAGATGTTTTCAAAATACCCTTCCCAAAAGAAATAAGTTCTTTTTGAAAGAATATTTTTGGAAATAATTCCTTTCGAAAAGCATGCCTTCCTTTCCCAAATAAAAGATTCGGTATCCACACGTGTCCTCCGGCTCCATTGACACATGTCCCCACTATGATTTTCGAGATTCAAACCTTATAAAAGCCAAGTTACAGTACTCAAGAGGAGGTCACATCATTGATAAACTCAATTACTTTGAATATTTTAAGTTTTTTCAAAATTTTAGCCCACATTTCTTTCTGTAACAGCTTTTTCTTTTCATAACAGACTTAAGTATTGGAGGGTCTTCATGGATGGAAATCCCCTGCTAGCTTTCTGACATTTTTGTTGGCTATTTGAGTTCTTTTCAAAATGACCTCATCTTTTTTAAAAGAATCCTAGCCCTCTCTAAAGGCACCTGATCCCTCTTCAGAAAGAAGTTCAGATTTTGTTCGAAGGCCAACCTTCCCCTTTTCGAGAGGCGTTTCAGACTCTCCCCGAAGCCTATCAGCCAAGCCGCAGTATTGAAACTTCCTCCTTTCAGAATTTCCTTTCTGGAAGACCTTCAGTTCTTTCGGAAATGACCCCTTGGGCTACCTCTCTTTCCGAAGTAATAGACCAGCAGAGTGTGACATGTCTTTTCCAAAGTCCTCAACTCTTTTCAGAAGGACCCTTCTGCACATGACCCAATCCTTTCGAAAAAGTCATTTTTTGATAAGTAACCTACAATGCACAGATATCCCACATTGTTCAAATCTTACTTCACAGCCTTTTCTGCTTCACCAATATCTTAATTATTGTATTTTTTACTACAACAAACCCATTGTTATACGTCAAACAGATTATGGTACATTCTGAGGTATTTATGTGAGTCCTCGAAATGTGAGGGATACGATTTCTTAGACAACTTTTTAAATTAGCAATGTTATTTGACTTTGTTATTATATTAAATTAAATTATTAATTATTAACTCAATTAAAAATGTAAAGATAACAAATAATTTTATATTTTATATTATTATTTTATGCTCAAGATTTTCTTTTATTAGTTATGAAACATATCACAACAAAAAATTGAAATATATGCTTTGTAGAGTAGGGTAATATTTGAATAATAATTAATTATATTGAACCTCCCAAACATTCTTTTATTTTTTCTTTTTATCAATATAGGGTAAGTTGGATATTAAAAATATCGCGTGTAGTTGAGATTAGACTCAACCTTTGGTCTACCTATGAGATCAGGGCGGTCCTGGATTTTATAAGACTCAGGGCAAAATCTATCAAGTGTGCCCCTTTATATAAATTAAATAAAAAATAATAAAAGTTATCAATTAATTAATTTTATTAAAATTATAAAAATTTATAAAAGATAAGAAAGAATACTTTGGGGTCTCATTAAAATCTTGTTTGAAAAAAATTCAATGGGACAAAATCTCAAAAGAAATAAAAAGAGTACCTCGCATTATAAACAATATATTATTAAACGAAAACTATATATTTGAGTCTACATTCATTTTCATTTAAATCAATATTTATTTTCATCTATAGGAAATGTTCATCAATATTTTCATTTTCATCTAGATCACCAATTTCTTCATTCACTTCATTCTTATTTTCTACTAATTCTTCCAATTGAATTGGTTGTTTACATTCATTTGGTAAATCTTCATCTAAATTTTCAAGTGAAACATTGGTTTGTTTAACAAAATATTTATTCAAAGATCCTCTTAAACTTTGAGCAATTTCTTCTTCTTTTTTTTTCTTTCTTTGTCTCTTAAGATTTTCGAAAAGTTGTTTCTTAAAAAATATTTTTTATTTTTATAATAAACACAACACAATAAAAAAAATAAAACTAAACTAATTAACAAAGAACAATAAAACCTAGATTTTGAGCATATTTTCTTTCACTTGAAACTTCTAATTATAAAGAATAAGAATCACAATCAAGTTTTCTGTTAAATCAAATAATAAATAAAAAAAAAGTTAATAAAGATATGTATTACAATTTACAAATTTTCAGGGCAAAAAATTCTTAAAACAAAAAAAAATGATAAATTTCTTAATTTGACATAACAGTGTAATTTGATCAGAATCCATTATACCCTCATTGGTTTAGCAATAAGTATTGTTTCTTATGTAATTGATGTCCCTAACAGTCTAATATACCAGTACATAACTAAAACTTGAAATATATATCATGGATCTGTATAAAAAATTAAAAATAATTATTGAAAATTTTAAAAGACTTATCTTTTTATAGATCGAGACCACTTTCACAGTGAAAATGCGATCAAATCGAAGATCAAATGGTTAAATTTTACAAAATCAATGGTTTATTGATATATTGTTGAGAGAAAATTAAAGAAAGAGAAATAGAGAGAATGAGTTGGGTTTCAAATTTTTGTCGTAAAGGAGATGGGAGGGGTGAGGGAGGAGAGAGAATAATGAGGAAATAAATAGATTAATTTTGTGGAAGTGAAGGAGGTAGTTGGAGACAAAATGTAAAGTATAAGGGACAACTTTTGAGTGGAGATGAGAGAATAGGTGACAAAAATAAATATAATATATATTTTATTAAATTTTTTCTAATTATTGTGCCGTCTCAGTTATGGGCCTAGGGCTATAGCCTTGGGCTAGAGCCAGCTCTGTATGAGATTAAGCACGACAACTTATGATACTAGTAATATATTTGCTAGGATTTTATGATTGTATAATTAATCTATTTACCTTTTAAACTTAACTAATAATGCGACATGAGATTACACTAAATCTAAAAAATGTGTTGAACACTCTTAAGACTCAAACACAAGATTTTAATCTCACCGACACAAATATATTTCCAAAGTGTTCTTTCAATACAAGACTTTCTAAAGTGTTCTTTCAATACAAGACTTTCCATAAAGATGAGTCGAACAATTTTAATGATGAATCAATAATTATTCAAAATTTGAATTCTGTCCAATTGTACAAAATTATCTCACTTCTATGAAAAATTACTTATTGTTAGAGTAGAAACACAACAATCCCTCTAGATTTTTGCAGTGCAATGACAAAAATCACTTATCACCTCTAAGAACACAAACGATAAAATAAGAATAATGAAACACATAAAGAACAACAAGATTTATCCTGATTCAGTGCCAAATTTTGGGACCTACGTCCATACTGATGAACCCTCTTTTCAATCCGCTATCTTGAAGCAAACATTAGGTTGATTACATAGAATACCCGAACCCACACCCAACCCATATACTCTAGAAGTTATCTGGATTTCCTGAGATTACAAAACTTGTCCCCAACTTTACTCTCAGCCTCTCAATCGATCCCAACTGCCTAACCGATAATAACTAAATACCTAAATCGGTCAGTTACTCTTCTAGAAACATGCATTTTAAAATAATACTCATTCTAACCCTAAAACAAAAAAGAAACATATATACAAATGCAAGCATACAAAATTTTACATAAAATTATAATTTAGTACAAATGACATAACAGTCCACATAAAAAAAAATTATTCAAATGCAAAAAGTTTTTAAATACAAATTGAAAAGTTGCATTTTCAATTGTTTTAAAATTTGACTAAACTCAAAAAATTCCTAAAACGAGTTGTTCAAAAGCTTTTCAAATTTTCTCTCCTTGCTCTATAACACAAATTATACAAAAAGAAATCTCTCTCTCTCTCTCTCAAACATATGTTTTAATTTTTTAGATTAAAAAATATTTTTTATACTCTTAATTATGCATTTTTTATTGAAAATTTAAACTAAAATATTTATAAAATGGTAAATTCTGGCATATATTACAAGAACGTCCCTTATAATTTAAAAAATTAAGGAGACATTTGATGAGGTTTAAAGTCCGCATTAGCCAATGCCTTTGTCATTAAAAGTAACAGTTAAATGTTTGAAAATGTCAAGAATGCCCTTCTACTTACAAATCTCTCTCTCTCTCTATCCATCGAACTGTGTTAGTACTTTTTTTCCTAACAATTACAATGATATTAGTAATATGTTACACAACCACACATATATCTTTGATGAACCCAAGTTGACTATTAGGGGTGTTCAAAAAAGTTATTAGACCACAATTTTTGACCGAGCCGAATCAGATCAGATCGAATCAACCAATTTTTTTGAATTGGCGATCTGATTTGGTTTGAAAAACTGTCAAATCGCTCAGTTCACAATTTGGCAGACCGACAGTTCAGTTCAAAATCGAATCGCCTACATAAATAATATATAATTTTAAAAAATATATATAATATTTTAAAATCGCGAAAACCAAACCGCATCGAACCGCAAAATGCAATGTGATTCAGTTCAATTTTTCGCACTAAATCAAATCGCTAGTAGAAAATCGAGCTTGCGGTTCGGTGCATTAAACCAACTCAAAACTGGTCAAAACCAAACCATAAACACCCTTATCGATTACTATTTTGAAAAAGTTTTTATTTATGTTTCTCTCATCTTTTTTCTTTTACCTCTTGATTTTTTTTCTTATCTTACTCTTCGTTAACATTAATAGCAACTATAATATAAATTATATTATCTCGCTTTTCTTTCTTTCTTTCTATATTTCTTCCAAATCAAAACACTAAATTCAGATTCTTTCAAAAACAAGAATTGAGATCGGTTCTTTTGATTTGAAGTGAAAGAGAAAAGACAGAGACAAGGAGGGTAGGGAAAGAAATAAGGGAAACAAAAATTAAGAGTTAAAAACGTCATTTTCACTTTTTTTTTTAGTGAAATAAATAATTTTTATAAATTTTTAAAGAAAGAGTAAAATCTGTGTAATAATGGCAAATTTTAGGGGGTTAGTGAATTTGGGCTTTAGGGCGTTTAATTTTAAGATTTGTGGTTTGGGTGGTGCAGTGGGGGTGGGGGAAAGAGAACAGTGAGGCGTAAGCGCTCGAGCTCGAATCTGCGGAAAAAAGCAATGTAAAGAGAGAGGAACATGCTTGTCGCGAGCCTGATGAAGAAGATCTCGTAGTAATCGCGTCTCGTACGAGGAAGAGGAATTCCGCTGTTCTTTCTATCGTCTTCGTGTTTTCACAGAGAGAGAGAGAGCGAGATCTGGCACGCGCCAGAGAGAGAGAGCAGTATTTTCTGCGGAGGCTCGAGCTCGGGGTTTTGGGCGCATCTAAGCAGAACCTCTCCTTTTCTGCTGTACGTAATTCCATTCTCTCCCAACAGATCTCTCTCTCTCTCTCTCTCTCATATATATATATATATATATGTTATTCGTAATCTTCCATTGCGTCTGTTTTATTGATTGTTGTAGGGGAGAACAGGGTTCTGCTTTAAAGATCGGATCTGAATTTTGCGGCAAGGGTTTGTGATTCGGAGCAAAATGGGGATAATGTTTACTCGCTTGTTCTCTTCGCTGTTTGGCAACAAGGAAGCTCGTATCCTTGTTCTCGGTCTTGACAATGCCGGCAAAACCACAATCCTTTGTATGGCCCTCTCATTCTGCCATTGTTGCCCCTTTTTCAGTTTTTGCGTTTCTATTCGTAATTTAACGGTTCGAAACAATTCAATCTCCTGCAGATCGGCTTCAGATGGGCGAGGTCGTCTCCACGATTCCAAGTTGGCCCTCTTTCCTGTTCTTTTTATGTTTGCATGATCTTTCTTTCTTTGCCGTTAAAATCTAGCCAAAAAGGCATCCGGCTAGAGTTTTTATCAAAAGGTTCCCGGGGCTCAGCAGCTCCTGGAGGCCTTCAATAATCGATTCTTCATTTGCAATTTGATTAAATGAATTAAAAATTCAAAAGTTAGTTAGTGCATTTACTGCATTTTATCACCAGTGAAAGTCTTGGTACTTATACCGGGCAGGGGCAGCTGTTATAGTTTAGCCATATAGGGCTTGTGAATTGATTCTCTCTGCATATATTTTGATGCAGCAATTGGGTTTAATGTGGAAACTGTGCAATACAACAACATAAAGTTTCAAGTTTGGGACTTGGGTACGCCGCCTTATTTCTTGATGACTTCGTTAACTTTCACATTACCAGAAATGCTATGTCATTGCAATTGTTTTCCTATTTTCGTCCCAAAACTGGTGCTGAATGAATGTCTAGCTGCTTCGCCTTGGGCATGGCTGTTAGTTTAAGTTTGGAGTTATAGCACTTTCTGAGCGATCAGTAGATGATTGTTGCAACGAGATTCATGTGTCATGGTTCATTGAAGATTTGAGATCTTAACTTGTTGGAATCTGTTAAGCAAGCCACATACTGGAACTGGATTACCAGGAATTGATGGCTTACTGAAAGTATTAGCTATGGATTCTTTGTTCATACTCATTAGGTCTATTACATGTCTGTGAGCAATGCATTGAAATAGGAGACCATGAAAATTGAAAAATTAGGAGAGCTTTTGAGTGCACAGAGAGATTGATTTTTTCTTTGAAGGAATATATAATCTCTTATCTTTTCGTAGTTGAATATGTACTCTCCTTTTAGTTTTTTAGCTTGAAAATTAGGGAATTTTTGGGATACATGGAGATTGTTTTTGTTTAAAAGGAGTAGCAGAAAGTTATCAAATTTTTATGGGGATGCATTAATTCATAACCCCTGCATAGGCACTTTTACTAGAAATAGCTCTTAATGAGTTTTTTGTTGAAATTGATGGATACCTCATTGATCAAGGCCTATGAAATGAAAATCACAAAGACTTCTAATCCTAAGCCATGTGGCCTGTATCCATGTTGAACACATGACATAGCTTTTGTTGTTCACATGTATGTCTTCTTTATGCCCATTTCCATATTTATATTTGTTAGATTAAGGTCAATTTTTAGTTGCTTGTTTGGATTGTACTCTTGTATGGTGTTGCTTATTCTTGCTTTGTACCCCATTTAGGTAACATGGTCACAAGAGTTTCTATTACCATTTTCTTTGTTATAAAAAGAAAAGTCTCTTATCAAACTCATGAACATCAATCCTTATTGTTTAAGCATGGTTTTGACCATCCTTATGATTTATGTGAGACTGTGAGGGTACTTTCTTTGAATACTGTAAATGCACAAGTTTCTTCTTTTCATCCCGTTTTATTTGTATGCAAACTAGGATATAACTTGGTAATTACCTACTATTTTGGTTAGCTAAGAATGACTTTGTTTTGTTTTCTCATTTGATTTTTCTTCTGATTGTCATGTTTTTTGGTGACACAGGTGGACAGACAAGTATAAGGTATTTTTCCTAATTTTCTTCTATTTTATTTTTTATTTTTTATAACTTATTCACTTATGCATTTCTTTTATCTTATAACTCCATTTGGCTTGACAGATTATCTGACATGCAGATCTGTTTGTTGTTGCTATTTTTGCTTATTCTATAGAATGATTGGCATTTGCAGGAATCTAGACCAACCCAACATGATCTGCTTTAATGACTTAAATAATCATGTATTGACTTTAATTAACTTATTGATAATGAAACCATTGACAATTCTTGATATATTCTACTTCTCTTCCGTGGTTTTCATCTGTCTTTGATTTCTAATGTTGTGACAGGCTATGGATATTTTAGGATTTGAGATGCTGCCAAAATTTTACTTAAACATAAAGTAGCCAGCAGCTTGCATGCTGGATGATGTTATCTTTGGGCTAGTTCTTTTCAGATTTCATTCGAGAAGTGCCTGTGCAGTTTAATGTGTTAAAATTGCCATTGTGGAGGGTTTCTCCTGTATTAAATGATATCATGTTTGATTTTATCAGCCCTTTGCATTTTGCTAGTTTTCCATGTGTTCTGGGAACTTAAAGGGGAGTTAGTTGCTTCCCTTTCACTGTCATTGCCATCTCTGCCATGTGTACATATACTCACATCTTTAATCTACTTAACCTGATTCCTCTACTTACAGAAAAAGTGAGATTGTGTGTTTACTGCTAAATACATAGATTCTTTTGATTACCACAGGCCTTACTGGAGGTGCTATTTTCCTAATACTCAAGCCATAATATATGTTGTTGACTCAAGTGACACTGATAGGCTTGCCATTGCTAAAGAGGAGTTTCATGCGATCTTGGAGGTATGCATAGATGTTTGATCTTTACACGCAATAATTTTTTCACTAGAGAAGGTTGTGAAAAAATGTGAGTACTGCCCTTCTTTGCCTTACTGCATGGTAGGCATTCATTCCATTTCAGATTTCCAAGATATTCTGTTTAAGCATCAGTTTTGCAGTAGTTGATGATAAGGGCCTTAGGATATGAAATATTAATGTACATTTGTATAATAGCAGTTTGCCATCGGGAAGAAAGTAATGATTTCAGAAAGTATTCTCTTTTAAGGTAATCTTTGGGGCAAGATGTGAGTAATGGTAGCAATTGTCTTTGTGTTTTGGTGTGCAATACACTGTAGCGCAATGGTGGCATAAGCTGGAAGCTTGAATTTTTTTTTTATTCTTAGACAACTTATAAAATCTTACCCTTTCTTTTTGTACATGTAATTAAATATCTTTTTTTTTTGGGGGGGGGGGGCTGAAAAAGGACTCTGTAAAATTCATTTCATTAATGAATGTGATTTAATGGTTCTATTTGTTGTTGTCTTGAAGTCATTCAATATGTTTATTTAAGGGTAAATTACCAAAAAATACTAACTATTTATCGTATTTTCAATAGCCCTACTGAACTTTGTAAATTGTTTTAATTTTATGCTACCATCACATTCCATCTAATTTCACTGTTATATAATGATGTGGATATATATAATCAAAATGCTAAAGCTAATCTTGCTAATAAATAATTAACCCTTGCTATTAACGCGCACACACATAGAGAGAGAACAGCAGAAATCACCACCAACCCAACACTGTTGAGGTCAAAGGAGAAACCTCTGAAGTGAAGGAAGACTTGCAGTGTATAGCTGTCATCTGCTGCATTTGGCCATTGCTGAAGAGTTTGCAGAGCCTCTGTGAGAATCTCAGTGAAGAAGCTGCTGTGAGAAGTACAGAGAAGCCCCTTTTGTCACCATCCATAACCAGAAAGAGGGAACCACTTTGTCAGAAATCTCTTCCAGCCATCAGCCACCGTCAATAGCTCTTGTTGTGGCCATTGACGCTGCCGGAGAAGAGGCACCAGTCATTACAGATAGGGGGAGAAGCGGGCACAAAGATTTCAGACCCATCTTTGCTGCTGTTTTTGCTGCCTGTGAGGAGAGAGATTGAGAGACCCACCAGTCTCATGAGAAAGGAGAAGGCTGTGTGATGTTCACCACTGGTGCTCTTTGCTGCTGGTTTGTGCAAAGATTGGAGAATGGAGAAAACCAGAGGAGATTCTTGCTGGTCCTGTCGCTGAAACAGGCCATCAGAGAATCTGATGAGAGGAGACCTCAGCACCACAAGCACCAGATGTTGCCGACACCACTGCATCTCTGCCATCCACTGTCACCAAGGAATCTTCAATATGAAATCAGCGCATCTGTCATCCACTGTTTGATGATGACCCTAATGGATGTTGTTGTAGTTGGCCATCTGTCGTTCATTTGTAAGGAGATTAATTTCCTGTGTGAAAGTGAATCTTCTTCGATGGAAGACATGGCCACAAATTGTCTGCAAATAGAAGAGGAAGTGCAAGAAAGAATGTTGCTGAGTTTGTGAAAGTGGTGACGTATCTTCTTCTCTCTCATATGTCAAGGATTAGTGCACTAATTAGTCAGCTCGATTTTAATATTTTGATAATATAATCTGTCATTATTTAATGGTGAAATTGGATGGAAGGTGGTGGCAGATAAAATTAAAACAACTTACAAAGTTCAATAGGGCTATTGAAAAAATTTAAACACATTCTAATTTCTAAAATTGAAAACATGGTAAAAGTTCAGTATTTTTTTGGTAATTTACCCTTTATTTAATAAGTTTATTTGATTTTTTCTTAGGGAGAGGGAAAGAGAGGTGAGGATGATTTTGTGCTAAACCTTGGAACTTCTTTGCAAAATAGTTCTTGCCCTTTGTAGGAGTAACTCTTAATGTGGTCTAGCCAAAAACAATAGTCTAAAATGTAACCCCCCCCCCCCCAAAAAAAAAAAAAAAAAAAAAAAAACGATAGGTTAAATATTTTTTTTTCGTCCTCCTTTTCCTCTGTTTGTCTTTTTGATGATTCTGCTTGTTCATGTATTAGAAGAGATTGCTACCCTGGCCATAATGTCACCACTGGGACTATAATGGACTACTACACCTTTTAAGGCAATAAGTGTGAATTTTAGTCCTTCGTTAGGGTGTAATGAGATCAGAACATGCCAGATCTGTTGCAGAATAGTTTTTATCTGTTGCGTAATGGTTTCAGCCATTTTAAGTGTGACCTGAAATTTTATTACACAAGCTTACTTTTTTCTATCTTATTTCAGGAAGAAGAATTGAAAGGTGCTGTTGCACTCATTTTTGCAAACAAACAGGTTCATGTCTATTCCCCCCCACCCCTCTTCCCACCTGCCTTTCTCTTGTTTATTTACTATGAATCAGAGAAAAAAAAAAAACTTGAGACATAAAGTTGTTCCCGTCACATGGATGTGAAATTTGGCCATTGCATGATATCAATATGTTGGAGCATAAATTATTTACTCCTGGAACAAAATGTCCTGAAATTGTGGTTTTTCTTTTCATTTCCTTGGTCCACAGGATATTCCTGGTGCACTTGATGATGCTGCAGTGACTGAGTCCTTAGAGTTGCACAAGATAAAAAACCGCCAATGGGCTATTTTTAAAACTTCTGCAATAAAAGGAGAAGGCCTATTTGAGGGTTTGGACTGGTAAGCTTGGCTATTTTTATGAGATAGATTGTTGTTGGTTCATATATTTTTATAGACTTTGGGTTTCCATAATTGCATACAAATGTTCAGCATCCTTAAATACTGTATATGTAGTACATGATTTGTACTTTGATTGGCACTTTTAATCAAATATTATTCAACAATAATCTCAAAGTTCATTTTGGTTTCTTCAATTCAGAAAATTTAAGAACACAGGATCCCATACAACTAGTTAGTGTAATTTATACACACACGCGGTGAATTTCAGGATCTCTGTTCTGCTTGATTGCTGCTTTTTATGCCTTGTTGAAGTAGTTGCTTGTCTATATAGGCTGAGCAATACACTCAAATCAGGAGGCAGCTAAGCGAACTGCTTTGCTAGAAGAGAGAAAGCTGGTGCTGCCCTGGGAAAAGCCAAACTGAAAGGTTTGACACTATTTACTTGGTGCTTGTCGTCTGTGCTTGAGATTTTAGAGATGGATGCAGCTACTTCATGTTGCTGACTTTTGGAGTGAACTACTAATATAGATGTTAATTTTACTAGAGATGCAATGATTGGCCCATTTTTCCATGCTTCAGATTCTCTTTTTTTTAGTGCTTCAACTTGTCCTCTTTTTGAGACCAGAAACTCACACCACAGTAATCCATTTGATCTTCCTATTAGAAACTATCATGTATCATTATTTGTTTCTTTTCATTCATAGCCACTGGGCATGTCTTCCATTAACTAAAGTTGCTAGCTTTTTCATTTTGGCATATTGACACGAAACTGTGTTACTTGGAGATCCAAAATTTTTATGCTATCATTCCAGGCATTGTGGAAATTGTAGCTATCTGAGATGATCAACAGGACTAATGTGCATGAGAAATGAGATAAAAGGTTAATCTTTAACTGTGACATAGCTGCTAGATTGTAACATCAATACAACGCAATAGGCATCCAGAGATGTTTGACATTTTAAGTAAGAATAAGGTTCACGTCAGGCATGTTTGGAATACTCATTCAAATTCTAAATATTTCAAGTTCATATTTCTTCAGTTTTAATATTTCTGAATTGATTCATATGAGAAACTCTGCTTCAAACCTGAGTTTCCTACTACATGGAAACAATGGTGCAATACATTCATATAAACACGCCAAATACACAGCAAACACTCTCTCCTTTATCTCACCCATATTTAGCGATTTTTCTGTCTCCATGTCCCTTGTAAGGCCTTTGCACCCTCTGCACATCCATGGCTCCAAACACCCCAGAGGCACTGCTTTCTTCGTAAGGAGCAGCAGCACCTTCATCTTCACTAGCCTGATCCAAGGCCATGAAGTTTTCCTCATATCTTATACTCTCAATTCTCATCTCCATTCCTCCGCCTCTTGGATCATACCCTTTCAAAAGTCCAACCACTTCTTTCATCTTAGGCCTCGTCTCCGGTTCCCTTTGCACGCACAGTGCAGCCACGTGGATCGCTAGTTTCAGCTGGTTCTCATCAAAGTTCCCCCTGAGCCTCGGATCAGCCAGATCCATGAACTTCCCTTTGGCAATCCGAGGCTCAGCCCATTTGGTTATGGTCCTCTTAATGCCACCCCGGAGCTTCTCTATCGGCTTTCTTCCTGTAACGAGCTCCAGTAGAAGAACTCCATAGCTGTAAACATCACAGCTATCGGAAACCTTTCCCCACATGGCATATTCTGGTGCTAAGTATCCTAATGTGCCCCGAACCCGGGTAGTCATGTGGCTTACACCCTCCGGAATCAGCTTTGCGAACCCAAAATCAGCAACCAGTGGCTCAAAATTTGCATCCAACAGCACGTTACTTGCCTTTATGTCTCTGTGAATAATGTGGGGGGTAACCTGATGATGCAAATACCTGACATTGATATAGAACAACTAGGTTAAACCTTAAGGTTAAGGGTCCTCAAAAAAGACATGTTTTCTAGTCATAGGTTGAAGCTTACAGAAGGCCTTCAGCAGAGCCAATGGCGATTTTCATTCTTCTCTTCCAATCTAAGAGCCTTTTGTCAGCAAACTGGCCATGGAGATGAGAAAGCAAGCTTAGATTTGGCATGTAATCATACACAATGAGCCTTTGTTCAGCATCAGCGCAATAGCCCCTGAGACCCAACAAGTTCTTGTGTTGCACCCTTCCAAGAACTTCGACCTCTACTGCAAATTCCATCTCTGCTTTTGAGTTCATTGATTTCAGTTTCTTCACTGCTATCTGCACATCGAAACAAATTTTAAAAAAAAAAAAAGCATTTAGATCGTTGGCCATATACTTAGTGATTGACTATATGAATTCTAATTCGTCAATCATCTCTATCCACCACCTCATCTTTTGTAACGCCTTTTATAACCCATACTATACCTAAATGTCTTCTATTTAAGTTTTTTCAGTCTTCTTACCTATTTTGCTTTACTAGTTCAATCTTTCATTCTCTTGATAGGAGCTCCTATTGATATCCTTACCAAATCATCTTAATCGTGTCTTATGCATCTTATCTTTTATAAAAATCACTCTGACCTAGTTTTGAATACCCCTGATTCTAATTTTATGTTTTTTTGTATGGTGGTGATTTAGATGCGTACCTGAAGGCCGTCAGAGGTTTTTCCCCAGTAGACACTTCCAAAGCCTCCTTCACCAAGCTTATTATTCTCACTGAATGCATTAGTAGCTGCATGCAACTCCTTGTATGTGAATATTCTCCAAGAAGTGTTGCCTCCATTGATGATATCTCTGCAAACATAAACCCAACTTTTAGGTTTCTGCATGCATTTATAAGCATCGACCACATACACACGCATATATATGAAAGTGATGCAGAGAGTTGCAGTTTACGTACCCTTCTTCAACCTTCTGGGGAGCGCAGCAACTCGAGGATGCTCCCATTGCTGTTGTGGCTATGGATGCCAATGTTGTTAAGTTCTGGGATGCTTCCTTATTTATTAGCCAAGCAAGCATATAGCTTGTTGTAAACTAAACTTGCACAGCTAATGCCATTTGGCCAATTCATATGCATTGCCAGCCGACCTTTGCCGGCTGCTGCTAGAGTTGAACCCGTAAAACGAAAGGGAACGATGAAGGAACTTATATGGTACCAAAGCTATTGGTGCTTTGTATAACGGGAAGGGTGCGTAGTATAATATAAAAGGTGTGTTATATAATACCAAAAATATCTATGCAATATACTCTTCTTGTTGCACATCAGATTTTCATGTTGGACAAAACACACAACGCCACTTCTCTGTGTTGTTTAAGATATTAGTGTCATTGTAACCAGGGAATTTTCTTTGAGGGTGAATGAGCTCAGCCCATGACATTTGAATAGAATCTGAATATATAAAAAAATGCCAATGACAACGCAATTTTGCATTAATAATAGTATATTGATGATGTATTATGACTCCGAGAATTAAAAAAGAGAGAGAGAGCGTTATCAGGACGTAATCTCACAATTTAAGAATCACCTTTAATTATTAGTAAGTAGTACTTGGACAAAGACTTATGGTGGGTGTTATAATACCAACAAAATGATGAGGTTTATTAATCTAATATCGTCACATAGTTTGATGATTGCACTCTTTGTAATGAAACTATGTAAAATATTGCATTTATTATTAGAGAATTATTAAGGAAACAAAGATTATTACTAGTAACATAACATCACATCATCTATTCATCCACTCTTGAAGTGGACTTTTAAGTCTTGCCGTGGTGAACATGTTTTTTCTTATGCTCCAATTCCTTCCTTTGTGGTGAATGCTTTGTTGCATTAGATTTACTCAGTGAGGCAGCAAATGTTCCCATAACATTTATTTGTTGAAGACGGGGGGGAGCTTTGATTTTAACGCCGAGTTAACTTAATAGGACCCAGACCAGAGTATGTCTTCAATTAGTATTTAGAAGATAATATTTAGTTGTTATAATAATTGCTTCCAGCACGCTATTATGTATATAATCAGAATAATCAACAATTTTGATAATATAAGTTTTAAGTTATTATAAAAAAAATTTGTTAACTATTTCATTTTTTTATCATCTGCCAAAAGATATTTAGTAATTTACATTTGGGAAATTCTGGGAAAAGAGAGAGAGAGTGAGAGAGAGAGAGAGAGAGAGAGGAGAAGAGAAACTTCTTGAATGCTAAGCCCACACTAATTCAACATGAACCTTCAATCTCTGGAAATCAAGGGAAAACAATGAAACTATATGTCAAGGGACCTGATCTGAGGTCTCACCGATCTCCATATTTCCCGTTTGTACCGGATCTCCACTTCCCTCCTCCTTCCCGGAACTGTCCCTTCCTGCGAAAGAAGTCACGCTGGAAATGCGGGTCGCCAAAAACGTCGGCTTCTCTTCCCCGGCCATTATCACCAGAACTTTCTCGTCAAACTTGGGCTTGTCGCCGGAGCTAGGCTGGCCGAGCTCGAGGTCTCTCTCGCCGGAGCTCCGGTTGTTGTCGTCGTCGTCGGCGTCGATGTAGCCGGACAGCTTCCAGTAGGAGCAGGCGAGGATGAGGAGGGCGAAGGCGATGAGACCCAGCATCGCCGCCAGCCCGCCGAAGAGGTACGGCACGGGCGAGTGCCACGGCGAGCTCTGCGCCGGCGAGCTTGTGAATGGGTAGGGGTAGCCGCCGCTCATCATCTTGATTTTCTTGAGGCCGGAAATGTGGGTTTGATGTGAAGTGAAAACAATGGGCTCTGGCCGCTGGATGAAGCCGCGGCAAGACAAAAGGTTATGCGGATTGGGAGGAGGAGAGAGATTGCTTGAGCTCTGGTTTTTATAGGTGTTAAAACACGCTGCCTTTGGAGTTTCACAGACGACAAGCTTTCTGTTCTGTGCTTCTTTCTTTTACTCTTTCTACAAGTAATCACGTCTATATATATATATATATTATAAAGTGATGCCTATTTATACACGTTCAAGTAAAATTAAAAATTTTATCTTTAAGCGGTGGCAAGATTTAAGTTAAACTCATCCCTTTTAAACTCTCTTAGTTTTTCAAGTGATGGTAACTAAAGAACAGTTGGTTAATGAGTTGTCTGATAAATGGTTTGTTTATGTTTTTTACTTTAATGATTTTTTTCATAATACAATAAACTTTGAAAGGCTCTGTTTGGACAAAAAGTTAAACAAATGGGAAAATGAATCTTACTGTGATATAATAATAATAAAAGCAAGAGTGGATAATGGTGTGAAATTATTTATGAAAGTAGAAGACAGTCGGGATCAAAGGGTTAGCAGCCAAACAAGGCATTAGAATCAAGTGTCAGCAAATCTACGTACTGTACATTGGCAGGCACGGACTCTCCGTGGCCACCGGTACAAACTGAGGTACAGCAACAGCAAGCACAGTATCTGAGTCAGCATTTGTTATTAAAATATTATCAGTAACAAAAGAATTTACAAATTTTTGGTTGTGTCAGTAATTTTGTTGGGGACACTTACAGAGGGTTGATTTTGACTTGAAAACGGTTTGTAAGGCAAAATAAGCATAACGTGTTAACAGTGAAGTCCACGCAATGAGCAGAGAGCAGTACTAGTAGTAGTACTATTTGGAGGATTTGTCGTTTGGTTGGCTTCTTTTGCCGAAATTAAGTTTGGTCTGTAACAAACAAGCGCAGTGGTGATGATGAAGGTGACGCCATTTCCCCTTAACACTTCCAAAATCTGTTTCTGCCTTCTCAAGGAAGAAGACGCAACCATTTCTCTACTTCTTTTTAAACAAGTGAATATAAATTAATTAAGTTGTCACTATATATTTAAAGTATAGTAAAAGTATTGTTCGAATGCTAGCTTAAATATATATATATATACATATACATTACATATGCAAGTAGCTAATTAATTTGTGGACAAATTAATTAAGAAAAATATATGTCAAAGGCAGGGCAGATCCAGTGATGGATCTGGGGGAGGGTTGGCCCCTAGATCCAGAAACCCTTTCAACCTCTAATGATTCAAATCCCATGATAAATTTAAAGAATGACTGGAGC
The DNA here is from genome assembly GCA_036245055.1 of Diospyros kaki. Lineage (NCBI taxonomy): Eukaryota > Viridiplantae > Streptophyta > Magnoliopsida > Ericales > Ebenaceae > Diospyros > Diospyros kaki. The sequence continues at coordinate 35,439,674 of BSEG01000003.1, forward strand.
GAAAATCCGTGCCTGCCCCTTAGATTCGCCCCTGATTGTAGGAAATATTTGTGAAGGTAGTACAACACAACACCAATGGAATAAACCCTAACCAAGAGAACATGCATCAGAACTATTAATGGCTTCAACCTCCTTTCTGTCTTCTTGAATCATCATGCATGATAAAGAGAACATCATCCTGTCCTGGGACCCAGAAAACTTCTGGACTCTCTCTCTCTCTCTCTCTCTCTCCAGTGGGAAGTTATAAAAACAGACAATATGTTTGGTTATGGGGTAAAGCTTTGCATGGCAAATAACTCTTAATCATCATGTTCATGTTATAATATTAGGTAAGTAATTAAATTGCATCTTGCTTGCGGAATTTATTAGGTTCACAAAGTTAGTGATGTGGTAAGTGATTTTGATAGTTTGTGAGTGATTTAAATAAATATTAAATGTTATTATTACATATTAAAAACTCGAATAAAATTTAAGAACTAATCGGCTCCTCAAAACTAGGGTACTTGCTCATTAATTATTATTTGTGGATAAATCAGAGCCAATAATCATGAGGTTAAGTAAAGATATAGATGATGTATTTTCAAAATGATAAGAGATTTTCTTTCATTTTTAGTAAAAATGTTGTTATTCAATCTGTCCCCTCTTGATAGTTCAACCTTGGGTTTGGACATAGCCATACCAGAGGATTCTGTCCTTCGGTTCACCCATGCCCGAAACTCCAACGAGAGAGTGGGAGAAAAAGGGGGCTCTGTTCTAATTTATTTTAATTATTTTATATGATGTCTTTTTTTATTAAAAAAAAATATTTGAGTGTTAGGGAGAACTTAAATATAAAAAATATAATTTTAAAAATAAAATAATAATGATAATATTAAAATAAAAAAATATATAATTATTCCTTACGACTTTTCATACTAAAAATTACAATTGTTCAAAAAATTTACCTTGATTATTTAAATTTTTAGACTTGTCATGACCACAAAAAACTAGTTTTTACTGTAGAAGAAGTTGAATACAATCAATTAATGCATTTAAACGAATTCAATAATCACATAGTGTTTATCTAATTACCTGAAGAAAACTATATCAATATTTTATTCTTAATTCATTAAGATTTCACAATTATTTCGAGATTAATTGTGTGCACTATTAACATCTCTAACATGAATTTAAAGTTTATCTTTTTTTTTTTTTAACTATTCTTTCACAAAAAAATCACCATCTCCTTATTCTCCATTATTTGTTTTAAAAATATAATAGTATAAACAAAATGCAATATTTTACTTATACAGTTATATTATATTCCAACTAATTACCAAATTCATTGAATTAAACTAGAATAAATCGTCCTGATTTTGAGACTGACACAAATCTTTTTATAAGTAGATTCTTTTAATTTGATTTCGAAAATTAATATTGTAATCTTTTATTGTAGTTTTTAGGCCAAAATCCATAAAAAGTTGTATAACATCAATTTGTTCAATACTTATTTTGTTAATTTATTTATTTTTTAATATAAATTTTCTCCATACTTGTTTTCTTTACTTCACAATTTTCTTCAATACTTAGTTTTATTTATATCATCATTAGAAAAAAATAAAACTATGAGTAAATTATAAAAAATGTTGTAATAGCTTGCTTTCTTTAGTACTTATTTTTTTTATTTGTAATAATATATTATTATAAAAAATAAAATTAAAAAAAAAATCTGAGCGACCTCACGTGGCTCCGCGCCTGAGTGTTTTCCATTACATATGCATTGATTTATGCATAATACGCGCATGTTTGTTTGTAAAACTTTACAGCTTAAGGATGGGATGCATCACAATGTCAATGTCATGTTAAATTACTTGTATAGTTAATAAAATTATATTAAAAAAATTAAAATATTTTTTAATTAAAATATAAAATAATTAAAATAAAATTAAAAAATATTTTAAAATTTTTATCAAACTATTTGTTAAATTTTTTTAAATGTATTGAAAGACATATACGTCATTTTTTTTTATCTGTAAGATCTAAGATATGTTTATTTAAAATGAGATGAGAGATAAATATATTTAAAAAATGTTATATAAGAAGTTACGTGACTTTTTCTTCAAGAATCACTAGATAAATTTAACAAATAATTAAAAAAAATAAAAATTTAAAATACTTTTCATATTTTATTTTTTCTAATATATTTCTTAGTTAACAATCACTACCTACCTCAATGTAAAGCAACTCCATGTTATGTCAAGAAAAATTAAGAATTAATAGGTATAATAGAGCAGTGTTGGAATGTACTATATAAAGAGATCAAAAGGAAATTGAAGTGAGAGCTAAAAGAATAAATCAAGTGCCATTATGCCATTTGCAATTTTAAATTGGCAACTGTAGGGCTCATGATGTAGGAGAACGAGTTATGATAGTAATAGATACATTTGTTTTTTTTATTAAAAACTTCTGATTTTTAAATATAAATTTTCTTTTAGTAAAAGAAGAGTTAGGTTGGGTAAAGAATCTTTCCATAATACTTGTTAGTAAAATAGGAATTATTGTACCTCCTCATAAGGCATGATGGACACTAACAAGCAGTCAAATTTTGGAACTAAAAAACAGACAATGACCAGCTTAGCCTGCAATGCTAGTAAACTTCTCTAAGAATAACTGTTTAGGCCGCAATAAGTAAAATAAGACTGCTCACAACAAAACTTCAATTTAAAACCTTTTCTCAAATACAAGCATTCTTTACCACTTGCACTAAACCTTACCTTTAGGCTTGCAAAAGCTTTTGCTCACTTGTATGCCGCAGCTGGAAGAGCAATTATGATGAGAGGAGACACATGTTGCTTTGCTTCTCTTTGTGAACAGGAAGTGACCCACTGTTGAGGTATGATATTGATGTGCACATATGTCAGCATGTGGCCTTGCCCCATAATACCAACAACCTAAAAGCATTTTCGCTCTCCCCTATCACAAAGAGCCCTCTCCCCCCAAAAGCAGACTATATATCTAACATTAGGGTGAGGGCAAATTACAACTACTGGGGTGTGTGTGTGCGTGTGTGTGTGTGTATAACCCTGATAAGACCTTTCACCTCTAGCTGTTTGACGTCCAAGAAGATTCATATACCTTAAACAATGATATTATTATATGTATACATAAATTTCTAAATCAGTAGTTCTATTGGTAAGCTACACTAAAGTGAAATACTCGGCCAATTCGATGACAGGGCTAATTTTAATAATTATGTATGATAAAAGTGTTAAGTTACATCTCAAAAACCCAAGGAAAAAAAAAACCTAATCTCAAGTACTCACAATATCTTAGGAGACAGAAACAAATTAGGAAAGATGAGAGATACTACAGAAGAAGGGTATTTGTGGATGGTGAGCGACTATTCAAAGAGGGGTAGCAGTGATGATAAGGGAACAAAGAAGGGCCATGAAGGGCAGTTGCTTCCTAGTGAGTAGACAAATTGATGGTACAAGTGGCCTGGAAAATACAAATTAATGGTGTGTGCCACCACCATATATAACCACCATAGACAGAATCCTTTTCCAGCCAGGGCATGTTGTAGTGCAGTTTAGTTCCCTATCTCAGGCCACGCCCTTTCCTCCTTTTAACCTGGCTTTGCTTCCGCTGACCCAGTTCATAGCTGCAATATTCAAGCTCTTCCACTCAACACTATGCTGGTGGATAAGTGTCCTTGTCTATATATCTTCCCCCATATTATTCATACAACCATTTACGTGTGTGTGTATCTTCTCTGTTTTATTTAATTATAAATTATTGATATGACAAGCTAGTTTAAAAAAACTTAGTCAATGAAATAATAAGAACTTGTCACCTGAACATAAAAGGTGACGAAACTCACATATTTTTTATTAACAAATAAAATTTCTACCAACAATCTAATATATAAGTTCTTGCCATCTAAAAGAAACCACTTTACAATTACCATTGAAGACTAATAAGAAAATTAAAAATTAATTTAATTGATTATTTATTTCAAAATAAAAAAATTCAAAATGGTCACATCATTCTACTCAGAATCTTTAGTTAACTTCTTGAATTTCTATTCATATATTGTGAAAAGAGACTTCTGTTGTATCTAAGACCACACATGATAAGTGAAAGTGGTCAATTACAAGCTCCCATGGCATAAATCAACTAGTAAAGGAAGAACTTGTTCCCATGGCATAAATCAACTGGTAAAGGAAGAACTTGCTGGGGTGTTGCTCTTTAGACCCCTAAGTCCCATGTTCGAGACCTGACCGAGAAATAATTCAGTAAGTAAGAAACGATCCTAAAAATGAAAAATATTTATCGCCCTCACGTTTATAGTTGTGCTAGGGGTCGAAATCTATCTGCTGTATTTTCTAATTTACCTCTCTTGCTGGAATCGTGGAGTCGAGCAGCAGGAGTACGAGTGATAGCGCGTAATTCAAAAAAAAAAAAAATTGATCCATTACCCGTAAAAAGTGGCAACTGGTTGACTAGTCTTCTTTTCCATGACCAAGTTCATGCTAGTGGCCTCAAGTCTGACACCCAACATCTAGAATCATCGGTTCAAATATTTTCCTACCATTTGTCTAGTATTTGGGAAATACTGAACTTTTGGTAATTTTCGTAGTTACAAGTTCTACCAATGCAACCACAGGATAAATCACATTCCAGTCACACATTTTCCTATGATACAATATTTTTATTTTTTTTTTTTGGAGAGAGAGGAGTTGACATGGCCACAATTTTGGCACAATCAGACAACCGAAGACTAACATTTATACATAACTGCTGCAGTTCCAAATTTCAACAAGGCAATCACCATGTGGCATAATCACAAGTACCAACTACAGGCTTATTAGACCCCTCTCAATCAACTCACAATCTTCTCTCACAAGGATTACGGAGGAAGAGGCACCACCAATGAGTCGTCAACGCATAAATCAAATTCCTAAATGACTAGCTAATTAGCAAGTAGTTCACAGTGGATTCACTAATAACTAGTCAGACTTTAAAGTTCTCCCTCCATAACTGATATCATATTGAGTTAAGCTATAAGCCAGTCAGAAAATGAATAAGATTTACAGAGTTATAAATAAAAGTGAATTCCCAGGATAGAGGGCTTAACTGGAAACTGTTCCATTGATCATAACTGACCGAAATGGCACTCCCTTTATTTCCACAAATGCGGAGTAATCCTTACCGATTGGCTGTTTCCATGGCTCCCCATCCATTTGCAAATAAGCTTTTTTCTGCTCTCCACCTCTAAACTCGAATCGGATCATTGCAGCCTACAAAAATGTCCATAAAATTCCTGAAATTTGACTGTCATAGAGAAAGAGTAGCAATATAAAGCTTCAGGTTAAAGTTTATAATGACAGCCCAAGGCCTAAATTTATATATCTACGTCTGTTCCAGTCCTCTCTCTGCAGAGAAAGACCCAAGTGATCTAAGTTTCAGGTTCTCTCATTTTTGGCCTTGGTGGTACCACTACTTCCCACCCATGGAAAACTTCATCTAGCCAAGATTACCTCATTTGGGGCCTGAAATTTCTAGGCCAAATATGGATCTTGGGATCCGAAGCAGTTGTGTTTCTTGACATCGAGGCCAGTTGCTTCCGATTGCATATCTAACTGATTTTAAACAATTTACGTTTATCTTTTCTTGTGAGCAAGCATTATAAAGCACACAGTGTTCATTAGCTCGTGCATTATCACAAAGATTTGGCTGAGACTTTATTTGAGCACTTTAAGAACTTGGGGCAGGCACAATGTATAGAATCTATTTATTACTATTAATTTATTTTATTCATTTTCTGTTGTGTTTCCATATTGTACTTGTTGGTTTCACCATGTCAACTAAGTTATGGAACACAACTATATCAATTATCCTCATTCACCACCATCTCATGAAATTTCTCCATGTGAAGATGGTGTTCAAACTTCATTTCATCATTACTCCGCCAGGGGATATTATCCACTGCCGGTCCCAAGCCCGGATAAAGGAGAAGGGTTGCGTTAGGTAGCCGACAGCCAGCGTAAAACCTAGTCGGATCCAAATATGAATTCTAGACAAACTATCTGTTGGGATGTAACCCACATAGAAGTCTAGAATTCATGTAGCCAACCCCACATAGTGGGATAACGGCTGGATATGTTGTTGTTGTTTAATTTATTTTATTCATTTTCTCCATTAAACTCCACAGCAATTAAATATTTGTATGTATACATTACTATTTAAACTATTTAGCCATTGTCACTATCACATTCATGTTATAAAGGTACAAAATTTATATAAATACACTTGCTGACATGTCTACATTTTTTGTTGTTTACGATTTTTGCTCTACATTTAGCAGGGATGGCAATGGGAGGGTATGGGTAGGGGACCCCTTTGCCCATCCCCGTACTCGTATCTCTATTCTTGTCCTTGTCATGTACCAATTCTTAAGGTATTTTGTTTAATCTCCTATCCCCATACCCGTAGGATAATGAGTACCCAAAAATCTAAAAAACAATTGCAATATTTTAGATTGTTTCGGTACATTTAAGTAATAAAAAAAAAATACCACTTTGGTTTGTCAGTGGCGAGACTAGAGGTAAGAGAGGCCACAACTAAGATCTCAAGTTTGAAAGAATTTGTTTTTTCTAATTTATGAATTATAATATATAATTAGATAATTAATATATACACAAATATATAACAATATAAGGATAGGATGTGGGTAGGTCCCGCCACCCAACCGATACCCTCCCCATGTGTATTTTTTGATACCCAAACTCATCAGGGGAGGGTTTTGGCAGGTACCCACAGGGTAGGGTACCCATTCCCATCCCTAACATTTAGTTCTATAGTCATGTAATGTAATTTTAGATACCAAAACTTTCACTTAAGCTGGTTAAAAGAACAATCAATTTGATAAATATTCTGTTTTTAATATGCATATTTCCATCCTCTCTTAGTAGTTTTAAGTTTATTGCGTATACGCTCACATGTTTAACAGGAACTCGGATAACAAAACAACTAGTTCAGGTTTAACCATAAACAAATAGTTCTCACATTTTAGACACCATATGTTGAGAAAAATCACATAACTTTTTTTCCATTTTCTAAAGCTTGAAAATTAGTTCAGGTTCCTGATAACCCTAAGACATTACTAGTTACTTACAAAACCATCACACTGCAGCAGGGACTATTACCTTGGTTAATACTGCAAGTTATCAATGAGATTGTACCATCATGCATTATTCCTTTCTTATAAACTTACATAACAAGTTGCATCCCAGCAAAGTAACATAATAATATAACACATGGTATAACTGACATAATAATATAACACTGTTGTAAGCTTAACATCGTTACAGACTTACAGCAACCTTAGGTATGAGCATAACATGCCTCATTGAAAGTAAGAGAATTTCAGTGCAATACCTGGGCAATGTGTTTTGCAGAGATAAGATCAGCCATAACAAAGGAAGCATGCCATCCTTGTTTTAGGCCAAATATTTCTAGAAGACCATCATCAACACGAGCCTGACGAAAGCCTCTCTGAAAAATGAGGAAACAAATGTGAAAAACCAAATGAGAAGAATTAGGAGTAACCACAGAATATTTGAAGTATCATAACCACATAAAACAATGTAGACAGAACTAAAATTGCAAGTTACAAGTCCCAAAATGATTTAACAAAAAAATGAAGTCAGGAAGATGGAACTTCAAGAAAGCTATTACCCTTGCCAAACTTACAGCTTCTAGAAACCAATGTTGGGTTTTGGGGGGGGAGGATATTAAAAGCTCGTAATAACCTAGAAATCAATTCTTCACCCACCCAGCGCAATGAAGTTTATTTGGCAATTTTCTATTCAAATTATCTTAATTTTGAGAAATATTAACAGTAACTACGAATACTATCAGATGAATTCAATATTAAACTCCAAACATAAGAACAAGCACTTGATGTAAAACTGCAGCACCAAATCCTACCAAGCAGAAAAATCCGTCCTGCAGAAAGGTGTTCCTCCAAAAGAACTCATAATTGAACTACTGAGGTTGATTATATTTTCCAATCACCATTACCTTTTGGTAGTATCTCATTCCTTTACAACCGGTTAGTCTTCTCATTGACCAATAACAAATTCTAAATTACTTGCCACTCTTAATTCTAATTTATGTACTACTTTATTTCATGGCAGGTAGGTGCAACAATAGAGATGCATTAAAAATGCCAGAACGGAAATAGACAGAAAAATCACTTCACAAACCATAAATAAAAAATAAACAGAAAAGTAAGCTTCATCTTTCAAAAGTTTTTGAGATTTCAAAAGATTTGACCATGAACGTGTTGCATTCCCCATATGAAGAATCTGATATGGCTCTATTTATGTATGCGTGCACAGTTACAAGTACTTCTCATTGACATTCATAAAGCCCACTGTAAAAAAACACGATGCAACTTTCTTATGCAGAAAACTATGTCATTTTGGGTGGACAGGAAATGATACCTTTTCCAAATAGTCTGGCTTCAGCTTACCCCATGGATTTCTTCCACTTGCATAGTTATTAAGATTTAAAGCAACTATCGACCTGACACTGGATAAGAAAGTACTAGTAAGAAGCCATATGGAAATTACATAGTTCAGGGAAAAGGCATCAAGATTTGGATAAAAACTACTAGGTAAATTGCCCCTAAACCCCTTATGGTTTGGGCCAATTTGCACGAAGATCCCCTTGTATTTTATCTTTTTGCTCAGGCACCCTTTTCATTACAAACAACGTTAATTACAGTTAAATTGACTTAAATTTACCATTAATTAGAGCTGAATTAAGTTAAATTTAACAAAATAATAAATAAAAATTAGAAACAACAGACCAATGCCAGAACCCATCGCTGATGAGTTCCAGACCCAGGATCCAAGAGAGGAGAAGAAGAACCCAGCAAAGCCCAGCTAGCAATGGCAGATCTGGAGCAGAGCAGATTGAACTGATTTGATGTGGGTCTTCAATGGTAGCCAACAGTAGTAGGAGCAGCGATGATCATCGGGTGCTGCAACAATGGAAGGGCGATTGCAGGTTTCTTTGAACTCAATGAATCTGGTGTTTGCTGATGGCAGCTGGATCCTTTCTGTCCGGTGATGTCAGACCAAGCAGGGAGCAGCAGCCAAGAAGAGCAGGGGGACAGTGCAATCAGATTTCAGTGGCAATTGGCAAAAAGGGCTTCCAGCTATGGCAGCGATGGGCAAGGCAACAGCAACAGTACTAGGCTCAGGCAGCAGCGATAGGGTCACAATTGAGCCGAGTGGTGAGCGGCTCTGTGTTCAGCTCGACAAGAACTCGTTGGAGTTCATTCATTAAGGAAAACGAGTCAAGCTTGAGCCTAACTTTGAAACTCGATTAGTAAACGAGCTGAGCTTGAACTTAGTAAAACTCGACTCATTAAAACTCGCGAACATGTTCAATTAGACGGTCGTGAATACTAATAGGCTCGATTAGAGGTTCGTAAATATACTCGATTAGAAGTTCGTGGATAGCTTGTGAATAAGTTCGTTCATAAATACATTAATACATTTATTTATAATTTTATAAATATATTATTTAACATAAAATTATCAAACTTTAAATTATTATAATAATATAATTAATTTGAATATGTTTAAAATTATTATATATATTAATTTAACCACTTAACATAATATAATAGATGTATATATAATAAAACAATATAACAAATTAGATTTAAGCAAAATAACAAGTTTTAGCGAGCTCGAGCCTGCTGGCGAGCCTAAGCTTGAGCTCACGAAAAGGCACTTGAAATCCTGTCAAGCTCGAGCGAAGTTTTAAGGCTCAAATCTAGAAACTGGCTCGTGAATCGAGGCTGAGCTCAGCGAAACTCGGCTCAGCTCGATTCGATTACAACCCTAAGCAACAACAGTACTAAGCTTAAGCAGCAACAACAACGGTAGAGTTCTTTGCCAACAAACTCTCTCTCTCTCTCTCTCTCTCTCTCTCTCTCTCTCTTCCAGAACCCATGGGTTCTAGCAATTGGAACCCATTGCCGTCGAAATCTATCACCGATGATTCCAACATGGGTTGTTTTTTATTTTTAAAATTTGTATAGATTATTTTGTTAAATTTAACTTAATTTAGCTTTAATTAACATCGTTTGTCATGGGGGGTGTCAAAAAGAAAAAAGATAAACCACAAAAACCTCAAAAGACATTTTTAAACCATGGGGGATTTTTTTTAGTTACAGAAAAATAAATTAGATTTTTAGGTCTTACACATTAACAAAAATATATTCTACAATTATATTAACAGGAATATTCAGTAACGTAGGATCTTTACTATTGCAGTAAATGTAAAGCAACAAATGATAGAAATATCAAATTGAACCTTGAAGGAATTGAAACTTCTTCCCAGCTGGAGCAATTGGTCTTCTTAATGAACATCTTCAAAATGTTATTAAGTCCCCTGCAATTATAAATTGTTAAGAAATCATGTGAACAATGAGGAGGATGCTTATTGGACCGAAAGGTTTTATGCAAGCAAAACTTCCAGACAGGAAAGGAAACTGAAATAGTTATATATAATTTTACCATGCTAGAACAGAAAAGCTATAATTTTGTGGACAAAGACAGACATATATTTGGCAATAGTATTTCAGCAGATGAATATGGACCTCTCCAAAATCCAGAGAGAGAGTCATTGCCATATTTGCCTACTTGACTTTATGTAATCAAACATTACTAATATGGAACTGGTGCATGTATCAGAAAAAGAGGAAAGAAAGGAATAATCAGATAAAACTGCATAACCATTTCTGTTACCAGAATAACACGAACAATCTTGCACATTTGAGCATTACTGGGGCTTTATAATGCCTCTTCATGTTGAACATGTTCATACAGTTTATTTGAAAAGTGTCCAACAAAGAGATATGAGTTTCATATATCTAAAAAAAAAAAAATGATATCTCAAAAATAATCATCCTTGTACTAACTGTGAAGTTGCCAACTTGCCATTTTATTATCCTGCCAAATATATATAGTGTGCATGCGCAGTATATGTAAGGAGGAGATATTATTGCTTATTGCTAGATAAAATTGTCCATGACGAATTATGGTAGAGCATGACTAAACGAAGTGTTTTTGACCCTGCCCGGTGGAGCAACATCCATGGACTTGCGGTTTAATCTCTTTGAATCTGAAATCCTATAAATATGAAATTAAGTAGGAGGAGATGAGCATGTTTTGTCCAGCACTTGGTGCAAAGATAAGAGCTCATTTTTGAGGACCTGAAACATATTTTTAACCAGTTCTCACCAAAAGATCCTGTGCAACATTCCTAGCACCTCAACTGGAAAAAGATTTCCTAGCACCTCAACATATATGTTTTGTTAATAGTTGTAGCTCTCTTTATGTACCTAGTGCAACATTCCTAGCACCTCAACTTGAAAAATATTTCCTAGAGTAACTAACATTTTCAAATGCAGAGCAATATTGTAAACCTGAAGTTTCTGTAAGAATACTTATATTATCAACTTTATCTTGAAATTCTAGTAACGGTAACAATTAAATAAACAACAGAAAGTACATATATATATATACACACACTAATTAGACCAAATAGCACAAGTGATATCTAGACTCTGCCTAAATATCATAAGAGCAAAGTAGAATAATTTTACTAAGAAAAAGTAGAAACCCCTTGACTAAAATGAATATGATACACTCCAGTAAATATATATATATATATATGTATGTCTATGTTACACAGATTGAAAAAGAGCAGCTTCAACTCAAGAGGTTTTAGGTTGATACCAAATGGATAGAGCAATCGATAAGGAAATTTACATATTTTTTCTAAGTAGAATACAAGGAATGAAATTTAAGTACTATGCACCTTGAGGTAAGTAACATGTCTAGAGATTTCCCCAAGTGAATTTTTGGATAAAGCAAAAGCAAAATGTTTATCACATTTTATCATCTTCATTACCAATATCAACTAGTTATCATTTTTAAAAATAATGGATTCTAAACTTTGCATTTGAGAATTGGCATGTCTTGATTCCATCCAAATCTTTGTAATAGTAGCTTAAAGTGATGAGTTGTCTGATCAAAACTTCGATTTACAATATGTTACTTTCAAATGGAAGAAAGAAAAATGGAAAAAAAAAAAACTGATACATGTGGTTCATAGCTGAGACTATAAACAATAAATAAATAAATTTATACAAAAACTTCACACTCAGACCACATACTTTGAAAGGCAGGCAAAAATTTACTATTCAATCTTCCCATCTGTAAGTGTACCAGTTGAAAAGAAATAACCAAAATAAGAAAACAATTTCAAATCAATAAAAGTTGACAATTACAGATGCATTAATGACAAAAAAATTTGCATAATTGATATATGCAATATTACAAACTCATTCTGTTGGAGTGTTCTAACCTTAACTTTGGATCACTCATGCATGGTGCAAAGAACCATCCCTGTGCGCAAGTGTAGCCTGAGTAGATCAACTGTGGAAGTAGAAGGTTTTAGAAACTTGTACATACGCATCCCAAAAGTGAAATATTTCTACATTAAACACATTAACATATCAACAAAATGTTATTGTTGAAAAAAAAATGCCCTAATTGCCACGATTCATATCCAACCAACATGGAGCAGGTAAGTTTAAATCATTTCCAGAAAAGAAGACGGGTAAATTCAAATTAGCAAATATCCAATACAGAACAAAGCAACTACTCCAGCCTGGAACAGAATAAGCAATACTTCTGTGGATATTGAAATCCTAACCAATAATAACAACATATGAGTTCCAAGTATTCTGGAATATGTGCTATTTATACATCCAGAATAATTGCCTATTGCTGTAAGCTCACCAGTCACCATTCCACCTAACCTAATTCAGGTGATCAGCAAGATGCTTAGAGTCAAACTCAGAACATGGAACTACCAAGGGATACCATGTAAGGCACATGCTTTTGAGATGTCCGAGAGATTCTGAAGTTAAAAATAATTTGGTCAGAGAATGATATATAAGGCTAGGCAAGGGGCACACTGGTAAATAGTTGACAAGAAATGCTGGAAATTGCAGTTGTGTTTAAGATATAAGCATAAACTGCTGAATGAGGAAAAGGAACTGTCAAAATGAGCATAAATGTCGAAAGGGAAAGGTGAATTTAGAAATATTGGAGACCCAATCAACAATTAGAAGCAACAATGTAGAAATATATACCAAACTATCAAAATAAAGGGTCAACTGTGACAGTTTTGGATGGCTGGTTGACAGTTTTAAAGGATTTTCAACAGTCTGTGGTGAAACTCAGAGAAAGTGCCAAATGGCACTAACAGCTGTTGAAAGAGTGGTAACTGGTAAAGTGAAGAAGGAAATGAGAGTGGGTCAAACAACTGTTGACCAAACATTGTGAATTGCCAACAGTCCTGTGAAAGCTGTTGACAGGTTGATCCTAGCTGTTGAATGTTAGTTCTCTGTGGTTTAAAATTTCAAATAAACTGCATATAATCTGGCTAATAAACGGTATAACAAGCCTAATGACTAATGGGGCCCGTGAAATTAATATGGCCATTTCACACAAGTCTAGGTGCTTGAGCAAATTGAGAATTTAACTGGGACCGCTATAGGCTAACAGGTAAAATACGAACACCAATGGGCAAGGTAAAGGCGTTCCCCCGGAATCTCTCACGGCAAGGTCACAAGATCGGGCCTCAGAAGGCTGGAGTCCGACAGACCAGTAGGGCCAATTGACACCAATGGCCATTTTTTTCCTTTTTTTTTGGCTAAAGGATTTGTAAAGATCAGTTTGTTGAACATTGAGATTATGCTATGACTGATCTTTCAATTGAATTGGGTTTAACTGTGCTTGAATGGATTTAGGCTTCATGTTTCCAAAGACTCAGCTTGGGGTTCAGGGCCAATTGAAGTTCATGACAATGGGAGTGCAACAGCTGCACATCCACCATAACTTTCTCATCTATAGAAAAATCATTTCCAAGAAAAAACAAAACAAAACAATTTAGATACACAATTCTAATTTATTGATACTTGTAACAATAAAGCCAATATGACAATTTTTGTGATTTCAAGCTGTAATACATTGTTTCTAACTTCAGATTCATGAAAGATAAAACGGCAAGCCAAAGTGGGTTGTCAATTTGAAGGGCATAAGATTTCATTTTTTTTTTTTTCTTCCTAAATTCAGGCATGTCATGGTGCATGTTAACCAAAAAGATTATATAGATGGTTAAATTTCAAAAAGTATTTGAGATTGAGAGTTGCTTTCACTTCTTTAACAGAGTAGGTACCACATAATAACAGCAGAGGAAAATTCCAGGGTAATGAGAACTGTTAAAAATAACAATTGTAGAGAAATTAGGTAACAGATGCTCTTATGGTATGGATCCCATGAATTTCAAGGGCCATGCATAGCAAGGTGCAAAACACCCTCCTGTTCATATCCCCTGAACCCCCACTCCCAGAAAAAATAAGTAAAATAAAGTCTGTTATTTGCTCAATAAAAGTGCAAACTATTTTTATTTTTATTTTTATTTTTTTATCCTTTTTGGTACATTCACATCCTCCACAGGGCCTCATGATTATCTCTTTATTTTTTTTCTTCAATGGGCTTTTTTCTGATGCATATTCTCTGTATGTTCTTTATTGCTCAATCAGTACGGTTAGAGCAACTGAAATCAAGGAAGTCCTGGTAAGTTCAAACTCCAAATATATAGGCTCATTAGTAGTAAATTTAACCAAGAAGAGAAAGAAATATAGTCGGACCTTGTTTGAGACAGGACCTTGTGCAAGGTAAGGCCTTTTATTACGTAAATGGTGAAAGCCATACGCAACTTGTGCATCCATTCCTGCATCCAGGAAGTAGAACATACGAGACTGAACAAAATATCGAGCATGGATATCATAGCAAGTGAACAGGAGACTATTGGGAAAAAAAAAGATGAGAAAACAACAGATCCAATTGCACTTAAACACGAGATTTTTACTTGAAAAATCCTAAAAGGTGAAAAACCACGACCATCAGGATGATAGAGGAAAATATCACTATGTAGTAAAGTTTACAACTACAAAGCTCAATATTCTCTCTCTAAACCCGTCCCAATTACACCCAATTCCTGGCTCTCACTGACCTCTCACAAGTGATTTGCACACTGTAGAAAAAGAATCTCTTGCTAGTTGATTTTTCAACTTAATCAATCTCGAATGAGATCCTAAAATATATACACAATTGATCCTAAGAATTCTCCTAGATTTTAGAGATTATATTCCTACTTTGTAGAACTAGGTTACAACAAACTTAAATACAAACAAATCTAATCAAAAAACTAACTAAGAAGATAAAATACAATAGCAAGATAAATCAAGATAACCTAGCAGTAGATAACGAGCAGCTCCATCACAATCAGCACACACAGCCTAGCAGCCTATCAATCAAATAACATCGGATATTTTATCACACACTTTGAATAACAAGCCAACTATCATATTTATAAACTAGTTTCCTTGTTCACTAAGGTTAAGGTTTCATTGCCTAACAACAATTAACAACTGACTAATAAATAGAATTACACACTAAATAGAAAACCAATATTAGGAATAAGAAATAATCTTCAAGACTTATTAGGATTTCTTACTGAAAATCCCAACAAACCACCACCTCAGCGAGAATTCCTAAAAACATTCGCCCATTCTCCGACGACGACCATGACTATCTATTACCGATAATCACCATGATCTCAATCACCAAGATCACTGTACCCCACCATAAAAGGTACAACCACTTAGGCACATACTGTCCTAAGATTTTCACGGCACAATGTTGAAAAATACCTTGCTGAAAAACTATGGTGCAACCCCCATGCTTGACTTCCTTGGGAGCTCTTCAGCCATTGACATCCTTTCCACCACACACCTTGCATCACCGTCAAGCCAATGCTCGTGTGCAAACTTGTGGACTCGCTAGAAGTCTCACATCCTCTTTCATGGAAACTTTGGTGGTCTAGTGACATGCCATGAGGATGCATATGCCATCTCTTTAGAGGAAATTTTCATCTCCCACAATATTGAGAGACGAACTTCTAGCGTCACAATCTTTGGAGCCCTTTGCCAAACTTGCTCCATCAGTGTGACAATCCCTTTTCACATAACTGGATTGTTTGCACTTCCAACAGATCACTTTCTTCTTAAAGTTCTCCTTCCAATTTTTGACAAGTGCTAAATCCTCAGAAGTTTTATCTTCACTTCTCAACCTCCTTTCCTCATAAATTAATTTATTTGCCGCCTCCTCAACACTTATAGTTGGACCCCCATGCATTAAGATAGGCTTCATGTGTGCATAGGAAGATGGAAGTGACCAGATGAGTTTCAACACTTCGTTCTAGTCTTCTATTTTAACTCCAATTGATTCTAGTTCAGCAACAATTCCATTGAGCGCCCCTAGATGATCAGAAATTTTCATACCTTTAGTCATTTGCAATTTGTGAAACTGCTCCTTCAAATAAAATCGATTGCAGACACTTTTTCCTTGATACAATTCTTCAAGCCTCTCCCAAAGTTCCTTCGCACCAGATATTCCTTGAACATTAGCAAGAACATTCTTGGTTAGGCATAATCGAATTGTATTTGCAGCCTTCAAATCAAGTTCCTCCCAATCATCATCGCTCATCACGGATTTTCCAGAACTAGCACCAGTCGTTTCTTTACTAGATTTTTCAAAGCCTTCAGGAGTTGGTTTTCCCTTCAACACCTTGTGTAACCCGCATTGGATCAAGATATCCTTGACTTGTATTTGCCACAAGCCAAAATTGATCTTCTCATTGAACTTTTCACAATCAAACTTCAATATGCTTGATATATCTTTTGCGTACTAGACGACCGATAACCAAAGCTCTTATACCACTTGTGTTAGGCAGAGCCTGATAGCGATGAACTCTCGATTCTTCGAGAACTCACGCGAAAGAGATTTGGTAGAGAGGGAGGGAGAAATAGAATTTAGAGAGAGGGAAAGAGAACTTTAGAGAAAATGAGAGTGTTTTGAATTGGAATCAATGTATTCATCTTTCTGCCATGAGCGATCAGCCTTTTATACTGATCACTTACAAGTTCGAATATGAAAAGGAGCTTCCCACTCTTATTACTCCCGCCCTATAACTACCGCTACATGTGCGGTTAGTTACTCTCCTATACTGGTTTTTACAATGAGAAATTAAGGGTAAAGGAATTTAGGAGTGGTCCGTAACAATTACCCTCCCCTTGAAGAATTTCTTGTCCTCAAGAAATATAAAGTAGACTGGCAACTCTTGGAAACTGTTTGAGTAGTTCTGGGAGGTA
Organism: Diospyros kaki; assembly: GCA_036245055.1. NCBI lineage: Eukaryota > Viridiplantae > Streptophyta > Magnoliopsida > Ericales > Ebenaceae > Diospyros > Diospyros kaki. Next base: position 35,457,030 of record BSEG01000003.1, read on the forward strand.
TTCTCAAGTGTTGTCTTCAGTAGGCAGCTGGCTCCATTTCACTAACACTTGCATTAGGGCAATCTCGTGCTTGTGGATCACCCTTTTGTCAAGGATAACTTCTGGTTCCTTTGGTGACTCTGGTCCTAGACTCTTGGTGGGTAGACAGGAACTAATAGGCTGGTTTTCCACACCTCTCTTGAGCAATGATACGTGAAAGACTAGGTGAATTAGAGATCCCTCCGGTAGTTGGAGCTGCTAAGCGACCTTCCCCAACTTTGTTGTTATAGCGAATGGACCATAGTACCTTGGGCTCAATTTAGTAGTGGGCTATCTAGTCACCGCCCACACATGCATTGGTCTCAACTTTAGGTATACTGACTCCCCTACCAAAAACTCCCTCTCGCTTCACCCTTTGTCGGCTTGTTGCTTCATTTGATTTCTTGCCATAGCTAAGTCTTTCTTTAACTGTTGAAGAATTCCTTGTCGCTGCTAAAGGTAGTCATCTACCGCAGCCACTTTAACAAACTCAAAGGGCACTAATAGGAAGGGGGGTTTATATCCAAAAAGAGCTTCAAATGGTGATCTTCGTATAGAGTTGTGGTAGCTGGAATTATACCACCACTGGACTAAAGCCAGTCACTTGTACCACTGCTTCGGCTGTTCAAAACTTAGGCACCTCAAGTAATTTTCCAAACATTAGTTAACCCTTTCTATCTGCCCATCCGTTTGAGGATGGTAGGCCAATGACATGCTGAGTTTGGTCCCCATATTCTTCCAGAGAGCCTGCCAAAACAAGCTAGTAAAGACCTTGTCATGGTCAGAAATAATGGTCTTGGGAACCCCGTGCAACTTAATAACCTGATCCAAGAATACTCTCACGACCTCTTGGGTAGTATAGGGGTGGGACAGCCTAATGAAATGGGCAAATTTTGTGAGCCGATCAACCACTACCATTATGCAGTTCTTTCCTTCAGACTTAGGAAGCCCTTCCACAAAGTCCATGGATAGGCTTTCCCATGCTTGCCCTGGAATTTCTAAAGGTTGTAGGAGTCCTAGTGTGGCCACTGTTTCATATTTGCATCGTTTACAAGCATCACACCCCATAACGAACTAAACCACTGCTTCCTTCAACTTTGACCAGAAGAAAAGTTGCTTGACCTTGATGTAGGTGTTCTGACTCCCTGAATGTCCCCCCAAAGGAGATCCGTGTAAGGCATGGAGGATCTTGTCTTTTAGCTGTGGGCAATCTCCAACCACTATTCTCCCTTTATATCTTAGCACCCCATTTTGTAATGTGTAACCTTTCTTACTATTAGGGTCCAACACCAGCTGCTCCAATATCTTTTTCATCGATTCATCAAGCTCAAAACTGCTTGCTACTTCTTGATACCATTCGGGTATAGCCGCTGAAATGGCAGTGGTCTCACCCTTCTCCATACAGCGGGATAGAGCATTTGCCACTACGTTATCTTTCCCTTTTTTATATTGTATTGTATAATCAAGCCCCATCAACTTAGCCATACCCTTCTTCTGTAATTGTGTGTGAAGTCTCTGCTGCAACAAGTATTTGAGACTTTGGTGGTCAGTTTTGATAACAAACTGACCTCCTTCCAAGTAGTGCCTCCATTTTTCCACTGCTAATAAGACTGCCACAAACTCATTTTCGTAAATACTTAGCCCTTCATGTCGTGGGGATAAAGCTTGGCTAAGGAATGCTATGGGCCTTCCCTCTTGCATCAGAATCGCCCCTTCCCCATTATCACAAGCATCTGTTTCAACCACAAATGTTTTGTTAAAATCCGACAATTCCAACACGGGCGCCTCACTCATGGCCTTCTTCAGCTGTTCAAACGCTGCCTTAGATTTCGGCCCCCACCTGAATGCATCTTTCTTTAACAATTGAGTTAGTGGTCAACTTATTATACCGTATCCTTTCACAAATCATTGATAATAACCTATTAACCCGAGGAAGCCCCTTAAGGACTTAAGATTTGCAGGTCTTGGCCACTCTTGCATAGCTGCCACCTTGTTGGGGTTAGTGTAGACCCCATCTCCAGAAATAACATACCCCAAATATTCTACTTGTTTTTGTGCAAAGGAACACTTCGACTTTTTGATATACAATTGGTTGACTCTTAAGGATCTCAAAAGTAACCTTTAGGTGTGTCATGTGTTGGTTAAAGTCTCGGCTATATACCAGAATATCATCAAAAAAACACAAGTATAAAGGTGTGGAGGTGTCGTTCAAAGATTTGGTTCATTAAGGATTGGAATGTGCGTACATTGGTGAGGCCAAAGGGCATTACCAAAAATTTATAATGGCCTTGATGAGTACGAAAGGCAGTTTTATGGGTATCCTTTGGGCTCATTCTAATCTGATGATAGCCAGCTCGAAGGTTTAGTTTAGAAAAAATAGTTGCCCCCTTCAATTCATCCAAGAGATCCTCAATAAGTGGAATTGGAAATTTATTCTTGACAGTCATGGCGTTTAGCTATCTATAATCCACACAAAAACGCCATGAACCATCTTTTTTTTTAACCAACAATACCGGGGACGCAAAGGGGCTGTGGCTAGGCTGGATTAGAGAGTTTTTTAGCATTTCTTTGATCATTTTCTCTATTTCTGTTTTCTGGGCTGGGGGGTAACGATAGACTCGAGAATTGCAAGGTTTGGATTGGGGTTTAAGGTTAATGGTGTGGTCATGGGTTCGGGGTGGAGGTAGGGTTTTAGGCTCTTTAAACAGATCCTCATATTCAACTAACAGTAAATATAATGAGTCAAGTTGCCTTACCTCCCAAGTAGTTGGATGCGGGCTGCTTACCACCACCAGCAGATCACCTTGCTCTTTTGGCTCCTCTTCTTCTCTTTCTACCGCTTGGATGGAAAAAAGCTGAGTCACCCTACTCATTTTGCGTTTGAGTAGTTTCTGTAGTCTCTTACCTGTGATCATTTTACACATACCCACGTCCTTGCTCCCCACTAGCGTCAACCTTCTCCCATCCTTCTCAAAAGTGACTTCCATCTTATTAAAATCGAAGCATATAGGACTCACATGCTTCATCCAATCTACTCCCAAGAGTATATTGCAGCCTCCCAATTTGAGCAGCCTAAGATCTGTCTCGAAGCTTTCCCCTTGTATAGTCCAGCAAAAACCCGCACAAGCTGATTGGCTAACCACTTTACTACCATTAGCCACGGTCACTGCCAGTGGCTAAGTGTTAATTAATGAACACTTAAGCCTCTTAGTCGTTCCTTCATCTATAAAGTTGTGGGTGCTTCTACTGTCTATGAGAATCATAAGCTTGCAATCCCCCACTCTTCCTTCTACTTTAATAATCTTGTTATTAGCTAGACCCCTCAGGGCATGCAGCGAGATCACACCATTGTCTTCCTCTCCTTCTTCATGGGCCTCCAACACCTCTTCTTCCCCCAAGCACTCCTCCTCTCCTTTCAACAACAATAGTTGTTTCTGACATTAATGCCCTGGAAAGTACCCATCCCCACACTTATAGTAGAGGTTGGTCGGTCTCTTCTGCTCTATTAGTTTCTCCCCTTGAGCTGTGGGAACTGGTGGAAGTGAATTCCGCATTCCTTGTACTCCCTTCCAATTTTCTCTGATCGGAGCCCTTCCAACGAGGGTTAACACATTGTGTGTTCCTCCCCTACTCACCAACCGTTGCTTCTTCATGAGCGCCTCCACTGCTAACTCATGCAACCGGGCACTATCAGTAGCATGCTTAAGAGTCTGGGGCTATAGCACCTTTACCATAGGCTTCAATTCTTCATTCAGACCGCTGATAAAACTAGAGACAAAATAAGCCTTCGTGAGGTAAGGGTTATGGTTGAGCATCAGTGCCTTCAACTCTTCAAACCTCCTCTGGTACTCGGCCACCGATCCACTTTGCCTAATCTTGTTAAATTCTTCGACCACGTCAGTCATTCCCCTTTCTCCAAACCGCTCGCAGAATTCTGTTGCAAACTCTGCCCAAGGACACTCTTCCCTTGTCTTCGCCCATCCTTGGTACCAATCATCCCCAGCATCGTTTAAGTAGGCCGCAACCATGGCTACCTTCTGGTGCTCCGAAATCCCAAACCACTCAAAGGCCCTTTCACATCGCCTAATCCACTAACGGGGTGTATTCCCATCAAACATGGGGATATCCAATTTTGGCATTGGTATTCCCAGATGCCCCAAGGTACTAGTTCCTACTTGTCTCCGGCCGGTCACATGATCTCCTATTTCCCCAAGCTCCTCCCCAACCTCCAAGGCTACTGGCCTCCTCTAAATCATCCCGTGACTGGGAAGAATCGGATCCACTCTATCTCGAGGAGGAAAATCTGGAGAGAGACTTGCCGGTTGTTGTCGCGCAAACATAACCATGAAGCCTTGAAATTGCTCTCTAATTTGCGTTCCTACCTCTTCCTTGATCTGATTGACCGCCCCATCCAGTTTGCGGTCAATGGAAATGATTGCCTCGTGGTTACGATTTGATCCCAATTCGAGTTGATCTACTCGCGCCTGCAAGTCCGAGACCGTGGACCCGAATTGGTGTAGTTGCGCCTCCATGTTCTTCATCCTTGTGTCGTCTGCCATATCCAGATCGGTTCGCAATTGAATTGGTCAGGATCGCTCTAATACCAAATTGTCAGGCATAGGCTGATAGCAATGAACTCTCGGTTCTTCAAGAACTCACACGAAAGAGGATTGATAGAGAGGGAGAGAGAAATAGAATTTAGAGGGAGGGAAAGAGAACTTTAGAGAGAATGAGAGTGTTTTGAATTGGAATGCCATGAGCGATCAGCCTTTTATACTGAGCACTTACAAGTTCGAATATGAAAAGGAGTTTCCCGCTCTTATTACTCCCGCCCTATAACTACCGCTACATGTGCGGTTAGTTACTCTCCTATACTAACTTTTACAATGAGAAATTAAGGTAGTAAGGGAATTTAGGAGTGGTCTGTGACAACTTGTTGGGAAAAAAAAAATAAGATGAGAAAACAAAAGATCCAATTGCACTCAAACACGAGATTTTTATGTGGAAAACCCTAAAAGGAAAAAACCACGACCATCAGGACAACAAAGAAAAATATCTCTATGTAGTAAAGTTTACAACTACAAAACTCAATATTTTCTCTCTAAACCCAAGTCACAATTACACCCAATTCCTAGCTTTCACTAGTCTCTCACAAGTGATTTGCACACTTTGAATAACAAGCAAACTATCCTATTTATAGACTAGTTTCCTTGTTCACCAAAGTTAAGGTTTCACTGCCTAACAACAATTAACAACTGACTAGTAAATAGGATTACACACTAAACAGGAAACCAATATTAGAAATAGGAAATAATCTTCAAGACTAATTAGGATTTCTCGCTGAAAATCCCAACAAAGACTGCATAATATTTCTAAAAAATCTAACAAAGATATTAACTAATTTAACTTTCTCTCCATCTCTTTTATGGCATTTTTAGGAGTCCCGTCTTGCGTGATGGAAGAAGGTTAAGTTAGCAAACCATTTAGACGCAATAAGCTACAAGTACTTCATTGCAACTAATATGACACTATCAAAATGGAAACACATCCTCAAGAGAAACAAGTAATTCTACCATAACTCAAAATTAATTTCATATGAACAGCTTTTACAGAGCACAAAGTATGAGTTAATGACAATGATAAGTAGAGAAACATTAAATCCAAACCCCATGCATTAGATATTGTTTTGGCTAGAATAAGCCCTATTTTGGTCAACTTCATTGAGATTTTAATGCTCCACCTGTCAATGCTCAAGGTTTAAACTCTAATAATGAATCAAACTGGGAAGTTAAAAGGGGACAAGTCCTTTCAACAATGCCCCAACTGGGAAAAATTTTGAAAAAAAAATAAGATCAATGAAGACAAAAAAATGAATTATATATATATATATATATCATTCGCCCAGGCCAAAATGGCATACCTATGCTGAAATAATTATAAAACACTCCTTCATAGTAAGACACTTTCTCAGGCAACTCTCCTATTTCTAGTCCCTGCAATGTAGAGAAAGGAAAAGCAAGTTAATTTTGTATCTGGATTTCGAACAACTTCAAATTAAGATGATAAGGAACTTAAATATATGATCTGCCACATGCATTCTTTATTTCAACTTTTACCAGACTACCTTTTGATAACACCATCATGCTAGCATGAGTATGAATAGGAATTGAAATTGAACAAATTATATGTTAGTAGAATCCTGGGGAAGCAATCATGATTTCTTGCAGTCAGTTCCATGCATGATAACAAATAATTGATGCGCAAGGTTGAATAAAGTATTCATTCATATGAAACTAACTGCACCATAGTAACTTCATAGAAAGTCCTTAATGTTTGAACAACAGAAAGAGTACTAAATTATTCAAGGAATAACCCGAGGGTAAATTGCCTCCAAACCGCCTGTAGTTTGAGTCATTTGCACAAAAACCCCCTATAGTTTAAAAATGTCCGGAGGTCCTTTCTGTTTGGACACGCCCTTTGTTACAAACAAATTAAAACTAATTAACTTAATTAAATCCTAATTAAGATAAATTAAGTGAAATTTAACCAAAAAAAAAATTCAAAAGAAAATAACCATTGCCAACTATAGAACCCATCCTTGGTGATGGATTCTAGCTGGCATGGCACTTCTAGCAATGGGCATTGCTAAAAACAAGTTCTAAACCCATCATAGATGAGGTGGTGATGGCAACCATTGTATCAGACAGTATTGAGAGACGTAGAGAAAGAGTAAGAGAGAGATCTGCGACATTGAAAAAGGTCAACCAAATGGAGAGACAGAGAAAGAGAACAAAGCAGAGGGAGGACGATGGTAGAGGTGATGCCATGATGGTATATAGCAACTATGACGAAGGCAATGTTGGTCCTTCTATCTCTCAACCCTCTCCAACTCTCCTTATCTTCCTTCCTTTCAATCTCTTCTCCCTTCTCTAATCCCTCACCGTGAGCCACCAACCTCCATCCCCCCTTCCTTTGTTATCTCTCTCTCTCTAAAACTCTCTCTTTGCCTATATGTTTAGCCAGCATTACTTTGGCCTTCTCCCATGTTCTAGATCTGTCTCTCTCTTCTCTCTACTTCTCTCAATATCGTTAGTGACCACCACAACATAGTGGCTACCATCATAACCTTATCCACAATGGGTTCAAAACCCAACATTTCTATTATAGAGTCTTTATAACCCAACCACTAGAAACAATGAGTGGCATTGCTTTGTCGATGATGGGTTCCAGTAGATGATGCATTTATTTTACTATTGAATTTTTATTTTAGTTAAAGTCAACTTTATGTATCTTAATTAGGATTTAATTAACTTAACTTAATTAGGTTCTAATTAATATCATTTGTAACAAAGAGGGTGGCCAAGATAAAAATAAGTAAACCACAGGTATCTCTAAAGATATTTTTAAACCACGAGAGGTCTCCATGAAAATGACCCAAACCACAAGGAGTCTAGGGGTAATTTACCCAAAGCCTAAAGAAAAAAAATAATCAAACGGAAAATATTAAAATAGAATAGGAGCAATAATAATGATGAAAAGAATAAAACCCACAGATAAGTACTTTTTTTTCTCCTATAAGCAAGGCTATCTCACGTTTAGCTTTCCACATTGTGCATTATACGAATTCACATTTCCAAAATGAACTCGAATGAGTTTCAAATAGAGACTCAATCCTTCCTAGTCAATCCAACAAAAACTAGTGGATCAATGTCCATGCCCTCCCTCTGTCTCAAAATAAATATTATATACTTGAGTTTGAATTAAAAAAAAAAAAGTGGAGGTATGACTATAAAAATTTTAATGTACACAAATAAAAATTACAAGACCATTATTATTTGGACAAATAAACAATTTAATGTCACCTCTTGTTGGTTCATGAAAATATTTAAGAGATCTTCTAGAAGTGTCCAAATCTAAATAGAATATTTTCTAATTCAAACTTAAGAAACTTTCCTAAGTATGTTCATATGTATCTTTGTGTGCCTTTCCTTTTTGTAATTAGATTAGTTTCCCTATAGCTAGTTTCCTTACGCTGTATCTTTTTTCCTCTATAAGAGGATGTAACCATGTACATTCAATATACGAGAGAATTATTTTGATTTCCTACATGGTATCAAAGCCACCAATACCCTCTTGTTCATTCTAAAACCCTAGAGTGCCTTCATTGCACTTCCTCTTCTGAAGCCTCCAATGCTTTGTCTCGGTTCAGCTATTTTTTGAGATTTCAGTTCTCTCTCTACTCAACCATTTTTTTTCTTATAAACAATATCTGAGATATCCGAAGCAGCCCCTACCATGACCACTGTGGAATCTAATCCAATTAAACAGCAGTAGGAGTAGGAGAACTACATGGGATGCACCATTCCTACCGATTAAATGATAGGAATTACTTGCAATGGGCGCAGCTTTTGAGGACATTTCTCAAGGGCCGAGGAAAGATTGGTCACTTGATTGGACCCCCTCCAATGGACTCAGATCCCATCTTCACAACATGGGATACTGAAGACTCTTTGATCATGTCTTAGGTATGGAGTGCCAAGCAGCCGAACGTGAGTAAAAATTTCATGTTTTTGACTTCAACTAGGGATATTTGGGAAAATATGAGGCTAACCTATTCAAAGGTTCAAGGTGCCTCAGTTATTTTTTAGATTAAAACTAAGATTAGTGGGACTAGACATAGAGCCTCCACTATAACAGAGTATTACAATAATATGAAAGGATTATGACTGGTACTAGACCACTATCAAGACATAAAAATGGTGTGCAGTGAGGATGTTGCCACCCTCAATCGGATTCATGAAAGCGGCAGGATTGTGGAGTTTCTAGCAAGTCTAAATCCAGAGTATAATCAAGTAAGGATCCAAGTACATGGTAGGGAAAAATTATCTGCTCTTAATGAAGTATTTTCCATTGTTAGAAGTGAAGAAAACATAAGGGGAGCTATGCTTAATGAACATAGTGCAGAGAGCTCAGCTATGGTGTCAAGCAATAGAGAAGGGGCACAATTTAGAGCAGGAAAAACAGAGGGGAAGTTGAAGAATTTAGGCCGTGAAGGCCTGTGGTGTACCTATTGCAAGAAGCCAAGGCACACTAGGGATACCTACTTCAAACTCCACGGGAAAGAAGCAGCTTTGAGTAGGATGGGAGGATTTAAGAACCTTGCTCCCAAGTCCCAGGCCTATATCTCTAGCAAGGAACAAGAGAAAGCCAGATCCACAGAGAAGACAGATCCTATTAGATCTGACCTTAATTAATTGCAAAGCAGATTAACAAGCTCAAAAATTTCCTCAGGACAATCCAAGATGGGGTCTGCTCTCTTGCCCAGCAAGGTAAATGCCTACATTCTGAGTCTTTTTCTGCCTCTAAAAATAATAGGAGTAACATGTGGATCCTTGATTCGGGAGCCACTGACGATATGACCCCTAACTTGATTTTTTTTGAGACCTATAAGTCACTTGAAAACCCTAAATTGATTATCATTGCTAATGGAACCTCATTTCCCATCACTGGCCAGGGCAAGGTCAATCTAAGCCCTATGTTATCTACAAACCAAGTCCTTTATGTTCCTTACCTAGCTACCAATCTCATATATGTTCATCAACTAACCAAGGACTTACACTATCATTCTGTTTTCTATCCTCATATATGTGAATTTCAGGACATGAACATGGGAAAGATGATTGATGTGGCTGAGGAGCATAATGGTATGTACTTCTTCTACAAGGAGAGTAATTCTAAGGGGAGGCAACACACGATTGCTTGCTCATCTCGATCAAGTTCTGACTCTGCCAACATTTGGCTCCATCATTATAGGCTAGGTCACCCTCCTTTTGCTTTGTTAAAGAGTATGTTTCTGGCTTTATTTAAAACCCTAGATCCTAGTATGTTTCAATGTGAAGTGTGTGTGATTTCTAAACACCATCGCATGTCCTATCCAGTTAGCAATAAGCTCTCATCTAAACCTTTTTCCTTAGTCCATTCGGACGTTTGGGGACCATCCGAAATCCCCAACTGTTACAGGGCTAGGTGGTTTATTTCTTTTACTAATAATTGTACTAGAATGTGTTGGGTATTTCTATTAAAAGAGAAAGGTACAATTAGTATTGTTTTGCCCTATTTTTGCAAAATGATTTCTACTCAATTTGGTACTCCTGTACAAAAATTTAGAACTGATAATGCAAAGGATTACTTCAATAATCAATTGCATCATTTTTCCCAGCAAAAAGGCATTATCCATGAGTTTTTCTGCATAGATACTCCACAACAAAATGGAGTAGCTAAAAGAAAGATGAGGTATCTTCTTAATGTTGCTAGAGCTCTTCTTCATCATCACCATGTTCCGAAAACTTACTGGGGAGCGGTTGTTCTCACAGCAGCCTATGTCATCAATAGGGTTCCATCTAAGGTTCTAAATAATCACAGCCCTTTCCACTGTCTATCCTCATTCTTTCCAGACCTAAGTTTGCACTCCTCTCTTCCACTTCGAGTGTTTGGCTATGTTTGCTTTGTACACATCCCCAAAATTCACCGAGACAAACTTGATCCAAGAGCTCTTAGATGCATCTTCCTTGGTTATTCTCCAACCCAAAAAAGGCTACAAGTGTTATCATCCTACCTCTAGGAAGTTCTATGTTTCCAAAGATGTCTCCTTCGTTGAATCTCAACCCTTTTTTGGTCCCCAGGGGGAGACTGAATATGGGGACCAAGGCTCTATGGATGAATTTCCTAATTTAACACCAACCCCAAGAAGCTCTAGTGACCTACCTGAATCTCTTCTTCACACCAATCAGTCTCAACAACCTAACTCCACTTCTATCCCTCCTACTCCTTATGCTACTTCTCCTCTTCCCACAGCATGCAATGAGCAAGCAGCCCCACGATGCTACTTCTCATCTTCCTGCAGCATGCAATGAGCAAGCAGCCCCACGATTACCATTCCCGGTTAGGTTTATGGGCTCTCCTTATGTGTTCAAAAGGAGGCAGCCCATTTTGGATTCTCAGCTTGCATTAGTATCAGACCTAAATTCAAGTATGGAATTTGCACAACCATCAGATTCACCCCTTCCTAGCTCTGTTTCTAATGACTTGGACTTGCCTATTGCTATAAGGAAAGGGGTCAGAAGCTGTACATTACACCCTTTGACCAAATACTTATCCTACCATCATCTCTCCAAAACCACAAAAGCTTCCTCACCTCATTGGATTCCATTGTTATTCCTAAGTCAGTAGATGAGGTCCTAAAAGACCAGAACTAAAAGCAAGCCATGCTGGAGGAAATGAATGCTTTACATAAAAATCAGACGTGAGAGTTGGTGCCTAGACCTAAGGGAGTCACCCCAGTTGGCTACAGGTGGATATTTAACTTGAAGTATAAAGCTGATGGAACTTTGGAGAGGTATAAAGTTAGGCTTGTGGCTAAAGGCTACACTCAGTCTTATAGCATAGATTATCTCGAAACTTTTGCCTCCATGAAAAAAATGACCACTGTAAGGATTCTCATATCCCTAGTAGCCCATTTCGGGTGGAAAATACAGCAACTAGATGTAAAGAATGTTTTATTGCATGGGGATTTGGAGGAAGATGTATTAATGGAGTTACCCCCCAATTTTCAAGAAGGAGAAGCAGGTACAGTGTGCAAGCTTAAAAAGGCCTTGTGAAGCTTAGGAAGAAAACCCTAGCTATTAATATGTGTATACAAACTTAATTAATCTCATAAACTATACACCTATATACATACAAAATACAACGAGCTATGGGCCACGGACTCTAACATAAGATTAATCCTAAGTGTACTATATAAATATAACCACATAACTCAACACTCCCCCTCAAACTGGAGCATATATATCATATGCACCAAGCTTGCTACAAAGATACTCAATTCGAGGACCCCTGGGAGATTTAGTGAAAACATCTGCTAATTGGTCATTGAAATTGACAAAATCTATGGTAATACAGCTAGATAAAATCTTCTCTCAGATGAAGTGACAATCTATCTCGATATGTTTGGTCCTCTCATGAAAGACTGGATTGGAAGCAATATGTAATGTAGCTTGATTGTCGCAAATTAATTTCATTTGTGATATCTCCCCAAACTTGAGCTCCTGAAGCAATTGTTTTAACCAAATAAATTCACACGTTGCCAAGGCCATAGCACGATATTCTGCTTCTGCACTCGACCTAGCAACAACCTCCTGCTTCTTACTTTTCCAAGATACTAGGTTTCCTCCAACCAGAACACAATATCCTGAAGTAGACCGTCTATCAAAGGGAGAACCTGCCCAATCAGCATCAGAATATCCGACTACTTGAGTATGACCTCTGTCCTCATACAATATTCCTCTACCTGGAGCTCCCTTAATATACATGAGAATCCGGACTACCACATCCCAGTGGCTATCGCAAGGAGACTGTAAAAACTGACTGACAACACTGACTGAGAAATAAATGTCTGGGCGAGTGATAGTGAGATAATTAAGTTTTTCGACTAGCCTGCGGTATCTCCCAGGATCAGCAAGAGGCTCCCCCTGTCCTAGTAAGAGTCTTACATTAGGGTCTATAGAAGAATCTATAGGTTTACAATCAATCATCCCAGTTTCTTCCAAAATGTCTAACACATACTTTCGTTGAAAGATAATAATACCAGAACTGGACTGAGCAACTTCTATGCCAAGAAAGTATTTAAGTAACCCCAAGTTCTTAGTCTGAAAATGATGGAAAAGATGTTTCTTCAACTGAACAACATCATCCTGATCATTACCTATAATAACAATATCATCCACATAGACAACCAAATATATACACCTCCCCTGTGATGTGTGTTTATAAAAAACCGAATGATTAGACTCATTACGACTCATACCAAAGTCTTGAATGACAGCACTGAATCGACCAAACCAGGCTCGAGGAGACTACTTCAACCCATACAGTGAGCGACGGAGTTTATAAACCAGTCCAGACTCCCCCTGAGCAACCAACCCAGGAGGTTACTCCATATAAATGTCCTCCTGAAGCTCACCATGTAAGAAGGTATTCTTAATGTCCAGCTGATACAACAGTCAGTGGTGCATAGCTGCTATAGAGAGAAACAAACGCACAGAGGACATCTTAGCAACAAGGGAAAAAGTGTCACCATAGTCAAGACCATAAACCTAAGTATACCCCTTAGCAACCAAACGGGCTTTAAGGCGGTCAACCTGCCCATCAAGACCCACCTTGACAATATAGATCCACCGATAGCCGACAAGAGATTTCCTTGGGGGTAAAGTAACCAAATCCCAAGTACCGTTGGAATGCAAAGCAGTCATCTCATCCACCATTGCTTGTCGCCACCCCGGATCAGAAAGTGTCTCACTAACAGTCTTAGGTACTGAAACAGAGGATAAGGAAGACACAAAAGCACAAAAAGGAGACGAGAAACGGTGATAGCTAAGAAAATTATAAATGGGATGAGGATTGCGAGAAGAACAGGTACCTTTCCGAAAGGCAATAGGAAGCAGATCCTCAGAAGGTAGGACCGTAGCAAGTGGAGAGATTGGAGCAGGATGTGAGGCAGTAGGAGTTGTTGAAATAGTAGGAGACACTAGAGAAGGCGCATGAACAACATCGCCACCGGGAGGAGACCAAGGCTAATGACGTCGATGATAAACCTGCAATGGGGTAGAAGAAGGAACAAAGAGAATAGGAGCAGGAGGACTCGAGGGAAGAGGGATTGCCTCATAAATGGATTGACACTCGGAATGAGGCGAAGAGTAGAAAGGAGACGACTCAAAGAAGGTAACATCTGTCTAAAGAAAGTAGCAGCAGGTGTCAGGAGAATAACACCGATAACACTTCTGAAGGCGAGAGTAACTAAGAAAAATGCACTTGATGGACTGAGCAGACAATTTATCTTGACTTGGAGACAGGTTATGGACAAAGCAAGTGCAACCAAAGACACGGAGAGGAAGAATATATAATGGTTGATCAGGAAACAAGAGAGAGTGAGGAATCTGGTGTTGAAGAACCGAGGAGGGCATCCTGTTAATGAGATAGCAAGCAACGATGACAGCTTCAGCCCAAAAGCGAAATGGGACATGATGATGTAGAAGAAAAGTGCGAGTAATTTCAATCAAATGTCTATTTTTACGCTTAGCAACCCTATTCTGTTGTGGTGTATAAGCACAAGACGACTGATGCAAGATCCCCTGAAAAGACAAAGGTAATAAAGGGAATGGAAAAATACTCAGGGGCATTGTCACTGCGCAATACTTGAACAGAGGTATGAAACTGCGTTTTGATTTCAACACAAAAGGATTCAAAAATTGAGAATAACTCAGAACAATTTTTCATTAAATATAACCATGTGCAACGAGAATAATCGTCGATAAACGTTACAAAATATTAAAAATCCAAAACAGACACGACACGACTAGGACCCTAGATATCGGAATGAACTAAAGCAAACGGGGACACAACTCGATTATTGACACGCTTTGGAAAATAAATGCGAGACTGTTTTCCAAGTTAACAAGACTCACAATGAAAAGACGACAAACTAGACAAACTGGTGACCATCTTCTGAAACTTAGCCAAACTAGGATGTCCCAAGCGATTGTGGAGAAAAGAAGGAGACTCAGTCATCGAGCAAGCAACAGGAGATGCAGGAAGGTTGAGATGATAGAGACCTTGCGACTCACATCCGACGCCAATCATCTGTCCCGTACCGCGATCCTGGATAGTAACAGAATGATCAGCAAAAGTGATAGAACAATTTAAGGCACGCGTAAGTTTACTAACACAGACAAGATTAAAGGGACAATAAGGAAGATAAATGACAGAATCTAAAGGCAGAGAAGGTAAGGGTTTGGCAATGCCAACTGCTTTAGCAACCGCTTTGGACCCATTGGCCAATGTTACAGAAGGTAAAGAAATAGAATTAGTAAAATGAGAGAACAAATGGGGATTATCAGAGATATGGTTAGAAGCACCTGAGTCCAAGACCCATGATCCTAAAGAGGATGACTGAGCGAGACAGGCAATGGAATCACCAGAGTGAGCGATAGAAGCAACTGTGGATGAGGATTGTTGGGACGTCTTATACTTGAGATACTCATCATAGTTAGCCCTAGTGAGAAGGATAGATTGCAATGGATGACCATCAAAGGACTCAGATTGAGAACCATCAATATGAGCAACATTAACACGAGAAGGGCAGCCATGCAATTTATAACACTATTCCTTAGTATGCCCCCACTTGTGACAGAAGTTACACTTGGGGCATTTACCCCGATTACCACGATCTCCTCCCTGTTCGCCATTACTCTGAACCTGTGAAGCCATGACTAAATGATCACCTGCAGAAAAGGGAGGCACTGTAGGAACAAATGAAACCCGAAGAAGACGAGAATACACTTCATCCATAGTAGGTACAGTAGGACTAGCAAGAATCTGATCACGAACAGGAGCAAGCTCAGGACCAATGGTAGTTAGAGTACACACCATGAAGAACTTATCCCGCTTAACTAGATCCTCTGCAGCTGTCTTACCAGCAGGTAACAAGGAGTTAAATTCAACTTTAATAGAGGTCGTCCGACCAAGAAAATCAGGAAGAGTCAAACCCTGTTGTTGTAAACTGAGCAGATTAGACACCACTGAATATAGGCGTTGAATGTCATCAGTGTATAACGCCTTAGCATGAGCCCACAATTCATAGCACGTAGTATAGTTAGTATAGATCGGATGAAGAGAATGATCAATTGACTGCCATAGGAGACTGCACAACAGAGCATCAACTCTCTGTCACTCAGGTTTATCTGTGGTCACATTCTCGGCCTTGGTAATTAGATGATCCTGTAAACCTTGACCCATACACCATAGTTCAACCGCCTTAGACCAAGAGATATAATTGGAACTACCCATCAACTTCTCAATAGCAATGGCTGGAGTGGGAAACAGAATGTAATATCCCGAAATTTGAAATAAACAGTAATTATTCAAATCGGTGTTTGAGGGCATTATTGAATATTTAGGAATTTAAGAGAAAGTATTTATTTATGTGGTTTTGAGGAAAATAAGGAATTAAAGATAATTTATTAAATTATTTGGGAATGATTAATCATTATTAATTATCGTATTGTGGTGATTATTGAATATTTGTGGGTTAAAAGGAAATATTAATTTATTTGGATATTTGGAGATTTAAGAAAATGTTTATTGATGTTATTTTGAGAAAATAATTAAGTTAAATGAGAGTATTTATGAAAATAGTAAAATAAATTAATTTAGTGGATTTTCTAAAAATTTGGGGTATAAGTGTAATAAAGGGAAATGAGAGTTTGGGGTGTATATGAGATTTCTGGAAGTGTTGGGGCATTTTTGTAATTTTCAGGGAGTGGGCTGATTGTATGTTAAATATAATAGTGCACATATATATATATAAGGAGGCAGCAACTCAGGCGGTACGCGTGCGCGAGGGGGGACTCGGGGTCGTGGGTTTTATCCGCGAGGGAGGCTTGCGCGCGTTGAAGAAATTGGCTGATTTTTATCAACCATAAGGCACCAAAACGGCACCGTTTTGATAAGGCGATGGGGGTGACGCGGCAGCAACTAGGTGGTGCGCTCTCAGCCGCCCATTTCTTTTGCACGAAGCAGCCTCCGTTCTGCTTCGATTTTAAGGCCGATTTCGGCCAATTTTGAAGCAGAAACAGAGGAAGAAAAATGGAAGAAGCAAAACAGCGCGCAGGGCCAATTTTTTGGGAGAAAATTCAAGATTAAAGGAGGTTTAATCGCGGTTTAATTAACCAGGTAAGTAGAGAATTAGGTATTAAACATTCTGTTCAGTTAGAATTTCATTTTGGGTCCAATTTTATTAATTTTGGGCATTTATGTTAATTTACAGCGTGTATTAATTCGATGGTATTCAAGCGTAAAAACGCTGTAATCAGCTAAATCGAGGCAAGCTCCCTCTACCTCTGCGAATTCCTTTCATTTTATGAACCCCACGCATTCCCTTAACTCGTTTTGGTGTCGCGTATTATTTATATAAATTGATGATATTATTGGCGTGATTAAATTTAAATTAAAAATATGATTCGTTGGGGTTTTACTTGTGGTGTGCCTACATAGGTAAAAATTATTAGAAGCGGCATATGTTTAAGAATTTTATTCGGCTAAATTATTTATATTACACAGTAGACTTATTTAATTAAAGCTATAATTTTATTAATCGCTAGGAAACGTTTTACTTCGCAACGGAAGTGCAAGAAAGGAAAGAAACAGTCGTGTAAAGGCAAGCTCCTAACCCTCTCCTCATGTTCTTTGATTCCCGCAAAAGACTCCGTGGTTTCTCGTATTTTATCCCCTCCCTTACGCTTAATCGGCGCCTAGCATTATTTATTGAGTTATTATTCATTTGTTTTAATTTAAATTAAATCCGAGACTTCTAGAATTTTAATTGTTGAAAGCGTACGGGGGTTTGTACCGCCCCCATTCCTTTCGGAATGATGTTGAACCCAGCTTGGGGACTAAGTCCCTAGATGTGTGGGTTTATTTATGATTTTCTCGGGTTTATTTATGGTTCGGTTAGAGCTATCGAGTAGTGGAGCAAGGATCGGCTGTTTGGTGATGTTGGGGTAGACTATTGTATGGCCCTGAAGTAGACCGTCAGGCGGACACTCCTAATCACTGACCGTTGACTAGTGCCAGACACTGCTAAATAGCTTTGCCAGTATGTGATTTATTGCATGATTTGATATGTCGTATTACCGTTCATGGTTTGATATGCACATGGGTACGGGATGCATGTTGGGATATTCATTTATTGAGTATGCTTGGACACAGACATTCTAGCTTGGTTGGGTTGCATCCAGCACGGGCATATGCATCGCGTGTGGTTTACTATGTGGGCGGAGCATGGCCTGATGCCTGGATGTATGGGCGCCAGTGCATCACGTTGATGCTCACTACGATTGTATTTTATGTGCATTGCATGGTTACTAGCAGTTCACTGGTTTTGGACAGGATGACCGTTCCAAGGGAGCCTATGGCTTGGTTATTCTATGGCTCGGGTGTCAGGAGTACCGACGCGAGCACACGGGTGTCGGGAGCACCGACTCGGGATGGCGCGCATAGGTTTGTGGAGATATTTGTTGCCTATCAGGGCAGCGGCAGGTTGGTATGGGACTTGGGTACCATGTGTCTTGTGTGGGCCCCAAGGACCGATGCGTGCTTTTATTTACGCAATTATACTGTGTTGTGCGTCTCATGGCTTGTGTGTACTTGGGGGTTGGTGTTCTGGGGTGAGTTTATTGGATTTGTACAGCCTACAATCTTCCTTTCTTTATGCTTGCTAAGTTTCTTGACTCACTTTGTTTTCCATCATTCCAGATAGTGGCAACGTAGGTCAAGGGCAAGGGTGTCAGCTTCTAGCGGCAGAGTCGGTATGGTGTACAGGTAGTTTCGTCAGTCCCTGTCAACTCTGATGTTTGAGTAGGATTTACTCTATTATTTTTTACTGTGCCAGGTCATATCTCATATCTCGTATCTTGTGTGTGTCGGCACAGGAGTCTATATTCATTTTTTTTTTTTTTTTGTGACCGTTGTGCTAGCGGAGTAACCATAGTGCATGCATGTATATAGCTTCATTTCCATTGTTTCATTTCTTAAGTATGCATGTAATGGTGATTTCTGTCTTTTGTTTCATTCTTTTTCTCTTTCCGTAAGCGCTCCCGTTCGGGTAGTCCGGGTGGTTGGAATATCCAGGCGGGGGTGCTTACACAGAATACCAAAGAAGGAGCCAGATTAACTAGTACCAGCCATGTTGGACAAAAGGAAGTCCTACAAGATCAACAGATCTAAAACAAAAAAGGGGTTAAATAAGCCAAAAATAAAGGTTGGATGATCCAGCATAGAGAATGAGGTGTGGAGACGCGTTGAAGCGACAGGCGACGGCGGATGCCGGTGACCGGCGACGGCGAATGGCGACGAAACCCCCAAGGTTGGGATGGATTGAAGGAGGCGAGTCCAATGGTGAAGAAGGCGTTGCGATCGGAGCACTGGAGAAAGAGATCGGAGCAAAAATGCCTCCGTGAACAGTGCCAGAGAGGCGGCGCGTGGCGGCGGCAACGACGATGGGCTTCTGGGGGTCAACAGATCGGAGGCCGACGAACGCAATGGCGGCAGTTGTGCGCGTGATCGGTGGTCGAATAGTGAAGAACCGCTGCAAACCAGTAACGCAAGCGGCAGAAACGTAGTGGGCATCGACAGCGGTGGCACGGCAGGCCGATGGCAACCCGACCGACAGTGGTCGTCAATAATGTGGGTGGCGGTGGCGGCTAGGGTTTGTATGGTAGCGGCTAGGTCTTCTATTTTGGCTCTGATACCATGTGAAGCTTAGGAAGAAACCCTAGTTGTTAATATGTATATACAAACTTAATTAATCTCATAGACTTACACCTATATATATATACAAAATACAACGGGCCACGGGCTCTAACATAAGATTAACCCTAAGTATACTATATAAATATAACCATATAACTTAACAGGCCTTATATGGGCTCAAGCAGTCCCCCCAGGCAAGGTTTGGCAGGTTTTCTAAAGCAATGAAGTCTATGGGATACAACCAAAGTAAAGGGGATTACACTCTCTTCTTCAAACATTCAGGTGAGAAGGTTACAGCCCTCTTAGTATATGTTGATGATAAGGTGGTGACAATAAATGATGATGAAGAACAATAGGTCCTCAAAGGAAAATTAGCCAAGGAATTTGAGATTAAAGACCTTGGGGTGCTCAAATACTTTCTGGGGACAGAAGTTGCTTACTCTGAGGCTGGAATTTTCCTATCCCAACATAAGTATGTCTTAGATTTGTTAGCTGAAATAGGAATAACAGAAGGAAAAGGGTCCAACATACTTGTAGATCCTAACCTTAGATTGTAGGAAAATTCGGAAAGGAAGGCAGTGGATAAAGGAAGGTTCCAAAGGCTTATTGGTAGGCTAATCTATCTCTCACATACTAGGCATAACATAGCTTTTGCTGTCAGCCTAGTAAGACGGTTCATGCACAGCCCAACCAAGGAGCATATGCAAACTATAAGAAGGATCTTGACCTACCTAAAAGCCACACCAGGTAAAGGCATTTTGTTTAAAGGTGGGACTGAAATAAATGTGCAAGGATTCACTGATGTAGATTACGATGGTTCCATAGTTGATAGGAGATCCACTATTGGATATTGTGTGTTTTTTGGAGGAAATATTGTGTCTTGGAGGTGTAAAAAGCAAAGTGTTGTGGCAAGATTGAGTGCAAAGGCAGAGTCTAGGGCCATGGCCTTGGGTTTATGTGAAAATTATCTTAGAAGACTT
Organism: Diospyros kaki; assembly: GCA_036245055.1. Classification (NCBI taxonomy): domain Eukaryota; kingdom Viridiplantae; phylum Streptophyta; class Magnoliopsida; order Ericales; family Ebenaceae; genus Diospyros; species Diospyros kaki. The sequence continues at coordinate 35,477,390 of BSEG01000003.1, forward strand.
GAAGATCAAGATTCAAGGTACTATTGATCTATTTTGTGACAACCAATTAGCTATTAATATTGCTCACAATCCGATTCAGCATGACAAGACTAAGCATATAGAAATAGACTAGCACTTTATAAAAGAGAAGTTGGATGCTAGTCTAATTCAGATTCCCTATATATCATCTGAAAATTAAGTGGCTGGTGTGTTGACTAAAGGGCTAGCTGCAAAAAGATTTGAAATGACATTCATTCACCAGCTTGAGGGGGAGTGTTGGTTCACAAAAATATTTAAAAGATCTTCTAGAAGTGTCCAAATCTGAAATAGGATATTTCTTAATTCAGATTTAGGAAACCTTCCTAAGTATGGTCATATGTATCTTTGTGTATGTTTCCTTTTTGTAATTAGATTAGTTTCCTTATAGCTAGTTTCCTTATGTTTCCTCTCTAAGAGGATGTACCCGTGTACATTCAATATACGAGAGAATTATTCTGATTCCCTACACCTCTCTCTTAAGATCTTCCAGATTTATTTATTATTCAAAATATTATGACATTTTCAATTGTCATATTTCTAAAGCCCCACCAACTAGGACTAAGGCTTGTGATTGTTGCGCTGTGTATTGTAAAAGACTTCATTTTAAAAGGGAAGAAGAGAGGATTGGTTGGTCTCTTCCCAGATCCTAGATGGATAAACTCACTATTTATGTTTGTCCAGCAACTCCAACTACAAAAACCTAAAATGTTCTAGTGGTATTGCAAAAGGAACATGAAAGCTACATCATAACTTAATCCAAGCAAAGAATGACATACTTCTATTACAGTCACCCACATGCCCTGTTACCAATTAAAAGTTTATAGCTACAGCACAAAGTCAGGGACTGAGTTGAAATCTATAGCAGACAACTTTCAATCAAGGAAACTCCATGCATTCTCAAATGTGTTAAGAATTCAGAATACATCTCTGTTTGGCTGTATTGTTGTTAAAAAATTTATTAGTGATTGTTAACATTCTCAAAGCAAAATTCTGTGGTAGTTTCATATAGAGCAATGGTAGGGTTGCTCCTTTGTGACCAAAAGGTCACCTCCTGTTCGAGTTGGGGAAGCAAGAGCATAGGAAAGGAAAATTATTAAGAAAAGGAAGAAATTTAGCTGATTTTTCAGGATGATATTGACATATCGGATGAAGTAACTAAAGCAGAACTATGAGTCAATAAAAGAACAATGTGCAAGATAATAGGCAGTCACAGCCATCATTGAAGTATGGAAAAATGATCGCAACTAGAACCAAACCACCAAGAGAGAGCTTCATTCTTTTGATTCTCATCTTTCCAATGATGCTTAATACAAAAATAGTCTGGCAAAAGCAGAATGATAAACAAAACACATTTAAAATAGCTAAAATCACTACCTGATCAAGGTCACACTTTTTCACAGATTTCAGACAATGAGGTCGCTTCACAATTTCCTCAGCAGGCATTGATATCGAAATATTCCAGCTGCAGAAAACAAAGATACTTTTCATAGAATTGCCACGTATATGAAGATCTTACACCAGAAACTTAGAGGCTATAAAAAAGTAGAGAATCCAGTGCAATTACACATATATATAATATAATGTCTATGTAGATGTTTGCTCTGCAGAGCCAAAAGAGCATAAGAATGATTTTTCAAGAAAGAATGGAAAGATAAACCTCAGTCAGCCATCAAGAATACAATAAAACATCAAATCCATTCCAAAATTCTTGAAATCAATGTATGGGCCACCATAAGCAGCAACATGCAATCAGGCATCAACAAAATTGACAATCAAGCATCCTACACTACATCCATCTAGCAGCCAGTAGGCATATTCTACCCACATTTCAGGCTTGACCACTTGAGGCTCAATTCTGATATGTCAAACCATACAGTTAGAGGATAAAAGGAAGCTGTAACTTATTATACTTCAGGTACACAGAATGTATCCTGAGTATAATGAGACTGCATATTACCCTGGACATACCTGCTCTGTTGCAGTACACTCTATCTTGAAATGTAAGAAATAAAAATATAAGAACTCTATAATGTGTAAAAACTTCACAATCAGTTCTTGGTTGCATGAGGCAACTTGAACCAACAAGATATGGCTTGATAGACCAAGAGGTGGGGGATCGCTTTGTCTGCCCAAACCCTTTCTTTGAATTAGATACCACTAGCAGTTTAATAAAGGGACACATCATTAGATAAACATGTGTTTCAAATGTGTACATGAAAATAACTATTACTTAACAGATACAGTAGTGGTTTATCATATCAGAAGATCAAGAAATATTTTTCACATTCTACATTGTAGGAAGAAGTACGAAAAAGAGTTCCTAATGTCTCTTTCAGAGAGCCCTTATTCAAAAACAAATTGAAAATTTTGACCTTCAAAATACTCGAATTAAAAAATTCTAGAGGAACAAGGATTAATAAATAATAAATCCACATTATCGTTACTTAATTATTAACTTATATCTTACTCTTTTAAACTCAGAAATCTAGTCTAATTATAATAGATGCACATGTTCTTATTATGTGCACGGGTCTCACCCACACATCAGAATGCCACAACTCCAACAAGAAAATATATAATAATTGAATCTTTAGACTATAATCCAATGAAATGTCCACAAGTGCTACAATACAACATGGTTTCTGATACAACACAATACTTCCATAGGAGCATTAGTGGTTCTCAGCCTGATACCACCATGCTAAGCTCATGTAAACAATCCTACTGCCGAAAGATTAGCATTTTAAGCAAAGCAAAGAAAAGAGGTTATTGATTATTATCTTTTCATACAGCAATAAGTTGATAGATATCTGATTTATGCAATAAAATTTTATGAATAGAAGTCCTAGGTTCAGCTGACTAATTCAAGAATAGTCAATTTATTAGTAATTGGAATAATGCTGTCATCTTGCAGATCCAAGAAGTAGTTTCCTTTTCTGTTCTTTCATCACTAATTCAACAGAATGGTATTACTTGGTTCTATAACTATTTATCATTTAATCTAGGTTACCAATTAATTAATCGATTTTAAGATATATTCCATTTTGGCATTAATCCAAGCTACAGATGTCACCCTTTTGGCATTAACCTGTGGAAGTCCTAGTCCAGCTCAGACATCCCTATGGGCATGTCAAACATATATGTAAACACACACAATTGTGCCCATATAAAAGACAGCAAAGATTGCACATGAACCTGATGGAAACTAATGGCTTGAATAATCAAGCAACATATTATTTTCTAATTAGATAGAACTGAGTGTTACTAGCACTCTCAATATATATACATATCAAAAGGAGCTAGAAAATCTGATGATATCAATTATCAAATAAAAATCCAAGTACCAGCATCAAAGAAAAGAATACTTGCCTATCTAGATGGCACTCTTGGCCTCTACCAGCCCTGTCAAGAGTGTTTTTGATTCCTGACTTCCAGTTAAAGGGAAAAGAGCCACCCTAAGAAGGGAGATTAAACAAGTCAAAAACACTGGCAGATAAGACAGCGCAGAGGTCAATTGATTGCAAAGCTTACCCAACCAAAACTCCTAGACAAGTCATTTCCTGTACCAAGTGGAATAACTGCTGTGGGAGGAACTGGATCCCGTCTTTGCTTGTGAAGCTCTCCAAGGCATCCCAAGACCCAACCCACTGTGCCATCACCTCCTGCAACCTGCCAAAGAAACCTAGTAACCCACAATTTTGGCATGTAAAAATTGGTTACTATTTAAAAAAATTTCAATATTTTTGGTCATGCAAAATGAGGGCATACATGATTCATTGATGATTACAAGGAGAAAATGAAGTTCAAAAAATACAATATAACTAGTTGTTGCATAAACAAAAGAGCAGTTCATTAGCCTGTATGCCTACCACAACCCTTAGCTTTTCACGAGTCTGTTTTGCACACGAGTCCCCAAGATCAGCCAACTTCTCCAGGCATCCCAATCCATACTCAACAAATTGATGGGGCTTCACATGTTCAAGGTCAAAAACCTAACATGAAAAACAAAAGAAAGAAAGCAAAAGGGAACTCAGAATTACACTTACAGTTTGTCATTGAAAATGGAGGATGGTGTTTTATTGGAACAATGAGATTTTGAGTTAAATGAACATATTTTAAAAAGGAAGGAAAAAATACATATATAAAAAAAACTAACTTTTAGCGATCATTGTCAGCAAGCCTTCAATGGACGAACCCCATAATCATCCAGAAGAGCAGATATGTAGACAACAAAAGTAACACTTATCTCTGTATCAACATTTTTCAACTTCTGGCTGTAAAGGGCATGCCATTTACTAAGAGAAAATTTTTGTTAAGAAGAACTCTACAACCTTCTACCATTGTCTTCTCCATACCATAATCCAAACAGCAGACTGAAAAACAAAAATAATGAACAAGAAAACACCTCTAGGCCAGTAGGTGCATTTGGAGCACCATATGGCTCCAGTTGCTATTTAATGCTTGGTCCAATCTAAACTCCTCTATTTCCTTCTGAAGTTATCATTTGTTTTACCTAAATTTTGCAAGCAGTTATTAAATACTAGTCCTTTCAGTAGCACCCAAGTAAATCAAAGTTTTAGGCAGTCAAAAAGAGCTAGGATTAGAAGAAATTAAGTCATCCATCCATATATTGTAGAAACAGTTAAAAACTTCTCAACAAATCTAGTAACTTGAAATTCAGATTAAGGGCATATTTCTGAAGTTTTGACCTTATCAAACCTTGAAAGAGGGTCACCTAAATGAGTCATTTTTAGGCTAACTTGAATATTTTGTTTCTCTTTTTTCCTCTATTTAGCTGAGAACTTACTACTCCAGTGAGTTTAGACATGTGGCAGCAATTCACAGGCCAAAGCAAACTTTAGGCATTTAGGCTCCTTTTGTTTTAGTGTAGAACATTTTACATTGAAAGCCAATTTTCATAAAAATATATTTCATCTTATTAGACTTATTTTCTGGGATTTGACTTGAATTAAAAAATATTCCAGATAAAAAAAAAAGAAAATTTGTACTCAAATGCCAGTTTTCTATATGTATGTAAAATATATGCCAAAACTATATATTTTACAAAAATGTTTGGGAAAATGTTTAATCTCAAAAAATATTTTATGTAAAATATTTTACTAAACATTTTACGTAGAAAAATATATTTTACGTTACAAAAGCCAAAAACCACAAAATCTAACAATATTTTGTATGTGTGTGATTCCTCATCATGAAAATGGCATTTAGTTTTGGTCTGAAAACCAAAATGATTTGCCAAATTTTTCTACAAGCATTTCTTACATTTTGATGTAAAATGCTTTTACTTAAAAATATTTTATTTATTTTATGTTATCCAAACACCAAAACTATTTTATTTCAAAACAAACAGAGCCTAAATTATCAGGTATTAAATTTTATAAGCTACTAGGTTCTTTAGACACATTTTGGAAGAAATGCACTGTTGTCTCTTAGATTTATTTTGTAAAGGAAAGTAGTTATGCTTAAAAAATATTTTATGTAAAATATTTTACTAAACATTTTATGTAGAAAAATATATTTTATGTTACAAAAACCAAAAATCACAAAATCTAAAAATATTTTGTAAGTGTGTGATTCCTCATCATGAAAATGCATTTAGTTTTGGTCTAAAAACCAAAAATGAATTATCAAAATTTTCTACAATCATTTCTTACATTTTGATCTAAAATGATTTTACTTAAAAATATTTTACTTATTTTATGTTATCCAAACACCAAAAATATTTTATTTCAAAACAAACAGAGCCTAAATTATCAGGTATTAAATTTTATAAGCTACTAGGTTCTTTAGACACATTTTGGAAGAAATGCACTGTTGTCTCTTAGATTTGCAATATCTTTTGAACATCTCAAATCAAATTTTTACTTTTTATCAAAGAAATCAATTTTATTTTATATTTTAAACATAACTTTATAGAATTAAAAAGTCTGTAAGCCCAGTATAAGGGTTTACTGAATGCCAATATGAAAGGAGAAACACTGAAGCTCCAAAGAGAAAAGGCATGATACCAGTCATAGTGGGATAGTAATAATGGAAATTTCCAATCATCAAAACAAAATTATGATTTTCAACTTCAGTGTCATGTCCTTTAAATTAAAGATTCTCCGTATTTTTAGTTGCTAACCATCCAAATAAATAGCATGAATGACCTGACTCCAACAACTAGAACTCTTCAACAAAAATTCCAGTTTAGCAACCACACCGAACAAAATAGCAAATGATAGCTGATCTGGGCATGGATATTATTACTTGCTGGACACACACAACACAAAGATAGAGAAAGAATATAAAAATTTTAATAGCACCTATAACAAAGAGAAGACTACAACTTTTGCATGTCAAAGATGAATGGTACTTGATGCAAAGGCTATTCCAATTGCCAAAGCTGTCTGCTATGTCATATTCCTAAACTTCCAGTACCATTGCACCAAATAATTCAATTTTTCTTCCAGAACTTGGAAAGAGAACTAGGAGTAATGGGGCAACTATTCTCATGAGAAGTTAAGAATTGGAGTTGAAGTTTTCTGCATTGCCATGGAATTTGTCATTAATCAGCAAAAGGAGCACCACAAGCTCCAGCATCATCATAATTACACTTGCCAGACAGACCAGATTACAGCCATCACTTTTGATAAAGTTCTGCATAGGACTATAACTAATTTCAAAAATAGCTGAAGAGCCGCCTAATTCAATCATAGCCCAATTTGGGGTTATTAATGTTTTGGAAGCAAGAAAGATAAAACCTCCAATAAGTTGTGACTGCAACATGAGCGCAACCATCAGTTAGAACCAATCTTGCAAGAATAAGATTGCGTCAGTAATAGAGTTCCAAATTTGAGCTTCAATTTTCAAATTGTGGAAATTTGAAGAGTCCGCATCAGAGGAGGACATCACAATCCCCAATTATATTGCACAGTTCATCAAAGCTCCTTGTTCTTAATAGGCAACTTAATTTCCAACGCGAGGTTGAAAAAATTTAAAAAAAAAAAAAAACAAATGCATGTGAATTTTCAAATCCGAGCCACCTAAGGTAACATAAAAAAAATAATAATAATAATTGAATCTTCGTTCACGAGATTAAAAGCAATAAAGTTCCTTTGCACTCCAGCTATACAAAGATAAGCACATATACATCTAGAAAGAGAATAAAGGACCTGCTCTTCGGCCATCAAATCCTGAAGCCTCGCTTTGAGCTTTGGCCCGTGCCGGCCACCGCTATTCGGATTGATGAACACGACGAGGGGACACTCCGGGGACTCGGAGGCGTCGCCGGCTGAGCGGCGGTGGCGTTCGGCGGCAGCATCGATGTCTTTTGATTGAATAGCATCGGTCATGGCAAGCCGCAGGTACTCAGGCATCGTCAGCTTCCGCCGGAGCTCCTCCTTGGAAATCCGAACCCCCGCCAGCGTGCAATCCCTTACTGACTCTACCAGCGACGTCCGAGCCGTCCTCCGGCTCGCTTCCGGCGCCGACAAATCCATTCTCTCTCTCACTTCGCCGACACGGATATGGAAATTCGGAGGCACCAGTCTACGCGTAGACGAGAGAGTAAAGCAGAGGGAACACTTCCGGCCAGGCTGAACTTTTTAAAGTTTTATTAACTGCTTGCGTTTGCCTGACGACTCTGCCCTTCTGGTTCTCAATAAATTACAAGGTTGCCTGATTAGCTAGGAAGTAATTAGAATAAACAAAATATAAAATATTTATTTTTACTTAAAGTAATGAAAAATATGTTTTTTCTTTTCCCTTTCTTAGTTTCGTCGTTTGTGCCACCTCATGCGTGCAGTGCGACCGTCGTGGCTGTACTTATCCGCGCGCAATAATAAGATGAATGATTGGGGATGCAGGAAAGCGTTGGATTCTTTGTTTGGTCTGTGGATGCAAGTGCTTGCCTGCCTTGCCTTTGCTTGTCGCCTTCGAAATCCAGTTGTTGCAACGAGCATGGACAGCACTGCACGAGAAGAATATACTTGTAGTCGTACAAGGCTCCCGTGCGAATACCATGGTGATATATACATGCTTCCCTAAGCATTATTTCTGGTTTGAGAAGGATCGAGTTTCATTTTCACGTGCCAACACCCACAACTTTATTATGTCATTCACCTTTTCCATTTATTATGTCATTCACCTTTGTAGTTTATTTCATTTTCTCTCTTCTAATTAGACTAAATATCTAACTTATTTCTTATACACAACTTATATGCCTTTTTTATTTTTCGTTGCCAAAACTACACAAATTTTTAGGACAACTCAAGATATTTGGTCTTTATCATCCCAACGTACTCAATAATTTATAAATTCTAGTAGCTTTAACTACAAATCAAATTTACATTTTTGAATTCAAAAGATGATATTTTTCAAATTCTCATATTATACTTAGAAAATTGAGTCCATTTAAAACATTACGTACACTTGATAAGGCAATTCGAGTTTGAAAAGAAATGCATATAAACCATAATATTTGTAGAATTTTTTAAAATTGCTCCCTAAGTTTGCAAACATTGCATGTAGACTACAATATTTGAAAAAAAAATCAAAATTGACCCCCTTAAATATATAGGAAAAATAAATGAAATTATAGTTAACTAAAAAAAGAAAACATTAAGGGAGCGTTTGATATAGAAAAAGTTTTAAATTACTAAAAATATTAAGTTGAGAATTTATATTCTCATATTTGGTATAATTTTTTTAAAAAATAATATTTTCATGATTTATTTTTAATTAACTTTCCCACAAAAATATTTTTAATGAGAGTTAGGAATCTTGGATTTCCATGGATTTGAAAAAAAAATTAACAAATAAAAAGTCTAAAACACCCCTTACCCTCTTAGGACCCATAGCCCTTTTCACAATTATTTTTATCATAATTTCCTTCTTATAAACATAATATATTATATAAACATATAAAATACACGCATATTCATACAAACATATTTATTATATATATATATATACACATATATATAATGTTTAAAAAATTATGTTTTTTGATTTCCTAAAAGGATCTCAATATTTTATATATTAAAAGGAATTTATTATTTTTAAATAAAAAATTAAATAAGGATAATTTTAGAAAAAAATGAATATCCATAAATGTTACATTTAAATCAAATATAAGAATATAAAATTTTCAAAAAGGAATACTCAACATTTCTAAAAATATTTAAATCTAATCAAATATAAAATTACATAAATCCTAATAATAATAAATTTTCAAAAATATTCTCAAAAATTATTAATTTAAAGAATTTAAAAACTTCTCTCATATCAAACGTCCCCTAAATAAATAATTAATCTTCTTTAAATTATACATATATTTTTAATTTAATTTTTTTTGTTATAATATATAAACAAGTTTCTTGAGTCGAATATAATGTTATATCACTAATTATATTTTTAAAACTTGATAATCAGATGATAATTAGATTTAATTTATGTCATTGGTAGGGTTTTCTTCAACATATTGTTGTCTTTTTTTATATTTAATGTAATTTTTAATTCTATGAATTGAATTGATATTTAAAACATGTTTATAAAAAATAATAAATAAATAAAAGACTCCAGCATTGACTCCCGAACCTACCACTGATCAGTTTGGGTGTGCTGGTATTTTAATGGGCAAAACAAGGGCAAACGTGGTAAGTGGAAAAATCGCTTACATTGCGCGTGGAAAGACCGCCGGCACGAGGGTGGAGCCCACGTGCGGAGTGGTGGTTGACCACAGACCCGCACGGACCGGCACTGACCAATGGGTTCCAAAGCTGTCGGCCTTTCTTTTTCGACCTTTATTAAAGGCGTGCTTTTATTTTGTTTTCTAATTAATTATTGTGAGTTGATTTTTAAGGTGCGTTTGATTGCGTATGAAATTTGTATAATTTTTTTAAAAATAATTAAATTATTTAAAATTAAATTTTAATATCAATTAAAAGTGTTTGATTAACTTAATTTTTTACTTAAAAATTATAATAATTTTTTAATTTTTAATATTTGATTATCATTATTTTCTATAAAAATAATAATATACATACATGAGATAATAAATAATCAAATACATAAATTAATAATTAATTATAAAATAAACAAATATACAGATATTTAAAAATAAATCAAATATACATACACAAAATATTTAAAAAATAAATCAAATATATATACACAAATATACATACACCCAGCAAGAGGATGAAGGAGCCGTCGTCATTGGCCATCATTGCCATCACCACCGTCATTGGTCGTCGTTACCATCACCGTTGTCACTGGCCGCCCTTACCATCGCCGTTGTCACCATCGTTGTTCACCCCTTACCCATTTAACGTCAGCCTTGCTCGTTGCCTCTCGCTCACTCTCTCATTCATTCGCGCTCTCTCTCGCTCAGTCCATCGTTGTTCCCCTCCTTGTTGTGACAGTCGATCACGTTTTCCCTCATCTTGCAATTGGCTGCACTTCTCCTCTTTCTCGTGACTATCGGTTGTTCTTCTTCTCCTCTGTCAGATCGAGTCTTCGAATAATTTGCAAATAAGGGATGGAGACTTGGGCTGATTTTCCATTTCCCTAAAAAATTTATTCTAACCAACCCCCCCCCCCCCCAATGAGAAACAATTTTTCAACAAAAGTGGAAAATAGGCATCATTTGACTAAAAGTGAGAAAAGAATTTATCTAGAAAATTTGAACAATCAAACACCTCAAAAGCTAAATTTGAGTAAAAAATGATTATTTTTTATAAAAATATGTATAATCAAACACACCATTAATTTTTGTTCTTGTTATTTTGTCTCATTTTAAATATTATGTTTAATAATATTATAATTTCTGAATAAAATTCAATAAGAATGATGTGATTGATGGCTTAATAAAGCTAATGTCTGTTAATAAATTAAAACTATGTTTTTCTTTTGAAAAAATAAATAACCCTCAAAGGTTAATTTTTTATTTTAATGGAAACACGAGGCGACAGCAAATTTAAATGTTTCCTAGCTTGCCACTGACACGTTGGTGTGCAGTGTTACTCTTATGATCACATTCGATTTTAAATTTAAATAATAATAATATGGTAATATAAAAAATAATCAGATGTTTTCATCTTCATAAATGCGTCTCGTATAATAATATATTAATACGAAAGGTTGGTATTGCTATTATTCTTTTTTATAATGGGCAATGTTACTTGTTGTCAATGGTTAAAATATAAGAAATGCATCTTATATTTAGATAACGAACATTTTTTGTATCTTAATTTTAAATAAAAAAATATATATATAAATAAGAATTTTATTTAAAAATCACTAGTTGTCTACATCATTATGTTAGGCATATCTCGTGCATCATAACCATAATTTGAAAATTATTATTACATATTTACATTCCTCCTAAGATAAGGAGAGTGTGTACAAAGTAAGAGGAAATCTCCAAGTAGCCTGTGTTGTTGATGCCATCAATTCACTTCACTTATTTCAAAATTATTTTAGCTTTAGGCTCTAGGTTAACATTTGAAATGTCAACCAGGTTATTCACCAAAATAATTATTTTATATAAGAACATACTCATAATTCGAATCATTATTTATGAGAAAGTTAACATTCATGATGTCAACACCCAATTATTAAGTGGTTTGAAATAGAGTAATAGAAAACTAAAAACTTATGAAATCGTCAATTCATTCATATCCTTGAGCATTTTTTTTGGCTTTGGAGTCTAGTGTTAATATTTGTGATTTCAATCACATATTATTAGTCAAAATAAATATTTAGAGTACAAAAAATATTTATGATTCAAATTATCATTTTACGTGAAAATTAATATTTATGATGTCAAGTCCATGTTACCAAGCAATTCAAATAAATTGGTCAGCTAGAAGTTGCCAGTAATACAATAGAGCTTGACTTTGTAATGAATATGTTGGAAAAACCTCTCACACAGAGCACTGGTTAGTCCACCTAACAAGTGAAAGCAAGCACAAAGCTATATATATATATATAAACAGAAGAATCAAAGGATTAGAACAATACTTCCCTTGGTTGAAGGATAAGGATTCCAAGGCTCAGCCGTCCAATACCACACAAGGTAACACCAAGGATCGGATTCCAAACTGAAGCTAAACACCCAGCCCAAAAACCCCTTTCGGTGAGATGCCTGGAAACCCTAACTGATGAACCCACAAAAGGCAAAGCTCACGTAGAACGAAGACAACACTCAGCTCCTCTCTTCTTGTCTCTCTTGCTCTCTGTTTTTCTCACACCTAAACCCTAGATAACAACGAGTATATATAGCCATCAAACCAGCAAAAAATCCGCCTGAAAGAGGGATAACAAAACCTGGATTATAGGATGGATAATACTCAAAGGATGACGACGAAAACACGGAGCAATCTGAAATCGCCATAACAGATGGATAGGGTTTTGAAACGCAACAGAAAAGGGGATAAGAGAGAATCGGCCGAACGAGCAAAGGGGAGAGAGAGCAGATTAGGTCAACCAAGAATAACCAACAGCTTATATATGAGGGGTAATGGGCGGCTTACTAAGGCTTTGGGCTGGGCCAAAATATGGCCTGAGCTGCTTGGGCCAAGCTTGGCCAAAACCCCCTCAAAGGCCCCATAGATTCTTTTGGGCCATCTCCTTTTTGGGCTGCCATTTGTGTGGATTGGACATTTAGTTTGCTATCAATCCTGGGCCCTAAGGCCTATGATAGATTAACCCACATCAGAGCCTTGGGCTTAGTTAGGGAGAAAAAACCAATAAATCTCCACCTTAATCCCTAACTAAGCCAGCAAGCAAACAGCAAACATTCACAGCAGATAAAAGCACACAGCAGATAAAAGCACACAGCAGACTAACAGAAAATGCAAAACAATGCATAGCTCAAACGAATTGAAAAATGCACATAAAGCATGTATCAAACAGATTGAACAAATGCTCAGTTACCTTTGCCAATATTTAAAAGTTCAAGACAGCTTTTAAATTTATTCAAAGTCAAAATTTTGGTGCCCATATCTGAGGGATTATATTCAGACAGAATTTTCTCCAGTTCAACCAATTTTTGAGAAATAATGTCACGAATAAAATGCAGTCTAACATCTATATGCTTAGTACGTTCATGAAACACTGGATTTTTACACAAATGAATAGCAGATTGACTATCAGAATATACTACCACATTGGTATTTAGAACACCTAGTTCACCTAATAACCCTTTAAACCATAAAGCTTCTTTAATGGCTTCTGTGGCAGCAATATATTCAGATTCAGTAGTGGAAAGAGCAACAATATGCTGGAGTTGAGATTTCCAGCTCACACAAGAGTTACACAAAGTAAACACATAGGAAGATGTGGATTTCCTATTATCTCTATTACCAGCATAATCTGAATCTGTAAACCCCTTTAGATTTATTTCTTCATTTGTGTTTTTGTATACTAAGCCTATATCGAAAGATCCCTTCAGATATCTCAATAACCATTTCACAGCCTCCCAATGCCTAAGACCTGGATTTGACATAAACCTACTAAGGGTGCTAATTGCATGAGCTAGGTCCGGTCTAGTGCATACCATCAAATACATTATAGACCCTATCACATTAGAATATGGAATTTTACTCATGTATGCTTCTTCTTCCTCATTAGCAGGTGATTGGTCTTTAGATAGGGTGAAATGGCTGGCCAAAGGTAATGACACAGGTTTGCATTCATGCATGCCAAATTTTTTCAAAATTTTTAAAATATATGTTGTTTGATGCAAGAATAAACTTCAATCTGACCTATTTCTTTCTATTTCCATACCTAGGATTTTCCTAGCACTCCCTAGGTCTTTCATGTCAAATTCTTTACCTAAAGTCAGTTTAATTTCATTTATCCTTTTTAAATCAGGACCTATCAGGAGCATGTCATCAACATACAGCAATAAAAACACAGAATCAGATTGCTGGAAAAATAAACAGTGATCATGCTCGCTTCTTTTAAAACCAATAGAATGAACAAAGACATCAAAACGTTTGTACCACTGTCTAGGGGACTGTTTTAGACCATACAAGGACTTTTTCAGGTAACACACATGATTAGGATTATTTTTATTTTCAAAACCTCTTGGTTGTGACATAAAAATATGTTCTTCCAAGTCACCATGTAAAAAAGCCGTTTTTACATCTAATTGTTCGAGTTCCCAATTAAAGTGAGCAACTAATGCTAGCATGACTCGAATGGTGGTGTACTTGACAACGGGTGAGAAGATCTCATTGTAATCTATCCCTTCCTTTTGTGTGAACCCCTTAGCTACTAATCTAGCTTTAAACCTTATTGGCTCATCCCCTTTAGACCCTTCCTTTATCTTATAGACCCACTTACAACCCACTAAGGATTTATCTTTTGGCCTAGGTACTAATTTCCATGTTTGATTTTTATGGAGAGAACTCATATCTTCTTCCATTGCTTTAATCAATTCTTTTGAATTTTCACTCTTAACAGCCTCTTCATATGTATTTGGCTCCCTATCAACTTGATCACTAACATAATTAAGACTAAAGTCGGTTTCTAACCTCTTAAGGAGTCTATGTGGCCTTCTTTCCCTATCTCTAGTCAATCGATAATCAATTTGAGGACCTTGATCAACTTGAGGTCCTCTAAGACACTCTCTTCCTCTTCCTCAATGGTTTGTGTGTTATCCTCCACCTCAATTTGAGTAATGGGAATTTGGGTACTAATCTTCTCCACCTCAGACCTAGTGCTCTCTTGCTAATTTTTATCCACTAAATCTGACTCTTCTTTAAGACAAGGTATTTCTTGTTCATTAAAAGTGACATATCGGGATATAATAATTTTAATTCCTACTTGGTTCCTATCCCACAACCTATAGCCTTTAACTCCATCAGGATATCCTAAGAAGACACACTTCCTAGCCCTAGGTTCTAATTTTCCCTCATTTTGATAAATAAATGCAACACACCCAAAAGTTCTTAAAACTGAATATTCAGCACATTTACCATACCTTTTTTCATGAGGAGTGTCACCATTTAACACAATAGAAGGAGTCAAATTTGTCAAATAGCAAGCAGTCATAATAGCCTCACCCCAAAGAGACTTAGGCACTCCAGAACTAAGCATCATACATCTTACTTTATCTAACAAAGTCCTATTCATTCTCTCAGCTATTCCATTTTGTTAAGGAGTATATGGGACTGTTTTATGCCTAGTTATTCCATTTTCAACACACAAATTATCAAAATTGACATTGCAGAATTCAAGGCCATTATCTGTTCTTAGAAATTTTATTTTATTTCCAGTTTGGTTTTCAACTTGCATTTTCCAGTTTTTAAATTTCTGAAAAGTTTCAGTTTTATCTTTTAGCAAGTAAACCCACACTCTCCTAGAATAATCATCAATTATGAAGAGAAAATACTTATTTCCACCAAATGTTGGATTGCTACCCGGGCCCCAAAGGTCTGCATGAACATATTCTAACACTTTGGAGGTTTTGTGACGGCTAGAAGAAAAAGACAGCCTATGGTGTTTTCCTAAGACACAATGGTCACAAAATGGTAGGTCAGACACTTGATCTTTTCCAAAGACACCCTTATCACTTAGATACTTTAGCCCTTTGATACTAACGTGTGCCAACCTATTGTGCCCTTTTTGTGTGTGATCTGAGTTAACTGATGCAATAGTGCCACTAGCTACTTCAGCATGTGTTATATAGATACCATTACTTCTTATAGCTTTAAATGCCCTAAGTGCACCCTTATTCATTTTTATCATGCCATTCCCTACTTCTCCTTTAAAACCTACCTTTTCTAGTTCTCCCATTGATAGTAGATTCCTACCCATTTGAGGGATGTATCTAACCCCAATTAAAGTTAGCACATAGCCATTATCAAATTTGACAATTATATTACCAACACCAACCACTTTATATGCAATATTATCACATGCAACAACATTACCATGATCAGATTCATATAAGTGTTCAAACCAGTGTTTATTAGAGGTAACATGAAATGAGGCATCAGAATCTAAGATCCACTCAGATAAATGGGAATTCACAGACAGGTTAATTTCAGGTTTAGTAAGCATGTATACTTCCCCAGATTCACATTGATTAGACACCACATTTGCTTCATTACTTTCTTTTTCTTTTTGTCTATTCTTTTCTATGTAGAAATCTTTAATATAGTGTCCAGTTTTACCACATCCATAACACTTTCTGCCTTTTGTTTTTCCTTGAGATTTAGATCTTCCTCTTCCCTTTTTCTTGTAGTTTTTATTTTGTCCCTCACTACCCCTAGTTTGGGACCTACCCCTCACATAGTGAACCTCTCCACTTCTCCTATCATTTCTTTCAGCTTTTATCTCTTTTTCTTTAATTTTAAGAGACTCTACTACAATGTCAGGAGCAAGTGTATCTCTACCATACATAATGGCATTCTTAACATCCTTATACATATCAGGTATAGCATTCAAGAGGATGATAGCTTTGTATTGATCAGATAGGGTTTCACCAGTATTATTGATATCTTGTACCAATTTGTTAAAAACATCAAGATTATCATCAATATCTTTTGAGGGATCAAGCTTAAAACTACAAAAGCTCTCAAGTAGGAAGAGTTTGTTAGGGTGGATTGCGTTAGGTAAAGGGATTCAAGTCTTTCCCATAATTCTTTAGTTGAATCTAATTTTCCTACCTTTCTCAAAACAGAATCTGAAAGATGAAGAATGATAGAAGTATATGCTAGTTCATCCATCTCTTTTTGTTCTTCTGTGATATCAGAAATTACAATTTCTTTTCCTTCCTCAGATGTACTAGGTTTAACAAAACCAGTTAAAGCCTTAGACACCTTTTGTTGAACTAGAATACCTTTCATTTTCTGTTGCCATATAGCAAAATCCCCTTTACCATTAAAGACTCCTAACTAAAAGCGTTGAGAATACATGATGCACACAGCACACAAGAGACATATTTAAAATAGATGCACAAACTGACACTTAGACAGTTACTGGTAGCTTAACAATCCACAATCAAAAAAACAGATAATCAGGCAAGAGACCAATCACACAGAATCACACAGAACCCTAGAGATAACAGCAAACAATGGTTACCAACCACAGGGTAACCTCCAACCTAATGGCCACCCCCACACGATGGCCTGCTAGGTACTGGAAAAATAAACTAGGGTTTTAGAAGGATCTCACCGAGCGGACTGACTTTCAGTCCGAAGCAGAAACAGAGATAACCAACCAAGCGTCCTTGGTCTGAGCACACCGCCGAGGAGAGCCGCGCGCCACCACCGGAGGTGCGCTTCAAAGACCAGAGATCGAGTTGCAGGGTCACGAGCCTTAGTACTGTCGGATCAACGAGAGAGACTCTAGGATCCGAGTACTAGGGTTTCGGTCGCGGTCACCACAGAAGGCTCTGATACTAGTTTGTTGGAAAAACCTCGCACACAGAGCACTGGTTAGTCCACCTAACAAGTGAAAGCAAGCACAAAGCTATATATATATAAACAGAAGAATCAAAGGATTAGAACAATACTTCCCTTGGTTGAAGGATAAGGATTCCAAGGCTCAGCCGTCTAATACCACACAAGGTAACACCAAGGATCGGATTCCAAACTGAAGCTAAACACCCAGCCCAAAAACCCCTTTCGGTGAGATGCCCGGAAACCCTAACTGATGAACCCACAAAAGGCAAAGCTTACGTAGAACGAAGACAACACTCGGCTCCTCTCTTCTTGTCTCTCTTGCTCTCTGTTTTTCTCACGCCTAAACCCTAGATAACAACGAGTATATATAGCCATCAAACCAGCAAAAAATCCGCCTGAAAGAGGGATAACAAAACCTGGATTATAGGATGGATAATACTCAAAGGATGACGACGAAAACACGGAGCAATCTGAAATCGCCATAACAGATGGATAGGGTTTTGAAACGCAACAGAAAAGGGGATAAGAGAGAATCGGCCGAACGAGCAAAGGGGAGAGAGAGCAGATTAGGTCAACCAAGAATAACCAACAGCTTATATATGAAGGGTAATGGGCGGCTTACTAAGGCTTTGGGCTGGGCCAAAATATGGCCTGAGCTGCTTGGGCCAAGCTTGGCCCAAACCCCCTCAAAGGCCCCATTGCTTCTTTTGGGCCATCTCCTTTTTGGGCTGCCATTTGTGTGGATTGGACATTTAGTTTGCTATCAATCCTGGGCCCTAAGGCCTATGATAGATTAACCCACATCATAGCCTTGGGCTTAGTTAGGGAGAAAAAACCAACAGAATAAGAAAAAGAAATGATAGTGAACAAATGTGTCCAGACATCACATTGAATCTGATATGTTAACTGGGACACAATTCACTCTTGTATGTGAAAGTATCGATTGCTACATTCAATTACATAATTGTAATTGAAAATTTTTAATACCATTTTAAGTGGTGGAGTTTAAAATGGTCGATTCAATAAGATAAATACTTAATGTAGAAATTATTTTTCGAAAATAAAACACATCCATTTTTAGAAAATATTTTTCATTTTACAAATATATCATAATATTTTATGTTAAAATTATAATATATATTTTAAAATATTTTTAATTTATAATTATTGTTACAGTGACACAATAATAAATTTTTAATTGAGGAATTTTTAGTTCATATAAGAGATAAGATAATAGAGAATATCAGCTTCCAAATGAATATTTCGATACTTAAATTAGATAGTCGAATTTACAAAAAATTTACAAATAATATTGAAATTAATATTAGAGATGTATATTTTTTAGAATGAATACTCAACCAAGATTATGGGAATTCATGATAAACATCTTTAGTGTTACAAGATCAATCAGGATTATAACTTTTATGAATAATGCCCATTTTTATGAAATTCTTAGAGAGATTTTTAGATATTAGAGTTTATCATGTTTACATTTACTTGAGACTTTGCCCACAAGAAATAGAGGTCTCCAAGAGACCTTCCAATTTCTCAAAATCTTTTCCATCAACCTTCCTTTTTAAAGGTTATCGACAATATGTCAGATACTAAAACTGTGTTCTCTTTGTTGTTTTTAAATTATTTTTAATTTTTAATTTTCTAAAACAATGAAAATGCGTTTACTTTGTCATTTTTAAAAATATAATTTCAAAAATAAAAAAAATTATAAAAGAAATTCAAAACAATAAAATATTGTTCTGATTCTTTTTAATCAAAATAATTTATAAATCCAAAACATGGAAAATACAATTCATTTTCTATGTTTTAACTCTAAAAAAGAAAAGAAGAAAAAAATATTCTTAAAATTTTTAAAAAATTATATATTTATTTAAAATTTTAAAAATAATATATATATTATAATTAAAAATATAGGATAACATATAGTATAATATTAAATATATTATACATATTATGTATAATAATATTTAATATAAATTATCCTTTGGATGAGTAATTTATTAATTAAATTTATTATTTTATTTTAATAGTAAAATTTAATTAAAAGGATTTAATTTTATCATTTAATAATTAAATTCATTGAATAAAAATCATAAAATAATTTTCTTAAAATTCAAAAGTAAACGTATTTTTTAATTTTTTATTTTAAGAAATAATTTTTAAAATGACAAAAAGAATACAATTTCAATTTTCTGAAAATAAACTATCAAAAAAATTAAAAATAAATTTAAAACTCAAAACTAAAAATTAAAAAGGCAAAGAAAATGCAGCCTAAATAATTTTTGATTTTTAAGTTTACATCTTCTTCTTAAAGCTATACAATCTTCTAAAAACTGTATAATCTCTCAAGTTTTACCTCTTTCTTTTCTTGAGGCCAGAGGTTTGATTTCTCACCCATCAATAATATAATTTTTTTACTTTTTAATAAAAATTTCAATTATTTCATAACAAAATTTCAAAATATCTTAATATATATTAAAGTAACAGAATTTCTACAAATAGTTTCCCACCCAAAAATTGCTTCTAAAATTTGCATGAGTTTTTCAATGTTATTAATTAATCAAAAATAAATATTTCATGTCATATCTTCTCATCAATTAATATCTTAATTAATTAAAAATAAATATTATTATTAAAAAATATGAATAGATAACTTAAACTATTAATTAAATTATAAAAAATAGTCCATATTTTTTGATGTTTTTAATGTTTTGTTATTATTGCATAAATTCAATTTCGATAGTATAAATCAAAATATATATTTTCAATATTATTGCACACAGTTTCCCGCCAAAAATTTACCTTTAATTTTTCTTTTTTCAGGAAGTAATATTCCTTCCAATTAAAAACATGTTATTGAATCCATTTGAAAACGTGTTATGCAATATTCAAATTTTAGACTATTCGATTTTTGTGCATAGACTCTAATATTGAAAATTGGAAAGTGTGTATCAGCAATAACCAATTAATTTTTTAATGTCATTAATTAATCAAAAATAAATATTTTCTATCATATATTCTCATCAATTAATTCCTCAATCAATCAAAAATAAATAGTATTTATGAAAAATATGAATAGACAACTAAAACTATTAATTAAGTCATAAAAAATCGTCCATATTTTTTAATGTTTTCAATATTTTCAATGATTTGTTATTATTGCATAAATTCAATTTCAATACTATAAATCAAAATTCATATTTTCAATATTATTGTACACAGTTTATCGCCAAAAAGTTGTCTTTAGTTTTTTTTTTTTTCAAAAAGTAATATTCCTTTCAGTTAAAAACGTGTTGTCGAATTCATTTGAAAACATGTTATGCAATATTTAGATTATAGATTGTTCGATTTTCGCGTATAGACTACTCTATTATCTAATATTAAAAACTGAAAAACGTATACCAGTAATAATCAATAGATTTTTAATATAATTAATTAATCAAAAATAAATATTTTATATCATATCTTCTCATCAATTAATCTCTCAATCAATTAAACATAAATATTATTTCTAAAAAATATGAATAGACAACTTAAAACTGTTAATTAATTTATAAAAAATCGTTAATATTTTTTAATATTTTCAATATTTTCAATGATTTATTATTATTGCATAAATTAAATTTTAATAGTATAAATCAAAATTTATATTTTCAATATTATTGCACACAGTTTATCACTAAAAAAATGCCTTTAGTTTTTTTTTCTTTTTCAGGAAGTAATATTCCTTCCAGTTAAAAACGTGTTGTCGAATCCATCTGAAAACGTGTTATGCAATATTCAGATTATAGATTGTTCGATTTTCGCGTATAGACTACTCTATTATTTGATATTAAAAATTAAAAAATGTGTATCAATAATAATCAATAGATTTTTTAATATAATTAATTAATCAAAAATAAATATTTTATATCATATCTTCTCATCAATTAAACTCTCAATCAATTAAAAATAAATATTATTTCTAAAAAATATGATTAGACAACTTAAAACTGTTAATTAATTTATCAAAATTCGTCAATATTTTTTAATATTTTCAATATTTTCAATGATTTGTTATTATTGCATAAATTAAATTTTAATAGTATAAATCAAATGTCGTATTTTCAATATTATTGCGCACAGTTTATCGCTAAAAAATTGCCTTTAGTTTTCTTTTTTTTTAGGAAATAATATTTCTTCCAGTTAAAACGTGTTATCGAATCCATCTGAAAACATATTATACAATATTTAGATCATAGGCTGTTCGATTTTCGCGTATAGACTGCTCTATTATCTGATATTGAAAATTGAAAAACGTGCATCAGTAATAACTAATAAATTTTTTAATGTAATTAATTAATCAATAATAAATATTTTCTATTATATCTTCTCATCAATTAATCCCTCAATCAATCAAAAATAAATATTATTTATGAGAAATATGAATAAACAACTTAAAACTATTAATTAAGTCATAAAAAATAGTCCATATTTTTTAATGTTTTCATTATTTTCAATATTTTGTTATTATTGTATAAATTAAATTTCAATAGTATAAATCAAAATCCATATTTTCAATATTATTGCACACAGTTTCATGCAAAAAAGTTGCCTTTAATTTTTTTTTCAAGAAATTATATTTGTTTTAGTTAAAAACGTGTTCTTGAATCACTCTAAAAATGTGTCATGCAATATTTAGATTCTGAATTATTCGATTTTCACACATAAACTGCTCTATTATTTAATATTGAAAAATGTGTATCTGGACATAAGGTTTTCATTATAAGGATGTTATTGATTTCATCGGATTCAATAGTCTTTCAAGTTTCAGAGAAGACAATTTCTTTTGATTGTATCCTACGTTATGACCATTAAGAAAAGTCAGGGGCAATCATTATTACATGTAAAACTTTATTTGAAAAAAATAATATTCAGTTATGGTCAGTTATACATAGTTATATCAAGAATTATAAGTTAGAATAATTTAAAAATACTAATACGTGATAAGGAAGAAAAATAAACGAAGTCAACCACCAACGTTGTATTTAAATAATTTTTTTAAAATTTATAATATTTAATTTTATCATAAATTTCATTTCTTATGATATTTACAATCTAATAAAATTAGATTATAATATTTTCAATATTTATTAAAACTTTATATATCTTTTATGTCTCCGTTTGTGAATTCATTTTCCGTCGCACGGGTGAAGAACTAGTTTAACACAATAATAAGATAAATCCCACGTGCAGTTTACAAACAGAATTTTTGCGGGAACATAAACGAAAGTCATCCACCAATCACACTGAAGGAGGGTCATCGGCGAAGGTGAGGGCGGCCATGGATGGAAGTTTGCGATATTCCACGCTCCCATGCAATTCTACATCTTCTTCATTTGCCATCTTGCAGAGCGAATACATCACTGTATAGTTCATGTTCTGAAACACAGCCACCCCGCAGACGATAATCGTGGCCAGAGACCACACGATCATTTGGATCGATTCTGATTTCTGATCTGTCACCCTACTGGAAATGTAAATCACCGCCATTGATGGCAGCATGAAGATGGAGTTCAGAACAAAGCCGTGGAGCTTCATGTTCTTCCCCTTCACAAGCGCCGCCGCTTTTCCCACCGCTTCGAGACCGTAGCACCGCTCTTCGATTACCGAAACCACGACCGCCATATTCAAAACGACGGCGGTGTAGATCAAGAAAATCGAGGCGATTATGCCCACAACGACTGCGATGACTTTAGCGGCGAGAGGAAAGTCCGCGATGAGCAGGAGATAGGGAATCAGGAAAACCAGAACGGAGAAGACGTGGCCAATCAGAAAGAGAGAGAGGTAAAACGAAGTAACGATTAGTCTTACTGATGAATTTCCCAATCTTGATGCTAAATCTTTGAACGGCGAGCTCTTGCCGGAAAAAGCAGCGGCGGAGATTAAAATCGTGGCTGCTGAAGAGAAGACGGTGACGAGGAATGAGGCAAGAAAGACGGCAAATTCGACGGCTAAGATGATCAGAGCGTCTTCTTTGATTTCGCGAAGCAGATCGGCGGCTTCGGGGTTACTTGGGCCGGAGAAAAGTAAGAGGAATACCTCGGCTAGTAAATCACGAAGTATGGATTTGGAAGAGCGGAGACTTATGAAGAGGAAGAGGGAGTTGAGAAGGGCGGAGACGGCGGCTATGGCGGCCATCGCTCGGCCAGTTTGAGCTGCGAGTTTGATGGATTCCGTCAGGATTCCGACGAAGCCGAAAAGGTTGTGGAAAGCCATGGCGATTGCGAGGAGGAGGAATGGCAGAGAGTGTTGCTTTATACTGAAGAAGGGCTGGCCGGCTACTTAATTTGTCTCGTCATTTTTGTGTCAAGTCAATGGAAACAAATCTGTAGTAATCAAACGCGAACAAAACAATGGAGAGGAGGAGGGGAGAAAATACAAATCCCACATATAAGATAATAGATCTTGCTACACTCACTACAAGGAAAAGGGGTATTGCCGGCGGACTTTTCCCGGCGGTTTTAACAACCGTCGGGAAAACACCATAATCCCCGGCGGTTTAAGGACCGCCGGTGATATTGAACCATCCCCGGCAGTTTCTAAAAACCGTCGACGATGTTAACACATTACCGGCGGTTTTAAAAACCGCCGGTAATTGTGACCCATTACCGGCGGTTTATAAAACCGCCGGTAATTTTTGCACATCCCCGGCGGTTCTAAAACCGCCGGGGATATACGATTTATATACCCCCACGCTCCCCCGCCCTCGCCCAAATTAATCTTCCTCTCACCCGGCCCCTTCTCTTGCAAAGTCTCCCCCTGTAAACCCTAACCCTCTCTCGCCGCTGATTCGCTGCCTCCCTCACCATCGATCACTCTCAGTCGCTGTCGGCCTCGCTCGCTCGCGCACTCTCAGTCGCTGTCAGCCTCGCTCGCTCGCGCACTCTCAGTCGCTATCGGCCTCGCTCGCGCACTCTCAGTCACTCTCGGCCTTGCTCGCGCACTCTCAGTCGCTCTCAGCCTCTCTCGCTTACTCTCAGTCACTCTCGGCCTTGCGAGTCACGTTGTCTCTCTCGCCCAGTCGCTGCCTCTCTTTGAATCATCAGGTATGTCTCTGTCTCTCTCGCCCTCTTTGAATCGAATTTTTAAAATTTCAATTCAATTAAATTCTATTTTATGCGTACAAATTCGATTACATCATCAAATCACATTATAATCTAACAAATAATTAATTAAACTGAAACTTGAAAGTGAATATGCTATGCAACTTGTGATCCCTCTGTGAATATTGTAGTCAATGGCAGGATTTTGGGGATATTTTTTATATACAATAATTCAATAACGTGTGATCCCTCTGTGAATATGATCGAGCAAGTCATGTAATGGTCACTGACTCACTGTTTTAGACATCAATTTGTTACTATGTGTCAATTAAGTTTGTTAGCAATGTCAATCTACAAAGCCAGTTATTAGTAGCATGCCTCTGCTCTTAATTACCAGGAAGTAGTAAAAAAAAATGGCTAACACATGGACTGTTTAATTATAATCGGTGTTGGACACCGTTTAAGTATCGTTTGTGGAAAAGGCTAACACATGAACTTAATTTAAATTAAAAATAAAGGAGTTAATTAATTTGGTACTTGACTGTATTTAAAATAGAATGACTGATTTAACTACAATATGTTAATTTAGAAAAAAATCGATAAATACAATATGTTATTCTTTTTTTTCTCTTCATTTCTTTGGAAACATCTTAATTTCTCTTTGCAATTAGATCTTTGCAGAGAACAAAACTGCAACAGATGCACAGGATAAATGCAGTTATTAGAACAGTAGGCAGGTTTGAGCAAACTGAGGTTGATATCTCCCCAAGTTCCAGAGTAGATTCGGTAAAGCTCTCAAAAACAGTGGCCATAACTGATCAGGCATTAGCACTTACACAAGCTGGAGTGCCAGTTATCAGATTATCAGCTGGAGAGCCTGACTTCAATACCCCTAGTGTAATAGCAGAGGTGATTTCTGGCTGTTATCTGATGAGTCTTTTATCTGTACACTTATGTAACTTCCTAGTTCTTAATTGTTCTTCTGTTTTGTGATCTTCTTGTAAAATCAGGCTGGCATCAATGCTATCCGAGATGGTTACACCAAGTATTTTCCAAATGCAGGAGCACTGGAACTACGATCAGCAATTTGTCACAAGTTGAAAGGTGCAAGATTTGCTGTTTGAGACAAACTTTTCTTTTTCTAAACTAATTTTGTCTTTGGGCCAATAAAGGGATGACGACTCTTTTTTGCATTTTTCCTTCAATGTATTTTAATGGCAGAGGAGAATGGGATCTCTTATACGCCGGATCAGATTCTGGTAAGTAATGGAGCAAAGCAGGTCATCCTCCAATCAGTTATGGCAGTTTGTTCTCCTGGAGATGAGGTACAATCCACACTTTGACAAACAACCCTACATTTATAATATTAATCTGGGTTTCATGAGCTATGAGATGGGTAAGTAGATATATAGTTCTAATTGGCTAGTATGCAATGTCTAGTCAAACTCTGTTTGCAACCATGACCACATGTGAATCACATAAGGTTTTGAAACTACATTTTCAGTTGACTGTACCATTTCTGCCAAAAATGACATAAAGCTTTAACTTCAGGGATCATGGGAAGGAAACCGATATATCATTTCACTGCCATCAGGATGAAAAACTTATTTCTGATTCGTTTCGTGAGTCATGTGTCTAGACCAAAAACAGAGTTTGATATTTTTCTTTCCCTTTTCTCTAAAATAATTGAGAGTGTCTGTGCTATGTCAAAGTGGCAGCCCAAGCCAGCTTAATATGTAAAAGAAAGATCCTTCAGTCACTTGTTGGTAGTCTCAGACATCTAAATGATAGTAACTTTGTTTGGTTTTATCAACCAAATCTTGCATAGTTTAGAATAACTTTGACTTTGTGTTTACTATAGAAAAATGGAATAGTATTACAAAAATTTTAATACAACGCAGCAAGAAAATGTTAGACAAATAGTCTATTAGAATGCCTAGTTGGAGTTCATTGATATTAATTGTTGATACCACTGGCCACTAGTTTTATCCCTTAATTTGCCCCCCAATAAGTTTCAGCTGGTTATCTCCCTTGGATAAATTCCAATCTTCCCTTCCATGAAAAAGGGAAGGAAGAGGAAACAAAAAAGTAACAGTAGCTTCCATTTTCAAATGTGTTTTCGTTTTTTCTTTTGAGGCTATCAATGGCAATAAATCAGTGGCATCTATTACTTTTCTGCCAGTCTATTACTTTTCCAAAATAATATGGCATTTCTAATTATTGTTTTCCATCATTGTTTTCATCTCTTGATATTCTAATGGTCTTCTTAATCCTTTTCAAAAATTTCACAATGAAAACACAAAATACATTTTTTATAAATCTATTTGTCCTAATTATGTGTTGATTTTTATCCTCATTTATTCTTTTCAGATGTTATAATTGGTCTTGGAATTGAATTAGCTTTTTGGCTTGGTTCCAAGACTCTGATGTCATGTTTTAATTTATTAGTAATTTTTAGTCATGCCTCTTTAGGGATTCAAAGAAGCATTATTTCCGTGTCTTGCCTGAAATGGCTTAAAACAACTTCTAATTGGTTCCAAGACTCTGATATAATATTGATTGATATTTTTTAAATTTTTTTTTTGAGTATTGCCGGCGGTTTAGAAACCGCCGGCATAAGATTTTAAAAAAGGTTTGCCAGCGGTTTATTAAACCGCTGGCAAAGGATTCTTTACCGGCAGTTTAAAAACTGCCGGTAAATAATTTCCCGGCGGTTTATAAACCGCCGGTAAAGCATGACCTTTACCGGCGATTTAATAAAACCGCCGAAAATTTATCGGCAAATAAATAAAACCGCCGGTAATTTTTTTTTTGCCGGCGGTTTATGAAAACCGCCGGCAAAGGTAATTTTCCGGCGGTTTTCAACTGCCGGAAAACTTTTCCAACGGAGATATTTCCGGAAGAAATAATTACCGCCGGTAAAAATTTTACCGGCGATTTTTTAACTTTTTCCGGCGGTTTTTTAACCGCTGGGAAAAATGAAATCTCTTGTAGTGACTGTTCCAAGGTGGATGACATATAGGATGATCGATCAGATTTCATCTAGGATGAAGTTTGAACGAACTACCCAATTGAGTTTATCATGTGGTGGCAACAACGAGGTGATGCAGCGACAATCAACATGAGACGATGCAACGACATAGCAACAGTCAGCGTGAGGCAAGGCGGTCATGGGAACGAGAGAGAGAGAAGAAGTGACCATGAAAGAGAAGCAGAAGTATTTTTCCTGAATGATGACAGTTTTATTATTTTGACACCTTCAATTATCTCGTACATCAATCATATTCGGGTAAAGTAACATTTTCCATGATAATAACTAGCGGATTGGTGACATGTTAAAAAAATAAAAAATGTTAAGTTAGTTATTTTTAATGACATCGGATAGTAATTATTTAAATTTTAAATTATTTAATTAATTTTTAAAATAAAATAAATTTGTATATAATGATAGAATTCTTTTAGAAGTTATGAGTTAAAATTTTCATTTTTAAAACAAATTACATAAAGAGTATTTTTTTTAGAAAAAAAACATTTCATTAAAATTGATTCATGATAGTATTTGCTTATACAATAATATACACGGATATAAATGATATATGTGTAAATAAATCTTAAATTTATACTTGTAAAATTTGTTTATTTTGAAAGATTGTGGAAAGTGAAATGTTTTGGAGAAGTTTATTTATGAAAAAATTATTCATAATTAGGATAGGAAATTAACAAATTGATTTTTCTTAATGTAAATTGAATAAGTCAAATTTGTCATATTGACTTGATAGGAATATTAATATAAAAAAGAGCGAATTTCATACCCACCTTATGTGATGCATACATTTGTGAAAACATCTTCTATGCCTTAAAATTAGTCTTGAAAGTGCTTTTCATACCCACCTTATGTGATGCATACATTTGTGAAAACATCTTCTATGCCTTAAAATTAGTCTTGAAAGTGCTTGTGTTTTCAATTCTTTGCAAATACACCTTTTTAGTCAATTTTAAGAACTAATATTATCACTTTTAATTCCAAACTTTGTTGCTTTAATTTTAATATCTTTAATTAAATTATATAAATTTAAAATTAACTGAAAATAAAATAAAAGTCCTATCTAGAAATCATTTTTAGCCAATGACTTTCTCATTTTTCTTCTTAATCATCTTTTTCTTTTTCTATGATCCATTTTTTTTTTTTTTCAGGTCATCTTCT
Organism: Diospyros kaki; assembly: GCA_036245055.1. Taxonomy (NCBI): domain Eukaryota; kingdom Viridiplantae; phylum Streptophyta; class Magnoliopsida; order Ericales; family Ebenaceae; genus Diospyros; species Diospyros kaki. Next base: position 35,506,135 of record BSEG01000003.1, read on the forward strand.
TTTTCTTTTCCTCTCTATAAATCGGTTTCAAAGAAAATATCGTTGAAAATTGATTTAGCAAAATTATCAAAACAAAAAATGATGGAACCATCGATTTTAAGTGACAATCAACGATCCAAACTTTGCTTCGTTTTTTCAAACTTTTTATTTGAGTTAATTTTTATTATTATTTTAAATTTTAAAACTACATTGTTTTGACATAAAATAAACAACGTTAACTTTAAAGTTGACGAAATAACTATTCTTGTAAATAATTAAAAATACAAAAATTTCTAAAGTTAATGTTAAAATATAAAAATATTTTAAAAATAAGTAAAGTCATAAGAAAATGTAAATAAAATTTACCCCCTAAAAGAATGCACTGAATACATCGTGACTCGTAATTTTAGACTCAATTTATACAATTAATATAAGGAGAGAGAATTTAGAGATTTCATGGTAATATAACTATTTTTATTAATTTTAATTAAAAAGTCAAAAGCAAGAGAAAAAATTGAAAACAACGGGGAAGTAAGTAAATATTAGTTTTTCAGTATTAATTAATTAATTAATCTATTTATTTATTACAAATTCGAGATGTCAAACAAAATTGACCTTTCAATCCAAAATGATTCTGTTACGGGTATTTCTCGGACCTCTTTTTATGGGCTGAACTCGACCAAGTAGGTTAGCCCAGTCTTTTGAAGCCTAATGAGCCTGAGGTCAAGCTTACTAGAGCAAGGTCACACTTCGTTGAGGCCAGAGTTTAGACCGCAGGAACCAAGCAAGCTCCCAACAATGTCCCAACTCGTTGACCTAGTCAAATGAGCTCTTAGAGATATTTTCAGCTCGCTAGGCAAACTATTCAGCTCGCATAGTAAGAAGGCCACGAAATGATTAGAATAAGCCCAATCTGGCTCCCCCCTTTCGGCCCGTCTTTTGGCCTTTGTCGGTCTCATCTTTTGGCCCTATATCGGCTTACAAACTGCATTATTGCAGCCCTTTTTGGGTATCCGTGCGTCTGCCTCATATCTCATCCTCATTAATGGCAGATTTCATCCACATTAATGAGGATCCCGTCAGCACCTTGCCGTAACATGGGTACTGTTGTTGCCAAAATACAACAATTAAAATTTGTAATGTGGGGTCCACTCGAGCTTGTTGTCGGGTGAGGTTAGGTTGTCGTTAGAGATGATGCCACAAGGGAGTTTGCTGTTAGGATGTTCGCCACAAGAATTCATCTCAAGTCTTCGCCACTAACTTTTGCCACTAGCCTTTGCCACAAGCTTTTGCCACTAGCCTTTGCCACTAGCCTTCGCCGCTAGCTTTTGCCACTAGCTTTTGCCACTAGCTTCGCCACAAGCTTTTGCCACTAGCCTTGGCCACTAGCTTCGCCACAAGCTTTTGCCATTAGCCTTTGCCACTAGCCTTTGCCACAAGCCTTCGCCGCTAGCTTTTGCCACTAGCCCTCGCCACTAGCCTTTGTCACAAGCCTTTGCTACTACCCTTGTCCACTAGTTTCGCCACAAACTTTTGCCACTAGCCCTCGCTACTAGCCTTTGCCACAAGCCATTGCCACTAGCCTTGTCCACTAGCTTCGCCACAAGCTTTCGTCGCTAGCTTTTGCCACTAGCTTCGTCGCAAGACTTTGTTGTCGTTGCTAGGTTCGCCGCTAGGTTCGCCGCAAGACTTTACCTTCGCTGCTAGGTTCGCCGCAAGACTATACCTTAGCCGCTAGGTCCGCTGCAAGGATTTGACCCCTGTTGATGCTAAAAAAATGTGTTAGAGGACTCGCAGGAATCTTCCCCGCGAAAACCCTCCGATGCCAAAGTCAGTCCCCGATCCCCATGACTATTCACGAAAAAATAGTAAAAGTGTATTCAAAGTGACAAGTTTTACCGAAGTTGGAAGTCTCTATTAATGTCCTGTAGCTGGGTATTTATAGGGCACGGATCTCAAGGGTGTCTGGTGCCGACACGTGGCATTTTCTCAATGGGTTAAAGCCAAAGAAAATGGGGGGAGTTGCTACGATGTAGCCGCAGGCAATTGAGCCTTGCGGCAGTGTGCCTTGTGGCCAACACTGCCGCAAGGCAGTAACTTCTCGCGGCTGATTGCCGCGAGGCACCTTGTGGCATGCAGCCGCAAGGCTGCACCTCGTGGCATACAGCCGCGAGAATGTACCTCGCGGCAAACAGCCGCGAGACTGCGGCGCCTTGCCGTGAGGCCGAGCCAGCCGCGAGGTTGCACCTCGCGGCTGTAAAGCAGCCGCAAGTCTTGCCAGCTGGCAGCAACAAATTGCTGCCAGCTTTCTTCCATTTCATTCTTTCTTTTTTTTGATTTTTTATTTTCATTCTTTTTACATGGCACAACAATTGCCCCCCACTCTTCTGTTTTGTCTTTAGACAAAATTGAAGAGTAGAATATTAGCCAGAGAATTAGATTTAGCACCTAAATTCAATCAAAGGTTCCAAGATGCTCGAAGATCCAACGTTAGCCAAGGGCTTTAGGTACCAAATTATCTTTTGGGCAACCATGCCCTTGGGAGATAATTTCCACTGAGGGGTTCTCGCCGGGGGTCCGAGCTTGCTGAGAGGCCTAGGCGTTGGATCAGCCAAGGAGTCGGGTCTAACTGGGAGCATAGCACCGAACTCAGTCAAGGGGTCCAGCGGGCCTACGGGCACAGTCTCCGGGATATCCGATGATCCTATGATGGATCATAATGCTAAAGCTATTGTGTTCTCCATGTCCGTCCTTTCAGGGTTAGCCTATTTCAGGGAATCTGGGTTTGACCAGTGGTCCAGCACGGGATTCCTACCAGACATCCGAGTTTGCCGGGAGACCTAGGCACCGGATCATCCAGGGAGTCGGGTCTAGCCAAAAAGACATAGCACCAAACTCCAACGAGGGATCCAGGTGAGTCTGCGGGCATAGGCATCGGATGTTCTGGCAATCCCGGGCCAACTTGTGGTCATAGGCACCAGATTGCAACTGAGTGACTCAATTCCGATAAGCGGGGTCATGGCAGAGTTGTCATAGGGTTGTTGTCTTTTCATGCCTTCCTTGGGCCAGTCTACCTCAGGGGATCTGGGTTTGGCTAGTAGGCTGGCGCGGGATTCCTACCAGGCATCCGAGTTTGCCGTGAGACTTAGGCGCCAGATCAACCAAGGAGTCGGGTCTAGCCAAAACGGCATAGCACTAAACTCGAACGAGGGATCCGGGTGAGTTCGCGGGCATAGGCATCGGATCCTCTAGTGATCCCAGGTCAGCTCCTGGTCATCGGCACCAGATTGCTACTAGGCGACTTGACCTTCGGGAGCGGTCTTGTGCTAGAGCTATTAGGTGATCATTTTACTTCTTTTATGCCTTCCTAGGGCCAGTCTACCTCAGGGAATCTGGGTTTGGCCAGTGGTCCAACACGAGATTCCTACCAGACATCCGAGTTTGCCGGGAGACCTAGGCACCGGATCAACCAGGGAGTCGGGTCTAGCCAAAAAGGCATAGCACCGAACTCCAACGAGGGATCTGGGTGAGTCTGCAGGCATAGACATCAAATTTTCTGGCAATCCCAGGCCAACTTGTGGTCATAGGCACCAGATTGCCGCTAGGCGACTTGACCTATTGGAAGCGAGCTGTGCTTAAGCCGCCATACCTGCATGACACATACAAATAATCTAGGCCCATGGAGATTTTACGTGGTTCGGCTTATAGTTTTGCCTACTTCCACGAGAATACAGGGGGTATATTCTTTTATTTATCGGGGGACATTATTACAATGGAAAATTAAGGATAATTCCGACCTTCAGCCGGGCCGAGTAATGCTTCAGATGACAGGCTCGACTCTGCGTCTCGCACCTGGTCCGTTTCCCTGGGGCTAAAGTTGGGAAGTACTTCTTGCGGTGCATGGTGTTCCAAGCTTTCCCTACCGCCTCGCTTTATCGTGTCGACGGTAAGTACCTCTTGGGTCCTTCGCACTTCGTGCTGAGTTTCCCTCCCTCTCCTATTACTTTCCCTTGCGTCCAAAATTTCCATTTGGATGACAAACTGTTCTGCTCGGTTGAACAACTCTGTCAAAGAGTTTGGCTCGGAGAAGGCTAAGGATCTTCTAAGCGGGGTGTATGTAGTTCCGTTTAGTAGGGCTGACGCCGCCAATCCGGCTGGGAGATCCTTGACTTCTTGCGTCGCGGTTCTGAATCGCTCGATGTATTGCTTTAAGGATTTATTCGGCTTCTGTTGCAAGCTCATTAGATATATTGCGCTCTTCTTTTTTGGGAGATAGATGGAAAATGCATTTAGGAATTCCTTCTTCAATTGCTCGAATGATCATATATGTCCAGCTGATATTTCAGTGAACCACTACTGAGCTTGTCCTGCCAGGGAGAGTGGGAAGGCCCTGCACCTGGTGACCTCATTCCACCCATGTAATACGGCCACTGTGACCAAACGTTGTAAGTGTTTCTCGGGGTCCTCCCTTCCTGAGTACACCGAAAGCTGTGGCAGTTCAAACCCTGGTTGCACTGGTTGCCTTTGGAGTTCATCGGATAGTGGAAACCCTTTCAGAGGAGTTATCTTTGGCACCATTATTACCTGCTTTTGTTCTAGCACCTCTTCTATGAGGCGTTTGATGTCAGACGTGCTGAGTGTTTCTGGTTTCGCTTCATTTTGGCAAGGAGACGGGTCATAAGAGACTCCCGAGTAGGTGTTTTCTGTTGTCTCTCCATACGTGGGAGCTCTTCTTGCCCTCCTGTTATTTTTCCTTCTCGAGTCTGTTACTTCCGGGACTTGGCTATTCAGCCCTGGAGTTCTGATTCTTATCCCTTAGCGAGGGTCCCTTGGAGGGTTATCCTGGGATCTCTGATGTTCCCTCCTCGTACCGATTTGTCCCATGAAGGGGACGTGAATGTCCGGCATTAGCTCACGTAACAATGTAGTGACTCCCTGTAACCTCCTCATATTCTCTTCATTGTTCATCCTGAGCTCATCATTTTGTTGCTTCAGCTCCTCAAAATTCTTCCGTAATAGTTCATAATCTGAGAGTAAGACTGTGGGTGGAGTTATTCTTGAAGTCCCTACGAGGTTTCCATTTGGAATTGAAGACTATCCAAATGAGTGTTGTTCCTGACTAGCAGGCGCTGCATGTGAGACTTGCCTCTCTTGCCTTGTCGCATATCTCTTCAATCCAACCACATGTGCTTCTCCTTGCTCGGAACGCTCCATGCCTCCCGGTCCAGTGGTATGGTTGCATTCGAGCACCGGGAAGTTCCCTGAATGTACTTCATTGTTAGGGTGTTCTACTGAAAATTCTGGCGCTGTAGAGTGCGCTTGATGAGGGCCTTTCGTGGCTCCCGTTCTGGTACGAGCGCTCCTTTGGGTGGGGTCAGGCGAGTTCGCCCAACTAGCTGATCTTGTCCCTCTCGGCATCTTATGTTAAAATTGGCTTTTTGTCCCATAACCCACAGACGGCGTCAAATTGTTGTTGCCAAAATACAACAATTAAAATTTGTGATGTGTGGTTCACTCGAGCTTGTTGTCGGGTGAGGTTAGGTTGTCGTTAGATATGATGCCACAAGGGAGTTTGTTGTTAGGATGTTCACCACAAGGATTCGTCTCAAGTCTTCGCCACTAGCTTTTGCCACTAGCCTTTGTCACAAGCTTTTGCCACTAGCCTTTGCCACTAGCCTTCGCCGCTAGCTTTTGTCACTAGCTTTGGCCACTAACTTCGCCACAAGCTTTTGCCACTAGCCTTAGCCACTAGTTTCACCACAAGCTTTTGCCACTAACCTTTGCCACAAGCCTTCGCCGCTAGCCCTCGCCACTAGCCCTCGCCACTAGCATTTGCCACAAGCCTTTGCCACTAGCTTTGTCCACTAGCTTCGCCACAAGCTTTCGCCGCTAGCTTTTGCCACTAGCCCTCGCCACTAGCCTTTGCCACAAGCCTTTGCCACTAGCCTTGTCTACTAGCTTTGCCACAAGCTTTCGTCGCTAGCTTTTGCCACTAGCTTCGCCGCAAGACTTTGCTATCGCCGCTAGGTTCACCGCAAGGCTTTACCTTCGCCGCTAGGTTCGCCGTAAGACTTTACCTTCGCCGCTAGGTCCACCGCAAGGATTTGACCCATGTTGATGCTCAAAAAATGTGTTAGAGGAATAGCGAGAATCTTCCCCGCGAAGACCCTCCGATGCCAAAGTCAGTCCCCGATCCCCATGACTATTCACGAAAAAATAGTAAAAGTGTATTCAAAGTGACAAGTTTTACCGAAGTTGGAAGTCCCCATTAATGTCATGTAGCTGGGTATTTATAAGGCACGGATCTCAAGGGTGTCTGGTGCTGACACGTGGCATTTTCTCAATGGGTTAAAACCAAAGAAAATGGGGGGAGTTGCTACGATGTAGCCGCAGGCAATTGAACCTTGCGGCAGTGTGCCTTGCGGCCAACACTGTCGCAAGGCAGTAACTTCTCGCGGCTGATTGCCGTGAGGCACCTCGCGACATGCAGCCGCAAGGCTGCACCTTGTGGCAAATTGCCGCGAGGCTTCATCTTGCGGCATGCAGCCGCGAGAATGTACCTCGCGGCTACTGCTTCTTGCGGTTGCTTTGCAGCCGCAAGTCTTGCCAGCTGGCAGCAACAAATTGCTGCCAGCTTTCTTCCATTTCATTCTTTCTTTTTTTTGATTTTTTATTTTCATTCTTTTTACATGGCACAACAGGTACCTTTACCGACGTTGGATATTCCATCCCATCATCTGCAGATATATGAGATAGGCATACAGAGGGACATCTCTTCATATATCAATAAGCTCTTTCTAAGGCTAAGGTATGTTCATTCCTGCCAAGCTATTGATACACAACTCTTCCTTACTCCCTTACTTACTTGAACGTCGGAGTATTTGCAGGGGCCGATTGGCCAGAAGAACGGAGACCGAATCATACAACATTCCTGGAAGTGCCTTCTCATCCTCTCTCTCGTGTTCATTTCGTCAGTGCGATCCAACGAATCACGGTCGACTAATTCTCAACGTCGACAGATTCCAAACGGCGATAGCCTACGTCTAATATACATCAAATATATTTATTATAAATTCTTTAGATGTTATCTAAATTTAGTGTTAGAGTACATCATTAATAATTTTATTATTGTATTATATCATAATATTTTATAATAATATTTTTCAAAAATAAAACACGTATATTTTTAGAAAATATTTTTCATTTTACAAATATATCATAATATTTTATGTTAAAAATTATAATATATATTTTTAAAAATATTTTAGAAATATGAAAAAAATATTTTTAATTTATAATTATTATTACTGTGACACAATAATAAATTTGTAATGAAGGAATTTTTAGTTATGCTGTTTTAAAATCCTGTAAGAGATAATACAATAGAAAGTGTCAGTATTTACATGAACACTTTGATATTTAAGTTAGACATTTAAATTTGTAGAAAGTTTGCAAACAACATTAAAACTAGTATAAGAGACATATCATTTTTAGAATGAGAACTCACCTATTTATAAAGAAATTTGGGAATTCATGATAAATATCTTTGATATTCTAGGATCAACTAAGATTATAATTTTTATAGATTACGCCCATCCTTATAAAATTTTAGAGAGATTTTTAGATGTCGGAGTTTATTATGTTTGGGGTTTACTTGAAATTTTCCCATGAGAAAGGAAAGTTTTTAAGAAACCTTCCAGTCTTCGAAAACCATTCTCGCTAGTCTTCCTTTTGAGACTATTGATAACTTCTCAAAAACTAAATAATCTCTCGAACGTTCAAGTTCATCTTTTTTTCCTCCTCCTTCTTCTTGAAACTGTACAGTATTTCAAAAATTTTCTCAAATTCTTCTTGAGCCTAGGTTTTGCCTTTGGATTTGATCTATCATGCATCAATAATATAAAATTTTCTATTCTTTAATAAAAAAAGACAGATTTCAGAGCAAAAACAAAAAATATTTCACACAATAATATGATAAATCCCCTAAACGTGTAGTTTACCAACACAAGTCTTGCGTCACCATAAACGAAAGTCATCCACCAATCACACTGAAGGAGGGTCGTCGGTGAGAGCGGCCATGGATGAAAGTTTGCTGTACTCCACGTTCCCATGCAATTCTATCTCTTCTTCCTTTGTCATCTTGCAGAGTGAATACATAACTGTATAGCTCATGTTCTGAAACACAGCCACCCCGCAGACGATAATCGTGGCCAGAGACCAGACGATCATTTGGATCGATTCTGATTTCTGACCTCTCACCGTCCTGGAAATGTAAATCACCGCCATTGATGCCAGCATGAAGATGGAGTTCAGAACAAAGCCGTGGAGCTTCATGTTCTTCCCCTTCACAAGCCCCGCCGCTTTTCCCACCGCTTCGAGACCGTAGCACCGCTCTTCGATTACCGAAACCACGACCGCCATATTCAAAACGACGGCGGTGTAGATCAAGAAAATCGAGGCGATTATGCCCACAACGACTGCGATGGCTTTAGCGGCGAGAGGAAAGACCGCGATGAGCAGGAGATAGGGAATCAGGAAAACCATAACGGAGAAGACGTAGCCAATCAGAAAGAGAGAGAGGTAAAACGAAGTAACGATTAGTCTTACTGATGAATTTCCCAATCTTGATGCTAAATCTTTGAACGGCGAGCTCTTGCCGGAAAAAGCAGAGGCGGAGATTAAAATCGTGGCGGCTGAAGAGAAGACGGTGACGAGGAAGGAGGCAAGAAAGACTGCAAATTCGACGGCTAAGATGATCAGAGCGTCTTCTTTAATTTCGCGAAGCAGATCGGCAAAGTCGGGGTCTCTTGGGCTGGAGAAAAGTAAGAGGAATTCCTTGTCTCGTAAATCACGAAGTATAGATTTGGAAGAGCGGAGACTTATGAAGAGGAAGAGGGAGTTGAGAAGGGCGGAGACGGCGGCTATGGCGGCCATCGCTCGGCCAGTTTGAGCTGCGAGTTTGATGGATTCCGTCAGGATTCCGACGAAGCCGAAAAGGTTGTGGAAAGCCATGGCGATTGCGGGAAGGAGGAACGGGCAGAGAGTGTTTCTTTATTATTGTAAAGAAGAAGGGCCGGCCGGCGATTTGTCTCGTCATTTTTGTGTCAAGTCAATGGAAACAAATCAGTAGTAATCAAACGCGAATAAAACAATGGAGGGGAGGGGAAGAAAGAACGAGAAATCCTACGTATATGATAATAAGTAGAGGATTGGTGACAAGTTAAAAAAATAAAAAATTTTAAGCCAAAGTTATTTTTAATGTCCTCGGATATATAGTAATTATTTAAAATTTAAGTAATTTTTAAAATAAAATATATTTTTATATAATGATAGAATTATTTTAGAAGTTATGAGTTAAAACTTTTGTTTTTAAAACAAAATACATAAAGAGTATTTTTTTAAAAAAAAATACTTCATTAAAATTTATTTATAATAGTGTTTGCTTATTCAATAATATTGATACAAATAATAGTACAAATATAGATGATATACACGTGGACAAATCTTAAAGAGAAAAACTTAAACTTAAATTTATACTTGTAAATTTGTTTACTTTGAAAGATGGTGGAAAGTGACCTGTTTTTGAGAAGTTTATTTATGAAAAGCTTATTCTTAATTAGGATAGAAAATTAATAAGTTGATTTTTTTTAATTTAAATTAAATATGTCAAATTTATCTTATAAATATAAAAATGTTACGTTATCTGTGTTGGACAATATAACGTTTGACTGATGTAGACAAAATGAGAGAGGGGGTCTAGATCCCCCCTCCCCCTAAACACCCCTCTTTATATGCCAACGTTGAGTGTTCGATACGGGTAGAAGAACAAATCTGTTTATGGATGTTAATTAAATGATAAAAATGATAAAAAATAACACTAGTTTGTGTAGAGATATTGACTTGAAAGGAATGTCAATATAAAAAATAGTAAATTTCATGCACCTTATGTGACCTTATGTGATTGATACATTTATTTGTAAAGACATCTTCTATATTTTAAAATTAGTATTGAAAGTAGTTATGTTTTCAATTCTTTGCAAATACATCTTTTTAGTCAATTTAAACAACTAATATTATCAATCTTAATTCCAAGCGATGTTGTTTTAATTTTAATATCTTTAATTCAATTATATAATTTAAAATTAACTGAAAATAAAATAAAAATCCTTGTTAGAAATTATTTTGGGCCATGGATTTCTCAATTTTCTTATTTCATTCTCAATCAAAATTCACTATCCATCGTAACACTTCTTATTTTTCATCTAGTGTTTATTTGTTTCTCTTTTTCTCCAAAATAAACTTATTGCCTAAGAGCTCAATCTCATTTAAATTTGTTTTTTGAACTCTTTAAAATGAATAAAAATGCACGCATACACACGCAAATAAAGAGAAAATAAGACAAAAAAATAATCATTACTAATTGTGTGACGAAGGGATAATTTCATAAATAATTTCTCGTTGAAGATAATTGTCAAATCTCACAAATGATTCGAAAGAGAAATGGAAGAAGATTGAACCCATATCTTAATATTTTACTTCTTTGGTCTATCTTATTTTCCATCTCCTCTCTATAAATTAATTTTAGGGCCTGTTTGATTGCCCTCATTTTCTATGAAAAATGAGTATTTTTCATCTAAGTTTTAACTTTGACAGTGTTTGATTGCACTTATTTTCTAAGAAAATTAAGTTCCCATTTTTGGTCACGTGATTCTCTTTTCTAGCTTTTGCGAGAAATGATTTTCCTAGGGGGGGCTTGTTTTCCATTTTCAGGCAATTCAATCATCGCGCGCACAACACATTCACTTCTGTCCACCTCAATTTCTCTAGTTCCTCTCCCATTCGAGCCGGCTTCGTCCCCTTCTTATTCGTCGCCATCCATTGCCAAAGTCGAGCCCCGACTCGGGCTTCGTCGCTATCTCTGACTTCCTGTGAGTCGTCATTTACCGTCGAAGACGAGCTCCGTATTGGGCTTTGTCGCCATCTCCACAGAAGAGAGAGAGAGAGAGAGACTCACAGTGACGGCGACAACGTTGCGGCTGACCCAGATGGCGACGATGGGATTAGAGGAGCCGATGGTGCAGAAGATCGACGATGGGGTTGGAGGAGCTAATGACGAGGATTTGGTTGTTGGCCATGGTCGCGGGAGATCGACGCTGACCTAGAAGATCGACGATGGGGTTGTCGGCTCGATCTTCTACACCTTCAGAAACGCCTAGCAACGGCGGTGGCGGGAGGGAGACACGGGAGGGAGACAGAGAGGGCGAGAAAGTGGGTTTGGGGGTGAGAGAAGGTGAGATCGTGGGTTTTTTAATTTTTGAGTGTATTTTTATTTTATTTTATTACTATATTTCATCACAAATTAATAAATAGAGAGTGTTTATTATTATTTTTAATTTTTTGTGATAAATAAATGTATAGAAATGAAAAATAAAAAATATCAAATTCTATAGAAAATATTACCAATCAAATAGCAGAAGATAGAAAATAACATCATTTTTTAGGTAAAAATTATACCAATCAAACAGTTTAAACTTCTAATTTCTAAGAATTTATTTTTCTTGCAATTCAATTATCTGGAATTTATTTTTTTTCACCCAAATTCCACCTTTACAATCAAACGCACCCTTAAAGAAAGTGTTGTTGAAAACTGATTTAGTGAAATTGTCAAAAACAATAAATGATGAAACCATTGGTTTTAAGTGACAGTGAACGATCCTTGCTTTGCTTGTTCTAACTTTTTTATTTAAGTTAAATTTATATTTTATTATTTTAAATTAAAAAACTACGTTATTTTGACACAAAATAAACAACGTTAACTTTAAAATTGACAACATAACTATTCTCGTCAATAATTAAAAATACAAAAATTTCTAAAGTTAAATTTAAAATATAAAAATATTTTAAAAAATAAGCTGATTATAACAAATATAAATAAAATTTACCCTGTAAAATAAAAGAAGGAGCTGAAAATATTGTGATTTATAATTTTGGACTCAATTTACACAAGCAATATAAGGAGAGAGGATTTAGAGATTTTATGGTAACATAACTATTTTTATTGATTTTAATTAAAATGTCAAAAGCAAGAGAAAAAATTGAAAATAAAGGGAAAGTAAGAAAATATCAGTTTTTTTTAATAAAAAAATGTCAATTAAACTGGAGTATAAAAAACATAATATTACTCTTATTTTTATTTATTTATTAATTAATTTTTATTCTCCCGGTCAAGGGTCAAGCAAACACCGACCTTTCAATCCAAAATGGTTCCAATTCCAAATCGCAATAGCCTAGAGGGGATGTAGCAAAAGTCACCTTAAAGCCCCAGATTTTAATTTTACAACTTCTTTATGCAGATGAAGAAAATGGCAGAAGCCTATCTCCCTGGAGAACTGCTGGCTGAAATCTTAAAGAGATTACCCGTGAAATCTTTGCTGCGGTTCAGGTCAGTTTCCAAATCATGGTGCTCTCTAATCGGCAACCCAGAATTCATCACTCTTCACAGGAATTACAACATCAACCACCCTCGCATTATGGTTAATTACTACCCTTCGAAGCTCTATGCCCTGCACTATGATAATGACGCATTTGAGTTGCATACTGAGGTTGAATTCCCTTTTATGAGGCTTAATAGGTACTATCGAGTATTGGGTTCTTGTAATGGGTTGATTTTCGTGGGAACTAATTTGGTTTCCTTTGCAAGTGATTTGTTTATATGGAACCCTTCTATTAGGAAATTTGTGACCCTTCCAACGCCTGGAATCACTTTCAAATCCCACGGTCCATATAGGCCGGTTTTTGGATTTGGGTTTGATTCCAAGAGTAATGATTACAAGGTGGTCAGAATTGTTTATCTTCAAGGAAGAAATGGGTTGAGTAAGGTTCCACCTGAGGTCGAGCTTTATGAGCTGCATACTGGTACTTGGAGGGGCATAACTGCTGTTGTGCCTCCATTCGAGATGCGTAACTATTCATGTCAGGCTAATATGATCAATGGTGCAGTGCACTGGATTGCTTATAGTCCAACCAAGAACGGCGGGTTTCCTAATTTAATTGTGGCTTTTGATCTGAGTGACGAGGTCTTTAAGGAGATGAGGTTTCCAAACACGTTGGCCCACAAGTGTCCATTGGAAATGTCTATTGCAGCATGTGGTGAATTGCTTTCTGTGTTCCATTACTATCTAAGTTCTTCCAATGGATGTTGTAGTGTTTGGGTGATGGAAAAGTATGGCATGGATAATTCTTGGACTAAACTTTTCAATATAGAATTGTGGCAAGGAGTGCATGAAGTATTAGGATCCAGGAAAAATGGCGAGCTTCTAGTGATAACAAGTGATCAGAAACTAGTTTCTTATGACCCAGATGTTGAACAGGTTAAGGACCTTGGAATTCGTAGGATCCCAACCTCATTGCATGTTAATACTTGCATTGAAAGCCTAAATTTACTTGATAGAGCTTATGGAGTCTTGGGTTATGATTCCGTCCCTGGTTTGCTTGGAGAGGATGGAAGTGAAACCGAGGACAGTTAATGATTCAAAATGCCTGAGGTAATAATATACATAATTTTGTAGCTTTTGGCATTCTTTTGAGCATCTAAGATTCACAATTCTTCGTGGTATTTCTTTTAATTCTATCCTCTCTACATTGCTTTGCAGTAGGAAGGAAATTTATTTTTTTATAAGCAGATATGGTTTTGAGTATTTACCTTATTTTGTTGCTCCATAATCCATAAAATTCTAATTTGTTAGCATCACATTTTGGTTTCCTTATTCTTAGATAGGAGATGTTTTATATCTGGGGACAAAATCTTAGCTGATAGAATGTTCTAAAAGTTTGAAAAGTGATTGCAACAGACTAACTCTCTACCTCTCTGTTTGGACTTCATATCCCTGTCAAAAATGCATTAAATACATTTTTTTATGCTCCTCTTTATTGTGATGTGGAATGAGTACTTAAGTTTTTGGTTTTTCAGGATGAAGTGCCTAAGGATGTTAGTAATCCTAAAAAAGTTTGTATCAATAGTAGTATTTTATTTAGGTACTTCATGTATTTTTTTTTCCATTTAATTTCTTGCTATAGGTTGTGGAAAGAGCCTCATTGCAAAGCAAGGATAAGACTGTGTACAAAAATGACCCTCCCCTAAGCCTCTCAAAGTGGGGAGCCTTGTGCATTATGGATACCCTTTTAATTTCTTGCTATAAATTTTTAGGCCTGTCTTATTTTCTGTTTTGGATCTTTAGTTTTCTAGGAGATCTTTGGAGGAGTTTGCACTTTTGTCATGTTGCATGATATTCCACCATAGTTAGGGCAGTCAAACCAACTCTCATATGAGCTCCTAGTGGTTCATTTATTTAACTGTGCAATAGAGCCACTTTGGATTCTGCAATATTTTGTTCATTAATCACCCCAGATTCTTCATTTCCATGTAAAGATCGTTTCTTTCATGAGTGCATCCACCTACTCCGCAAAAAAAAAAAAAAAAAATCTCATTTAAGTTAATTGCTTCAATTTTTGGCTAATAACAGTTAACTTGCCAACTTAGGCTTTAGGAGAAAAGTGGAATATTTATTTATGGGTTTTGATTACTCAAATCAAATTTCTTCTAATTATTGGAATTTTCATGGGAAATATGAAATAGAAAACTGTTTTTGTTAGTTTTTAAGCCCGAAACCATTTTTGTTAAGTTTCATTGGTTTTGTTGTTTGTTAATGGAAATAGGGTGTGGCTAACGAAGATCTGAATTCCATTTGCACGTTAGGAAAAATAAAAAAAATTGAGTTGGTTCCTCCCTCCTACCCTCCCACACACACGCACCAAAAAAAACATAGGTGCCAAATTGATTATTGGTGTATACTTCAGGTACTAAACTGCCCTTTTGGCTTAAAAAAAATGTTGTATACCTATACTTGTCTGAGAACACTTTAATTTATTTATTTTTTAATTATCCTGACATATTGTCATCTCACTATATGCTTCTTGACACTTATCCTTATACTTTTCTTCACATCTACATATACTTAATGGATTATAAGTTACCATAGACCTGTTCTAGATGATGTAGAATTTCTAAAACATTTTGAAGATCAAATCATCATTTGGCTCCAGTGACACTCCTTTAAGAGATTTCTGGAGGAAAGGAACTCCATTTTAATTTGAAAATGCCAACTCACTCAACAACAAACAATTGTATAAGATCCAACAGAACTATATTTAACCCGCCTATAAGTTGCCGGAGACCATTTCTACAATATGAAGTGGCAATTTTGAAATAGTTTAAAGAGTGTATTAAACAGGTTCCATAGAAAAGACCCACCTCTTGGAAATCTCTGGAGGAAAATAAACTCTAGTTTAAAACTGGAGTGTGGAAATAAACTCTAGTTTAAGTGGTTCTTCAAAGCATCTTGTCATGGAAAGAAAAGATCAGGGGCTCCCTGTATGTTCTCATCTGTAATATGACAAAAATGTTTGGTTCCCTGAAAATCCTATTCCCATTCTGCTACCTATTTCAAATTTCTCATTTTCTTGAAAGGAGTGTTGGGTTGTCTTTAGAGTTGTCCTAAATGTGTACGTTGTAGGAATGCTTACAATCATCCTACATTAGCTTAGTTGGATTTAAAACAATGGTTTTTTATTGTATAATGGCCTGTAGAACTAAAAAGATAGACATCAGGAAAGCTAGTTTCCATCGGCAATTAGCATGGAAATCATGCTGAACTAGCTTCAAACAAGGTCATGAACTTTCCTTCTATGGATTCCATGGAAGGAACAAGGATGTGCTCAGTAAATATATGCATCAATTAATGATTCCCTATATTTGGTTGTGTCTTCTTGTACTTTCTCATCATATTTGATTTCTCTTGAGATTAGTTCATTTTGATAAGAACCCTTTTGGTAATAGATTTGAGCAGCTCAAAGCATTACAATTAATTGAAAGAATAAAAAATGATACTAAAACCTAGCTTTGATAGAAAAAAAAAGAAAAAGAAGAGGTTTTATTTTCAGTGTGATTATGTTTGTAAAAATGGTAGCAACTAGGCTTTGAAATTGTAGGCAAAAGACACCTTGCCTCTTCGGATTATCCTTTATTTATAGTTCAAAATTTATTGTTTAGGAATCTAAAAAAGGAAAGAATACATAAAGAAGGTATACACAAGAAACATCCTAATTACACTATATATACATTCACGATTATTTTAGATTGATTGCTTTGTTGTCTTCCTTGATTACTGTCATAGAATCAACTATTTATACCTTGCACTGCTATGGTTAACCTTTTCATAGTAACCAAGTATTTACAACTGTAGTAGGTGTCTTGCCTGGCTGTCTTACTTGCCCTCTTTACTCGAGATTCCAATACTCCCCCTCAAGATGATGCATGAATATCTTCCATACCCATCTTGGATATCATAGTCATGATGTCCTTGCTGTGTAACACCTTGGTGAAGGCATCTGTCAGTTGATGCCTTGACTGAACAAATGGAATGCACGGTTGTCCATTGACTAGTTTCTACTTGATGAAGTGTCTATTGATCTCAATGTGTTTAGTCCTGTCATGTTGAACATGATTATTAGCAATGTTGAGTGCAGCTTTGTTGTCACTATACGATAAGAGTGGCTCCTTTTTAGGCAATCCTAGCTTTGTCATAACCTTATTCACCCATGACAATTCACATACACCTAGGGCCATTGCCCTATACTTAGCTTCAACACTAGACCTAGCCACAACTAATTGTTTCTCACTCCTCCATGTAACTAGGTTACCTTCAACAAAGGTATAGTGTCCTGAGGTTGATCTTCTATCATCTAGAGATTTAACCCAATTTGCATCCGTGTATCCCTTTATATTCAAATGGTTATGGTTAGAAAACAGTGAACCTTTCCTAGGAGTTGTTCTCAAATTCCTTAGAATCCTGTAGACAGCCTCCATATGAAATAACTTAGGATTCTGCATGGATTGGCTTACAACCCGTACTGCATAGGTAATATTCAGTCTTGTATGGGACACGTATATTAGCTTCCCTAATACTTGCCTTTATTAGCCTTTTCGCCTTCATCTACTCTAAGCCTGTAATTTATTTCAATGAGTGAATTTGCAGGCTTACATCCTAGCATACCTGTCTCAGTCAATAAATCTAGAACATATTTTCTTTGGGAAATAAAGATGCCCTTGTCTGATCTGGCTACTTTAATTCCCAAGAAACTCCTTAGTTGTCCAAGATCCTTGATCTCAAATTCTTCCCCCAAATATTCCTTCAACTGATGTATTCCTTCATGGTCATTTCTTGTTGCTACTATGAACATAAACAATAAGAACATTTAGCTTGTGTTCCTTTCTTTTAAAGAACATGGTGTGATCAGCATTACTTTGCTGATAACCAAGCCTTATTACAACCTTGGTAAACTTTTCAAACTAAGTTTTAGGGGACTGTTTTAGACCATATAGGACCTTCTTTAACCTGCAAACTTTTTCTTGCTTCTCTGAATTGTTGAAACTTGGTGGGATCTCCATGTATACTTCTTCTTATAGCTTTCCATGCAAAAATGCATTCTTTACATCCAATTGATGTAGGTCCTAGTTTAGAATAGCTACACATGATAGAAGAATTCGTACTATGTTCATTTTTGCTACTGGGGCAAAAGTCTCTTCATAGTCTACTTCGTAGGTTTGAGTAAACCTCTTAGCCACTAGCCTTGCCTTGTATCTTTCAATTGTTCCATTTGCTTTGTGTTTAACAGTAAAAACCCATTTATAGCCAATTGGATTCTTATCAGGTGGCAGTTCAATGAGTTCCCATGTATTGTTCTTCATTAGGGCTTTTATTTCGTTTACCATAGCATGTTTCCAGCATGGCCTACTGATAGTATATGCTTCCAATTTGTGGGTACTGTTACAAGTTCTAAAAAGGATAGAAAATTTTTATAGGAGGCAGACAGTGAATTATAAGTAACATATTTGGAGATAGGATGTTGTGTACAACTCCTAATTCCTTTTCTAATAGCCATAGGAAGATACAAATCAGAGAGTTTAAATGCAGAATAAAAAACAGGTTCAGTTTCAGGAATTGTAACATCAAGATCAGAGTTAGTTGTTGGAAATTGACTAGAAACTGGAAGTTGTTCAAATTCAGTGGAGTGCTTACCTAGATTAGTGAGGTTTTGGGAATCTTCTTGGCTAAGTAGACTTTGTTGACGGGCTTGTGTCCTTCGGAAATAAGTCAAAAACTCCCCATTACCAAGTCTGTTTGGTCCTTGATGTTGATCAGTATTTCCTAGTTCTTCCTCCTGCCTGGATTTTTCAAGATTAGCTGAATTATAAAGATCAACAACAGTATCTCCATCTTTTGCCCTCAAATCAATAGTAATCTCTCCACCTTCTGCCCTCATATCAATAGCAGTCTCTCCACCTTTTTCCCTCAAATCCAACATTGTTCCAGTAGTATTAGTAGCATTAGTCCACTACACTGACACCTCTTCCTGTACTTTGGTACTGATATTCTCCCCTTGAAGAGGTGAGTGGTTGGACTGAAAATAACTGCCATCCTCTCTAAATATGACATCTATACTTACAAAAAACTTTTGGGTAGGTGGATGGTAGCACTTATACCCGTTTTATGTAGCAGAATACCCAATGAATATACATTTGAGAGCCCAAGGGTCTAATTTGCTGATTGTAGGAGAGTGGTTTTGAACATAGCAGGTGCAGCCAAACACCTTGGGAGGGATAATGTAGGAAGAGACTCTTATTAGGAACTCCAAAGGTGTTTTGAAATTGAGAGTTGTGAGTGGCATCTTATTGATTAAATAAGCAACAGTAAGAACTGCATCATCCTAGTAAACTTTGGGAACATGCATAGCAAAGGGCATTAACCTGGTGACCTCCAAGAGATGTTTGTTTTTCCTTTCTGCTACACCATTCTGAGCAGAGGTATCAACACAATTGGTTTGATGTATGATCCCTTGATCCTAGAGATAGTCTTAGAAAGCAACATCCTTATATTCTAAGCCATTATCACTTCTGAGGGCTTTAATTTTTGTATTAAATTGAGTAGTCACCATCTTGTGAAAGGGCTTGAAACGACCACCAACTTCACTTTTATGTGTCATAAGATAAACCCAAGTTGTTCGATTAAAGCAATCTATAAAGGTAGTAAACCACCTGTATCCAGTGAGTGTTTTAACCCTACTAAGTCCCCAAACATCTGAATGGACAATCATGAAAGGGTTAGTACTTCTTTTATTAATTTAGGGTAAGCGCTTCTTGTGTGTTTACCAAACTCACATGCTTCGCAAAATACACTGATATTACTGCATTATTTACTCAAACTAGGAATAATCTTCCCTATCACTAAAAAAGGAGGATAACCTAATCTTTGATGCCACTACATTAGCTCCTTCTCAGTTGAGTTCAGTTGGATAACCTTTAGGGCTTGGTTTTCAGGCTGAGAGAATGATTTATTGTCCAACAAGTACAAATCATCAACCAATGTACCAGAGCCAATCATTTTCCCTATGCTCACCTCTTGGAAAACACAATGGGTAGGGAAAAAGGTAATTTTGCAGTTTAAGGAATTTGTGATAGAACTTACAGGTAGCAAGTTATTTGCAAAGTTAGGAACATGAAGAATAGATGACCGTTTGAGGTTTTTGTTGCAATTAATGGTCCATTTTTTAGAAATAGGAGAGAGGGTACCATATGCAATTCTAACCTTCTCCCGGCCAGAACATGGGGATAGATCAAGTAGGAATTAGATAATCCAATCATATGGGTTGAAGCCCCAGAATCTATGATCCAGGTTGGCTGTTCTATAGAATTTGTGGAATAGAATGCTATAACAGTACCTTGAGTAGGATCACTACCAACTGTACCTGCTTGGGATAGTGTGATGTTTGAGTCCATCTTCATCTTATGTCATGAGAGGAACTGGAATTATAGCCATTTTTAATTTTTTACTGCTGTACTGTTATGGTAGTTAGTTTTTGTCATGTGCAAGAGGTTAGGGGTGTAGGCAGGTTGTTACAACTGTGAAGGGTGTAGGGCCCACCTTAGCAGGAGAATCCACTCCTCCAAGCGCCTTGTGTAAATTCTCCACACCCTCGTGGATGGATTTTCAATCAAGAATATTACAGAATTCTGATTACCCTTCTTCTTCTTCTTCTTTCTTTTCTCCCTCATTCTTTTTCTATCTCTCCCTTATTCCTCTCTATTTTTTGCTCCATATTCTTGTGAGAACTTTTCTATTTCTCATCGGATTAGAAAAAAGAGCATTGTCAGGCTTAGACCGTGACAAATTTGGTATCAGAGCAATGATTCTTGGCTGGAGCTCTGTTGGATTGGTGAGATGGCAGAAGGAACCTGCATGAAGAACTTTGAGTCGCAGCTGCAGTAAGTCAATGAAGAACTTTGAGTCGCAGTTGTAGTAAGTCAGCTCGACTATGACAAAGTTCTAAAACTGAATCAATCAGTTGGAGTTCGGTAGTGCTTGTAACCATGAAGCGATCATGGCGGTGGATCACAAGTTGGAGAGTTCGATGGAAGGACTAGAGGGATCAATCGCAAGGTTGCGAGAAGAAATGGGAGCCCAGATACAACAATTCATGGTGATGTTTACTCGCCAGAATGCGGTAAGAGTCTCTCCTGATTTCCCTCCTTGAGAACGGATTGAACTAATTTTACAAGGGAATAGGATGAACAGGGGAAATGGGACCTTTGAGATTGAGGTAGACCAGGAGGAGGAGTTAGAAAGAATGATGGGCAGGGATAGGAACGACCAACCTAATCCCCATCATCTGGGGTTTCCCATGCCTCGGATGGAGATTCCGGTCTTTGAAGGAACCAGTCCTCGATGGTGGTTGAGGAAGTGTGAGAGGTTGTTCAATTGGTACAATATACCGAGGATGCAGAGGGTGACCTTGGCCACTGTATACTTTAATGAAGTAGTGGACGCCTAGTTTCAAGGGTGTTTGAGGGTGAGAAAGGAGTATACTTGGGAAGAATTCTTTGAAAAACTTTGTGAGCATTTTGGGGAGAAAAGTATGGTGGATATTATCGAGGAATTCAACAAACTCAGACAAACTGGGCGTGTGGGAGCCTACTTACGAAGGTTTGAAGAGTTGAGGTCCTTTATGATCAACCACAACCCTCTCCTCTCGGAAGCTTATTTTGTGTCAAGCTTCATGAGTGGCCTTAGTGAGGAGCTTAGGCCAATGGTTAAGATGACGAGGCCCTAAATGGTAGAACAGGCATTTGAGAGTGTCTGGCTACAAGAGATGGTAGTGGAGGCCCTAATGAAGAAGCAAAGGCAGTAATCAAAAGGGATGGTTATGGGGACATCCAACGTAGGAGGAAAGTGCTACAACTGAGATATGGTAAAGGGGAATAATGGGGTGAAAAATGCAGTGGGATCAAGTTCAGTTCCTTATGGAGAGCAATTAAGGGAGCAAAGGAGATTGCTAGCCTCTGCTTTCGATGTGGGGATAAATTCCATCCCGGACATCAATGCAAGAGGCAAATTCTATTGCTGGAAGGGGATGGTGAGGATGAACAAGAGGAGGTAGAGGAAGAGGATTGTGAGGAGATTGGGGAGGAGGACATTGGTGAGATATCAATTCATGCTTTGAAGGGAGTAGCTAACAATAAAATCATTAAGGTGGAGGGACAAGTTAAAGGCTGTAACCTTATGATCTTAATTGATAGTGGGATTACCCACATCTTTCTTGATGAAAGTACGACCAAAAGGTTGAAGTGTCAACTCATAGGGACACCACCCTTGAGTGTGACAGTAGCCAACGACAATCGAGTGTTGAGCAAATCAGCCTGTAATGGCTTTTGTTGGGAAATGCGGGGGGAGAGATTTAAGGAAGATCCGAGACTACTACAGTTGGGGGCCTGTAATGTAGTTCTTGGAGTTGATTGGATGAAGGGGGTAAGCCTCATTAGCTTTGATTTTAACCGGATAAAGGTGTCTTTTGAGAAGGAAGGAAGGAAGATGACTTTATCAAGGGGAAAAGAAGCTAGAACTTGCAAAATGATCTCTGGAAAAGAAGCTAGAACTTGCAAAATGATCTCTGGGAAAAAGCTACAGAGGGTATTCAAGGGGAAGTGGAATCAATTGGCACATATTTTTTCAATTGTGGCCATAGAGGAGGCACATGGCGATCAGAGTGTAACGCCCCAAACCAAGCTAGGACATGTGATACAAAATAAATATAATATCTATATGGGCGTTATGGAAATCCCATAAAATGCAACTAGGATCGTAACCTGAAATGTATTGGGACTTCCATCAAACATTCATACACTCACATAATTATTTAATTTAACTTTCCATTGTTACAGCCGAGTCCTCACACAACCAGATAACGTGAAATTTAAAGTTAGTCAAATCAAGAATACTAAAATTTCGCTCTGATACCAACTAATAAAACTCAACAATCATAAATTTCCCAACTTCCTCGACCTTTGTGGACCCAGCTGATTGTTATTCCAACAAATTTTGGTTACCTATATCCTCAAATTTGTGTGAGGATTTCACAACATAGGTGTCTACTAGACCCTTATTGGGTTCATTGCTTAACTAAAATACTTACTTGTATCGTACCCTTCTCACTTACTCATCGGATTCGGTTGTCTCTATCTCTCAAATTTCCAAAATTCCTGTAAAACAAAATAGTCTTTCCATGATATGTTCCATCCGGTTAATACGAGTTCCCTCCTCTTGATGTCTTTCCTAGAAAGTGGGTTCGGACATGGTCTCAGACATCTCCTTTGTGGAAATTCTTGGCTCCTCTTCTTGGGTTGTTCTCTGATGAGGATTTGGCGTGGCCGACCCCCGTCTCTGTGAGCGTCGAGTGTGCACCATCTGAAATAATCATAGTATGATTTATCTATAAAATATTTAAACAATACATGCACACACACTTGAGTGAGACCATGATATTCTTAATTCTAGTTTCCACATACTAAATGTAATATTCTTAGTCTCAGTCCTAAATGCCTTCTTATGATTTTAGTATAATATTCCTAAGTTCTCCAAACTAAGGACCCCTTAGTTTTCTACCCATACTAATTCTTGTAACCCACAATCCTTTTATCTATATTGACCTCAAATCTCCCCGTGGGTGTTTTTGGTAATCCTGTTACAAAATCCATGGTGACGTGTTCTCATTTCCACTCAGGGATTTCTAGCGGTTGGAGTACACTAGGGATTACTTGTGTTCCCATTTCCACTTAAGTGTCTTAGCCCATGATCCCGAGCTTTCCTCTATTTTCTCTCATAAAGGAAAATACTTCACTTTCAAAAGTTCTTTAAATCGCACCCATTCTACATTTGGCGTACCTTGCCTCATAGGATTTCGTAAGGTTCTATGTGTGGATTTCCACCACTGTTCCGCCTCATCTCGGAGCATAAAGGTGGCACAACTCAACTTTTCTTCCTCCCCACATCCCATGAAGTCAAAAATCTTTTCCATTTGTTCCCGCCAGCATTTCAAGGTAGGGCTGGGACTGATCCTAGCGAGAGTGAATACTGGCTGGAACAAATGGAAAATATTTTTGACTTCATGGGATGTGGGAGGAAGAAAAGTTGAGTTGTGCCACCTTTATTCTCCGAGATGAGGCGGAACAGTGGTGGAAATCCACACAGAGAACCTTACGAAATCCTACGGGGCAAGGTACGCCAAATGTAGAATGGGTGCGATTTAAAGAACTTTTGAAAGTTAAGTATTTTCCTTTGTGAGAGAAAATAGAGGAAAGCTCGGGATCATGGGCTAAGACACTTAAGGATGGATGGTGTATGTGGGCGATTCTATGGTTGTACCCCAAATTCATGTATTCATGAGGCTGCTATAGTTTCTGATATAATGGTGCATGAAAAATTTTATTTAAACTTGTGGAAATCCTAACTATTTAGCATTTTAGGTTTGATCATTGCTTCTGCTGACAAAGGATTTTCAATAATGCCCGTGTGTTGTAAATAGCCTGAATAACTTGTATTTAGCATCACTATATATTTGAAAAGTGGGGCGTTACAAGAGAGTGCAAGGAGAGATCTACCTGACAATCAGCACGCCCCAGGGAATGCCAGATCAAGTACACCATTTAGATCTCATTAATAAATTACTAGAAGAGTATGAGGACCTTTTCATTGAACCTAAATCCTTCCCCCTTACTAGAATGTTTGACTACTCTATCAACCTAAAACCAAATACAAAGTTTGTTAACATTAGATCTTATCTTTATCCTCCAATTTAAAAGAATGAGATTGAGAAAATGGTTGGGGACATGCTCTAACAATCCATCATTAGACCTAGCCAAATCCCTTTTGCTTCTCCAGTCCTATTATTCAAGAAAAAAGATGGATCATGTTGATTTTGTGTGGATTATTGCCAACTTAATACTATGACCGTCAAGGATAAGTTTGATAGGTTTGAAATGCTAGCACACACTCAAGAGGGGGGGTGAATTAGGTAATTTAAAAAATATGATAGAATTTAAAATATTTTTAATACAAAAGAGGTTTTAGTGAGTTAAAACATAAAATATGTATAGAATGACAAATGCAATGCTTAAAGGATAAAAAACAAGAAAGATAAAGAACACAAAGGATTTATAGTAGTTCGGGTTAAACCAAACCTAATCCACTACCATACCTCCTCATTAAGGATTTTAAACCAATTCACTAAAACCTCCTACTTGATCCCAAGTAGGCCCTTTAGTCTAAGACTAAGAAATTACAAACCTCCTACTTATACACAAGTAGACCTTCTAGCTTACAAGTAAGGAAATACAAGAATAGAATAATAAAGAGAGAATCTAAGAGATAAATCTCTTAATTACAAGATCTCTCAATGTGAAATACAAGCCTTGAATCAAGTGAAACAAATTAAGTACAAAGCCTTTAAGAGAAAAGTTAAAGCACAAATACAATTTTGAAGTATGAAAATAATTTGTAAGCTCACTTCGCTTCATTCCCATCCATTATCATCTTCAGCTTCATTCATGAGTTGTATTTATAGGCATTCCAAGAGTTTCAAGAGAAAACTAGCCGTTGGAGGCTTTCAGTGACGAATTCAGTCAACAGATGAAGAGAATTGGTCGACATATTGAATTTAAAGATTCTGTTAGTCGACAGATTGAAGGCATTAGTCAACAGATGCAGTAGTGTTAGTCAACAGATTGAAAGAAATATAAGTTTGTACACATAAATAAACAAAGGTGCTTCTAGCTGGAGTGGTTCCTTGTGTGCACTTAAGATTTAGGCTTGGCTAGTGGTGTGGGTTCGAATCTTGGGGGCAGTAGAGTTGTTTTTATTTTTAAGGTCTTTGAAAAATAACTTTTTGGAGCATTTTTAATCAAATAAAAATCATAATATTTCAAATACAAATTTATCACATGATGAAATTAACTTTCATTTAATAATATTTTTTTAATCAAATAAAAACATAATATTCCAAATGCCATTAAGAAATTTATCACAAGATATTTTGGCATTGGATTTAATTTTCATTCAACGATTTTGATTAAATAAAAACATAATATTTCAAATGTCATCAAGAAATCTATAACAAGATTTTTGACATTTAATTGTATGATGAAATTATTATTATTTTTTTTATTTTGGTACTTAATAAATCATATAAAAGAAATTTAGAGTACCAAATAAATAAAATAATTCCATCATAAAATACAATTGAATTTCATCATTAAAATCATGTCAAAAACAAAAATATCAATCTATAAAGAGCATGCATGGTCTTTTGCCTTTGAAAATGTTTTGCTTCATTTATCCCATGGTTCAAAACCAATTTGTAAAAATCATTTAGAAGATTCTTTTAAATCTTAATACTTGTTTTTGCAAATCTCCATACATGTAATTCATTTGGTTTTCATTTTCACAAAGGTACTTGAAATTGATTTTTGTTTGAAAACTATATATTTGACTTAAGATATAAATCATTTGTTTTTCATCATCAAAACCAATACAAGAGTAAAACATCAAAGTTTTCTATACCTTTGGTAGAAGATCTTTTGGATGAGCTTAACTATGCCCAATTCTTTTCTAAATTTGACCTATGCTCAGGTTACCACCAAATTAGGATGAAACCTGAGGATATCCACAAACAGTCTTTAGGACTCACGATGGACACTTTGAATTCTTGGTGATGCCATTTGGGCTCACCAATGCCCTTGTCGCTTTTCAATCCCTCATGAACAAAATTTTTGAACCTCATCTTTGAAAATTCATATTTGTATTCTTTGATGATATACTCATCTACAACCCTACTTTTGACCAACACATAACTAACCTTAGAACCACTCTTGATATCCACAAATCTAACCAGCTTTTTATTAAGAAATCTAAGTGTGCATTTGGTCAAGGGCAGGTGGAATATTTGGGGCACATCATATCTAAGAAAGGTTGAGGCCATGGTGTCATGACCAAGGCCTACTTCGGTGAGGGCCCTAAGAGGATTTTTAGGACTAACTGTATACTACCGCCAGTTTATGAAGGACTATGGGGTCATTAGCAAACCCTTAATAGATTTGTTGAAGAAAGGGGGTTTCAGCTGGGGGCTAGAAGCATAAGATGCTTTTGAGAAGTTAAAGGGGGCTATGAGTAGGGTATCGGTATTAGGGTTGCTTGATTTTAATAAGCCATTTGTTCTAGAGACAAACACATGTGGGACAGGTATTGGGGCAGTTTTGGTGCAGGAAGGAAGACCACTGGCATTCCTAAGCTAGGTCTTGAGCCCTAAACACTTGGGGCTCAGCATATATGAGAAGGAATTCATAGTTGTGGAGGCATTACTTGGAGGGGAGCAGATTTATAATTAAAATGGACCATGAAAGTTTGAAGTTTCTGTTGCAACAGAAACTACGAACACAACTGCAAAGGAAGGGCATGGCCAAGCTGATGGGTTTGGATTATATGTTACAGTACAGAAAGGGAAAGGAAAATATAGCAGTTGATGCCCTTTCCAGATGCCACGAAGAAGGGAGTTCAACAGCTATGTCCTTGGTGGTTCTTGAGTGGTACCAAAAGGTGGTAGGCAGCTATGAAGGAGATGAGAAGGTAAAAGAATTATTGGAAAGACTGACTATGGGGGCCAATGAGGCTAATGGTTATACCTTGGTGGAAGGTATGTTGAGGTACCAGGGTAAAATAGTGATGGGAACAATGCATAACTTAAGAGGAAGATAATGCAAGCTCTACAAGAATCTCCCTTGGGGGGGGGGGGAGGAACACTTACCTACGGGTTAGGCAGCTATTTCATTGGCCGAGGATAAAGATAGAAATTAAGGGGTTTGTGTTGGCTTGTGACACCTCACACCTGCAAGAGGTGTAAGTTAGAAACATTAGCTTATTCGGGGCTACTGTAGCCCTTGCCAATTCCAGACCAAGCATAGTCAAGTGTGTTTATGAATTTTGTGGAGGGGTTGCCCAAGTTAGAAGGTAAATATAATATATTGGTGGTGGTAGACTGGCTAACCAAGTTTGCCCATTTCATAGGGTTGACTCATCCCTACACAACTCAAAAGGTGGCTAGGGCTTTCTTGGATCGGGTAGTAAAACTGCATGGGACTCCTAAGTCCATCATTTCAGATCGAGATAGGATCTTTACCAGTTTGAGTGGCAGGAGCTTATGAAGGCTTTAGGAATAAAATTGAGTATGTCTATAGCTTATCACCCTAGTCTGATGGGTAGACCGAAAGGGTGAACCGAAGCATAGAAATTTACCTAAGGTTTATTTGCTTTTTACAACCTAAAGAGTGGCACGTGGTTGTCTTTGGCCCAATGGCGGTATAACACTAACCACCATTCCTCACTCAAAATGTCTCCATTTGAAGTCTTATTTGGGTGCAAACCACCCGTCTTACCTACAGTGGGGAGAGGATCTAATGTGGCAATTGTGGAAGATTATCTATAGTAGAGGAGGAAGGTGACACAACAGCTGAAGTAGGAGTTGGCTTCAGCCTAAAACTGAATGAAATAGTTTGCCGACAGGAGGGGGAGTGAGAGAGAGCTTGTAGTAGGGGAAGAGGTGTATTTGAGACTGAGGTATCATCATCTAAGGTCCATCACTCAGGGGAAGGTGACCAAGCTTAGTCTCAAGTACTATGGGCCATTTCCCATAGAGGCTAAGGTAGGGAAGGTAGCATATTGTTTGCAGCTTCCAGCAGGGTCGCAAATTCACCCTTTGTTTTATGTATCCCTCTTAAAAAGGTTAGTGGGCAAACAACTAGTGAGTCCTGCATTGCCTACTCTTCCTAAAAAGGTTAATGAGAGGGTGGAACCAGAGGCTATATTGGAGAGAAGAGTGGTGTACAAGTATGGGGCTCCTCTTATTCAGGTCTTGGTCAAATGGTAGGGCAGCTCGACTGATAGTAGTACTTTGGGAGTACCTCTCTGATATGCTCAAGTAATTCCCAAGGACTGCTAGCCTCCTCAGCATTTCTTGATGACAAAAAATTGGTAAAGGAGGGGGAAAATGTCACGAGAGGAACCAGAATTATAGCCATTTTTAATTTTTTATTGCTGTAATTACTGTTATAGTAGTTAGTTTTTGTCATGTGCAAGAGGTTAGGGGTGTAGGCAGGTTGTTACAACCATGAAGTGTGTAGGGCCCACCTTGGTAGGAGAATCCACTCCTCCAAGCGCCTTGTACAAATTCTCCACACCCTTGTGGATGGATTTTCAATCGAGAATATTACAGAATTCTGATTATCCTTCTTCTTCTTCTTCTCTCTTTTCTCCCTCATTCTTTTTCTCTCTCCCTTATTCCTCTCTGTTTTATGCTCTCTGTTCTTGTGAGAACTTTTCTAATTCTCAATGGATTAGAAAGAAGAGAATTGTCAAGCATAGGCCGTGACATCTTTGTCATCAATTGTTGTATGAAAACTAATTCTTCCCTTGAGAGACTAGTTTTTTCAGGTTCTGATTGTGACGTCCCCTTCAGTTTGGATAGTTTCTGACAGATGAACTTGATGACGTTCTCCTATCCTTTAGTAGGTCTACCATGCAAAGACCAACAAGTCTCCTTTGTATGCATAGGTTTTCCACAATATTCGCACCTCAGCAGATTCTTACTGATACTCACGTGGTCGGTAGAGGTTCTGTCAAGTGATGGTTTCACCATCATAGCTGATCTGTTTGTTGTAGCAACCTGGAGCATAACCCTCCTCTTGCTCTTTTCTTGGTGAACATAAGAATAAACCTGCTTTAAGGTAGGAAAAGGCTCTCTACCTGAGATCTAAACCCTTATTTGGTCAAACTCTACATTGAACCCAACCAAAAAATCAATTACTCTTTCTTTATCCATTATTTTTTGGATCTTAGAAGCATCATTAGGATATTCTGCCTGGAAATCTTGATAATAATTCAACTCCTGTGGTAGACTATTTAATTTGGTATAGTATTGAGAAATTGACCACTCACCTTGTTTAGTTTCATGAACCCTTTTTCAGATCTTGTAAATTTGTGCATCATGTCCTACTTGAGAGTAGGTTTGGGATGCAACATTCCAGATCTTCCTTGTTGTATCCAGCAGTAGATAGCCCTTGGCAATGTTTGACTACATTGAGTTAATTATCCAAGACATCACAAGGGAATTATCTGTCTCCCATTGTCGAGCTTGTACGTCTCCCGTGGCAGGTTTTTGGCTTTTCATGCCAATGATGTAGTCTTCCAATCCTCGAGCTTTGATAAACAATTTGTAGGAGTAGGACCAGGCTGATAGTTACTTCCATCTAGTTTCATTGGATTATTCAACAAAGATGGATTTTTGGATGCTACTACAGTTTTAGGCGACACGTAACACTAGATGATCTAACTTCCTCTTGGGACATTTTTGCTCAAACTATTGTCTTTTCTACATCTAGCCTAGTTGTGGCTTTGATACCATGTAAAAATAGCAGCAATTAGGCTTTGAAATTTTAGGCAAAAGATACCTTGCCTCTTCGGATTATTCTCTATTTATAACATTAACATCAGATTTTACAGTTTAGTAATCTAAAAAAAGGAAAGAATATGTTAAGGAAAGTATACACAAGAAACATCCTAATTACAACATCTATACATTCACGATTATTTTAGATTGATCACTTTATTGTCTTCCTTGATTACTGCCATAGAATTAGCCATTTACAGCCTTACACCACTATGGTCAACCTTTCTATAATAACCATATATTTATAGCTGTAACAGCTGTTTTACCCGGCTGTCTTGCTTGCCCTCTTTACTAGAGATTCCAACAATGTTTTGCCCAAAATTTGCCATTTATGTCGATCAATGATTATATGGTGTTGAGGGAATATTGTTTGTCAAAAATCAAAATCATCTAGTTAGTTTTGAGCTAGTTCGGAGGAATTAGGGTCAGAAGTAGTATACCTGGACCATTCTCAGTTTCTTGTCATTGTTGGTTTGGTTTAGGAATCTGTAAGTATTCTGGTTTGTAAGCTTACTTAGTCTTTGTGCATATTTTTAATTATCTAGTGAAAACCTGTTTTGTTTTTTGTTTTTGTTTTCTTCTTCATATTTTTCTTAATATGTAGAATATACTTTATCTAGTTACAACATAAAGTAACTATTTTTCTTAATATGTTGTTGTTGTTGTTTATACTTTATCTAGTTAAAGCCCTGCCATTTACATTGCTACTGTAGTCTAATTTGCATAAACAATTCTTCGTTTCCTCTTCATGACTTTTTCCAGCTCTTTTTTTTTGGTAAATGTTTGAGCTGCAATTTGATGATTCTATTTGTGTTTCGTTTTAATATTTCAGTATTTGGTTCAGATTTTGATCTTTAATCTACAGTTTAAAGGGTGGCAACTGCCTCTGCTTTTTTCTTTATAAAACTCGTACCATTAGAACTGCCTGTGTTTATAAAATTGACTTTTTGTGAAATGATTTTGTCTTATTTTAATTTACACAACCACCTTTTTTTGTAAAGTTGTAATACTCTCCTTTTACTGACAGTAAAGGCTTTTTTTTTTTTTTATCTTTTCTCGGATCTACAAATAATATATAGACATCCAAGTGGTTTGCATTGGGTTGTATCCTTCATGAAGGTGAAGTTGTCACATGCATTTGCAATTGCTCTCTTTTTGGAGAACTTTTGAAGGCTCCCTGATTTTTATTTTCCTCCAATATTGCAGCTGCTGATGGTGATTTTAGCTATAATAAGCTTGGTGAAACCTGTCAAGAATGACTGGAGAAAGAATTCAATCTTATTTCCCTTGAAGGGATTACTGAATTTATGTACAAAGCTTCCTATCAAACTAGGAAGTTTCCAAATCAGAATAGGAAGTTTCCAAATCCAGAATTGGAAACCTATACAATTTAGGATACAACTAATTTAGAATACAATCACAGCCATATACCTTCTAGAAGATATATCATACATCTTTAGAAAGAAAAAATAATCAAGTGATATGTCTTGCCCAAGAATGAGGACAAGATCTATTACTTGTCTTTGACAAAACCATCTCCCACTGATTTTCTTGGTTGAAATTGTATCTTATAAGCTTTGATTTTCTTGTGGGGCATAGGCATGAGTCCTGGCTTTGGTTGAGTTGTAGCTTGGTTGGCATTACTTTGGTCTGCATTCAAAGCATATGCTTGTTGCTTGCCCTTATCTGGGACTTCTTGTTATTTCTTTTCCTTCGTTGCCTACCCTTGATAGTATGGTCTTTTTCTATCTAGCTTTGTCCATCCTTGGATTTTTTCCTACTTGGAAATGAGTTCATCTTTGTGTTTAGTTTCACAGGGTGTGTTTGTTGGAAATGGTAAAGTTGATTATTTGTGTCTAGAAAGTCCTAGGTTTGAGTTGTGGAAATAATATTTTTGTAGCCCTGATTATTGTAGAGCAGGGTTTATCGAATCCAAAGTGCTTGGACACTTGCTTTTTATTGTTGAAAACTTGATGTCCTACCTAGCAAGATGGAAAACCTTTGAGATTAACTCCAGCATGTTCCTTTTCTTTAATCCGGTGAAGCAAGTGAGAAGCTAGCTTCAATGGGTTTGAATGAACCTGTATGAACCAGTCATAGTCCACCTTTATTTTTTCTGTTTATTGGTTTTGTCTCAACCCTACTAAAGAGATTCATTATGTTGGTAGGTCTTTTTTAATTGAGATTTGATCATTATAAATTGTTATGTGCTAGAACGAGTTGTTTATTGAAATTTGTACTACCTCAATAAATCTCCTCTTTATTTCTTTAATTGTTTATGTTCTCCTCAAATAGGCATTAACAAAGAAGAGTATATTTTTTAAACTATCTCATAAAGATCATGGGCAATATAACCATATATATACAACACAAGTTATGTAGCTCATGGGTTTTCCATTCAAAATTCCTGGTTAATAAGTACGTATAAACTATTTTATCTTTGAGGGTTTGCCATAAGTTCTTGTGATGCAGTTTGTGTATCAGCGTTGGGTGAGAGAAAAGGAGTGAGGGGTGGGGTGTTGGTTAGGCTTTGAATTGCCTAAAAATCAATGCTGTTGGTTTTTCATTTCTTCCCTGGGCTGTCTTCTTCAGTTTTGCATGCACTTATATAGCTTCTGAAGCAAACAGGTTTTTAGAAAGTGCTGCCACATACGAAAAATGTTAATACTCCATATGATGTAACTTGCTGCTAAAAATTTTATATGGTTGATGCTTTTGTTTGAGTGGAGAGTGATCAATTGGATGTCTGCTTGGTTTCAAATAGGCTTCCAACCACTAGTATTAGCCTTAAGAAGCACACCTAATGACATTACAGAATGTATTTATCCAAGGTGCGCATTTTGTTGTGGATGATGAATGGCATCCATGTGTCTAGTTAATTATAGGTGACAGACTTAACTCAAATAATCTTGTTATATGCTTTCTTGTGATGTGACTGGCTGCTTGTGGTCCTCCATGCTGCGATTTGTGCTTTGTCAACAACCAGTTGGTAGTGTTCATCTCTGGTCTACTTTGCTGAGTGACCTTGTATTAATTTTTAGTGTATGGATATAGGGCGTCTGGTGCATGTGCTATTTTTACCCTGAATGATATTGCTTTCTTTAATTTCTTTTGTTGTTTTGGGCTTCTACTAAGGAACTAGTGAGGGACAGGGATGCAACATGCATCAATAATGCAAATTTCATTTCAACATGATGCAAGACGATATATGCAAAATATTTTTTTTTTTTTAAAAAGGAGTTATTCCCACCTGTTTATGACCTCTAGTAATGATAGGCCATATTACTGGCGGTTTAGTACCGTCAGAAATAGCCTCCATTATCGGCCTTTTTTGGTTGCTAGGAATATCATATCATTACTGGTGGTACATACCATGGGTAATAAATAACTATTCTACCATTGCAAATGTTTTATCATTATCGAGGTTAAAAAACTGTCAATAAAACATTAAAACCTGGCGATTGAATAAACTGTTGATAAATACATAATAAATGCCTAATATTATTGGCTGTTATGTAAAGTTATCGTTTTTGCCCTTTTTAGACAGTAGTAAACCACCATTAACTTTTCTTAGTGCATTTTTCACTTGCGGATTAGTTTCTTTGATTTTTCCTAGTCTTCCCCCATGTATGGCATGATCCAGAGCTTATTTGTCAAAACTACATTGTTAGTGGATTATCCCTTATGGTGAGCTTGTGAAAGTCTGGCATTTGTGGCTGAACCATTTTAAACTTTTTTGTCTTCTTTATTTTCTCATATTTTCATGATCCAATCCTAAGTGGTATAGAATGTTATACTGCCAACAAAATTGATATATAATTTCACTTGATATTTTTATTTTTCATGAAAACAATAATTTATATAGGGGCGGATTCAGAAATTTATGTAGGGGGAGGCTAAATTTTTTTTTGAGGTATAAAACTACACATCACAGATTTTGGGGTGGGTTGTAATTTTTTTTAATTGAGTTATTATTAAAAATTATTATTTTTTACATTAAAAAAATTAATTTTAATTGTGAGCTATGCATGGATCCACCCCTGAATTTATAGAAATATTTCCAAGTTCCTTTTTTTTTTAGTGAATATTTCCAGGTTCATCTACTAGAATAATTTGTAGCAAGTGCCTTCGTGAAAGGCAAGCTAGCAAAGGCAATCTCTGGTTGAAACTTTACTAGTGGATGGGCGGCTGACTTTATAGAACATGTAGATGTCATGTCTTTTCTTGTTTGGAAAATAGGAATAATTAAAACATTACAATGGAGTTCAGAGCAAAGCCATGGAGCTTCAACTTCTTCCCCTTCACAAGCCCTTTCGCTTTTCTAACCGCTTTATGGTTGTAGCAATGCTCTTTGATCATTGCAATCACAAATGCCATATGTCTAACATGATGGCAACATAGATCTGGAAAGCCATGGCTACGACTTTCACGGTGAAAGGAAAATTGGTGATAAACAGAAGATCAAGAATCAAACGACCTGAACAGAGAAAATGTTGCCGATCACAGAGGGGGGGGGGGTAAAATGAAGTGATTATTAGTCTTATGGATGAATTCCCAATCTTAATGTGAATTCTTTGAATGATGAGCTCTCTCCGCAAAAAGCAGGTGGAAGGAGGCGAGAAAGATCACAAATTCAATGGCTAAGATGTTGCAAAGTAGACTGGCGAAGTTAGGGCTTGGATAGAGAAAATTCTAAGAAAATCTTGCACATAGCAGGAATTAAACTTGAGACCTAAGGATTTCAATACCTCATCTACCTTGCCACTAAGGCAACCCAAACTACTTATACTAATCAATATGTATTTATTTTATTTAGAGCAGTGCTAAAGCATTTTGCATATGCATGGTCTAACTGCCCTATCTAAGCCAATGTTGGTCGCTAGTTATTAGTTAGGTCTACACTAACTCTAGATGGGCAACTCACAATTAGGATCTAACTTAGTTAAATAAAAAATTAATATTTTCACGATTAGGATCTAACTTAGTTTAAATAAAAAATTAGTATTTTACGACAACTCTGACTTAAAAATGTCCTAATCCCAAATTTTGATTGAGAAAATTTGGGATAAGAAACTAAGGTGGTGTTCTATTTGTATTTTAGTTTTCAGTTTTGAATTCATTTTTAATTTTGTATTTTGAGTATCTGTTTTGAGATTACTAAAAATGTGTTCCTTTTGTCATTCTGAAAAATTATTTCTCAAAATAGAAAACTGAAAAACGATTTTTTTTTGAAAAAAATTATTTTATAATATTTTAGTAAATAAATTTGATTCAAAGTAAATTGTAAACATTTATTAATAAATTATAAATTTGATTCAAATGGTTTAAATATAATACAAGAGATAGCTGATAGTCTAATCGTATATAATGCATTAAAATTGCAAAGTGCTTTCTAAAGCAATTTTCAATTTGACTCAACTATTAATTCCATGATAAATTTATTTTTGCCTACAAATTGAAATTTGACATTAATTTTGAGATTTAGATTACCCACAACATAGACATTAAAAAAAATTATAAATCACAAAATAACAAAACATTGGTTTATCATAGACATAATCCAAAATCTTGGAAATATCATTGAAAAGAAAAATCAATACAAAAAAACTATATTACATATTCATTTTAATATTCAAATAAAACAAAACAAAAAAACTTGGATACATATTTTGATTTTCTTCATTCCTATTGCACAAGATTATTACAACAAACCATCAAATTAAACCCTAATTCCAAAATTAAAACCCCCAAATCTTAATTCCAAAATTAAAATCCCCAAATCTCAACCCTGAAGAGGAGGAGCCACAGTAGGAAGAAATGGCAGAAGGAAGAAACAACCGGCAAAGGCGAGGCGAGCCGCGATTCAAACGGCGGTGGCGGCTAGGGTTGTCAGTCGGGATGCAAGGGGAGTGATGGGAGGCGGCCGTTCGACAGATCTGGGTTGTCGGTGGCGGGCATGGATGGCGGTGATGGGTTGTCGGTGGTGGGTGTAGATGGCGGTGATGGGTTGTCGATGGTGGACGTGGATGGTGGTGGCGACCAAGCCTTGAAGAGAAGAGATAAGGACTGGATTGTTTTCTGTATTTTGGATTCAAAGACTCTGTTTTGGCTGAAAACAACCAAAATGTGATTTCAGTGTTTTGAGTTTTGTGTACAAATTTTTTTTGTATTTTGAAAAATGCATTTTGTGAAAATGGGTACGTAAACGCGTTTTGAGTGTTTTGAAAAATTGAAAATGAAAAACGGTCTGAAAATAGTAAAGAGAACATGCCCTAATAAATAGATTTTTTTAAGTTGAAAATAGTAGAAGTATCTATTGAATATTGTAATTATGGTATAATTGACCCAGCTGATCAGTTGATTTATATGCTGATGTATAGCTGATTTGATAGACTAATTTATAGCTGATAGAGTGATTTGATAGACTGATTTATAGGCTGTATTTCTGGCATAAGTCTTTGCCTAATTTTCTGCTGTAAATATGTTTCACATTACTATAAATATAGTTTAAAACTGAGAGTCTTGCTCTCAGGCATTCAACCAGTTATTTCTTCTCACATGGTATTCCAGCAAGTGTGAGAAAATTCTTTCCCACTGTGTTATCTTTCCCATGGTGCCTTTCTTCACTTTCCCATTGTGCTCCACTACCAGTGCATTCCCTCTTGAGAATCTCAGTTCTGGTGTGCTATGATTAGCATCAGAAAATTCCAGATGACCTATTCCTGAAATCTCACATCCAGAGAACTCGTCACGCTCTATCATGCTTCGTCCCTTCCTTCTGCGCTGGGCTTCACCCGCCTCGCGTCCTTCAATGGACCACCGCCAAACCTTCCAGTTCATGTCTTCAGCATTTTTCCAGCCTGTTTCAGTCATTACTTAATAGTTATTGACACTTTAAAAGTCCCGAACTTAGTCTGTCCTCTCATTATGACATCCACAAAGGTTACTACTGACATGGCAATGAATTTTCCCACTTTCACATCTGTTTTTATTGGAACCCTTGTCATTACCTTTGAAAAATTATTGGCTGCTGCTAATTATCTATCCTGGGGTGCTGTTGTTGAGTTGTGGTTCATAGGCTAGGGCCATGAGATCACTTGACCAAGCGAGCTGAAGATATTCCTGATGCAGAGCATCCAATATGGAAGAAGAATGACACTCAATTATGTGCAGCTCTCTGGCAGTCTATTAACTGCTCCCTTGCAGTCCAATACTGGGCATACAAAAGCTATTGTGATGTTTCAGAGAAAGACTGAAAATTATATACCAGTGATGTCTCTTGTTTCTACATGATTTTTTCCAACATGATTACCTTGAAGAAGCAGACATGGATATGCAAACCTATTTAGGTAAACTTGAAACTTTTTTGCAGGAATTTAATGAAATGATCCCTGTCTCCACCAATGTATAGGAGCAATTAGCACAACAGGGCAAGCTATTTATGGTTCTTGCACTCTTTGGTTTGCCAGTAGAGCTTGAGCCTGTTTGAAATCAAATTCTAGCTAATTCCCTCATTCAAACCTTTGATGATGTATCCTCACAGCTACTTTGTTTATCTACACCTGTTGTCCCTCTGACAGAGACCAAATGATAGAGGAGGTCATGGGGGTGGCTGTGACAGAAATCACAATCGTGGCCCTCGTCCTTAATGTACTTTTTGCAACAAAATTGGTCACACTAAAGATCGTTGCTATTCTTTACATGGGAGACTTCCATGTACTATAAATGTTGGTCACACTAATAATTTAGAGGGATATGGTTCTAAATTATTAGGAAGTCAAACTCCTGATACAGTGTCCATATGAACAATTGATTATAATGCATTTCTACAATTCCAAGCAACCCAATAACTTTCCACATCTATAACATCTGTTGCTCAGTCTAGTAATCCTATTCACTGTATCTCTTAGTCTTCTCTTGGACAATGGGTACTCGACTTTGGTGCCTTTGACCAAATATCTGGTAACAAAAACCTTTTCTCTTCTCTTATTCAGATTTGCTTCCTACTGTTACCTTAGCTAATGTGGCTCACAGACTAAAGTTAAAGGCATTGGCAAGGTCAAGCCTTTTCCTTCATTATTTGTAGTCTCTATACTCTTTGTTGGTTGTTGATTTCCATTAGTCAAATAACTCGTTATGTTAATCGTTCTATCACCTTTGTTGCTAACTCTATACTTGTGTAGGAGCAAGGTATGGGAAGAAAGATTGGCACAGAGTGTGAATCACAAGGGCTCTACCATCTTAACATAGCAATCACCCTTGTGGTGTGTGTGTCCTATTACTGCATCACTGAAACAACCACTTAGTTCATCCCAATCTTTGAAAACTTCATCAAATGATTCTTAGCCTATCCAAATTGTCATCTTTAGAATGTGAGTCATGTTGGCTTGGGAAACATGTTCATAGTTCATTTTCAAGTCGTATCATGAGTCGAGTTGAGTCTCCTTTTTCTTTAGTCCACTCTAGTGTGTGGGGTTCGAGTTGTGTCCATTCAACTTTGAGTTTTAGATATTTCGTTACTTTTATTGATGATTATTCTTCATGTACTTGGTTGTTTTTAATGAAGGATCATTCATAATTATTTTCTATCTTCCAAACCTTCTGTTTTGAAATTTGAACCCCATTTGGTGTTTCCATTAAAACTTTAAGCAGTGACAATGCACATGAATATTTCTCTGCTTCCTTTTAGTCTCTTATGACTTTGTAGGGTATCCTTCATCAATCTTCTTGCCCTCATATTCAACAAAACAGTGGCTAAACAAAAAAATAGGCACCTAATTGAGACAACCTGTACTTTACTAATTCAAACCAATGTCACATTGGAATTCTAGGGAGATGCAGTACTTATCGCCTGTTACTTAATCAATTGCATGCCTTCTTCTGTGCTACACAATCAGGTTCCACATTCTATCTTGTTCCCTCAACAGTCACTTATTTTTCTTCCCCCTCATATTTTTGGGTGTACTTGCTTTGTTTATGATCTCACTCCAGGCAAAGACAAGCTAGTAGCTCAATCCCTCAAATGTATTTTCTTGGGCTACTCTCGGTTGTAAAAAGGCTACCAGTATTATTCCCCATATCTCAATCGTTATGCTATGTTTTTTGATGTCATCGTCTTTGAGACCAACCCCTTATTCTCTCGTACCTCTACTGCACACCACACTATCTTGATGTCCTTCTTGTCTTGTATGTTGGCAATATCCCTATCTACCCATTTGACGCAACTCCTTCCTCTACTTCCCGTCCTCTACTCCTCACATATCATCGACGACCTTGATTTGTACCTACACCAGATAACACCCCTTCACCTATTCTTGATGATGTACACACTGCTCCAATGGTTTCCCTCACCATGTTTCCTAATGCAAGTCCTCCCCTTGCCATTCAGAAAAGTACTTGTTCCAAATGTAATCCGCATCCCATCATGTTTGGTGTCAGACAATGCTTGATGAAATGGTTGCTTTATGCTCTATTGGTACTTGGGAATTTGTTTTGTTGTCACCTGGGAAATCTACTATTGGTTGTTGTTGGATCTATATCGTCAAAGTCAACCCCACTTGTTAAATTGATTACCTCAAAGCTTGCTTGGTTGCTAAGGGGTATACCCAAATCTTTGGCCTTTTGATTATGGCAATACTTTCTCACTAGTGGCCAAGATTACTTTTGTTCGCCTCTCTCACCATGGTTGCTATCCGCTGTTGGCCCCTCCATTTGTTGGATGTTAACAATGCCTTCTTCCGTGGAGACTTATAGGAAGAGGTTTATATGGAACAACCTCTAGGTTTTGTTGCTTAGGGGGAGTTTGGATTGGTATGTCAATTACGCATATCTCTCTATGGTCTAAAATAATCTCCATGAGTTTGGTTTGGGCCATTCAACTTTGTTGTACAACAGTTTGGCATGACTCGTAGTGAGGTCGATCACTCAATATTTTATCACTACTCCTTGCCCAATCTCTGCATTTATCTAGTGGTTTATGTGGATGATATCATTATTACAGATAGTGACCAAGAGGGCATCCAAAAGCTAAAACAACACCTTGTTAATCACTTTCAAGCCAAAGACTTGGGTAAACTGGAGTACTTTTTGGACATTGAGGTGGCCTAATCAAGTTTTGGTATTGCCATTTCACAAAGAAAGTATGTCTTAGACATACTCGAAGAGATAGGCATGATGGATTCTAAGACTATTGATACTCCAATGGATCCAAACTCCTACTAGGACAAGGGGAGCTTTTAGCAGGCTCTAGTAGGTATTGCAAACTTATTGAAAATTGAATTATCTCACGGTAACTTGACCTAACATTTCCTTTGTTGTGAGTGTTGTTAGTTAGGTTTTGGATTCTCCTTGTGATAGTCATTGGAATGTTGTGACTCGCATCTTGAGATACATCAAAAGTGCATCTCTAAGGGTCTATTCTATGAAGATAAAGGGCACACTTAGGTGGTTGGATATTTAGATGCTGATGGGGCAGGATCACGCTCCATTTCTGGGTACTGTGTATTTGTTTTAGACAACTTAATATCATGGAAAAGTAAGAAATAAAATATGGTTGCCAAGTTTAGTGCACAGGCTGAATATTGAGCTATGGTTGTAGCAACCTATGAACTCGTATGGTTGAAGCAGTTGCTCCAAAAACTGAAATTTGGAGACATTAGGCAAATGAAGTTGATATGTGATAATTAGGCAGCTCTTCACTTGCCTCTAATCCAATTTCTCATGAAAGGACCAAACAAATAGAAATTGATTGTCACTGTGTTAGAGAGAAGGTTCTTTCAAAAGATATTGCTACTGCATTTGTGAACTCTAATGACCAACTAGCTGATATCTTAATTGAATCCCTCCATGGGCCAAGGATAACTTACATATGTACCATGTTGGGTGCATATGATATGACATGTATGTTCTACCTTGAGAGGGAGTGTTAAATATTGAAATTATGATAGAGTTGACCCAATTGATTAGCTGATTTATAAGCTGATGTATAGCTGATTTGATAGGCTGCATTTCAGGCAGAATTCTTTGTCTAATTTTCTGTTGTAAATATGTTCCACATTATCATCATAAATATATATTAAAATTGAGACTCTTGCTCGCAGGCATTTTGCCAATTCTCTCTTCTCACAGTATTTAATAGGTATTTGTTACTTGATAAGGACATAGATGGATGATTATGTAATATATGTTTTACTTGATAAATATGAATACAGGTGTGGAGATACTCGAGACATTGTGATTCCTACTCAATTTATATAATGATGAATGGAGAAAATAATTTTGATTTAGAGATTTCATTTGATAATTATTTTTATTGATTTTAACTAAAAGCCAATATAAGAAATAAAAAAGAGCTACAACATAACAGGCTAAATAAGTAAATATCACTTTTTCTTGTCTTTCCCCGTAAGAATAATGATATTTCCCCTGAAATCAGCGTTGTCAAAATCAAAGCAGCGCTATTTTTGTCATTCTTCTCACTAGACAGAATTTCGACTCCTGATTTCAGGTGAAATATCACGATCTCTCTCTCTCTCAAGCAAAAGTTGACTTTTCATTCCAATTTCCAAATTGCAGTAGGGCTAGCAAAAATGTTTCGGCT
Organism: Diospyros kaki; assembly: GCA_036245055.1. NCBI lineage: Eukaryota > Viridiplantae > Streptophyta > Magnoliopsida > Ericales > Ebenaceae > Diospyros > Diospyros kaki. The sequence continues at coordinate 35,547,656 of BSEG01000003.1, forward strand.
TCTGGGCTGTTTTTCTCGATCAAAACCCTTGAAGCCCTAAATTCAAAATATACTTCTTTTACAGATGAATAAAATGGCAGAAGCCTATTTCCCTCAAGAAGTGCTGGCTGAAATCTTCAAGAGATTGCCTGTGAAATCCTTGCTGCGATTCAGGTCAGTCTCCAAATCATGGTGTTCTCTAATCAGCAACCCACAATTCATCGCCCTTCACAGGAATTACAACATGAACAACCCTTGCATTTTGGTAAATTACTACCCTGCGGAGCTCTATACCATGCACTATGATAATGATGCATTTGAATTGTGTGCTGAGGTTGAATACCCTTTTAGGAGGCTTAGTAGGTACTATCAAATTCTGGGTTCTTGTAATGGGTTGATTTGTGTGGGATCTAAATTGGATTCCCTTGCAAGTGATTTGTTTATATGGAACCCTTCTATTAGGAAATTTCTGACCCTTCCGACACCTGCAATCACTTTTAAATCCTGCGGTTCACATAGGATGATTGTCGGATTTGGGTTTGATTCCAAGACTAATGATTACAAGGTGCTGAGAATGCCTTATGTTCCAGGAAGAACCGGGTTGAGTAAGGTTCCATCTGAGGTTGAGCTTTATAAAGTCGAGCTTTATAAACTGAGTACTGGTACTTGGATGGGAATAAATGCTGGTGTGCCTCAGTACGAGATATTTAATAGTTTTGCATCACAGGCTACTCTGAATGCTGTTGTGTACTGGGCTGCATTCGGTTTGACCAAGACCGGTGGGTTTTCTAATGTGATTGTGGCTTTTGATTTTAGTGATGAGGTCTTCAAGGAGATGAGTGTTCCAAACACATTGGTCAACAGGGGTCCGTTGACAATCTCTATTGCAGCATGTGGTGAATTGCTTTCTTTGTTCCACTACCATCAAAGTTCTTCCAATGGATGTTACAGTGTTTGGGTGATGGAAAAGTATGGCGTGGATAATTCTTGGACAAAACTTTTCAATATAGAAATAGATCCGTTTCAAGGAGTGACCCAAATGTTTGGAATCAGGAAGAATCGGGAACTTCTGATGGTAACAAGTGATGGCAAACTAGTTTCTTATGATCCACATGCTGAACAGGTTAAGGATCTTGGAATTTGTAGGGGCGGAACCTATCTGTCTGCTAATCCTTACATTGAAAGCCTAAATTTACTTGATAGAGCTCATGGAGTCTTGGGTTATGATTCAATCCCTAGACAGGTAATGATCCAAAATGCTTGATATACTTGATTTTGTAACTTTCAACATTCTTTTGAACATCAATGATTGACAATTCTTGGTGGTTCTTTTAGTTCTATCATGTCTGCATTGCTTCGTGGTAGGAAATTGGTTTTTTGTTTTTTGTTTTTGTATGCAGATATGGTTGAGTATTTACCTTATTTAGTTCTTCCATAATCCATAATATTCTAATTAGTACTTTTAGCATCACATTTTTGGTTGACTAGAAGAGATGGTTTATATTTGGCGATAAAATCTTAGCTGATAATAATATTTGAAAAGTTTGACAAATGACTGCAAGAGAGTGACTTTGTACCTCACTGTTTGGAATTCATACCCAGTTGAAAATGCATTGAATACATTTTTTTTTATGCTCCTCTTTATTGTGATGTGGGACTAGTACTTAATTTTTTGGTTTTCCAGCATGAAGTGCCTAAGCCCTAAGGATGATACTAATCCTAAAAAGACACACCAATTGCAATAGTTTATTTTGATACCACATGTATTTTCTTTTTCCTTGTAATTTCTTGGTATAGATTGTGGAAAGAGTCTCTTTGTAAAGGCAGGATATAGAAATGACTCCCCTGACCCTCTCAAAATGGGGATCCTCATGCATTGTGGACGCCATTCTAATTTCCTGCCATAGAATTTTAGGATCGTCTTATTTTGGCTCTTTAGTTTTGTAGATCTTTTGAGGAGTTTGCACTTTTTTGATGTTGCACATATATAAATTGGACAAAAGCTTGTCGTTTGAGTTAATTGCTTCAATTTTTGGCTAATAACAGACAGTTAAATTGCCTACTCAGTGACAGGCTTTAGGAGAAAAGTGTGATCTGTATCTTGAAGGTTTATTTGTGGGTTTTGATGGCTTAAATCAATTTTCTTCTGATTATTGGGATTAATTTGTATGAAAAATAGAAGACCTTTTCTTTTTTTGTTAGTTTTTTAAGCCCAATGCTGGTGGGCTATTGCAGGGGGAATGAGGAAGGCAGGCTGGGTTGTGAAAGACAGACCACATGCACCGGATCAGCTACAGAAGATGAAGATGAAGATGCTTGTGTGTTGGTGTGGTTTCTTGTGACTTGTCAATACCATTCTGTAGAAGTTTTCATTGGGTGTTTAATGTTGGTGGTACTTTAGAATCGATGATGAAGCCCTAACTCTAGTTATATGAATACCATTATATGTACCTGTAACATCCTTGCTGGCATTGCACCCAGATGTCAAATTCTAGTGTACTTATATGTTGTTCCGATTAAGTTAAACAGAACTTTTCGTGCAAAGGCAGCCAAGTCTATGGTTGACACCTCACCAGCGGATCGATCCCACAGCCACGTCTCGTTTGGATGGCCAGAAAAGAAAAAAGCAAGGGGGCATCTGATGCTCTCTTTGATTCAGCTCTTTCTTCCCACTTCTCAGAACCCAGACATCTCACTCACTCTCATATGATTTTACTTTATTTCCTTTCTTGGATCAGTCATCTTTATCTTCCTAAAATGATGCTTCTATAAAGTTTTAATGAAATGCTATTCCAAATGCCAATATGAAGTTTGTTATAATATTTATTTTTTATTAAATTTATTGTTCTCTAACCTAATATGAACTTAATCTAATTGTCTAAATTTTCATGCTTCCCAACTATTAAACCTTATATGAGTAGCTCCTATATGACCTTTCACACACACACACACACACACACAAAGAATAATATTTAAATGTCAATCAAATGAAGGCCACCTTTTGTTGGGTTCATGATATGTTTCGATGTATTTTCAGCTGTAATATCTGATCACTATATTTAAGTCATTTTAATGATAGCTAGCTCATGGGATTTAGTTTAGCATACCAGGTATGTGGTTTACTCGTTTACTGCTTGTCCAACAACTCCTCCTATTAGCTCAAAGCCTCAAACTACTTGCGCATGATAAACTGCACCCAAAATTATTTTTATGTAAACTAATTGTACTTCAAATTTAGCATATATATATATATGTATATGTATATACATAAAGTAAACTAAAGAGACCTCAAACAATAAATTCAAATTCACAAAGGATCTTCCTAATCAGATAGGATGTTCCAAGTCATAAAAGAAAAAAAAAATGTAATGTCTCTTCGTCCCTAAGTTAAGTGTTCCTTTAATTAAACTACTACTATATCACTACGTTTTTCTTCTTCCACACCCAATTTCCTTCTCCGACTCTCAAAATAAAATACAGAGGTGACAATGTAGCTCCACTCCACTACCAATCCGAACCAACCAACCAAACCCGCATTCTCCCCCAACCACTTCATCACCGCCGTCCATCCTCCCCTCATTACATCCTGACCCTCCATCTTCTCCTCCAGCTTCCGGTTGATCATGCCGGAAACCAAACCCAACCCACCGGCCAAAACCCACCCGCTAATCCTCCTCCCCTCCATCAGGCCTGACCCGATCCTAACCGCTTCCAACCCCGCCCGATCCTCAAGTATGGAGACCACCATCGCCAAACTCAGGACCGCCGCCAAGTACGTCTCCACCGCCGCACCGATCACGACTGCGAAGCCAGCGAGGAGGCTGGATGTCTGCGCTTCGAGCAGTGGCACTAAAGTGCGCCATGCGTGCACGAAACCCAGCATGACGACGTAGACGCAGATGGAGGTGGCCAGTGCCCGCTTCCACGCGAGTCTAACCGTGGCCGTGGCCGCGTGCATGGTGGGGCGCCGACCGGAGCATGAGATACGGGAGGAGGTGACGGTGGCGACCGCCGCGACGAGGGAGAGAGAGTAGCAGGGGAGGAAGAAGATGGTTCGGAGGTGGAGGAGGGCGGCGGCGGCGGGCCGGGACTCTGCCCGGAGGTGGCGGGTCTCGAAGAGGGTCGGGGCGGCGACGGCCAGGGATTCGAGGTAGTGGATTTGGGATTTGATGGGGTGGGAGAGGAGGGAAAGAGAGAAGAGGAGGAGAGAGAGGGGGAAGGTGGTGAGGAAGAAGATGGAGAAGAAGAAGCTGAAGTTTGTGAAGACGATCTGAAAGGAATGGAGAAGGGCGGAAAGAACGGGGAGAGAGCAAGTTTCTGCTTGGTGGGGAAGAAGGAGGAGATCGTCGTCTCTTCCAGACATTTTCTGCAGCTCTTGCTGCTCATACACGGCTGTCCTGTGTACTTTGTTGATGCTTCCGCCGATCTCTCCCTCTCTGTCCCTCTGTGTATATATATAGACACCCACACATGGAGGGAAGGGTTGACAAGTGCCGAGACTAAAATTCCTTCACTCGGGTACTTATTCTATTTTTTATTATATTATAAATAATTCACACATTATTTTACTTTAAAAATTATTTTTATTTTAATGACACTCTTATTCTTCTCTCTAGTTAACTATCTATTTTATTTATTTTATCTTACATATAATTTTTACTACTATAAAAATAATTAAATACACAAAATAATTAAATATACATATACATAAAATCAAAAATCAAATATACAAATCAATAACTAAATATACATATCATTCATCCAATACACAAATAAATAAAAATTCTCCAAAATCACAAATCCAAATTTGTGCAAGATGATGAACAACAAGTCACGCAAGCACTCATCGCTGTTCATTTTGCTTGTCGTCGCTGATGGCACTTTTACTGTAATATCCGAGAATAATTTGAGGATAAAAGTGATATTTGATAAAGGGCATAAACGAAATTTTGAAAAAAATAAGACTATAGAGTACACTAACACAGCTTTGGACGACCGAATTAGTCAGAGGGAGTACCCCGGACCCTAGATAGCCAAAGAAAATGGTATAGTATCATCGAGTAAAATAAATTATGATTTTTGGTGATGAAGAAAATTGGATCGGGAACAGTTTTCAGTACAGCAAAAATACAGCTGCCAATTAAGTCGTATTACCAAATTGTTATAGACGACGGCCAAAAAATCAACGGAGTGTGTTTAGGACTAATATTTGAATTATAGAACAACCCTTAAGTGGTTTCAGGTTGAATAGAATGGATTTGAGGTCAAATCAATCAATCGGGTCTAAGTATAATTTTCTAAAATTGCCCGAGGGAGGTCAAAACGGTAATTTTTTGAAAGTTTCAAGAGAGAAATGAAAATTACTAATCTTGAGGATCGTATTGATGGTGCTAGAAAGATCAGGTGCTTGAGGATAAGGGCCAAAATGCAAAAGAAAATTTTATGGGGGCCAAACTGCAATTTTTAAAAATTTGCCAAAGCTTGGCAGATTTGGTCGCAATTTGTGGCTGGAAAATCTGGCGATTTGGAAGCCTAGGCTCGTCAGGGAGTGGCCTAAGGTAGTCTAGGAGGCGTGGGGGAGAAGTTTTGACCGAAAATCGGCCACGTGGGGGTCGGATTTGACCTATAAATATCAAGGGTTTTTGGCCGAATTTGGAGCATCAAATTGCTCGATTTTGAGGGAAAATCGAGGGAAGCCAATAAGGGGCTTTTAATCCTTGAGGGAATAGGATCATTTTTGGAGATTTTGAGAATTTTTGGAGCGATATAGGGGTGTTTTTGCATTCGGCCGTATATATATATATATCGAGTGAATGTGAAATCGGGTTATAGAGTGATCGACAAGGGATCTAATAAGGGGATTTTGGTCGCGAGGTTATGGGTAACTGATCTGAAAAGTTTCGTGTCAATCGGAGTTCGAATCACAGGTCAATTTGGCTAGCCGAAAAACGCAAAGTTTCGCCGGAGCCGGACTGTAAATCGTCAAATCAGACTATTTTCGGTGAGTTTTTCGGCCATGTAAGGGTGCCATTGTGATCAACTTGAGGAGGGCTTCAAGGTGGTGTCATCGGATCATCCATCGGAGCAGGTCGCTGGTCGCCGTCGCCGGAGAAGATGATCGGAGGTATTTTCTGTATTTTTTTAAATACTAAAAATATAGAAAATTCGATAAAAAATAGAATTAAAGGAATTAAAATTCTGAAAAAATATTCAGAAATTCAAAGAAAAGGAATAGTTTATTTTTATGTATTTTTATCTTGGAACTTTCTTGAGGAAATAATTATTTTTGATTTTTTAAAGGAAATGTAAATGGAAAATAAATATGAGAGATTTTTAGAAAATTCTGAAAAACATTCATAAGAATAAGGAGTTTATTTTATAGGTTTTGGTGATTTTTCTTGAAGTATATTCGAAGGAAATCAGTGAGAAATAATTTTTTCTCAAGGAATAATAATTATGAAAATTTTGAGAAAATAGGAGAAAATCTGAAAAATTTTCAGAAAATTCCATAGGCTTATAAATATTGTTTTATTAATTTTTGTGAAGAAAAATAGAGGAAAAACCTTGAGTAGGCATTTATTAGAATTTTTGAGGAGAAATATAGAGGAAATAGGAAGAAAATTACAAAATATTGGAAAAATAGATATGGATATGATTTTGAACAAACATGATTTCTAGGGTATCGTTGAAGCTCAAAGTTGAACTATAGAGTGTCTGACACTAGAATCGAGGTTGGGCACGCAAATTAAGGCATGTCGCGCTTGTCCAGAAGAATTTGAAATTTCGCCAAAAGGTGAGTGATTCTACCCGAAAAGTCTTAAAGTAACATGTGAATGGTTTATTGTGAGTGTTCATCCCTATGGTTTGGTTTATTATGATGGATTGTCCAAACGGTTATTTACACATGCATTAAATTTCGTACGGTAAATTGCATACATCGAAATATTGATTTTAAGCTATACATGTTATGATTTTCGACATTGGCTTGTTTTGTGTCGTCCATGTGGGACGTGGGTTGTTAACCTGTGACCTAGCCCAGAGTGACAACACTCGGGATGCGTACCAAGGATTAATGCTAGGTGACCTACTTGGGACGGGGCTGAGACGGACTTCACTCTACGGGACCCAAGTGGCGGGGCTGAAAGTGAACACCACACCGATTGTTGGTTCAAGTGGCGGGTCTGCGAGTGGACACCATCCCAGGTTCCTTTGAGCAATAGCATTAATGCTGAGGTGACGTCAATTCCGAGGACAGTGCTGATGTGACACTCTTTGGGCTAGGGTTGCATTGGATTTTGGAATGCTTTTGAGTAGGAGCGTAAAGCCTAACAATGACAATGGGGTGATTCTCGGGTTCATATGTCGAGGTTGTCCCTCTTAAGCAGGATCGGTTTGCCAATGGGTCGATGTGATCGTGCCGCCTTTAGAGAGATTGTATTCTCCCCGGTTAAGGTTAAGTGTTACATGGGATTTTCTTAGGTTGGTGCGTGTCGGGATTTGTCGGTTTTATACATGATTTTGCATATATTCATGAAAATGTTTTTGAACTCTCACTTAGATGATTCAGCATCTAATTTGGACTATGTCCCTGGAATATTCAAATGTTCCATGTGAAAGCAATGGCGCTAAGGGAAAGAATGTCATCGAGATGTAGCTGTTATGTTTAGTCTTCATAGGTTTTTGTCTGTGATTACGATGTTCAGAGATTATGTAATATATTTTCATGTGAAACATCGATCTGGTTATTATAAAAGGAATTGTCGGTTATATATATATCATTGAGGTTTCGATCTTGCTTCCGTTGATATGATTGATAATGCCTGTCTTAGTCTATTAATTATTAAATTTTAAAATACTGAGAAGGTACGATCAGGATTGTCGAGAAATGATTATGATAAGAGTATGTATATCGAGAGATTTATATTGTGTTTGATTTTGAAAAAAAAAAATTCAAAATCTCGAGTTAATGCACGCTTGGAGAAAAGTGGGGCATTACATCTACTGGTCGTTATCGCTTTCGAATTTGGTGATTTTCGCCACACCAGCAATTTGTCTTCTCTGGTCGTCTTCTTCAGATCTGTTGGTCGCCGCATCTGCAACTTCTCTTCTCCTATCAATTTCGTCTTCGTCGTATCTGGTCGAGCCTCTTTTGACGTCAATGGCCATTGTGGGGGAGAAATGGCGAGGATGGCTTGGCAAATTTCAATCACTGCATCTGATGAGGGTTTTGAGTTTTGCCAAATTTTTGGCGAGTGATTTTGGTAATGACAAGCAGGTGAAAATTTGTGTTTGGCTTGCTATTATTTGGTTTGGTGAGCAAAATAGCAATCCTGTTCGAGTTAGTTTTAGGATATTTTAATCACACTCTCTATTATATTATAAATAAATTTACTCCCTATTTTTTTTATTTCAAAAATTGTGTTTACTTCAACTACACTTTCTATTCTATTCTCTATTTTATTTATTTATTAATATACTATAATTCTAATTTTTGTACCTTACTTATAATTTTTACTACTATAGAAATTTAATATTTATTTTTTGATTTAATAATAAATATTACTGTTCATCTCCTCTACTATGCCATCATGTTTGTTCATCTCTTCCTTCGCTATAACTCTTCTTTTCCAGTCGAGGGCCTTTCTTTTTTTCGTAATGTCCGACAGCCTTCAATAGCCATCTTTGAAGTCGACACGACAAATCGCCTACAACATACTTCGTTTTCTTTGATTGAGTTTCATGCTTTTATGGTGATAGTTTTAACTATGATAACGACAGTGACAGCGATGCTTTCAACGTAACCATTGTGTAAAGAGATGGCGGGGGTGTCGTGAACAATGATAATAGTAAAAAAAGATGAGGGATTTAAACTTTGATATTTGGATATCGAGCAAAATCGAGAATGATGAGCATGATAGTGCGGACTTAATCTATTTCGAGTAATGCTCTTCGGCCACCCCTCAGTGCCACCCTCAATGCCATTCAAGAGAAAATTATAAATTTAGCCACTATTATAATTACAAATATACCCTCAATATATATATATATATATATATATATATATAAACTCTCAACTCATATTTTTCTCTCTCTCACTCTCTCCCGTGCGACAGAGCTTCCTCCATTACAGTAGCTCCGACCCTCTTTCTTTTTCTTTCTCGTCTGTTGCACGTCTCCATTGGTCCTAATTTAGAAAAAGGTAAGTCTTCTACATATATTTGGGTTTGGCTGATACTTTAACCTTAGATCTATGGAGATTTAACCGTTGGATCTTGTTGATTTTTGGGTATGTTGGTCAATGACGATAGGGGTGTCAGGTAGTTGCCTCTGATTGCCAGAAACGATCGACCACGATGGCCAGTGGCGACTAACAATGCATATATACGCTCTATAGGTTTGACCGAAATTTTAAGTTTAGATCTACAGAGATTCGGCTGTTGGATCTTGCTGGGTTTTGGGTATATTAGTCGATGGGCCCTTGGGTGTTGGGTGGTTGCCTCTGATCGCAAGAAATCCTTGGCTACGGTGGGCGATGGTTGCTGGCAATGTTTTTTTAAGTTTGACAAAAAATTAAAAATCAAATCTACTAAAATCTAACCATTAAATCTATCTCATTTTTTTGTATGTTAATACTCTTGACTTGGTGTTTCTAATGGTAAGCTTTAATCATGGGAAGCATCGGTCGGTGGTGGTCGCCAGTGGCATTGGTGGCAGCAATTGTGATTTTCGTCTATATATGCATACATATTTATATATATATATACATATTTTCTTTTGTACTGATTTTAATTTATATTGTAAATGTTGATACTTAATTATGAATTTGTATTGAAGATGTTGAAGTTAATATTGAATTTGTGATATTTGAATATTGTGAAGGTTAAAATTAAATTGAATTGGTTGAAATTTAAATATTAATAAATTAAATTGGTTTGTATTTGTTTTGTGAATTTTTGAATTGAAATTATTAAGTTTATTTGAGAATGGAATGGGAAGTAATTGTTATTAATTTTATTTGAATTTAGATATTTATTAATGTGTATATATATTTTAAATTAAATTAAATTAAATTTTAAAAATAATTAAATAATTTTATGTGATACATAGAGATCCAGTTGTACTGTTTTAATTTGTTCTAACCAAATGGAGAGGGATACCAATGGTTTGTTAAAAAAATTGTTCATTTGAGTTTGCCTCTACTTTAATTTACCAAATTATACATCTCTCTTGATTAAAATTTTTATTCTTTTAAAAATTTTATTTAGTACTAGGATCCATAAATTATATATATATAGGTAGAACACTATTAAATTATAAAAGATAAAGAGAAGATACTTTTTAAATGAATAACGGATCCATGGGGCCTGCGCTCTCTCAGTGACGGACAAATGCTATGTTGATAACGGACCTACCAACCTTGATGGTAATGTTTCTTGTGTTTTGGTAAATGAAAAAAAAAATTAAAAACATCTTTTTTTTTTATTTAAAGTAAGTGGATTAAAAAATTACTTTTAAAAATGAAAAAAAAATATATAAATCCACGCGCTGATGGGTGAATGTAAATATGGATGAGGCCATGTTACGAGCAAGGAATCAATTTTCCTTTTAATAAAATGTATGATACATTTTAAGTATTAATTTATTATGTAATTATTACATCATTTACACTAAAATCATTTTCACTATAGTATCAGCAACTTTCACATTAATATAAATTTATTTTAAAATTATATTAAATAAATTTAAATTTGATATTAAACTAATTTAAATTTTATTTAATATAAATTTAAAATACATACACACATTAAGTAATATCTAAATTTAAATAAAATAAATAAAAACTACTTACCATTCAATTTTTAAATAAACTTAATCATTTCAATTCAAAAATTCACAAAAAAATACCAACCAATTCAATTTATTAATATTTAAATTTCAACCAATTCAATTTAATTTTAACCTTCACAATATTCAAATATCACAAATTCAATACAAATTCAATATTAACTTCAACATCTCTAATATAAATTCATAATTAAATATCAATATTTACAATATAAATTAAAATAATTACAAAAGAAAATATGTAAATATATATATATAAATATATGTATGTATGCACGGACAGAAATCAGAACCGTCGCCACCAACACCGTCGGTGACCACTGCTAGTCGAAGCTTTTCACGATCAGAGCCTACCATAAAAAATAACAAGTCAAGAGGGTTAACATATAAAAAAATGGGACACATTTTACGATTAGATTTTAATAGATCTGAGTTTTAATTTTTGGCCAAACTTACTGTCAATTGCCATCGGCAACCGTGGCCAGTGGTCACTGGCAACCGTGGCAGGTGGTTTCTGGCGATCAGAGGCAACCACCCGACACTCAAAGGCCCATCAACCAACATACCCAAAAACCAGCAAGATCCAACGGCTGAAACTCCTTAAATCTAAGCTTAAAGTTTCGGTCAAAACCAAATAATGCGTATATACATGATACGAGACTTATCTCCTTATAGATCTAAGCTTAAAATCTCTTATTGTGGGAAAGACTTAGCTCTTGGTAGATAAAACTGTTGCAATGAAGGAGGCTTGTTCGCACGGGCGAGAGCGAGAAAGAGATAGTTGTTGGAGGTGAAGGAAGAGATACGACAGGAATGAGTCTTTAGGACATTGGAGGCTTGATCGGGTTGAACGGACGAAAGAGAAATAACCACAGGTGGAAAGGGGAAGAAGGGATGGTGAAGAGAGAGAGTCACGATCGAAAAGAGAAAAAAGGACGAAGAAGAGAAAAAGTCACAGCAGTGAGCCAATTTCAGCGTAGAGAGAAAGAGTAGGAGGAGAGAAATTTGAATTTTGTCAATGAAATGAACAACTCTTTTATTGTAATAAATTATAATTTTTTTATGTTAATATATTGCGATATATTGTGAGAGTGGCATTGAAGGTGGCGTTGAAAAAGACCAAATAGCATTACTCATCTATTTGAGCTTCGCCTTCGCCCCCACATCCCACGTGCTTAGATAAAGTTTAAAGATAATACGGAAGAGTCACCGTGCAGACAGCCACAGCCCAGCCTCATGCCGTCAGTCATACCTCTTAACTTAATTAATTATATATTTACATTTATAAATAAACATGTTAAGATATAATTTATTTGGTATATATGTTATTGATTGTTTGGCATAAAAAATACTTATCATAAAATTATTTCAGTATATTATTTCTAATTTTTACATTATATTTTGTATAACTTTTTTTTGCCAATAATATTCAATACAATAAAAATAAATTGAGGTATTATTAAAAGCAAAAAATTATATTTGAAATTTTATTTATCATTTTTGGGAATAATAAAAAGAATCTTATTCGTCCCCCTTTTTCTTTCTTCTTCAGTGGACCACAGTTAAAGTTGTTATTCCAATGGATGAATCAACACCAAATCTCAACAAAAGTGACGCCATTCAGAGCCAGCAAGGTTGAACAGAACCATATGCTACAGCCAATAAACCCCAGCAAACACCCAATTAGTCATAAGTCACAACCCAATTCTTTTCTACAAGGTCCTCCAATTGCTAAAATTTTACGTCGGGTCGGGGAGGCTTGCATCCACACACAAGATTATCAGTATTGATGTTTGTTTTGTGGGGAGGCTCTATTCCACAACTTGAACCCCCTTTGACTAGTAATAATATTAAAAATAACACAACAGGAAAAGGGTATCACAACCAAGGAGCAGAGCAACAGCTGAACATTCAGAACTGTAATAGTTGTGAGTAAATCTTAAAAAACAAAAGAAACAAGCTCAAAATGCAGGCTCCTTCGCCCAAAGAAACAAAAATCATAGCAAAGCAAAACCCCGAAACCCATTGAAACTTGCAACACAAGCCGCCACCTAAAAACATACAGCCCAAAGATGCTTTATGGATAAGCAAGAGCACAACATACCATTGGCAGTTTCAGTTAACCAAAGGATACGTTACATTATAGCGCTATGTTTGATCTCTATTGACAACATGAATATCAGGCAGCCTGCCAGTTCAAACCAAATTCTTTCTAAGACAGTCGTACCAGAATCCAAGTCTTTACTTTCCTCTCTTTTCAGAGCATTTCAGGTTCATAGTTCTCAGAAGAAAATTCCTTCTTCACACAAAAGGAACAAAGACTAAACATAAAGCACTTGGTTACATATAACAAGAACCGTAGTTGAGAAAAAGATATTGTTGCATGAGAGATACTAGCCAATGGTTGCACCAGAACAGTGAACACAAAAAAAAAACTCATTAGTTCAATGGAACTAACTGCAGCATTTCAGGGACCATTATTATGTAACACAATCCAATTTATCTAATGCATTAGGCAGTTCTATAAATTTCACAAGAACAAAGACTAATCATGCTGCTGTCAGGACCCTATGGTTGTTTTAGGGGTATTTTCGTCCTCTGGGGTTATATTTGTAAGGTAGTTAGTTGTAGTTGTACTAAAACAGCTATAGGAAGTTGTACCTTGGATGACTGCGAGTAAGTTGATGCCAAGGAGAAGCTATAAAAGGCTTCCCAACTTAATGAGAAGCACCGATGAATATTCATAGTAACTAAATCTCTCTCTCTCTCTCTCAGTCACTCAATTTCTCTCCCTTGATCTCCCTAATGTCTGTCTCTCCCTTTATTCTTTCTCTCCCTCTCTACATTCTTCTCTCACCCGGCCCTAATTCTCTCCCTAATGAAGAGAATTTCCATTATCAGTCATGAGGTCCTGACAATTTTGGTATTAGAGCACCGCTGCTTGGCTTAGACCTAGACTCGATCAGCAGCAGCAATGGCGGATGGAACCAGGATGAAGCAGATGGAGTCGCAACTGTTGCAGGTGACCGCCACTGTGTCGGAGTTGCAGAATTGAGTAGGTGCGTCGATGGAGAAGAAACTCGATACAGCAATCAACCAGATGAATGCAGATGCGTGCTGAAATAGGTGATGATGTCAGTAATCAGATTCGCGAACAGATCCAATCCTTCATGATGATGTTTGCTCTACAGAACTAGGTGAGGTTGTCACCTGATTTTCCTCCTGAGGACAGGACCGATCTAGTCCTGCCAGGACTTGGACCAGGCCCTAGGGCAGCAGATTCCTTGGATTTTGAAGCGGAACCTGCTGTTAGTGGAGAAATGTTGGAGGAACGAGTGCCAGGCAGAAGGCAGGGAATGCAGGCTGCTCAGTCTCAGCCTCATTTTCCTATGCCAAAGTTGGACCTCCCATTGTTTGAAGGACAAAATCCACGGTGGTGGATCCGGCGCCATGAGAAGTTGTTCACCTTATATCAGATTCTAAACTATCAAAAGATCACCTTAGCTTCGGTCTACCTGAACAATGTGGTGGACTCCTGGTTCCAAGGATGGAACAGGTCGCAAACAAACAGTAATTGACCGGACTTTGTAGAGGAATTCTGTGTTATATTCAGAGATCGGAATTTGGTTGACGTAGTGGAGGAATTCAATAAGCTGAGACAGAAAGGGACTGTCAAGCAATACTAGGTGAAGTTTGAAGAACTAAAGTTCCTAAGATCATGCTAAATCCCGGTTGGAGTGAGGCCTATTTTGTTTCAAGTTTTATCAGCAACTTGAACGATGAGTTAAGGCCAACAGTTGAGATGTCGCAGCCAAAGTCTGTTAAACAGGTTGCAGAAAGTGCACGGCTGCAGGAGATGACAGTGGAAGCCTTAATGAAGAAGCAGAAGTTTTCTTTTCGAGGTAGTCAGGTGGTGCTAAATCATGGAAGTGGTAAGGAGATGGTGAAATCCAGCCAAATTCTTAGAGGAACTGTTTTCCAACCTACAACATTGGGGAATCAGCCAGTGGGAGGCAGATTTAGAACTTTTGAGCGAAGGAGGCAGGCAGGCCAATGTTACAAATGTGGAGACTGGTACGTGCCTGGTCATCAATGTCGAAAGCAATTATTGATGCTGGAAGGAGATGAAGAAATGGTGGAGATAGAAGAAGTTCTGGAGGAAGAAGAGATTGCAGTGAAAAAGCAGGGGATGGCGAGATCTCTCTGCATGCCTTGCAAGGCTTGGTTAACGGTAAAACCATTAAGGCAGGAGGGAAGGTCAGGAATCACAGGCTGGTGGTACTAATTGACAGTGGAAGCACACACAGTTTCTTGGACGAAAAGACCACCAAGAAGCTAGGGAGTTCGGTTACCAACATGCAGCCATTGACGGTGATAGTGGCAAATAGAGAAGATGGTTAGCATATCTGCCAGGGTGAAATTTCATTAGGAGATGCAGGTAGAATCATTTATGACTGACCTGCGATTATTGAAGCTAGGGGGCTGTGATGTGGTGCTGAGAGTTGATTGGATGAAAACGATTAGCCCAATCAGCTTCGATTTCAACCAGCTGGAGGTTACTATGACCAAGGATGGGAAGGCAGTAACCTCGGTTGAGAGAACCCGGACACAGGCCCTTGTAAGATGATAACCGGAAAGAGGCTGCAGAGGCTGCTAAAAACGAAATTGGATCAGGTGATGCAGCTGTTTTCGTTGCAGGCTACTGATGACTGGGAGGAGATGCAGCAGCAAGCGGGGAGGCTGTTGGTGACTGTAAGCTGCCCATCTCAACCTAATTGGCAGGTACATGAATCTGATTCCTTGCATATGCTTTTAGAAGAGTTTAGGGATCTCTTAATAGAACCCTTGTCCGTACCTCCCCAACGTTCATACAACCATGCCATTCCACTTAAGTCTAATTCTGAACCAGTCAATATTCGGTCCTATCAGTATCCACCTCAGGAAAAGACCGAAATTGAAAATTGTGTCAAAGACATGTTACAACAGTCAATCATCCAGCTGAGCCACAGTCCATTTGGTTCTCCTGTCCTCCTTGTCAAAAAAACAGATTGTTTATGGTGATTTTGCATTGACTATCGTCAAATGAATGCCATAACTATCAAGGACAAATTTCCTATACCTATAATTGAAGATCTCTTGGAGCTTAAACATGCTATCATTTTTTCAAAACTAGACCTTCGAGCTGGTTACCACCAAATTTGAATGAAACCAAAGGATATTCAGAAAACAGCCTTCCGAACACATCAAAGGTATTATGAATTCAAAGTTATGCCCTTTGGGCTAACAAATGGCCCGACTACTTTTCAATCCTTGATGAATCAAATCTTTGAGCCTTACCTACAGAAATTTATCCTAGTTTTCTTTGACGACATCCTAGTATACAACCCAACCTTTGCCAAACATCTCAGCCATCTAAAATCTGCATTCGAGATCCTTAGGCTAAATAAGTGTGCTTTTGCTCGAAGACAGGTTGAGTACTTGGGACACATTATTTCAGCCCAAGGAGTGAGTACTGATCCAAAAAAGGTGGCTTCCATGGTGGATTGGCCTAGGCCTGCTAATGTAAAGGCTGTGCTCTTAGGGCAGACAAGTTATTATTGACGATTTATACGGAGTTATTAGTAAGCCCTTAAGAGAATTGTTAAAGAAAGATAGCTTCCCATGGAACTTGCAGGTAGAGGAAGCATTTGTGAAATTGAAGAAGGCAATGAGTGAGGTACCTGCTCTGGCTTTGCCTGATTTCAGCCAGCCTTTTGTTCTGGAGACTGATGCCAGTAATGCAGGGGTTGGAGTGGTTCTCATGCAGGAAGGCCGGCCTATAGCCTTCCTCAGCCAAGCCTTATCTCCCAAACATGCAGGACTAAGCATATATGATAAAGAATTATTGGTTGTGTTGATAGTGGTTGAGAAATGGAGGCACTATTTGGAGAGTGGAACTTTTATAATCCGCACTAATCATGAAAGTTTGAAGTTTCTTTTACAGCAAAAACTACAAACTTAGTTGTAGAGGAGAGAGATGAGTAAGTTGATGGGATTGGATTACACAATTCAGTATAGGATGGGAAAAGAAAATGTGACTACGAATGCTCTATCCCGGTGTTTTGATGAAGGAACTGTTGCAGCCATTACCACTGTTGTTCCTGATTGGTTGCAGAAGGTGACACAACTAGTTATACTCTAGCTGCATGGTCTAAGGAGCTGCTGAAACAGCTGCTTCTTGATCCTTCCAGCAGACCAGGTTATACCGTGTCTAATTGGTTAATCCGATTTCATGGCTGGATTGTGATTGGGGACTGTGACTAGCTTAAGACCAAAATTCCGCAGACCTTAAATGGGTCAACTGTGGGGGGTCATTCGGGCATAAGGAACACCTACTACAAGGTTATGCAGCTATTTTATTGGCCCGACCTCAAGAGGAGTGTGCTGGAGTATGTGATGTCTTGTGAGATGTGTCAGCATTGTAAACATGAAACAATGGCGACACTTGGGTTGCTGCAGCCTTTAGAAAGACTGGAGGCAGGCCTGGGATGCCTCTCTATGGATTTTGTAAAGGGGCTGCCAAAGTCAGAGAGCAAGGATTGCATATTGGTGGTGGTGGACAGGTTCACTAAATTTGCCCACTTTATATGTCTCTCTCATCCCTTCGCAACACAGGAGGTGGCAAGCGTGTTCTTGGACCAAGTGATCAGCCTACATGGAGTGCCACAGACCATAGTCTCAGATAGGGACAAGGTCTTTACCAGTCTACTGCGGCAAGACTTGTTTAAGTCTTTGGGAGTTCGATTGCACATGTCTACCACCTACCACCTGAAGACTGATGGCCAAACGAAGCGTGTGAATCAGTACCTTGAGACCTATCTGTACTATCTTTGCTTTGCTCAACCCCGGGCCTGGCACAAGTGACTTCCTCTAGCCAATGGTGGTACAACTCATGTTATCATAGCTCCATCAAAATGTCCCCCTTTCAGGCGTTGCATGGCTACAGGCCACCCCTCCTTCCTGCTACTCTGCAGTCCACATCCATAGCTGCTGTGGATGACTACTTACAGCAGCAACAGGAGGTGTTACAGCTATTATGAAGGGAATTAGCCACTGCCCAGCACAGGATGAAGCAATTTTCTGATCGTAGGCACAGTGAATGGGAGTTTTCGGTGGGAGATATGGTTTACTTGAAGTTGAGACACTCCCACCAATGGGCTCTTACTCACGGCCAAGTGTCTAAGCTTGGTCCTAAATTCTTTGGCCCCTTCCCTATTGTGGCCAAATTTGGGACTGCAGCTTACATGCTGCAACTGCCTGCCACTTCCCACATACATGCTGTCTTTCATGTCTCCCTGCTCAAGACGTCAGTGCGAGCTCAGCAGATTTTTCCTACTCTGCTTGACTTATTTCCGATGCCCCTTCTCCAGTGGAACCAACCTTCATATTGGATAGGAGGGTGATCCATAAACAAGGGGCCCCTATTACTCAGGTGTTAGTGCAGTGGACCCATCTTCATCCTGACAACACGTGGGAATATCTCCCTGATCTGCAGCAACAGTTTCCTCGGGTGGCCACACTCCTTTCTCTTTCTTGAGGACAAGAAAGTTTTTATTGTCAGGACCCTATGGTTGTATTAGGGGTATTTTTGTCCTTTGGGGTTATGTTTGTAAGGTGGTTAGTAGCTCTTGTACTAAAACAGCTATCGGAAGTTGTACCTTGGATAACCATCAGTAAGTTAGCACCAAGGAGAAGCTATAAAAGGCTTTCCAACTGAATGAAAAGCACTGATGAATATTCATAACAACTAAATCTCTCTCTCTCTCTCTCAATTTCTCTCCCTCGATCTCTCTGATTTCTGTCTCTCCCTCTTCGCATTCTTCTCTCACCCGGCCCTAATTCTGTCCCTTAAGAAGAGAATTTCCATTGTCAGTCATGAGGCCCTGACAGCTGCAAACTTGGTGAAAACTCTTAGACATAACATATGATAAAAAGGCCTTATAGAAGATATGGTCATGGACAAACATAGTTGGAGATCTAGAATTCATATAGCTGACCACACCAAATAGCACAAAGGCTTGTGATTGTTGTTATAGCCCTAAACTACAAAATGTGAACACTGCAACCCCAATTAGCTGCTAGTTCCCTGAGATCTTTCACATGCCAAACCCCATCATCTGAACTGTGAAATAAAGAGATTGATGTCATTGAACCATGCAGGGAATGGAGAAATCCACATCTTGAGCAAACATTAATCTTCCAGGGATTAAAATCAAAGCCTGAAATATTGAGGCCAGAGGGAGTGTCTAGAAGTAAACATCTAAAAAAAGTTCTAATCTGCCAAAATGTGCAAAACCAAAATTGGAGGACCCATATCAACTAAGTTATGATCCAAGTTCCAAGGTCAAAAAACTAATGCTTAACTCCTATGACACATGGACACCACAAACAGTGCCATGTCAAGTAGATATTATTTTACAGTCAGTTGTCTCCAAATCACATCAAGAGTTTTGTATCCATACGGCTTATTGTGCTATTTTTCTTTGGATTATGAAAACTTCCAAGCATGTATTCATTTCAAGAGGGACAAATACAAAGAAAGAAAGAAAAGATTCATAAGAGTAATTTATTGTTCTTCCTAAATTTACTTCAAAATATAATTGCATTCTCAAATTTACTTCAGTTTTAGTGAATTAAAAGGAGACGGTTAGCCAATGAATAAACATTGTTGTCTATCATGGATGCCAAACAGTCTGCCAGTTGAAGTTTCGCTTCGAGCTAGGGTGAGTTAAATCCAAAACCATACTTCGGGACAAAACGTAACAATTTCCTTTCCTTGCTCTCTGCAGACTAGGTGATCTATAATCTTGGGAAAATCATTTGACAGTCAGATTTTTTGTCTGTTGCAAACTGAGGTCCCTAACATCTCCAGAGGAAAACACAGACAAGTGAATCAACTTTTAAGGGATTGGGCACTGTCCACTATTTCTCCTCCCATCTCATTTATTCCTTCCGAATTTTAAATTAACCGGGTATTGCACAAAACATCAAAAAAGCCAAAACTGCAATAACAATGTCAACAACAATCACAACTCTGAATCCCGCTAAGTGAGGTTGGGCCAGGAGAGCCAAAAGGCATCAATGAATAAACCAATATTTGGGGCTAATCAACGTATTTAATTGCATCACATAATTCCTCAACTCGCAGGAGTGATACAAATGATCTCATTGCAACATTTCTATCTGTCTAGGTTAAATATAGCTACCTATCAAGAAGATGTAATCACAGACCAACAGAGAACAGACCATGAACCCTGAACATTCGGGCTATTCTCCTCAAAATATAAACTCCTAATTACATAAGAAAAAAGGAAAAAAAAAAAAAAAGCATACAAAACTTACAAACCCCTCCAACTATCAGACGTTTTTCACAGCTTGTCTAGCGCTTGTCAATGCCAAATTAGTAATTGGCCAATCAAAACCCAACTGCCAACCAAAAGTTGCATTCATCTTCCCCCATCTCCGAATTGGTGGCGCCGGAATTCAGCCGAACTCGGGCACGACAAATGGGGCAATTGGCCGCTTTCGTGAGCCATTTATCCACACAATTGGCATGAAACAAGTGGCCACAATCGGGGAGGCTCCGGCACCAATCTCCTTCCTTGAAGCTCTCCAGGCACACGGCGCAGTCCGTCTCGGCCATCCCGGCCGCAAACTTAAGCCGCGGAAGGAACTTCAGGAGCTCCTCCGGCGGTACGGCGGAGCCGGAGGGATCACCGGAATCGGCGAGGCGACGGCGGCGGTGGAGGGCGCGGAAGGCGCCTGTGGGGATGAGCAAATGGAGCGCCGCGAAGGCCGCGATCCCCATGAAGAGGAAGAAGAGGGAGATTATAACGAGCATGACGATGGCCTTGAGGAGCAGAGGCAGCAACCTCCGGTAGGGTTTAGGCGGTGGCGGCTCCGTAGCCGTGGGGTTGGCTCTGAAGATGTCATCGTGGCGGAGGATGTTTAAGGATGGCATTGCACTACCAAAATGGGGGGATGAAATTGGGATTAGTTTCGCACAGAGAGAGAGAGAGAGAGAGAGAGAGAGAGATGAAATTGGACGGAATTGAAAGGGATGAGAAGACGAACGGGGTGGTCTTCTTTATAGGGTTTGATGCTTTGGATAGACTCAGCCTCCGGAATCAACAGACAACAGATTCGTACACGATACCGCGTTTGCCTGCACGTGGTTTTATATTTTCTTCCCCGCAGCGCAATCTCATCGCAGGCTTTACTGAACGTTCTCCTCTCTCTCTCTCTCTCTATATATATACACGTATTTTAGAATCATCGCCGTTGCGCGCCCTCCCATATTTACGTCTTTAATTATATTAAAAAAATAAATTATAAATTAATTTTTTAATTTCTATGTAAAATAAAAATTAAACTCACAAATTAATACAAACATATTACCTATCCAACCAACCGTTCAATCTCTATGATGAACGCATATATAAACATATATCTTATTATTGCAATTTTGACTCCAAAAATGTTCTAAAATATATATATTATTATTATTATTGCAGTTTTGACTCCAAAAATGTTCTAAATTAGAGCTGCCACCCACGCTCCTCCTTGACTGATGACCATACTTACGTTGGCAATTAAAATACCCTAAATTCACTTCTCCACTGTCTTTCCACGAAGATCAATCTCCTCTTCCCACGGCAATGCCAATAATGGTAGTTGGCTTTCCTCCCGAAGCATTCTAGACCTAATGGAAATGCATTTTGGTCCCATCATAACCCCATGATGGGATTTTGCAAACCCCTCCTAAGCCAATAACCAAGTCAGGTTCAGCTGCTCAATCACAATTGGTTTTTGTTGGCTAACGTCGATCCTTCTGTCCTGTGATTATGATTTTTTTTTCACTCACACATCTAATTAAATTATTTATATCGAAAATTAATTTTTAAAAATAGAAAAATAAGAAATGAAAACAGTTGTTACTTGTTAGTTGGAACCCACGAGTTCCAATCGACAGAGAACCCTTTGCTGGTAGATTACCCGCCGGCCATTGACTCTTTGGAATATGGGGGGAAAAGGAAGAGATTGATGGAAAAAATCCATTGCTGACTATTCTTCTTTTTTCTTTGGTGGAATCCAAATGGGTGTGCTTTTTATTTTCATCATTCTTCTTTCTTTTATAATCGAATCCATATGTTCTTCACCTTCATCTCTCTTTGACCTTCTCTTTAACGTGTGTTTTTATGTTATAATTTGATAAAATTTTTTTAAAATCATTTCCTAAAAATACTCCTCGTCATATTTTACAATTTACAACTTACTTTCAAAATTTTTATTCGCTTGATATTCTATTTTTATTATTATTATTTTTTAATTCAATATAAATTATTCTCCTAAACAGTCCTTAGAAAGGTTTAATTTTAGTGGAGCCCACATTTATATCTAAACTCTTGTATTTAATTTAATTTATCAAGGTAGAGTCTTTAAGTGCGTGCTCATTTTTACGAATCGAATCTTATTTGATTCATAACTCATTTTAAGAAATCTAAATTTTTATGATTCATTCAAAAATATCAAGTCTAAAAGAAAAGGTAAGACTTTTTCAACGTCATGACCAAAAATTTTTAAAATCCCTTAAAAGAAATTTTTAAGTCACAACAACCTAGTATATGAACGTAATTATTTGTCTCCATCAAAATAAAATGACGTACCTTAAATATAAACTTAATTCGTATTACAAGTTTGACATATTTGATACATTTAAGATCACTAAAATAAAATCTATACATATTTCTAATGCGTCACATAAAAATATATATAGTTTTTACAATACATGACATGGCTCAAAAATAATAAAATTCCTAAAACGTATGCTTTAGGGACTTCTTATCCCTTTGAATCACTTATTTTTCCTTAAATGTTTGAATATCTCAATGGATGAACACCAGTTAAAAAATGTGTGCATGAAAAACTCACAAAATAAAACATTTAGGGTGCGTTTGATAGAGATGGAAAATAAGAATAGAATTCCAATTCCATGCAATTCCAATTCTCACCGCAACCTATAGGAATTCCAATTCCTTGATTTTAAGGAAAATCTTCACTTTTTGAACTAAGATGGAATACGAATTCCATGGAATTAAAAAGTTGTTTGATAGAATTTCCTGAAATTTAGATAAAAATTGAATTCCACCCTCATTTTTCATGTCTATCAAACGCACCCTTATATAAAATGTGTGCATGAAAGAGTATAAATTTTTACTCTATGATGCCACTTGTGATTGTGTCGATATCCTTTCAAGAGATTTCTCAGCTAGTACCCTAAGCGTTTGTTGAAAGATCCCTAACCAGGCCACCTTGACTTAAGCAATACAAAGCATAATAACATGGTGATACTGTTGGGTTGGGTTTCCTCCTTGGTGGAGATGACTCATTAAGTTTTTACTTAATCATTAATTAAGTAAAGTAAAGTCCATATGAATTAGGCTTATATATATGGAAGACGTAAGGGCTTTTTTTATCCTAAAAATATCAAGAATTAAAGGGTTTTAAATCGTTCTAATGTGGCAACCAGACATAAGAAAAAGGGAAAGAAGAAAAGTGTAGAAATTGAGAAAAAGAGGTACAGTTCATTTTTTATTAAGAAGTTGTTTGGAATTCGATATGTGGTTCGATTTAGCTGAAATTTGTTTAGCATGTTCAAAACGCACAACTCTACAATCTGATCGATGAAGATACGTTTTAGAGTTCTCTATTAACAAGTTTTAATAGTAGTTGTTGTTGTAGTCTAGTTTTGATTAAGAGATTATTTGGGGTTTGATTCGTGGTTTGACTTGTGTGAAATTTGGTTAGCGAGTCACAATGCATTGAACTACAACTTGACACTACAAAAAATCAGAGTTTTAGCGACGAAAATTTTCATCACTAAAATATCAAAATTCGTCGCTAAAAAATTAGCGACGGGTGCCTACCTATCACTAAAGTTGGCGTCGCTAAATTTTAGCAACGAATTCAGCGACGAGGGGAGTTTTGCGACGAATTCAACGACGGGTCTTGTACCCGTCGCTAATCAACGACCCGGGGTACGAGACCCATCGCTAATCAGCGATAGGTATCGTACCCGTCGCTGATCATTTTGTGCAATAAAAAACTAAATTGCAACAGGTTGTTTACCCGTCATTGATTAGTTGTAAAATAAAAAAAAAATTCTTAAACGTAAATAAAAATTAAAATTATTAATAATATAAATAAAAAGTTTTAAAATGTTAAAAAAATAAAATAAATTTTTTTTTCTATAATAATTTTAAAACATAAAATAAAATAAAATTTTTAAATGTAAATTAAAAATTAAAATTATTAATAATATAAATAAAAAGTTTTAAAATGTTAAAAAAAAAATTATTTTCTATAATAATTTTAAAAGATAAAATAAAATAAAATTTTTAAATGTAAATTAAAAATAAAATTATAAAAAATTACAATAAATAAAAATTTATTTATAAAAAATTCATATTTAATTATTATTTAAATTTTTTTATATTTTATATTTATTTAAAATAAAATTTATATATAAATGAAATTAATGATAATTAACAATTTATTTTAATTAATTAAATATAAATTAAAAATATATTATTTTTAAAAAATCAAAATTCATATTAATTATTAAAATAACAAAACTGAATTTGTAAGTCGAACTGATTAATTCATAAATATTCAGTTACAATCATCATCATTTTGTTCCTCATTATCAAAAAATTGATTACTCGGTCCTGGTTGAATCGACAGTCCAAGTTGCTAATAAAACGGGTCAGGTTGTTATAACGCTATCATTTGTTTATTCATCTGCTTCTGTCATGCCATCATCTGTTGTTGTCACTGACGCAACTGCACATTCTCATTTCTTACCTCGGTTTCAGCAAAATGCAACTCCTCGTCCATCCGAGACAAGGTGGAATGCAGCTGATTTTTCATCTCAACCACCTTGCTTTGAGCAGAATGTAACTCCTCGTTCATTTGGGTGGTCCTCAATCTCATTTGTTTTAATTCCGACAACAAACCCATATGAACCACTGGAACTACTATCGAATCCAACTGGGAATGATTGCCTACCTTGAGAGCCAAGACTGTAGACACGACCTTTCTTGTTCCTACCAAAGACAGGTTGATAAAAAATCTGACGTTCGTCGATTGTAGGTGGAAAGGACGACTCGCTATCGCCAGCTGATGCTGAAGATGCCTCTGCACTTAATCTCTCGAACGTCTCCTATATATATAAATTAAAACATTGACGTTGTCAATTAATAAAAAAAAATCATTAAGTTGTAATGTTAATTAAATTGTACAAAATACAATTACTGCGATGACCTTTGATCTATTATCAACCCACACTTATTGTTTTTAATCATCCTTCTGAGTGTGGGTTCTCCTGAAAATCTCAAATTCATTGGGCTTGCAGTTTAATTCCCTTGCCTGCATGACAAATATATGAAATAAATAAAAAATAATATAAACCATTATATAAATTTATAAAATTTATATTTAATTAGTAGAAAAACTAATTACCATTCTTCTTCGACTCTTTGTGAAATGAATGAATTTGCATGTGTGGACTGACCCACTAGTCTCGGATGCACAATTCTTTTTATTTTGTTATAATCTCTTCTTGTATTCGTCTTCATCCCACTTGGCCTGTAATGCTCGTCGCACAATCGGATCCATCCACTCGCCCTTACCTGCACCTCCTTTAATTTTGTTCAAATTATTTCTAAAACTTCTCCGACTAGATTTATTGCAAGTGATCCATATACGATCACTCTCATCGGGTTGCCACTTAAACTCCTTCTACAAGAAATTAAAGATGAATAAATACGTATAAAATTTTAAATTGAAACTTTCTATAATTAAGAATTGCAATTAGACTTACGCTAAATTCGTCTAGCCACATCCGTCGTGTTAATTCAGGCATGTCATCCCAATGAAGCCAAGCTTTAGTGTACCGTCTCTTTCAAATCTTGGATTGTACACCTAGTAAGCCAACCTTAGGGAAAAAATTGTAAAATCGATAAGTAAGAAATTGTATTTCTGTGTAAAACAATCACAAACAATTAATTAAAAATAATATATATAAGATACTCACTGATCACAATTTTGATTACAGGATAACTCTACTTGGTAATCAGCTCGGTTGGTATTAATTGGTTCAGATGGAGTCGGATTAACATTATGCGTATGAAAAGATGTCGAAGGATGTGCATGTGGTGTCGGCATGAATGAGTATGGATATGAACCTCCTATGGGATGAAAAGTAAACGCAGGATAGGGGACATAATGTGGTGTAGTCTCAGGCGGGTGGGATGTGGGTGAAACTGTAGTATAACCTATATGATATGACATAGAGGAAAATGGTTGTTGAAATTGAGGCATGGGAACGAAAACATGTGGGTGCAATGACTGAAAATATAAAGGAGTAAACAAAACAGCATGTGTGGAGATAGAAGAAGAAGACTGTGAACTAGAACTACTAGGATCTGGGGAAGGTGTTAGAAAAGTAGGTTCTATCGCACACACCAAGAGGGGGGGTGAATTGTTTATTTAAAAAAATTTCTTTTGAAAAAAGGAAACACTCTCGTTTGGTGAAAAATAAATCTGAAATCTTATGAATGATTAAGTGAAATAAGTAAGAATAAAAATGCTAACAGAACAAATGAAAACAAAGTGCACAAGACAAAGATTTATAGTGGTTCGACTTAACCCAAGCCTAATCCACTACCTTAGCTCCTCACTAAGAATTTTTCAAACCATCCACTAAAACCCCCTACTTAAACCAAGTAGGTCCTCTAGTCCGAGACTAGGAATTACAACCTCCCACTCAAATGGGCCCTCTAGCTACACAAGTTAGGAAAATAACAACGATACAAATGAAAGAAAGAAGCTAAGAGTTAAAACTCTTAGTTATAAGTTCTCTCACAATGAAAACCAGGCTTAAGAATAGATTTACAATGATAGAACAAAGCCTTGCATAGAAAAATATAAACTTGAAAGCACAGAGAACACTGTAAGCTCAAACAAAATGATTTTCAAATTCTAGATCATCTCGTTTTCGTCCATTAGCCACTCCTTGATCATCCATGAGTTGTATATATAGGCTTCCCAAAAGATTGAAGAGAAATATAGCCGTTTGGAGCCGTTGGGATTTGAAAAAATAGCGGTTGAAACTTTCTGCAAAAAGAAATAGTCGACAGAAGAAATACATAGTTGACTATTTTTATATGTAAAGCAAGAAATAGTCGACAGACAAAACGAATAGTCGACTATTTTATAACTAAAGCAAGAAATAGTCGACAGATAAAACGAATAGTCGACTATTTTATAACACAAAAATTCAATAGTCGACAGACACATTCCAATAGTCGACAGATGCTGAAATATGAAGAAATTTTTGAAATGTAAGAACAAAAATAGTTGACAGATCATAATGCATAGTCGACTATTTTTATTCGATAGTCGACAGTTGTTAAAATAGTCGACAGATGCTTAAATAGTCGACAGAACATTAAAAATAGTCGACTATTTTGAGGCACAGTCAACAGAATGATTCAGATAGTCGACTATTTTATAGAAATTCTTGAATTTTTAATACATCCTCATTTGATTCTGTTAGAAACTCATTTTGATTATCTTTAAAGCAAGTTGAGATTATCAAAAGTATAGTTTGAAACAAATTAATCTTAACAAGCAAGTTGAGATTATCAAAAGTTAAAAATTTGAAACAACTCAATCTTAACAAGCAAGTTGAGATTATCAAAAGTTAAAAATTTGAAACAATCTTTCATCCATACTCAATATTTCATATATTGCTTTAAGACTTATATACTAAAAATGCATTTTCTCATTCATATAATCCATATAGTAGAAATTGATTTTCATATAGTCATTTCTCAAAACCATTTCTCAAAACCATTCATATAGACATTTATCAAAACTATTTCATTACTAAGAGTAAAATATTCAAAAGTATATTTATTTTGAGTTTAAAACATACTCAACCAACCTCAATCATTTCTCCTACATAGATTTTCATAACTTTGCTTCAAAGAGATTAAGAGATTGATTTTCTCATTCACATAGATTGAATTTCATATATTGATTTTCATATAGTCATTATCAAAACTATTTTACTATTCAAGAGTAAAATATTAGAAGGTGTTCCCTATAAGATCGACATCTTCCTCTGCCCCTACTACCCTTACCCCTGCTTGGTTCAGGATTTGAAAGTCCTGACATCTGTTTTTGAGAATTACATGAAACATAAAAATACGGTAAAACATACAAGGTCACAGACATTAAAAAATACAAAAAATATTATATCATAACATATATATCTGAATTCACATGTATTTATAAATATATCAATTTTCTTCTACAAATTCATCACTATTTATGTCATCAGACAATAACCTTTTTTCGTTGTATTCTGATATAGATTCTTCCTCTGCATCATTATTTTCTTCTTACTGAACAATATTTGAAACATTTATTTCCTCGACTATCTCATTTAAATCTTGTAAACTACCTTTAAGGTCATCATTTTGATCAATTTGCGGGAGTTCTGATATTTCATCCTCCTGAAAATGGTCATCCTTGTTAGCCTCGGGAGCCGTTATTGTAGGTTGTGCCTTTGTTTTACTAACAACCATCCAATTAAGTTTATCACGGCGAGTGTCGGGGTACAACACATAATACACTTGTTTAACTTGTTGAACAAAAATGAAAAGATCACATTTCTTATATCTTCTTGACGATCGAACCTCTATAATACTATACTTTTCGTGAATTTTGGTTCCTTTAGGACTTGGATCGTACCATTCACATTTGAACATAATTACCCTTTTGATTAGTAGGCCTGCATATTCCAATTCAATAATATCTAAAATTTTTCCGTAATAATATGTCTCTGAGGATCCAACCCCTATGTCAGGCACGCAAACACAAAATTTTTGGTAAATCTACTAGTACTCCATTCAACAGTATGAAATTTATATCCGTTTACGAAATACATTGGTCAATACTGCACGTTTGGAGTCGATCCCCATCCTATATTCTTAATTAATGGATTTGTAACAACTTGAGTATTCGAATTAACTTGAGAAAATATTTGAATCACTTAATGTATTTTTAAAATTCAATTAAAAAATAATATAGTATGAAGTAACATACTTGATGATAGAACCACTTAGGAAAATGTTCCTCGATTTGTTTGTCTATTTCTGCTTCTGTGATATTTGAAGATAACTGACGCAATAGATTGCTGTACATACTGAAAAATTTAAATGATATATCAATCATTTAATATGAAACAAGTATGTACTTATAAATATATTCATTTAAATTTTAATTCTTACTCAATATAAGATTTGACCTCCAGAATATTCAACAAGACATAATTTGGAGGCTTTAAACTCTTTCTCATCCATCTACTTGATTTTCATTGCTCTCGCAGCACAGTCTGGATAATTGAACATGAAAATTTGTGAATATGAAGAATCTCCCCCATCATCATTTTGAGGGACTCTCGTTCTTCTTGATGAAACATTTGGTGCAAAATAATATGAACCAAATGTGGACGTCTCCTCAATTAAGTATGCCTCACATATAGATCGTTTTACACGAGCTTTATTGTGGACCTTCTTCTTTAAAGTGTTGAAAAACCTAAATCATTCTAAAATCTCCTCAATATAAAAGAATTTTATTATCTTTAAAAATTAACGATTCAAATTATATTAGACTCATATTTCAAACGGATACATTCATTTGTATTGTACTGGTCCCCCTACATTTCCTTCGTAAACTAAGTGCACTGGGAGATGTTCTATTGGGTTAAACCATTCAGGAGGAAATACACGCTCTAATTTGCATAAAATGATGGATATATTTTCTTCCATGATATCTAGGTGTTCAATATTCAATATTATTGAGCAAATGTCTTTAAAAAACTGACATAACTCAGTGACCGGATTCCAAATTCGATCTGGTAATGCTGCAAATGTCGTTGGAAGTAATCGCTCCATTAGAACATGACAATCATGACTTTTCAATCCAAATAACTTTGTGTTTCTCATATCAACACATTTACCTAATCTGGAAGCATATCCATCAAGGAGCTTAAGTTTTTTTATCCACGTAAAAACATTTAACTTTTGTTTCCTTGTGAACGTGTATTGGGACTTAGGTTTCCAATATTTGCCCCCGTCATGGTCTATTAGTTCAAGTTCTTTACGCCTACAATATTCTTTAAAGTCCACTCTAGCCTTGGTATTATCTTTAGCTTTACCTTTCAAATCCATAATTGTATTGAAAAGATTATCAAAAATATTTTTCTCAATATGCATGACATCTAAGTTATGTCGAATCAGATTATCTTTCCAGTATAGCAATTCTCAGAAAATACTTCGTTTTGTCCAATTGTACTCAACACCATACCCAGGCATCACACAGTCCTATTGACTGGCTACAGCACTCACTCAACAATTAGTATGTTATTTATTGGAAATAAGAGTAAGGTGTTTATACTCGTCAGTGTATGAGTGAACGTGTTGCGCAAATTTAATTTCTGAATGAGTTCAGGTCGATTCACTGGGAGATTGTCTATGGAAGTAAATAATTATACCAATTTTTTTTTTTAATTTGAGCAGTAGTGTGTTTGATTAAGCTAAGAGTTGCAAAAATGAAGTAAATGGTAACTAAGTGTAGAGAACCTTGAGTCAAAGCAATTTCAGCACCAATCCTCTGACTTCCCAATATCTAGTTAACTAAAACACAAATCTGGACAAATTTAAGGTTCTACTATTAAAATGTATTGCAAGATGATGATAGCTCTAGATTTAGTAATTTTCATACATGATATGAGAAATTATAAGTTAAGTAACCATCATAAATTAAAATATATTCAGTATACATAATGAATAACAAATAATTTTTTTGAATCTGGAAATAATAGCATCTCCAATTTTAGTAACCTCCATATATGATATGGAGTCTCTAAGCTAGACTCATGCTTATAGTCTAGATCCAAAGATTCAATACACACACAACATTTAAATTAACCAGATTTCTATTCATGCATATGGGGTTCAGTTATTCTGGGTAGTCTATGGCACTGGACTGTTTAGCCACAAATCTCCATTATTATATACAAGAGATTACAGAGTACGAAAGAAACCTAAAATTACAAAATGAAAACTTTCAGCGTGTAATTTGCAAGGTTTAAAGTGCCAAGAACTTAACTTTGAAAATCAAAGGGGCAAATGAACTTACGTAACTGAAAATGCTTGAGATGAAGTTTCTTGAACAAAGACGAGATGAATCTGTTTAATCGAAAATGGAAGAAAAGAACATTGCAAGAAAATAAAGAAAATAAAACAACTAGAAAAATTGACAGTAGCTAAGTCTCTGCTTCAAGGTAACTGGTAAAAAGACTTTGATAATAGCCACGATCTAGAAAAAAAACTCAGAAATTATCTCTTTTTTCCTTTTGCAAAGAGCATTAGCCTCTTTATATTTTTTTTTTCTGTTAACGGAACTCTCAATTTTTCAAATCTCCCAACAATTCTGCATCATTCCTCATCATTCTTCTACCCATACTCCCCAAAGGCCTTCCCACTCATGCTCCATTTTCAAATGGAAAGCAGATCTACACTCAATTTGTCCTCATCGTGCACAGGCGTGCTCTGTGCAATTATTTCTCATCTATTCGGATATATAGTGTAATATTCGGATATGGCTTTACTAATATCCGGATATGTTGTGCGATATCCGGATATTACTCTTAATTGGCTCTTCTCTCTGATATCTGGATACGCTATGAGGTATCTGGATGTGTTACATGAGTCTTGTGTCTTGTATCCGGATGCTTCAGTGACGCATTCGGATGAGTCTTCATTAATATCCGGATATGTTGTATGATATCCGGATGTATCTTCTTTGGATTTTGCTCTTGTATCCGGATGTGTTGAGGGACATCTGGATATATACTCTTCATATTCAGATATGTTGTGAGGTATTCGAATAGCTCTTGACAACTTCTTCATTTGTGTCTGGATGGCCTTGGATGGTCATCCGGATGTGCAGAGTAACATCCGAATGTTCTCTCTCCAAATTGATCACTTTTCGCCACTTACAAGCACAATTTTGATAAGTACTTGCAAAATAAATAAATACGTCAAATTATCTCATTTATTTGATAGGAAGTGGGTGAAAATACGGTAATATTTTGACATTTAACCACTAATCACCTGTAGCTGAAGGATAGATAGAAAATTACAAACTCTCTGAAAAATGGTATCTCCAGTTAACTGTGGTGGTAAAGAAGAATTATCGACTATGTTTTTTCTAAATGCACTTGTATTTCTCCAGAATGCGTGATCCATATGCAAGAATTGTCTGTGATAGTCAAAAAATGACGTCTTTCCACCATACTTGAGGTCGAAATATTTAGTTTTCTCCATACAATATGGACACGCTAATCTACCAGATGTCATCCAACCAGATAACATTCCATAGGTAGAAAAATCATTGACGGTCCACAATAGAGTAGCCTTCATGAAAAAAATTATTTTTTGTTGATATCATAAGTCAGAACTCCTTTATACCACAACAATTTTAATTCATCAATTAGAAGCTGTAAGAACACATCTATATTGTTTTTTGGATTTGATGGACCTGGAATAATAACAGTCAAAAAAAGAAACTCTATTTTTAAACATAATCTATGAGACAAGTTATATGACATCACAATGACCGACTAACAAGAATACAGTCGACCTGATTTACCATATGGAGTGAATCCATCTGCACAAAGACCAAACCTCACATTTCTAGGATTGGCGGAGAAATTAGGATATTTTTTATCAAAATGTTTCCATGCTTACCCGTCAGACGAGTGAGACAAGACATCAGGCTCCCTCCGACTTTTATGATGCCATCTCATGCTCGCAGCTGTAACCGTAGAAATATATATTCTCTGCAGTCTTGGTATGAGAGGAAAATACCACAATTTTTTATAAGAAATTTGTTTAAATTTTCTTTCCTACTTCTTACAGGTTTAAAACGAGGATGACCGCAAAACTTACAACTCATCTCGGATTCGTCATCCTTGTAATACAACATACACCCATTAGAACAACAATCAATCTTCTGATAACCGAGGTCAAGCTGTGAAACCAGTTTCTTGGTATGATAAAAATCAGTTGACACACGATTACCAATTGACATTGTTTAATGCATAAATTGCATGATTTCATTATATCCACCTTTGGGAACGTTGTAATCAGACTTTATACTCAACATCCTAACTGCAGTAGAAAGTTCACTTTTTACTTCGCAGTTTGGATGCAATAGAACTTGTGTAGTAGACAATATGTCATAAAATGCTTGTGCATTTTTATTCAGTGTTTCATCTACATTGTAAGTTTAATAATCACTTCCAGTACTAGTTTCTTGCATTATATATGGTGCATTTGATGGCCCAACCGCATCCATTACCATCTGTTCATAGGAATTAAACTAATCCCTAAAATTATCTTCTCTATAATATTTATTTTTAACAACCGAATGAGGCACAACGGACACTTCTTCACTATGATGCGTCCAGTAATAATAACCTTTCATGAATCCATGTTTACAAATATCTCTTTTTACCTCATTGACTGATTTAAACCTTAGACATTCGCATTTCATACAAAGGCACTTTAACTTTCTTTCTAATCTTATAAAACTTTCTTGGGTAGATGCAAATTGAATGAACTCATCGACACTCTCATAAAATTTTCTAGTAATCCCATCCCTTCTTGGGTTACACCTATTATTAATCCATTTACGATGCGACAAAATTTTCATTTTAAATTAAATAATATGTATAACGAAAAAAATTATCCCGAAAATTCACAAAACCATCATTTAGTATTACAGACCAACGTAATTTATAATTGCATTTTCAGACATACACTACTTTAAATTTTTTACTAAGTAATAAAAGTTTAACTAAATAATAACATTATATTTATAGTTATAATTTTAAAGTTGTATTAAATAAATAACTACCCGACAACAATATTATCGACATTCAACTATTATATTTAAACATATTATTTATCGTTAAACTAATCATTTTTTAAAATTAAACTACACTAGACCACAAGTTTTTATTTATTTCAATTATGTATTATTGTATAATTTTGTTAAGATTAGTCTTCATTAAACCTAAAATTAAAACCTGCTTAAATCTTGAAACCCACCCATTATTATTAAAAAATTAAAAAACATATATTTAACATTTTTAATTTATAACATATAATTAATAAAATTAAAAAATTAAATTTTTTTAATTTCTAATAAGAGATTTGATAAAAAAATAAGTTAAAAAATTAGGCTATATTCTTAACAACAAAACTAATACACAATTTTTTTTTGTGAATATTTATTTTAATTAAAATTAAAGTCAAAATATGAAAATTAATTAAGAAAATATTGATTTGGCCCTAAAAAAATTATTTAACAACCAAATTTATAGTAATATTAATAACTTAATAAGAATTTAATATAAATTATTTTACAAATTTAAATTTTATTCCAAATTTACAATTAACCAAACCCCAAGTGTGAACCAAAGCCCCGCCACTCCATATTTAAAACCCTAATTGTGATTATTATTAATTTATTTAAAATTCTATATTATTATCTAATTTTATTAAGATTATACATTTAAAACCCCCATTGTGCAAAATAATTTTATTTTTACCTACTAAAATTATTTAACTATATTATTAATATTAATAAGATGAAAATTTATAATTGATACTAAATATAAAATTAAAATTTTATTTAAAATTTATTAATAATTTTTTATTAAAACACTCCCCCACCCAGTGAACCCCAAACTGACTCCATTTTATTATTTAATTATAAATTTTTAATAATTAAAATTAAATTTATAATTTAAATTAAACATTAATTAAGCCTCATATATCTTATATATCCCAAAACATGAGACACGTAAGAAAATTATATAACTCTTCAAACTTTGCCATTAATTTTTGGCATCGCAATTCATTAACACTTAAAAATGTTGAATATGAGATAAATTTGATACCTCACAACCCTTACAGTCAACATGGCAAACATAAATGCAACTCCATAACTAATGCCAAACATAAATTAATTTATGAATTTTGTGCAAGTAATTGCAATTATAATGGAACCAACATAGAATATTCTATGTTAGATTCCAATGCTTGCTGTGCCAGTGGCTAAAGCATTGAATTGAATGATCACATCTCAAATTAAAGCATTTTTCAGTTACAGATTAAATCACATCATAAATTTTAAATTAAAACAATCAACAATCCACATCATTTCATGTTTTCATTTTAATTATAATATTTAATGTCTTGATTTCTCTTTAATTCTAATTTCTCCAATTAATATTGATTAAATTTTTAGGCTTAATCAACGACTTAAAAACTAAACAAAATTACCTAATATACATATATTATTAAAAATTAAAACTCTTATTCTTATTCTTCATTCTATGTGTCAAAATATATACAAATATTATTTATAAAAAAAATTTGTTTGGATGATATATATAAATATATGTTCATAAATATGAAAATAACATTTTTAGAACATTAATTTATTTCCTTTCATGACTATATTCATATGGAAGTAATGAATATATATGAAAAGTCCGGTTAAAATTCATGATTTTTCTTTTTTTTTTTTCTCTTTTCTCTTGTGATATGCTTGCTAGCTCCTTTGTGATAAAGATAAAAAAAATTTACTAAAAATCTAAAAATTTCGATCAAAGATTTTGTAAGAAATCTTGCTTAGTCATTACAAACTTTATTTATATAATGAGTAAGGTTTCAATTTTGATGCTCAAAAACATTTTTAATGAGTAAGGTTTCAATTTTGGGGCGCCCCAAAAAATATTTTACTCATTTCTATAATTTTAAAAATATTTTAAAATATTTTTTAATATTAACAAATATAAAAAAAACTTAGTTTCATCCACAAAGAAATTAAAAATGAAAAAAATTCATTTTTAACTTAGAAATAAAAAAAAAAATTCCCAACGAATTTCAATACACCAAGATGCATCTAGCTTCCCTTCTTTGGGATTTGTTTAGGTTGTTTAGAGTTAACTCGACAACTTGGTTTTGGAGTTGTTAGACGATTCAGGGAAGGACCTCCATGGTGGATGGATTTTCTATTTGGTGGTTGTTGGCGTTTAATTCTTGGTTAGAGATGTTTCTGCTTCGCACTATAGGAAGGTGGTGGGATTGGTTTGAAAGACTTTTGTAAGATTATGGGGTAGGTAAGTTTTACTGATCCCACGGTGGGCGCTTAAATGTTCATTCCAACCCAAAGGGAGTTAGCTGTTGGACGTGGGTTTTGAGGCGTCGAAGGATTTGGCTTCTACAACGGAGCTACGGAGAAGGGGTTCGGAGAAGGGGTTGGCACCTGCAAGTACTCTGACACTCAAGTGAGAATGAGAATTACAATAGGACCAGATAACGTTATACCTTGGCCTGTGATTAAGCTGGAATATATAGAGAAGTGGAGAGACCCACTTGTGTGCATACCTGTCCTAGGGTAGTAAGGAGACGGGACTGAAAAGTCCAGCATCGACCGTGCTTTTCCTTCGGGTATGGTGTTGATAAGACTGATAATAAATGTAGGAGGGGACTTGCCCAAGAAAGCATGGCATGGATAGAACCTGTAATAAATGCAAGCAAATGATAAAGGTGCTAGTGGGGTTGTCCTGACATCGGGCCAAGGTCGTGCCACAAGTCCAGGCCTGGTGCCAGGCCAGACCCAATAAAGTTGGTACGATTCACATGTTATTCAATTTTATTTATTCTTCTTTAATCAAATCTAGATGAGTTCATTCCAAATCTAGAACAATTTTATAAGAGTTTTTCTTCATTTTTTTTCATTATTTTTTATTCTTTATCAATTTTCTATCAGGCAATGGGTTTACTTACAGCCAAAAGTTTCTTTTTTTTTTTAAATTTAATTGTGAATAAAATTACATTTACTTTAACTTAATTAATCTTAACTAATTTAATTTAATTAAAAATTTGAGTAACCACATTATAGCAGAGGGGTTGTACATGGAAAAAAATCATAACCATAGAGATTTTTAGGACCAATTTTGTACTACGAAATGTCCAAGAAAATGTGTAAAACAAGCAAGAAGATGTATATGTAATTTATCGTAGTTATTAATATTTGAAATAATTTTAAAATTTAAAAATTCTAAAAGTAACTATTTTTTTTAAAACACTTAAAAAATAAAGTTACATTCTTTTTACTTTTCAACTTTCAATTTTGGGTTTTGGATTCATTTTTAGTTTTTTATTTTGGTAGTCTGTTTTTAAAAAATTGAAAACACGTTCTTTTTGTAATTTTGAAAAACTATTTCTCAAAACAAAAAATTAAAAAACGCGTTCTTTTGAAATTTTGAAAATAATTTTTTTTAATAATATTTTATACAAAAAAATTTGATTATTCAGTAAATTAGAAATATTTAATATTAATATATTATTAAAAATATATATACATTTTAAAGTTAATGAATTTTGTAAAAAAAAATTCATTACAATAGTAAAATATGAATAAATATATAAATAAATATGTTTTGAGTTTAGAGTTTGTTTTTGATGAAAACATTAAAAATAATTTTTTGTTGTTTTGAGTTTTCTTTACTTTTTTTTTGTTTTCAAAAATATATTTTTAAAAACAATAAAGAGAATACATTTTTATTATTTTAAAAAATTAAAAACTAAGTTGAAAACAACAAAGAGAATGTAATCTAAGTGTTTACCCGGCTGCAAACTTAAGCCATGGAAGGAACCTCAGGAGCTCTTCCGACGATAAGGCTACGTTGGAGGGGTCACCGGCATCGACGAGGCGACGGTGAAGGTGACGGTGGAGGTCACGGAAAGCACCTGTGTGGATGAGCAAATGGAGCGCCGAGATGGCCGCAATACCCATGAAGAGGAAGAAGAGGGAGATTATAACGAACATGACGATGGCCTCGAGGAGCACAGGCAGCAACCTCCAGTAGGGTTTAGGCGGTGGCGTCTCCCTAGCCGTGGGGTTGGCTCTGAAGATGTCATCGTGGCGGAGGATGTTTAAGGATGGCATTGCCCTACCTAAATGGGGCGGTGAAATTGCGATTAGTTTCGCAGAGAGAGATGAAATTGGACGGAATTGAAAGGGATGAGGAGAAGAACCGGCGGGGGGTTCTTCTTTATAGGGTTTGATGCTTTGGATAGACTCAGCCTCAGGAATCCACAGACAACAGATTCGTCCACGGTACCGCGTTTGCCTGCACGTGGTTTTATATTTTCTTCCCCGCAGCGCAATCTCATCGCCGGCTTTACTGACGTTATCCTCTCTCTCTCTCTCTCTCTCTCTCTCTCTCTATATATATATATATATATATTTATATATATCTTATTATTGCAGTTTTGACTCTATTGCAAACATGAAACTTTCATGAAAATATGGTACGAAAATAAGTCAGACAATTAAATTATTTATAAATTATTTTAATTAAATATATTTGATTAGCTTAAAATTGTATTACTTTTTAATCTGCTTGATTATCATTATTTTTCATTAAAATAGTGATTTTTTCTGATAGCAATTATTTATCATAAAAATTGTTACTTTTTTTTATGAAAATTGTATCTTTTTTAACTTAAAATTTGACGTGGCCCACACGATGAAATCCCATCATGGGACTCCCAGGATAGAATTCCCATTGTGGGAATTTTCAGCATACGACAACAGATATCGATGTTTGCATGTATATATATAAATAAGTGGAGATTGGAGAGGGTAGAGCTGCTCTCGATTTTGACTTTGGAGCAATAATGGTTGCTGGGAAGGTGAAAATGGCGATGGGTCTCCAAAGCTCACTGGCGAATCCCAAGCCAGACCCCTCATTCAAGCCTCAATTACCCTTGCCCAGCTCTGCCAAGGTTTTTTAGAAAGCTGTCGTGTTATGTCGCGCTCTTCCACCCAAGTTCAACCCCGCTCGCCCGACGTCACCAAGCTCCTCCGCCTCGTCGAAGAGTTGCGCAAGAGAGAGTCCCACTTAAAGACCGAGCTTCTCGAGCACAAGCTCCTCTGAGAGTCCATAGCGATTCTTCTTGTTCTCAAAAATGAAATCGCTTCCAAGGATGCAAAGATTGTGCGGAACGCAACAAAAATCGAGTGCTTGGAGGTCGAAACAATAGTCTCAGGCAAGATTTGGAGATTCTCCATACGAAAGCGTCAAAGGAAAAGAAAGAGTATGAGAAGAAGTGAAGACGATGGAGGTTGTTGAGACAGAGAGGGTAACCTAAGATTAATAGAATTAAAAGTAAAGTAGTTGAATATGGGAAGTGTGCGAGTTGTCTGAAAAATAAAAACTACCCCCATCATGAGAAAACGTTTTTTTAGCATTTGGAGGAAAATTAGGTCACATTAACAAAACTTATAAAATAAATTACTTAAAAAAAATAATTAAACACCTCAAAAGTTAAAATTTAAATGAAAAATAAATAATTTTCATATAAAAAATTATCAATCAAACTCACCCTAAATTCACTTCTCCACTATCTTTCCACGAAGATCAATCTCCTCTTCCCACAGCAATGCCAATAATGGTAGTTGGCTTTCCTCCCGAATCATTCTAGACCTAATGGAAATGCATTTTGGTCCCATCATAACCCCATGATGCGATTTTGCAACCCCTCCTAAGCCAATAACCAAGTCAGGTTCAGCTGCTCAATCACGGTTGGTTTTTTGTTGGCTAATGTTGATTGGTAGAAAAATTTTGATTTTATATAAAATAAGAAGGGTTCCCCTGTCTTG
Organism: Diospyros kaki; assembly: GCA_036245055.1. NCBI lineage: Eukaryota > Viridiplantae > Streptophyta > Magnoliopsida > Ericales > Ebenaceae > Diospyros > Diospyros kaki. The sequence goes on from BSEG01000003.1 coordinate 35,587,403, forward strand.
TCATTTTGATTTTTTTTTTTTTATGCAAACATCTTTCATTAATTAATTTTAAGAGTTAGGCATCTATTAAAAGTGAAAGTCAAAGTTGGGTACCTTTACACCTTATAACACTAATTAAATTATTCATATCAAAAATTAATTTTTAAAAATAAATAAATAAATAAATAAAAACAATTGTTAGTTGGAACCCAAGAGTTCTAGTCGATAAAGAACCCATTACTGGTAAATAATCTATTGGTGATTGACTCTTGAGAATATGGGAGGAAAAGGAAGAGATGGATGAAAAATCCATTGCTGCCTATTATTCGTTTTTCTTTGATCAAACCAAAATGGGTTTGCTTTTCATCTTCATTATTCTTCTTTCTTCTTCAATTGAATCCATTTGTCCTTTATCTTTATCTCTTTAAGATGTGTTTTTACGTTATAATTTGAGAATTTTCTTTTAAAAACATTTCCTATAAACACTCTTCGCCAATCCTTATCATTTACAACTTAGTTTCAAAACTTTTATTCACTTGATCTTTTATTTTTATTATTTATTTTTTAAATTTAATATAAATTATTTTCCTAAGCGACCCTTAAAAAGATTTACTTTTAGTGGGGTTCATCTTTCCACCTAAATTCTTGTATTCAATTTAGTTTATCAAGTCAGGATCTTTATGTGTACACTCTAGAATGCTTCGACTCGTTCTGATTGTTGATATCTCTCGCGTCAATCTCTCTTCGACGTCCCAAAGGCTCATTCTGAGCATCTCTCTGTCTCTCTCTCTCTCTCCCCCCTATGCGCTCGTGAGCATCTCTAGCGACCCTTCGGAGTGTTCTGGCCATTCTTCAGTGCGTGAGTTTGGTTTATTATACATTTGTAATTCTAGTTATTATATATTTGTAATTTTTATGATTCAACTGATTGATTTTATTTGTATTTGTCTTCAACCGATTAATTTTTCAAATTCAGTCGATTGTTCTCAAGTGTTTGTGTTGGTTAATTATTGGCATTTTAACGTTTTTTATAAGATAATATGGAAGACGTTATGTTGTTCTAATAAGAATTAATGTTTGTTAATTAATGCAAGAGTTCTTAACTTGAACCGTAAAAGATGATTTGTTAAGGCTTAAGAGTTTTCTAAAAAAAGATGAATAATACTTCACATGTTATATTGATATCACTAGTTTACAATGTCCTTTGTTTGCTTTTGATTTGATACTATGGTGCTTAGCAAGTTGCCTATGAACATTATAATAGACGAAGTGAAATCAATGGGATTTGTTTGAGAGATTTTGAACATGCATGTTTCTTGAACATTATGATAGATCAAGTTGGGGTTTGTTTTAAGAGAATGTAAATGTAATGTAAAGAAAGTGAATTTGATAGTATTTTGTTTACTTATATCAATTCCTTGCCAATGCCCTTGCACTCCAATTGAAAATAAGTGAATTTGTTAGGTAGAGATTGTTTACATTTACTCATTTTCTATTAATAGATTGTTTGCTAATTTGATTATTTTGTGTCAATAAATACCATTTATTCTTTTGAACAACAAGAATTGTAACGAGAACTAAAATCATCAGAAACTACAATTCTCTTTGTCAGTATACGAAAATTAATCTAAGAGACAAATTCATCAACGTATTGAATTTCAAACCAAGAATTTAATCTGTTTACTTCAAAAACTCATATAATCATAAATCAAAATGAAAATCTGATCAAAGTAATTTATGATTCGAATATATTGATAAAAATTTATATAGCCGAGCAGTGTAGAAAAATTGATTCAAATGGTTTACTAACTACCTTCAAAAATAGAAACAAATATTCTTACATAACTTCTATACTAAAAATATAATCAAAATACTACCACAATATAATTTTTTTTTCTTTTTTTCAATTATAAATTACTTTGATCAGTATATTTTCTATGTATAATTTTTGAAAATTCTATATAAAGTACCCTTTAGAAAAAAATTACAAAAAAATGAACAATTTTCATGAAAAAAATTATCAATCAAACCCGCCCTAAATTCACTTCTGCAGTATCTTTCCACGAAGACCAATCTCCCCTTCCCACAGCGATGCCAATAATGGTAGTTGGCTTTCCTCCCGAAGCATTCTAGACCAAATGGAAATGCATTTTGGTCCCACCATAACCCCATGATGGGATTTTGCAAACCCCTCCTAAGCCAATAACCGAGTGAGGTTCAGCTGCTCAATCACAATTGGTTTTTTGTTGGCTAATGTTGATTGGTAGAAAAATTTTGATTTTATATAAAATAAGAAAGGTTCTCCTGTCTTGTCATTTTGATTTTTTTTTTTATGCAAACATCTTTCGTTAATTAATTTTAAGAGTTAGGCATCAATTAAAAGTGAAAGTCAAAGTTGGGTACCTTTACACCTTATAACACTAATTAAATTATTTATATTAATTAAAAATTAATTTTTAAAAATAAAAACAATTGTTAGTTGGAACCCAAGAGTTCTAGTTGATAAAGAACCCATTGCTGGTAGAGAATCCATCGGTGATTGACTCTTTGGAATATGGGAGGAAAAGGAAGAGATGGATGAAAAACCCATTACTGTCTATTCTTTGTTTTTCTTTGATCGAACCCAAATGAGTTTGCTTTTCATCTTCATCATTCTTCTTTCTTTTTCAATCCAATCCATCTGTTCTTTTATCTTCATCTCCCTTGGCTCTTTAAGGTGTGTTTTTACATTGTAATTTGAGAATTTTCTTTTGAAAACATTTCCTATAAATACTCTTCGCCAATCTTTATGATTTACAACTTAATTAGTTTCAAAACTTTTATTTGCTTGATTTTCTATTTTTTATTATTTATTTTTTTAAAATTTAATATAAATTATTTTCTTAAGTGACCCTTATACAGGTTTACTTTTAGTGGGACTCATCTTTCCACCTAAGATCTTGTATTCAATTTAGTTTATCAAGTTAGGATTTTTATGTACGTTTATTTTCAGAATCTTATTTAATTCATAACTTATATGAAAGAGTTTAAATTTTTTATTCATTCAAAAATAACGAGTTTAAAACAAAAAGTAAGACTTTTCGAGTGTCATGCCTTAAAATAAATTTTTAAATCATTGCATCCTAATATATGAACATAATCGTTTGTCTCCACCAAAATAAAATAGCGTGCCTTAAATATAAACTTAGTTAATACAACGAGTTTAACATATTTGATACATTTAATATCACCAAAATAAAATGTATACATGTTTCTAGTGTGTCATATAAAAACAAATATAGTATCTACAATACATGACATGGCTCAAAAATAATAAAGTTTCTAAAACCGATGCTTTAATTATGGACTTTTTCTCTCTTTGAATCACTTGTATTGCTTGAAATGCTTAAATATTTTAAGGGATGATCTCAAATTAGGAAATGAACATTCAATGAAGAATCCACGAAAACATTTACATAAAATGTGTATATGAGAAAGAATGCAAATCTTTATTATGTCACTTGTGACTGCGTCAACATTCTTTCAAGAGTTTTCTCAACTAGTACCCCAAATATCTCTTGGAAGATCCTTAACCATATCATCTTAGGCTTAAGTGGCACAAATAATAGCATGGTCATGTATGATCATTAATGCGAATGAAAAGTCAAATAGAGTACATCTTCAAAACTAATTTCTCATGCAACATGAAAAAATCACAAAATAAGAATTCGTGAGTGAAGGAAACTTACCTTAAGGTCTTTTTGGAGAAGATCTTGCTCATTTTTCCTAAATACCCAACCTCTCCTTAGTCATCTTGATGTTAGCTTCCTCTTCCATTTACTAGTTTTCTCTTTTATGTTATTCATTCTTTATATTTTTCTCTTTTACTTCAACTCCCTCAAGTGGCAAACCATCTCCTGATTTATAGAATACATAATTTTTTCTATAAAAAGTCAATTACTATGAGAGATTTATATTTTATTTTAATTTTTTGAAATCTTTTTTTATTGTGAAATATACCTTTATACACATAGAAGAAAGAGGATGCATGCACCCCTGTAGCCAAGGCAGTCCCCTTGCGCAGGCGAGCAACTGCTGCTACCCTCTCTTGCTGCCCATCAGCCGTGGGGTCCCTCTCATGGAAAGGGACACTGCGTAGGAGGGCCTCCTATTATGTACAATATAAATATAATTATATGAGATTGATTATTTTTATTTTGGTCTAAAATTATTTTTTATAATCACTGTTATAAAATGTTTTAATTGTCCCTATATAACAAATGTTTGTTCCTATACACTTTATTAATGAGTATTTAAAATATTTAATAACTCAAATTGTAAAAAATAAGTGCAGTATGAATTAAAAGTAATTGTATTCTAATTATAAATACATATATATATATATTTAAACTATTTGACCCACTCAATTGGTTAAATAATTTTTTTCAAAATTAAGTCCAAATTTATTTCCCTAAACATCTAAATATTCTAAAAATATTTGGCATTACGTTTCTTCCTTCTTTGAAGGAATCATCTCTAGAACAAATCTAGATGGATGAAGATGGGTTTGTTCTTCATTGTTTCTTTTTCGTCTTTAATAGAATGTATCTGGATTCATTCTAAATCTAAAACACACCCAGATTTGGAATGAACCCAAATTTATCTTCATTGTTCTTAATTATTCCTTCTTTAATCGAACTCATTTAAGTTTGTTGATCTGGACCAAATCTAAATGACTTCTACTTTGATCTTCTTGGTTCTTGATTCATGTTTTTCAATCTTCTTTGTTCTTTTTCAATCAAACCTAGATGGGTTCATTCCAAATCTGGAACGAACAAATCCATAAGGGTTCTTCTTCAATCTTCTTCGTTCTTTATTCTTTTTCTATTAGAAGTCCAGTCAATGGGTTTACTTATAGCCAAAAGTTTCTTTTTCTTTTTAAATTTAATTATGATTAAAATTACATCTAATTTAACTTAATTAATCTTAACTAATTTAATTTAATTTCATTAAGATTTTGAGTGACGATATTATAACAAAGAGGTTGTACATGAAAAAAAAAACATAACTATAAAGATTTTTAGGACCAATTTTGAATTATGAAATGTCCATAAAAACGGGTCAAATAAGAAGATATATATATATATATGTAATTTATCGTAATTATTAATATTTGTAATAATTTTAAAATTCAAAAGTTTTAAGGGTAACTATTTTTTAAAACACTTAGTTACAAAAAAAAATATATATTTTTTTTATAAAACTTATCATTATTTTAATTTTTTTTATTTCTGAACTATTTTACCTCTCCAACATATGTTCCATTATTAGGGATAATGAAACGGGTCACCCTGCCTTGAACCTGCTACCTTGTCATCCCCATCCATTACTAAAGTACCTTAGAAGAATTACATACATAAGAAAGACTATTATGGTAAAAAAAAAACACGTTTGGCATAATATCACTTATTTTGTTGTAATAATTCTTCATATTTTGTGTCTTTAAGACCCAAAATAAATTTTTTTTATATAAAATATGAAACATATATAGTTTATGTGTATAATATTAAAGATAATATATAATTAATTAAAAATATATTTATATATTTAATTTATATGTGTGTACATTTAATTGAGAGTATATTCATATACTAGCCATGAGGTACATAGGATATGTGTGTGGAACTCATTATTTTAATGACCAAATATATGCTATTTATGCATAATTTGTGTATTAAAGTATATATATTTATTATTTAAGCACCTTCTTAATCTTGTTTCTCCACTATTGTTGTAAGATTACTTAATTTGTGGGACAATTTATTTCTCTAATTATTTTTTGATAACAACATCCCTTATATGGTTAAAAATTACATGAAATTCATTGTTTCCAATTCACTATCTTTTCTTTTTTTTTTTAAAGGAAGTGTTTTGGTGAATTGGATCTTATGAAATTTAATAATTTTTTTTTACTTGTTCATATTTCAAAGCTGATTTCAATATCTGATTTGCTCATAAATGGCTACTAGTAAGCAACAAAAATGATCCAACACAAATATATAAGATTTTATATAGATTTAATTTTAAAAACTTATGTCATCTCTCCTCTAGTTAAAAACTTAAGGGTTTCATTAGAGTAAATGAAACAAATACCAACTTTTGTATCGAAACTAGAATTATATATATACGCGTGCACACATGCACACATTATAGAGGGGTATATATAGCAGGGCCGGCCCAAAATATAGGCCACTAAGGACTATGCCTAGAGCCCTCCAAAAATTTGAGACCCCCCAACAGTAGAGAACAAAGCACCCCAAAAAAATACCCCCCAAATAAAAATACAGCAAAGAATAAAGCACTCTCAAAAAAATTGCCCCTCTATCCCCTAAAAAAAAAATTCTCCCTCCAAAAAAAAATAAAATTTGGGGACTCTCAAAAAATACACCACGCAACTCTCCCCTAAAAAAATTTATTATCGGCTAGAGCCGCATTAGGCCTTGGGCCGGCCTTGATATATAGGGATGACAATCGATACTTTATCTGAAGAGTTCTAACAAAATTGTTACAAAAACTCCTATTTGCTTCTTATAATAGAATAAATATATATATATACACGTGCAAGCACGTACACATTAGAGGGGTATAGAGATCGCAATGGATACTTTATCTTCTGGTTTCCTTCCAAAACCCTACCATGATGATGTGGAGGCTAGGATTTGAGTATAAAAATATACCTATGGAGAGGCTATGAGCATAGCATTTAAAATACCTTTCGAGTATGAATAAAGTGGTGAGTATAAGGTCTACTACCCATACCCTACTCTACCCTGATTTATATATATATATTATTTTTATTTAATTATATGTATAATTAATCAAATTAAATATATTCTTACAAACTTAAAATCTAAGTATAAGTTACAATCATATCGTATGATATACACAACATACACTTAACCATTATGTTCATAATCATAAAACTCATGTAAATCACATAAAACTGTAATTAAATACGTATTTGAATCCATAAGAGATTATACCGTAATGAGAAATACCAACTGAAGATAAAATGTCGGAATCTGGTTTCTCCCCCTTCACTTCAATCGTAATGATGGAATAATATAACTGTAATTGTTTTTGATATGTTGGGTAAGGAGATGACCAAACCCCTTATTTATAATAATAGAAGTAGTCTCCCATCAAGACTATTAGGAGTTATCATAACCATCTTCTAAACTAAATAGAATTAAGATTAACTATTATCTCATCAAATTAATGCAATTATATACCTGATAATCTCATCAAATAAATACTATAATATCTGTTAAGATAATTACATTAATTATTATGTGAGCCACAAGATAATTTTTACACTAACTTAGTAGTTGTTGATTTTTTATTATTTAAAATATTAAAATAATTTAAAATATTACAATTATTGCTTTTAAACTATTTCCTTACAATAATATCAAATTATTTTATTACGAAATTGTTGTAAAATTATTTAAATTATGAATATAAATTTGTTAGAATGATATATATTGAGTATATCGACAGCCATTGGGGTATCCATTACCCTGCAAGAATAGGGATGGAGGTTAAACAATGTATCTTAAAGGTATAGATACATATATGATTTTAAGAATAGAGATAATGTGGGGTGAGCAAAGAGGTCCCCCACCTATACCCTCCCCATTGTCATTGCTATAGGGGTAGCCGTGTGATACGCAATACGCGAAAAAAAATAATAAGTAAAAGTTTATTGCGTGACGTTTGACAATTAATTTTTTTTTAATTTTTTAGACAAAATCTTGAACAAGATAAACTTGATACATTAGTAAATTTGTTTAAAAAATTAATTACTATTCAGAGGTTATAAATTCAAATTTTATTAACCTAGTTAATTTTTATTTTTTTAGATAAATATATAATAATTTTAAAAAACACTTTATTGATAAAATCTTATAATACTAAAATATGATGTTTGTTTATTATATAATAATATGTAGATATGTTTAGTTTATACATATAAAATATTGTGTAATTAAAAAATGTATTTTTGTAATAGAGAGAGAAAGAGAGAAGAAAGAGTGCAAGAGTGAAATACAAAGAGAGAGGAGAGATGAATTAAAATCAATGATAAAATAGTTAACTTACTTTTAGATTAATTACATAAAAAATACTTATATTTTTTTAATTTTAAATTCAAAATTATATTTTATTTTTTTTAATTCTCATCACATTTTTTAAATTATAACAAATCAATAGCATCATTAACTTTGATTGCCTCCACCTGATGTGAGCCAATGACATGGTCAGAGTCAGAGGTCTGTACATTCAGGAACAGTGGGGGCATGCATGTGCATGCTCGTGGTGGCTTTCGTGTTCTCTCGGGGCCTGCAGGGATGGCTAGTTTCAAGCGAGATCCCTTAATTTTTCCCAGTACAAGGCTAACTACTAAAGATCAATTACTGTGTCTCCGTGCTTGATAATGCAGCAACACCATCAGGGGAAGCCAATGATCAATAATATGTTGCAGCCGCCGTTGGAGTGCACTTTTAAAGAGAAGTTAGTTACTCAGTCTTGACCAGTATTGTTGCAGAGTTATCCACCGGCAGCAACGGGCTGCGGAGTTGAAAAACTCAGCCTATTGTCGCACTGGTGCTAGGGTGGGGGGGAGAGAGAGAGAGTACGTTACAGCCTACAGGTGTAGTCATAAGTGAAGTCATGAAATAGGGTTTCTTTGCCCACACTAATTTGATCATATTATCTACCAGCAGTGAGAGTTAATAAAAGTTGACGAGTGTGTTGTAGTGGCATATGGATGGATAAGAAGAAAACATTTTGAAGTAAATAAAAATGTTTCTATGCGCTATATATATATATATATATATATATGTAATTCAAGACACAACCATTAAAGTGCTAATTAACCTCCTCATTACTCATATAACTTGCCATTTTTATGGATTCATTGAATCCTTGCTAGTAAATCCATTATGGCCCGTGAAGTTGTCCCCCACTGCAAGCTCTCTTATTGAAGTAATAATACAATGATTAAATGAATGCAATGGTCATTTGTGGCCATTTCTGATTTCCAATCCCACTATTTTCTAAATCATTGCAATGCCCAACTAAATACCATGCTATGTTTACTATTTTTTTAAATAAATCTTTTAGAGCTCATCTTGTTATAAATTTTCTATCCCGTGATGATTGATTGATTGCACTCACAAGATTACAGGAGATTTGAGAGTAATTTATCGTAAATAAATTACGAAAACAAAAAGATTGAAGTTCAAATTCAACCTATTCATTTTATTGTTGCTTATTTATTTATTTATTAAATAACAGTATGTAAATAAATATTTGTTTTATCGTCATATCGTTTAATATTATCACGTAAATATAAAAATATTAATTTAATTTAATTTTGTCTCTCATATCTTTGTTATTTCCTTTAATTTGAAGATCTGACATATATAAAATATCTTGAACTTCTACTTATAATAAATATTTTTTTCTTCTAATCATATGAAATGCATAAATTTTCTACGTTGAATTCCAAAATTTTCTTCTATTTTCTATTTTCAATCGTCCAGCTTTCCCATCCAACAAACGAACGAGAGAAAATAACTCAAACAATGTCTTGTCTTCCCACCAGCCAAAGCAGCGTCCTCCTTGCAAAAGATGGCGTCTTGGTGCTCAGCTTCTCCTCACCGCAACCCAGTTCGCCGGAGACCGCATTCCGGGTTTCCGAAAAGTGCAACGAATAGGCCCGTCTCGGAGCCAGCCCGGCCACAACCGGTCCTTTCTTCGCTGGAGCTCTGATGGGTACTTGCAGAACCAAATTCTCATCCATTACATACGCAAAAGAACCCATAGAAAAGCACCTTCTACCATCAATCCTCCTGTCGCCGTCTCCTCCTTCTCCGGTACCACCCATGTTCCGACACTTCCCCAGCTTGACCGCCACAACTTTCTCTTCCGAAACGACTGTTCGAAGAAACACATAACAATTATAACTGTGTATTATTTCAAGAGAGAACTATATTAGATGTTAAGGCAAATACAAGGGATAAAGATAAACCTATTTCTGGTTGATTTGAGTCGTCTTTCGCCTCGATTTCAAAAGATTTTGTATCATCCCCATCGGAGAAGATCTCTCTTGAAATGTCGCCGACGGATTCGACAACCATGATCGTCGGCCGGCCGCGATTATCGGGCGAGGGATCGAGGAGACTGGCTCGACAAAGCGGGCAAGTGGAGTGAGATAAAAGCCATTTATCGATGCAATCCATGTGAAACGCATGGCTGCAATCAGGCAACAATCTGAGACTATCTTCCAGTTTGAATTCGGACAAACAAACGGCGCAATCGAAGGGGTATTCCACGCCGGCGACGGCGCTGTATTTGAATATGGGCAGAGCGTCGATCAGGTCCTGGTCCAGGCCTTCGTCGTGTAGGACGAAGAGCTCCCGGAGAGGGCCGTGAAAGGTCGTGCCGCCGGCGCCGGAATCTTCCGGGTTTTGGTTCCGCGGCCAGACGAGGAACCTGATTAGGTGGACGAGGCAGGAGATGAAGAAGACGGCGGCGATTACGACGACGACGAGCGCCAGGTTGGGGCTTATGGCGATTTCACCCATAGTTTCTCGGGAAAAAGTGAGAAAAACTGAGGGAAATCGGGGGATGAAAGTGGGATATCTCGAAAGGAAAAGATTTGAAATACGATGAATCATGATCATCAATAGAGGAAGCATTAATTGCAGACCTGAGTTAGATTAGAAATTATACGGTTACTCTCATCAATGATGGTGTAAATTAGAGAGAGAGAGAGAGAGAAGCGAAGCTTAGCTGACTCCATTGGAATTTCGTCAAAAGCTAGGCGGTAAGAAGGTCTTCGGTTCTTCTAGACTTCAACATTAGGAGTTTCTAAATTGATTCCAAACCTCGATCCAACGCAGACGTACAAATATTCCACGTGGTTTAGTAAGATTAAACTCTATATATGTCTGGTTTGTTAGGGTTTGAGGGTCGAGTCAGAGTAATTTTTACGTTATTTTTGTTTTGAGAACAGTGTTTTTATAGCATTTACTAGTTATTTTTTAGTTATAAAAAATAATTTTATCTAATATTCATGATTAATTTATAAATAATTGTGCATATTTGATAAATTTAACTAATTAATGCATGCACAAAGAGTCATGTTCGTAGGTTTTCAGTAAATTCTATAATTATTAACAAAGTTAATCTCATAATCGGCATACGTGTATATATATATGTTTTAGTTTTTATCGTTATCTTATTAATCGTGAGAGACAACCGCAATGCATGATGATATCCTCATGACCTCAAAAGCATATGTAATTAGCAATAACTCATCTAATGTCTATTACTAGATTACCTCAACTATATATCGATATAATTTAGTTAAAATATAATGTAACATAATTTTTTAACAATAAAGATACTCAATGTAATTTTTAAAGCGTGAATAATTCTCTTTACATTAACGCCAATTTAAGTTCAAGGGTGTCTAATGTGTTTTATCCATAATTTTATTCCTAAAAAGAGACTTGTTTCTAGGAGAGCAAAGGCTTTCTACATGGATTCTGGAAATTTGGAGAGAGGAAAGAAGATTACAAAGTACTCTAGAAACAAAATTAAGTCAAAATAAGTCTCTACCCATCACTATGAAGTGGAAGAAAAAAAGGTTAAATACATACATGCATGCATGTGTCAATGACAATGTGGTTTGCAAAGCAAACTAAGTGAATCAAGGAAGTAGAACCAAGAACTTAACATCATATCCATCATTTGGTGATAAGGCTTTTTTCAAAGGTACATGTTATGGAAGGTTGTGAAAAACTTAGACAGCCACAAAGAATGCAGCAATCTCAGATTGTTCAAGTTCAAACATTGTATTTGGTTCATCATAGTTTTTCCATAGGGGATTCTTTATAGCATAGTAAGAAGGAAGAGAAGGGTGTGCAATATATGAAGGCTAGCAGAGGTAGTAGAGTTTGCAATGTAGGTGCTTCATTTCACCATGAGACAACGAAGATTGTATGCTTTCCTTTTCACTCTTAAATGAAAGCTAAACGAAACAATTCCAATATCTTTTCCATTCAAAAAAGAAACAATGTTCTCATATAAGATGTATTACCCTTTTTTTATATTTCCCATGTGTCATTTGTGAAAGAATTTGATTTCCTTTGTAGTTTATTAAAAGAGAGTTCACAATAGTATTTCGCAATAAGTGTAAAAAATACCGACTTTCACTAAGAATGAGTAGAGGTTCTGCTAGAACGAACTAACCGAATCGAATTGGCTTTGATTCGGTTATTTAGGTGTCAGTTAACAGTCCGATTATTTTTGACAAAAAGTTTGATTAATTTTTTTCAGTTTAATTTCCGTTGGTTGATAACTGAACTAATTGAACTGATGTTTGTCTGTGTTTAGTCATTCCTAGTTTCTTTTGCCTCGTGCACCTATAGTTCTTATCCCTTCAATTTGGCTAAGTTTGCAGCCATATCCCTTCAACAACCCTACTCCCATTAATTGTCCAATCTCATTTTTTAATTTGGCTTCCCAAGACGCCTATAGTCGCTCCCTTGTTATTTCAATCTAATTTTTCAATTTGGCTTATCTCTGTCTCTCTCTCGCTTTCGCTCGATGTCTTAGTAGGTTGGCAACAAATCCAAATCTTCATTTTTTTTGTCGTTTCCTCTATTTCTTGAAGATCCAAGCTTTTTCGTGGGTGTTCAACACTACTCATTTTGTCTTTATTCAGTGTTATTTTCTATATGGGTCATTCAATTCTTCTTCTTCTTTTTCTGATCGCTATTCTTTTTGCTTTCTCTCTATTGCCAATAAGTTATAAACTGTTGATTAATGGGTCAATTCATGGTGGGTTTTTGAAGAAGGGGTTTGAGAGTGATTTTGGATTGAGGCACTTTCCAAATCCTGGTAAAATTCATTTTTTTTTTAAAACGTTCTTATCTCTTTCTTTGTCTTCGATTATTTTGTACATTTGTTCGGTTTTCAGTTCAGTTCAATCATCATAGTTTAGGTTTTAGTTAGTTAGGGTTAGTTGGTTGATTTAGTTCGATTATTATGTGTAATTTAGTTCGATTATAATTGATTGGACACCCTTAACTTTCACCTTGAAAGCCAAAGAGCCCCTTTTTCCACCGGTGCATGCATGGTAACGATGATTAGTCAACCCTGTTTCATACTAAATTTTGAGGGTGACATATAATTTTATAAAATAATATAGGGTACAAATCAAATTATCACTCAAGATGATACCTCCTTTAGTGATGCTTCTTATATTAAGGTTACGTTAAGTTTTAAGAGGTGAGAAAAATGAAAGGTTTATAAAAGAAAGGTATGGAAAGAAAATGGTGGAGAACTTCCTTATTGTTGTTTGGATGTTAATTAAAGAAAAAATGGAATTTTCTTGACCTTATTTGGGAGTTTAAGCCAAAATAAAATGAGAAAAGAAGGGCAATAACATTAAATTTTCGATGTTACTTGTTTTATATTACTATGCATAACAAAATGAGTAAGAAAATAAAGGAACAAATTTTTAATCCAAAAAAAGGAACCACATCTCTCCTTCTACCACCCCAACAAGATTTTAGAGGGAAGAGGGGAATTGGGTTCCTCCAATCTTCTTTGTAAAGTTAAAATCAATATATGTTGTATGTCTAAATTAATTTATATTTTTAGCTACTCAATAATTACAAGATAGTTAAAAACTAATCATGCTCTAACTTCTATAGTAATTGCTATAAAAAAATATTGTAAATCCCATAAAATTACCGTATCCATATCTAAATTAATTTGTATTTTTAGCCATTCAATGGTTACAAAATGGTTATAAGCTATTAATGTTCTCACTTTTTTAGTAGTTGCTATAAAAAAATATTATAAATCCCATAAAATTACTATCTCCAGGCTAAGGCTAAGACAGTCGCATGTACCTCAACCCATTTGACATCTCTATTCTTTGCTCAAAAACCAACATCAATCTATTGTATATAATTTGTTTTACTATTCAATTTTAAACTAATTTTTTACACTAAACACCATATTCAAATTTTATTTTTTAAACTTTTAAAAATTAAAAAAATTATTAAATAATATGCTCATTTTTTTTAAAAATAAAAAAACTAAACACATCAAATGATAAAAAAATAATCACCAAAATTAAAAATTGGCGACTCTAAAAAACTCTAATTAAACATTTATTATTTATTTTTAAAAGTAAATATAATTAAATATTTTGTTACTTTCATGACACATTGCCCCATTTGTTACAGCTTAATTAGAGAAATTATAATTTTCAACTACTCAGATTATGGTTTCTAAAATTTAGAATAAGTTGTGAATCTGTTTGCTACAATTTTTCAGAAGTTATAGTTAATAAGTTATGGTGTTTGATACCATAAACTGTAAAATAATTTATTTTTTTGTATAATTATCTATAATACCCTTAGTAGTTATAGAATGATAATTTAAAAATTAATTAGTATATATGTATAATTAGTGTATATGTATAATTCTGAGTAGATGAGAGAGAGAGATGGTGAGAGAAAGGTAGATATCTGAAAATAGAGATGGCGATAGAGAAGAGAGACGTTTGATTGTATAGATAGGAGAGTAATTTTTTATTAAAATATGGATAAAATTATCATAAAAATATGACTATTTAATGAGAAGTTATAGAAATTGGAGTATCTTAATTTAAAAAAAGTCAATTTCTACTCTTTTTAAAAGTTAATAAAAATTATAAGTTAAAATTTTATAAGATAGGATAAATACTATATTCTCACTTTCTATTTAAATTAAAAGCTAAGTTACGACAAACTAGTCATTGTACACTAAAGCAGAACGGACAGCACATCACATCAACCCCAAACAAGCCCTGTGCCTCGGCCGCAAATTAGATCGGGGCTAGAAGCCTGACTGGTGCACCGCTGCTCGGCTTTTCTCTGCTTTGCTCTCCTCTCTCTCTCTCTCTCGTAGAATTCCTTCCGTCGGCCACAGGAGGCGTCGATTCATCTTCTTTTTTAGTGGTTTTCTGGTTGTAGTCAAGCATGAGACAGAGGAAGAAGGCAAATAATGTGAAGCAAAAAGATAGAATTACAGATCCTAATTCTTTTGGAGAGAGACCGGGAGCCTCGGTTTTTAATCCAGCTTTCTCGTCGAAGAAAGTATTCTTGATTTGTCTGGCTGTGCGCATAGCAAATGCTTTGATGGTGCAGACATATTTCAATCCGGACGAGCATTGGCAAGCCCTAGAAGTTGCTCATCGTATCACGTTCGGGTATATATATGGTTCAAATCGATTTCTTCTCGATTGATGTTTTCTTAGTTTACTCTATGTTTATAAGCTGCTAATGGTGTGTTATTTGTGTTGTTTAAACGAAGATACGGATATTTGACTTGGGAATGGGAGAAGCGGATCAGGAGTTACCTGCATCCCATGTTGTTTGCTTTCCTTTACAATGTTCTTGCTTTATTTCGTCTTGATGTGCCATGGATCATGGTATGTATTGGCTCCTCCACTGATTGATTTGTTTCTAGTTAAGGTTTTATGGAACATGTTGCTACAGAGGAGTATAAATATGTTTAATTTGCCTATACATTTTTATTTGTTGATCAACTGTTCTAGAACAAAATATTGGAAAATAAATGTAAGTATTGATATGGTATACTGGTAATTGATTCCCCATCTATCCTTTCTGATTATTCAATATTGAGGCAGTGGATTATTGAGTTGTTACAGTGTATTTGCAATGTCTGCAAGAGGAGAGAGTTGTGTGGTTCATTCATTTTGTTTTCCTGTACTTAAGAGCTGACATAAATTAGATGAATTTTATATAAGTTTGTCATGTATTACTGGGTTAATAAGGATGGATATGTTATTGGGAATTCATCTTGGGTTCCCTTTTGGGGATTTTTTCTTTGATGGAATTTTGGGTTTAAATGCTAACCAGTTACTTTCCATTAGAGACCAAAACATTTCGGAAAATTGCCAGCCTTGACAACCTAGACTTTCTAGATATTGGCATTCGTGTCACAATTTTCTGGCATTTCATGCTTTGGCAGTTTGGCCTTAGCACAAAATATTTGTTGATTCCTGGGTCATTGTGAATTTGGTACTGTTTGGAGGGGAAACTTTCCAGTACCATTTATTAAGGCTGGAATTTATGAGAAATCCTTGTAAGGTTGGTGTGGAAGTTCAACCTAATAATTCATGGAATTTAATCAATGCATAACATCTTTTGTTATGAGTTATTTGTAAATTTGGTACCATGAACTGGAGATTAAGGTTGTGCATAACCTTTGAATTAGGTCAAATACACAACCTCTCGTGTTATGGGTTATATGTATATTTGGTACCATGAACCCGAACTATTTTCATTTACATTTCCATGCAATTTTTTCTTTTCAATACTTTGGCTACTTTACTTACATTTCATCCTTGAAAGTTGGCAAGTCAAGGGTATTCAAGTTAATGCTGTGTGTGCTTTTCCTTGTAATCACTCATAATCTCCTAGGTAACATTCATTTCTGCGTTTTACAGATTAAAGCTCCAAGGATGTTCCAATCAATATTTTCTGCAGTTGGTGATCTTTACATTTACAAACTCTCTCATGTCCTATTTGGCAACTATGTAGCACAATGGGCTGTATCCTTCCCTTTTGTGCTGTTTGTGTTCTTGAATATTTATGTCCTTTCTTTTACTGCTGGAAGGGTCATATAACACTTATTTTGACGATGACAAAACAACACACCACTAACAATTATTTTCATAAAATGGAGAAAAATATTTTTAATGTCATTGTGATGGTTGTAATGATTGTACTACTTAATGCTATTTCAGCTCTTTTCACAGTTGGTCAACTGGTTTATGTTTTTTTGCATCAATCGTACATTATCAAATAGTTTGGAGACTGTTCTTACACTTGTGGGCCTTTACTATTGGCCCTGTATAAGAGTGTCTTCCAGCAAAGTTCCCTTAGTCTCGAGAAAGTGGGGTTTGGTTGTTGCAGCATTAACATGCGCCATTCGACCAACAAGTGCTATTACATGGGTTTATGTTGGCCTCTTGGAGCTGCTTTCGACACGTCATAGACTAAAGTTTGTTTTCCTTGAGGTGATTCCTATTGGGTAGGTATTTCTACATCATTCTCTTCTTCAAAACAGTCTTTAATTATATCAAATCTTGTGCCAATGTCTCAACACAGTTTCTCCTTTTGCATTGGTTTAACCATTGACTTCTCTAAGAGGAACATTTACATGCCCCGCACCTATTTAAACACAAAGCTTCTTCAGTGCATCTTGAAACATGTAGACTTTTCCACATCTTTAACTCCGTTGCATTCGAAATTTTTTTTCATTGATGAAGTTGATTAGAATGTTGGGTGTTATAGTATGCCTGTATGCAATAAATTCATCAGCTACTAAGGACTAATTCCCCTCAGGTTGGCATATTGTGCAAAGAAGGGTTGAAATGCATAGCAAGTGTGTGTTTTTAAGATTTGTTTAGGCATATTAGTTCACTCAGCTTGAATGAGAACTTTTTGGTATTGGAGATGAACTGCTATAAGAATCTGGAAATCTGTTCAAATGTATATCATGGAATAAATATGAATAGCCCCTAAACTTGTAATACCTCGAGAGCCTAATGTCAGGTCCAAGAAGGGACTCTAGAGAAACTAGCATATATATCGAGGATAGTAAAAAAAGAAACAACACCAACTAGATATCTTTTGGGCTGAATGTGGATAAAGAATTCCCCGGTTAAGCATGCTTGAGTTAGGGTAGCTCAAGGATGGGTGACTCCTGGGAAGTTCATGTAAGCCCATCAGGGTAAATTGATCCGGTCATTCCTATCGCTCGATGTGGGATGTTACAGATGGTATCAGAGCTGACTCTTGGAGAAGACGGTCTGATGAGAGCGGGGAGTGGCACCGGGGCGTGAGAACCTGAACAAGGAGCGACTCCTAGTAGGCTTCTAGGATGGCAGCCCCCAAAGGGGAGAAGATCTGGACCAGTTGTAAAGTCACATGATGAGGACATCTTGTGCTCAGGGGGGGAGAATGTAATACCCCGAGAGCCCAATGTCAGGTCTAAGAAAGGACTCTAGAGAAGTTAGTATATATATCGATGATAGTAAAGAAGTAAACAATACCAGTTGAATACCTTTTGAGCTAAATGTGAATGAAGAATTCCCGGATTAAGCGTGCTTGAGTTAAGGTAGCTCAAGAATAGGTAACCCCTGGAAAGTTCCCGTTGGTTCATCAGGATAAGTTGATCCGATTTTTCCTATCGCCCAATGTGGGATGTTACAAAACTTTTGAACAATTCAATGGGGATTGTTAAATTTATGTTGGGCAAAAAAATCATCTCTGACTCGAATGAGCTCTTTCAATGCTAGAAGCTAAGTTCTATTAGTTGGACAACATATAATGGGTCAATTGCTCGAGAATGGGCTCAAAAGAGGCTACCGTGGCTTAACTTTTGTTTATACTGACAGTTCTGACTTCCTGTATATACAGAACAGGGAACTCCAACATGATTTCTCTCTATTGAATTCCTTAAATTATCTTTCAAGCCAACACAAATTTGAATTTAGAAGCCAAGTTTAATTTTACCCACTTTCCTGACCACTATTCTTGTCCTTTTAGCTCAAATAACCTTCACCAAGCAATGCCCTCAAACTGCATACAGAACTAATATGCTGAGAAGTCTGCAAGCTCTAGCAATTTCAGTATTTGATACCATGGGTTAAAAAAATCCATCTCCTGGCCTCATGTTCCTTTCTGTGCTATTATATGAGAAACAATTCTTATTTATATGTATTAAGTCAGTTCACTGAGTTTTGAGGGTGCTGCTGCCATATGTTTTAATCATTTGCCTGTTAATACTATTTATAGTTACATCATCATCAATTCCACCTTATCCTAATCAAGTTAGGCTCAGTGACATGACATTCATAATGTCCATTGACTTCTAAAAGTCACATTGACAATACAAATCCATGCATAATAACAATGTGGCAAAATTTTTTGCTGGATGCCCTTCTTGACACAACCCTTTAGAAAGGGAATAATGAAATAAAGTTCCAAAACTATTTTTGTATGGAAAAGTTTCATGAGATGATAGTGAATGAAGATAACTGATATGGTTGTGTTCCATTACATAGTTGATATTGTGAAACCTACTTGTACGACATGGAAGCACTATTTACTTACTGCTTGTCTCTTTTTGTGTGCATTTGTTGATGTGGAGTACTTGATCTTGCTCTTATTTTGTCTGCTTGAGTAATTGTTTTATTACCATTGCATCAGGGGAAGTTATTGAGGAAACTTATATTTAAGTGTTTGGGTGGCTCGGTAATTTTGTAATTTAAATGGTCATACCATCATATCCCTTATACTTCAACTCATGGTGTCAGGCTAATGATGATTGCACTTTCATGTTTGTTGGATCGTTTGATGCATGGATCATGGGTGTTAGTACCCCTTAATTTCCTGAAGTTCAATTTTCTTTCTTCTGGTGGAGACTACTATGGAACTCACCCGTGGCACTGGTACTTCACTCAGGGATTTACTATTATGCTATTCACTTTTCTCCCATTCTCAATAGCTGGCATTATCCTGTCTAAACAATGGAAGCTGTTTGGACTTATTTCATGGTGTCTTGGACTTTATAGTGTCCTAGGCCACAAAGAGTTCAGGTACTTTAGTTCTAATTTTGTTCTTCTGTTACTAAGAATACTTTTTTTTTCCTCTCGTAGAATACTGTTCTCTGTTCAATTTATTGAAAGGAAAAGAAACTGTTTTCACTGCTTTGGACTTTACACTTTTGTGATCTAATCAGACTCCGAGTAACAGGTTTGTTCTTCCTGTGCTTCCGATAGCTCTGATTTTCTCTGGATATTCACTAGCAACAATTGGAAAGGCTAATCCATCATATAAACCGAAAGGACCTCCTGGGATTCACAGAAAAAAGCCTTTAAAAATGCATTTAGCTGTTCTTTTCCTGCTTGCCTCCAATCTTCCAATGGCTTTGTACATGAGTCTGGTTCATCAGGTACATTCCGTTTTTCCAGCAAACAACATGCAGCCATGTGATGTTTTGTTTTAATTGGATAGCTCTAATGGTGTGTTTGATTGGCATGAAAAACATGGAAAATAAAATATTTTCGAGCCAAATTCCAACTTTGGGTGTTTGATTGGCAACATTTTCCATGAAATTTGTTTTCCACCCAAGTACAAAAGTGCCATATTTTCCACAAAAACAAGGAAAATCAATTCTTAGGGAGGGGATAGTTTTGATTTTCCAGGGAAGTTGGAAAATGTTTTCTTTTCCACCCTGTGCAATCAAACACAACCTAAGTGTTTTATGTTGTTTTTATCATTTAATTATAAGATGTTGCATCTTGCAAGTGTTGTGATATATATGTATATTTTCTGTTGATAATTTCTTTTATTGATCCTTACCTGCATTATCTGCTGGACAGAGAGGAACAGAAGATGTTATGAACTATCTGTCTGTGGAGGCTCTTAACGGGAAAGTGGAAAATATCCTTTTCCTAACGCCCTGCCATGCTACACCTTACTACTCTACTCTCCATCGCAACATTCCCATGCGTTTCTTAGACTGTTCACCAAGGTATGTTAACAGGAAACATATAGAGAAACTGTTCTCTCCTTGGCATTTTGAGCAGACAATTGTGGTTACAGTTTTAATTTTGGATTTGATGTTTGCTTAACAGTGGAAAGAAGGGAGTTTTAGATGAGTCAGACCGGTTCATGATGGATCCAGTTGGTTTTGCATCAGAATTTGCAAAAAATTGGTCTTTACCAAGTCATATTGTTCTATTTGATTCACAAGAGAAATTACTTGAGGACTTTTTAGTATCTCATTCTTTTCAAGAGGTGCATTTTAGTTTGTCTTTCGTTACTTTCATTGCCAGCATCCAAGCATTTTGTGTTGTTTTCTTATCGATTCTGGGTTATGACTGGCAGGAAAGAAGGTTTTTCCATGCTCACTTCAAGGTTGATCGAGACCTTCAAGCATCGGTGGTTGTATATTCCTTCAGAGGTCATTAATGCAGTCACAAGTAAACCAAGTAACTCTGATCTTCCTAGTCTGCTTCATTTATTACAGATTGGATGCCATTTGTTTCTCCTCTCTTCCTTTTTGTTCAGAATATTCATTTATCAGATGAAAGCAATCAATATGGATGCTTTATATTTTATTGTTCATGGACTTATAGTAAATACGGTGCTTTATATTGAGCTAGTAAGTGAAGTGTGAGACAGGAGTGGAGAAGGGAGCAAGGCAGGGTTTTCCCACCCCATCCCCAAGCCCCAAGCCTGATACCCCAACTCTTGCCCATACTAGCCAAGGAAAAATTCAAATCCCATCACCATTCCTATGAAGGCTATAGGATAAATTTGAGAAGTATAATGAACAAGAAAATATAACTGGAGAGCAGTTCAACTTCTTCTTCTTATACAGCAACAATAACGTTTTGCTTATATAGTCGTTACACGAGAAGTCTAAAAGACAAGTAAAATAAAGCATTATAGTCTCAAGATGATTTAATTCAATTAAGAGACTTTTGGTTCTTCCAAAATGTTGAACTTGGGCTTGACGAAATCATTTTGACCAAGCAATTTTGGTTTAGAGTTCCAACAATGCCTCACCTAAACCAAACTTGCTCTTCATTCCTGGACTTGCTGCAATTTTTGAGAAAGCTGGCCCTCCAAGTGGTTTAGTGAAAATGTTAGCCTTTTGTTCACTGGTCCTGCAATACTCAACAACAACAACACCTTCATTCACAAGGTCCCTCAAGAAATGGTACTGAATCCGAATATGTTTTGTTTTTCCATGAAGAACTGGATCTTTCGAAATTGAAATAGATGAATTGTTGTCACAGAACAAGGTTGTTGGACCTATTTGAACATGCTTGAGATTCTCCCGAATACCACGTAACCAAAGTAGATGACATCTTGCGAAAGAAGCAGCAATATATTCTGCTTCTGTGGTAGAGAGTGCAACCGTAGGTTGTTTCTTTGAACACCATGCTATTGCTCCACTCCTTAGATCAAAAACATAACCTGAAGTGCTTTTTCTATCATCAATACTTCCTGCTAAGTCACTGTCAGTATAGCTAACAAGGTTAGCAGGCACAGTTGCTTGATAGAAAATGCCATAGTCGAGTTTCTTTCACATATCTAAGGATTCTTTTTGCTGGCTCCATTGATTAGAGAATGGTTTCTCCATAAACCTGCTAACCAAACTTGCAGCATACATAATATCGGGCCTTGTAGCTGTCAAGTACATCAAGTTTCCAACCAAACTTCGAAACATAGTTGAATTAACCAGCTTCCCCTTACCATCTTTGCTCAATTTCAATCCTGTAATGCAAGGAGTTGAAACAGGATTTGCATTTTCCATTCTGAATTTTTTAAAACCTCTTTTGCATAACTCTCTTGGGTGATAAAAATTCCATGTTTGGATCTATGAACTTCAATTCCAAGAAAATGATGTAATTCACCCAGATCAGTCATTTCAAATTCATTCTTCATTGAGAGCTTAAAATCATTCAGCAGCTTTATATCATTACCAGTGAAAATAAGGTCATCAACATAAAGACTTACAAATATGAAGCCTCCATGTGGACTGATTTTGGTGTAGAGAGTGTGCTCCAATGGACATTTCTGAAAACCATTCTTCTTGAAGTAAGAATTGATGTAGCTGTACCAAGCTCTTAGCGACTGCTTTAGCCCGTATAAAGCTTTTCTCAACTTGTAGACTTTATCTTCTTCTCCTTTTTTCACAAAACCAGGAGGCTGTTCAAGGTAGACTTCTTCCTTTAGCACACCATTTAGGAATGCTGATTTTACATCCATTTGTAAGATCCTCCAATTGTTTTGAGCTGCAAGAGAGATCATTAATCGAACTGTATCAACCCTTGACACAGGAGCAAAAACTTCTGTAAAATCTTCTCCTTTTTGCTTGTATCCCTTTGCTACAAGCCTTGCTTTATGTTTGTTGATGGAGCCATCTGCATTCATTTTTGTTTTGTATACCCATTTAACACCAATGGGTTTCTTATGTGGAGGAAGATTTGTAAGCTCCCAAGTTTCATTTTTTTCAATAGCTGTTATCTCCTCCTTCATGGCTTTTTTCCATACTTCTTCCTTATTTGCATTATCAAAAGAGATTGGATCTTCTACTGCATAGAAAGCAAAAAATACAGAATCATCATATTCAACAGGCTCTGTTGAATCTAAAAGTTCTTGCACACTTCTCATTCTTCTTGGAAGAGGACTTGGAGAAGATGTATGTGAAGATTCTGATGAAAAATTTGATGGAGTCCTTGGTGAATAAGAAGGATTTTCTTCTTCTGAATCTTTTTCTTTGGTTGAAGGAATGTGCAGCTCAATTGCTTTATCTTTTGTATCTTCAAAGCTTGAATTTTCATCAATACGAACATCACGACTTATCACAACCTTTTTGGTCTTTGGATTATACAGCTTGTATGCTTTGCTTCTCTCGCTGTATCCAACAAATATGCATTTTTCAGACTTATCATCAAACTTGTTTCTCTTTGCTTATGGAATGAGTGAGTAAGCAACACTTCCAGACACCTTTAAATGTTGAATATCAGGCTTTCTTCCATACCAGGCCTCATGTGGTGTGCAATCTTTCAAATGCTTTGTTGGAGACTGATTAATAAGATAACCTGCACAAGAAACAGCCTCTGCCCAAAATTTATTTGGTAAATTTTTCCTTTTAAGCATACATCTCATACTTTCAACAGTAGTTCTATTTTTTCTTTCGCTTACACCATTCTGCTGTGGTGTAAAGCTGGCTGTCAACTCATGCCTTATGCCTTGTTATTTGAAATATTTTTCTGCTTCATTTGAAATATACTCGCCACCACGGTCCGTTCTCAAGGTTTTGATACGAAGCCCAGTATAGTTCTCAACTTCTGCTTTAAAATCTTTAAAAACTTGAAATGCCTGTGACTTTTCTTTGAGAAAGTAAATCCACACATTTCTCGTGAAATCATCAATGAAAGTGATGAAGAAATTGCTGCCACCAAGAGATTCAGTTGGCATTTTTCCACAAAGGTCAGAATGGACAAGTTCCAAAGGCCTTTTTGCTCTCCAACTTGATTTTTGTGGGAATGGATCTCTGTGTTGCTTTCCAAGTTGACATGCTTCACAAATCTCTTCAACTTGGTCAATTTTAGGCAGCCCTCTAACCATCTCCTTTGTTGATAATAGCTTCGAACTTCCATAATTCAAGTGCCCAAACCTTTCATGCCATAGCTTGGGAACATTTTTTTCAGCAGCAGCAAAACAAGATAAATTTGTTGTCTCAAGTTTGAGAGGAAACAAGTTATTTGAGGCCACAACAATTTTTGCAATAACTTGATTTCCTTTTAATATAGTGCAAGCATTATCATGCATATGCAAATTATATCCTTTCTTCATAAGATGACCAGCACTAAGCAAGTTACTTTTCAAACCCGGAACAAAATAAACCTTAGACATTTTCTCAACATTTCCAAATTTTGTTTTAAAAGAAATCTCACCAACAGCTTCAATTTTATGAGTACTAGCATTACCAATCATTACTTCACCGTGATCAAATCTAGATAAACTAGAAAATAATTTTTTGTTGCATGTCATATGTTTGCTAGCACCACTGTCAAGGTACCACACTTCATCATCCGTGCTGTCATGAGAAGCAAGTAACAGAGTCTCTTCATTCTTGCTTTGATGAAAAAAAACTGTTTCATGTTTCTTGTCATCAGCTTGTTTATGCCAGCAATCTGTAATTTTATGTCCAGGCTTGTGGCAGTAGTCACATTCAATATAGCGACTTTTCTTGTCTTCTGTTTGTTTGTGCCAGCAATCGGCAACTTTGTGTCTAGGTTTATGAAAATAGTTACACTCAATATATCCACATCCTCGGCCTCTTTGATAACCACGATCTCCTCTTCCTCTTTGTTGAAATTTTGCATTACTGTCCTTCTGATTACAATCATTGTGCTGATTATTTCTTACTCGTCCACGAGAACTCAAATCACCACGTCCTCTGAAATTTTTGCCTTTGCCTCGATTTGATGAGTCACGACCTTTTGTAGTTGTAACTTGAGATTTAAGAGCTTGGTCCAGTTGTTTCGATGGGGGAAACAAGATGTTAATTTTTACTTCATGGGCTTTCAAGACTCCTTGCAAATCTTCTAAAGTTAAGCTTTTGAGATCTCGTCTGTTCAATGACAGTAACCAAGCTGAAATATTTTTCTGGAAGAGAATGAAGGACCTTTTGAATAATCCTGAGATCATCCAAAACTTCACCATTTGAGGCCATTTGATTCACAACAGAACCAACTGTTGTAAAATACTCTGCAACACTTTCATTTTCTTTCATCTTCAGTTTTTCAAACTCTGATCTCAAAATCTGAAGCCGAACATTTCTGACTTGTTCATTGCCTTTGTAAGCCTTTTTGCAGAATCTCCCAAGCCTATTTCGATGTTTTCGCTTTGCAAATTCTCTTGTACACCACTTTTTCTATTGCGAGATTAATTTGATTCATAGCATTTGTATCCTTCTTTCGGTTCTCCATCAAAGCTTTCTTTTCAGCATCACTTGGTGCTTCTTCATTTTCAGGTTCAACAAAACCTTTATCGACTATAGTCCACAAGTCGAATGCTTTCAATTAAACTTCAAATTTGTCGCTCCAATAGTCATAATCTTCTCCATTGAAGATATGTGGAAATGGAGTGGCTATATTTCTTGTCATTTTTTTTGAAGGCTCTGATACCAATTGAAGGCTATAGGATAAATTTGAGAAGTATAATGAACAAGAAAATATAATTGGAGAGCAGTTCAACTTCTTCTTTTTATACAACAAAAACAATGTTTTGCTTATATAGTCATTACAAGAGAAGTCTAAAAGACAAGTAAAATAAAGCATTATATTCTCAAGATAATTTAATTCAATTAAGAGACTTTTGGTTCTTCCAAAATGTTGAACTTGGGCTTAACGAAATCATTTTGACCAAGCAATTTTGGTTTAGAGTTCCAACATTCTAATGAATGGGGATCCCCACACTCCATTGTATCAAGTTTGTTTCTAAAGTTGATTTAAATGAGATATACAAAACATACAAGAGTCATGAGTCTTAGTTTGATTAGGTGGGGTTGACTACATGTTAGATCTTTAGTTGATTTAGGGCTAAAGACATCCAGCTCCTTGTACTTTGCCCGTTTAACCAATTGCGCCCCTAAACTTGAGGGGGGGGGGGACCTATTATGCCTCTCAAGTTTCAATTTGGGATCTATTAGACACCTCAAGTTTCAATTTAGGACCCATCAGACATCTTATTGTCTAGGTAGCATTATGTGTGAAATCATGTGCGATTGAGGAGCGTGAGAGATGAAAGGTGTCTCTCCAACGACTATATTTGGACATCGGAAGCTATATATATGACACCTACTTGCTGCTGTCACCGCTGACTTGAAGGGTGCTTACTTGTTGCTGTCGACAATCTGAAGGGTGAAGACGATAGAGCTGACGACCCGCTGAGGCTCCGACACACTGGCCGATTTGCAAAAGTGCAATGATGACACGTCGATAGCCGTTGTAGCTCATCTCCTTCTTCTTGTGTCGACAACACACCGATCGATCTGCAGGACTTGGCCAGCGACTTTCCTCGCCCGGTGGCCCACCCATTGTCGATCTCGCCAATGACCCACCTCCCCGCATACCACTTGTAACGAACCACCCCGTTCAGTGCCTTGAGGTTCCTGGTGGCACACACAAGTACCCCAAGGCCAGCCTTTCCCATACGTGGTAGGCAAGCTTGGCATATGCCAACACACACAATATTTTGGGTAGGATAGTGACAATATGTGCATAACATAGATCCATCAGTGCGCATTTCGATATTATGGGCTACACATGCATCATATGCCATCTTGCTAGTTTGCATGGGTAGGGGGATTCTCTGATTCCGTGACAAGCTCCCTTACCCAATCCACTAACGCCTTCGTAGTGGAACCGTGAGTCTCGCTTCTTGCGCCTTCCACACAGAGAGTAGCCAATTCCTCACACAAATTGCAGCACCATCCCCTCGATGGACGGGTTATCCCACACATGCCTATGACTACTAGCTCCCTGCTAGCCCTAGCATAGATGCACTGGTGACTACTAGCGCCTCTTGCTAGTCCTTGCAGCAGTACCTGCAGTGCGGTGCGGACCTACTGCGTCCCATGGGGCTGGACCATGCATACCTAGGGTCACATCAAAGCTCTTCTGCACATCCCTTTTAGCGCTCCATGAAACCAACGACAACATGGCAGGTCGAATCTTCGCAAGTTGGCCTTTTTGCATCCGTCATCCCCAAAGTTTCTCCTTCCCAACATGCTTACCAGCTTGCTTGGCAAAATGCCTCTAGCGATGGTCCCAAAGATCACATCCTATAGAATGTGTGCCGAAGGTCTCCCGTACTCCATGATGTAACATCCTAGCAGAGCCCTACTTTGATACCAAATGTTGAGGGAAAAAAAATTAGAGTACACAACTCTATTTTACCACTCAAAGAAGAAGAAATTTACTAAATATTGAAGACTAATTTTTCTAGAAATTAATTCTAGAAAACTAACAAATTATCACACTTCACTCAAGAAAATACAACTCTTTCAAGAAGAGCTACAACTTCAAGCTTTATTGCTTATTATAAAGCTTGCTATGGGATGATTTCCAAAGCTTACAAGTAGGGGTATTTATAGCAATACAAATACACTAATAACCACACAATATGCTAGACACACTAATCACATTTACTAATCATAATTATTTCACACCACACACGTATCCCACTTTCTTTTCTCTTTTTTTTTTTATTATTATTATTATTGTCTACCAAGTCCATTAACTAATTATAGAAAGCTCCATGAGTTGGGTTAAAAGAAAATTGGGATGGACCTCTTCAAATGTTTTGGGCTGGTGTGATGAGTCGATATATGCAAAATCCAAAAAAGTCACATTTGGAACCAATTTGACAAATATTGAGATATGTGTAGGGCACAATTGACTATGGTCTTTTGTACAAGAAAGGTGAAGATTACAAGCTAGTTGGCTATTGTGATGTTGACTATTCAGGAAATCACGACACTCACTGGGTATATGTTCACTCTTGGATCAAGAGCAGTTTCTTGGTGCAACAAGAGACAACTGACTGTCTTTGTCAACGACGAAAGTAGAGTACCGAGCAGCAGCAACAACAGTTCAAGAGTATGTGGCTAATACAGCTAATGAATGATCTACATCAACCAGTACTCTATGCAGTTTCGTTGTATTGTGACAACCAATCAGCAATTCGGTTGGCAAAGAATCCGTTCTTTCATGCAAGAAATAAACATGTGGAAGTGCATTATCACTTTGTTAGGGGAAAAGTTCTGCAAGAAGAGATTGAGATGAGGCAAATCAAAATGGACAATCAAATTGCAAACTAATTCACAAAAAGTTTGGGCAATGGTAAGTTTGAAAACTTTCATTGCTAGCTTGGCACAGTGCAAAGAATGAAAGCTGGTGTTGAGGGGGAGTGTTAAGATTTACAACACCAGCCCAAAACATTTGAAAAGGTTCTGCCCAATTTTCTTTTGGCCCAACTCATGGAACTTTCTATAATTAGTTCATAGAGTTGGTAGACAATAATAAAAAAAGAAGAAGAAAGTGGGATACCTGTGTGGTGTGGAATAACTATGATTAGTAAATATGATTAGTGTGTCTAGCATATTGTGGTTATTAGTGTATTTGTATTGCTATAAATACCCCCTTCTTGTAAGCTTTGGAAATCATCTTATAATAAGCTTTCTAATAAGCAATAATGCTCGAAGTTGTAGCTCTTCTTGAACGAGTTGTATTTTCTTGAGTGAAGTGTGAGAATTTGTGGGTTTTTACAATTAATTTCTAGAAAAATTAATTTTCAATATTTAGTAAATTTTTTATTCTTTGAGTGGTAAAATAGAGTTGTTTACTCTAATTTTTTTTTTCTCAACATTGCTGCGATTGACCTCCCCTCTCCTTAGTTGTTCGCCTTTGCTGTTCAGCTCCGCCATTCCCCCTTCATACCCGATGACCCACCTCCCCTCCCCCCACCCTAACTGGCAACTGATTGACCCCCTCCACACCTAGTGACCCTCCTTCCCTCCCCCATCCCTAGTCGTTAGCCTCCACTAGCCAGCCCTCTGTCGTTCCAGCCACTGGCGTCCCACATCCCCTCCCCCCTCCCATTTTCCCCAGCTGTTTGCCTTCACCATTCGCCTCTGCCGTTCCAACTGTCTCCGACCCCCTCCCTAGCCGGCGACCCCCCTCCCCCACCGTTGACCCTAACCAACGGTGCTATTCATGCCAACGCTAAGTCGTTGCTCGAGTAGACATGGAAGGTTGAGGATGTAGTCCGTCGGAGTGCATGTGTGGGCTTCATGCGATTCTGAAGATATCATACACGAAAGCAAATGCCGGTAGATGATTTTTTGGTTGTCATCGATATGGGGTAATATATCCAGTTTTACATATTGGATAAGGCAAAATTTCCATACGTAATCTCTTAATTTCTGATATTTGGGTTTGTATCTTGTGCTTGAGTTATAGAGGGTGATGTGTGCAATTATTTTCTGTGGCATGTTCCTCCTGCCATGCCTGATCATGTCTAGTATGCCATTAATGGGCTAATGAAAAGAGTCAAGGAGCTTGAGAAAGAGAAGAAGAGTTTGAAGAGAAAATTGACGCTTTGTATTTTCTCGCTGCATATTGTCAGTTGCCTATATTAGAATGGCAATATTTGAGAAATGTAGGTCTTATATCCTATCAGGTCAAGTCTAGAAATATATGTTAGGAAACTTTAAATTGACTTTATATTGTAAACATGAAGCTGAACTTGTTCATATTGGATTATGTAATCAAAACATCCGGTCCCTTATTACCTCATTTCATAATCAAATATGCGTTCATTTCATAATCAAACACTCAATAAAAAATGTGACACATTAGACTTCAGTACTAGGATTGAAAGTAAAATGAAAACAAAATTAAACAAATGTTTGCATTAAAATAAAATTAAAACAAAATTAAACAAATGATACTAAATCGTGTCTATATGTTGTTGGTGGGTTGGCCGCACTTGATCCTTTAGTTGTGGCTCTAGTTGTTGTCGTCTTCGCAATTTGTCAATCTCTTGTTGCTAAAGTTGGTTGGGTGTTATTGCATTCTTTCCTTTCCATTTCAGCCTTGGCAGTTTAAAAGCCAAGATCACCTGCGCCAATTGTTGAGCTCTTTATTTGCTTTGGGTCATGTATGAGTTTGGGGGTGGTGTTTAATGACTATACACAAACAAGTACGGAATAAAATAGAGGAAATAAACAAATTTGCAGGTAATAACATATTTGATTTACGTAAACAATATACCTGATATATCATGACCCCAGTAGTTTCGTTGTACAAGACTTCCATTTTGCTCATCACATTCTGTTGCTTGGCTTGTGAAGACACTATTGGTGCTGCGTATGACCTTTTAGCAACATCTTGAATGAAACCTCTTCCCCTGCCCTACCCACACCACTTTGTTTGGTTGTTTGTACTTATCGCCACTCACAACCAAAAAAGTGATAGAAAAAGATCTTATACTTGCATGAACAACCATATTCATAGTCAGATGCTATGCTTTTAGGTAAGTCTATTTCCTATACCACTTTGCAACGTAGTCTTCAGGATTCAGCTGTCTATGAAACAAAACACATACAACATGTTGGCAAGGTATCCCTTTCAGCATCCAAGTCCTGCAAGTATATGTCATGTTCTTAAAGTCTACATTATGTCCATACTTCCCTTCTGACACCTCAAACCCAGTGTCTCTATTCCACCGAATGTGATACTTCTTTCCTAGATCTTGTTCACCTCCAACTTCTACATTGCATGAGGTGAAATCTTTGAAATCCTTGTTTCTGCGAATTGCCTCATGGTTGCAATCCTTTCCATCACTTGCACTCTGATTTCTTCTAACATAGTAATAATTAACTTTAGTCTAGCATTTAGAATCCAACCATTGAAAGCCTTGATCATGTTGTTCTCCAGTGTATCATATTGACAATCTGTTCTAAAGAATGTCTTGCACCATATATTATGATTATAATAGAATAGGTCATCAACTAATCCCTTTTTCAAGCTTATTCATTTCATTTAATTTTTCCTTTACCAATTGCTCAAACAATGCCAGTGCAACCTTCCAAAATTTCTTCCTCATCTCACCTCTCCACTTAACCCAATTTGACCATATGTGCCTAGCACACATTCTATGCCCCACATCAAGCAACTCATCAACAATAGTAGAATCCAAACCCTACCATGCAAATATTTAATGCATTAACATCATATGAGGCATAATTTACAAATTTAAAACAATTAATTGAACTGTAAGTTCAAATGGCATACATTTTGCATGTCTGTGACCACTGTCGAAGCAGCACCTGTACTCATACTAAGGTTCATATTGGCTATAGAGATAAACCATTTCCAGTTTTTCTTATTTTCTATTTCCACAACCCCCCATGTTACTGGATACATTTGATTATTATCGTCCTTTGATACACAACATAAAGGTTGACCCTTACATGGTCCCTTGAGAAAACATTTATCAAATCCCAAAATCAGTTTACACTCAACGTTATACCCTTTCTTAATAGCATCAAAACAAACATAAAATCTCTTGGAAGTGTTGCTGCCCATCTTCACCCATTTTAACTTTAACAAAACACGTAGTACTAAGATTGGATCTCCTAATTTCATCTGCATAGTCATGTAACCTACTATATTCAACCCTGTAGTCACCTGTCATATTTGTAATCACCTTCTTATTCTTTGCTCTCCTATACTGTTTTCCCCACAAACATATTCAAGGACTCTTTGCAGAGTTGTATTTCTCTGATCTTTATCTCAGGTTGAGACAAAATCCTCTCCCTAAAATGCCTAGCAATAAACTTTGAATTGCATAACCTATTCTTGTTTCTTCTGTAGCACTTGTGTCCAGGATTATAAGTTTTGACAATAAAGTTGTTTGATTTTCTATCTAAATTAGCAAACAACCATGGGCATCCTTCCATGCACTTAACCTCCATTTTCCTCTCATTAGGTTTAATGGTAAGCTTTACTCCACTTGCGACAACATACTCGGACACAATCTCTTTAAACTCATTTACGCTCTTTAAAATCATACCCAACTCCCAATATGAAATTTCAGAATTCGGATCATAGCGAATATTTCTATGTCTATATCCTCTTCCTTGACTAGCCTCAACCTCATCCTCAGAGTCTCCATCAATACCCCCGTTGTCAGGATCAGAGTTATTCTCAAAAGGCTCACCACCCCCAATTACACCCATGGATGTATCAGACAGAACAAGTTCCTCCTGGAACCTTGCATCATTACCCGCTTCCCCTAATGAAAGTTCTCCTTCTTGTGCAGATCAGACACTCCTGTAATTCCTCACCCTCACTCTTGCTATCCTTACCTCATCATCAACATCAGTAAATATAAATTGTCCCCCAACATCTTCTGATGGGTCAATACATTCCTCACTACTGCCCCGCTACTATTAGTACTACTTTCATCAGTGCTTTCCCCTAAACCCTGAAATCCAGAATCTCCCACCCCAGTTCTTGAAGGGTTAACCTCACTATCTATATGCTTAACAAATACATCTACAATATTATTGTTTCCAGTTACTACACAGAAACTTAGCACATCTTCATCTCCCTCAATTAAAGTGTAATGCTGGACATCAACACCTCTGGCCCACCCATGGTAAATGGCCACGTGTTTGCAATTCAATGAATGACAACAAATTTAGGTAAAAAATGTCTTCTGTTTAACTTTGTGGACATGTGTTACTCGGTGGAAACATACATGAAAACCTACAACAATATTATTAACCCAATTAATGGTAAAAGATTTTGGCCTTTGGTTGAAACAACTCAAATAACATCAACGTGCTAAAGGCAGTAAACAAATGAAGAGGAGGAAGGAACCAGAAGAGGGTATGATTTATCATTCACAGGACAAAGCAAAAGTAAAGAAGGGTAGGGTGTCTTGACTTGTAGTGTATGTGGATTAGAGGGCCAGAACAAGAGGTATCATGCTAGGAGGGATGCCCCAATAGAGGTATATTAGCATGTACAATCTGTAGTTTTATATTATTATTATATTTATTTTTTAGTTAATTACAGAATTGATATGATACTCCAGCTGAACTTGTCATGCCAAATATATCAAGCCAGCATACAATAGAAATATTCGCTAATATAAAACTGGTGATATATATATATATATATATCTATATTCCTTTTGTGAGGTGAATAGTCATGGGTTCATTTCTGAGGTTCAGTTGATTGATGTGTTTAACGAGGAATTGGACCAAGGTATTTGTAGGAATCATTTCGAGGGCTGGCCATGATGCATTTGTGGTCTCAAAACAATTGTTCACATGGTAGTACTTAGAATTAAAAGAAATAACATAATCCTTTTTACATCTTAATGTATTTACTTATGATGATACTTATTTTAAGGTTGATTATATGAAAATTTTGAACTTACCATGATCATATTTTCTATGAGCCTATTATATTTTGTCATTTGTAAGAATTTTTTACTAATTTTTTTCTTCTCTCATTTTTTCTCTCTCCGTCTCTTAGTATAAACTTTCTTTATTCCTGAGAATTTTTTTAATATTCTTTTGTATGTCCATATTATTTTAATTCTGTTTCTTATATCTAATCAACAATAAGTGTTATTAATCTTATTACATATAGGGAGATTAATACATATAGGGTGTGTTTTATAATATGAAAAATACATAAAAAAATGTTTTATCCAAGAAATTGAATTCCATGTTTTTCCATGTTTGTTGTTTGATACCTTATATTTTTCATGAAATTGAATTTTATGGTATAACCATTAAAGCATTATTTGATCTTTTTTTCATGAAAAATTTTATTTAGTGGGGAGTGATTTTTGTTTTCTATGCAAGTTGAAAAATATTTTTTTGCCAACTAAATGCTATCAAACACATCAATAATGTAATTTTTTTAAATTTTTTTCTTAAATTGTTGCATTTTTAGTAATATTTTCATCTTTTAAGTACACATATAATATATGATCTGTTGGTCTGATATATTGTCCGAAATAATTTAAGAAAACTTATGATTATATTTGGATAATAATATTGGCAAAAAAAGCTTTACATTATATTAGAAGTTAAATTTTACGAGATTCCTCAAAATTAAAATTAAATTTATTGGGGTGGCTCAAGAGAGAGAAGGTTCTTCTGGAAGTCGATATTCTAAGGCAAAAGCCCTAAGTTTCGTAATATGTCATGGGACCATGGGATCTTGAATATTTTTGTAGGGTAATGCTCAATTATTGTTTAAAGACAATTCTTATATAATATTAAATATATTATTATATTTTATTTTTTACATTCAAATAATTATGTAATCAGTAATAAATATATTATGTTTTAAATTATTTAATAAACTAATAAAATTATTTAAATATTAAAAATAAGATACAATAAACTCGTTTAATATTGTTTAATCATTGCCTTGAGTCAATGGTTAGCAATTATCTATTTTTATAGCATTATATTAAATATTTAATATAAAAGTTCTGTAAAAATATAATCTTCACCCACAAGCTAGAATCAGATCCGTTTGCGCTCCCAGGGCACAAACATGAAGTTAAATTGACTTTTTTTTTTGTTTAAATAATATTATTTATACAAAAATATAAGAAATGAATAAAATATACATGATGTTATGGCTTTAATAAAGGATTTAAAAGAATTATTACATAATTCGTATCATAATCTATAAGAATTAATGTACCCCGTGGCTTCTACAGTAACAGGTAGAAAGAAAAGGATAGGAACGTAAAAAGACAGGTCAGTTCTACCAGAAGTCGTTCACTCCACCGTCACCTTCCTTTGGTCTGTTTCAAGCACCACTTTGCCTGTGCAAAGTGAAAATGTCAACGAGTCGTCGTAAAGTTTCCAGCCAAACTTCCTCCAATAATAATAAACTGATTGTTCAAACGTTGTCTTGTAATGAAGCAGAGTATAAATAAAAGACCTTTATAATAGGAGCTATACAATGAATGCATGGAGTTCATACTATTTGTTAGCCCTGCTGTAAAATTAGACTAACACAGCAAGATTATGAAAAGAAAGTAATGACCTGGTATGGATGAAGGCCGACATTGACGATGTGTTTGGCGAACTAGAGTGGTTTTCTTAACAGGAGACCTGTCCGTCCCTGCGTTGGTCTTCTCCAGTTAACATTACTGTCTGTTCTGTAGGCTGCTTGGTTTCCTTAGGTACTTCTCTTATTGGAAATGCTGTAGCCACCCTTTTCGGACGCCAAACTGGCTCTGAATTGAGAATCATTGTATAAAATACACAAGGTTCAACCATAAGGACTCGTACGCACCCTGTTTGGTCATACAAGAACGCTACAAAGCTGTATTGAACACTGACCTCATATACGAGGAAGAAGCAAGAACAATAAAAGCATAGATATGACTAACACAAATGGTCAAGCTGTAAGTTACATGCACCATATCTAATGCTCTAGTTAACTTAAAAACATAATAATGCAGTTGCAAGTATTGAAAGAAAGATCTGTCAAAATAAAAGAAGATGGTTTTCATTGACTTTTTATGCCGCGGATTATATGTATCTTACATTCTTCACATAAACTGTTAAAAGCCAAAACAATGGTCCTCAAAGCCTTATTCCAATAGTGGACAGTTTCATCAATGGAAGTATGCAGCAGAACCAATGCCAGACCCAAGGATTCAAAAGGTGCTTTAAATATTGAGTTTGATGATGACAAGAAGTTTATTGTATTTTAAGAATTTTATATGATTATTAATTTAGAAGCCTGTTTGATTATACATATTTATCATAAAAAATGTATAATTATTATAATATTTTTTATAAAAGTAATCATTCATAACTTTTAAAAATTTTATATGATTTTAAATGTATATGATACAAATATTTAAACTTTTTTTACATAAAATTTATTTTTCAAGGAATAGAGTGATTTTTATTTTTTAAGTAATGTAATCAAATACGCCCTAAGTTATTTTGGCTTTAAAAACCTCACGGCCAAGTTACAATGAAACTCATGACTTAATTATTTTACCTTTTACACGTATATTATTTCAATTTTGGATAGAATTAAACTTTAGAATATGTTTAATAACATTTAGTTAAAAAAAAATTATTCTTTAACTTACATAAAAAATAAAAATCATCTCTATAGATGAAATTTTTCATAGAAAAAAACTAAAAATATACTTTAATAGTTATACTATAAAATTAAATTTTATAAACAATATAATATGTTAAACATTAAAAATAAAATTTAATTCTTTAAATGTAATATTTTTTATGCATTTATTATGTTATTAAAGACACCCTTATTATTTTTAGGTGTTTTAGAACTTTTTTATTTTATTTTTTTCAGGTATGATTGCACCGTAACAGCTTCTGACAAATGACTTGACACTTAAATGCCTAGTTGAGATGAATTAAGTCTACACAGTCATTTCGTACACTTGTGTTGGGACTGTTCAATGTCAGACAGGTTAATAACGAGTCAACATGTTTTGTTGGGAAGGGCGAATATCTTCAGAAGATCTTACAGAATAAAGAAACTTACTGACCTCCAATGGCTATTCTGAAATTGAGGTTCAAAGCTATAAAAGAAGTGAAAGTCACTTTCGATTAGATAAAAAATAAAAATTTTATTCCTCACACTATTATTTTTTACCACCATTTTTATTAAAATTTATTAATATTTTTTAAAACATTTATTTTATTTTTTATAACCACTCACAACCATCTTTTTCTTCCCTTTACTCCCCACAACAAATACAGGTACAACCACCCCACTCATTTACTTTACTTTTCTTTTTCTCTCACTGTACTCATCTTTTTCTCTATCTCTCAAATATATACACACAAACATATATACATATATATATACACACCTATATTACACACACAAAAATGTATGACTGCAACCATGATAGTCATCGCTAACTGTCATGGCCACGGCCATCAATGAAGGAAATCCCAACCTTGCACGATCGAAGAACCCTATGTTCTCGATTGCTGGTAGTGAGGGAACCCTGTGTTCCCCGACCCCCATAGGTTGGGAACTCTTATATTTCTCGACCACTAGTAGTCGGGGAACCCTTGTGTTCCCCGACCTTTATGGGTCGAGAACACTTTATTATTATTATTATTTTAATTAAAAAATTTATTATAATAAAATAAAAAATAAAATTAACAAATTTTTAAAAAATAATATAAATAAATAAATTCTTTTTAAATATCTGTATCTTTAAGTAATTCAATAATATAAATTAACAAATTTTAAATTTTTTAAAATATAAAAAATTCAACACCGAATGAATGATTTTAAAAAACTATTCATGATTTAATTCTTAAAAAAATAAAAATTTCTTTCTTTGATGATGATCAAATGTAGTTTTCACTATAAAATTTTATTCAAATAATGATATGACAGTAAGAAATATAATTTGAAATTTAATATTTTTATTTTTAAGTATTAAATTTTTAATACTTAAAAAAATTTAAAATTAATTAATTTATCTTATTGAATTACTTAAAGTTACATATATTTAAAAAGAATTTATTTATTTGTATTATTTTTAATTTTTTAAATTTTATTTTTTATTTTATTATAATAATTTTTTTAATTAAAATAATAAAAAAAACGTGTTCTGTAACACCCCACTTTCTCGGACGTATTATAAACTAGGACAATTCTGGGACGATAAATTTTTCTTCCTTTTAGACTCACACTAAATCGCAACATTTCTCGCATTCGTCCCAAAATTTCCCTACATTAATTTATTCTCGAAAGAGAGAATCATCATATACATCTATTGCGGAAGCTAGAATCGAACCTGACATCTTAGCTTAATCATAAATCAATTACTACATCATCAATACTTAACGTTAAACATAAATCATATCTTACATCATCGTTTCTTAAACTTAATCTCCAATACAAGGCTTATTCATCAATGACTTAAAACAAAACACAAATTCTCAACTAACATTAACACATAACATATGTTCTCATCTAACATTAACCCTAACTAGGGTTTATACATCATCATTAACCATTAGATTATACATCATCGTCATCATAACGTTCAGATTTCAAAAGTAACAGAACTTAAACATATGGGCTACATGACGTACATTTCATTCACATTCAACTCATCGTGCACTTAGCTAAGTGCCATTTCATTTCATTTCAATTTATCGTGCACTGAGAAAGTGCTATTTTATGCCTCATTCATTCTCGTTTATGCTACAATCTCCATCTGGAACGTTTGAATATTCTAGGGGTAAAGACCAAATTAGATGATGAATCATCTAAGTAAGCAGTATAAAAATCATTTTCATACATGTATACAAAATGCAAAATGTCATCATTCATCATCTCTTTCCGTGAATCGACCGCACCTTATGCTACCCACCCCCATTGCTACGGCTTCCTTTCCATGCCGAGGCAATG
Organism: Diospyros kaki; assembly: GCA_036245055.1. Lineage (NCBI taxonomy): Eukaryota > Viridiplantae > Streptophyta > Magnoliopsida > Ericales > Ebenaceae > Diospyros > Diospyros kaki. The sequence goes on from BSEG01000003.1 coordinate 35,626,092, forward strand.
GTGTAGCGGTGACAATCCGCATTCTCGTTGCACTTTAATGCTACCCCTCATTGCTACGACTTCCTTTCCATGTTGAGGTCAATGGGTGTAGCAGTGCCATCGTAACTCATATGTAATGCATGATTAATTACATCATCGTAAACATATGCACATTTTATCATCAAAATATATGAATGTAATCTACATGACATAATCATATCAAAACATGACAACATGATAAAATCGTTCACATCAAATAAGGTTTTGGGAAAACCACTTTCAATTCAAGTATTTTTCATAGAACTTGATTAAGTTTAGTAAGTATCACTTACCTCATACGCATTCTCATAACGTCTCGATCCTCGTGCCAGACTTCTAATGAACTCAATTCGAATCCTCAACATACCTTGGCCATCATATTCATTTAATAACATCAATATTCCATTTTTCATAATTTTTCTCCATTTCTTCCTATTTTCCTTAGTAATTCTTTCTCAAATATTTTCCTCACTAAATAATTTCTTAATAATTCAAACTAGGCATTACTTACTTATTTCCTAAATATTTCTCAATCATGATTAATAAAATAATATTCCTAGTTTACTGGAATTTTTTAGAAAATTTTGCTTACCTTAACTTAGCCTCTCGGATTGCTTCGATATGCGTACCCTGATCTTGGAACGCGTGACCGACCTCGATTATCGCACAAATCCTCGATTCTCGCACACTACCACAATTCTCGAGCACTACCTTGATTCCTGCACATTTACCTCAATTTTTGTACAACATCTCAATTTTTTATAGCATCACCTCGATTTTCGTGCACCACCTCGAAACCCGTGCCCGAACCATTTTGTTCTCGCCAAAGTCTTCGAAATATTAATACATCCTCATTCCCTACTTTCCTGATATTTTTTGCGATCGTTTCCTATAATTTTTTCATTTTCTTCCTTTTCTTTTTTTTCTTTCTTTTCTTTTTCTTTTCTATTTTTCCTTTTCTCCTCTTCTTCACCTTTCTTCTTTCCCGTGCGCCTCTGCAACTCATCTTCTTCATTTTCTTTTCTTTTTTTTTTCTTTTCTTCTTCTTTCTTCTATTCTTCTTTTTCTTCTTCTCGGCTTCTCCCTGTAACGCACCTGCGCACAGGGCTTGCGCACAGGGCTGTCTTGCGGCTGCCTTCCTCGCACGAGCATCCACGCCCTGCCTGCTCCGCCCGTCGCCTCGAGCCGCCATCGCGTGCTCACTGCTGTTGCTGGTTCTTCCTCACTCGCACACTACGCCTGCTCGCTTGCTGATCGCCTTTCGCCCAAGTTGCCATCACCACGACCTTCCCTTTCATCGTGTCGGCCTACTCACTGCCATGGCCGCAAGCTGCGGCCATGGTTGCTTCCTGCTAGTCGTAGCCACAACCGGCCAGCCCCCCTTCTTGCGCTCTCGACTTCTCTCTCATGAGTTCGCTGCCATGGCCGATTCGGCCATTGCTTTCTCTATCACTCCCTCAATCTCCCTTTCTCTCTATCTCTCTCGATATATATATATATATATATATGGCGAGCACCTCCCGACAACCTTGGCTGCTACTCCACCTCCCTCTAGACAACCTTTTAAAACTTAGCAATTCTCTTGGCCCAATTCCAACCTCTGCAAACTGCTCCCCACGCCCTGTGCAGCACGGAAACGGTTCGGAGATGCCGTTTCGACGTTTCTGAACCGTTTCCTGTTTCGGAAAAGCGAAAAACGGCCCGAAATGTTTTTCGGGCCATTTCTGTAATTTTTAAAAACTTTTGGGCCGTTTCATAATTTTAACAACTTCCCCGGAAACATGTTTCCAGCCTGAAACGCGTTTCCTTCCAGCGCACTTACAGCACAGGGAGCCCTAAACCATTGAATCTGATCTACCTCATTCCCTCTCTTCTTTTTCTTCTTCTTCCAGTTCAATCTCCCTTGCCGCCATTTACTTCCAGTCGGTCTGCTTCGTTTTGCCGCCATTTACTTCCAATCGGTCTGCTTCGTCTCTGTCTGGAAAGTCATTTCTCCTGTTGCCATGTTGTTGGCAACTTGATGTTGTCCCTTGGATCCCATTTTTTACATTAAATGATGTTTTTACTTACAATGTCTTGGTCTTCTGGTAGTAATTCTCATCTTTAGTTTGGATGAACTGGTATTTTGTCTCTCCTTTGCATGTTATCTTTTCCTTTAAAAATTAACTTGTGATTCAAAAGATGTATCTTTTTCATTGAAGCAGTTCTGGAACCATTCCTTCAGCATCAAGGCTCTATCCTGGTCAAGAAGCTTTTCACTTTTTGGAAGGCTACCAGAATGGCACATTCCTTCCATCATACAGGAAGGATCATTTACCCATTAATTCACTGGAGCTTGCAAAGGTTTTTCTATCTTAAGTACATAATAAATTTACATACTTGTGCCCATTAATAACTTTCTTTAACTTTTTTATAAATTTTCTTTTACATGTTGCAGATAAAATACCACCAAATTTCTTCCTTCCTAATTAATGTCCACAAAGGAGAAAAATAAAAATATAGGCTTTTTCTTATGTTTATTGTTTATATTTGAATATTTTTTATTATTTTTTTATATTAAAAATTATATTTATAAAAAAACCCTTATATTTTTAAAATTTATAGTTTACCCCGCGTTTCCGTTTCCTATCTTTTTAGAAAAATGCCGTTTTCGCATTTCCGTTTCCTATCAAAAACGTCTCCCATTTCCGTTTCTGTGCAACCTAGCCCACGCCTATATGCGCACATACACATATAATACATATATATATTTTATATGTAATCTATGTATATTATATACTAATATAATTATGAAAAATACTTATTTAATCCTTATATTTCTACCTTATTACACTTAGGAACTTCTCTTAAAATGCACTTACACCCTATACCGTCCAATTAATTTGCATTACAATGCTTTAAATCCACAATTAATAACTTCGAGTTTACTTAATAAAATTGATTTCGCCCTCGGGTCCTCACCGGGCCGTTGATTCATCCCGCAACCACTAAAGGGTTGATCCTTATGAAAAATCGGAGCCCCTTCAACCTTCCGTTGACTTCCCGAAAGTCCCCTATGATAATTCGGTATTTCAGCCTCAATCACAACTGTATTTTAGCTCTACTGAAAACCATCTCAATTCCAATTTCTTTTACTTCCATAAATCTTATCTCGGAACGTTAATCGAGATTATATCATTTTTCATAGCCAATTACACTCCGGTGCATTCCCTTTAGTGGATTCGACAATTTATTTTGCTATCAAGTCTATTTTTCGATATTCAAACCTTGTTTAAATGACGTGACGACCTTATGTCGAAACGAGGTTTTACATGTTCCCTACCCGATTAGGGAACACAAGGTTCCCCACTTGCTGGTAGTCGGGAACGCAAGGGTTCCCAACCCATGGGAGTTGGGGAACACAGGGTTCCCCAACTGCCAGCAATCAAGAACCCAAGGTTCTCTGATCGTGCAGCTCGGGGTTCCCTCCGTTGATGGCTGCGGCCATGCATTTTCGTGTGTGTGTATATATATATATATAGATGTGTGTGTATATATATACAGATGTGTATATATATATGTTTGTTTGTGTGTATATATATATATATCTGTGTGTGTATATTCGGGGGACAAAGAGAGAGACATGGAGAGATGAGTGTGAGAAAGTGAGAGAGAAAGAGATGGGTGCAATGAGCGAGAAAGAGAAATGGAGCAGAGGGGTGGCTGCGACTGTGGTTGTGGCTATGGGGAGTAAAAATGAAGATGGTTATGGCTGTAGGTGGCTGTGAAGGGTAAAATAAAATTTTTAAAAGATATTAGAGTGTGTTTGATTGCACACATTTTTCATAGAAAATATGTAATTATTACATATTTTCTATGAAAAACAATCAAACACTCTTTATTTTTCTATAGAAAAATATGTATGATACAAACATTTAAAACATCTTTCCATAGAATTCATTTTCTAAGGAGGTGAGGTGGATTTTATTTTCTAGACAATATTACCAAAAATTAAATTCTAGGTAATGCAATCAAACACACCCTTAGTGAATTTTAATAGGAGTGGCTGTGGAGAGTAATAGTGTGGGCTGTGAATAGAATTTTCCTAAAGAATGAACTTCACTTGACTAAGCCCTAATAGTTCAAGTTTCAAACCCTAGAAGTTTAATCTATCTTGTTATTTGTGCTTTTCATTGGTGAATCCAACTAATTTAAGTGTTATTATACTCTTTATAGTTTGAGGTTTGGTCTTCCAACCCATCCATATAAGCAAAAAGAATGAAGCCAACCGTTCTGGATTTTGGAAGAGGTGGAAAGTGAAAGAAGAAAGAAAAAGAGGAGATCAACAACCATTCTGTAACACTTCGTTTTTCTAGGGTGTTAGATAACATAAGATTTTGGGGTTATATTTTTTTTTTAATAAAAACACAACACATAATTCGTTTCCTGACAATCCCGTTACACCTTCTCAGTATATCAACTCAGAATCATTAATAAACGAAGATAGGTAAATCATCGCAAATGCGGAAGTTAGATCGAAACCTCAAATGGTATACAATCGAAACCATCTTATTCATAACTTTAAAGTCAAACCATCGTTTTACATGGCATTATTAAAATAAACAACACAATTAAAAACGACATACTATAAATTATCCATTCATCGTTGTCACTCCTTAGCAATCTCTTTTCTTTTTGCACCGCTGCTTTCACCTAGAACGTTTGAATATTCTAGGGACATAGTCCAAATTAAATGATAAATCATCTAAGTGAGAATTCAAAACATGTTTTCAAGAATGTATGCAACACATGAAACAAACCGACACAACCCGACGAGCCTTAATCCAAGAAAATCCCTCACAGCGTTTAACCCAACTATAGAAAAAGAGCAATCTCTCTAAAGGCAACATCACCACACCGACACATTGACACAACTCAGTCCTAGCTTATGAGGGGCAAAGTCAACGCATCTCCTCGACACCTCAGAAACAATCGTTACCACTCTCGGCCCAGGAGGGTCAACATCAACGCAGAAACTCGGCTCACCACAATTACGTCAGGGATTACGTTCCCACTCAAAAGTATTTCGGAAACATTACCCATTCCTAACTCACATCTCATATGGACAACCGATCGTTCTAGTGCAACTTCCCTGGCCATATGGCTCGACATGGAACCCTAGGCAACTATCTCGGCATGCACACCAGCACAAGATATTCCTAAACTTTGTTTCCACGACACCCTTGGAGAATTACGGTTACATTACCCAAATAGGCTGACATCCCATATGAACAAAACAAAACGCACGATAATGCCACATACCACAACTCAATACAACACATAAACAACATTTTATGAACACCATTAATTACATAAAATATAATGAATATGTATAAAACGATTTAGGGGTGAACCTCCCACATGAAATCAACCGTCACCGATTATCGTTCGGATGCAATAAAACCATTTTGCATGAAATTATAACACATTTAGGTAGAATAAATACCATTTTTTTTAGGGTATGAATACTCACATCGAACGTATTCAGAATGCCTCAATTCTCATGCTTAGCCTCGATTTGCGTGCCAAACCTCAAACACCCATACTTATACTTAACCTCAAGCCACAACACTCCTTAAACACCATATTTATTTAAAGGTGCATCAAAATTCATTTTTCCTTGAATTTTCATATTTTTCTATATTTTTCTCCTAGTTTTCACCTCGATAATTCCAAAATAATTATCTCTTCAAACATTTTCTCAAATTTTTCAACATGATAATTCTTAAAATAATTTTAGAAAAATATTAAAATCAATTTCGAAAATACCTCTGGCCCACGCACCGAGCGCATGTCTGCATGTGAAGTGTGGCGCGTGCAGCTCACGCGCTGATCTTCTTCCTCGTTTCCTGTCGTCGGCGACAATTCCTGTAATACCCGAGAATGTTGGGTTATTTTATAAATAGTATTTTAATAGAAAAATCGAATTTTAAGGAAAATAGGTATCAGAATAGCCCGAGAATCAGACCGAATCGACTGCCGGGAGTACCCTGGAGCCGAGATGCCTAAAGAAAATAATATGAAAATGTTGAGTACCTCGAGATATGATTTATGGCATCGAAAGAATTTGGGTCGGGAATAATTTTCGGTACAGCTAAAAATGCAGCTTCATGATAGGCTGTAAAACCGAATTATTGTAGGGGGCCTCCGGAAAGACAACGGAATCCCGAGGGTATTCATATTTGATGTGTAGAACAACCCTTCAGTGGTTTCAGGAAAAACTAATGGATTTGGGGCTAAAACAAAGTTTCGGGCCAAAGTGTAGGTTATCGAATTAGCCGGAGGGAGGTCAAGATGGCGAGTTTTTGGAATCTTCCAAGAAGGAATGAAAGTTTTTAGGACTTGAGGGATGTATTGGAAATATTAGAAAGTTCATGGGCTTTGTGAAAATGGGCCAAGGCATAAGAGACAAAGTTAGGTGGGCAAAAGTGCAATTTTTCAAAATGGAAGGAAGCTGCCATGGCCGAGAGACCAATTTGGTCGCCGACCAGCGCCCACCGACAGTGGGGATTCGTGTCAAATGGGTCGGGGATTGCTTTGGATCGGGTTTGGGTCGACAATAGGGCTTGAGGTGGTCGGATTTGATGGATTTCTGACCAAGCTTTCAGTCGGATTTTGGAAGCTCCAAAAGGATGTTTTGTGGTCAGATTTTGGCGAGATTAGGTCGATCCAGGGGCGGTAAGAGCCTCAGAGGGGTCGGTTTAAGCATCTTTGAGCGTTTGGGAAGCTCGGGGTAGCCTATAAATAAGAGATGGCCGAATGCCTTCAAAAATTAAAAGTTTAGATCTGTGAGATTTTGAACGAATTGAGAGCAATGGATAAGGGGCTTTTGTTGCCCATGTCTCAAGCTTCATTTCTACCAAATTTGAGCCATTTTGGTTGAGAGTTGAGGGAGATCCGAAGCTTCATCGAAAAAACGAGCTTCGCCGGAAAATCGATTGGAGCAGTCTGAAACTAGCTCGGTTTGTGGGATTTTTTGGTACCATCTTGTAGAGGGCGAAGAGAGAAAGGTGTAGGAACAAGCGGGGGTCAAAACGGAGGTCGAATGAAGAAGTTATGGCCATTAAACCAGGCGAGGCGCGGCTGTCCGGCGAACTGCTGGAGGAAGAAGAAAAGGCGCGTGCAGTACACACGCCGAGAGTGGATGCGCGTGAGCCATCTTCGAGCGGAGCGTGAGGGCGCGTACGAGGTCAGAAAAATGTTAAATAAATTGCTAAATTCCTCTAAATTCGAGATCTATGTCCTGTAGAAAAAGATTTGAATTTGGAGTTCTCTAGGTCTCGTTTCTAGAATCAAAGTGTCTCGTTTTGCGTGAAAATGCATCATCCGGGTAAGTCCAGTATTTTTCCTATGATGTTCATAGTTTATTATGATTTGTTGTGAAGAAAGATTGGAGAAAATAGCTTTGGAGGGATTTATTTGGATTTTTAGAGGCCAAAAATGAAAGAAATAGAGAAAATATGAAAATTATGAGAAAAATGGGTTTCTGATTATTATATGTTGATTAGGGTGCCTTGAGGATTAAAGTGATGTAATTGGTGCAAATTTTGAGTTTGGCAAGAAAATTGAGGTCGGGCACACAAATCGAGGCTGTGCGCGCTTTTCGAGGTATCCTGATATTTTGTCAAAGGTGAGAGTTCTAAACCCCAAACTTGTTTATTCAAAGTGGTTCTTCTCTTATAAACTTGATTTGATCCATGCAAATGTTTTGCTGCATGTGAATGGTTTTTACCTGTGATGGTTGTTTCGTAGGGATTCGTCCCGAAATGTTTTAAGCATGTGCATTGAATTTTGTGCGATAAATTGTGTACATGAAATGTTGTTTATGCATTGAATTATGTTTTGTGGCATTGGCGTGTTTTTATGGGATGTCAACCTGGGATGTTATCTGGATAGTGTAGCTGTGAGTCCCCAAGTGTGTTTGTCAAACAGGGGTATCTCGAGCTGTGTGTTGGGATGACTGCCTCAGTTTTTGTGTCGGACTTGGTGGCGAGGGAAGTTGCACTAGGGTAACGGGTTGTACATATGGGATGGGATGTCAACTTATGATGTGGCACTTGAAGTGACAACACTAGGGAAGGGTGCCAAGAGAAAATACCCAGTTTGTCGACTTGGGTTGAGTGCGGTCACTACCCTTGTGAATCGACGACTGGCGGGGCTGAGAGTGGACACCACCCCGGACCCGTAGTATGGCGGGGCTGCGAGTAGGTAGGACCCCATGAGGCCCTTACGTGGTAGTATTGTTTTCGATGTGGACGTGGATTCCCAAGATTGGTGTTGATCATCATTTGGCCATGATTTGTGTTGACGTGTGCTCCGTAAGCTTTTGAGTGGGGACGTAATGATGATGGGGTGATTCCCGGGTTCATGCATTGACGTTGTTCCCTCTTAAGCCAGGACTGTGTTGTGCCAATGTGTCGATGTTGTTGTGTTGCCTTTAGAGAGATTGCATTTTCCCCAGTTAGGGTTAAGTGCTGTGTGGGATTCTCTTGGGCTGGGATTTGTCATGAATTTATGTTGTTTCATATATTGCATACATTCATGAAAATGTTTTTGAATTCTCACTTAGATGATTCAGCATCTAATGTTTGGACTTTTGTCCCTGAAATATTCAACGTTCCAGGTGAAGGTAGCAGTGCAAAAAGGAAAGGAATTGCCGAGGATTGACGGCAACTTGTAGTTGGATCGTAGCATGTATTTTGGATTATATGCTTTCCATTATGATGATGTCATGTTAGAGAATGGTACAGTTTTGGATATTGTATATGAGATGATTTCAGATTATGTATTACATCAGCTTTCGATCTAGCTTCCGCATTTGTTTATTGTTGATATTACATGTCTTAGCTTGATGTTTTTAAGTTTGATATGCTGAGAAGGTAATTGGAATTGTCGGGGAAGTTATGGATTTAAGTGTTATGTAGTGGAATGTGCATGTCTAGGCTAGTTCTGGTTAAGGAAAGATTTGGTACTTAAGTGTGTCCGTTTGTGACCCACCTCTCTTTCCTGGAAACTTATCTGATGCACTATTCACGAGCAGACGCTTTTATTACATATTTATGGAAAAAAAATATTTCCTCGAAATTCATGATGGTTTATTCCGAATATATTAACGCCCCTTGGTTGGAGCAGGGTGTTACAGTTCCGATACCCGATTTGATCACCCCCCTTGAAACTCTCCTTCAGTCGATCCCAATGACACCTTTGGCTACCTGAAATGTCATCGGAAAAGGCTCCAAACAGCCAGTTGCAGGCGTGGCTCCGGTGTCCGCCTTGCGTTTTTTGGCCAATCCTCGAACAGCTTTAAACCTTGATGAAAACCTTCCAAAATCTCAAGAATTCCTCCCTTAGATGCAAGGATCAAAATCCCTTTATCCAATCCTTAAAAAACGCTTCAAAACTCGGCCAATTTGTGTGCCAAAAATCGAAATCCTCGGCCCTCATTTTATAGCAAAATCCGGCCACAACTTGGCCAAGGCTTGGCCTCCAAGCTTCCTCGTGTCGGATACGACCTTCCCTAACCCTCCCTTGGCTATCCCATCGCTGGAAAACGGCAGCAGTGCGGCGACCGTTTTTGCAGTGTTCACATTACACTTTGGTTAATTACACTTTGGCCTTCTTGATTCTTCTAAATGGCATTTCAACATTTTCCATAAAACCCCTGATATTTTCAATACTACCATTAAGGCCCATAAGTTTTGTACTCTTCAGTTCATCCTCAAAATTTTTGAAAAATATCATTTTGACATCTCAAGAAAAATTAGTAAATTACACTTAGATCCAATTGATTGATTTGACCCTAAATCCTTTCGTTTTAACCCGAAATCGCTTGAGAGTTATTCTATATATAAAATCTAGGTCCTCAAAAACACTCAATTGACTTTTCAAAAGTTTCTTACGTCGATTCGATTTTTCAACCTAATTTACAGCTGAACCGAAAATCGTTCCCGATCCAATTTCTTTTGACACCTAAAATCATGTCTCGAATCACTTGTCAATACTATTCCATTTTCTTTAAACTTTTAGGGTCTGAAGCACTCCCTACACTTGATTCGGTTACTCAAAACTATGATAATGTACCTTATAGCTCCACTCTTTCAAAAATTCTACTATACACTTCATAAAATCTCATTTATAACCTTAAGAATTTCTCGAGTCTTACACATTCTATGTATGATAAAGTTACACATTCTATGTATGATAAAGTAGAACACAAACTCCCAAGTTTTTTTTTTTTTTTTGTAGTGATGAGAGATCAACTTTTGATGAAGATAAAAATATTTTATTTAGTAAAAATTAATCACCTATTCATTTAATACTATATAAATTTATAATTGCATCTGATTTACTTTGAAGTCGAACTAGGGGCCGTCTTTTCCAAGATCTATGGGCAAAACTCGACCCTTAAGTCATTAAAAAAAAAAAAAGTAGAACACATATTTTGTCCCCACACAAAGAATGATTTTGTGACGGGTTAAATTATAAAAACAACTTCGATTTACATAAGTAAGAAGGTTATGCACAAATACGATCTTTTGTCCAACTCTAATCTTCATAGAGCCAAAAGCTTTATGCATTATGAATGGGCCCTTTGGATCCGCACATCAACATGAATCATACAAATAGATGCACTATGAACATACATGCATGACTTTTCAATTATTTATAGGCTAAAGGCATACCTAGCCCCCTCACATTTCACCATTTAACCATTTTGCCCCCCTAACTTAAAGGTGAACCTATTAGCCCCATCAACTTCTAATTTTGAATCTTACACACACCTTGGTCAACGCGTGTATTACACACGCAATTGAGGCGGGTGCAGCACATCATCTTCTTCTTCCTTGCTGTCTCCAGCGACCTCCTCCCGCTCGCTGCCTCTCTCCTCCCGGCCGCTACCCCTCTCTCGCTCTTGCTCTCTCTGTCGGTGGTCGCCAGCAGCGTCCGAAGCGTCGACCGAGGTTGGGGCCGTCGATAGCAGCGGTCAGGCGTGGGCGGTAGAGGGCGAGGGCGTCGATTGGGGTCGGAGGGCGGCGTGGGAGGTGGGTCGCGGACAGATCTGGGCGTTGGGCGTCGATTGAGGTCGGGGGGCGGCGATGGCGTTTTCCTCTTCTGCGGTCGTCTTCTTCCTCGTTTTCACGTCTCTCGCTCTCGCTATCTCTCTGTCTGTATCTCTCGCTCTCTCTCTCTTTATCTCTCGCTCTCTCTCTCTGTCTGTATCTCTCTCTCTCTCGCTCTGTATCTCTCGCTCTCGTTCTCTCTGTATCTCTCGCTCTCCCTCTTTCGCTTTGTATCTCTCGCTCTCCCTCTCTCGCTCTGTATCTCTCGCTCTCACTCTCTCTGTATCTCTCGCTCTGTATCTCTCGTTCTCCCTCTCTCGCTCTGTATCTCTCGCTCTCACTCTCTCTGTATCTCTCGCTCTCCCTCTCTCGCTCGCTTTCTCTTTCTCTGTCGTTTCAGGCGGCTATCCGCCGCCGCCCCCCCGCCGACCTCTTCCTCTCTTGCAGACGGAGACACGTGGCATGCTCCCATTGGCTTGATTAATGTGGGGCCCACCACGTGTAACTCACGTCAGATACTTGCTGCAACAATGTATGTATTTGTTATAAAATTAGTTGTTGAGGTACTTAATATCTTTAAAATTGAAAGTTTAGGGGGCTAATAGGTCCTTGTTTAAGTTAAGGGGACTAAATGGTTAAATGATAAAAGGTGAGTAAGCTGATTATGCCTTTAGCCATTATTTATATGAATAAACCTCCCTTATATAAATAATGTCTATAACAATTCTTCACACCCACCAAGGAAGGAATTAAAACAACCTAATCAATCAATCAGTCGGGTACAATAACAGTAAACTAGTAGAAACAAAAACAGAAAATAGAAAACAGAAGAACTGGTACCCGTATAAGGAGGACTGGATGTGGCAGAATCAAAACCCTGTGATTGTTGGCCATCCGTCAAAGGGGCATACATATAACAATCAGATAAGAGATACTCCCTAACCTTCTTAAGGAATTTCTTGCTGTTTTCCCCACCGGGTTTCTCCGTTTCATCTCCTAACAACAGGAAAACATTCAATCAAAGCAACCTTCAAACCCTAATATGGAAACCCAATATCAACACCAAGTGTTGTACAGCATATTACTCTCCAAACAACAGAAAAACATTCAATTCAATTAATTAAGCAGCCTCCAAACCCTAATATGCAAACCCAATACCACAACCAAGTGTACTACACGATACCGCTGTTTTTCCCACTAGGTCTCTCTGTTTCAACTCCTAACAACAGAAAAACATTCAATTGACTAAAGCAATTATCAAACCCTAATTTGAAAGCCCAACAATAAAATCAAGTGTATCAGTTTTATGCACAGATGATTACTTGTAGCAAAAGTAGAAATTGGCTCTGTGGGTGAGGAGGAACCAGAGGGTTGAGAAGAAACCAAGGGAGCAAACATATAGGAATCAGACTTGAGATAGTCAAAGAATTTCTTGAGCAGTGGATTCTTCTTCTTGCCATGTTTCTTGAGTTTCTTCCTCTGAACTTGTAGTTCCGCATCCACTCTTCTACCCATTTTTACAAGCACTTGGAGGGCATACAGAATGTGCTCTTTGGCGGAGAGTTAGTTCGTTTCTTTTCAGGGTTTGTCGGATCGAGGTAAGGCTTAGCAGAAACGGCGGTGGGATAGGTGTCGGATGGAAAAGAGCGCAATGTGTCGAGTCACCGGCGAACTTTGCCAGCAGCCAACAGGTGGCAACTGCTAGCGGTTCGTTGTGTTGTGACGTAGGTATAGACGGTTTGAGATCAACCATCACAAATCTCAATTTCATTAAGTATACATAAATATAAATTAAAATATTTAATTCTACAAATTTGATGTTGATTAGAAATTAATATCAAAATTAGTTCAAAATAATTTAGCTTCTTCTAAGTTAAAATGGCAATGTAAATGGATGGAAATAGAAGAATATTAATTATCAAATGATGATAAAATTAAAGACTAATTTAAACTCTTAGAAGGTTATAAATATTAATATTCTAAAAAGAAGATAGTCGTGCACTCACTCATTTTTACTTCACCCATTCTCTCTCAATTCGAAAAAAATATTATCTGTCTAATATTATTATATTATGTCGTACTATGATAGTGGTTGTTTATTAGGTTATGTTTTGAAAATACCCATAAAATAATGTTTAGTAATTGAGTGTGATATTGTATTTATTAGTTAACAACAAGTATTAAGTGCTTAATTAATATTTTATTAATATACTATGCACGTATAAAATGATTAGAAAAAACACTAATTTATTAAATGATTATTATGAAAATTGATATAATTATATATGAGTAAAGAATAATTAATTAAAAAAGTATATAATTCTTAATAATTGAGTGTCTCAATAAAAATTATTTTATTTTTAATAAAAATAAGGGATGGAACCTAACTTTTGTGCTTTAATATTAAAGCTAAGCTGCACCAAACACCACTTGTATTTTATCTCACGTTTACACATTGATGAGACACGGCATAATGAATAATAATATTTATTAAGATAACGTTTGTTAATTAAAATATAAATTAAAAAATATGAAATATGAAAAATATTTTGAATAAAAATATTTTTTATTATGTTTATTAAATATTTTTAAAAAAATCACATAACTTCTTATGTTAAACCTTTAAGATAAATTTATCATTTTTTCTATTCGAATAATTTATCTTGAATTTTATAAATCAATTATTTTGATAAAATCTTATCTTACTTATTTTATCAAACACATTTAACAGTTTAAAACTTTAATTTTTGTCTTATGTGCACGATGATCTAGGCTTACAATTTAGAGTAAAAAGATATAAAACTTAACATTATACATTACACTAAAATTAAAATTAAAATGATAACCATTCCTTCTTCTTAAATAATTATGGCAAGGAAGAAGGATTGTTGAGTATAGATTTTGATGATTGATGATTGGCAACCTATATAGAGATTTCATTATTTATGGAAACAAGCTTTTAGAGAGCTTTCTAGAAATTTAAGTATTTGAGGTATATATGGAAAGTTTTTGGAATAGAAAGTCTAGAAGATATATATATATTGAATCCTTGTTTATATATGGAAAGTTCTTCTTGGAATGAAAAGTCTAGAAGATATATATATATATATATATATATATGGAATCCTTGTTTATATATGGAAAGTTCAAAAGATCTATATGAAAGTTTTTGAGGAGATTGGAGTAGTCCACTATATGGAGTTGCCATATATGTAACTTGGCGACATGGCATTATTAATGTGGCATCTTGATGACATGGCAGCCACGTGGAGTACACTCATCAAGGTCACATCATCTTGTTGGTTTAAATATGGTAAGAGAATCATGGAGTAAATTTAAAGGTTCTTAGAAGCTTCTTTACTCAGTTAAATATGGAAGAATTTTTGAATTGCATTCAAATGGAGAAGTTAAAGATTCAGCCTTATTGTTCAACATTAATGGAGGATATTAAGGTTTGAAAGTTAAACCTTGATTGATATTACTTTCCTTTATTGCTGATTCTCTTTTATTAAAAGGATCATCTACTCAAATCATGGAATCAATTATCCTACTCATTATGACTAATTGATATCCTCATTATGGCTAATTGATATCTTCATTATGGGAGAATATTCTAAGGATATCTTGCATATATTCAGCTACACAAATTGATTCTCTTTTCGTTGTCAACATTTTTAGTATGGAAACTTGATCAATTAAGGGCTTTTGAAGTTATGATTGATATCTTCATTGTTGGACAAATTTGCTTCATTATTTGAGAATATTTGAATGGATTTTACACTATTTGGAGATTTAAATTCAAATTTCAAATTAACTATGCTTGCTATGGAAGCTAAGGAGCCAATTGCACAATCAAAGGTGATTGAAGATTCAACTAGAAGTCAGAATTGATTAGTTCTTATTTATGGTCGATTTTGCAAGAATTATGAAGGATTTTGATGATATTTTAATCCTTAAAATCAGTCATGCATTATTGGAATTGATTTGCTCATTTAAGGCTGATTGGAGATCAACAAAAGTCAAAGATCTTGATGATCAATCAAGTTAACTGTTTATGGAAGGTAAATCAAGAATTCAAATGAAGGGCTGAGATTGGCTTGAAGACTTGACACATGGAGGGCTGAGATTGATTAAGGAAAGCCTTCTCTAGCACTATATAAAAGGATGTCTTGAAGACTTTGGAACAACTTTTGGAAGCCTTATCATTTTCTACATCATTGGCCAAGATTTTCATTCTCTCCAAGTCTTTCTTTTCCTCTATATTCTTGAGAGAAAACTAAGAGAGTTCTCTACACTTCATTGTATTATTTTTGAGAGAACCCTATTTCGCAATCTCTACTATTCTTGTATCTTGTAAAGAGCGTACAAAATCCAAACTAGTGAGTGTGAGACTCCAGAAATAGTTTGGTGGTGGTGAAGCCAAGTGAAGGCTTTGGTGGTTGTAAGAAAAGTTTCATATAGTGGATTTGATTGAAAATCCTAAGGAAGGGAATCCTTAGGTAGTGGATGTAAGCCATAAGGGCCGAACCACTATAAATCGTTGTGTTCTTCTTCTCTTTACTCTTACTTATTCTTGTTAGATTATATTCTGATTTGCTTAAATTGATTATTCTTTGTACTAATTCAATATTCCATTTGGTTTATTTAATGTGCATTCAAATCACTTATTTTCACCAAATTGTAATTTGAAGAGTATATTGGATCAAAGCACATACTAGCACAGCTGGCGGATATCATATTATCCATCTAGTATTTAAGTGCTCCCGTACTCTCAACTACAATTTTGGTTTATATTAAATTTGTTTTCTCATATATATGTGTGCATAAGTTTCGCATTAGAATTTTAAAAAGGTGTCAATTCACCCCCCTCTTGACTAGGTTAGAACTCAACAAGTGGTATCAGAGCGAGGTTCCTAAGAGAGTGATTAATCATCACTAGGTGTATCCATGGCATCGAGTTCGCGTTTCTATGAAAATGAGGGTCGTTCTTTGTCTAGGGCACCATTCTTTGATGGCACTGATTATGCATATTGGAAAACAATGATGGAAGAATTTTTAACTACATATAGTCTTGAATTGTGGGAAATAGTTAGAGATGGTCCATATGTCCCTAAGGAAAAGGTAAAGAGAGGAGATGTAGAAGAGATAATAGAAAAGAGTAGAGATAAGTACACGGATGAAGATAAAAGATTAATTGTTTTAAATGCTAAGGCTAAGAGTGCATTTCATTGTGCTTTGAGTAGATCTGAATTTAATCATGTACAATGTTGTAAATCTGCTTATGAAATTTGGAAGAAGTTAGAGTTAAAATATGAAGGTACTAGTCAAGTTAGAGAAACAAAAATAAACATGTACATACATGATTTTGAATTATTTTCTATGAAACCTAATGAATCTATTTCTGAAATGTATACTCGCTTGACTAATATTCTTAACTCTCTTGAGTCTCTTGGTAAATCATTTTCAGATTTTGAAAAGGTGCAAAAGATTCTAAGATCTCTACCGGAGGCATGGGATCCAAAGGTGACAACCATTCAAGAGGCCAATGATACCAAGAAGTTGTCACTAGATGAACTAATGGGTTCACTAATGACACATGAGCTTACTCTCAAAAACAGGTATAAAATCAAGGAAGATTCTTTAAAATCTAAATCAATTGCTTTACTTGTTGCACAGGAATCTAGTGGAGATGAGGATTCCGAAGAGGAGATTGCCATGTTGGCTAGGAGGCTCCGAAACTTTATGAAAAAGAATAAAAGGAGTTTCAGCAAGACTAAGCCCGTAGAAGCCTCAAATGAAAAGAAAGTAGAGGTTACTTGCTACAAGTGTGGCAAGATTGGACACTACAAGTCCGAATGTCCCAAATCAAAGAAGGGTAGATCCAAAGGAAGGAGAAAGGAAGAGAAGAAAGATAGAAAAGCATTCAAAGCAACTTGGGATGTTTCTAGTGAATCTGAATCATCTTCAAGCAATGAAGAAGAAGAAAAGGCCAACTTTTGTTTGATGGCTAAAGGAGAAAATAACTCATCTTCCACAGATGAGGAGGTAAACACTTCTGAAATGGATGCATTGCTAGAAGAGTTTGATTTTCTATTTAAAAAACATAAAACGGCTATTAGAGAAATCAAGGAGCTTAAAAGAGAAAATGGTAGATTAGAAAAGAAAGAGGAAGAGTACATGGAAGAAATAGATGAGTTGAACTCTAAAATTAAGAAAATGGAAGAAAATAAACCAAATGAAGTGTGTGCATTAAAAGATACTATAAATGAATTGCATGACATTATTGATAGTCTTAGGGAGCATGAATGCATTGTATGTGATCATTCTGAGTTAATAAATGAAATAGCATGTTTAAAAGAAAAGAATGAGCACTTAGAAAAATCATTTTTAAAATTTTCTTTGAGTTCTAGTAAATTGGATTCTTTGCTTGCATCTCAAAAACCATATTTTGAAAAGGCTGGTCTTGGTTTTAACCCTAGTAAACTGAAAGAGAAAATCCAAAAATCTGGTTCTCCCACTCATCTTATTCATTCTAGGCTTGTGCATCATGCTAGAATCATTAAAGGGGCAAAATATCTTCCTAGAGCTAAATATTCAAAACTAGCTAGAACTAGAAATAATAAAGTTGTTAAAACTAGGAGTTTTTGGATTCCTAAGGGTTTAAATGATCAAAAAGCTAAGGAATATATCTTTGATACATATGGCTATGATTTCATGTTCTCTAACCCCCAAGGACCCAAAGTTTGGGTACCTAAGGTCCCTTGATTTTCTTAATAGGTGTGCTTGAAGGCCAAAGGCACTTCAAGCCAATGGTTCTTGGACAGCGGATGTTCAAGGCATATGACTGGAGATGCCACCTTATTTTCGTCTCTTAAAGCTAAAAAGCATAGAGGTAATGTCACTTTTGGTGATGGCTCAAAAGGGAAAATTGTAGGCATTGGAAATGTGGGTAATCCTTCTAAACTCATGTTTGAAGATGTCTTATTTGTGAGTGGCTTATCCTACAACTTGCTTAGCATAAGTCAATTAATTGACAAAGGTTACATGGTTACATTTGAAGGTAGTGAGTGCTTGATTAAAGATTCTTTAAATAAGATTGTTTTAAAAGGCATTAGAGAAGGAAACATTTATGTGCTAAATCTGAATTCTTTATGTGTTAATGATGCTACTTGTCTTGTGGTGAATGATAACTCTATGGATCTATGGCATAGAAGATTAGGTCACATTAGCACATCTACTCTTTCTAAACTAATAAAGAAAAATCTGATTAGAGGAGTGCCTAAATTGAATTTGAATGACCTACATATGTGTGATGCATGCATTAGAGGAAAACAAGTTAGAGAGTCATTTAAATCAAAACAAGATGTTACCACAACTAGGCCATTAGAATTACTTCATTTAGATTTGTTTGGTCCTAGTAGGGTTAAAAGTTTAGGTGGTAAATCATATGCATTTGTGATTGTGGATGACTTTTCTCGTTTTACTTGGTGCTTGTTTATTTCTCATAAAAGTGAGGCATTGCATGTTTTTGATAGTCTAATTTGAAAACTACAAAATCAACAAAATGCATGTGTAATTAAGATTAGGAGTGATCATGGTGGTGAGTTTGATAACTTTGGTTTTGGTGAGTTATGTGATAAATATGGTATTTCTCATAATTTTTCTGCACCTAGGTCTCCACAACAAAATGTAGTAGTTGAAAGAAAAAATAGGTCATTACAAGAAATTGGTAGAACTATGTTAATTGAAAGTGGTTTACCTAAGTCATTTTGGGCTGAAGCAATTAATCATGCAAGTTATGTGTTAAATAGGTTGTCTATTAGAAAAGGGCTAAATAAGACACCATATGAACTTTGGCATGGTAAGGCACCTAAAGTAGATTATCTTAGACCATTTGGGTGTAAATGTTATATTTTAAACACTAAATATAATTTGAATAAGTTTGATGCTAAATCTGATGTAGGCTCTTTGGTTGGTTTTTCTTCTACTAGTAGAGCATATAGAGTTTATAACTCTAGGACAAAAACGATAGAAGAGTCTATTCATGTAAAATTTGATGAATCACTAGCTAAGAGTTCTAATATTGAAGAAGATGAAGATATAGTTTTTGAACAACAAGTAGAGTCTAGTTTAAAGGAATCTACACCTAATAGCATGGATTCATATATAGAAGTAGATAAATTGGAAAATGAGACTCACTTAGAATCGCAAGAAAATAATGAATTGATAGGTCCTTTGAATGATCAAAATTGGTATCAAATTAAAAATAAGCACCGTCATCCTAAAGAATTAATAATAGGTGACATTTCTCATTGAGTTAGAACTAGATCATCTCATGGTGTGCATCCTTTTAGTTCTCTTGCTTTGATTTGTGAAATTGAGCCTAAATGTATTAATGATGCTCTAAAAGCACCCGATTGGGTAATAGCAATGCAAGAAGAGTTAAATGAGTTTGAAAGAAACAAAGTGTGGAGTTTAGTTCCTAAACCTGAAAATCATTCTATTATTGGTACAAAATGGGTTTTCAAAAACAAAATGGATGAAAATGAAAAAGTGGTTAGGAACAAGGCTAGATTAGTGGCACAAGGGTATAGTCAAGAAGAAGGAGTAGATTATGATGAGCCATTTGCACCGATAGCTAGAATAGAAGCTATTAGGTTGTTAATGGCATTTGCATGCTTTAAAGGTTTTAAATTGTATCAAATGGATGTTAAGAGTGCGTTTTTAAATGGCTTTATTCAAGAAGATGTCTATGTGAAGCAACCCCCTGGTTTTGAAAATCAAAAGTACCCAAATCATGTTTACAAGCTTTTTAAATCTCTTTATGGCTTAAAATAAGCTCCTAGAGCGTGGTATGATCGTTTATCAAAGTTCTTGCTTGAAAATGATTTTAATCGTGGGAAAATTGATAGTACTTTGTTTGTGAAGCATAAAAATGATGATTTGCTTATTGTACAAGTGTATGTGGATGATATTATTTTTGGATCAACTGATGATTCTTTGTGTAAAGATTTTGCTGATTGTATGAGTGGTGAATTCCAAATGAGTATGATGGGTGAACTAACGTTCTTTTTAGGTTTGCAAATAAAACAAAGTGAGAATGGCATTCACATTAGTCAAGCTAAATATACTAAAGATTTGCTATTTAGATTTGGGATGGATTTAGCTAAACCTTGTATTACTCCCATGGCTGCAAATACAAAGCTTGATAGTGACATAAATAGTAATGAAGTAGACCAAAAGCTATATAGATCTATGATTGGCTCATTATTATATCTTACTGCATCTAGACCCGATATTATGCATGCTGTGTGTTTGTGTGCTAGATTTCAATCTAATCCTAAACAATCACACTTAATTGCAGTAAAACGGATTTTTAGATACTTAAAAGATACCTCTACTCTTGGTCTTTGGTATGATAAGAGTTCTTTATTTGATTTGTATGCTTATAGTGACTCGGATTATGCTGGTTGTAGATTGGATAGAAAGAGTGCTACAGGCACTTGTCAATTTCTAGGAAATAAGCTCATTTCATGGTTTTCTAAGAAACAATCAAGTGTAGCACTCTCCACTACTGAAGCTGAGTATATGGCCATAAGTAGTTGCACTTCACAATTACTTTGGATTAAACAACAATTAGAGGATTTTGGTTTAAAGTTCAAGAATATTTCCATTTATTGTGATAACACAAGTGCTATCAATTTATCTAAGAATCCGGTATATCATAGCAAAGCTAAGCACATAGAAGTTAGACATCATTTTATTAGAGAGCATGTGTTACAAGGTGATATTGTGATTAAATATGTGGATACCAAGAGTCAACTTGCTGATATTTTTACTAAGCCTCTTTCAAATGAAAATTTTCTTTTTCTTCGAAACTCACTTGGGATGATTCCTATTCCCTAATTGTATTTTTTTTCTTTCTCATGTATTTTTTTGATAGATTACAAAAAAGGGGGAGAGAAAATATGTAGCTAAATAGTGTTTTAAAAGGGTAAGAGGAAGACTAAATTAAGGGGGAGAGAGCAAGTTAAGGGGGAGCCTAAATTAAGGAGGAGCAAGAGCTAAATCACTTAAGTATAGCTTCTTTCACGTTTTTGCAATCATCAAAAAGGGGGAGATTGTTGAGTATAGATTTTGATGATTGATGATTGGCAACCTATATAGAGATTTCATTATATATGGAAACAAGCTTTTAGAGAGCTTTCTAAAAATTTGAGTATTTGAGCTATATATGGAAAGTTCTTGGAATAGAAAGTCTAGAAGATATATATATATATATATATATGGAATCCTTGTTTATTTATTGCTAATTCTCTTTTATTAAAAGGATCCTCTACTCAAATCATGGAATCAATTATCCTACTCATTATGACTAATTGATATCCTCATTATGGCTAATTGATATCTTCATTATGGGAGAATATTCTAAGGATATCTTGCATATATTCAGCTACACAAATTGATTCTCTTTTTGTTGTCAACATTTTTAGTATGGAAACTTGATCAATTAAGGGCTTTTGAAGTTATGATTGATATCTTCATTGTTGGACAAATTTGCTTCATTATTTGAGAATATTTGAATGGATTTTACACTATTTGGAGATTTAAATTCAAATTTCAAATTAACTATGCTTGCTATGGAAGCTAAGGAGCCAATTGCACAATCAAAGGTGATTGAAGATTCAACTAGAAGTCAGAATTGATTAGTTCTTATTTATGGTCGATTTTGCAAGAATTATGAAGGATTTTGATGATATTTTAATCCTTAAAATCAGTCATGCATTATTGGAATTGATTTGCTCATTTAAGGCTGATTGGAGATCAACAAAAGTCAAAGATCTTGATGATCAATCAAGTTAACTGTTTATGGAAGGTAAATCAAGAATTCAAATGAAGGGCTGAGATTGGCTTGAAGACTTGACACATGGAGGGCTGAGATTGATTAAGGAAAGCCTTCTCTAGCATTATATAAAAGGATGTCTTGAAGACTTTGGAACAACTTTTGGAAGCCTTATCATTTTCTACATCATTGGCCAAGATTTTCATTCTCTCCAAGTCTTTCTTTTCCTCTATATTCTTGAGAGAAAACTAAGAGAGTTCTCTACACTTCATTGTATTATTTTTGAGAGAACCCTATTTCGCAATCTCTACTATTCTTGTATCTTGTAAAGAGCGTACAAAATCCAAACTAGTGAGTGTGAGACTCCAGAAATAGTTTGGTGGTGGTGAAGCCAAGTGAAGGCTTTGGTGGTTGTAAGAAAAGTTTCATATAGTGGATTTGATTGAAAATCCTAAGGAAGGGAATCCTTAGGTAGTGGATGTAAGCCATAAGGGCCGAACCACTATAAATCGCTGTGTTCTTCTTCTCTTTACTCTTACTTATTCTTGTTAGATTATATTCTGATTTGCTTAAATTGATTATTCTTTGTACTAATTCAATATTCCATTTGGTTTATTTAATGTGCATTCAAATCACTTATTTTCACCAAATTGTAATTTGAATAGTATATTGGATCAAAGCACATACTAGCACAGCTGGCGGATATCATATTATCCATCTAGTATTTAAGTGCTCCCGTACTCTCAACTACAATTTTGGTTTATATTAAATTTGTTTTCTCATATATATGTGTGCATAAGTTTCGCATTAGAATTTTAAAAATGTGTCAATTCACCCCCCTCTTGACTAGGTTAGAAGTCAACAGGTTTGTGATCATTTCTAAAATGAATTATTATGCTAGTTAGTGAAAAACATGTAACAATGATAGACTGTATGTTAGGATTTAGTATTGAAAATAAATCACAATTAAATCATTAAATATACAAATGAACACAAAAGATTTATGTGAAAAGCTTAAATTGAAAAAAATTATGGATAAAGAAAATAAAATATCACTATAATGATATTGCTGTAATAATTTCAGAGTATTGAGGAGTACTTATTTATAGATCTATAACTCATTTATAGATAAAAAAAAAATAATTTATATAAATCTATATTTTGATTAAAATAAAAGTCACGAAGATAAATCTTGGTAAGTCATGAAAAAGATAAAATTTTAATTATTGATAAAGTCACAGTCACAGTTAAATTTAAATTCCATGTCATAATTAGAACAAATTCCATCTTGACACGAAATTCAAATATGAAATTATTCATAATTTTTTCTTTCAACAGAATCATGAAGAGTTCATCTCCTTGATGAATACCATATCTATATAACACTCACTTTAGTCGATATCTTCAGCCACACTCAAATTATAAGCAACAAGATTTTCCTCATCATATGTTTACTGACTTTGATGACTACACTTTCACCAATGTACTTATATCTATTCAAATCAAGAGTATTTGTATCATCTAAACCCATCTGTGCCAAAATTGTTTGCATTTTTACCTCAAAATCTAATATTCCAATGCAACAATAGAATATCATATTTCAAAGTTGTTATTGCCAAAATTAAATAACCCTAAATAGTATTGAAAGATCGACAAAGAAAAGGCCCAATAGAAAACATTACAAGATAGCGAATTTGGACCACAAATGTAGGAGAGACAGATGTGTATTTGTTTGATCTGGGCTGAAAAGACTAACGGGCAGGATATGGTCTAAATGGATCAGATATGGGTGGATTTGATTCAGATATGGATCTTGGTAGATTTTTCGGATAAGTTTGAAGATTAAGTGTTATGGAGGAAGCAATTGATGGCAATGATGGCGGAGCTGAAGGCACAAAAGGAGTCATTGTTGATGGGAATGGCGTCAACAACGGTAGAAGAGAAGGTCAATGATCGGTGGAAAACTAGTTGTTGCGGCAACAATGGTAAAAGAAGAAGCTGACAATCGGTTTGCAAATTTGAATCGATGCGATGAGGATGGCTAAGCGATTGGCGACAAGATGATGACGAAGGAAATGATCAAAGAAGGCAACGGTAGGTGGATGGTAAGAGGCCAGAGGAGATGAACTTGCAGCTATGATGAAGACAAATAATTGAAGGCAAACACTGCTCAACTGCTATGATAAAGGCAATCAATGGCGATTGTAAGGGGCTCATGGAAGTCAATGATGGCAAGGAGGTTGATGGTGGTCGATGATGACAGGCAAGGAGATGGCCAACAAAGGCAATTATGGCGACAACGATGGCTAGGCAACAAGACCCCATCTAAAGAAAATAATGGAGGGTTGTAGATTCAACGATTGAGATCTGCCAAAATGCTGATGGAGTTTGATCCAATTGCTCTGAAATCAATTTGTAAGAATTTTAGATCGAAAACAAACCACGATTAAACTATCAAGCACACAAACAAACACAAATATTTTATGTGAAAAACTTAAATCAGGAAAAATTATGAATAGAAAGAACAAAATATCACTATGATTATATTGTTACTATAATAGTGATATTACTACAATAATTTCAGAATATTAGGTACCTATTTATAGATTTATCACTCATCTATAGATATATATAAAGAGAATTAATTTATATAAATCTATATGCTGATCAGAAAATGAGTTGCAAAGATAAATCTTTTTGAATCATGAGAAAGATAAATCTTCAATTGTAAATGAAATTTCAATCACAGTCAAATTTAAATTCCATGTCACAATTATAACAAACTCCACATTCACACCAAAATTAAATATGAAATTATTCATAATTCTTTTTTTCAACAAAATCACGGAGAATTAATCTACTTAATTAATATCAAATCTACACAACACTCACTACAGTTGATATCTTCAGCCATATTCAAAGTATAGGCAACAAGATTTGTCTTAGTATATCTTTATTGATTTTAATGATTCCACATTTACTAATGTACTTATACTTATTTAAATCAAGAGTACTTGCATTATTTAAATCCATCTATGCTAAAATTGCTCACATTTTTACCTCAAAATCTAATATTTCAATCCAAAAATGGAAGATCAAATTTCAAAATTGTCATTGATAAGATCAAATAACTCCTAATAGTATCAAAAGATTGATAAAGAAAAGCCCCAATGGAAAACAGACCAATACAACGAATCTAGTCTACAAATTTGGATAAGACAGATTTGTATCTGTTAGATCTAGACTGAACAAACAAACAAGTCAGATTTGGCCTTAATAGATTGGATCTGGGTGGATTTGATTCGAATCAGGATCTTGGCAGATCTGTCGGATCTAGTAGATTGCGAGGGAGCTCATGACAGTCGACAAGGAAGAAGAGGCTGATGGTGGTTAATAACGATAGGCAAAGAGGTGGCTAGTGGCGGCAACGGCTAGGCAACAAAACCCTAGCTGAAGAAAATAATGAAAGATTGTAGATCTAACGATTAAGATTTGTCAAAATGCTAGTGGATTGATCTAACAAATCTGTAACTATTTTGTAAGAATTTTAGATCGAAAATAAATCACAATCAAACAATCAAGAACACAAACGAACGCAAATGTTTTACATGAAAAACTCAAATATAAAAAAATCATACACAGAAAGAACAAAATATCATTATGATAATATTACTACTACAATAGTGTTATTGTTACAATAATTCAGAATATTATATACCTATTTATATATCTACTATTCATTTATAAATATATATAAAAATAATTAATTTGTATAAATTTATTTCCCATCAGAAGATAAGCTACAAAAATAAATTTGATGAGTCACAAAAAAATATAAATCTTTATTTATGGATGAATTCTTAATTGCAATCAAATTTAAATTTTGTTCGAATGACAGTTATATATAACACTGTACAACCTTTTCAGACCGCAAACGAGTGTCCTTTTAGAATTGAAGTCTACTCTCATAATTGAATGCCTAACCACCCACCTGGTAAACTATATGTCCTTGTCGATTTAAAGCTCACACAGCATTCGAACCCTCTGCCAAAATTTTGATTAGAAATTTTCCAATGGTGTAAAAGTTAGGGGGGAGGGACGCTCGAGAAGGACATTTTTAATTCCCAAAAACTGGCGATTCTCGAGGTTATAAACAGACGTTTTTGTTCAGACTTCAAACCTCTACATTCTTGCTCCGAATATGCAAACTGTATTTAATAGAAATTTTGTTTTATTTTATGGGTGCGTCCATCAATGAATCTATAAATCAATGATATATTGTATATTTATATATTACATAGAGCATGATAAGTGAGTAATAATTTCCATACAGTTGAGTTGACTATATAAAGAAAACCCAAGAATGTTGTATTCTAAAAAGAAAGAAACTAAAATTTAATCCCATTTCTAACCGTATCTCTCCCTCTTAAAACACAAACTATGGGTCCTACATGCACTACTTATTCAAGCAAGCCCTGCAAGAACTCCATGCGTTAAGAAGCGGAGCAAATTAGCTAAAAAAATGAGAAGAGAGAGTCGATTGTTCTTTTATGCAAGTACTGCTGGGGTGAAAGATTCTACGTTTGTTTGTCTTTTGTGAAGCTTGAGACTGGCTTCAAGCCATGTTTCAGGGCAGCTCCCCACACCAAGTCGATCCTGTCCACGTCGATGGCGCCAACTTCGTGGTGCGTCCAGCCCTCAAGAAGATGAACCACGCCGCCGGCATGGCAAGCATGCACCACCCCTCGCTCCATTGTGTACTGTTCCAAAACAGTCATCGATACTAATTAATTATTATTGTTAATGAAAACCCGTGTTTCGAATTTTTAATCCTAATCCTGTGCGAGCGTGACATGATTTATTTATGCGTTGCGTACCTCACAAGAGCCAAGTCCTTCGACATCATCAGGCAACCTCATGGCCGCAAGATCACCGTAAGTGCAGTTTCTTCTGAAGGATAGAATTGGGGGCACCACAAATTGATGGAAGTGTGTTCCGGCCGGCGCCCAGCTTTGCTCTCTTGGTGTTATCCACTTGCCCACGATCCAAGTCTGTTCATCAACAACGACAACAACAAATTTGCATTTACACCATACCCACCCCCAAGGCAGGAAATTGATTCTCTTGTCGATCTTTGTACTGTTAGAGAAACTTCAACTTATCTGGGTGAGATGAGTACTCATTGCTATTCCTAATTTGCACGCATTTGAGTACGTAGTTTAAACTTGTTTGAGAAATAAATTAATCTTGTGAACAGTCGCAGTAATTAGTACCTTACAGTTTTGGGCTGCTTGGTACTTGGTCACTTGGACCAGATACTTCCGAAACTCGGCTGGGGCTTCCTTCTGTATTTTCTGATATCTCTCGCTTGACGGAGTCAACATCTGCACCATGCTCAACCCATTTAATTAGAACCATCCCATTACCTTCGTACATATTCATTGATCCCGATCCGATTTAAAATCACAAATCAACTTTTTAGCTAGCACTTTCACTTTTGGATGAGTAGAAAAACATTGAATAAGATGATGACATAATTAAGAAGATGACACTCACAAGGACTCGAACTCTCTTCCGGCAAAGGTAAAGAGCGATGGCTCGGCCAAGCTTCGAGGTTGCTCCGGTCAAGAACACCTCCTTGGCATCGTCGGGGATTTCGTTGAGGATCACAGCAGCCGTTAAGGTGTTCCCATGGACGACTCGAACCTTAAGGTTTGGATGCTTGTCCACAAACAGCATTCCACCACCAT
This sequence comes from Diospyros kaki, assembly GCA_036245055.1. Classification (NCBI taxonomy): domain Eukaryota; kingdom Viridiplantae; phylum Streptophyta; class Magnoliopsida; order Ericales; family Ebenaceae; genus Diospyros; species Diospyros kaki. Next base: position 35,653,802 of record BSEG01000003.1, read on the forward strand.
TAAGAGCTTCATTCTACAACATGTTAATTAAAACAATTAGGCGTTTATTCTACCATGCAAGGTCAGCTATATGAAATCTAATTTGGAAGCTTCATTCTACATTACAAACACAGAAAATACGAATAAAACAAGATAAAAATATAGAAATAACAGTCAATGGTTGATTATGACATGAATAAGTTGAAAAGAAGGGTCCCGGCACCATTGATGACTTTGATGCTTCAGAGACGTTGATGCTTGCTTGCAATTAAGGAGCATGGGGCTGTAATGGCAAATTCAGTATATATACAACTGGCTATCCACCAAACTACACCCCACATATATGCATATATATATATATATATATAGAGAGAGAGAGAGAGAGAGAGAGAGCCCATTTCTATCTACTCTTCTAATCCAAGCTCCCAACCACGTCACTTGCAGACCTGACCTTACCATGCATCTTCCTATTATGGATGTGGAATATGACAGTTACACACAATCTTTGTATATAAAATACCACTAAAATAATGTGATCGTGGTAATTTCATAATTATAATTTATTTTATAAAAGTCTTTTCCCACATGGATATAATTGAGTTATGTCACTCCGTTCGAAAATTCTGTAGTTATGTTTGTATGACAGTCATTACTCATAAAAATTAGAAATTAGAGAGACGGGTCCTTTCACATCAGTTCTAAATTTCTGAAGTTTTAACTTAGTTTTTTTGTAATCTAAAAGAAAATAAACAAAATTATATGTTGCGTTGATATTTTTTATTCAACTTATATGCACCAAACTGTCTTCATCTAACTTTTTTGAGTTTATTTAAGAAAACAAGTACTTACCTAAATATTATTAGTACAATGGAACATCAAACATGAAGAACTTTGCGATTGTTTAACTTTGAGATTAAGATATGGGTGTGATTGGTTTTCTTAAACATATTTTTACAAGATAAATCCATTTTTTAACCTAACAAGAAGGCTTAATTTGAGAAAATATATCAAAATACAGAGACTTGAAATATTAAAAATAAACTACAGAAAAGAAGCCGATGCGAGAAGAAGGTATCCCCACGTGAGGGACCCCTTCCCTGTAATGTCTTGATGTCCTTAAAAGTTTTTCAACAATAAATAATAGGTGTGGGCGAGGGAAATGGAGAAAGAAAGCAACCAACCAACCAACCTTATTCAGTGCAGCAAGGCTGAGGACTTTAACTCCCAATCTATCTGCCCTTAGAATAGCCTCCTCAATCTGGTTGTTGATCCCCTTCCTAGCAAATGGCAAGAAATACTGCATGTGGAAAACAAAAGGGCAATTGGTTACCATCAAACAGCAAAGATAAATGACGGGATGTTTTCGAGAAGAATCTACCGAATAATTTACTAACAATGTTATATTGCCCAAATAAACTTCATTTGCTCCTATAACATCTAGGGTCTAGGGTTCCTAAAATAAACTGTCTAATCCATTTAATGCAATACATTGTTATTGCCAAATGATATTTATAGGAGAAAAAATATTGTTTATACTTCTTAGATTATACCTTAGACTAGATAATAGTTAAAATAATAAAAATATCTCTTATTTAAGGTGGTGAAGTATGTGACTAACATACCTCTTATCTAAGGTGATAAAGAAGCACGAGACAATAAAGCATAAGAAATATTTTAATCATATATACATGTGTGTAATTTAAAGTGTAACTTTTGATGTAAAGTAGTATAGTCTTTCATATTTTTGCACAACAATCCATATTTTTTATATCATTTTTAAACAGTCACATTCGCTTGTGTCAATTTTAATCTGTACAGTATTACCCCAATAAAAAAGAGTAATGATAAGTGTATCAACTGTGTTCGCAATCTGACAAAGTCGGCTGACATAATCGTCAGAGAAATAGAAAAACAAGATATACACTTTAGGGAACCTTTACATAAACAATAAAAAGAGTATCAAGGGCTATCATGTTTGGCTAATCGCAAAATATAATAATTACGGATTTTCTTCTATAGTCAAAATAAATAAAGTGGATGAAAAGACCTGAAAACCATAGCGAGGAACAACCCAGGTCTGGTGGAGGCGGTCTCTGAGATTGTAGAAGGAGAAGAGGAAGGTCTTGGACTTAGCCCACATCACCAGCATCACCACAAAAGCAAAGGGCCACATTGGGAAAAAGATGATCCTCGTTGTGAACGGCGTCGATGACACTGATCTCAACACGAAGGGACTGTGCAATGAATGTGATATATCCACCACATGCGCCAAGAACACAAAATCTGGCACCCTCCACTTCTTTTTTGCTGCATTCATCTTACGTATTTGAGTTATAAAAACCATAAAAATGACCCAAGAAAAGGCTACCAACACTTGTACAACCGAAAAGTCTGACGATGTACCTGAATCTAAGCTTATCTTCTTTTGCAACTCCCATGATTTGCTGTTGAGGGTGTTTCCCACTGCATCATAAAGAGGCATGAAAAGGCAGAAGTTGGAGCCCTTCTCTGTGTGGTGAAGGCTGTGGTATCTGTAAATCAAACCCACCAAAGCAATGAAATTTTTTTTTTGAAGAATATTAGGTTATTTTTTGAATATTACAAAGGCTTTGGGGCAATGGTAAATTAAAGGATGCTTTGACCTCAAGAGTTGGTTTTGAATATTATTAAGGATAATAAAGTGGAGAATATTGCACAAGAACGAAGCCAAGGTTTGGTTGAAGTTTTTTTTTTTTTCCTGATAAAAATGAACCATAAAAGATTTGATTTGAAGTTTATTTTGGCTGGTCAAGGTATGGTTGAAGTTGAACAATGATCATATTACAAAACTGTCACATCAAGGGAGAGTTACATGGATTCTGTAAATCTATATGAATGCCTTCACCTCATAAATGTGACAACTCAACACAGTGAAGCTTGTGATCTTTTTAACCAAAATATATGATAAATTTATATATATATGTATATTGAAAAATTATATATTTGAAAAGTTAAATGCTGTTTTATATCTTGTGTTAAAATATAAAATAAAACTAATGATAAATATGTCTTTCACTATTTTTTTGAAAAAACAGAAAGAAATTAACACTTGTGATTTTTTTTTTTGTGTGCGTAGATTTTGCCATTTTGCCAGACACGCATTCCCCTTTGATTTAAATATTATTATCGCCTAAAAATGTTTGCACAAAACGGTACGTTATTAAATTTAACATAAATTTTCCACCTAGATTACAAGAGGTAAGATAAATATCATTCCCTATTAGCAAAAATAAAAAATAAAAAACGTTAAATATCATTTCCCTATATCTTAAAATTAGAATACTCGTCCAGTAATAATGAAATTCTGTCAGATTTTATATTCTTAAATTACCTTCATATAAAATGGTACTAGGAAAATTTTCAGTCTATGCTATTATGAAAAACAAGAAGAATAAACAGAAGGCCTGCCAGGTTTTTATATTCCCAAATTATCTCTATACAAAATTTCATATTAATAATATCATAAAACAGTTGCCTCAGCCAATGCCAATTTACACCACCCCGAACCGCTGTTTAGGTTAGCATCTTGCAACAGAAGGGTAGCTGAAAAAGAAAAAGAAAATGGCGTATAGAACTTACATACATATATATTTTTACATATAAAAATACTTCGTTTTAGTTGGTTTCCTTTTTAATCTTTTTAATCATGTTGTGTGCATGATTGGTACATGAAGATTGTGTGGAGGAGAACATCTCTTAATTGTGATTGAGAGACTAACTTACGTTGGAGTATAGAGAAGATATCTGAGGAAGGGGAAGACCTCAAACAACTGATGGGGAACAATCTCAAAGTTGCAATGCCCCAAACATCTGAGAAAATCAAAGATCAAGACATAGCCATAGATCATGCTCATTGATCCAAACCCCATCACACATGTCCCGATTACTGGTATCCCAATCACAGCTGTCAGCACAAGATGCTCCAAAAAAGTGGCATTTCCAGCTGCACCCATAGTCATCAAGATGAAATAAATGAATGAAAAAGTAAGCAAATTTTATCAGAATTAAATGGGTTAGTTACTGGGTATTTTGGAAGAAATCATTTTGGGTTTCGGGAACACTGTATGATCAAAAAAATTAGTGCTCGCAGTACTAAATAGGAAAAAGAGTTTGCCTAATTATTTAGGCGATTAATCTTGTTATTACAAATAAACACAAGAAAGCATCAAATGAGTTTGGGCACTAAGTCTCCGAATTACAAAATAATTTATTGTATTTTGACTTACCAGTTAAGGGCTGAGGAACAGGTGATGAGTGGTGGAGAGAATGGTAACGGGTGAAGAGAAATTCTCCATGGAAGAGCTTGTGAACCCAATAGTATAAGGGCTCTGAGAGCCCAATGTGGAGAAGAATGGCTGCAAGAAAGCCTCTTGTGTCCCACAAGGGAAGATTGGAAAGACCTGGGAAGATGTAGCTAGCCATGGCAGCCACTAGGGCTTGAAGAATAATGAAATTGTCCCTGCAAAATAGTGGGGGAGAAGGAATGAGTTCAGTCAGCTTTAGGAGAAAGAGCAGGATTTTTTATTTTGTTTTTTTTTTATTGATAATAATGAGAACTCGCAATAACAGCCCTTTGACGTATGCGATAGAGAGGAGGAGGAGTTACCACTCCCACTCTTTGTCGATCTGCTTGAAGTCGACACCTTGGTTTATGATCCGGCGACAGCGGGTGATGAAAAGCATGTTGCTCCAAGAAGTCCATTGCAGATACATAACAGCTCTAAGAGCACATATAATTAGAATGTGAAGGCAGCCACTGTCCTTCGTGATCATACCCTCTTGGATTCTTGAGTACAATACTTGTGCAACAAAAGGTCCAAATAACAGATACTGCACCATCAAAAAGGAAGACCAAAACAAAACACAACACAATTCACAGGTGATGGAAGAGGCACGAAGGGCATAGAAAGTAAGTTAGGTCATTGCTTCCATACCTTGAAGATTCCCAGGTTTTCCCAGGGCCAAGAAGACAAGGTTGCAGCCATGTTTACTACTTACTAATCAAATCTCTCTCCTTTGGTTCTACTTAATTTCTTCTGTAGCCAGCTCTTTGCAGCAATAAAACCAGTAAAAACAGCTCAATTCTGTTGGATCCGAGAGAGACAGAGAGAAAGAGAGAGGGTTTTGAAGCTAGCTAACTAGCTTTTGTCTTCCCTTTGTTAAAAAGGATGTATCTCTCTTCACTCTGAATGAACCTGTTATTCTCGGTGCTCCAATGGCCTGCTTATATAGTTGAAAATGAACGACTCCAACCCATAAAAAAAAAAATAATAATAATAAAAGTTTCTTGATGAATTGAAGGGTAACCTTTTGTATGGAGGGAGGGAGGGAAGCGTGCGTGCTCAATTAATTAATTAATAATGGGCGATGGATACTGGAAAGGGAACTGAAAAACTGTAACGCGTTGGGCTTTCTTGGCCAGTGGCCACAATGGCACAGCTGTAGGGATGGACTATTTCTCTGCGAAATTTAATGAGGGTGGGTAAGTTCTGCCGCCTCCATTCATTAGCCCCACCTGTTCCTTTCACAGGTATGCATCACTAATATTATTGTTTTTAGGATATCTAGGTTTCGTCCAGTTAATCTCTAGGGTAATTGATCATCCTCTTGCACTCTTTTCATAAATTTAAATATGAATATAGTTTATACAAATTTAAAATTAAATATTTAGTGTAGTTCATATAAAATTTATCTTTCAACTTTAGTGCTGTCTTTCAATAATAATTTTATTTTTTAAGTCATCGCACTGACTCCAATACTCTATGTGAAACTCTAAATGTTTTACTACTATACTATACTCGTGAGAGCTATTATTATCCATTTTATTCTATATACATTGTGTCTTTTTTTTATTTTATTTCACAATAAAAATAAATTAACTATTTTTTAAAAAAAGATTCTATTGTTTTTATTTATTCTTTCTCTCTGTATTAGATTTTTTTTTTTAAATTGACCCCCTTTTCCAATTTTTAGGAATAAGCTTTTGGAATTTTTTTCAATTTTATTTAGGTTCAAAATATAAAAATAATTAGATAAATTGCACAAAAACTCCTTGTAGTTTGGGTTATAGTATGGGACACCTTATTGTTCAAAAATATTTCTAAAAATCTCTCTGATTTACATTTTTTGCATATATAAACGCCCTCTATTAGTTTAAAAATATTTTTAGATGAAGTATTCGAATAAAAAATATAAACTATAGGGTCATTATAAGACATTTTTTTTCAAGGAGTCTAGTTGTAATTTACCCAAAATAATTCTTAAAACAGTAAGCAAACAGCGTGGCATTCATGGCTGTAACTCAGTAAATTGGTGTTGTCATTTATGAAAATTTCATAGTAAAAAATTTCATATGTCTGGTTTCATAAATGTACTTGTACTGTACTCATAAATGTATTGGGGAGAAAATAGAAAAAATTAAAAACCCTGGATCATGAATTACTATATTAGTGAGTTAATAATTAATCGGTCAAAAATATATTTATATTCCTAAACTTTTTGTAAAACTCTAAATTTTTTGTGGTTCTAAATGTTTTCCTGAACTGAGATCAAAAGCATATTTATGTTACTAAACTTTTGTGTTTTTTCTTATGAAAGCCTAAAATTAATTGTGTTATGCTTTAACATATTGTATTTCTAGGCATTAAATAAGCACCCAACAATTTTCACAAGGCCGCTGATGATTAATTGGGTTTGCTCAGAGTTTGTTGACCAACGGATGTCCATTCCTTTCAAGTTAGAAGTTACTTACTGATTGTTTCTAATTGATCTAACTTTAGGATTTAAATAGATAAAAGAAAAACTATTAATTAAGTTAATGTTTATTAATCAAAATATAAGTTAAAAAAAGTAAGATCATATAAAAAATATTTCAGATAAAAGTATTTTTTATTATTCTTATTAAATTTATTTAATAATCATTAAAAAATAAGTGACGTGACTTCTTTTTTAAAATTATTTAAATAAATTTATCTTTCTTCATTTTAAATAAATTTATCTTAAATCTTATAAATAAGAAAAAGTAAATTATATGTCTTCTAATATATTTTAAAAAATTTAACAAATAATCTGATAAAAATATATATATGTTTAGTTGTACATTTTCGTTTTGAAATAATGAAAGAATAAAAATGAAGAGTTACTCCTCCTATTTACCATCTCCCTTTTTACTTTTTTTCCATTATAGTTAAGAGACATTTTTACCAGCCACTCCAGTCTCATCATCAACTTTGAATCTTCTGTTTAAAAGTAAAACAATGGACTGCCTGTCTTCTTACCTTAGGCTCATGGTTGCAATTAAAAAAAATAAAAAATAAAAGTGATTTATGAAGCCCAAATGATAATATTTATCTGGCCATGGTGCAGCCAAGTCATGGGCAATTGTCCAATCTTGGTGTACTTTAAATAAGTGTTAAATGCCTAACAATGACACTCTAACCAATCAACAGTTTGATCCCATAATTAAGGACAATTGGGAATCGGTTTCCAAGTACTATCCGTTTCCAATCTTGATTGCATTACGTGTACTGTATATACATGTATGCGTACACATGCCAAAACCAGAGTCTGTCTGAATAGCTCCAAAGGTCAAACAAATCACTTTTATCATTAAATAAAGGCATATCTAATTTCCTCACCTCTCTCACCTTTCACCACCTAATTTTTTTATTCTTTTAAATTAAACAAGGACCTATTAACACCTCAATTTTCAATTTTGAATCTTACACACATCTAGATCAATGCGTATATTACACACACAATTGAGGCACGTGCAACACATCACCTCCTTCTTCCTTGTTGTCTCCGACGACTTCCTCTTGCTCGCTACCTCTCTTCTCTCGCCCACTGTCGCTTGCTGCCTCTCTCTCGTTCTCTCTGTCAGTGGTCGCCAACAGTGTCCGAGGTGTCGACCGAGGTTGGGGGGTCGTCGATTACAGCGACTAGGGGTGTGCGGGCAGAGGGTGATGGGGTCGATTGGGGTCGAGAGGCGGCGTGGGAGGTGGGTCGCAAGCAGATCTAGGTGTTGGGTGTCGATTGGGGTCGGGGGGCGGCGATGGCGTCTTTCTCTTCTGCGGTCATCTTCTTCCTCTCTCTGCCTCTCGCTTTCTCTCTGTCGGTCTCTCTCTCGCTCTCTTTCTGTCTGTTTCTCTCGCTCTCTCGCTCTGTATCTCTCGTTCTCGTTTTTTATATCTCTCGCTCTCCCTATCTCTCTGTTGTTTCAGGCGACTATCAGCCGTCAGCGGCCATCAGCCTTCTTCATCTCTTACAGATCGAGACACGTGGCACACTTTCATTGGTTTGATCAATATGGGGCCCATATCAGATTGCATGTGCAACTCACGCAGTAATGCTTGCTGAACTGAGGTATGTAACTATTACAAAATTAGTAGTTAAGGTACCTAATAGGTTTAAAATTAGAAATTGAGGGGGTTAATAGATCCTTATTTAAGTTAAAGGGGCAAAATAATTAAATGGTGAAAGATGAGAGAGTTAGATATGTCTTTAGCCTTAAATAAATAAATCCATCTTTAATTGAATTAGTATAATTGATTATTGTCCTAATATCTTGCTTGCATTCCGAATATATCTTGCTTGCTCGCTCGCCTCTCACCTCACTTTGTTTGACTTTTAAGCCCTCCCTCCATACCCGCACTTGACATGTTTTTCAACTCTCTGTCAACAACTTGCTTCTTTGCTGTTGAAAGCAATCGAGTGTCAAAATAATTAATTATGAGACGTTGGAAACGACAGTTGGCTTACTTATGTAATGTGCCTGTGACAGTTGGCTGCGTCTATAACTTGCCTGCTAATTATATTAATGGGTACAAAAGCTTTTTAATTTGTTCTTAATTTATATTTCAGTAAAAAAAAAATTATGAAATAACTAAAAAGATCATGGAATCTATACGCATTCGCTATTCAAGAGCACTAAAAGGTCAATTATATTAATCGTTGATGATACTTTATCTCATTAATTACTTACAACTAACCATTATAGCTTAACTATTGCCTCTCAATTAATGTCATAGGGGCCATCTTTGCTGCTGCTGTCTTTCAAACTTGGCATGTGCTTCTTACATTACCTAAAACTCGATACAAGATCAAATTGTATCTTGATATATATGTTACAACAATGCCATGTGATATATCTAAAGAACAATATCGACTTCAAACCATACTGATAATATCTAAAAAAAAAATTTGAAAAATTCACATATAGAATAAGTTGTCATGCCACTAGATTTACATTAGAAGTTAAAATATCGATTAATGCACGAATTGACTCCAAACAACATCCACCTATACTGAAGAGTTTGGATTGCAAGCAGATAACAATTTCTGAAACATCTGAAGATAAGCAACCCATGAAAAACCAATCTGGATAGAAGATGACCATCAAAGCAATCCCCAAGCTAAATAGAGATAATCTTTACAAAACATAGTTTAAGTAAAACAAAAAAAAAAGAGTCCTGTAGCACCTATCTAATAAGCTCTCTTCCAAAAGTGATTACCATATGATAAGCCCTCGTTACAAGGCCAAAAGCAGGTAAATCCAATCCCAATAGAGAGAATCACATGATGGTTAGTTCAAGCCTTCTCGGTGTCGTCCTAATCTCCATGAATTTAGTACAAGATATTCTACACTCATTCACTAATCTCATTCCAAATTATTATCAAACTCATGAAACTAGAAGGAATAAACTAATTCTCTACAATATGGGCAGAATTAGTTAATTCTCATCGTAATTCTATCATAAAACTCAACCCATATTGGAAGGTCAAGAGCAAGTAAATCCAATCCCAATAGAGAGAATCACATGATAGGTATTTCAAACCTTCTCCATGTCATGTGTCCTAACCTCCATGAATCTGCACTCATCCACTAATCTCATTCCAAATTATTATCAAACTCATGAAATTAGAATGAATAAATTAATTCTCTACAATACGGGCAGAATCAGTTAATTTTCATTGTAATTCTATCATAAAACTCAACCCAATGGGTATGTAAAGATCTTGAGAGGTGAGTAAAAAATATAACATTCTACACTAATTTCACCCGTTTATAAGCTATTTTCAAAAATTTTTGTTAAGTATCAAAGTGACGTCATTCTAGTCAGGTCTTAGAACAGTCATTCTTGTTTTGCATGTGCCGAAAAGGCAAGGCCAGATCAACTCGAAACAAGATTCAAATCTTACTGAGAGTTATAAATTCAATTAATAAGAATAAATGTGGCATTTCACCTACTTGACCTAGCCAATGCAATCAACCATTTTTAGACCAAATATTATTATTTAAAGAAAAAACGTCCACGTTAATGACATAGTAATGTGAAAACTAAATGATGATGATGCTTAACATCTTTGTACTAGTTTTTTTTTTTTGTTTTGGTAACCCTAGCTAACTCAGATTCTATCCAAAGCAAAACATTAAATTTGTACAAAAATTTAATCAACATTGAAGATAAATTTAAATTTTATCTTCTAATTAATTAACTGAGTATATCTCACACAAATACTCTAAATTTGTACCCAAAACATTCTCTTAATTCAAGACCCTAATTCCTTTAGTGGCCATCATTCTTTAAATCATTTGATTTGGATGTTTCTCATTTTGAAGATGGTTTCTTAGGCCACTTTTCAGACTCATCTACATTTTCTTAAAACTTTTATTGTCTCCATTTAGAAAGATGTAATGATTTTCTTTAATGCAATATTATACGAATATTAATGTAATTTTCAATTTATTTATTGTTTGGAAAAGATTCTTTAGTAGCAATATCAAATAAAAATAGAAGAAACACAATGATCAATAGTCAAATCGGAGTTAAATTTAAATTAAAATTTTCTTTCAAGATAATTGATTCGTGATTTTCTTAGTTAAACCGATTGGTCTGGTCAAATTCCTAACATTCATTCGTAGACTCACGCATATATACATGTGTAATACTAATTATAAATGTATCTTGTTTTTAAATAATGTGTTTTTATTGTATTATTTTATTTTTAACATCTTAATAATTCTATTAGTTAATGATATATGTATAATGTGTTTTGAACTAATCAATAAATGCATTTATCATTATTATTGATTAGGTACAATAATAGAATTTATATGTCGAGAAATCGTATTCGAGCCGATAGATTTCCACAAGAAATAGTACTATCAGAGGACATAAGGCAATCCCTGTGCGACCAATCCGATACTTAGATTTCTGAGAATGTTTAAAAAAGTTACACAACTCTTGAATCAGTACTAATGGTGTATTTTTTTTTATTTTATTTTTGAAATAAGGACTTTTCTATTTATATTTATAAAGGAGATTCGAATCTGAAAATAAGCATTCGTAGTATTCCAAGGTCAACTAGAATTTGGGCTTCTTATGAATAAGCCTTATCGGTTACGAGTTTTTTAAATGAACTTTTGTTATCATGTTCGCGCATTAGTTGGGACTTCCCTGTAAGAAATGAAGGTTTTCGAGTGATCTTCAGAGACTTGATTGTTAGTCTTCTCGAGATTATCATAAATCCTCTAGGGGAATCTTTGTCAAAACTATCAACAATTCCTTATCATAAATCCTCCAGGGGAATCTTTGTCAAAACTATCAACAATTCCTTATCATAAATCCTCCAGGGGAATCTTTGTCAAAACTATCAACAATTCCCAGGATAGCCCCCTGAAATCGTCAAGAATTGTTGACAATTTTTGAGAGGTTGAGCTATTTCTAGATTTTGTCATTTTTTTTCTTTATAGGCTTTGGACTTTATCTTTTTTGTGTCTTTTTAAACTTTCACTCTTACATATCTTGATCTAGAATACATCTATTGTAACACCCTGCTTTTTCGAGCGTTAAATAATTTAGGAATTTTGAGAATATATTTTTTTTTTATAAAAATCATTTTCCGACAATCTCGTTTTACCTTCTCAGCATACTAGAATAAGAATCATTAAGCTAAGACAAGTAATCATCACAAATGCGAAAGTTTAAAATCGAAACCTGATATGGTACATAATCAAATCTGCTTTAATCATAACATAAAAATTTGTACCATTGTATCATCAAATACTTAAATACATGGAGACTTATCATCAAAAGATAACAACCGAGCACCTTAGATACAACCTGACAATTCCTCAAAAATACATTAAATCGTCACAATTATACATGATCTTCAATATAATATAATCTTCTAATCATAACTAAAAACATATCTTGAATCCTCACGAATGAACATCTACCGGAACAACTCACCGAACCCATCAGCCACGTCATAAATCATCCTCTTGCCATAGCTGCAAATCCTAACTGAAACGTTTGAATGTTTCAGGAGCATAACCCAATTAGGAGATGAATCTTCTAGTGAGAGTTTATACATGAATACATGATGCAATAACATAAACAATCATATACCTTAGTGTAACTTCTCTGGCTTACCAACCCGGCACGGAACCCTAGGCAGAATCTCGAACCTCTACAGGATAATCCTAACGTTGTTCCATCATTGCCCTTGGGGAATTACGACTACACTCTTAGGGTGATATCCCCATCCTATGCACGAGTATCAATATGCCAATAATATCGTGTCATACAAAAATTACGTTTTTTCATGCAATATGATAAAATGATCATAACTTCAATAAATATCATGCATAATGAAGCAAACGTGTCATATATAGGTTCTCGGGATAAAATCACTCACCTTAGAAGTAAACTCGAATTTCTTCGAAAAGCGCGCATCGCTTCGATTTGCGTGACAACCTAGAAAATAACACAACTCATCAAGGTCCTTGGCCAAATCACTTCCTAGCCAATAATTTACAAGGAGAATCAATAATCTATTTTTTTCAGATTTTTTTTCTTATTTTTCTCTATTTTTTTCTATCTTTTCTCTATTTTTCATAGTCATAAATTCTTCCAAAATTAAAAACAAATACATAATCAAGTCATTTATTGAATTTTTTCTCAATTAAAATTCCTAAAATAACATTTCCAATCTCCACACATTTTCTGGGAATTTTTTGAAATCTCTTCCTATTTTTTTCTAATTAAGTTTCCTTTAAATAATTTAAAATAATTACTTCCTCATGAAATTTACTAAATAAAATTCATAAAAGTAAACTATTCATTTTTCCTGTATTTATGGATATTTTTTCATAATTTTATCCCTCTTATTTCTATTTTTACTCTATTTTCTTTTATTTTTTGTATTTAAAAATAATAAAAATTACCTTCGATCATCTTTTTCGGCGTCGGCACACCATAAAATTAAAATAACTATATCAGAAGATAGCCCACATTGATTCAATCATCTTGACCCAATTTGAGCTTGAAACAACACCCAGAAGATCTCCCTCCGAGCAAAAATCAGTCTGACTCCGACGAGATTCGATTTTTCCGGCGAAACTCCGATCACCCCTCAAATGAACTCCAAAATTCCTCAAACTTTCCAAAAATGATCCTCACCTCATTGGTAAAAAAATTCCTATGGTTTGGTGGTTCAATTTTTTCAAAAACGAGGTCGATTTGAAACTTAAATCTTACAAAACTTTCGGCCACTATATTCTTTATTTATAGCCAAATTCGAACCCTAAAACGATAGATCTCGAGCAACTCAAGGCCTCTGATGCCTCCCCTTGCCATATATCTGTCCAAAACCTACCGAAATAGCTCTCAAAAGCTTGATTAAAGTGATCAATTTTTCTGCCACTTTCGACTGAAATTTGGCCATTTTAGTTGATGCCAAGGCTAATTGTTGGCCTAAGCTCGACCCAAGAGAATCCTAGGCTAATTTCTTCAAGTATTTCACCACCAAATTCTATGATGAGAGGTGGTGGAGGAAGCTTGGTCGGCCATGGCAGAATTTGCTATTTGTGCAATTTTGTAAAATTGCACTTTAACCCCAACTTCTTCTCATTTTGAACTTTTGGTCCTTTGCTTGAAGCCCCTGAGCTTCCCAATACTGCCATTGCGACCTAAAAGTTCTATAATTTTCATTGCATCCCCAAAGATTCTGAAAAAATGTCATTTCTACCTCCTTCCGGCAAAATTAAGAAATTGCACTTAGGCCTGAATCTTTATTTTGGCAGTAAATCCTTTTGTTTCTTCCTGAAACCACTGAAGGGTTGTTCCTTATGAAAAACCGAATCCCCGTCAAACTTCTGTTGACTTCCCGAAAGTCGTCTATCATAATTTGGTATTGCAGCCTAATTAGTAGTTGTATTTTAGTTGTACCAAAAATCGTTCTCAATCTCATTTCTTTCGATGCCATAAATCATGCCTCGAAATACTCATCACGATCATATCATTTTCCTTTGGCATCTCGACTCCAGGGCACTCCCTTCAATCGATTCGATCATTCATACGGTAATAATTTACCTTTATATCCTCAATTTATCCTTAAATTCTATTTTTGCTCCAAGATAATTTACCCTTAAGTCCTTTTAGAATTTCTCGGGTATTAGATCTATTCTTATTTAACTATTATCTAAAAATAATAATTTACCCTTAAGTCCTTCAGTCCTATATATAGATGTAGATATATATATATCATCTTCGTCTTTCTTTGTCATCAAGCACTTTCTTCTTCATTACAACTTGAACTTGCATTGAATAATTCTTCGCCTTATCTATATTCTTTCTTTCTTATATATAGCTGAATTTTTCGTTTAAAAATATTTGTAACCCTAAACAAAAGTTATTTTAGTGATTCTTTAATAATATAAATAAATATTAAAAATTATTTAAAATTTACTTTTTTTTATTTTTTAAGATAAAAATCACTAATTAATTTTTTATATTCATGTTTAGAAGTAATTTTTTTTTTCAATTTACAATATAAACAAATTATTGTAATTGTATAACAATGACACTACAACCCAAGAGGGGGTGAATTGGGTATTTGAGAAATTTAAAAACTTTATAGAAGGTTTTAAAAAATATATAAAAATAATGAAACACAACCAAAATAAATGTAAAGGACACAAGAATTTATAATGATTCAGCTAAACTAATCATAATATACTACCTTAACTTTTTACTAAGGATTTAAAGCAATTTACTAAAACCTCCTACTACAGCCGGTAGGCCCTCTAACAATTTTGCTAGAAATTATAACCTCCTACTTCACAAGTAGGTCTTCTAGCATACAAATTAGGAAATACAAACCTCCTACAAATAATGTAAACCCTCTAGTTATTCAAACTAAAAAAATTGAGAATGATACAAAAGAGAGGATTTAAGAGGAGACACTCTTAATTACAAGATCTCTCAAAATAAATACAAGATTTGAAAAAAATTATACAAATGATAATCAAAGTCTTATGAGAGAAAAATGAAGAATAAATGAAAATATAAAAGATTGAGCATTTGAAAGCTTATAATGAATTCTCTTAGGATTCTTGAATGAACCTTCATCCCTATATTTATAGAGCTTTACAAGAACTTTCAAAAAACTAGTCGTTATTGTAATAAACGATCAGAATCACTGTAGCAAACAGTCAAATTTATTGTAGTATCGGTTAGATTACTGTAGCAACAATACAAATATTTTTAAATAAATTTTTGCACATTTTTTTCAAATAAAACATAATATTCCAAATGCTATAAAAAATTTATTACAAGATTTTAGCATTGGATTACATGATGAAATTGATTTTCATTTTGTTGCTTAATAAAACATATAAAAGTAATTTGGAACACAAGTTAATAACCATTAACAAAATAATTTTATCATCAAAATACAATTATTTTTCATCATCAAAACTATATCATATACAAAACATCAATCCCCATCTTTTTTATAATAACAAAACCACTATAAAAAATCCAAAAATCTCTCCCTTTCGTTATAAATCAAAAAGAATTTTATCATTAGACAATGTGGGAATTGGGCAAAACAACATCGCATTTGAGAACGTATTTGGGAAAGATAAAACATTAATACTTCCCCTTATTAACATATATAAAAAATATATTCTCCCCCCTTAATCAATGCATTCATCAAGGATTTTAAAATATTTAGATATTATAACTCTCCCATAATTTGAGTAATCAATATGATTGAAATTTTTATCAGAAACATAAAGGCAAAACTCATAAACATAAAAAGTTTAGGGATAAAAAGGTACCACCAAGATTTTAATTTGATAAAATATTTCTTACTCTTAGATGACAATTCATCATTTGGGATTGAATATCTTTTTCATCTCCCTTTCCTTCATACTTGATTTATCTATAAAAAATTTGACTTTGAAATCTCATTTGGATGTCAAGCGAAACCTGCAAAAATAAATTATCTACAAGCTTTTGGTGTCCAAACCACTTTGAATTCACCACTGTTAGCATAGAGCTCCTTCTTAAGAAGTCAAATTTGCTTAAACCTATGTGGATTATTTTTTACAAAACATTTGTTTATAGAATGACCATATTTACCACAATAATGACATGTAATCATATTTCTTGAAAATTTTGGTTTATGAAATGACTTCTCTAAGTAATGTTTTTGATGATATGCTTTTACAAAAATTGTTTTATTTTGCTGGACTTGAAATGGATCAAATCATATTCCTTATTTATCTCCAAAATTCTTGTGAGCACCTAAAATTATTTCTAGTTTCTTTTTCCTTCAACAAGTTTTTCAAGAGATTCTTTTAAATCCAAATTTTGTTTTGAAAATTTTTCCTTTTCATCAACTAAAACATTTTTCTTATTAATTCAAGATTCTTTTTCCTCTTTCAAAATACTTACTTCTTCTTCTAGAGATTTTAATTTATTTCTTAGAACATTATTCTTTAAACAAAACTTTTCAAGTTCACTTATAACATCATTGAATGTATCATGCAATTCATCAAAAGTAAAATTTGAAATTGAAAAGTTTGAGTGAGAAGATGACTCATCATCTTCCTTGGCCACGAGACATAGTTTGACCACTTCTTCCACTTGGCATTCATTACTTGAAGATAAACCATCTTTTTCTTTTTGAATCTCTTCTCATACTTCTTCCCTTCAAACTTATCATTCTTCTTCTTTAGGTTTCTTTTTTCAAATTCTTTCAACACTTTTCTTTTAATGTATCTTTTGAGTTTCCTAGTGAGTATTTACAAATCATTATTTTCTTCTTCTTCCTCACTAGAAGAATGTCAAACTTTAAAAAGAATATTTTTATCTCTTTTCTCCTCATTATCTTCTCTATTCATCATCATCTCATGAGTCATGAAGATTCAATCAAATCATCAATAGATAAGTTATCTAGATCTTTAGCCTCTTGAATAACTGTTACTTTTGGATCACATTCTTTGGGAAGACTTCTAAGAATTTTTCTAACTTTCTCCCTACTTGAAAAAGTTTTTTCTAGAGCCTCTAAATGAGTTAAACCTAGTAAATATATTCTTAATTGGCTCCCAAGATTTCGTAGAAAAAAAGTTCATACTCATGAATTAGTAAATTTGTTTTTGTTTCCTTGACTTGACTAGTACTTTCATGAGTGATTTCCAATTTGTCCCAAATCTCTTTGATTGTTGAGCATATGGATACCTGATTGAACTCCTCAGGGCATGGAGCACAAAATAAAATATTCATTGCCTCTTGCATTTATCTCCACATTTTGCTTGTCCCCATTCGTCCAAGTTTCCATTTTCTCCATGTTCGAAAGCTTAACTTCCTTCTTAATGGACTGCAAAATGATTGT
The DNA here is from genome assembly GCA_036245055.1 of Diospyros kaki. NCBI lineage: Eukaryota > Viridiplantae > Streptophyta > Magnoliopsida > Ericales > Ebenaceae > Diospyros > Diospyros kaki. Next base: position 35,671,508 of record BSEG01000003.1, read on the forward strand.
GTTTTGCATAAGAAAACAAGGCATACGTTTCTTCCAATAACCATAGTTAGAACCATTAAAGAAAGGTGGACGAGTGGTGCATTGACCCTCAGATTGGGATGAACTGAAAATGTGTGCCATTTATGGATCTTTATCCCTAGGTTGTTAAGACTTTTGAAAAATTTGAGAACTTGGCTCTAATCATATAACAATGGCACTACAATCTAAGAGGGGAGTGAATTGGTTATTTGAGAAATTTAAACACAGATTTTGAAATATTTATTTGGAAACTCAAAAAATACATTAAAAGAAAAGTGTTGAAAGAGTTTGAAAAAAGAAACCTAAAGATGAAGAATGATAAGTTTGAAGGGAAGAAATATGAGAAGAGGTTTAAAAATAATGAAACACAACCAAAAATCAAATTGAGATGTTTATTCGGGAAATACGCATACAAAGACACACGCAAGAATAAGGAAAAAATGACAGGAAGCCACGAAGAATAGAAGAAATACCTGAATGATAGGAGAGACATAATTAGGGACAACAAGAGAGAGAGAGAGCAACTACAAACAGAATTTCCCTTTGGATAACGAACCAACACACCAGGCTATACACGTCATTTTAGGGGGTGAAACCCCAAGTTATATTGTCCTCCTTATATGAATTGCATGCTTGACAATTGTTAATAAAATGAGCCCATGGCGGGATCGTGGACATAGGCACATTTGGCTGAACCATGCCAAAAAAGAAATGTTTATACTCTCCCGTGCAATATATTATCCTTATTATGTCCATTATAGTTTGTCTTCACTTTTCAAGATAAAAGGAAAGATCAATCAAAAGTTCTCTTCAAAATGCCTATTGCCTCATTGTCGGGCCATGTGTAAGGCAACAAGAAAAAAAAAAAAAAAAAAAAAGCCCGTTACCCCCCACATAGCCCGACTACGAGGAAGATAACAAGCCCATTGTCCCACACGTAGCTTGACAATAGAGGAAAAATAAGACATTGTCCTACACGCAGCTCGACAATGAATATACTTTCTAATCGTGGACGTAGGCATTATGCTGAATCACAAAAATAAAATATTGATGCTATTTAATTGCGAACGTAAGCGTCATGTCGAATCGCGAGAACAAAATATAGATGTTCTTTCTAAATCACAGACGTAGGCATTACGTCGATCCCCAAGAACAAAATATATTGCAAACATAAACATTACGCCCACAATACCAGCAAGTATATACACACAAAACTAGGGAGCCATGACATTATAACAAAAAAGGCCCATTGGCCCACTTATAGCCCGACAATGAGGAAAACACAAGCTTGTTGCCCCACACATAGCCTGGCAATTAGAGAAAAACAAAAGGTCTCATTACCCCGTTCACACCCTGCAACGAGGAGACAAACACATCTCATTGCCCCACAAGTAGCCTAACAATGTGAAGGCATAAGATTGTTGTCCCGCGATTAGCCATACATTGAGGAAGAATAACATCAGTGGCCTCACAAGTGACTTATGCCACTTCGCCTAGTGACCGAATGGAGTAATAGCCATTGTCCTGCAAGAAGAGATTTCATATTCGACATTCCGCAAGTAATCCAACAAACCAAGAAATGGAATACCAATTATCATGAACACCCCTAGATTTGGAGAAAATTCCCCAATATGCCAATTCTTCTATCAGGAAAATGTAGATGCATATATGAGCCAATAATGGCACAATAACTCTTGAGTTGATTTGAAGATCTTGTAGAGCCTTCTCCATCTCAAGAGTTGGAGCACATGAAGGAATCGTGTCTACACTTCTAGAGGATGAAGAACTGAATGCACAGACCCCTACTATGAGAGTAAAAGCTTCAAAATGTCATGCGAAGCATCTGCCTCCTCATTTTTGTGCCATTGGCACTTATAGGAAGTTAAAATACGAAAACAGCATAACTACAAATGACACGAGTTGAGTGCATGGAGAAGAGCTAAAAACGAAAGAAAGGCGTGTTCGAGATTAACAGGGTTAGATACTCTTTTGTCTGAGGCACTTGAGCAAAAGAGTATGGAGCAATTGATGTGCCCTACAAAAATAAATGGACAAAGTAGATTATCGAAAATAAATGAAAGAATCAAAAAAATGAGACAGTGCCACGTGACCAGGTAGAAACCCCCACATGAATGGCCACACAGTCGCTACGACACCCCCGCACATGCTCGCACGCCTCAGCGCGTGCCCAAGCCCACACAACCATGCAGCCTTTCATAGCCATGCAACCCAGCACGTGACCCCGCGCCCACGCTCGCATCCCCGGGTGAATCTCACTCGGGGGTGCCCCATGTTGCTCTGCATGGCCCCATGCAGCCCAGCGCAGCCCCGGGCGGCCATGCCTACTCCCATACCGGTGCTCGCACCCCCAAGTGACCCTCACTCGGGTGACCCTCTCACTAAAGGGGTGCCATAGGCCCGCCCTGGTGCCCACGTTTTCGATCTGCGCACCATCACTACTATGAAACCCAGTCAAAACTACCTCCGAGTTACTCGCCGAGAAAATCAGGTCACCCAACACCTAGCAGCCTCTTCCATTGATATAAATAGAGGGGATGACCCCTCATTCAGTACGCAAGCTCTCACAGTCGTACTCACTTCTTGCCTTCAAGTATTTCACTTCTACAAGAGGTTGATTTAAGCATCAAAGAGTTCGCGCGGGGATTCTCACTCGCGCCCCAAAACGATTTTCTTTCCAAGCAGGTCATCGATCGCTGTTACTTCACCCCGAGAAACTCATCCATCGTTATCGCTCCACCCTCACCCATCGTTCGAATAAGCTACACATAAGTCATCCATCAATGGTTTTCCACCTATAAAATCATTGTTGTAATCAAACAACAACAAATGTAATGAAGAATTTCCATTGGACTATTTTTTCCTCTTAAAAAGTTTTTTTTAACACTCTTAGTTCTAAAAAAAATCTAAATCATCTATATCAAAAAGTTCATCAAATTTAAGGACATTTTCAAGATTTAAATAGTATTATTTTAAAATATCTTCATCCATTGATTTTAATTTATTGAAATTGCATAGAAATACAATTTTTTTCATATATTCAAAATTGCTCAAACCTATTTCGAAGTGAATAAATGACTTGATCAATCATGTATATAAAATAATAAACTCTAAAAGATTTTTCATCAAATTGTGTTTTATCATCATCGACGGTTTCATCAAATTATTTTTCGTATGAATCACACGTTTTTCACGAAATATGGGTTCTACTTTCATTTCATTTGCAAGTGTTTTGGCAAAAACCATAGCAGATTGAAATCCATTTTTCCTATAAGTTTCAAAAAAAGAAAAAAGACCTTTTAATTGATCTATAGTAACATCAATATGCATATCTTCACTTTGAAAGCTCTTACTAACTGAATTAACTGCATACAAAATATCATACCAAATACTCATGCCAAAAAAAATTCAAAATTCTCTAATTCAAACATTGTAAGACATTTAGCTTCACTCTTTATTTTAGGATAATCACTACTTTTTGCTAATTTAAACAAATCATCTCGTATTTTTGGTGCTTGAAATCTAATTGCCTTGAGACTTTTAATACGACTTTCCCAGCGAGTTTGTGACAATGATTTGACAGTTAAATTAGATATGTTATCCTTTAATATTTTTCATTTTTTGGATGAAGAAGAGAATAATGAATATATGTGTTGTAGAACTCTAAAAAATGATGTAGCTCTAACACAAGTGGCTGCAACATCAGAAATTACTAAATTAAGACTATGACAACCACATGGGGTATATAATGCTCTAGAATTTATCTCCAATAGTTTTTTTTGCACACCTTGTTGCTTTCCCTTCAAGTTAAACCCGTTGTCATATCTTTCTCCTCTTATATCATTGATATCGATATTCAAATTTCGAATTTCTCTTATAAGTTTACTAAATAGTCACTTTCTAGAAGTGTCATCCACTTTTAAAAGTTCTACAAAGTATTCTTCAATTATTATTGGTCTAGTTGAAATATCCACATACCTTAATACGAGAGACATTTGTTCTTGGTGACTTAAATTTAGAGTACAATCAAATATAATAGAAAAATATTTTGCCTTTTTTTGTAACATCCTGCATCGAGCGATAGGAATGATCGAAACAACTTACCTTGAAGGGCCTACGCGAACTTCTCAGGGGGTCACCCATCCTTGAGCTTTCCAACCTCAAGTACATTTAACCCTGGAGTTCTTTGCCTACATTTAGCCCAAAAGATATCTAGCTGATGTCATTTCCTTCCTTACTTATTCTCGATATATACTACATTTCTCTAGGCTCTTAGGTATTACATTCTCCCCCCTTGAGCACATGACGTCTTCGTCATGCGACTTTACAACTATTCCCAGATCTTCTCTTGTAATACCCGAGAAATTCTAAAGAACTCAAGGGTAATTTATCTTGGGGCAAAAATAGAATTTAAGGATAAATTGAGGGTATAACGGTAATTTATTACCGTATGGATGACCGAATCGACTGCCAGGAGTGCCCTGGAGCTGAGATGCCTAAAGAAAATAATGTGGCATTAACTAGCACCCTGAGATAGGATTTATGGTGCCGAAAGAAATCGGATCGGGAACAGTTTTTGGTACAGCAAAATAGCAGCTGCCAATTAGGCTGCAATACCGAATCTTGAGATGGTTCATATTTAGTATGTAGAATAACCCTTCAGTAGTTTCAGGAAGAAATGAAGAGGTTTAGGGCCAAAACGAAGATTCGGGCCTAAGTGCAGTTTTTCAAAATTACTAGAGAGAGGACGAAACGATATTTTTTCAGAATCCTCAGGGGTCAAATTGATGTTTTAGGACTTGAGGGTCTTGAAAGAAATTATCAAAAGTCAAGGGGCTTGGTGAAATGGGCCAAAGTGAGAAAGCCAAAGTTTGAGGGGCCAAAGTGCAATTTTAAGAAAATCTCCAAACAACCATGGCTGACCAACCCATCAAATCACCAAAATTGGCCACAGGGATGGCACGAGGGTTGCTCAGGGAGCATCTTTTGTAAAGGGCTTGACCGACAATAAGCAATGGAATGGCCGAAAATTGAAGAAAAAGTGGCCGAAAGTTTGGCCACTTAGATCACGAAAATGGAGTTCTTTCGGTGGATTTTGGACTTGTTAGGGGCAAGAGGGGACATCAGAGGCCTTTATTGAAGCGAGATCCGTCATTTAAGGGCCCGAAATCGCCTATAAATAGAGGATATGGTGGCTTAGAGTTTTGCAAGATTTGAGCTTCAAATCGACCTCATTTTTTAATAAATTGAGGAACCAAACTATAGGGCTTTTGTTGCCCATGAGGTAAGGATCATTTCTGGAAAGTTTGAGAAATTTTGGAGTTCATTTGAGGGGTGATCAGAGTTTCGCCGGAAAAATCGAATCTCGTCAGAGCCAGACTGATTTTTGCTCGGAGTGAGGTCTTCCAAGTGTTATTTCAATCTCAAATTTGGCCAGAGTGATAAACTCAAGGTAAGCTATCTTTTGGTATAGTCAGTTTAATTTTTCGGTATGCCAGCGCCGGAGAAGATGACTAGAGATAATTTTTATTATTTTTAAATATTGAAATAAATAAAAATAAATTAAAAATAGAAATAAGATGGATAAAATTCTAGAAAAATATCCAGAAATACAGGAAAAATGAATAGTTTACCTTTATGAATTTTTATTTGAGAAATTTGATGAGAAAGTAATTATGTTGAATTGTTTAAAGGAAAGTTAATTAGAAAAAAATAGGAATAAGTTTCAAAAAATTTCCAAAAAATGTATGAAGATTAGAAATGTTGTTTTAGAGATTTTCATGAAGAAAAATTAAATAAATTACCTGATTAGGTATTTATTTTGAATTTTGAAATAAATTATGACTATGAAAAATAGAGAAAAAAATAGAGAAAAAGTATGAAAAAATTAGATTATTGATTTTACTTGGAAATGATTGGCTATGGATCTTGATGATTTACGTTATTTTCGAGGTTGGCACGCAAATCAAAGTAATGCACATTTTTCAAAAAAAATCGAGTTTACGTCTAAAGGTGAGTGGTTTTATCCCGAGAACCTATATATGACACGTCTGCTTCATTATGTATGATATTCATTGAAGTTATGATCATTTCATATTGCATGGAAACACGTTATTCTTGCATAGCACGATATTATTGACATATTGATACTCATGCATGGGATGGGGATGTCGCCCTAAGAGTGTAGCCGTAATTCCCAAGGGCAATGATGGAACAACGTTAGAATTATCCTACAGAGGTTCGGGATTCTGCCTAGGATTCTATGCCAGGCTGGTAGGCCAGGGAAGTTACACTAGGGCATATGATTGTTTATGTTATTGCATCATGTATTCATGTATCATGTTTTTAAACTCTCACTAGAAGATTCATCTTCTAATGGGTTATGCCCCTAGAACATTCTACGTTCCAGTTTAGACTTGCAGCTTAGGCAAGGAGGGGGTTGAGATGAGACGGCACGTGGTGGCGTGGCCGATGGATTTAGTGAGCTGACTCAGATATGTTTTAGCTGATGTTTTATTGAGGATTAGTCTTGTTAGAATATTTTAGAATCTCCATGTATTTATATATTTCAATATTGAGGATATGATGTTAATGTATGGTACGGATTCTTATACTGTTATAAAGTGAAATTGATTATGTACCATATCAGGTTTTGATTTTAAGCTTCCGCATTTATGATGATTACCTGTAATACCCCGTTTTGGCATAAGGTTGCCACGTCATTTAAGTGGGAATTAAATACCGAAAATGGGCTTAATAACAGAAATAAGCTGCCGAATCAATCGAAGGGAGTACCCCGAGACTTAGATATCAAAGGAAAATTAGACAGTGATAATGAGCAAGTCGAGAAGTGATTTTTAGCATCGAAAGAAATTGGATCGGGAATAATTTTTGGTACAGCGAAAATGCAGCTGCGGTGTAGGCTGAAATACCGAATAATCGCAGGGGGCTTCCGGAAAGTCAACGGAATGCCAAGGAAGGTCATATTTGGTGTATAAAACAACCCTTAAGTGGTTTTTTGAAGAAACAAAAGGATTTAAGGCCGAAACGAAAATTCGGGCCAAAGTGTAATTTCTTAAAATTTGTCGAATCGGCCTGAGGGAGGTCGAAACGTCGATTTTTCGGGATCATCAAAAGATGAAGTGTGAGTTTTGGAACACGAGGGTCCTAATGGTAGTAAAAGAAAGTTCAGGGGCTTGAGAAAATGGGCCTAAGTGTAATTAATCAAAGTTAGAAAGGCAAATGCGTAATTTAGCAAAGAAGCAAGCTGCCATGGCCGACAGCCTCGGATGGTCGCCGAAAAGGGGTTTTCGAGCATGGGGATCTCGAGGTAATGGTCGAGGGAGCTCAAGGACCGAAGCTGGGTCGTCGGCGAGCATCGAGGTGGCCGGATTTTCGAAAAAATCCGACCGTGTCTTGGTCGGATTGTCGCGACAATGCCGTGACCTGTAAATGGCCGATCGAGGCCGTTTGTCCGTGCTTTTGGGATGCCCAAGGGATGGGTTGGAAGCCTGAGGTGTTGGGTCGAGCACCCATGGTCGTTAGAAGGCTCGATTGAGGCTATAAATAGTCGGATAGAGAGTTAGGGTTTTGGCCGAAAGTTCACGATTTCGAGGTTCAAATTGAAGCCTTAACCGAACGAATTAGAGTCTAAGATCATAGGGCTTTTGAAGCCCATGTCTTGATCGAGTATCCTGGAGATTTTCAAGCATTTTCATTAAGGTTTGAGGGGGTAATCGAGCAAATCGGAGATGGAAGGCGGTAATTGAGGCCGAAGGCTTTGGGCGGACGGTTGAAGGCCTTCCCGGCCTCTTTTCAGGTAGAAAGAGGTGCCCTTAGGATCGACTGGAAGTGGGCTTCGTCGTGGTGTGATCGGGGTCAAATTCTGGTGCCGACCGGCGAGCCAACTCGCCGGAGAAGAAGGGTCGCGTGCAGTGCACGCACGGCCTTCACGCGCAGGCGCGTGGCCGATCCTTTGGTGGCGCGTGGGGGAGCGTGCAACAGTGGAAAATTTTGCAAAAAATTCCTAAATTCTGAAAATATCGAGATCTTGAAGTGTGTGCAATTAGTTTTGGATTTGGAGTTTATGGTATCTCGATTCTAGCATCAAAGTGCCTCGTTTTGCATGATATCGAAGCATCGAGGTAAGATCAGTAATTTTCCTTTGAAGATATTTGATTATTATGAATTTTGGTGAAGTAATATTTGAGGAAATTATTAAATAAGTATTTACTAGAATTTTAGAAAAGGAAAAATGGAGAAAATAGGAAAATGAGAGAAAATTAAGGAAAAATGATATGTTGATACTTATGGAGATAAATATGATGTCTAGGGTGCCTTGAGGCCCGAAGTGAAGTGACTTGTGCAAAGTTGAGGTTAGGCGCGCTAATCGAGGTGGTGCGCGCTTTTCGAGAAAAAGTTAAGTTGCGTTTGAAGGTGAGTAGTTCGACCCGAAAACTAGATTTGTTCATGCAAAGGATTTGATATGTGAGAGTTCTCGACCGAAAACTTGTTTTATGGCATGAGAATGATAAAACTTGGTTTTGATTCTACTAAACGTGATTTGATTACTTGGAAATGTTTTGTTGCATGAAAACGATTTTAACGTATGATGATGGTTTTAAAAGAGGGCGGTTCGTCCCTAAACGTTTTACGTATGTGCATTGATTTTATACGATGAGCTATGTTTATGAAATGATGTTTAAGCGATGCATGGTTTATGATGTTGGTATTGGCATGTTTTATGATGTTTATGTGGGATGTGTGTCGTCAACCTGTGTGAGGTACTTGAGTGATAACACTAGGGTAGCGTGCCAAAGGAAAATACCCACTAGGAGAGGGTTGAGACGGACTTCACCCTAATGGGACCAGGTGGCGGGGCTGAGATGGACTTCACCCCGGACCGGCTCAAGTGGCGGGGCTGAGACGGACTTCACCCCGGGACCATTGAGCGGTAGTATTGTTCCCGAGGTGGACGTGGATTCCCATGGACAGTGTTAATCATCTTGTGGCCAGGGTGTGACGAGATCCGAACTGCTTTTGAGTGCGAGCGTAAAGCCTTTCATGATAGGGGGTGATACCCGAGTTCATGCGTAAGGTTGTCCCCCTTAAGTAGGGTCGTGGTCATGGCATTGGCATATGGATCCAGGTGCTTTTGAGTGGGAACGTAATCTCTGACGAATTAGTGGTGAGAGCCGGGTTCTTGCGTTGATGTTGACTTTCCCAGGTAGGGAGAGGTAACGATTGTTCCCGAGATGTCGGAGAGATGCGTTGATGTTGCCCCTCTTAAGCCGGATTGCGTTATGTTAGTGTTCGATGTGAATGTGTTGCCTTTAGAGAGATTGCATTTTCCCCGGTTAGGGATGAGTTTATGTTGAATGAATGTTAAGGGATTTTCGATGTTATTGATGTTGCATACATTCATGAAAATGTTTTGAGCTCTCACTTAGATGATTCAGCATCTAATTTGGACTATGTCCCTGGAATATTCAAACGTTCCAGGTGAAAGCAGTGGCGCTAAAGGAAAAGGGGTTATCGAGATGTAGCCGTTGATTTCATTTGGAAATTATTAGCATGTGTTAGCAGTGTAGCAAGAGATAAGACTTGATGTATTTCGTTTTGAAATGTCTTATCGAACGATTTCTGCGTTATGAATGAAATGAATTCAGTTATGTATGTCGAGGTTCGATTCTGCTTCCGCTGATGTAATGATGATGTTAGTCTCAGCTTGTTCTTAAGTTAATGTGCTGAGAGAATGGCTCGGGATTGTCGGGATTTCGAATTATGTTGAGTAAATGATGGGCGTTTGATGAGGAAAAATTTATGTGCCCGAAATTCCGAGCATCTAACGCCTGCTTCTCCCCCTTTCGGGAAACTGGGGCGTTACATTACCTATCTTAGCTTATTGATTCTTATTTAGTGAGTTAAGAAGGTAAAACGGGATTGTCAGGAGATGGTTTTAAAAAAAAAAAATTCCTGAAATTCCAAGTTATTAACGCTCAGAAAAGCGGGGCGTTACATCTCTCCCATTTGGAGATTGCTATCTTAGAAGCCTGCCAGGAGCCGCTCCTTGTTCAACCCCTCCTGCCTCGGCGCCACTCCCTGCCCTCATCGGACCGCTTTCTCCAAGGGTCGGCTCTGATACCACCTGTAATATCCTGCATCGAGAGATCGGAAAGATCGGAACAACTTACCCTGATGGGTCTACGCGAACTTCTCAGGGGGTCACCCATCCTTGAGCTTCTCCAAGTCAAACACGCTTAACCCCGGAGTTCTTTGCCTACATTCAGGCCAAAAGGTATCTAGTTGATGTTGTTTCTTTTCTTACTTATCCTCGATATATACTACATTTCTCTAGGCTCTTGGGGTATTACATCTTTAATTTTTTTCAAAATCATACTCTTGATTTCATGTGCTAACATCTGTACCAATTCATTTTGAATATTATGTCCCAAGTAATGATTATGAATTTCACCATTTTGAATACACCGAACATGTTCTTGTAATACTGGATCAAATTTAGCTATTATTTCAATAAAACTTAAAAAAAAATCATTATTCACATGATAAATCTTTTCATTAATTCCACGAAATATCAAATTATTTTTAACTAGAACTTTTACAACAACAATGATTCTTTTTAAAACATTTCTCTAATATTCTTTTTCTTTACTAATTCTAACTTGCACATCCCTGTTAATTTTTTTACTCTTAGAAAATTTTAATTCTAAATCAAACCAAGCATTCATGTTAAATAAGTGATCTTTACATGTTTCATGGTTTTTCATCTTAGTACTAAGATTTTTTCCAATCTTTAGTTCCTTCATTGCCAAATTGGCTCACGCCTAGGTTTTGTATCAAATAGTTTGCAACAAAAGTAATAAACTTTGTCAAGATCCTTTGAATATACTAACTATCTTCTATCATGAGTTTTCTCATTTGATAGTCTCCTCATATAATAAAAAGTGGAGAAATGACTGGAAGTTTTATCCTTTAGAAAATCTATATCACTTCTCTAATTAGACCTTTTTCGACTAATAAGTCTCTTAATTTAATATCAATATTTTTCCATCTTCCCGAATCATAAATATTAATAGAAATATTACTTAGGTTATTGTTAATATCTTAGTTTCTACATTAATTTCCTCTTCTTTTGTATTTTCTTGACATTCTCCACCAACCATATTATTATCACAGTTTTCGTCATTATATTTCCCTTTGGTTTGATCTACTATCATCTCATTATCTCCTATTTCATTTAAAGTTGTGTGTCCAATTGTTTCATTATTTGGGCTATTTAGGTCTCTCTTATTACTCGTGATAATTTTTTCAAGAGCTTCTTTTTGAGATTGAATCAAACTATATATTCTATTCTTTTTCTGAAGTTTCTCATACCCTGATGCATATTTTCTATTGGACATATTAACTTGGCGATAAAAATTATGCAATTGAATAAAAAGAAAGGTATCACCTAGAAAGTCTTATAAGCTCCAAGTATATAGCAATCCCAAATTTTGACAAAATCCAACTCTTCAAGTGATTTTTCTCAATGATGATCTTCAATTGAATCCTAACATGAACCAAAATAAATTTTTAAGTATTAGTTGAATGAAAATCAATTGAATCATAGCACTCAATTTTATAGAAGAATATAAATACAAATTGGAATTCAAAAAGAAAAATTTGACAATAGACAAAGAGGGTTTGATGACACCATTACACTCTTCCAAAGTTCATAGATTTAAAGGACAATAGTATAATAATCACTTTTTAACAAATATCAAATCCTAAATTTAAACCACAATAGATAGAGTCTTTGTAAAATTAAAATTAAATCAATGATTATTTAAATAAAATTTATTTAAAAATTGAGTCTAATTACTGCATGTCCATTATTTAAATTTCATAAACATACTCTTCAATAAAAAAATGCACACACATTATGAATCCAACCACTTATTTAATCCCAAAAAATTGACGATAAACACCGATTTAATACAAACACAAAAGACTTATAAAAGTCAAATTGACAATAAGCACCGATTTAATAACTTCCATCTTCACCCATGATGAGTTTGTAAAAGTATGAAGCAAAAATACTTAAAATTGGATCAAAGTTCTTATCCTTGAGCATTTAATCTAAACACCCAAAACTTCTCATTTCTTTCTCAAAGTAATTCTCACAAACAGAGCATTGATATACACTAATAGACTCAGAATCAGTGAATCACATAGACAAAATGAAAGATATCTAATCACAAGTTCACAATAAATCAAAGCTAAAAAAACACCCACACCAGAACACCTCAAAAGCCTAAAAAACAACAAGCCCAGAAACAAAGTTAAAGTAAAAAAGAAATCAAAACGCGTACCGAACAGGTGAACACAGATGCTGATTGTTGTTGCTAAAGTGGTGAAGCCTGAAGGCTGAAACGAGCAAGGTTGCGACCTGGACTTGCAAGAGAGAGAGAGAGAGGCCAAAACCCAAAAACACCGAACTGAAGTGATCGTCGATTGAACCACAGCCATCCCAATAGTCATAGTAAGCGAGAGAGAGAAAGAAAAAAGGGAGAGGGGCCGAGAGCGAGAAAAACAAAACACAAATGCTACTGAAGTGCGTGCACACGCACTTGCTCGCGAGAAAGAGAGAGAGAGGGGGGGAAGTGGGAAAAATAAGTCTAATAAGATTATGGGAACTATGAATAGTAACGGTAAAAAATTAGGCAGAGAATGGAGAAGGGAAGACAAAAGGTTATAGTGTTTTGTATTTAATTTTTTTAATAAAATATTTATTATTAAAAAATAAAAATATATATAAATTATAAATTTTTGAAATTGGGGGCCTTAGGCGGCTGCCTACCTTACTGTTGGGTCGGCTCTGATCGCAACCTCACCAAAAAATGCAATTGAAATAGTATAATTAAGTGCTACAATTTTTACTTCCTTGCACTTTTTATAATTATTTTTATTTTAATAAAATAATATTAGGGGCTCTAAATTAGTTATTGCTTGAATAAAAATGTCTACTAAAAAGTATGATTTTAAAAAATGTGGAAGAATTAATTTAATCCCAAAATGGTGTTATTGATACTAAACAACAAGTGCTAGAAAAACAAAATGAATGTTTAAATGAAAAATTAGTTGAAAATTGTGAAGAAAATTTTGAAAATAACAATTCAAATTCACCAAAAAGTAGTGAAGAATGTGATGAAAATTTAGAAGAAGATATTACAATCAACAAGAATAAAAATATTGATTATGAAAATGTGATAATTATATATTAAAAATATTTATGATCCGGCACAATGTAAAAATTTAGATTTAACCTTAATTGATTTATTAGCTGAGAAATGTCTAATTTGACAAGTTTTAGATTTTTCAAGAGATAAAAATTCTAAACATTATTCTACAATTCATTACATTCGAAATTCACCGAATGAAGAAAAACATGATAGAAAATGACTAATATATTCAAAAGAATTAGATAAATTATTTTGTTATTGTTGTAAATTATTTAGTTTAAAATCAAATAGAATTCAATTAACAAATGAAAGGTCTGGAGATTGGAAAAATCTTAGCGTTAAACTTAAAAATCACAAAACAAGTAATGAACATGCTATAAACATAAACGTTTGGCTTGATGCTGAGAAAAGATTTCTTAAAAATAAAACAATTGATAAACATTTATAACAGAAAATAAATAAAGATAAATAGCACTGGAAGAATGTACTATTAAGAATTATTGCTATTATAAAAAATCTTTCAAAAAATAATTTTTTGGTACAAATGAGAAGATTTATCAAGATAATAAAAGAATTTTTGTTAGATTAATTGAAATAATTGTTGAGTTTGACCCAATAATGCAAGAACACCTACAATGTATTCAAAGCAGAGAAATTCATACGCATTATCTTGGTCATAATATATAAAATGAGTTGATAAATATTTTTGCATTATAAATATTAAGAAATATCATTACTAAAAAAATCAAAGAATCAAAATATTTTTCAATTATACTTGATTGTACATCAAATGCAAGTCATCAAGAATAAATGTCTTTTATATTAAGATGTATAGATATTTTAATAAATTCGATAAAAATAAAAGAATACTTTATAGATTTTTTAAAAATTGATGATAGCTTTTGTCAAGATCTTTTTAATGTACTCACAAGAAAAATAAAAAAAAAAATGAACTTGATATAAATAATGTAAGAGAGCAAGGATATGATAATGATTCTAATATGAAAGGTAAACAACAAGGTTTATAAAAAAGATTATTAAATATAAATTATAGAGCATTTTATACACAATGTGATTGTCACAATCTTAATTTAGTTCTTTGTGATATGGCTAATTTATATGTTAATACTGTGACATTTTTTGGAGTTACACAATGCATATACTCATTATTTTCTTTTTCTATAAAATTATAAAAAAAATTGTGAGATTATATTTTTAATTTGACACTTAAGCCATTATCACAAACATGCTGGGAAAGTCGTATTGAAAAAATTATAACAATCAGATTTCAAGCTTCACAAGTATGAGATGTTTTATATCAATTAGCAAGAACTAGTGGAAATCCTAAAACAAAAAGTGAGCTATTTCTTTAGCAGCATATGAGATTGAAAATTTTGAATTTCTATTAAGGATGATTATTTGGTATGATATGTTGTTTGTTGTTAATACAATTTGTAAATATTTTATGATATAAAGATATATATGGACATTGTTGTTGCAATAAATCACTAGAAATGTCTTATTTAAAAAAAAAATTATAGAAAAAATGAGTTTAAATCTTCTATGATTTCTACTAAAGAGATTGTAAAACAAATGAATATATAATCAAAGTTTCGTTAAAAGTATATAATAAAGAGAAAGAAATAATTTGATGGGAATGAAAATGAAGAGATGAAATTATCTACTAAAGAATCTTTTAGAATAAATTATTTTACATATTTAGTTGATCATGTCATTTTTTCCCTTCAAAATAAGTTTGAACAATTTAAAATATATGAACATAATTTTGGTTTCCTTTATAATGTAGAAAAGTTAAAATTGCTTGATAATGATAATTTAAAGAAAAATTGTTTAAATTTTGAAAACTTTCTAAAACATGATACGCTCTCTCATGTTGATGGTTTGAACTTATTTTCAGAATTAAAAGTTTTAAAATAAATTATAATCATGAAAATAAAAATACCACTTGTGATACTAAATTTTTTTCCAAATGTATATAATTTATAGAATATTATTAATCATTTATGTTACTATAGTTTTAGCAAAAAAATAAATTTAAAATTAATAAAATCTTATTTACATTCAACTATATCACAAGAAATATTAAGCAATTTGGTTATATTATCACTAGAAAAAGATTTACTTTCTAAATTTGAATACAAAAATTTAATTAATGATTTTGCATCTCAAAAAGAAAGAAAAATAATTTTTAAATAATTTTTAATATTTATTTATATTATTAAAGGGATACCAAAATAATTTTTATTTAGGGTCTTAAGCCGACCATTGTGAGAGCGGGAATTTTGATGTTACATGCTAGTTTAAGCAAGAAACTTGTGAAATGATCCACTGAACATGTTACATGCATGCCCCATCATATTCATGTATGGCACATGAGCCTCTTAACTAATTAGCCCTCAGTCCTTCCCATGTGAGTCAATTGGTGTATGATGGTGGGGCATGAACCATCCAAACTTCATCCAATCAAACGCCACATTTGGCTCAAGCCATTCATGCCAGTATTTATGGGCAGAGAGAGCAGTGCTAGCTAGTACGCTAACACATGGAATTTAATTCGACAGCC
The DNA here is from genome assembly GCA_036245055.1 of Diospyros kaki. Lineage (NCBI taxonomy): Eukaryota > Viridiplantae > Streptophyta > Magnoliopsida > Ericales > Ebenaceae > Diospyros > Diospyros kaki. The sequence continues at coordinate 35,687,369 of BSEG01000003.1, forward strand.
GATCACCCTATCAACTTTTATTTCTTTGTCTTTCTCATTCAAGAGGAATCTGCAGCCTCAACCACTTTCAGAAATAACAAAAAAAGAATGGAAATTTTCTGTAATTCTCCTAATTTTATAGATAATTAATTAATTATTTTGATTAACCGGAAAATGTCAGGAAATTCGGTAAGTTTAAATGCTCAACCTGGGAATTGCAGTAAATTAGGGTCCTTGGCGGGGTGGTGGTGCCATGCCATAGTAGAACTCAAAGGAACAGCAGTAAGTAGCAGAGTTACTCACATGATATGATCCACTTCTTGTGTCTTTCGAAGTTGTTCGTGTATATGTACATGTTGATTACCAGTTTGGCAGACAATGTGGCCGAAAAGGGCAAGATCATCCAGCCGACTTCAAAGCTTCAAGCCAACTGCAAACCGACGAGATAATTAATACGATGTTTCCTCACTTTTCCCATCACAACCCTACCACCGAATGCCCAACCAACTGTTTCTCTCTCAAAATTATTATAATTGTTGCATTCATTTCATTAATTTTAGGTGATTTGGTTCGGTTTTACATCATCTATCCTTTTTTATTCTATTTATTCCCACGTAGTCTACAAGCTTCTTATAAGATGCCCATCTGGTGGACATAAATCTGCTCTTAAGCCCAGCCCAGCCCAGCCGAGACCAGCGCGGCCCGACCCAACTCAAAGCACCACCACTATGACAATTCAATCAGTGCTGTTAACATCAACAATTAAGGATTTCAAGCAAAGAGTAATTATAATTAATTGATCTGAATGAAACATGGCTGCCTGCTCTTTGGAGTAAACTACAATTATTTAGTCGCTTAAAAATCTCCACTATTCTTTTTAATCTATTCTATTAATTACAAGAAATATTAATTTAATATATGCCACTGGTTCATATTTTAGATAAGATCAGTCTCAATCGATAAGAAGGTTTTACTTAATCATAAGTTTAAGAGAAACCCATCTGCAAAACCATGTAATCCGACCATTGGATTCATTTTAGCGGCTATACAAAAACAAGTTAGTTGATTACTTATTATTAATCATACACTACACTCATGACAAGAGACTACGTACAACAAAGTCAACTTCAAGGGATGGAGATGGATAATCTGAAGCAACCAGTAATGCTTTAATTGCTGACTGCTAAAGTAATTAAGAGGAAACAAGATTGAGTTTGAAATATCATACAAAATCATCTGCCTCATTCCAAAATGTTCCTACAGCTTGCTTTCCTGTTAATTACTGTTGAAGGCTAATTAACAATATAAGCAAGTAATGTTTCTCAGCTTAATCAACAGTTACTACACTAATCATTCATCTGACTTCACATCTTCATCTCCTTCAGATTTGTCAGACAGAAGGGGTTTCTCCAGATCAATAATCTCAGAGCTGAGGATCATGCTCTCATCATCAACCCTAATTTGCAAAACTGGTTTTCGAAGCTGATCTTCATCTTCAATTAGGTCTTTGGCTTTACCCCATAGCACAACATACAACCCTCCAATCACACCAACTGTACCTATCAAGCTGCCACATCATCCATATATATATATATATCAAAACCCACATTATATATATTTAAAATTATGTATATATATTAGGGTTAAGAAAAACCAATAAGTGTAATAACTTAATTAGAAAATGCAAAGATTGACTTGATGATAAGGGACTGAGTAGGTACCCGAAAACAAAACTAAAGAAGAAAGAACTAGAGATAGTTTTGTACCTTCCAGCATAGATCTTCTCATGTAAAAAGGCAGCAGCAGAAAAGGAGACTATAACAGTGCAGAGAGGGTTGAACATTGCCGAAAACAAAGGCCCTCGGCGAGATATGCACCATGCTTGAATCACGAAGGAAAATGCTGATCCTATAATTCCCTGTTTTGTTAATTCATTCCAGATTATTGCAAAATCATCATTAATTAATGGTGTTTAATATTGGGAAATTAATTAATCTGGCCAGCGCCAAGTGTAATTATTAACTCACGGAATATAAGCAGCTAGTGAGTTGAAGATAAGAATGTAACTTCCAAGAATTTGCATCGTTCTCTATGAAGATGGCAACTGCTGCTGATTGCAGTGTCGCCATGAAGCACGTCCAAGCTGATAATGATAGGCTGTCTGGACAGCTCGCTGACGCCGGCACCTGTTATATTTTTATTGGATTGAAAGAAAAACTGTTAGGATCATATTGTAGTTTAACGTCATTCCATCGGTTTTAATAAAAGATATCCACTTGATGTACGTAGTTTTTGCGAGGAGGAAACTGTAAAAGTGTGAACTCAACCATCACACAGTTCTTGCACAATTAGAGCTGAAAACCTTCCCAATCTTCATGTCATAGTTGATCACTTGCGCACAACAATCCCATGTTATCAATTTGGATGGAGATGGTATATATATATACGAGTACGACCCAATGCTAACAAATTAAGACAGACTAATATATATATATATATATTCATGTCATAGAATAGAATAGAGACTTACCTGCAAAATTAGCCAAAGGGACCAGCAACAACTGCTTCCAAAGAGAAAGAGACAACCAAGCAACCAGTCCTCACCTCCCGACCACGACCCAAGAAGAGATTTTGATGATGGCATCAGCTGCTTCAACGGCTCCTCCGAGTTGAGTAGCTTTGGCCCTCTGAACAGCGCCGTTGACATGGCTCCCCCAACGCACAACATCGTCCCTATGATCTTGGCCACGCTTCTCATGCTTCCTATGTTTAGTTTCTCCAATCTGATAATGATGTGCATATATATATATATATATATATATCGAAGTAATTCAGATATGATTGTGATTATTAATTCATAATCTAGCTAATAAAATATATATGATTGTGATCATTAATTTATATTGTATACCCAGTACAGGAAGCAATCACAAAAGTTATGGCAGGGACCAGATTTCCCATTGCACTTGCCAGCGACGATGAGGCTAGGTATAGACCCTCGAAGAAGATGTTCTGGTTGATTGTTACTCTGGAAAATTAAAAACAGTTGATAGATAACTAATGTCGTTACATATTAAATCTTATTAAAAACCAAACTAATCAAGAGAAGAAACTAATTAATATATATATATATATTTGTATAGAAATTTAATTACCCAACAAGAGAAGCCCAGAAAATCGTCCAAAAGCTCCTCCATCCCAAACACGACGATTCACTTGTTTTGCTCCTGCAACATAAAGATCCAGACCTTAATTATCTCAATGATGTTGATGATGAGGATGATGATGTGGCACTCACTCACTCACCTTGCCAAGTAAGCAAAAGGAGCAATTGCGAGAGTGGCAACTGCTTGCCTGTAGACAACAAAGACTCTTGGACTGACGCCTTCCAAGAGAACAGCTCTGGTTGAGAGATTAACCCCAGCATAGGTGAACTGCAGTGCAAGCATGGCCATTGCTGGCTTGTAATCTTTGAATCCACCCATTGCTTGCTTCTTAATCACTCTGCCCCAATTGATGAGAGAATCTTCAACAACTTTAACCAGTGACCTACCATGCAACTAAAGCCATATATACTTATAAACCGCCATAGCCATGCACCTGTTTATGCAAAAAAAACACAAACATTTTATATAATTGAGGGGCATCAATGAGTTGTAAGACAGTGGACAACACACACAGAAAGAAGCACTGGGGATTTGAGTTTACATGTGCACCGGTTTTCTGTGGAATTGGTAACTGGCTGTGATGACTAATTATATCAATAAACCAACCCAACAAAAAATATTAAAATAAAAATAAAAAAGCAACCACTTGGACAATGTAAAACAAATTTAACTGAATAGAAGTGAGAAAATAAAGGTAATTTTAAGGAAACAAACTTTGTATTAGTTGAGGTGAGTTGAGTTCATCATGGTCTAATCTAAACTCGGAGAATTCCAAAAAACAGAATCAAAACCAGATCAGATTAATTAAAAAAATAAAAAAAAACAAAGTAGTTATGCGGAAGGGATTCATATTTAAAAGCACAAGCTTATGAGCAGAGATGTGTAGCTATGCTTGGCTTGGTGGAGGCGTGTTGCCAACGTAAGCAAGGGTTGGCGCTTGTGGGTGACCTAGCTGGAGGACGATCTGTAAATTTGAGGGTTTTTGTACTTTTTGTCATGTTGTGGGAACATGTAATACAGAATTAATAAGATTTAACATATATAAAATGGAGATTGGTGGATGATGTTGAACCTTAAAAACAAGGGGTAGCAATGGATGGAGACAAGTTTGAAGAGAAGCATATGGGCTGACGCGGGACTGGATTTTCGTGGATCACTTGTGCACTGCAGGGTGAAGGAAGGATATGCTTTCATTATGGGCATCATCGGCTTGTCTTCATCATCATCTTCATCTTCATTTTCATCTATATCTATATGTTTTCTTTCAACACAATAATAAATTTATTTATTAAAAAAATCATCTTCACTCCGTCAAGACGTTCCTCGGCCCGAGTAAACACTCTCATATTTAAATTAAATGATTGATAATTGTAGAGCTTTTGAACTTATAAAAAGATACTTACCTAATAGAATTACATTCTCCTCTATTTTTTACAGATAAGTTGAGGGATTTGAAATAAACATATATAATATTTTAAGATTAATTAAGATTTAAATTGTTGTAAATAATTATTATTTTTTGTGTGATTCCCAAAGAAGATTTCAAAGGTTTATATGTGTTTGCACGTTATTTGATAATACCTCGCAAGAGAGGTCTATGGAAAATAAGTTTTCGGAATTCACGTGAAAAGTTTCCCAGAGACCTTCGGGTCACCTGGGGCATAAATAGCTTATGGGGTTTTGGAGGAAGAGTCTCCTAAGCCCTTCGTGACTTTTTTCCTTTGCTTTATCCATTATTTTTGGGGCTCTGTGTAGAAATAAGATTTGGTTCAATATGGCCTTGACCCACTTACGCATCACTATATAAATAATAATATATTAAATCTATGACATATGATAACTTAAAACATTAATAAAACAAAAAATCAAAGTCACGATTTTATACCCGTGAAGTAATATATGTTTTGATCAAGGCAAGCTTTACCAACTTTCAGCTTTATTTCTGTAGCTTGTGTCGCAACATATACATAGACAACATTCACTTCTTTGTAAGTTGTAAAAATCTATGTCTTGTTCATATATATTGCACATGATCCCATAATTCATCCACTTGAATTAATTAAATATATACATACATATTTATATATTATTGTCTATTTATCTGAGAATAAATATATAAATATTTACCTGCTCAATTAATTTATTTTTTGTCTGTTTTAATTTTCGCTTAGTAACTATATATACCGTTAATTTGTTATATATACACACATGAGGTAATAAATATTTATAATTTTCTAAAACCATTTTGTATCAATCCTTTTATATCATCTCATTTTGTTGCCGACACTCAAGCACTCCTTTGAATTCCAAACCCACGTTCTTCCACTCTCCACGACACAGTAAACTTAAGGATAATTATTGTTACTGTCTAAATATAATAATAAATTTATTTGTAAGGAAAAGTGTTTCAATTATAATTTGTAAGTGACCTACAAGAAAGAAAATTAATTAGAGGCATAGCTGACCTCTCGCGCAAATCCTCTAATACTTGAATCAATAAATCAATCATTTAGTGATGAAAAATTTTGTCGCTAATGCTTCAAATTCCGTCGCTAAATAATTTATCGACAGACATAAATCTATCGCTGAGCAATTTAGTAACGGAATCAGCGATGAAATTTTTTTCGTTGCTAAATTAGTGACGGAATTTTATCTGTCGCTAGGCGACAGAATTGGTCCTGTCGCTATTTACCGACGGAACGAAAGCCACGTGGCAACGTTAGAATTATTTTCCAATGTGAGGATTTTGCTTGGCTTTCCTAGGGATTGAACCCTGGACCTCCAATCTCTCCCCTATGCGCGCGACCAGCTGATCTAGAACATTTCTTAGTTGATTAGTTGCATAAAATATTTTATACTAGTTTTGTTTAAACTTTTTAGAATTACTTTTTCACCCCTAAAATTTTTCAAACTTATTTTTAAAATATTCCATCACTCATTTTAAATTTCATTTTATTTATTTTTATTTAATTTTTTTTTAAATTTTAGCGACGGGTGTCACCCCGTCGCTAAATTTTATGTTTTTTATTTAATTTTTTTTACATTTTAGCGTCGGATGTCACCCCGTTGCTAAATTTTATACTTTTTATTTAATTTTTTTTAATTTTTTAGCGACGGGTGTCACCCCGTCGCTAAATTTTATAATTTTTATTTAATTTTTTTAAATTTTAGCAATGGGTGTCACCCCGTCGCTAAATTTTATAATTTTTATTTAATTTTTTTTATTTTAGCACTAAAATTTTTTTTTTATTTAATTTTTTTTAATTTTTTAGCTACGGGTGTGACCCCGTCCCTAAATTTTATATTTTTTTTTAAATTTTAGAGACGGGTCTCACCCCGTCGCTAAATTTTATATTTTTTATTTATTTATTTTTTAAATTTTAGCGACGGGAATTATCTGTCGCTAAATTTAATTTTTTTTTTTAATTTTTTAGTGACGGGATTTCCATCGCTAAACGAGTATTTCCGTCGCTAATTCGGTCGCTAAATTAAACAAATATTTAAAAATATTACGACGAAAATTTCGTCATTATCCGTCGCTAATTAGCAACGAAATTTTTCCGTCATTACATTCCATCACTAAAAATTATTTTTCTTGTAGTGATTCTTCAAAAAACATATCAGATGCCCTTTCGAATTTGTAGTCAAACAGATTGGAGGTAGGTTTGACTTATTCGTCACAATCTCATGTGAAAAATATCTGGAGATTAGGTCTCTTGGGGTCTGTAATCTCTCAGAAGAGTCTCTCATGCTATTGGGAGAAATTAAGGCTTACGGGTTTGGATAGCCCACAAAAGTCTCCTAAATAAGGGTCTTCTTATGACCGAGTGACCTATGAAGCTCTTCCAAAAGGGGTCCCTCGGAGGCATAAAAAGAAGCTTCTAGGAGAGGTCACTTAGGTCTCTCGATCTGAGATTAGAGGAGCCTCTTGATTTGAGGTCAAATGGGTCTCTCAATTTGAGGTCAAACGAGCCTCTCAGTTTAAGGTCAAATGGGCCTCTCAATTAGAGGTCATTCTGGTCTCTCAGGTCTCCTGATAGGCTTTGAGCCTCTTTCTTGGGCCTATCCTTAAGCATAATAATTTCTCCCTACTATTTCTTTTGGGTATCTCAAAAAGAAAAGTATCAGCCCTTCTCATTAATAATGCTTTCGAGAGACTACCCTGTGACTTTCTCAATACCTATTCCTAAGAGACTATATATATTTTTACTCTCTCGGCCTCCCGAGAGACTATACTTGTCACTCTCTCAGTATCTCAAGAGATTATACTTACCAAGAGACTATTTTCTTAGTAATTATCTTAATTAATTTTCAAGTTGTTAAATCACACGGCGCAGATCTTTTGACTCTTCACATCTCTCGCTATTGTCCGTCACAAATTCATAGACCTTTCAACTTCTAGAGTCCCACTATAAAAAGGAACCCAAGAGTGTTTGACAGGTCATTAACATTTGTGTGTCAGTCGCCAAATAGTCACCTAGAGACCTTCTTTCAACATTTGCCTAGTCACCCAAAGACCTCTCTCACCCTTCATCATACTTTCTCAATCATCCACAAGCTTATTAAGGTACTCACTCGAGGACCCTTTTCTTTTTTTTTTTTTTTTGTAATGTAGGAATCAGAGGAAGCTCTAGTACATAAGTCTTCGACAAAAGCCATCACTTTCTTCCCTATAACCTACGAGAATCGACCCAAATCAGGCAATCAGGTCAGGCCGGGTAAGACCTAGTCAAGGACCCGTGCCAGTGGCCACTCATGTAGTAAAGTGATACCTACCACATTACTTAAGATTCGAACCAAGATACTCCTCTTTTCCCACAGTCACCATGGTTAGAACCAAGAACGTTATGCTAGAAACTCCTTTTCCTCAAGCTTGAATTGCTCACAATTGGAAAAGAAAAAGAGGGAGATGGAATGCGAATGCACAGCACCTACAAACCCACAACAGGCAGCTGGAGTGTGAGGTCAAGGAATTACGCACTCTATTGTCAGACGCTAGTTGTAGTTCCTCAACCCTGAAAAAGGAGGTCTGAGATCTTTAACGATCCAAGGAATAGTGCCTATGAGAGTTAGATGAACTATAGATGACACACGAGACACTCCTCTAAGAGCATTCCATTGTTTCATCAAGTACCGCTTTTAGCTCGCCCACTCTTTCCTTGAGTCACAATGTTCTAGGGAGAAGTTTCCCAAGCCAACTTTCACTCCAAAGGCGAAGGTCTTTGAAGGCCTAGATTGGCGGTGCTACAATTCAGATCCTACGAGCCCAAGGACTTTCCTTACATCCCAACTTAAGGAGGATGACTTGGAAACCCTTAAAGGCCTTTGGGAGCTGTATTCCCAACAGGCCCAGCCCTGAACAGGGGTAGTCAGTGTGATCACCCTGGCCCCATTATTCAAGGAGGCCCAAAATGTTTTTAGTAAGTATTATATTATATTATTATAACTATTAATTGATTTAATATTTTGAAAAAAAAAAAGACCTTGTTCCGCTCCTCAAGAAGAAGAACGCCCAGCAATGCTAGGCGGACTTCAACGGACTTGAAGTCCGCTTAGTGCACTGCTGGGTGGACTTCAAGTCCGCTGAAGGCCAGTGGACTTCAAGTTCTCCCAGCAGGCCCGCTTAGTGCCCTCACTAAGCAGACTTGAAGGGGGACTTAAAGTCCGCCCAACAGTGCTAGGTGGACTTCAAGTCCGCTTAGTGCTGGGCAGACTCTTCAAGTCTGTTGATTTAAGATTCTAAGTTGATCCTTGTGAACTTTCAATGGAGGGGGATTTTTCAAAGGGGGTTTCTCAAATTCCAGGTTATGTTGTTCTTTGTTTATTCTTTGAAGTATTAAAATTGCATTTGCTTTCCTTGTATTGTTTATGTTTTCAAGTAATAATGCTTAGTAAGAAACACCCATCTAGAAGTCAAAAAAGAAAAAGACAGAGAGAAGAATTAATATTCAATCTCAAAAGGGAGCTCTGGATAATTTTTTTCAAAACAAAACAAATAGTTCACTTGATAACTCAACTGAAGATTTAGTCAATGAATCTGAGTAGCAAAATCATGTTGAAGAATTTGTAGGAATTGATAATGATTTAGTCAATGAATCTGAACAACAAAATCATGTGGAGGAATTGGTAGGACTGAGAATGATTTTAATGCACAAGTAGGTGACTTAGGTGAAGATGAACATGTTGAGAATGAAGATTTTGATCACCTTCGTAATAATGAAGACACTAAATCTGAGAGTGTAAAACCAAGTTTTCCTTTAAACATTTTTTATCCTAGAATTTGGGATAATCTAGATGAAAAAATGAGAGCTTTAATTTACTTGTGGAAAAAAGTCCTGCACGAGATAATAATATCAAATTTCCCATAGATGAAAACTTCAGACATTTTTCCTCGACTTATTGCATGAGAAAGTTACCAAATTCAGAGACTTATGACAGAAAATGGCTAGTATACTCAAAGGAATTGGATAAGGTATTTTGTTTTTGCTGTAAGTTGTTTAAGACAATGTGTTGTAAAAGCTAATTAGCAAATGAAGGACTTAGAGATTGGAAACATCTTAGTAATAGGCTTAAACAACATCGAACACATAACTAACATGAGTTCTTGGATTGAATTACATAACAAATTGAAAAAAATAAAACAATTGATAAAGGCATACAAGAACAAATTAGGAGAGAGAGGGAATACTGGAAACATGTTTTGGTAAGAATAATTTCTGTTGTCAAATGTCTTACTAAAAATAATATTGCATTCCGTGGAATAAAAGAGAGAATTTATGAAAAAAATAATGGTAATTTTTTAGGTCTATTGGAAATGGTTGCAGAATTTGATCCAATAATGCGAGAACATTTTCGACGAATTCAAAATGATGAGATTCACTATCACTATCTAAGCCATAAGATTCAAAATGAGCTGATAGCTTTGTTGGCTTCAAAAGTCAGAAGTGCAATCATTGAAAAAATCAAACAAGCAAAATATTTTTCAGTGATACTTGATTGCACTCCTGATTCAAGTCACAAGGAACAAATGACTTTGATAATACGGTGTGTGAATGTATCAAGGAGTCCATTGAAAGTAGAAGAGTACTTTTTAGAGTTTTTAATTGTGAAAGATACATCAAAATTATGACTTTTTAATGAATTGCAATCTGTCCTAGAGTCCCTTGGTTTTAAAATTGATGATGTTAGAGGACAGGGTTATGATAATGGCTCTGATATGAAAGAAAAACATCAAGGTATACAAAAAAGATTACTTGAAATAAATCCTAGAGCTTTGTTCATGCCATGTGGTTGTCATTCTCTTAATTTAACACTATGTGATATGGTAAACTGTTGTGTGAAAGCGAAATCCTTTTTTGGGGTGGTTCAACGCATTTATTGTGTTTTTGCTAATTCTACAAAGCGTCGGAAGATTTTACAAGATCATGTAGATGATATAACTCTCAAAACATTGTCAGTTACACGTTGAGAAACTCTGTAGAGAGTATTAGAGCAATAAGATCCCAAACTGCTCAAATAAAAGAAGTTTTATTTAAAGTAGCAGAAACTAGTGAAATGCTAAAACAAAAGGTGAAGTTGAAAGTTTAGCAACACATAAACTGGAAAATTTTGAGTTTTTATTAGGCATGGTTATTTGGCATGATATTTTGTTGAAAATTAACTTAGACGGCAAAAAGTTACAACCTAAATATATGTGCATTGATGTTGTTTTAAAAAATTTGGAAGGGCTCATTTCTTTTTTTGAGAATTATAGAGAAAATGGATTTGCATCTGCTATGATTGAAGCTAAAACTATTGCTTGTGATATGAGGTAGACATGGCCACGGTTCATGAACCGCCGGTTCCGGTTCATGAAATCTTTGAACCTGAACTGAACCGCCCAAGGGCGGTTTGGGACAGTTCGGTTCCGGTTCCGGTTCGTGCCGGTTCGGTCAACGGTTTGGACCGATTCGGTCAACGGTTTGAGCCAGTTCAGTTAACGGTTCCGGTTCCGGTTCACTCTCTTGTGTTTGAAAATTTTGAGTTTCAAACTCAACATTTTCAACATTTTCAAAATTTCTACCTTCACTTGCCATTTTTTTGAAAAAAGTATGATAATAAAAAAAATATAATAATGATAAAATAATATAGTAAAAAATTGACAAATATAATGAAAATATTAGTAATAATATAATATAGTAACAAGTAATAAATAATTAACAATATAATTGAATAAATTGACAAATAACAAAATGAGAAGATTAAAGAAATTGAAATTGAAATTGAAATATTAAATGAGAGACAAAATAGAGAGAATAATAGCTTGAGACTTGAGAGAGAGAGAGAGAGAGAGAGAGAGAAAGTGTGAAAAATGAGTGGGGGAGGGAGGGGTATATATAGATAGGAATCATAGGATTAGAAAAAATAAAAAATAAATAAAATTGGGCTGCTGCCCGTTGGCAGCAGCCAACGGTCCAATTTTGGACCGTTGCAATGCATTGCAACGGTCCAAAATTGGACCGTTGCGGGGGGAAGGGGGGGTGCTGCAGTGCAGCACCCCTCCGCGGTTCCGCGGAACCTCGAACCGGAACCGGACCGAATTTCGCCGGTTCGGTCCGGTTCCGGTTCGGCCGGTTCCGGTTCCGGTTCCAGCCGGTCCGGTTCCGGTTCGAACCGCCAGTCCGGTTCAATTTTGGCCATGTCTAATATGAGGATTGAACCTGAATTTCCTAAAAAACATCAAAGTCATAGAAAGAAATAATTTGATGAGAATGTCAATGATGAGACAGTACAATCAGTTGAAGAATCATTTAGAATCAATTATTTCATCTGTGTAGTGGATATGGCTCTTTCTTCATTAAGGAGTAGATTTGAACAAATGCAAACATATAATGGTATTTTTGGGTTCTTGTTTAATTCAAATAAGTTAACTTCATTGGGTGATGAGGAATTGAAAAATTGTTGTGTGAAGGTTGAAACTACTTTAAAAAATGGAGAGTCTTCTGATGTTGATGCAAGTGATTTGTTTTCAAAGTTACAGGTGCTGCAATATCTTTTACCATCAGCAGTAAACATAACATTTGAAATTGTAGAGTTTGTAAAAGATATGGATTGTTTTCCAAATATTTTGATTGTCTATAGAATACTATTGATTGTACCTATGACTGTAGCATCTACAGAAAGAAGCTTTTCTAAATTAAAATTATTGAAATCTTACTTGATGTCTACCATGTTACAAGAAAAGTTAAATGGGCTAGCAATATTATCCATTGAAAATGAGATGTTAGAAAAGCTTTAATTTGAAAGCATCATGGAGGATTTTGCTTCTCAAAATGCAAGAAGAAAATCATTTAAATAATACTTTTTTAGTTGTGATATTTTGACGGTTGCTAAGGATGCAAAGGGATTTCAAGTAGGCTGTTGTTGTTTGCTTTGGCTATTGAGGAAGAAAATACATTTTTATTTTGCTGGTTGCTGAGGATGCAAAGAGATTCAAGTAGGCTGTTGTAGTTTGCTTTGGCTATTGAGGATGTAAAGATATTTTTGTTTTACTAGTTGTTAACGCTAAGGATGCAAAGGGATTTCAAATAGATTGATGTTGTTTTGCTTCAACTATTCAGCATGTAGAGAATTTTTTTTTTTTTTGCTGAATGAAAAAGAACTTATTGAATTGTTATAAGTATTTATCTTGTTTATATATTGTAGTCTATTGTAGCTTTTTATTCTAAATTTTAATATATTAAAGTTTGAATCGATATAATTTATTTGTCTTGAATGTTAAATTTTTAGTTAATTTGGATAAATTAGATCTTGGTTGAAAAATAAGAGCGAGTTCATCACTAAATTTAAACATATATATAGGGGTCTAATTTTTACTTTGGTCTTGGGCCCTAAAAAATTTATGACCACCACTTATTCCCAAGACCTTGGTTTGGTGAGATAATCAACGCCCTTAAGGACTTGGAAGCGACCAGCCAAGACGAGGGCAAGGACCTGGTCCCAGTGCCGGACCTGAGATTTGGGGGCCCTGAGGCGAAATGTAAAAATGGGCCCCCGAATCATAGAGTACATTTAAATTTTCTTTTACCAGATTCATCCAACATCAATAAAGCCAAGTTAGCCAACATCAATAAAATAGACATAGGCAAGCTAGCAAATAATCCAAATCTCCGAATATATCACAAACAAAATGAAATAAAAATGATTCGTGAAAGAGAAACTAACCGCCGAAAGTGAAAGTTGAAGCTAAGCTAAATAGATCTGGACTCTTCTGGAGAAGCAGATTTGCTTCAAGGATCGGACTAAATCTGAGGCAGCAAGCGGTCAAGCTGGAGCCACTGTCGACTGAGAGCGAGGCAGCGAGGAGCGAGCCACCGGTGACCGGCCACGAGGGCGAGCTACCGCCGACGCCGACCGAGTAGCAAGAGGCGAGAAAGCGAGGGCGAAGGGCGGCGATCCGACGGAGCAGCGAAAGGAGAGAGAGGCAGCGAGAGGCGAGAGCGAGAGCGAGGGCGAGCCACTGACCGACCGACGGCGAAGGTGAGGCGCGAGGATGAGGACGACGGAGGGACTTACAGAGCGACTGAGGCACTGAGCAAGAGAGGGCTGCGAAAGCGAGAGCGAGAGGGCGAGAAGGGCAGGGGCGAACGCGAAGCTTCGAGAGGGAGGGGGAAACCGTGGGCGGCTGGGCCCTTACCAAAAAGGGGGGTTCCAATTTATGGGCCCCCAAATACATTAATTTTCATGGGCCCTGAGGCAGCTGCCTCACGGGCCTCATGGAAGGTCCGGCCCTGCCTGGTCCGTCGAGATGCTCCTTCAATTGCCACCCATCCACCTGTCTTTCCTTCAGCACCGACGTAGATTTTATTTTATTTTTTAGATGTACTTCATTTTCTCACATGTAACTTTCTTTTTCATGAATAAAAGTTACTTTTCGTTCCCTTCTTTCCTTGCTTCTTTGTGTCGTTGATTATTTCTGCATTTAAATGTTAGTTCATCACAAAGATACAAGGAAAATAACAAATAAAGTAACTTTTAAAACAATAATTTACATACACAACAAATTATTAGAAGCTGAGATGACCCTTTTATGTCAATATGCTTGTTACGGGTCTTATTTTAACTTTAGGGTTTTTCTCATCCAAGGATTGAATTGTTTTAAGTTATGTTGGGACCATGGGCAGTTTTAACCTACCTTAGCAGTATGGACTGCTTGTAAGATTTAAACCCCATGATGGGCCTTTAGCAATTTTCAAGTGGTACTCCTTGCTTAGTTTTTGATTCTTTTATTGTCGCTCTAAGCAAGTTGGATTGTTTGTTGGGCAATTTTTAATTTCTTTATTGACGGGCAAAAAAAGTTAGATTGTTTGTTGGACAATTTTTCAGTTCTTTATTACGAAGCAAAATAAGTTAGATTGTTTGCGAGACAACGAATTTTTTATTTCTTTGAGCAATTTAATTCCTTCATGGCTGGGCTAAACAAGTCAACTTGTTTGCAAGGCAATAAAACTTTTATCTCTGTGTAAGGTGATGACTTAGAATCATTCAATTATCTGGGTTGGTTATATGCCTTTCTTTGTTCTGAAAAATAAGACACATAATAAAGATAGTCATGTTATATATACGGACTGAGAGATTTTTTATGTGGTTCGACTAAATGTGCTTACGTCCAGGGTCCCATCTAAGGCTTTAATACAAGATCTTTACATATCAAGAGACCCAAGAGATCAGAATGACTTCAAACCAAGAATGACCTCAAACCAAAAGGTTTGTCTAGCCTCAGACCGAGAGACCCTAGTGACCTCTCTTGGAAATCTCTCTCGATATCTCCGAGGAACCCTTCCAAGAGACCTTCATAAGTCACTCGGTTACAAGAAAACTCGTGTTCAAGAGACTTTTGTGGGTTACCTAGACTTGGGATCCTCTTTCTTAGCATGAGAGACACTTTTGAGAAACTGCAAATCTTAAGAGACTTGATCTACAAATATTATTCACATGAGATCTTAAAGAACGAGTCAAACCTACTTTTAATGTATTTGCCTACAAGTCCGAAATGACATCTAATATGCTTACTGAAAAATGTGGCTTTTCCAATATAATCATCTCTATAAATAGGAGAATTCTCCTCCGATTGAGGTATGCTTAGAACTCTACTCTGACTATAGTTCTATTTTCTTTACATTATACTCTTAAACCAAGATACCAACTTAAACATTGAACGGTCCACGAGAGAGGTGACCTGGGCCCCGAACCAATTTTCTTTCTTGCAAGTAGACTATGATCAAGACACACTCCCGTTATAAATAAATTTATTATTATGTCTAAAAAATAACAATTATATTTAGTTTTAATTGATAATTCATAGCCTTATATGCTCAAATACTTAATATACTTTTAGATTAATTTTAATAATTATTAATAATAATAAAATAAAGATATAAACACATTAAACATTTTGATGTATAAGGACTACGTACCAATTCAAAATAAAGCTACAAATTTATGTGTCTCAAATTGAAGTCCTACAATGAGCAAAGTGACGTAGGTAGTAGGTAACTTATGCCATGTATATTTTTCTTTTTTTTTCTGTACATCTATGCTATGCATTATTGATGCCCTTTTTGTCATTGTGTGTGTGCTTTATGTAATGATTCCGCTGCCTTAAAAACTCGTGATTGTCCATGAGTGGCTAATATAAGCAGACATATTTGTGTGGACTGAGTTGTCCAGCTATGATTATGGCCCGGCAAATAAGGGCATGACATGTGGTAAATGTCAGAAAATAGATTACCCATGGTTTCTCATGAACTGTAATATCAAATGGATTAATGAAGTATTGAAGTTGTACTTGAATTGCACTGTCCTGTCATGGCTAGTGAACTTGCGCTTGGACTGCTGCCATGGGAAGCCAGAAGGTATCCTCGACGGCCGGTCGTCGTCTTCTCCGACAACGTCTCTAAAGGTGAGGAAGCCAAAAGGTGTCATTAGCGACTGATTGTCTTCGTTGACAATGTCTCTTAAGGATAGGAGCCTAGAACCACATTAGCCTTCATTAACCATGACAGTGCAGTCCAAGTATAAGTTGTCGGACACTATAACAAAAATCAATTTTAATGATGGTTTTGTGATCAGGATGTTCTCGTCATTAATTTGTGACAGATTTAGTGATAGAAATCTGTCACTAAAATGATTTAATGACGAGTTAAAATTACCGTTACAAAATTATGACGGGATAGTCATTCCCGTCACAAATCAGTGACAGAATGACTTATCCTGTCACAAATCAGAGACGGATAGGATCTCCCGTAGCTGTTTTGCGATGGGATCAAGCATTCTCATCGCAAAACAACGATAGGATGTTCATCTCGTCGCAGAACTGCGACGGGAAACGTCATCCTGTCACAGTTCTGCGACGAGACTGACACCACCATCGCAGAATTTTTCTTAAAATTCCCCCCCTCCCCTCCTTCCCCACTCCCGAACGAGCTCCTTCTCCCTTCTCACACCATTTCACGCCTTTCTCTCACAGTTTTCTCTTCTTCTTTGCTACTCTTCTTTGCGGCTGTTACCTCTCAACTTTGTGACTGTTTTCAATGCTATTATCGTTGTCTTATGTGCTATTGTCATCACTTGAGGTAATTACTTTGTGTTATTTAGTTTGTTTTAGTTTTAATTATTTTATGTTAGTTTAGTTGTAGTTATTTTGTGTTAGTTTAGTTTAATAGTTATTTTATTTTTGTGTTAGTTTAGTTGTAGTTATTTTGTGTTAGTTTAGTTTAATAATTATTTTATTTTTGTGTTAGTTTAATTTATTTTATGTTAGTTGAATTTAATGATTATTTTATATTAATTAGTTTAATTTTTTATATTATTTGTAATGCTTTAAAATTAAAATGTGAACTTTATTAATTGTTTATAAATTAATTCTTTAGTTATTTTGTTATGTAATTGTATTAATAAATAATGTTTATTTTTTTGTTTTTAATTTAAGATAGATTTTTAATGAAAATACTGTAATTTTAAATAATATACGTAAAAAAATAAAATACTAAAAATAAACATACATTAAAATGTGAAATAATTTTAAGAAAACATATATTTTATTGTCATAAGATTAAGTATACACATTAAAAAATTAAAAAAAATTCTATTTAAAACATTAAAAATAATAAATAAAATTTTAATTAAAATATTTAAAACTAACATATGAAATAAATTAGATAATTATTTTAAGAATTAAAATTAAAATTAAAAAGGTATAAATTTTAATATTTTTATTTAAAATAAAATACTAAAAATTAAAAACAACATAAGAAATTAATTAGATAAATATTTAAATCAAAATATATAAGGAATGCAATATTAAAAATAAAATACTATTAATAAAAAAGTATAATTTATTGTTATAAAATGAAATAAGCACACTAATGAATTTTAATATTTTTATTTAAAATTAAACACTAAAAATAAAAATAAAAAATTTCACCGTTAGACATTTACAATTAACATAGAAAATAAAGTAGATATACGATTTTAACCATAATATTTTTAATAACTCAATCAAAATAAAATAAAAAATGTAACAAATAAAAATTTTAAGAATCGTTCAAGTAGTAAAGGAAATAAAAATTTAAATTGTGTTAGTTTAGTTTAATAGTTAATTTATTTTTATGTTAGTTTAGTATGTTAGTTGAGTTTAATGATTATTTTATTTTAATTAGTTTAGTTTTAGTTTAATTGTTTATATTATTTGTAATGTTTAGAAATTAAAATGTGAACTTTATTAATTGTTTATAAATTAATTCTTTAGTTATTTTGTTATGTAATTGTGTTAATAAATAACGTTTATTTTTTTGTTTTTAATAAATATTAATTTTTAAAAATATTTTAATATAAATTTTAATTTTACAAATTTAAAAATTAAAAACATAATTTAATTTCATAAAAATATATTATTGATTTAAAATATTAATATTAATTTTAATATTTTTTATATTATTTTATTTCAAAATTAATTTTATTTTTTTTGTTTAAAAATATCTGCGACGGGACAGCTCGTCGCAAATTGCTCGTATTTTTATTTATTATTTTAAATAAAATTAATATTATTTATTTTTTATTTATAAAATAATTTTTTTTATTTAAAAATATCTACAATGAGGTGTCCCGTCGCAGATTGCCCACCCCGTCACAGATCTGTGACGAGATGAGACTACCCCGCCACGGGTTGTGGTATCTCGTCATAGATCTGCGACGGGTAGCTTGTCACAGATCTATGACAGAATTTGCAATAGGATACCCTCATTTCGGCACTAAAATTCTGCGATACCCTCTTTTTTGACGGTTTATTACCCTGTCACTAAATCCGTCACTAAAAATTTAGTGACGAATTTTATGTTTTTAGTAACGAATTATTTCGTCACTAAAACTGATTTTCCTTATAGTGCAAGAAGACAATGGATGGCACCTTTTGGCTTTCTACCTTCAAAAATATTGTCAGAAAAGACAATGATATATATACAGAATAGATATAAAATCTAATATTTCGAATGACAAATGATATCATTGAAAGACTTTATTCAAATGCTATCTAAAAGTTTTTTTTTCTAGTGGGTGGTAGCCATTGATTGATTTGTTTGGAACATTTTGCTTTTGAGTGCTATTAGTCGTCTTGCTCTAACATTTAGGGTCTAATGGTCCTTCACCATTTCCCTTTTAAGGAGTGAGTGAATGGGCTGTTAATGAGAAAATTTTAAATTTTAAATCACATCATTTAGGTGAAGAAATAAGTCAATAAGCTTTTATTGCTATCACTAAAGTTTAGAAAAGAATCTTGTCAATTTCCACTAATTTGGCCCACCAAACCTAACATAATGTGTGAAGGCGAAAAAGTTGTCCACTTAATCTTATATATTCTCCTCTTGCATTTATTTGTACTAATATTAAGCAATCACACAACTTGGTATAACCTTTAGGTAAAACTTTTTTATTTTTTCTAAAATACCCTTTCATGTATTATAATTTTTGTTAAAAAAATTATGATAACAAAATTTAAACTTATGAGGTATAGTCATATGTAACTTAATTACAAATACTATGCTGACCATTATATTAAATCTTATTTTATTTAAAAAAATTTAAATTATACTATAACTATATATCAAATATATCTCAAAAATCTTCATTTAAAGTCTTTTATTTTTTGACATGCTCCTAGGTAACGCTGGTCACTCCTCTAGCATGTGTGCATATATAGAGACACAAAGTATATAACTTTATTCCTTCCATGGCAGGTCAGTGGTTATATATAGACTGGTTGAAGAGTATCCCGTAGAGGAGAAGGAAGAGCAAAAATTAAGCAATGGGTGGATTATTCAAAGAATGCAAGCCAGAAATGGCCATGCTTGCACTGCAATTCTGTTATGCAGGGCTTAATCTATCAACCAGAGCTGTTCCCTTGCAAGGCTTCAGCCCCAGAGTGTTTGTTGTCTACAGGCAAGCAGTTGCCACTTTGGCAATGGCTCCTATTGCTTACTGGTCCAGGCGGGTGCCCCATCATCATCATCTTCTTCTTCTTTCTCTCTCTCTCTCTCTCTCTCTCTCTTAATCTCTTTAAGTGTTTGTATTGTATCTCTCTCTCTAAAAGGTTAATTTGGATGCAGGAGGAGGAGGGAAGCAAGTACTGGAACAAGTAGTTTGGGATGGAGGAGCTTTTGGCTGATGTTCTGGTCTTCTCTTCTTGGGTAATCAAATAGATTCCATTTCGAATTTTACACTTAAGTTTATATAATATATTAGAGATTTCCGACGTACGGTTTATATATGTTTATTAATTTATAAATTCTTATTTCTTTACAGAGTAACAATCAACCAAAACATCTTCTTGGAGGGTTTATTTCTAGCCTCCTCGTCTCTGGCAAGTACAATGGCAAATCTAATCCCGGCCATAACTTTTGTAATGGCAACTTCCATTGGGTAACCACTGTTTATAGTTATATCAATATCATTCACAACATAGATTAACGAGACTCGAATTCAAGATCTCGGACCATCCTATCTTTACTCAAGGAATGTAATATGTATATGATTTGGTATTGAGATCGGAACTTTGATATATAAGATCCATCATTATCAGAATGGAGAAACTAAACGTAAGAAGCGTGAGAGGTGTAGCCAAGATCATAGGGACTGTCTTGTGCGTTGGGGGAGCCATTTCAATGGCGCTGTTCAGAGGCCCAAGCCTGCTGAATTCCAAATCTCTTGTTGGGTCGGGAGGCCAGAACTGGTTGCTTGGTTCTCTGTTCGTCTTGGGAAGCAGTTGTTGCTGGTCTCTTTGGCTAATTTTGCAGGTATTCACTTCGCTCTTTCAAGGTTTTGTTAGGATCGAATTCCACGCACCACGCACGTAAATCAAAAGAAAAACACACCAACAGAGATTGGTACCTTGGGATTGTTATTTGTTAGAGGATCATGCAGAAGGCCATTTATAGGTAGTGGGTTTACAAGTAAGTTGAAAAAGACTATTTTGCCTCTTTCTCTCTCATCTCAATAACCATTTTACCCCTTCCTATCATCTCTCTCCCCCCTCTTCTCCTCTCTCTCTCTCTCCTCTTCCTTCAACACCACCCACCGTTAGTCGTTGCCTCGCACTCACAGCCCGCCGTAGCCTGCCTTGCCCTCGTTGCTAGCTACTGGCCGTCCGTCGCTGCCTCACCTGGCCAATGGCCTCTCACCTCTCACCTGGTCGACCGTTGTAGCGAGAGGTGAGGCGGTCAGGCAAGGATGCAGCAGGCAACGAGAGGCGAGGCGGTCAGGCCAGGATGCAGCAGGCAACGAGAGGCGAGGCGGTCAGGCGAGGATGCAACAGGCAGCAATCGGCCAAGTGAGAGGCGGGGTGTCAGCCGTTGGTCAGGCAAGGCAATGGCTAGTGTCGAGCAGCGAGTGTGAGGCAGGGACGGCAAGTGCGAGGCAGTGACGGGCAACGAGATGAAGGTTGTGAAAGGCAACATTGAAGGGGAAAGGAGAGAGAGAGGAGGGAAAAGAAGAGAATATTGCGAATTTATAGCGATAAGTCCTCAATTTATTAAGAGATTTTTATTTTGTAAACCCACCTGTAAAAGTATTTATGTACAAATAGCATTATCCAAAGATAACTGCCACCTATTTCAAGTGTGGGTGTTGATCAAGGAGACTATCAAATGGATCACAACAATAATCACACAAGAAAAGATTATGAAATGAAGAATTTGAGTAAGAAGAATAGAACACAGAAGGCAAAGATTTATCCTGTTTCAAAACATCAGAGCAATTGATGAACCTACACCAAGACTAAATGGAGAGCAAAATTCACTATCTTGAATGAATTAGGACAATGGCTCCGCAAAGGATTTTTCTCCCAGATTTCAAGTGCTATCTAATCTAGACTTTTCTCTTTGGATCTAGGTTAATTTGCTTGCGCCTGAGTGAATACCAACCAACTATTTATAGCTCATAATGGTGGTTTACAAGAACTCAGGCAGTTACAAGATTCTGTTATAACAAACTTTCTAACTAACTACTTCGGTCCACACACTCGTACAACAAGCTACACGCATTACATGACTTATATAATCAGATAATCCACTATAGTTATTGTACATGACTTGGATTGATTTAATGCAAACTAATAATAACAATTCTCCACCATTTGTATAAGTCCAGTCTAATCAATAATACTAATATGCCCCTTCAATATCCTCCTTGCACATATGATCAGCCACATGGGACTGCCTGAATTAGACCCAAACAATGCTTCAATTTGGCTATGGGAATTGCTTTGGTGAACATATCTGCTACATTGTTCTCCCCTACAATCTTTATCAGCTTTACCTTTTTCTTGTCAAGAACCTCTTTAATAAGATGATACCTTTTATCAATGTGTTTGGTTCTTTCATAGTGAGCTTGGTTCTTTGCTAAGTATATGGCAATTTGAATGTCACACATCAATGTTGCTTCTACAGAGGTTCCAAACAGTTCACTTGTCAATCTTTTCAATCATAGTGCTTCTTTTATAGCCTCTGAGACAGCAATATATTCAGCTTCTTTGATTGAAAGTGCCACCACATGTTACAAACTTGTCTTCAAGCTCACTGTTGAGTACCATAACTTAAATACAAAGCTAGTAGTTGACCTCCTTTTATCAAGATCTGCTACAAAATCAGCATCTGTGTATCTAAGAATGCTTTCCACTTCTTCAGTATCAGGTCTTGTGCAAACCATGTTGTACATAAGACTACCCACAACACTAGAAAAAGGTATATCCCTTATTTCCTCTATGCTTCCTTCATCTGTAGGAGATTGTTTAGACAGCTTAAAGTGTTGTGCAAATGGTACATTTACTATTTTTGCCTTTGTCATATTGAATTTTCTAATTACTTTCTCAAGATATGTTCTTTGTGACAATGTAAGTCTCTTCTGTTGTTTGTTTCTAGTAATTTCTATACCCAGGATCTTCCTTGCTTCTCCTAACTCCTTCATTTCAAATGCAAACTTCAATTTAACTTTAATTCCTGAATTCTCTTATCTGACTGACTTGCTATTAGCATGTCATCAACATATACAAGTTGGTATACTGAGATCCTGTTAGCATGTCAACAACACAACAATCATAAGAGCTCCTAGCATATCCTTGTTGCAGCATAAACATGTTGAATTTCTTGTACCACTATTTGGGGATTGCTTCAATCCATGAAGTGACTTTCTCAACAAGCACACTTGCTCCACCTTTCCTCCTGATTGAAATCTTTTGGCTGCTCCATTATAAACCTTTCTTCTTTTCTGCAGTATAATCTATAGACATTTTGACCTTCCTTCCGAAAGCTTCCTCCAATCGAAGATTCCCAAGCAAGGCAAGAATTTTCATTTTCCACAATGCAAAATCATTTTGTCCCACAATGCAAAATCATTTTGTCCATCAAATTTCTCAATGTCATATCTAGTGGTGGATGATGATGATGCCATTTTTATAGATCATAACTCTGGTGATGTCCCTTGATGGTGATTCTTGATTTCCCAGCTATATAACATGTAACTCTGATACCAAATTATTGATCAAAGAGACTCCTGAATGGATCACAACAATAATCACACAAAAAAATATTATGAAATGAAGAATTTGAGTAAGAAGGATAGAACACACAGAAGGCAAAAATTTATACTAGTTCAAAACATCAGAGCGATTGATGAACCTATGTCCAGACTAAAAGGGGGGGCAAAATTCACTATCTTGAATGAATTAGTACAATGGCTCCACAAAGGCTTTTTCTCTGAGATTTTAAAGTGCTATCTAATCTAGACTTTTTCTCTCTGGATCTCGCTTAATTAGCATGCGCCTGAATGAATACCAGCCAACTATTTATAGTTCATAATGATGGTTTACAAGAACTCAGGCAGTTACAAGATTCTATTATAACAAATTTTCTAAATAACTACTTCGCTCCACACAGTTGTACAACAAGCTACACGCATTACACGACTTATACAATTAGATAATCAACTATAGCCAAAGCTATTGTACATGACTTAGACTGACTTAATGCAAACTAATAACAACAGTGAGCAACTAGTTGTACAGTGGGATTGTGAAGAACTGAAGATTAGGAAGGTTAATTTTTTTATGTGCGAAACCTACATTGACCGAGTAGATCTTTTCCGTGTTTGTGTTTGGTTTCTCTTGACTTTTGTATATGATGTGCGTACAATCCGATCGTAAGAGTTTTCTTCTTCCGATTAATATAACTGTGATTATCAAAACATAATAATAATAATAATAATAATAATAATAATAAACAGGTGCCAGTGTCAGCGAGCTGTCCAGACAGCCTATCATTATCAGCTTGGACGTGCTTCATGGGGACGCTGCAATCAGCAGCAGTTGCCATCTTCATAGAGAAAGATCCAAATGCTTGGAACTTGCATTCTTATCTTCAACTTATCGGCTGCTTATATTCCGTGAGTTCACTTAATCACACAATTACATGTACACACAGTAGAAGGTGATTAATAAATCTGGAATTTTTCATTAACAAACAGGGAATCGTAGGATCTGGAGTTTCCTTTTTCATCCAGGCATGGTGCATCTCACGGCGAGGCCCGCTCTTCTCGGCAATGTTCCAGCCTCTCTGCACGGTTATAGTTTATGCTTCTGCCTCTTTCTTTTTACATGAGAAGATCTACATTGGCAGGTATCACCTTCTCTCAACTCTACCGCTCCTCTCCGTATTTTCCCTTTTCAGTCTCTGTACCTTCCCTCCCCAGCGCGCACACAAATCACGCCCCCCAGATAAGGATATAGAAATGTGCAAGAGTGAGCTCATCTCCAGGGAGGACCGCTATCACCTTATCCCCTTTTCACCAGCCCACTCTTGCGATTCTCTCAAATTACTGTAGTTATGGATGGTGTGGCAGCTTGATAGGTGCAGCTGGTGTGATTGGAGGGTTGTATATTGTGCTATGGGGTAAAGCCAAAGACCTAACTGAAGATGAAGATCAGCTTCAAGAACCAGTTTTGCAAATTAGGGTTGATGATGAGAGCATGATCATCAGCTCCAAGATTATGGATTTTGAGAAACCCCTTCTGTCTGAGGAATCTGTGACTGTGAGGTAATAAATATTTATTTTTCAATCCATCTGATCCAGAACAAATGTGTCTTTGGATATGAAAATTAAGTGTAGAATGTTAAATCTCTTCAGGGTCACATCATACATTCAGGAAATTCTCCTTTTTCATACTTTCTAACAAAGTTGTAGTTATCATTACTTTATATTTGAATATCTCTGAGTTTGAAATTTGCCAAAACATTGTATACTACTGCTATCTTGATACCCCCAAAATGGAATATATCTCAAATACGTTTACTAAACGCAACATGTAGGTATTAGAATTAGATGTCCTAACACATAAACATCATCGCACATCAACAACAAGCAAACAAAGGCAGCCATGAGACATGGTTGGGGCAAATTGCATAAATGTTCAGTAAACTTTACACTAAAATATAAAAAATATATTAATTTTAATTTATAATTAAAAATTATTAAATTTTAATTTATTATATAATTTCATAACTATCGTTAATTATCATTAAAATAGAGTAACGGAACGTTGACATAACTAATAACGTGAACGACTAAATAGCACAAATAATAATCAAATTTTGTACTAAATTATAAAAATATCAGTATTTTAATTGTTAATCTCTTTTAATTATAATTTATAATAATTATAGAATTATATATTAAATTAAAATTCACTAACATTTTAGTTACAAATTAAAGTTTAAGAATCCTTTTTTTGTACTTTAATATCAAACTCAATGATTATTTATATTATTTAATCGAAATACTTGCCTACCTTGGTTCATAAAAAAAAATTTATGAGATAAATTATCTATCATCTCACTCCAAGTAAATGAATGAAGGGACATGTCCATCACCCCTAGGATAGAAGAGAGATACCCTGTTAAAAGTTTTTCCTCTCTGTATGTCTACTCAAGGTATAAAAAGATAAAAAATAAAATATATTATCTGTTTTTAAGGCACCCAATTCGAAGGATCTTCCTTTACTTTTTGAAGAATCACACTTGTTGATTCTTGATGTTCAAAACTTATAAGAACAATTAACCCTGTCTTTAAAGAACCATCGTTAAATATTCAAAATGCCCGAATTATGTCACACTGTGACTGTGTTACTCTTTGCATCTTAATCTATTCTCACTTTTTATCAAAAAAAAAAAAAACAGCTTTGCATCCCATGGAAAAGTTATTTCTCTCTTTTTCTTGCCAACACTCAACCAGTCCTTTGAAGATTGAGACCCAAACCCACTTTATGTCGTGCGATGCACGTTGGGTCACTCTCTTATCGCACCATCGTACAATTTCTCATATTCTTACAAATTTTATGTAATTGAATACTATTAAAATGATGTGACAGTAATATTTTTATGATGATACTTTATTTTAGTGAGTTTTACTTTCTTTTTTTTTTCTTTTTTGATATACGAGAATATATGTTTTAGTGCGTGAAGCTGAGGAATATTAAAGAAGAGTTGTTTTCGTCCATAGTTTTATTTTTATTTTGTAAAAAAATTAATTTTATATATAATTTAAACTCTTGATTTTATTGTAAAAAGAGAGAGAAAAAAAAAGGAACTTATTCCTGTGTGAGGAAAACGTGTAAGTCTAATTGATTACCCACGGGACTCTTACATTTACTATTGAAACATAATGGAGATGTTAGTAGTCATTCCGATGGAACCTTTGATTGGTTACATTTTTTATGAAAAATTATTATTTTTTATTTAAATTCTAAATTTTGATATGTTTGATTATTCAAATTTTTCATGAAAAATGATCTCCATCTTTTGATCACCTGATGGGTAATTTTCACTTTTGTTGAAAAATAAATTCTCAATGGAGAGTTGAAAAAACTTTTCTAAGGAATTAAGGTGAAGAAGAAGTTGAAAATTGTTTGTGAAGATGAAGGGAAGGTCGAAAGAGAAGAAAAGCGATTGGTAGTCGAGAAAGCTGAAGGGAAACTCGATCGGCGATCGCCAGGAACGAGAGGCAACGACGAACTGAGCAAGAAAGAAGGCGAGCAAAAGGCAATGAGAGAGAGCGACAATGAGCGGCCAAGGCGATGGCAACGACGACCAATGATGGCAGCGACGGACTGAGCAAGAGAAAGGGCAAGAGAGAGCGATTGTGAGTGGCTGAGACATAAATGGTGACAGCAACGATGACGATGGCGATGGCAATGATGATGGCGGCAGCAACCAATGACAGTGGCTCCTTCATCCTCTACGTGTATGTATATTTGTGTATGTATATTTAATTTATTTTTTGAATATTTTGTGTATATATTTAATTTATTTTTAGATAATTTTTGAAATTCAATAGTAATTAAACACCAAAAGTTAAAAAAATATTATAATTTTTAAGTAAAAAATTAATTTAATCAACTACTTTCAATTGATATTTTTTAAAAAATTTAATTTTAAGTAATTTAATTATTTAAAAAATACTTTTTTTATATAAATTTCATGTTTGCAATCAAAGGAACCTAATAGAAATGAGGGAAGGGTGGTGAGAAATCGGCCCATCGAACACGTCTAGATAGACACCACAAAAGGGGCATCAGTCATTCAGAGGTTTTATCGGTATTGAAAAGTTAGTACCCAAAGTTGTGATCAACCGGTTGAGAACCATACAAATTCAGTTGAATAATCTCACCCACTGTTCCAACAACCTATTGTCCACGGTAACTTAATAGTTTTTTTCTAATTATATGTCAATATCATGTTGAAAATGGCTATTTCAATGAATGATACTCAAGACTGCTATGGTTCTTTGTATGAATGATGCTCAAGAATGCTATGCTTGCTTGGATGTGGATTGAAAGAATGACATGAGAGAAAGAGAGAGAGAGAGAGAGAGAGAGAAAGTAGTAGTTGCTGCAATTGATATGAATGGAACAGAGAGTCCAAGCATATATGAACTCGGAGAGAAAATCTCATAATTAGATGTGACCCAAATAACACTAATAAGTCATACAAAAACTAATGCAACAAAAGGCTACTTAGAAGATATATCACATGGCTGACATGTAATCTGAATAAATCAAGGCATAGGCAGCTATACAAGACAGGAATAGAGTACAATCAGCAGAAACTAATACAGAGTTGAAACATAATAATTGGAAGCTCTAAAATCCTTCAAACAGCAGCAGAAGAAGAGGCTCAAGGTCCCCTCTTCCACAGATAATTGTCCTCCCGGTTGTTCCTGAAGGCACAACACCCGATCGAATACACGATGATAAGGAAGACGAGGAAGATGACGTTGATCACGGCCACCTTCTTCCAGTCGTGCTTGATGTTGTCCAGCAGCCCGGCCTTGCACGCCTGGCAGTCGAAGCACAGAACGCTCGGGTCATTATTCCATAGCTTGCAATCTGCATTGGTGTATGAAGAGGCCCCTGAGACGGTCCAGTTTGTCGGACTGAGATAGTTGAAATTGCAGTCATTTGACGGCTTGCAGCAACCGGACTGTGAACAAATTAGAAGAGAGAATTATAAAGACGTGACGTTAGAAAACCCATAGCAGAAAAATGGATTAAATCTTCGGAATTTCAGAATTTCTGTGGGAAGTGCAAGAAACTAATGAGCCCAAATTTCATATCAACACAAGTGGAACTTGAACAAAGCTGTAAGAGAAAATAAAAAGGCACAAATATGTATCTCAGATCGAAGAACATGTTTAGAAGGTATCTCTTTCTTATCCCCTCCCTTTATTCAGATAATAAATTTCTGTTCTTTCTTCGCCCTAAATATGCCAAGGAAAGCCGTGCTTATGTGATATAAGGCAAGACTTCACAACCTGTACACTGATAGAACTCTAAATTAATTTAAAGGTACTTTTAGACAACATTCAACAAAAGCTGAAGCCTGAAGCTCAGTATGACTCAGATACACTGAACCTACAAAATTTCATGGAAATTCACAGTATTCTACCCCCAAAATTGAAACAACCTTCTTATCATGATCCCAAAAATATGATGAAACAACAACAACAGTCTTAATCTCAATAGATGGGTTCAGTCAAGACTATGATGAAAGAGTTCCTAAATTTTGAAAGAACAAACAAACTCAATTTTCCTCAGAAAAAATTTAAAAAATAAATAAATAAATAACAGATATTCCTTTGCCCAAGCAGCCATAGTTCAAAGAATGGTCTGAAACTAAAATCCAGATTACATGCGTAGAAAATTACAAGAAGAACCCAGTAGCTAAATCAAAAAAGAAAAAAAAAAAAAAAGGAACAACCCAGGAAATCCAATTGCAGAAATTCAAAGAAGACAGAAACAATAAGGAAATATACAAATATAATATAAATATATATATATAAAAACCTGAACAGAGGACAAGTGCTTTCTGTAGAATTGATCAACGGTGGTGGTAGAGCCATCATCGATCAAGCTCTGGCAAACCTTGCCGTCCTGCAAGCAGCTCTTGATCTTGCGCCAGTTCTTGGTTTTGTTCACCCTCTTCTGCAGCCAGTCAGAATAGTGGCCGAGGCGGTACTCCTTGTAACCCTTGCCGGAGATGGCATCGCCAGCGCCCTTGTTGGTGACGACGAAGGCGAAGACTGTAAAGCAGAAAAGCAGGAGGATGAGTAGGAACATGACGAGCAGGTAGAGCCAGAGGAGCCAGGAGACGCGGCAGCACGCGCCGAGGAGGCCGGCGAGAGAGACCGCCATCAGGAAGGCGCCGAGCACGATCAACGGCGCGTCCAGAAACTTCTCGCACTCGCTGGGGCCCGACTGCCTGCTCAGCCATATTCCGGCCCATAGGATGGGGATGGAGAGGAGGAACGTCACAAAGTTGAGGATTCCGATCAGGTTGTTACTCAGCCGGAACATTTTCCAGAGAGAGAGAGAGAGAGAGAGCAACACGACTCTGATTATTGGTTGCGTTTGGTACACCATAAAAATACAAAAAAAATGGGACACTTTTTTGAACTCAGTTGATGGTAAAATAAAAAAATGAAAATATATCATAATAAATACACGTGTATGATTCCTGATATATGTATGCATGATTATTCCTGTTCTTCTCGGCTGAATTTGAACTCAGTTGGCAATATAACTACACGTGTCAGTGAGCTCTGATTGTGACAGACAGACCTCTGGATATATATATATATATGTATGATTCCTGTTCTTCTTGGTTTTCAATTTTGTTTGGATTTATTGGGATTTTAGTTTTTCTTTTTCATTGCTCGAAATCAGTTTACTACTGATGATGATGATGTCATTAACTTTGAGCCTATTTTATTCCGGAATAGAGATTCTTCTGACTGAACTCTTTACTTCATAGATACGGGATACTTTTTTTCTCTTCCTTTTGTTCTGTAAATATTTATTTATAAATTGTAAAATGGTGAGGGGTGACCAATGGCGAGTGCTGTTGCGGGTCACACTAAAGCCTGCCTCTTAACGGTACTTGTGCCATTCTAACGGTTATGCAGTGATCCGACTTTTGTCCGCCGTCAGAAATGGGCCCGCCGAATACGTGTTTTTGAATTTGAATTAAGATTAAGGTTTGTTTGGTGGGTTTCTCCGAGGGCCAGATTCAATCCACCATCCGGTTATCGCCTGCAATCTTTGAAGCTCAACTTGTTTCAACAACTGGGTATCATCTGAGTGCCTTCACTTCCAAGAATCCTTGCACTTTGAAGCGTAGCTTGGAGAAAACGTTGATTCCACTGGTTGACAATGTTCAAGAAATTAATTTCTTGTGAATGATAAGGACCCTCGCGATTATTTGATTTGTGTGTGTTCCGAGGGCGAGGAGGTTGGCTCGCTTTTAATTTAATCCCTTCGGAGCCAAACGCATCAAGCCGCGGTTAACATTGCCTTCTCAGAGAGTTGGGTATATGGATAAAATTTGGAAGGGAAGAAGAGCAAAAAGAAGATAGAATTAAAAAAGAAAAAAATAGGAGATGAGATAAAAATTGAATTTTCAAATTGTATTATTTATTTATTATATTTTTAAATTATTTATAATAGTCTCACATGCTATAAAAAAAATAATAAATGTGAGAACAACTACCCACTACAATACATGAAATTAGAAAACATTATCCACTACTCCATTACCACCTTATCTTAACAAACAAATTAACTAAATGAGTCATACTATTTGTACAGAACATATGTTACAGAAACACTTACAGGGCAATCAAAATATCTATTTTGCCCCTGTAATTAATGACCCAAATGCCCAATGGCATCTCTCTCTCCCTCTGTCTCTCTCTCGCTCTCTCTCTCATAGCAGCGGCAACAGCAAGCGACGACGAGGCGAGGCGGCAAGGCAATCGAGGCGACGCGATGAGACAACAGGGTGAGGCGGCGGAGGTTGCAGCGGCGAGGTAGTGGCGAGGCGAGGCGGCAACTAAGGCGAGACAATGGCGAGGCGAGGCGACAGTGAGAGCAGGCAGAGGCGAAGAACGACAACAGGTGAGGTTGCAACGACGAGAAAAGAAGAGAGAAGGGGATGAACAATGATCAATATATCGCGAAATATCACGATATTTTGATGTCAAAATATCGCGATATATCACAATATATTATCCCTGTAAGCATTCTGTAAAAGATGTTTTTGTACAAATAGCATTTTCCTTAACTAAATAGTCCACTACACATATCATTCATCCCCCTTTAAGGATCTTTGTCCGCAATGATCCTTCTATTGCCCACAAACTAGTTTTGACAATTTGATAATACAATAATTGTTTTCCATAGTTCTATGGTTGTACTAATCCATTTTCGAATTTTTTGGGGTAAGAGGTTACCATGGAAATCTAGTACATCAACTTTGAAACTTGCTCCATCTTCAACAAAATAGGTTCCTTCCAACCAAGAGACAATGATGGAATGTTGCTACACAAGATTGGCTTGTGGACAATAATCTCATCTAAGTGATTTTTTATTGGTTTGTGACAGTCAATTAGCACAATGTACATGTTTTTAATAATTTCAAATTCTTTATAACACTTTTTGAGGATTATGACAACAAATTCCTCATCAAAGATTAGAAAACCATCATAAGTACTATCGTCATTAAACTCATCGCACTGTTTAAGATTGTATGGTAAAAATAGATTTTCTACATCAAACTCATCAACGTCATAATGGTCGTCACAATCTTTTGCTCCAAACACCTCCTGTGATTGAGTCAAGATCGTATAGTTTTGATACCACTTATATGGATAAAATTTGAAAGAGAAGAAAAGTAAAAAGAAAACAGAATTAAAAAATAAAAAATAACAGACAAAACAAAAATTGGGTTTTCAATTACTTTCTTTATCCATGATTTTTTTTTTACCATTTATAATGGTCTTACATACTCCAAAGACAAAACAAATGTGGAACAACTACACACATAAAATTCGGAAAATACTATTCACTACAAGCCATAATCCCATTAAATAGGTCGACTAGATGATTTCTGGGAAGCATATATCATTTGCTATTATACCACATTAGAATTAGGGTGCTGGAGTTTGTACAGCAATGGTGAGTTGTCCATATATGGTATTGAGCATGGACGCGTTGCATTGACAACATGACAAGTTAGAGTGAAATTAGATTGAATGAATTCTATTATGTTATCCGATGCAAAATACAAGGGGGTCTCACACCCCTTATGGAACCCATGCCCTTACCTCTCATTTTATCTGTGTCAAGTAATATAAAAATTATCTAACACTGATAACAGAATGATATCGTACTTTGTATTGTAAAGTGTGAAACCAATTTCAATATTTAATTAAGATGAGTGATGAAGACTAAATTTATATTTTGTAAAACATAAATGCTTATTATTAAAAGTTTCGAGAAGTGTGCCAAACAATGTGTCCTAGTCTTACATAACTAAATGGTGTGCCAAATGATGATGTTATAAATACGTTAATGTTGAGTCGAATGGGATGAGATTTCCAATTACGCCTTGCAGTATAGTATAGCGTATTAGGTGAAACGGGGTAAAATCCCATTCATCCCCTGCACAATGTGTAAATATGAGAGCCAAACGAGGATTCAGTTCAAAATGCTTGATCCGATTCAAATTAAATATTTATACCTAATTTTGTAATTTACTAACTATAATAAGTTTGTAGGCAGTAAAACAAAAACACAACCGAATCTAATTATACCTCTAACAAGAATAATTTTATTTTAACATTAATCAAATATAACACAATACTCAATTAGCAACCACTACTTTTAGCAACGCCCATTCATCGTCACTACACAAAACAAAGCATAACACGAGGCAGCACAACGAAGGCCAAGCCAAGCAAAGCAAAGCACTTGCCCTAATTATATCCTATACGAAATTAATCATAACAACATAGGAATCAGGCAAACAAAAGAACCACAGCACAATCTAACACACTAATTTGTCTTCAAACCCTGGCGGGGTACAAATAAGCTGAGAAAATAAGGTGAATTTAACCTACCATCGGAAGCAAGCAAGCACCATAGGCGGCATTTTCATGCTTTTAGAGCATAGATAATAAACATTAAACCATATGCATCATGTACAGAAAATTTACAAGAGAAGATTTTTCACTGAAATGGGAATAAATTTTTTGCATATATAGGAAAACCGGCTAACTATGAGGGCTCTACTAATAGCAAGTTTGGGCAAAAGGCAGAAATCTATAGCTAGCTACAGTCTCTAATGGAAGCAATTAAGAGCATTCACCTACGGGTGGGGCGGGGCTTCATAAGCTCCTCCCCAGGCGGAAGCCCCACCAGCACCGGGCACGGTTGAACCACCACCACCACCACCAGAAGCAGCTGCTCTGCTGCCACCAGCATATGGGATCATTCCCTCTGATGCAGCCCCAATACCCATCTGACCGTCTTGTTGTCGATAACGCTCGCTATATCCATAGGCACCGCTGCTATGTATAGAAGGTGGATAAAGAGGACCGCCATGCTTGTATGTCATACCGTGACGGGTTGGTGCTGCATTTCCGGAATACCCATTGACAGCTCAAGTTCAAGGAAACATTTCAGACATGTTACAAATAAGCAAGAAAACTTACAGCGTGCTCTATTCTCAGCATCTGAAATTGCAGCACGCAACATTTCCACCTCTCTTGCCATGCCCACCAGTTTTTTCTCTGTAGCTCGCAGTTCCTCCACTTTCTCCATGTTGATGCGTTTTTCATGCTCAAATGTAGTCCTTTTTGCATGGAGAATAAACAAAAATAAGTTTCATGCAGATGAACTAAAGCATTTCAGGCCATCTGGAAACTGAAGTTCCAGAATAGGGGTATATGTAACTACTAGTATACAAATTGTGCAGTAATGCAGAGCGCTCCAGGATTATTGGTATGGAAGGAAGGGGTGAGAGCAGAGAAACTACACAAAAAAGAAAGAGAGGCTTAGTATGGTGTTCAAAAACTACGGACACCAATTATTGTTTACCACCCTTGAGGTTAGAGTTTCTAATTCAGGAAAGAGTTCCGCTTGCATCAGATGGTTACTTATTTTATATTATATTTTTGTTTTTTAACAGCTCTAAGAAACGGAATAGACACATGTATATGGCTTGAGCATTACATCCCACAGTACATAGCATGAACATGACATACCTCAAAATTGTCTACGTCTATAATAAGTTTTTAGGCAGAAAAAGAAAAACACAATCGAGTCTAATTATTACTCAAAAGAAAATGGTTCCTTTTTTATATATTATATGATGTTTAACTCAGCATTATTAGGATTTCAATGGAATTTTTATATGGGAGTAGTGCTTTTTAAATCTTTTGCACATTATCACTACTGTAGATTGAATGATATCTTCTCACTGAACTAGTTTTACTTTCCCAGTTCTTTTAATGCTCTTTGGTTACTACAATCGTTGAACTAAATAAAGAAAACTACCACATATATATTATTCTTATCTGAAACAAGCTAAGAACCTCAAACGCCTGACTGATTTTTATTGAACATGAGGGGAGAAATATATACCGCTTACATCCTACTTTTTCTCCTATAAAGTAGGAGAAAATTTAAGTTATTTATCCCCTAGAAATAGGAAGATTTATCTCCTAAAAAATAACAAGATCAAACTTTAAACTTATAGAATTATCTATCTGATTTAAACTTCAAACCGTGCCCTTCTTCCTTTATCCTCAACTTCCATCTATCTGTTATGCTCCTTTTTTAACTTTGAATCTTCTAATCTCATCCAACACTCTTCCTCAAACTGGAGAATAGATACAAATCATTCCCAACTTGTCAATTAATGTCTCAAACCCTGGTCTAGTCACAGCTTTTATGAACACATCAGCTACTTGATCAGTGGTAGGAATATAGAATAAACTAATCCCTCCTTCCTCAATCTCCCTCTTTATAAAACTTCGATCTATTCTCATATGTTTCATCCAATCATATTGAACTAGATTTTTCACAATGCTAATAGTTGTTTTACTATCACTGTATACCTTT
Source organism: Diospyros kaki (assembly GCA_036245055.1). Taxonomy (NCBI): domain Eukaryota; kingdom Viridiplantae; phylum Streptophyta; class Magnoliopsida; order Ericales; family Ebenaceae; genus Diospyros; species Diospyros kaki. The sequence goes on from BSEG01000003.1 coordinate 35,722,553, forward strand.
GCTGATTGAGATAAAGGTATCATCAAATCTTCCATTAGTCTTTCTAACCAAATCACCTCATGGATTCCTTGAGCTATGGCTTAGAATTTGACTTCAGCACTACTGCGAGCAACCACTGATTGCTTTTCGCTTCTCCATGTGACCACATTTCCCCACAACTTGATACAATAACCAAAAGTTAACCGACTATCCTCACGAGACCCTACCCAATCTACATCAACAAAGCATTCAATTCCCCTTTTCTTAGTTTTCTAGAACATTAAACCTTTTCTAGGTGTCCCTTTGAGATATCTTAGAGCATGAAACACAGCATTCATATAACTTTGAATAGGAGAATGCATACACTGACTAATTACACTAACTGCATAGGCTATGTCTAGCTTAGTAAGTGACAAATAAATCAGCCTCCCAACCAACCTTTGGTACCTCTCTTCTTCTACAGGAGTATCATCATCTTTTTCTTTAAACTTCCAGCTTTTTCTAAGGGAGTCTCAGCACGTCTACATGCTAACATTCCTGTATCTTTTAGAAGATTGAGTGTATACTTCCTTTGTGAAATGAATAGACCTTCTTTGCTCCGAACCACCTCCATTCCTAGGAAGTATCTCATGCTCCCTAGATCTTTAACTTCAAATTCAGCCTTCAATTGCTTCTTCAAGTTTTCAATTTCCTGCATATCATCCCCTATCACAATAATATCATCAATATAGACAATTAGTATGAATTTCTTTCCATTTGTTGTGGGTTTTATAAACAAGGTATGGTTTGTTTGTCCTTGTTTATACCCTAATCGGTTTAGGGTCATGTTGAATTTCTTGAAACAAGCCCTTGGAGACTGCTTTAAACCATATAGAGACCTTTTAAGTTTACAAATATTTCCACTGTCAACTTCATGCTCAAAACCTAGGGGGATCTTCATATATATTTCCTCATCCAAATCACCATTAAAAAAGGCATTTTTAATGTCAAATTGGAATAGGGGTCACTCCAAATTAACAGCAATAGAGAGTAATATCCGAACGGAATTAAGCTTAGCAACGGGAGCAAAAGTCTCCTCATAGTCAATCTCATAGGTTTGTGTAAACCCTTGGGCCACCAATCTATCCTTATATCTTTCAACACTTCCATCTGCATTATGTTTCACAATAAATACCCACTTACATCCAACTACCTTCTTGTTTGAAGGCAGTTTCACGATATCCCAAGTATCATTTCCAACTAAGGCAGTCATTTCTTCCATAACAACAGACTTCCACTTAGGATCATTCATAGCACTTTGAATATTTTTTGGAATTTCAATGCTGTCAATTTTTGCAATAAATCCTCTGAATTGAGGAGACAATTTTGTATAAGTCAAATGGTTAGAAATAGAGTACTTGACGCATGATGTTACCCCTTTTCGTAGAGCTATAGGAACAGCCCAATCCATATCATCCCCCCTTGTAGTATTGTTGTCAATGTTGTGAACAACAGTATCCTTTGATGGACCAGCCTCTGGAAGTGATAGCTGACTATACTAAGGTTCCTGATGGCCTTTAGGTCATCTGGAGTAAACAAGCAGAAGGTTGTTGCCCGCTGAATTTGGGGAATAATGAGGGATAGAAACTGTCATCTTAGCTTTAGAGGTTATAGAAGAGTCAAAAGGAGAATTAAGAGCATGAAGATCAGACGAATTAGAAGGAAGAGGGTCTGCCAGCGTGTTGTCAGGAGTTGATGCTGAAGATGCTCCCCCTTGAGAACATATTGGCAGTGTAGGATCAAGAGGGGGAAGGGAAATGAGAGGATCCCAATTTGGTTCATTACTTACCTCTCAAGAAGCATTAGATTGATAAAATGGAAGATCCTCATAGAAGGTGACATCGGTGGACACAAAATTTTTTGTTTGTAGGACAATAACACTTGTATCCTTTTTGGAACAGAGAATACCCAATAATGACACACTTGAGAGCCTTGGGGTCTAATTTGGTTCGAGAGAGACTATTGTTGTGAACGTACACAATGCATCCAAATACCTCATGATCAATTGAAGAGAGAAAGGGAGCATTTGGATACATATCACAAAGGATGCTGAGAGGAGTTTGGAATTGCAAGGTTTTAAATGAGAGACGATTAATCAAATAGGCAGCTGTAAGAACAACTTTCCCCAATAGAAATGTGGAACATTAGTAGTAAACATCATAGCTCTAACCACCACTAGAAGGTGTATTTTTCCTTTCAGCCACCCCATTTTGTTGAGTGTGTATGGACATGAGCTTTAATGAAAAATACCATGTTCGGACAAGTAGTTAGTGAAGTCATGAAAAAAATACTCTCGACCATTATAAATTCGAAGGATATGAATAAAAGTTTAGAACATATTCAAAATGAATTTGTGCAGTGTTCTAAAAATCGGGCTAGGCGGCCGCTGGCCGCCCCGATATTGCCTTAGTCAGGCCTCCTAGGCGCCGGCCCGAGTAATCGGCCGGCTTGGGCGCCTAGGCGGCCCAGGCGGCGCCTAGTCGACCAGCGCGCCTAGGGCTTTTTAGGGCTGTTTTTGCTAAATTATAAATCGAACCTGTTAGCGTCTCCCCCTCTTCACTCTCTTCTCACCTCAACGCTGCTGCCTCAACGTCGCCAAGCTTCATCGGCCTGCCAGTAGCTCACCGCCGTTGCTGCGGCCAGCTCCATCCTCGCCGCCAAGCTTCATCGTCACTGCCTCTTATCTGTCGCATCCTTCTCATCCTCGTTGCCTCAGCGTCGTCGCCGCCGCCGCCCCCGTCCTTGCCGTCGAGTTCCATCTCCACTGTGGCAAGCTCCGTCGACTCATAATCTCTCTCTCTCCCTCTCTCTTTCTCTCTCTCTCTGGGTTGTGCATTTGCTGCGTTTCTGATTTCTTCTTTATGTTTTTTATTTTTTATTTTATTTTCTTTTCTTTTCTATTTATATATAATTATTAGATTTATATTTAGTTTTTATTATTAATTATATATATTCTATAATATTTCCAAAAAATCTGTTGCTTGCTTATAGTATATTAATGTTTTTATTATTGGTTCATGTTACATTATTAATACTTTTCAACTTTAATTTAATTGAAAATAACATCAAATTACATCACAAAATTTTAAAAACAAAAAAAAATAACAGTTTTTCTAGGCTCCGCCTAGGCCCCGCCTAGGCGCCCTAGGCACTAGGCCCCAGTCTGGCGCCCGACTAGCGCCTAGCGCCTTTTAGAACACTAAATTTGTGAAATATTTTGAAAATGCTGCTACCTTCTGATTTTTCCTTCATTAGGTACACCCAACAAGCTCTAGAATGGTAATCAATGAATGTTAGGGCTGAATAGAGTGGTGAGATCTAGGTTGTTTTGCAAGAGTGCACTGTTCACATGAAAAAACTTGTTCTTTATTGATGAGAATTTCATGATACAAAGATTTTAAGTACAGAAAACTAGGGTGTCCTAAACGTTTATGCCATAACAAGACTTTAGCATTAGTTGTTACATTTAGAACAGCTTTATTTGTAGAAGAATTGGGAAGATCCCCTGCAATATAGTAAAGACCATCCCTAGCCTTAGCACTACTAATCATCCTTCTTGATGCTTGATCCTGAAACAAACAATAGGATGGGAAAAATGTTACGCTACAATTCATATCCTTAGTTACCCTACTAACTGATAGTAGATTGCATTGTAATCTCAGCACATGTAGGACAAATTTTAGCCTTAGTTGTGAAACACATACTGTTCCAAGTCCCTAGACAGGGGAGGTTTTGCTATCAGCCATAGAAATATCAATAGAGGAGTCACAAGGCGTATATTTAGTCATTAGATTTGCAGAACTTGACATATGATCCAATGCACCAGTATCCACTATCTACACATTCTTAGGAAGCCTTTTTGAAATTAGCAAGTAGTATTGAGAATTACCTTGCAAGGCCATGGATGTTGTGGAATGAGGATTAGGAGAACTTGATGGAGTGATACCTTGATTAAGTAGCCTGTATAAGGCTTGGATCGGCTCTTTGGAGAGGTCCAGGTTTGTGTTATTTCTGGTTTCAATAGAAACTTCGGCAGCATAAGCTGATCTCAAGATTTCATTTCTGATTCGTGGCTTCCAATAAGCTGGTTTGCCATGAATCTTCCTGCATGTCTCTTTTGTATGGTAGGGTTTCTTACAATGGTCACACCACAATTTTTCCTTTCATCGATTCTTTGATAAGATCTCCCCCTATTTGACAATAGCAAGAGCCGAATTCTGATGGTTTAGGATAGGATCATTTAGTTGTTGAAGCATTACCTTACGTCTACTTTCTTCTCTCCTTACTTCTGCAAATACTTCTCTACAAGATGGTAAGGGCTTTGTACCCAGAATCCTTCCCCAAACTTCATCCAAATCAGTGTTGAGGCCATGTAGAAAATAAAAAATATGATCCTTTTCTATCATCTTATTGTATTTGTTACTATTAGTTGGGGATTCCCAACTAACCATATGAAACAGGTCCATTTCATGCCATAATTCCACCAAAATGTTAAAATATTTAGTAACACTGAGATTACCTTGTTTGATTGTTCTAATAGCTGACCTAATTTCAAAACATTGGGAGGAGTTTTCCAAGTTTGAGTACATCTCTTGGATTGAATCTCATATCTCCTTTTGTTGTCTTGTAGAAAAGGTATGTTCTGCCAATTCTTGTCTCCATAAAATTTATAAACATGCCATGATAGTTGAGTTCTTCGCCTCCCAAATTCCATAAGTGGCTGCAATTGTTGGCGAAGTGGGGACAGAACCAGTTAGGTACCCTGCTTTGCCTTTTCCTTGAATCACCAGCATCACCAATTGAAATCACTCTCTAAAATTACTCCCATTCAACTTGTGTTGAGTAATTTGTAGAGGGTGATTATCAATAGGATTAGTGAAAAAAGTTGGAGAAGGAGAAGGAGGAATGGTGCTCAGAGAGCTTGTGGCTGAGGCTTTGATTAGGGTTGGATTTTGTTGGGCTTCGGCCATGATCTTGTAAACAACCAATACTTCAATGCTATTTAGGATCAGAACAGTGCACTGATACCATGAAATAAGCTAAGAGCCTCAAAATCTTGATTGATTTCTATTGAACACGAGGGGAGAAATATATACAGCTTACATCCTACTTTTTCTCCTATAAAGTAGGAGAAAATTTAGATTATTTATCCCTTAGAAACTAGGAAGATTTATCTCCTAAAAAATAGGAACAAGATCAAACTTTAAACTTTTAGAATTATCTATCTGATTTAAACTTCAAACCATGCACTTCTTCCTTTATCCTTGGCCTCTATCCATCTGTTATGCTCCCTTTTTAACTTTGAATCTTCTAATCTCATCCGACATTATCATGTCCTATCCTAATTTTTTTCTGAGTTGTCTTATCTTGTGTCCATTTCTGTACCTAGGTCTCCATTGGAGCATCTTAGCCCTTAACACATAGAGAAGGCCAATCTATTCCACTAGGATTCGGAGAGGGACTTCTTGTTTCGATCCTATTAGATGCATGTTTTTACAAGGCAGGCATATAAGCAGATTGTCTGTACCTATATTTGTTGTTCATCTACATAATTGTTGTGGCAGTTACAAGAATTCTAGAAAAGGAAAAAAAAAACCTAAGAGCATGCAGGAAAAAAAAAAAAAAAAGAACAATCTTAGAATATAAACACTTTCATTTACTCACCGTAACCTCTGATGCTCTTCCCTACTACGATCAAGTTCAGCCTTCATCTCTGATAGAGTTTTAAGATCTGCATTGGCTTTATCCAATTCATCAGTGGCCTGTCGAATTTGAGCAGTTAAATCTTCTCTAGTTGTCGCTAGGCTCCGCGCCTCCATGTGCGCCTGCTGCAGATCTTTTTTACGACCATCCACAGCTCTCATCTTAGCTTCCATTTTTGCACTCTTTTCAAGCAAAACCTTAATTTGGATATCACTCTCAGTTTCAGTACTTCTTATATGTGCTTTAACTGCTTCAATTTCTTGCTGCACAGCAACAAGCTCTTGCCTCATGGCCGCGTGAGAGGCAGCTAGTATCTCGTTCCCCCTAGCAAGCTGTTCCATTTCTTCCTCCTGAATAGCCATGTCACTCTCCAAATGCTCATGAGGAAAAACTCCCAAAGGGTGATGACTAGCAGGACCCATCCCAGGTAATGGACCACGCCGCATCATTCCTGGGGCCTGGGCATATCGTCTCTCAAATGTCGATGGTAGGTGTCCTCTTCCAGCCATTTGTTTGACAAACCACTAAGTAACTAGAGTTTACAAGCCACTTTAATTGTGCAGATACATGCTTTCCGAAAAATGAAAATCATAAATAAAAAAGCATTCATAGCTTAAAAAAAAAAAGAAAGAAAGGAATCTACAACCCTTGAATAGATATGCTTGAATAATATCATGACAGGATATAGTATAAGAAACCATCCAATAAATAACAGTGCCATTGGCAATTCAAACATGAGTTTGACTAGTGAAATCTGGAATTAAAAGAAATGATAAACTAATGCAATGAACCTCAGAAGTATTATGAGAAAATCACCACGCACATGCAGTCTACCAAACTTCAATTCCCACAAAGTATTGAGTCAATCGCACATACAAGTTCTTGAAACAACATTCTTTTTAATTTTTCTTATTCTACAAGTTCAAATTGAAGAGTCTCAAAATCCTTAATTGCACATGTAAACCAACACATCCTATTTACCATTCCCTCAGCACAGATACTCATGCAAGTAAGATTCATTTACAGATTTGAACATTATATTAACTATAAGCAATTCCATCAGAGTTTTAACTGAAGTCTCTCTTCAGACACAAGGAATCTATTATCAAGTTTTGCTTCCCCTACAAGTCAGAACTAACAGCCAGTTCTATCAAGTTTGACATGAGTACTTAATAATGTTATTGTCATGAAGAATGCAAACTATAGCCATAAAATCCAAACCAAGCACAGAACTAAAACATCAAACTAGCAGCAGTGATTCACAGTTGATAACTAGGGGTTCAATCAATATTATATGATTAAAAGTAACATATTTGTATCCATGTGTGTTTGCCAGGTAAAGCGCAAGCATAAGGAAAGCTGTGAACCAACAGCAGTAAAAACACTACAGCACACAAGCATAATTGGATCAAGCCTCCATAGAAGGAGCAGTTGTTTTTAAAATTTTCAAGTTTGAATTAACAGTCAATATGTAACAATACTGATCTATTGAAGAATTTGACATTTGACAGGTTTTTTGGTTGGAGCATACAGATGATTGAATCAATGGCCAACAGCTAGTTCTCGACATAAACCAGTCCCTCCATATTTTGATTGCAACTTATGAAGATTAAGGTCAGTATTAAGGGTCAAGCTTGAATATAACTGGTTGAACTTCATTTAAACTCAATTTAATCATAAGCTAAAGGATTATGTTTAATTCCTATATATCAAGATAAACATGAGCTGACCCACGAAAGAGAGAGTTGGTGTAGTCACTCCATCACTGTCTTTCAAGGTTTGATAAATATTCAGAATGTGGGTAATAAGTTGGTTATATATTGGCTTTCGAAGGTCCCCTTTCATATCATTTAACATTTTCTTTTGTTTAGTTCTATTTTTCTTTTACCTAACATGCATCATTGTTTTGTCAAACAGTTCCTTTTATCTACAGGATGCTAAGAAAATGGAACGTTGCAGGAAAGGTGACTGAAAAATATCATATACTTGTGAAGCACTAATACGAGAATCATTAATTAATTTACACACACTATAACACCGCACTCCTTATAGATCATCAATTTTTTTCATAAGATATTTCGCAAATTAATGCCATGGGTGCCATGTTTTATTTTGAGTTACATGAAATTAATAGGAGTATATATAAATGTGTAACTGTACACAGTTAGGACCCTTACCCAGATAACATGAAGAATGATCTTAATATTGCTAAAATAAGTGGTTAAAATTAAATTAGAACAGTGGTTAGATTAAGCTAAAGGTGTGGCAGACCTTGCTTTTGGGAAATAAAAGCAATGCATAAAGTTAACTCATAGCCACATGGGTAAGGGTTAAAGAGATCGAGATAGATAGATAAGTAAGGAGACAATCTAATAGCTACAGAAAAATAGCATAGCAAGGACGCATGCCATCGGTTGGATGATGTTTACACCATATTCCATTCATGTTTGCCATCTTCATTAGAGTGGCAAGTATGCAAAGCAGAGATGGGAACATATCAAATCACCCCACATGTCAGAGTTAAAGGAAATGCAACCCAAAAACTCTCCACTACAGTAAAGAGAAGATGCATGACTGAAATAATAAAAGGCACCTTTGATTAACCTATATATCATCATCATGACTGCTCCTTGTCCTAACCAAGTTAGGGTCAGTGTCATGACATTCATAATGTTAATTGACTTCTAAAAATCACATTGACAATGGTCACTGTTGATATTAGGACTTTCAAACTAGGACCAAACCGAAGAGAACTCCCACTCGAATCCTTACACACTCACGGAATTAGAAACCAATTAAGTAATCAGACAAAACAAAATGAAAAATGAAATTACAGAAAGATAAATCAAACCAACAAGAGACAAGATTTATCCTAGTTCGGAATGTCCTTAAGCAAACCTACATCCAACAATCCAACACCCACAAAAAGCACTCTTTATTCAGATTAAACCGATCAATACATCAACTTCTAACCCTAATCTATATCCCCGAGTACAAAACATTTCTTCTCTCAAGAATGCACGAGACTAAATTCTAATCACTCAGCCTTTCTTTCTTAAGAACAAAATCAATACTCGATCATAGATGAAATAGAAACTCTCTCCTTAGATTGCCTCTCGACTGCCTCCCATGCCCTCTTATTTATAGAAAGGGTAGACACCCCAATGTAACCAACTATCATTGGGATATTACAATTAGACCCCCGAAATACTAAGTATATTACACTTGGTATTTTAAGCCTAATGATCTAATCTTCCAACCGATGCATCTCCAGTATTTACTAGTCTTCTATCAAACAAACTCAAGGCAAACACAACAGTCACAATACAAATCCATACAAAAGAACAATATGAAAAAGTTTTACACTTGGATGCCCTTCCCAATGCAACCCTCTAGCAAAGGAATGACGAGATAATGTTACAACACCATTTTCATAGGGAAAAGTTTCATGCGATGGTCATGAATGAAGATAACTGATTGTCAAGTCTCGGATCTGAGACGGCCAATTCTGGAATTATAGAAGAGATGTAGAATTTGGAGGGAGAATTTGAAAGAGGGAGAAAGACAGAGACAGAGGGAAAATAAGTTGGAGGGAAAGAATCAATATTCTCATTAATGATTCCCATCCTCTTGCACATGGCCTTTTATAGGCTACTTCCCTCGGTTTGAAATATCATAACTGAATAGGTACAATCAACTAAAGCTGTAACCGCCTAATACAATAGGTTTATTCACTCCACAGTTACAATAGTACTATCATTACAATAATACCCTCAGGGTCGTGACACTAATGTTGTCATGGTCCATGGATGGAGATGATACCAATCCTTTACAGTTTTTATCCTCTCACAACTTTTAAGTTGGGTGGCCCTTATCTCCAAAGCTTGGGGTGGCCATAAACTGCTACATCCACCATATTCAAGGCCTTTCATTTGCATGTCTTGCCATGTAGAAAGAGAGAAAGAATTGTGCACTTAAGTCCCTACCTTGGTTTAGCTTGCACATGTGTATATATATAGGTGCATATCTACACACGAATCAAGATGCAGCAGCAAAACCCAGTGGAAAAGTGGTATTTCTAGCAGAGGATGCTGCTGTTCAGGGAGTGATCTTAATTGAAGAGGACCCTTTCAGAAACCAGAACAGGGAGGGAGCCTCTGTTCATAAACTGAATGTGCAAGATGGCATTGCTCCGCTGCACTATTAGTTTGTTTGAATTCCATAAAAGTTGGCAAACTAGCTGGACCAGAAGTTTCAGGAAGACCCTATTATGAGAAAGGGGAAAAAATAATAAAACTAGAGGAAACCTTTGAGGGAGCAGGAAGAAAATAGGAAAGAGATGAGCAGTTGAAGTTACTAGATATGGGTTCCAGAGAGGGAGGGGGGGCTGCGTGAATTGTTGGTGATGAGAGAGATGAAGGTGCTTGCTGAGAACGGAGGACTGTGGGAAATAATAGCAGGATAGAATCCTAATCACCTGCTACAAAAGGAAATGTTCTGTCCATGGCGTTAGAGAGCTCTATGAAGAAATTTCTCCATTTTCCTGCAGACGAACTGGGCCATACTATAGAAATGAGCTAATGTGGTGTGATGGATGAAATGGGATGCTGGTAGGCAAAGATTATATATGTGTTTATATACACAGTGGGCCACTCAATTGAGCAAAATCAAAAAACAAGGGAAAGCTAAGAGGTGGGACAAAGCAAGTGGAAGAAAAATCTGAGAGAAAGTAAGAATTCTCACTCTGTTGGTCAAGAATTTTCTTGAATATTATATTGAATTATGAATTGGTTTAGAATTTCCTTTAATATTATATTGAGTGGGATAGTATTTCTTTGGAGTTTCTTTTGGATATTATATTGAATTGAATCATTTCCAATTGCCATCAACACATGATCTTGGATATTATATTGGACTGAGGGATGAAAAGCTCACTTGGAAATTCCATGCATATTATATTTGAATTGAGAGTTGAAGGAGCTAATAATAGAAATATAAGTGAATATGCAGTTGCATAGAAAATTAGTCTTTACATCAACAACAAACCTTTATTATGGTAATCATGTTTCAGTCTTTCGTTATTTGAATGCTAACTATTTTATATATATTAGTGTTCTAAAAGGCGGCCTAGGCGCCACCTAGGCATTAGGCGGCCCCTGGCCACCGTGATTAACTGTTGACCGGCGCCCTTAGGCGCCAGGCCGACTCTGGCCAAATCGGCGGCCTAGGCAACGCCAAGCCGCTTGGGTAGCCTAGCCGCAGGCACCGCCTACGACCACCTATCTACCTGGGTCGCACGCCACCTGGGCCACCTGGGTCGTCTCTCATCGCGCGCCACCTAACTCATCGCTTGCTCTCTCCTACCGCTGCCGCCGCCGCAAATTGTCTCCCTATTGTTCTCGATCTTCTTCCTCCGGTATGTATGGCCATCATCTGGGTTTGAAGTTCTTCTTGCTGTTGTAGCAGCTGCTGGTTCTCAATCTTCTTCCTCCGCCAAGAGTTTTTGTTGCAACTGCTTGATGTTGTTGCTACTTGTATTTTGTTGCGTTCTTCTTCCTCTGCCAAGTGTTGTTGTATTTTGTTATTGTTGCTTCTATTATTTTTGTTATGTCTTTATTTGATTCTATTGTTTCTAATGCCTATAAGTTGTGTTTCACAAAGTCAATAGCCTAAACCCTAAACCCTAAACTTAATAATCTATATTAATGTTTCATAATCTTTGTTTAATTTATATGTGTATTTGGGATAATATGAATTTTAATTTGTATGTACATTTAGAATAATATGAATTTTAATTTAAAAAATAGTAGTTTTTCTAGGCGCTAAGCCCCAGCCTAGCGCCCGACTAGCGCCTAGCGCATTTTAGAACACTGATATATATATACATACACACATATATATATATTTAAAGAGAGAACTTAGAAAAGGGGCATTAGTGTTAATATTTAGGAGATGTCTTGTGTCAGTTTTCCATTTCAAGGTGAGGAGAGTAATGATGGAGTTGAAGGAAAGAGCTTGATAGAAATTACTTTTGACAAAAAAAAAAAAAACAAAAATCAGTTGAGACCATGGAACAGGAAAGATAATGCATGTAATGGTTGTTATATGCACGCAATAGATGTTGTCTCATTGCACCACAATTTTATAGTTACACTGTTTATTGCTGTATAAAGATTATATGCTAGCTACCATATTTGTGAAAATGCATGACAGCATTTATGATAGTGTTTCTCACATGCGCATGGGTCATATCATATGTTGTGTGTTGCATAACATGCATGTCTTATTGTCCGCAGCTCATGTGGTTATCATTACCACACACACGCAGATGGAGCATTAAGAGGCTTGGATTGAAGACTTTAAGACTGTATGTTATCCTAATTTAACATGCTACATTCAGAGCATCATGGTATTTATATAACTTACTTAGCACTAGCAGGCTTGTATGAGTTGAGCAGTTAGTACTGTTTTTGTATAATCGTTGAAGCAAATGATTGTAGGGAGCTAAATCTGTTGCCATATACATATGCAAGGATCTTTAGTGGTCTAAAGATTTTTCAGTCTTAGATATATAATACACGTTGGCAAAAGATATTATACTTCTATTGATATTTGGTTGGTTATGTAAATTTTCTTTTTTGCCAATAATAGTAGAGATCTGTAAATTAGAGGAAAGCACGATTTATTATAAAATAAGAAAAATAGGTTGACGTGAATTAGCTTAACCATGGGTGGCTCAGATTAACCCAAATTTCATCAAGTCAACCTTGGTTGGGTTAATTAACTTTAGTTAGGTCTACGTGAGGTTAATGACAAGTAAATAAGAATAACCAAGAGTATAATTAATTATCATGTGGTTTTAGGTTGATCCTAATTAAGATAAGGTCAAACTCTTGGTGGGTTATATGTGATTCTTAATTTAAAAATATAAAAGAAAATCACTTAAATAAATAACCCAATAACATTCTAGACAGGTGAGGCATTGCACACACTATAATGAGAATCACTAGTAAAATGCTAATAGAAAAAGAAATGCAAGGACCATGGTCTCAAAGGAACAAACAGGATAAAAGAAAAAGGCTTTTGGTGAAAAGCAAGGAAAAGGTTGTTAACCAAGATAAAGGATTCATACAATCTAAAATTGCGAGATGAAAAGAAAAACTAACATAACATTACAAACTTCAGAAAATTTTGCTACCAGAAAAAACTTAAGGCATGGGTGACTGTGGTTGCCAGGGGTTTTGATTCAATGTTCAATTCTAGAGACCAAAAAGCAAAGAAAATGTGATAGGCTAAGATTGCATACATTAAACATCACAACCTTGTGTCTTTTGTTTTTCCATGTAGTTGATACTTAGGACCATAAATAGTTTGATCCTTTTGGGATCTTTCCCTTTCTTTTTGTAGTGCACTGTTGGGATAAGCTAATGCTTTAACCCTAGAATACAGCCTTTATAAAACACAACTGAGTGACAGGACAGAAACCTAACAGGGATTAAAATGAAATAGCTGAAGAACAAGCATAAACACAGATCATATGTAAACAATATCAACACAGGAAGATTTTACCGTGGTTCACCCATAAAACGGGCTACGTCCACGTTGAGCTCCAACGAAGGGAGATCACTGCACTATAGGGATAACGTTTTTACAGCCACCGAAAAATACACCGACAAAGAATCAATAGAACAGCTCTCTATACTCTTTGTACATAAACAAAAGAAAACAACAACCCTCAATGATCTATCTCAGCCCCATAACCACAGACTCAAGGTCAGAGGCTTACACTCGACACAACGGATACACAGAACATTAAAGGGAAAAACGAGAGCAGTAATCAAAACAAACCCTTTGCAGCAACGATATCGGAGGCCGTCTTCCCACTGATCTCGAGGCAACTGTAGCTGATTTAAAGTAGACTCAAGCGGTGGAGATTGAGTCGTATAAAGAGAGTTGCAGAGCATCGACGATCGGGAGAGGTGAAGGGGCAGATGGAGATAAGGACAAAAGACCAGCACGCCTAGTGAAACGGCAGGAGAGGTTGCCGTTTTTGGCCCTCCAATTGAGAGCTCAAAACGGCAGCGTTTTGAGCTACTCAATGGTTGCCTAAAATGCCCTCCATCTCCTACCAGAAACGGTGTCGTCTGAAGCTTCACATACAACAATCTCCACCTTGAAGCTTCAATCTTTAAAGGGACAATCCACTAATAGTGCAGTAAGCTACAACCTAAGTCATCATCACTCAAAAATGTTTGGTTTTTCAACCAGCTGTGACATGCAGCAGGTCCAAACAATGTTTGAACTTAGCTGCAGTCACAATTTTTGTCCCCATGTCAGCGGGGTTGTTTTCTGTTGGGACCTTTTTGATAAGAACATTTTCTTTAGCTACTTGGTCCCTTACAAAATGAAACTTTACATCTATGTGTTTTGTTCTCTCATGATATACAGGATTCTTACATAGATGTATAGCACTCTGACTATCAGAAAATACAATAACCTTACCTTGTAATAAATGAATTTCTTTCAACAAACCTTGGAGCCAGATAGCTTCTTTGAAGGCATCAGTGACTGCCACATATTCTGTCTCAGTGGAAGACAGTGCAACCAAAGGCTGCAACTGAGACTTCCAACTGATGCAGTTTCCTCCTAAGGTAAAGAAGAAAGAAGTAGTAGACTTTCGAGAATCCCTGTCACCAGCAAAGTCAGAGTCCACATATCCAACAAGATCAAATGCATCATTACTCATTTTATAGATTAATCCAGTATTAGCTGAACCATTTATGTACCTTAACACATATTTTAGAGCTTCCCAATGAATTTTACCAGGGTTAGACATGAATCTACTGAGTAGTGAAATTGAAAAAGCTAAGTCAAGCCTGGTACTAATCATGGAGTACATTATGGTTCCAATGACATTTGCATAAGGGTTTTTTTCCATTGAAAGAATTTCAGAGTCAGATGCAGGACATTGATTTTTTGACAGGGTAAAGTGACCAGCTAAGGGAACATTTACCGATTTACAGCCAGTCATGCCAAACTTTCGAACAGCTTTCAATAAATAATCATGTTGGTGAATTTTTAGACAAGACTTGTTTCTATCTCTTTCAATGATCATTCCTAAAATTCTTCTAGCAGGTCCTAAGTCTTTCATATCAAAATTTTGATTTAAAAGTGATTTTAACTCACTGATTTTAGACTTAGACTTGCTAATTAATAAGATGTCATCAACATGCAAAAGCAAATACACAGGAATGTCAGATAGCATGAAATAGAAACAGTTATCATATTCACTTCTGTTAAAACCAATCCCAGTTGCAAAATTGTCAAACTTTTTATACCATTGACGTGGTGATTGTTTTAACCCAAACAATGACTTCTTTAATAAACAAACATGATCAGGATGTTTTTTGTTAACATACCCTACTGGCTGATCCATATAAATCAATTCTTCTAAGTCCCCATGTAAGAAAGCTGTTTTAACATCTAGTTGTTCTAATTCTAAATTATACTGAACAACTATTGCAAGCATCATTCTAATAGTTTTGAATTTAACAACAGGAGAAAATATTTCAGTATAATCAATTCCTTCCCTTTGAGTAAAACCTTTTGCTACAAGTCTAGCTTTGAACCTTAAGGGATCAGAGGGTGTCATACCTTCTTTAATTTTGAACAGCCACTTACATTTTATCAGCTTCTGTTTCTGTGGTCTTGGGACCAGTTCCCAGGTGTTGTTGGCAATCAAAGAGTTCATCTCTTCGTCCATGGCTTGTTGCCATTTCAAACTGTCATGAGAGCTAACAGCCTCTTCATAGGATGTGGGCTCATTATCTCTTATCTCCAAACCTGCCACTAAGGCACAGTATACCAAGTCCAGATAAGAGTACCTTGCAGGAGGTCTTCTAGTCCTCCTGCCCCTGTCCCTTGCCAACTGGTAGTCCCTTAGGTTTTGGTGTGGAGAGACATATTGCTCTTCCTCACCTTCAAGATCTACTGATGGCTCCTCATGATCACTTTCATGATCAGAGGATGTATCATTTTCAGGATTTGACACACCTGAAGAAGGAGTAGCCGGCAGATTAGGGACCTCTGCTGGTTGCTCCACCTCATTTTGGGTATTACCAATTATAGGGAATTCTTCTGAGTTACGAGGTGTGGGATATCTTTCTAAGTTTTCTGATCTACAAGGGAAGTTAGATTCGTTGAATATAACATCCCTACTGATTATAATCTTAACTCCACCTGAACTCCTATCCCACAGTCTGTACCCTTTTGTTCCATCTTGATATCCCACAAAAACACACTTAATGGATCTTGGATCCAGTTTTCCTACTGATTGGTGGGCATAAGCCTCACAGCCAAAGACCTTTAGGTAATTAAAATTTAACTTCCTACCTGTCCATAATTCTTCAGGGCACTTTAGACTCAACACAGTGGAAGGGCTACGGTTTATTAAGTGAGCAGCAGTGGAGAGAGCTTCTCCCCAGAAGGTTTTAGGTAGGCCAGCAGTGAACAGAAGACATCTAACCTTTTCAAGTAAAGTTCTATTCATTCTCTCAGCCACCTCATTTTGTTGGGGTGTGTTTCTTACAGTTCTGTGCCTAACGATACCATGAGAGTCACAAAACTCATCAAAGTCTTTGTTACAAAATTCTAAGCCATTATCAGTTCTTAGAGTTTTAACTTTCTTATCAGATTGATTTTCTACCATGGTTTTCCACACTTTAAATTTTTCTAAAGTTTGATCCTTAGTTCTAAGAGGAAAAACCCAAACCTTTCTGGTAAGATCATCCACAATGGATAGAAAGTATCTATTTCCACCAAGAGTGGGCTTTTGCGAGGGACCCCACAGATCTGCATGCACATACTCTAAGCATACCTTCGCCAGGTGAGTTCCTTTGTGGAAGCTCATCCTGTGTTGCTTGCTTAGAATGCATGACTCACAGAAGTTAAGAGGGTCTGAAGGTACTAAACCAAGATAACCTTGATTTGAAAGAGCCTTCAGACCTTTCTGGCTCATGTGACCAAGTCTCAAGTGTCAGATATCTGTCTTATCAGCTTTTGCAACACATGTAGTTGAAACATTGACAGGGGATAATGAATAACCATTTAAGACATATAAACCATGCTTTTTAGTGCCAGTAAGAATTAGGTGATTATCCTTAAAGACATGAATATTTCCATTTTTAGCTTTATATGAGTAACCTAATTCGTCTAAGGTTCCAAGAGATATTAGGTTCCTTTTTAATTCAGGCACATATCTAACATTTCTTAGTATCTTGGTCTGGTTATTGTACATTTTCAAAGATATGTCACCTATGCCTCGAATGCAACAGGTTTGGTTGTTGCCCATATAAACAGTTCCTGTTTCTTTGTTACTAAAATTTTGAAACCAATTAATGTTTGGACACATGTGGAATGAACAACCAGAGTCCATTATCCACTCATTAGCCACAGTAGAACTAGAAACAGTAAGAACTTCAGCTAGGTTATTGGAGCTGCTTGCGGCTCCTGATGTTTCACCCCCTTGTTTTTGTTTCTTTAACAAATCATAACAATACTTCTTTATGTGACCCTCCTTCCCACAATGGTAGCATTTCTATTTGGGCTTTTGCTTACCCTTTTTACCCTTGCCCTTAAACCCTGAACCTATTGTTTGATTACTATGGCTTATGACATTTCTTTTATCAGGCTTGCCCTTAACAAACAAACTGTTAGCTGGTTTTTTAGATGAATTTAATTCTAATTCTCTTGCCTTAATCCCTGAGATGACAAGGTCTAATGTAGGTACAATACCAGTGTATTGTAGGGCATGTTTAACTACATTATATTCATCTGGCAAAGAATTTAAAAGGATCATAGCCTCACTGGTATCACCAAGGGCTTGATCTGTTCCTCTTAAAAGTAAACTAAGTTTTGTAAACTCATCTATGTTTTCATCCATAGATTTAGAAACATTCATCTTGAAATTAAATAGCATCCCCTTTAGATAAACTAAATTCGGAGCAGATAAAACAGAGTATAATGAATCAAGTTTATTCCACAGTTCAAGAGGAGTATTCATGCCATCTACTTTACGAATTACACTATCACCAAGATGTAAGAAAATAAGATTGAATGCTTCTTCCCTTACCTCGGCAGCTCTTGTGAGCTGATCTGCTGTCCATTTTTCTTCGTTGGATTCAAGTGCAATAAGCACTTTGTGATGAGAGAGTAGGACTCTCATCTTTTTTTTCCAACTACCGAAATCACTCTTACCATCAAATGTTCCGATTTCAAATCGGGTTGATGTCATCTTCGCTTTGCACGAAGATACCCTAAGACCCTAGACACTGACTAGACTCACTCAGCAAACAAATAGGCTGAAGTGGGGCTTACAGTAAACCCTAGGAAACAAAGGCAGAAAAATAATAGAACACAGCGACACCACAAAAGTGAACCCTAGCTGAGACGTATCTCTGCTAAGGGTACTCTTGAGTTTAAAAGGCTCTGATACCACTGTTGGGATAAGCTAATGCTTTAACCCTAGAATACAGCCTTTATAAAACACAACTGAGTGACAGGACAGAAACCTAACAGGGATTAAAATGAAATAGCTGAAGAACAAGCATAAACACAGATCATATGTAAACAATATCAACACAGGAAGATTTTACCGTGGTTCACCCATAAAACGGGCTACGTCCACGTTGAGCTCCAACGAAGGGAGATCACTGCACTATAGGGATAACGTTTTTACAGCCACCGAAAAATACACCGACAAAGAATCAATAGAACAGCTCTCTATACTCTTTGTACATAAACAAAAGAAAACAACAACCCTCAATGATCTATCTCAGCCCCATAACCACAGACTCAAGGTCAGCGGCTTACACTCGACACAACGGATACACAGAACATTAAAGGGAAAAACGAGAGCAGTAATCAAAACAAACCCTTTGCAGCAACGATATCGGAGGCCGTCTTCCCACTGATCTCGAGGCAACTGTAGCTGATTTAAAGTAGACTCAAGCGGTGGAGATTGAGTCGTATAAAGAGAGTTGCAGAGCATCGACGATCGGGAGAGGTGAAGGGGCAGATGGAGATAAGGACAAAAGACCAGCACGCCTAGTGAAACGGCAGGAGAGGTTGCCGTTTTTGGCCCTCCAATTGAGAGCTCAAAACGGCAGCGTTTTGAGCTACTCAATGGTTGCCTAAAATGCCCTCCATCTCCTACCAGAAACGGTGTCGTCTGAAGCTTCACATACAACATGCACTATTATTTTTCAAAGCACAGACATGAGTTAAATTTTGCTAAAAGCATAAACGATTAGATCTTTCTTGATGCACATAATAGAATCTCAGTCGACAGCCTATTCTGAATGATACCAACTCGCCAATAATGACAACAGCATAAATGCAACGTATACCACCAATAGCGACAACAGTTTAATATCAAGACAAGTTCAACTAACATGTACCAAACACGCAAGATACTGCACCATAATCCATAAATGCTATCTTTAATTTAGATTTATAAAGCAATGCTGATCAGAGCACTCTTAACTATGGGAAGCTTAAGTTGAGTATTTTTTAACTTGGCAAAAGAAATTAAGAAGAAAGATTTTTGAATCCCCCTTGCATTTTCTTTTCTTCTGAAAGTGAAAATAGTCATGTTTTAAACATCTGCCAAACGGGTAAAATAAAACTCATAAAATGGACTGATCCAGTTACTTCCAACTAATCAACCACGCAAGACAAATAATATTTAACTCGGACAAACTTATTTTTCTTGCCAAATTGACCACAACAGGACATGTGAAACCAAAATAAAAGCTTTCTTCTATCACCTTCTAACCCTATAATCCCTCCAAGCTAAAACTAGATCCCCACTGTCCTTGGTAATACCCAAACTGCTGAAGCATAAAAGTCAGCACCATAACTTAAGGGTTACAAGAAGCGGCAGAACATCAGAATCCGCCCACACTGATACAAATTCATATGCCTACCAGCACAGCAACACTGGCAAAAACTTCATAAAAACACCGAAATCTATCTAAAGAAACGAAAAAATATATCAAAGTTTTAGGTCCATTGTGATGCTGAAACTGAAATAAATACATACAGAGAGAGAAGCCGGATGGACGCCGCCGGTCGCTAATCGAAGAGCCAACTCAGCCAAGAGTTGCAGTCGCCGGTCGTCACTGTCGAAGCTGGACAGAACGACAGACCGCGGAGCAGAATCGGTACAAAAATTCCAGTTGCATTCGCCGGACGGGGACGAGATCGAGATTCGAGAAGAAGGAAGGAAGACGGCGGCGGCGGACTTTCGTTTTAGGGTTTTTGCAAGATGAGGGAAAGAGATTGAATTGAGGTTTAAAAATTTTGACTTAGAGACGGAATTGTTTCCGTCTCTAACCTACTCGTGGACGTTCCCAAGCGACCCGAAACGTTTTCAAAATTATAGAAACAACCCAAACAAGTTTTTTTTTTTTTTTTTCCCTTAGCGTTCGGTATAAGAAATAATTCAGGAATACCAAGACAACACCCTAAAGTATTTTCACGCATCACAGTCAGCATCCCAAAAAAAACACTTACTACAACTATATATGTATGCATGAATTTATGGTATTTCACTGTCAAATTAGTTTATAAAACACAAACACTCATATGCATGAGGACATATTCCCTTATATTCTCTTCAGATAGTGTTTATTAAAATAAATAAAATAATATTATATTAAAATAAGATTGTAATACTTTTCAAACCAAAATATTGAATCTCGATATAAGATTATGAATCATTTAAAGTTTTTATTAAATTGTTTGTTAAATTTTTAGAATGTACTGTAACACATATGCGTTATTTTTCCTTATTTGTAAAACTCAATATATGCCTCTCTGAATGTGTTACTTTTTCTTATTTGTAAAACTCAATATATGCCTCTCTGAAGGGAGTGACAAATGAGCATGTTTGAAAAATACTAGGTAAGAAGTCATATGACTTATTTTTCAAAAGTCATCAGATAAATTTAATAAATATATTAGAAAGGATAAAAATTTAGAATATTTTCCATATCTTAAGTTTTTCAGTCTATATCTTAATTAACAAACACTGCTTGAGTGAATAATTAACCTTTCAAATCAATTGAAATAATTTCGTTGCTTGAAGTTTGCTAAAAAATAGACAAATCAACCGATGCTAGCAGTAAAATGCCTCATTGTCGTGACTGAGCTTGATTTTTGGAAGGAGATCAAATTAAGAGTCTTTGTTTATAAATAGAAGTACTGGCAAGCTTAGCACGACTTTGAAAGTCTCGACTCTCAAGTTTTATATTTTAGGAATATTTATATTTTTA
Organism: Diospyros kaki; assembly: GCA_036245055.1. Classification (NCBI taxonomy): domain Eukaryota; kingdom Viridiplantae; phylum Streptophyta; class Magnoliopsida; order Ericales; family Ebenaceae; genus Diospyros; species Diospyros kaki. The sequence goes on from BSEG01000003.1 coordinate 35,743,609, forward strand.
ATTAATTAATTTTGTATTATTAATTTAACTCTAAAGAATATTTATTTACAAAATTAACTAAGTAATATTTTAAATACAATACTTATGTAAATGCTCGTGCATCTCACAATTAATTTTTTACCTTTTAATTCTATAATTTTTGAGAAACAAAATAAATTGAGAGCCTCAAATGTTGAGAGGTAAAAATATAAGTATAAAGTGAGCTTTATATGTCGTATAATTTATTTTTTACATTTTAATTTTATATTTTTGAGAGAAAATAATATTGAAAACTCTAAGTGCTAAAAGGTAGAAATAAAAGTACGGGGCTTGCTTCGCACAATTTTCAAGTCTTGAGTTTTATATTATAACAATATTTATATTTTATTAATCAATAAATATTGTACTATTGATTTACCTCTGAAAAAGACATTTATAAAAATATTTTGTTGATAAATAATTTATCAAATATGGTGCTTATTAAATGCTCATGCATCTTATAATCCTGAGTTTGATAAGCTCAATTCTTTAAACTGCTTATCATCTTTCTACATGGAGCTGGTCTATATAGAAATATGAGAAGTCCTCATGTATGTATGTTTGTATCGGGTGTTGCAAGGTGATGAGACTGGATATCTGGCATTAACGAGGCTCCTTTACTAAATATAGCGCCAATGGGACTTTCACTCCTGTCTGATCCCAATGACAGTAGACGACACAACAAAAGAGATAGGCAAGGTGTAACACCCTAGACCTTGAAAAATAATTAATCATTGGGTTTATGGTAATTTGTGTGTGATTATCGATTAATCGCGAGGTCAAGATGAATTATTTGTGATTTATTAAAGAATTGTGGCTATGGGAATATTTACGGAAATAATAGAAAAATTGAATAAATTAAGTTAATGAGTTTTTGGTAGAGTCGAGTATAAGTGAAATTAATAACCTGAGGTGTGTGTGCAAATTCTGGAGGTTCGGGGGGCTATGTGTGATTTTTGGAAATAGTCTTGGATCACTTTAAAATTAATAGGAGAAGTTTAATCGTTGAGGGAGTAGCCAGCCTAGCTGGTCGCACGCGCAAGGGGCCAGCTGGGCAACCAGAGATAGAGTGGGAGGGGAAGCGCGCGGGAGAGAAGGGATGGAATTTTTTCCACCCATTTGGGGCGCCAAACAGCGCTATTTGGAGGTGCCAACTGGCGCCCATGCACCATGGCACGCAACCTTGTCGCACCACATGGCCCGGTCGTGGCCCTCTCCTACCCAACCACTTTGCCCACTCCCTCGCTGCCACGTGACAGCGTCTGGGGCTCCTTGCAACCCAAAACCTTCACGTGGCTCTTTGTAACCATTTTCAACTGCTGTATCGCGACAATTTTTTTGAAGTACCGAAACTCTACCCGTGTGTATACACGAGGTATAAAATTGTTTTAAATTTATTTAATAGTGCTAATCATAAATTAATGACATGTTTAGCTATATTATTTAGCAATGTAAAGATGATAATTAAAATTAATTGTGTATTTAATTAAATTAAATTATTTTATTTTATAATTGTTTAGGAATTGGGATGTGAAACCGACGCGAAGCAAGTGATTAACGCGCGGTAAGGGTTTAATATGATTTGTGTATAAATTTATTTTGGCATGGCTTATATTAGACTATGGGAGAAGTGACTAAGCATGGGGCTATAGATTTGGGTCGTGTGAGTCTCGAGATAGGGTCCTAAACGAAATCAGTAGGGCCACCAAAATCCTGATCAGGGTGAGGTGGACATGCCTGTATGCATGATACACTTCACATTATTCTATAACTGTCATGCATTTTAATTTACTACAACTCATATTACCCTTACTGAGTCCCTAGACTCACCCCTATATTTTTTTCCCACTAACCCAACAAGTGGCTCGGGTTCCGAGAAGGGAAAAACGGTGCTGGTAGAGGAGTCGCCAGTTAGCAGTGACCGTTGACAGTAAGGGTGTGGGTTAGCTCATATATTAATAATGTAATATATCTACTGTGTGTTAATCATGGGCGACGGCTGTGGTTAAATTATAAATGAACTGGGGCCAAGTTAAGATTTTCGCTATGAGTAAACCCAGTGGGTGTAGGGAACTTGTACCGGACGGCTACTGCAGAAATTTGAGTTATGTATAAAAATGTTTGGCTGTTGGAATTTAATTATATACGTTGGTATTTGTTTATTTGATGTTGGATATATCCTTCAAAAGCCTAATCAGGTACGAGACTCGGGTGGGTTCTCGCTGCCTATGCATTTTACTCCCGAGTTCCCTACCGGTCAAAGGCAGCGAAGCCTGGACCCCACCAAGGACGCCCATATTATTTTAATACTTTATATTGGTGGGGGCATAATTGTTCCTTCGAAGCAAGCCAGGGTTTTAATGCGGGTTGTGGTGACACCCGGTAGTAGAGCCTGGGGCGTCACAAGGTGGTATCAAAGCAGGGTTTGTGGATCGGTATGATGTGTTGATTAGGGCCAAATATAAAAATACCAGGGACACCAAAATGTGGATGATGGGATTGGGAATGCATATTTGAGATGGGGTAGGTCGTAACTGGAATTGAGGTACTCCCCGGATAGGCATGATTTGTATTGTGGGCTTGTTTAGGAAATGTGTTTTCCAGAATAGTAAGCAGAGAGATGTGTGAATCCTTGAATTTAGGCCTGATAGAGGGGAAGAAATTTATGCTGGTTATTAATCTGACGCTTGATTTTATGTGTAGATAATAGGATACTATCATGAATTTTGGTGAGGCAAGCCCTAGCGTGCCAAGTCCAAACCCGAACCTTCCACTCGTGTATCTATTATGGTGACAGTGGGAACAAGAATTGTTCGTTCTAATGGGAGGTAGTCAACATTTCAATGAGGGAATTTTAAGTTTTCTGTGTAGGGTAAACTAGGTGTACTGAGACACTATATGTGCGGAGTTGTATGGTATACTAGAAAAGTAGGTTTTATTTGCCAGAAAGCATATGAATGACATCTGGAGAGAGCATACGGAGGACTTGATGTGAGATATGACCCTACGATTCAATTATGGTAATTTTATTCGCGCAATTGAGTGCCAGGCTATGGGCTGGGAACCATGCGTGGAGCCTAACAATCCGGCGGGAATTGGAGTATTTCTCACTGCACTTCCATCGAAGGTTATGATGTAGGGAGCTACGGAGACCGTGGAGGCATTGCCCCTGGATCTTCTTTCTAGTGGATCGAGCAATGAGAATCTATCACAGTTGGCTGATGAAGCGACCTCCCGAGCTGTGGGAGATGCTACGAGCGCTACTTAGGTGGCGACGTCAAACTAGATTTTAGGGAATAGATGGTTGGGATACCATCAATTTTGTGTATGATACTAAAAATGCGGATGAGTGCTAATGTAAAACACGGGCAACTGGCTTGGTTAGCAATGTATTAGTCCAGTTAAGGGCGTGTTAATAGATTATACATTTCTGTGCTTATAAGAAATAAACTGTAATTTCTTTTGAGATTAATAAACATTCGTTGTTGTGTTTTGATGATATGTGTTAATAGGGAATGATTGTGGTGTGCAGATGGCACTAGTGACACGAAGAACTATCCGTAATTCTCAATCAGGAAATGCTGGCCAAGGGGTCGTAGGGAGGGGCCTGAGTGTTCCGAAGAGATCCAAAGTCATTTAATGGGACAAGAACCTGCTAGTAGTCACCAGATGGATACTGAAACGGCCAACTGGCTGAAAGCATTTATGGATTTACACCCTCCAACGTTCAAAGGACAGCTAGAGGCAGACTCGAGTATAGCGGAGTATTGGGCTGAAGATGTTTATCAATTGTTGGAATATATGGAATGTCCTAAAGACCAGTGGGTGAGATGCGCCACCTTTGTATTAACTGAACAGGCCAGGGTGTGGTGGCAATCGACAGCTGAGACGCTACGAGAGCGGAATGCCCAGTTGGCGACGGTCGAGGAGCAAGTACAATCAATAAGCTAAGAACAGTTTAGGGAAGCGTTTAATGAGAAGTATTATCCACACGACTAGCAGATTCGAAAGACACAAGATTTCATAGAACTCAAGCAACAGTCTCACCTAACGGTGTCACAGTATGAAGATGAATTTGTGAAATTGTTGAACTATATTCCAACTTATATGTTGTCATAGGTTGATAAGATGGAGCGATATATCTAAGGGTTACGTCGGGAGGTACGTCGGGGGATGAGCTATGTTGAGACTAATATTTTTTGTGAAGTCGTGGCTAAGGTCGTGAATATTGAAAAAATATTAATGAATTATGGGAAGATCACCCGAGCAAAGGAATCGTCCAGTGCAAGGCTAAAGAAGGTTGTGCCAGAGCAGGGATATCAGTTTACTAGCCCGGGGGCAGGTAAATTTAAGGAGGAGTTAAAAGCATGCCCCAAATGTCATAAACCTCATAGATGGAGTCTTCCCTACGAAATTCCCAGAGCCGCCAAGTAGTGTCATCATTGTGGTGAGATGGGACATATAGTCAGAAACTGTTCGAAATAGTTAGAGACGAACACTGTTAAGACAGACCCATTAGCTGCAGGGGTCCAAAGAAAGTCGATAGTATGTTTTAATTGCAATGCACTGGGGCACATAGCTTATTGGTGTTCCCAAAGTGAAAGAATTGGACCGACGAGATCAATCAGGAAAGAAGCACGAGCAGCAACTGGGAGGGTGTTCAATCTGATTAAAGTGAACGTGGCGGCAAATCTACAAGTGATTGAAGGTACGCTCCTTGTTCAAGATATATGTATGCATGCATTGATGGATTTAGGAGCCACATACTCATTCATATCACATGTTGCGGTAGAGTATGCAAAACTAAGCACCAAAGAGTCCACTATACCTATGAGTGTGCAAACCCCAATGGGAACTTGGTTTTGTTCAACACAGATGGTGCCGGAGTGTCCAATTACGATAAGAGAAACCATATTTCTAGTGGAACTGAACTTGTTGGAAATCCAAGATTTCGATATTATACTAGGGATGGATTTCCTGTCCCAAAACCAAGCCCAGCTGGACTACAGGAAACAAACAGTCAGACTAATTGGACCTGATAAATGGATCGTAAGATGTGTCGGTACCTAAGTAGGGAAACCCTTGAAGATTGTATCTACATTAAAAGTTCAAAAATGTTTAGAAAAAAGGGCATTGGTGTACGTGGTGCAAGTGGTGACTAATGAAAAATCACAGAGAAAATGTGGGGATGTGGAAGTAGTAAGGGAGTACCCGGACGTATTCCCAGAGGATTTACCGAGCTTACCACCTAATCGAGAAATTGAATTCGCCATTGACTTACCTCCTGAAGCTCGATCTCAACCGATATTTATCCCTCCATATAGATTGGCCCCAGCAGAGCTGTGAGAGCTTAAAGTTCAATTGCAAGATTTACTGAACAATGGTTTTATTCTCCCTAGTATACCGCCCTGGGGTGCACCTGTATTGTTTATACGAAAGAAAGACAGTCGTCTGAGAATATGCATTAACTATCACGCTCTAAATAAGGTTACGATAAAGAATAAATACCTTTTGCCCCGGATTGATGACTTGTTTGATCAGTTACAGGGGGCTCGGATTTTCTCTAAAATTGATTTGCGGTCAGAGTACTATCAATTGAGGATAAAAGATGAGGATATTCCCAAAATGGCGTTTCGATCACGGTATGGCCATTATGAATATCTGGTAATGCCATTTGGTTTTACCAATGCACCAACAGCTTTTATGGATCTTATGAATCGAACGTTCCAACATTATCTGGATAAATTTATTATTGTATTTATTGACGATATACTGGTGTACTCATCCGATGAGGAGGCTTACCGGGAACACTTGAGAATTACTTTGTAAACATTGAGGGAGCATAAGCTCTACGCCAAGTTTAGCAAATGTGATTTCTGGTTGAAGGAAGATGCATTCTTGGGGCACGTAATTTCAAGACAAGGCATATCTGTGGACCTTGCCATGGTAGAAGCAGTAAAAGAGTGGCCACAACCTACTACTGTCTCTAAAATTAGAAATTTTCTTGGTTTGACGGGGTATTACCGAAAATTTGTTGAGAAATTCTCGAGTATTGCTACCCCATTAACTCAATTGTCCCGGAAAGGAATCAAGTTTGTCTGGGATAAATTTTGTGAAAAAACTTTCTAGGAGCTCAAGTGTAGGTTGATCGAAGCACCAATATTGGCTATACCTGAAGGGTCTGAAGGATATGAGGTGTACATCGATGCCTCAGGAATAGGGTTGGGATGCGTGTTGATGCAACATGGTAAGGTGATTGCATATGAATCTAGACAACTGCACCCCCATGAGAAGAATTACCCGGTACATGATATGGAATTGGTAGCCGTGGCACATGCCTTAAAATTGTTGCGACATTACTTGTACGGAGAAAAGTTCATTATATATGTAGACCATCAGAGTTTAAAGTATATCTTCACTCAACGAGATTTGAATCTCCGACAATGTCGGTGGATGGAACTCTTAAAAGATTATGACTGTACCATTTAGTATCGCCCAGGATGAGTAAATGTGGTAACAGATGCACTGAGTCAGAAAGGCGTTGTGTCAGGAGTATGCCTGGCTATCCATTTACACTCTCCAACTGAAAAGTTTACAAACTTAACTCTCAAGACAGAACCATAAGGTGACACAACAATTGTAGCACATATGCGGTTACAAGTTAATCTGTGGGACGAGATTAAACTGGCTACGGCTCAGAGGGGAATTTGGAGCGGTGGATAGATGAGAATGAGCTACCTAAGCAACTAGAATTTGAGTATCGTAATGGAATACTCCGAATGAATGGCCGGGTGTACGTGCCAGCCTTGGGGAAACTACAATAGGAGATTATGAGTGAGGCACATCGAACACCCTATACAGTACATCCCGTAGATACTAAGATGTATCGTGATCTTCGGGAAGTGTACTGGTGGTCAGGAATGAAGAGAGATGTGGCAGAGTTCGTAAGAAAATGTGACACCTGTCAACAGGTAAAAGCCAAACATCAAAAACCGTCAGGGAGCTTGCAACCCTTAGAGATCCCGGAATGGAAATGGGAACATGTAACAACCAGTTTCATCATGGGTTTACCCTGGACCCTAAGAAAGGTAGATGTTATATGGGTTGTTGTGGACTGACTAACAAAGTCAGCGCATTTCTTACCTATAAGGAGCACTATAGGTGCTGAGCAACTTGCTCAACTCTATATCCAGGAAATTGTTCGCTTGCACGGAGTTCTTGTGAGCATTATATTAGATAGGGATAGTCGATTCATGCCAAACTTTTGGAAAGTTGTGCAAGAAGAACTTGGGACCTAGCTGAATTTTAGCACAACCTATCACCCTCAGACAGACGGTCAAATTGAACGGGTCAATCAAATTTTGGAATACATGTTTCGGACGTGTGTGCAAGATTTTTGAGGTAATTGGGACGAATATCTAAGTTTGACGGAATTTGCTTATAATAATAGTTATCAAGCAAGCATAGGAATGGCCCCATATGAAGCATTGTATGGACGACAGTGTCGATCACCGGTGTGCTGGCTTGAAATAGGGGAGAAATAGCTTGCTCGGACAGATCTTGTGGAGAAAGTGACACAGTAGATAGAGATAGTTCGTAAGAACATGAAAGCGACTGAAGACAGATAGAAAAAGTATGCAGATAGTCGAACCTGACCTTTAAAGTTTGCGGAAGGAGATCTGGTGTATCTTCGGGCTACCCCAATACGCCCAGCATTTAGACATCAATGAAAAGAAAAATTGGGACCTCGGTATTTGGGACCATACCGAATCAAGGATCGAGTTGGACCGCTTGCCTACTGTCTAGAATTGTTAGAGGCATTAACTGGACTGCATGATGTATTCTATGTTTCTCAGTTACGGAAGCATATATATAATCTAAACGTGGAAATGCACGATGAGGATGTTGAACTTCAACCCGATATGACCTTTGAGATGCAAACTATACGAGTGCTAGAACACCAGGACCGCCAATTAAGACGTAGAACTCTACCTATGGTAAATGTGCAGTGGAGCAATCACTTGGAGCGAGACGCGACTTGGGAAATGGAAGAAGAAATGCGTGAGAAATATCCTTACCTGTTTGATAATCACAATTAATGTTGAGGATCTGTGTTTAATGGAATAAAATGTACAAAATTTCGATGACGAAATTTCATAAGGAGGGAAGACTATAACACCTTAGACCTTGAAAAATAATTAATCATTGGGTTTATGGTGATTTGTGTGTGATTATCGATTAATCGCGAGGTTAAGATAAATTATTTGTGATTTATTAAAGAATTGTGGCTATGGGAATATTTACGGAAATAATGGAAAAATTGAATAAATTAAGTTAATGAGTTTTTGGTAGATTCGGGTATAAGTGAAATTAATAATCTAGGGTGTGTGTGCGAATTCTGGAGGTTTGGGGGGTTGTGTGTGATTTTCGAAAATAACCTTGGATCACTTTAAAATTAATAGGAGAAGTTTAATGGTTGAGAAGGCAACCAGCCTAACTGGTCACACGCGCGAGGGGTTAGCTGGGCAACTAGGGATCGAGTGAGAAGGGGTGCGCGCGGGAGAGAAGAGGTGGAATTTTTTCCACCCATTTGGGGCGCCAAATGACGCCGTTTGGAGGCGTCAGCTAGCACCCATGCACGCGAGCACGCGGCTGTGGCCCTCTCCTACCCAGCCACTTTGCCCACTCCTTTGCTGCCACGTGGGAGCGTCTGGCGTGCTCTTCAATTTAAATGAAGTAGCAAACTGGGGCTTTGATACTAATAGTTAATTTGGCCCATGGACTTAAGTCCATCGTGGCCCATGGACTTAAAATAATAAGTTGCGCTCGCAATTACATTACATAAATTTATTTTTAATTTCCTCACTTCAAGCACCCATCGCCACCGTGGCCCAATGGGCTTGCTTTACTTGCTTTCCAAATCGCATTTCTTATTATGCAATGTATTACTCATTACATTAGCTTTGAAATTTGCTGCTGCTGCTGCTGCTGATGTGTAAGAAATATAAACTCTCAACTAAATGTATAAATAATTAAATATATCACAAAATAAAACACAGTCTTTCTTAATTTATTTCCTAATTCCAAACGTAAAATATCTAGTAATTTAAATTTTATTATTCTATTTTTTATTTTTTAGAATTAAAATTATAATATCAAATCTACTTTTGTGGCTCCCATAAAAAATAAAATAAAAAGATCTATGTTTATATAATTCTCATCCACATTCAATAATAATATTTATATCAGTAAAAACATTAGATAAATTTTCTTATTTAGTTTCAAAAATAAAAACCAAGTTACTAAATTGTTTCTCTTAAAATTCACTTAATTTCAAATCTAGAAAATAATTTAAAACCACAACGGTAGATAGCGGGTTTCCTCTAATTACTTTTGTTTTTTTTTTTTTGTAAAATAAAGCTCTAATTAATTATGTATCTGCAAATTTAATGATGATGAGATGACAAGAGCTAACGAGAAAGAGAGAGAGGGGTAAAAAGAGGTGAGGGGACCTTGTCGAGGACCCAAATGAAATAGGTGTAAATGCAACTGAATAATTCATGGAGAGTATCGAAGTCATTAGGCTCGATGTCTCTATATTTGACGAAGTTTTCTCGGGCATATTTGGCGTAATACAACCTTATGTTTATCGATAAATGCATCAGCAGCCTAAGCACTTCCCCGTATTCTCTCAATGCCTTCTACATATTTCTCTTCCCAACTTTGCTTCTTTCTTTGTTTGGAAAATTGATCTCGAGTAGAAATTTACATTTTAAATCAATTACATATGAATTAAATTAAAAATAATGAAACTTCAAATTTGCAAATTAACAAATTAATGACATGTTTAGCTATATTATTTAGTAATGTAATGACGATAATTAAAATTAATTGTGTATTTAATTAAATTATTTTATTTTATAATTGTTTAGGAATTGGAACGTGAAACCGACGCGAAGCAAATGATTAACGCGCGGTAAGGGTTTAATATGATTTGTGTGTAAATTTATTTTGGCATGGCTTGTATTAGACTATGGGAGAAATGACTAGATATAGGACTATAGATTTAGGGCGTGTGAGTCTTGAAATGGGGTCCTAAATGAAATCAGTGGGGCCACCAAAATCCTGATCATGGTAAGGTGGACAGGCCTGCATGCATGATACATTTCACATTATTCTATAACTGTCATGCATTTTAATTTACTGCAACTCATATTACCCTTATTGAGTCCCCGGACTCACCCCTATATTTTTTTCCCACTAACCCAACAGGTGGCTCGGGTTCTGAGAAGGGAAAGACAGTGTTGGTAGAGGAGTCGCCAGTTGGCAGAGACCGTTGATAGTAAGGGTGTGGGTTATCTCCTATATTAATAATGTAATATATCTAATATGTGTGAATCATGGGCGACGGTTGTGGTTAAATTAGAAATGAACTGGAGCCAAGTTAAGGTTTTCACTATAAGTAAACCCAGTGGGTGTAGGGAACTTGTATCGGACGACTATGACCAAAATCTGAGTTATGTATAAAAATGTTTGGCTGTTGGAATTTAATTATATATGTTGGTATTTGTTTATTTGATATTGGATATATCCTCCAAGGGCCTAATCAGGTACGAGACTCGGGTGGGTTCTCGCTGCCTATGCATTTTACTTCCGAGTTCCTGACCAGTCGAAAACAGCGAAGCTTGGACCCTACTCAGGGCGTCCATATTATTTTAATATTTTATATTGACAGGGGCATAACCGTTCCTTCAAAGCAGGCCAGAGTTTTAATGCGGGTTGTGGTGACACCCGGTAGTGGGGCCCGGGGCATCACACAAGGCCTCGTGGTCCGCTAATCAGGATAGACTCGGGCGCTTGGTGGTGAACTGACCTCGTTGGTCTGATACCCCGAGCACAGCTGAATCCAATGTGGCTCGAGGTCTGGCCATGCCAAACAAACCCCCGCCCCTGTCTGATCCCAATGACAGTATACACGAAAAAAGAGAAAAAGGCAAGGCCTCATGGTCCACCTGTCAGTTCACCCTTGTCAATCTGATACCTAAAGCACGGTTGGGACCAAGGTGACTCGAGGTCCAATTGTGCCAGACTGACCCCCGCCCCTATCTGATCCCAATTACAGTAAACAGCACGGCAAAAGAGAAAGGCAAGGCTTTGTGGTTTGTCCGCCGAGATAAACCCGAGTGCTTGGGGGCAAACTGACCACGTCGATCTAATACCCGGAGCACGACTGGGACCAAGGGACTCGAGGTCTATGATGGGCTAGGAGTAGTTGTGTCATTTCTTCTGATTAAAGATAATTCGAGCTAAATAATTTAAGATAAACAATGTCCAAGATGAAAGATGAATCTTTAATATGAAAGATGTTCGATTGAATGACTTCCAACTTTATTGATGACGAGTAATCACATAACATATAGGCGAAGGCCTGAAGAGAATACCAAAATGCTGGAAGAGTACATGATGAATTTTGGGCTTTGGGCCCATTGTGAGGTCATAATGAATAAAAAATAAATAGAATCGATTTATTTGACAAAGCAAAGTTAATCAAATGAATGATACAACAAAAATACTTTGAACAGTTACTCAACTATATTATATTTACAGGTTGGCTACATTCCATGACCTTAGTAGGAGTCGACTAGGTGATAGGACCTATTGTCGAGGTTGCGAGTGATATAGTATGGACCTTCCCAATTGGCATCGAGCTTTCCTTCTCCGAGTTGTTATTGTGTTGGTTCGAGCTTCCTCAAGACCAAGTCCCTTTTTTGAAAACTCTGGGGTGTGACCTTTGTGTTGTACTTTTAGGCTGCCCTCCGTTTGGTCGCTTACTCCCGGATGTGCGCCATATCTTAATCCTCAGGTAGCAGGTCGAGGTTGGTTATTTGTTGTTCTTCTTTGGCATTCTCTTTAAAGCGTTGTCTTTGGGGGCTTGGCTCTCCAATCTCCACTGGGATCATGGTTTGAGCTCTGTATGTTAGCCTAAATAGGGTTTTCATTGTTAAAAACTGGGCCATAGTGTGGTAGGACCATAACACCATTGGAAGTTTTTCTGCCCAAGCTCCATTTACCTGGTCGAGTCGCTTTTTGAGGCTGGAGATGATGACTTTGTTGGTGGCCTTGACTTTCCTATTTGTTTAGGGATGCTTAATCAAAGTGAAAGTTTTATGGATGTTGAGTTCCTTACAAAATTCTTTCAACTTCTTGTTGGTGAATTGGGTACTGTTGTTTGACATAAGCACCCCGGGCAAGCCATATTGGCAGGCAATATTTTTCCATATAAACTTTTGGACTCTTTTTACAGTGATGGTGGAAAGGAGCTTAACTTTTATCCACTTGGTGAAGTGGTCGATGGCCACAACAATGTACTTGAGTTGGCCTAGGGCAACCAGGAAGGGTCAAATCATATCTATTCCCTACCGTTATAAAGGCTATGAGGTGATGAGGTTGTGTAGCTCATTTGGCATGGAATGGTGTATACTTGCGAACTTTTGGCACTTTTCGCATCTTTTTACATGCTTTAGGTAGTCGCTCCTCATTGTCGGCCAGTAATAGCCAGTTCTTAAGATTTTTGTTGTTAAGGATCATTCCCTTATATGATTGTCACAGACTCTTTCATGTACCTCGGGCATGATGTATGTGGATTGATTGATGTCAACACATATAAGGAACGACATGGTGAAGCCTCGATGGTATAGTTGGTCCCGGATCAAGACGTAAAAGCAAGCCAATCTTCTTAGCTTTGTAGCTTCCTTGGCATCGGTGGGAAGCATTCCCTCTTTGAGAAACTAGACTATGGGGAACCCCTAGAATTTGACACTTGCTTGAATGACTTGAACGTCAGCTAAGTCAATAGTAGGCGAGTCCATGACTTCCTGTATTACGGATTGATTATTCCTCGACCTTTTTGCACTGACGAGCTTTGATAAAAGATCGACCCTCGAGTTTTGCTCTTTGGGGATGTATTCAATGCTAAAGGATTCGAAGAACTCGACTAAGGCTTTGACTTTGTTGAGCTATCGACCAAGCTGAGGGTCTATTGTTTGGAAGTCCCCATTCATTTGATTGGTCACCAACTGGGAATTACTTCTTGCAGCCACTCGGGCTGCTCCCATTTCCCTTATCAGACTCAACTCGGCTATGAGGGCATCGCATTCCTCCTAGTTGTTACTTGCCTTGAAGTTGAAACGGATGGACTGCTTGATGACCAGCCTAGCAGGCCCTTCTAAAATTATGCCGGCCCCACTTCCCTTGATGTTGGAAGCTCCGTTGACAAATAATAACCAGGGATTAGATTCCAGGCTTTGGTCAGAATAAGATAATTCAATGCAGAAATCAAAAGTACTTGAGATTTGATGTGTTTGTGGGGCTTGTACTGTATGCCAAATTTGGAGAGTTCAATTGACCATGCAATCATCTTCCCAGAGAGTTTGGGCTTCTAGAGCACTCGTTGAATTGGTTGATCTGTTTGGACTGTTTGGAAGTATGACCTGAGTTTTCGAGCCACAATTACCAACACAAGTGCTAGCTTTTTGATCTTTTGGTAACATAGCTTGAGTCTCTACAAAACCCTGCTGACGAAGTACATCGGCCGTTGGTCTTGAGATAATGGGGGGAGTTGCTAAGAAACCCTTAAGCTCTTGAAATGCAGCTTTGCACTGCTCCGTTCACTGGAATTCTGCCAGCTTCTTTAGAAATTGGAAGAATGGCAGACCTCAATCTGCCGATCTTGAGAGAAAACAAGATAGAGCTATTATCCTACCGGTTAGTCACTAGACTTCCTTCACATTGATAGGGCTATACATCTCAAGGATGACTCTGAATTTATCAGGGTTCGCTTCGATTCCCCAACTAGTCAACATGAAACCAAGGAATTTGTTAGCTTGCACCCCAAACGCGTATTTCTCTGGATTGAGTCCATGTTGTGCCGTCGAAGTTGGTTGAAAATCTCGGACAGGTCCAAGCAATGGTTTTGGCTTTCCAGCGTCTTAGCCACCATGTTGTCTATGCAGATTTCGATGTTTTAGCCATTCTGTTTTGTGAACACCTTGTTCATCAATCGCTAATATGGTGCGTTCGTGTTCTTCAATCCAAATGGCATAACTTGATAAGAGAAGTTAGCATTCTCTATAATCAACGTCGTCTTCTCCTCCTCATCGGGGTGCATTCACATCTAGTTCTAGCTGGACTAGAGGTCCATGAAGCTCAAGTATCTGTAGCCGGAGGTTGTATCTATGAGTCGGTCGATATTAGTCAGCAGATATGTATCATTTGGGCATGCTTTGTTTAGATCAGTGAAGTCGGTGTACATTCTCCACTTGCTTGAAGATTTTTTCACCATGACCACGTTGGCCAGCCATGTGGTATACGACACATCTCTGATGAATTCGAACTTGAGGTGTTTTAATGTCTCCTCGATCATCGTGGGTTACCTTTTTTCTCCCAGCTTCTTCTTCCTCTGGGTGATCGGTCTAGCACTTGGATCCAATGCTAATATGTGGTAGATGAAATATTGATTCATTCCGGGCATATCGACATGTGTCCAAGCAAAGAGGTTGGCATTTTGTTGGAGCAAACTGATTAGTCTTTCTCTCAGCTTGTCCGGCAAGTTGGAGCCGATATGGGTAACCTGCTATAGGAGAGGACCCATACTTACATGATGAAGTTCCTTTGTGGGTTGGGGGTGATTGTCAGAGAGCTCACCTCATGGGTCCAGCTAGGTCATGCGCACACTGTGGTGTGGAGCCTGGTTGTTGGTGCTTACAACTTGACTACTGCTGCCAGTAGCCTGGTTTCCCTCATCATCTTTGCTAGGTTCGGGGCTGCGAGCCTTGAGGTTGTCGTGGTAACACTGCCGAGCTTCCTTTTGGTTAACGTGAACGACTTTGACCTTAGTGGTTGACATGGGAACTTTACAGCCAAGTGGGGGGTTAACACAACTACACCCAAAGTGTTGAAATATGGGTGGGCAAGGAGTGCATTATATGGCATTTGGCAATCGACAACCATGTACCGGATGCTGATAGTTTTGACGAGTGGGGTTATCCCAAACGTGGTCAGTAGATCGATGTGCCCCCTGACGCGTACCTATTCTCCTGAAAAATAGACCAAATTTCCATGGAACGGCTTCAACCCCTCTTCTAGGATTCCCATCCTTTTTAGAGTTGCCAGATATAGCAAGTCAACCGAGCTTCCATGGTCAATGAGAACCTTATTTACCAAGAAATTGGCAGTGACGACCGAGATTACTATGGGGTTGTCAAGGTTCTGATCAATGCCCTCAAAGTCCTTGTTGGTGAAGTAGATCACTGATTGTCGGGCCATCATTTTTTGCTTCCTTTTGTCATTACTTAACGACATTATCGATCGAAGGTCTAGCTTTCTTGCTGAGCTCAAGTTTGTCCTGCCTGTGAATCCTCTAGAGATAGTGTCAATGACCTTGGTTATCTGATCGTTTGGGGGACGTCTAGCTTCCCATTTTTCATCCACTCGTGGTTGCCTCTGGGGGTTATGACTCATTTGCCTGAGGCCATTGCTCACTGGTATCTAGGAGTGGAATAACCCTTGACTTGTAAACCTTTTGGAGAATCCGATCTTACTTGGTTGTGAGAGGAGTGTAAGTATCGTAATGAAACCAAGGTGGCTTAGGGATCCAAGCTAGTTCCTTTCGTTCTCTATTATGGTATATGTTTTCCTGCCTTCGGTCGGAGTCTCTTTCAAGATTGCGCTAGTGTCCGATAGAAGGCCCTGGTTGGTGGACTAGTTGTGGTCGAGCTTGTGGTTGGGAGTCATTGTGTCGGGTAACTGAATCTTCCTCTGTGTTTATGTAACTTGCGGCTCGTATCCTGAGATCGTCCTGATCAACAGGGGGTTTTCGGGTTAGCGAGTCAGCGAATGAGCCTAGTTTTAGCCCAACCATAATATCATGCAAGGAAATCTCCAGGTTGAGAAATTTTATTTGAATGGCCTTTTGATTGAATTTGTTTAAGAACGCCCGAAGTGGCTCGTGGTCTCCTTACTTCAAGTTGATGAGGCTGGCAGACTACTTGCAGTGAGCTCGGCTTGTAGAAAAATGAGTGAGGAAGTGGGTGGTCAGCTTAGAGAAGTCATAGATGGAGTTTGGCTCCAGGGAGAAGAACCACAACATGACCGACTTTTTAACGTGCTGGGAAAGGATCGACATATGATTGGATCTGTACCTCCGCTCAATAGCATCGCAACATTGAACATGGTGAGATGCTCACGAGGGTCAGTGGTGCCATCATATGGCTCTAAGGTGTTGGGAAGGTGGAAACCATCTGGCAAAGGGACAACCATAATGAACTCTGAAAAGGGATGGCTCGAAGAGTACAAGGATGTAAAAGGTGGAGGAACAAGAGTATGGGTAGCTTGGTGGTGTTGGTGGTGGCTACCCTTTGCGTTGTTGTCAACCCATTCGTTGCGCTGGTCACGTTGTTGATTTTGGGTTAACTTAGCAATTTGGTTTTGAAGCTGTTGAATGATCTGGAGGAGAACCTCCATCGTTGCTGGGCTTTCTGGAAGGTGGTTAGTGTTTAGGTTTTCTAGATTAAGGACGCTTTTGGTTTTGGCCATGGGAAGATAACTGAGACGTATATGGAATGTTTTGGCGAGACTTATGGGGTATGTAAGTTTTATTGGGTCCCACGGTAGGCGCCCAAATGTTCCTTTCGGCCAGAAAATGGTGGTCGGATGTGGGTTTGCAGCAATAATGAATGGGCTCCAGCGATCGATCTATCGGGGGGGTGGTTGGCACCTACAGGCATTCTAATGCTCAAGTAAATAAAAGAGTAAATCGATAGAGTATTGATACTAGAAAATAACATACATTTACTCTTGATAGAGGTGGTTTATATAGAATGAAGGGAGATCCTCTTGTATTCATGCTTGTATTGGGTGTTGCAGGGTGATGAGACTGGATATTTAGTGCTGACAGGACCTTTATTAAATGTGGATGTAATCTGCCATTAATGAGGATCTCGAGGATGAGATCCTCATCAATGATGATGGGATTTGGAATGGGCACGGGGTACCCAGTATGCGGTGGTAATAATGTTGCTATAGATTGACGCAAGACCAAAATCGAGTTAGGGTCGGGTCGAGGATCGAGATTGGGGTGGTACGGTCTATTAACTTTTATACTTTTAACATTTGAAAACGTTTTGATTTTTTTCAAGAAAAGTTAAATTAAAAATAGAAAACAAAACAATATTTACACGTCTAAATGAGTTATACTACAGGGCTAGACAACCTCACAGAGAGGCTTACAGAATATGGTTGAAAAGACTAAAATACCCTAGTCTAAAATACAAATTTTCAATGGATGCCATTACCAGGCCTTACCTTTCTCCTCTCTCCCTTCTCCCATGACCGTCGACCACTGCGTCTCGTCTCGTCGCCTGCCCGTCTCGCCACCCGTCGCTGCATCCAACGACGCACGACGAGACGATGATGTTGGCAGTGAGGCAAGACGCGACAGTTGGAGGTCGCGCGACCATGGGAGAAGCGAGAGAGGAGAGAGGTGAGGGCTAGGCACGCAACCATGGGAGAAGGAGAAGAGTAGAGAGGCGAAGGCTGGACGGGGGCAATTTCATCTTTTTGCCCTCTTTCGGTAATCTCATCGGTCATTTTGCCCTCTAAGTAGCCCTTTAATATATCTCAAAAAAAAAAAAAAAGGTTATAAATAAGTAAAAACGAGTGTATCAAATAAAAAAAAGGCCGTAAAAAAGGGGAATTCTGAGTCCAGCGAGCAGCAGCCAACCGCCATCTAGCCGTTCATACGTCCGTACACATACTAGTTATTATGTGTATATATATATTCGTCTGCTCAAAATGGCGGGTCCCTTCATTTTCAGCGCTTCAATTTTTGTTGCCGAGATCGCGGCTTCCCCCAGCAGCAAAACCCTAACCCAACGCTCTGAAAACTTTCACCGATGATCGATCCAATGCCGAGCAGCTGAAACCTCTTCGCTCTCTTCCATGGCCCTCCATCGTAGGCTTCTTCCTCTATGCTCTTCCTTTCTCCTCGTACGTCTCTCCGCCTCTCTCCCTCCCTCTCTAAACACACACATACACATGTTCATATGCATATCTACACATTCTCGATATGAGTCCCTCCTTATGGATACGCTTCTGAATATATGTGCATATATAGTTATATGGATACAGTTCAATGTGATATGGTTTAATGGCATTGGTTACAATCATGAGTTTTGTCACAGGGCACGAATTTCTCTACCTCCGCTGTTGGCCAAGGTCTCTCTCTCTCTCTCTCTCTCTCTATTCTTTGTTTTTCTTGGTCGTTCTCGTCATGTTATCGGAGATGGGAGAGCATTGATTAACATTCAGATGCCTGTTTTGGATTTAGGGTTTAGAGTAGGCTTTCGAGGCTACAAAGGGAGCTTTTCGCCTGATGAACGGATATTGAAGTTGGAAGAAGATGACCGGCTGGCTGAAGACCAGATAGTTAAGATTCGAAGCGAATTTGATGCTGCCAAGCAGAGCTTTCTCCAGATTCCAGATGCTCTGAAGGGAATGCGTAAAATGAATCCCAAAGGTATTAATGTTTGTTTGTTTATATACACTTATTTGTTTTTTCTGTTAGTGCATTTCTATTGTATTCCTGATTTCTGGATTTATTTTCTCATTTGTTTTGCAATTAGGTATATATGTGAATAAGAATCTGAAATTGGAGAACATAGAAGTTTATGGCTTTGACTACGACTACACATTGGCCCATTATTCTGCCAACTTACAGAGTTTGATATATGATCTTGCAAAGGAACATTTGGTTAATGAGGTCTGGCTTTAGAGTATTGACATATGCTTTTGCTTAATGTTGCTTTATGGGGCACGTGTGTACTTGGACTCATTTTGTATTTTTTTGTGCCATGGTACTTGCAGTTTAGATATCCAGACAGTTGCTTGGAATTCAAATATGACCACACCTTTCCCATTAGAGGTTTGTACTATGACAAGCTAAAAGGATGTCTCTTGAAGTTGGATTTTTTTGGGTCAATTGAGCCCAGTGGGTGCTACTTTGGCCGACGCAAGGTACCCTACAATAAACTTTCTGATATAAATTTTCTGCCTTTTTGTGTTGATGATTTGTGCAACCTATATTGGTCGGTAGCTATAACGATTTTTGTGTGGGAAAGAACTCTGACTTCAAGGAAGTCAAGTGCATACAAATTCTGTACTCTAGATGGATTGAATACTTATTATGAGGCCCCTAATTTAAGCTATAATAGCACAGGTAAGGAGATTTGGAAACTTATCCATCATAGAGTGATTAGGAGGGTTGGAAACTGGGATAAAACTTTTTTGCATGTTTCTAGTTCCAGTGGTGGACCCAGGAAATTAGTTCAATGGGGGCAAAAATATACTGATAATTTTTTTTTTTTTTTACAAAAACGAATAGGAAAAGAACAGAAATCAGTATATATCTATAATATTCTTCTACAAGATCTCATGTTTTGGAAGCATTGTATAATAACTTAATTAATTTTTTTTTTTTTTTGGCTAGATATAACTTCATTTTCAGTGCTATCAAATGTATCTCTTTCTATACATGTGACTAGGCAATACATAAAACTAAAGGCAAAAATATCTAAAATTTGTCTTAGCACTACAGGATAAAATTTCACTTTGTAAAGGATAAATATTCAAGATTGAAGCTTGAAAGAGATAAAGAAAATAAGGGGAAGAACAGTGAAAAATAAAAAATTGTGACAAAACAACCATAGTTGTTACTAGGGTACTGGACAAAGTACCAGATTTGCTATTGGTATGGTACTAGCAGTACCCTGATATTTCTTGATATCGGCCTGTACCTCCAGTATTGGTTGGTAACTTGGCTGAGATGGTAATGAGCTCCCAAAATACTGGATTTTGTCTAAAACGGTATGTATCAGCTGAGATGGTACTGTATGACAATGCAAAAAACTAACCCCAGAAAGCCATCTCTTGATAGATCAAATATTTTTTATGCAGAACCCCAAATAAGAATGCATAAACAAATTGAAAACTCAATCAAAATAAAATAAAATCAATATCAATAATTAGAATCTTCCTTCAATCACATCTTAAGCAACTATCTATAGATAACTAATAGATGTAATCTTACTTTAATTATGATAGACATAATCTCTATCTAATTAGAATTCGAACCTGATAACTAAAGGATTAACAAAATAAATTAAGAAACAAAAGTATAATACTAATTTCTAATTTTCCAATATAACTTACTATTTTTCAAAATAATATTGCGTGGGATTCAAACCATGGCATATGAGTTGAAAGACCAAATCTGGCAAACAGCAAGTGGGATTTGAACCCAGGCCATATTAAAACAAAACCTGAATCTTATGCCTTTAGACCACCCGACCAAATGACCATTGTTTACAAACAACCATATAATATATTTAATAGAAAACATTAATAATTTGTAAGTTAACATTGTCATTAAATTAATTAATTTTTTATTTTTCAGTGGGGTGATTGCCCTCTCTTGGCTCTTGGTTGGTGCACCCCTGTATAGTACAAAATTAATGTATTAAATGCATTATAGAAGTGGAAAAAAATTATTTGTACTAATCAATGTCAAAATAATCAACTAGCCTTTTCTTAGTAGGTTGGGGTTGTAAAGGATATAAGCTGTCGGTAGTAGGCTATCGGTTGTGCTTTCAGTTATAGCTGATTGTTTTTTATATTTGTTATAATGATTAGTTAGGCTGTTAGGCAGCGCATCATTAATCTGTTGTATATAAAGGATCAGTTGGTTTTCGTTTTTATTCATTCATTCAGTTTAATAAAGATTCATCGAGGTATTTTTCATCTCTTACGGTTTTCTTTTATTTCGACTGAAACTATTGTTTCAGGGGTCAACTAGGTGGATCATCCTTTTTCATTGTGCTCCATCAAGGGTCATAATTTTATTGAAGCCATAATATATAATTTATTTTTGTTATATTATCTCAACATTTAAGTTAATTTTTGGCCTTCCTTTTCTCCTAACACTACTCCAATGCAAATATTATGAGTTTTACCAGTTGTAAGCCTATTATCTTCTTCTTTTTTTTTTTTTCCCTTTGAGCATGCTTGAACGATCTCAATTGGTTCTCGCATTTTAGTATCCACCATATTTTATTTCTATCATCTCGTGGATTATTTTGTTTATAACCTCTCCTAGTTTTACCATGTGTTATTAGAAAAAAAAAAAAGTAATACCATATGGAATTGCAAAAATCGTTCTATGCATTCTTTAATGTGTCACACTTTTGTTGTAAAACAATGAATTTAATATTTTTCTTAAATATTTTCTTGTGAGGGGAAAAAATCAAATATGACAATATATTGATTCTAAAGTTTTAGGAGGACAAAAAGCAATCGTTATTCAAGAAGTTGCTTGTTTAGGTAACTAATTTGAAGAAATGATATACTTAATTGTACTATTTAATCAGCCATCTAATTGTGGAAGGGAAATTGACCCTTGAAGTGTGTGGCATACTATGATCTATGTTCTGTCACGACCATAAGAGCATATTAGTAATAATAGATTACAAGTATTTTTTCCTGTGTACTTGCTACTTTGTATCTTAACCTAGAAAGCCTATTAATAGGCTGTAACCTAGATAATTACATATTAGGGAATGATAAACTGAATTTATCTCTCAAATTCTCTCTCTAATTTCCCTCTCAATTCTCTGTTCTCCCTCTCGATCTCCTCTATTCTCCCTCTCTTCTTGTTGGTCTTCCTCCATTTCTATCTAATTCTCCCTTAGATTCTTCCAATTTCCCATCCAAACCCTAGGAAAACCTAGGTTGTGACATTTGGTATCAAAACAAGGCTATCCTTGGAAGCTGATTGAAGGCAATTTTCCAGCAGCTATAGTAGAGGCGATCAATTGTAGGAGCTGCTATCAGAGTCTAGCCTATTTTAGGAGATTGTTTTGTAAATTTTTGCAGTTTCAGCAAGATAGATCGATTGAGTTAGGAAGCAGATAGTGATTGCGATCATCGGCGATGGGTCTAAGTAGATCATCGACGATTGCTATTTCTCGGCGAATTCAATTAGTAGGTTCAAATGCGAAGGAAGGCAACGTTCCTCAGAAAGGAATCTTTTAGTGCAATTGATCTTGATCCTAGCTGCAATCTGGAAGCGGGGATAAACTCAAGCCTCTCTGATCGCATTACTAGATTAGATTGGTTTCTTTGAAGCAATTGAGGCATAATTAGGTTGGCTGAACTTGAAGTCACTAAGGAGGCGGATTAGGTTTATCGGACCAAATTCGGGTTTCGGGATTAGGTTTATCGGACCAAATTCAGGTTTCTGAGGAGACCCTTGGAAGCTGATCGAAGTTGTTCAGATAAGTGATTTTTGGAAGTTTAATAGGCCAGCAATTATCCTCATTCACCACCATCTCATGAAATTTCTCCATGTGAAGATGGTGTTCAAATTTCATTTCATCATTACTCCGCCAGGGGATATTATCCACTGCCGGTCCCAAGCCCGGATAAAGGAGGAGGGTTGCGTTAGGTAGCCGATAGCCAGCGTAAAACCTAGTCGGATCCAAATATGAATTCTAGACAAACTATCTGTTGGGATGTAACCCACATAGAAGTCTAGAATTCATGTAGCCAACCCCACATAGTGGGATAACGGCTGGATATGTTGTT
Organism: Diospyros kaki; assembly: GCA_036245055.1. NCBI lineage: Eukaryota > Viridiplantae > Streptophyta > Magnoliopsida > Ericales > Ebenaceae > Diospyros > Diospyros kaki. The sequence goes on from BSEG01000003.1 coordinate 35,766,322, forward strand.
GTTGTTGTAATAGGCCAGCAATTTTTGGAAGCTGGTTTCAAAGTTGCATGGTGGAAGTAATTGCACACATAGTTCTGAAAGGCGCGAGACGCAAAGGGTCCTGGAGCTTGAGTCGCGAGGCACACGAGGTGAGGAGCGCCTATGCGAAGCGAGGTACACCTTTTAGAAAAAAAACTCAAAATCTTGTAAAATCATAAAAAATTATCAATAATAACACATGCATATCATTAATGATTCATTATTTTCAAATTCTAAACTAACATCATGAAAGTTGATTCATTCATCATCATGCAAATTCTAAACTAGAAACATCATCAAAGTTCAAACTTAAAGTCTCAAACTTAAACAAGTACCGATCATCATGCAAAGTTCTAAATAAACATATAAACACTATAAGTCCACAATCAAGAAAATGTTTTCATTTTGAAAAATGCTATTTTTCTTAGTCTGGAAGGTTAGTGTATTATAAGGAGACATATAAAAAAATGTTTTCATTTTGAAAAAATATCCCCTGATATTTTGATAGCTAATATTCATTGTTGTTAAAATGATTTTTAATAAATTTTTCAAGAAATAATAGGTATGTATTTGGGGGGTGGTAAAATCGCTAAATCCCGAGTTTGTACTAAAATTAAGATTCTATTTTCATATTGTTATGGATTTTGATTTTTTAGATATTTTTATTGAATCCAAATGGGGGGTATTTTCTTATTTACATTTATGTATTAAAGTAAATGGAAGGTAAAATATAAATAAAAGAAAATGTTGGAAATGTAAATAAGTTGTATGTTGTAATGTATACATGCTGGAATCAAGAAGAGGGGAGGAATTGGGCTGCCCAAGTTTTAAATTAAAAGCAATTTCATGAGGCGCGCCTCTCGCGTCACTGTGCAAGGCGAGAGCCTCATTGAAATCGCCTCGCCTCAGCCCTGGTGAGGCGCAGAACTGGCGCCTTAAGGCACCTTGCGCCTAGGCGCGCCTTTAACAACTATGATTGCACATCAGGTTTCTGAAGTAGAGATTAAAATTGTACTGAACGACGACTTCTAGAAGATTGATTTTCTAAGGTTGATCATTTTAAGAGGCAAAATTCTAAAGCTGTCTAGATCACGTGTTAGGAAAAATTCTCTAGTTCCAACCAAAGTGCAGCAAGATTCGATCAAACTATGTCTAGTTGCAACCACTAGATGAATTTCTGATATTAATCTCCAAACGGTTACAGGTTAGACTTCTGATAGGCTATTGAACAATATTTCTAATTTGTATTGCACATATTGAAAGGGATTACTCCAGAAGATGTGAAGAAGACAATTAAGAATATACTTTGGGAATGAATTTCTGTAATTAATATGCTTACAATCAAAATGAAATCGAAATGAGTTCGTAACTAATTTGTTTAGGGAATTACAATGCTGAAAATAACGAGATGAATGAAGATAAAATGGACATTCGAGAGGTCCACACTTCTTCAAAACGTTTCCATAATTCTCATGCCTTCAACAGAACTTGTTTCCTCCATTTATAGGTTGTTAGCTCTTCTCATTTTGCTCCTTAACGGAATTTGTTGCTTGCACATGCACCAAGTGACCTCCTCCAAATTTAGTTTCCCTATTCTGCCCTTGCTGCTTCTTGCGTCTTTGGTATGTGAAATGTATTGGATGCCTATCAATACTTCCCCCCACGAAACTCACCTTGTCCTCAAGGTGAAAAGCAGGGAACTATTGCTGTAGCTTGTTGTAGGGTTCCCAGGTGGCAGCCCTTTCCACTGTATGAGTACATCCATGCCATGAAGGTTATTACTAGTTCCCGATCTTACTCCAAGAACTACCTTTGGCTCCACTAACATCTCTAGTTCCTCATTGACTTGGCTAGGTATATCAGTGAGTGCTTGTAGTGCCCTGTTGGCTTTGTGTAATTGGGACACATGAAAGACTGGATGGATGTTGCAAGTCATGGGGAGGGCAAGCTTGTAAGCGACTTGTCCAATCTTCTTCTCAATAGCAAATGGTCTGTAAAATTGCGTTGCCAACTTTTCATTAGGACGTGAAGCTAATGTCTTGCAGCGATAAAGCTTGATTTCAAGTAAACTAGGTCACCAATTTCAAATTGAACATCCCTCTATTTTAAATCAACCATCTTCTTCATCTAAGCATGTGCGCGCAACAATTGGGCCTTTAGTTCTTCCAGTACCTGGTCCCTTTCCACTAGCTACTGTTTATCCGCTGACACTAGGGTAGAACCCTTTTCGAATCTCAATAACACTGGGGGTTTGCACCCATAAACCACTTGGAATGGAGTGATCTTGGATGCTGTATGGTAAGACGTATTATACCACAACTCAGCCCACGACAACTAGTTGAACCAGGCTTTCAGTTTTGTCGACGCAAAACAATGTTGGTACGTTTCCAATGTTTGATTAAGTACATCAAACTGGCCGTCTGATTGGGGGTGGTCGGCCGTACTTTTGCAAAGCTTCATGCCTTGGAGCCAGAATAGTTCTTCCCAAAAGTGGCTTAGGAAGATCTTGTCTCTGTTGGACACAATGGACTGGGGCACCCCATGAAGGTATATCACTTCCTTCACAAAAAGTGCGGCTACACTTCTGGCATTAAAAGGATGCTTGAGCCCTATGAAATGGCCATACTTGCTCAATCTGTCAACCACGACCAATATAGTGTCCATATTTATGGATTTGGGTAAATCTTCAATAAAATCCATGGCTACATCTTTCCACACTTGATCTGGGATTGAAAGTGGCTGCAAAAGGCCCCCCAACGACAAGGCTTGATATTTATGCTGTTGGGAAATGGCACATGGACTAACATAGCAATGAATATCCTTCTTCATTCCGACCCAATACACATTGGCTGCTATTCGCTTGTATGCTTTTAGGAACCCCTAATGACCACCGAAGCTCCCGTTGTGTCCCTCTTGGAGTAATAAAGGGATCAAAGTGGATCCTTGAGGTAAATATAGTTTGCCCTTGAACGAGAGTTGATTGTTGACGCACTGATAGTCGGGTTTGGTAGAGGGATCATGTCGGATTTCTTCGATTATTTTTTGCAATTCTGAGTCTACCTCAACTTCTTTAGCTTGCTGCTTTAGCTGAATCACTCTAGGGATAGTCATAGCTAAGAGGGCAGCTAAGTGGTTGACCCTAGAAAGGGCATTCATTGCCTTGTATTCCAACCTTGGCCGATATTGGATTTCAAATTGGTAGCCCATTGTCACGGCTCTTCCATGAATTTGGTACGTTCTTAGTCCAGAATGGATTAGGAGATGATTCCGGTAGGAACAAAATAGAACAAAGCAAGGGAGAAAGAGAGTGAGAAGGAAGAAAGTGAGTGAGAAAAGTAAGAGAAGGAAGAAGAAGTTTTTGATATTAAATATAATGATAATCCCTCTTGTTGATATTAGGACTTTCAAACCAAGACCAAATCGAAGAGAACTTCCACTCGAATCCTTACACACTCACGGAATTAGAAACCAATTAAGTAATAAGATGAAACAAAATGAAAAATGAAATGATAGAAAGATAAATCAAATCAGCAAGAGACGAGATTTATCCTGATTCAAAATGCTCTTAGGCAAACCTACATCCAACAATCCAACACCCACATAGAGCAGTTTTTATTTAGATGAAATAAGATCAGTACAATAGCTTCTAACCCTCATCTATATCCCCGAGTACACACAACTCATTCTCTCAAGAATACACAAGAGTAAATACTAATTACTCAGCCTTTTTTTCTCAAAAATGAAAACAATACCTGATCATAGATGTATAGAAACTCACTGTCTTGGATTGCCTCTCGATTGCCTCCCATGCCCTCTTATTTATAGAAAGGACGGACACCCCAATATAACTATCATTGGAATATTACAATTAGACCCCCGAAATACTAAGTATATTACACTTGGTATTTTAAACCTAATTGATCTAATCTTCCAGCTAATGCATCTCCAATATTTTATTGATCTTCTATCGTACGAACTCGAGGCAAACACAACAATTCTCCACCATTTGCCTTGAATTCTTCACTCGATAGCCTGTACCTGTTCTCATTTGGAATGTAAGACAAAAAAGAAAACTAATCATATACAAAGCTCATTAAGAATGGATAAACAATGCTGTAATTTAGACATAGAGACAACTTTGGTAAACATGTCAGTTGTTTTTTCTTCTCCTGCAACTTTTATTAGGGTTATCTCCTCCTTCTCAAGAATTTTTCTAATGAAATGATACCTAACATCTATGTGTTTGGTTTTTTCATGGTGTGAAGGATTTTTAGCTAAGTGAATAGCACTGAGACTATCACACATTAGCCTAACCTTAACATCTATTCCCAGTAGTTCACTAATGATTCCCTTAAGGCAAAGGCCTTTTTTTATTGCTTCAGTTACATCAATATATTTTGCCTCGGTTGTGGATAATGCCACTACCAATTGCAGGTTTGTTTTCCAGCTAATGGAAGATCCCCACAGCTAGAATACATAACTTGTTGAAGACCTTCTCTTGTCAATGTCTGCAGCAAAATCTACATTTGTGAACCCTAAGCTGTAAGGTTTTCTTTCTAGCTTGCCTCCACCATAAACCAAAGCCATACCTAAAGTCCCTTTAACATACCTAAAGGTCCATTTTACAGCATCCTAATGGGCCTTACTCGGATTGGCCATAAACCTATTAGATACACTCATAGAATGGGCCAAATTCGGTCTTGTATAGACCATGCTATACATTAGGCTCCCAACCGCATTAGAGTAAGGAATCTTACTCATTTCCTTAATGCCTTCTTCATTCTTAGGAGACTAGTCATGTGATAATTTAAAGTTTTGGGCAAAGGGAACTGATACATCCTTTGCATCACTCATATTGAATCTCTTGATCAACTTGCTAAGATAGGATTTTTGAGACAAAATTAACTACCTATGCTGCCTGTTCCTTTTAATCTCTATGCCCAATATCTTCCTAGCTTCTCCTAATTCTTTCATCTCAAAAACTGATTTTAAACTCAGTTTTAAATTCCTGATTTCTCTAGCTGATTGACTTGCAATCAACATATTGTCTACATATAGGAGAAGATATATAGATACATCATTTGGCATATGCTTAAAGTAGACACAACTATCATATGAACTCCTCTTAAACCCTTGAGACAACATAAATGAGTCAAATTTCTTATACCATTGCCTAGGGGATTACTTTAAACCATAGAGAGATTTCTTAAGAAGACACACTAGTTCTTTCTTTCCTCTCACCTCAAATCCCTTTTGCTGTTCCATAAGAATATTTCTCTCTAAATCTCCATGTAGAAAAGCTGTGGTGACATCCATTTGTTCTAAAATTAAGTCTTGATGGGCTGTGATTGCAAGTAGAATCCTTATTGAGGTGTGTCTCACTACAGGTGAGAATACCTCATTGAATCTACATTGGCCACTTGAGTAAAACCTCTAGCTACTAGCCTAGCTTTATACCTAGGCTTATCTTCCTTCCCAACACCTTCCTTAATTTTATATATCCACTTACAACTAACAACCCTCTTTCCTAAGGGTTTTTCTACAAGGACCTAAGTATTATTTCGTTTAAGAGAGTCCATTTCAGATTGCATGGCTTCTTGCCATTTCTGAGAATCTCTGGACCTGATAGTTGCTTCATATGAAAGGGGTTCCTCCCCCATTTCTGTTGTTGCACTTGACAGGGCATAGGAAACTAAATCAGAATAGCCATATCTTACCAGAGGTTTGGAAACCCTCCTCTGCTTATCCCTAACAACATTGTACCTCTCTGGATCAGGAGGATTTTTTGAGTAGGAGGATTCTTTATAATCCTCCAGAAGATGATGCTTCATAGTCATCCTGCTGACTTGGAGAAGATTCTCCATACCCTTCATTTTCTTCTTGAAGGTTTAAGTCCTGATCTTGAGATTGTCTTGGCCTCTATCTAATGGTTTTTTAGGTAGATCTACATTTACTATTTTTCCTTTCTCGACATCCTTTGATTCTTCCTTGCCATCAAAGTCTTTTATGTTAGATCCCTCATAAAAGGTGACATCTCTACTCACAAAGGTCTTAGACATATTTGGATCTAAACTCCACAATTTATAACCCTTAACTTCTTTTGGGTATCCTATAAACAAGCACCTAATTGCTCTAGAGTGAGCATATGCTATACACCAAAACACCCTAATATGATCTATATTAGGCTTGTGACCGGTCGACATTACATTGGGGGTTTTAAACCCTATGGCTGCGGATGGTGACCTGTTAATAACATAGGCTGTCGTAGATAAGGCTTCTCCCCAAAAAGATTTGGAAAGTCTAGCATAAATAATCATGCACCTAACTCTCTCTAAGAGAGTTCTATTCATTCTCTCGGCCAAACCGTTTTGCTTGGGATTTCCTAGAACCGATAGGTGTCTTAGGATACCATTTTGTTTACATAGGTGGGCAAATTCCTTATTGTAAAATTTCAATCTATTATCAGTCCTAATGATCTTAATTTTGCTTCCTTTCTGATTTTCTATCATAGTTTTCTAGGTTTTGAAAGTTTCAAAAGTTTTATGTTTTGATTTTAATACATAAACCCAAACAATTCTAGAATAATCATCAATTATGGATAAAAAATACCTAACTCCACCATGAGATAAGGTTTGGGAAGGGTCCCGAAGATCAGAATGAATATATGCTAGAGGGGCCTTAGTGGAGTGAATAGACCTTTTAGGGAATTTAACTTTTATCGATTTTCCAAATATGTATGTTTCACATTTGTCTATAGCTATAACCTTTCCAGCACTTAAAATCCCTTAGCCAATACCTTAAGTCCTTGCTCACTAATGTGAGCCATCCTATAGTGCCATAACCTGGATTGCTCATAGGATTTTCCCTCTCCTAATGCCGACTCTCCACACACTGTGGATGCTTGTAGCATATATATGCCATTTTGAAGGATAACCTTCATGTATACGAGGGACCCCTTTGCTGCCTTAAGGACTCCACCAACTCCTCTATAGGAGTAGCTGTTTTTGTCTAGTTCTCCAAGGGATATCAGATTTCTCTTCAAATCTGGTGCATATCTTACAACAAACAATATCCTAATTACTCCATCATGCATTTTGATTTTAACATCCCCAATCCCCTTGATTTTACATTCCTGGTTGTTTCCTAGAAGAACTTTACCCTCATCTATGTCCCTAAAACTTAGGAACCAATCCCTATGAGGTGTCATGTGGAATGAACAACCAGAATCTAATACCCAGGCCTGCCTATCCTCAGTATTTGACACAACAAGTGTATTTGCACTGTCATAATCAAATTTATAGATTGAGGATGAAATCTTAGCATTCCCTTTATTCTAAAATTCCCTTTTTTTCTTAGGGGAATTCCTTTTAATGTGATCTCACAATTTTCCTATCATTTTTAGACTTTGATCTAGGCCTTCTCTTAGCTCTTTGATCCTTCTTTTCTGACCTTGACCTAGCTGTAAGATCATCTCCTATAGAATTCCTGACTTCTACCTTTTATTGAAGTTCTTTGGACTTTAAAGCTCCAATAACATCATCTAGAGACAGGTTTTCTCTTCTATGTTTTAATCTGTCAACAAAAGTCTCATAAGATCTTGGTAAAGAATGTAAAAGGACAAGAGCTTTATCCTCATCATCATACTTTATATCAATGTTTTCAAGATCTAAACATAGCTTCGTAAAGTCATCTATATGGTCTTGCAGCTTCTGGTCTTCTCCCATTCTAAATGAGAAAAATCTGGTTTTCAATAGCAATTGGGTGGAAAGGGTTTTGGTCAAGTATAGGGTCTCTAACCTATTCCATAGTGATAGAGCAACCTATTCCATAGTGATAGAGTGGTGGTCATCTTGGAGACCTCCTATAGGACCTTATCACCGAGACTAAGAATCAAAGTGTTATAGGTTTTTTTTTATCTATTTCTTCCCTCTGTTTACTATACTCTTGTTTCTATTCAGTAGTGCTAGATTTGGGTAATTTCTTTTCTTCTTCTAGAGCCCCTTTCAGTCCTAGGTTCCCTAGAAGCGCTTTCATTTTAATCCTCCAAAGGCCAAAATCATTTTGGCTAGTAAATTTTTCTATATCGTATCTTGTTGCAGCCATAATTAGAACTAATGACTAACAAAATTAACAAGAAATTATCAAGAAAAAATAGCAAGAAAGCTTATCTTGGTTTGAAAGGAAGGCTCTAATACTAGATTGTTGATATTAGGACTTTCAAACCAGGACCAAACCGAAGAGAACTTCCACTCGAATCCTTACACACTCACGAAATTAGAAACCAATTAAGTAATCAGATAAAACAGAATGAAAAATGAAATGATAGAAAGATAAATTAAATAAGCAAGAGACGAGATTTATCATGGATCGGAATGCCCTTAAGCAAACCTACATCCAGCAGTCCAACACCCACATAGAGCAGTCTTTATTCAAATGAAATAAGATCAGTACAACAGCTTCTAGCCCTCATCTATTTCCCTGAGTACACACATTATCCATTTTTAATTGTGAGACATGTCATTGTGGTAAACACGCTCGTAGTTCTTTTCCTAGCCGTGTCCATAATAGGGTTGAAGCTCCCTTTTCCCTTGTGCACTCTGATGTATGGGGGCCTAGTTGAGTCAACTCTACTCTAGATTTTTCATATTTCGTTACTTTTATTGATGACTTTTCTCGTTGCACTTGGTTGTTTCTCATGAAAAGTAGGTCATAATTGATTTCTGTCTTTCAAACATTTACTACTGAAATAAAAACATAGTTTGGAGTTTCTATACGTGCTTTCCGTAGTGGTAATGCTCCTGAGTATTTTTCCTCTTAGTTTACTACCTTCATGATTGCTAATGGCATCTTACATCAATTTTCCTGTCCTTACACACCTCAACAAAATAGTATTGCTAAGCGTAAAAATCGCCATCTCATTAAAACTGCATGAACACTACTTTTACATGCCAATCTTCCCACCAAATTTTGGGGTCATGCTGTTCTTACTGCTTGTTATCTGATCAATCGTATGCCATTTTTCGTGCTACATGACCAAATTCCTTATTCTCTTTTGTTCCCTACTCAACCACTTTGTTATGTTCACCTTTGTGTATTTTGATGTATTTGTTTTGTGCATTTTTTTTCACTTAGACAAGATAGACTTGCTGCCAAATCTCTCAAGTGTATCTTTCTAGGCTACTCTCGGTTGCAAAAAGGCTATAAGTGTTATTCTCTTGAGTTAAACTGCTATCTTATATCTGTTGATGTCACCTTCTTTGAACAACAGTCCTTCTTCTCAGTTGCTCAGTTCGATTCACAGAGTCTTGACCAGGTGTTGCCTATTCCTTTTTCTTCTCTTCCGCTGCTGTCTTCGGGTCCGTTTGTCTCCTCATCTGTAGACCTCTCATTGCTATCTTCAGGTCCACACTCTACGGATCCTCCTTTTCTTGCATATAACCATTGTCCTCAACCTATTGCTGGCGCCAACATTCTTCTAGAATAGGACTCTCCTAACTCACTCTCTCCGTCAATGGTTTCTCTTGCCACAGATCTTGTGCTAGCTAGCCTTCCTGTTGCTCTTCGCAAAGGTGCACAGTCCACTCATAATCCACTCTCTTTTTATAATTTTTTGTGCTGCGCTTGTCACCTGCTTTTAGTGTATTTGTTTCGAGTCTGTCATCTGTTTATGTTCCTAAAACCACAGGTGAAACCCTATCGCATCCAGGTTGGTGCCAAGCTATGTTCAATGAGATTGAAGCCTTTTACTCAAATGATACTTGGGATTTAGCTGAAGCGAGAGCTTCAAGGTCGAACAAAAGAAAAGTCGAGATGAAGAAGACCTCGAGCAGTTTGATATTGAAAACAAAAAATATTACAATCAACAAATGATGAAGGACTTGGACTGTCCTTATATACAAACTAAAAAACAAAACAATCGCCTAATAGAAAACAAAGCATGACTTAATTGTTAATAGAATTTAAATAAGAAACAAATACAAGAAACAACAGTAACTACTCTTCCACATTCTCCCTCAAATCAAGCTCCCTTGGTAACATCGAGCTTGTCGAACCTCCTGCAGCTGTTGTAGACAACAACTGTATTTTAGAATCAACACAAACAATAGGTTGAGTAGAACTCATAGGTGATTGTTGAAGCTGTAGCTTATTACTCAGAAACAGAAACCGATCTCTCGACAAACTCTTTGTAAAGATATCACCCACTTGATGAAGAGTAGGAACATACCGAACTTCAACATCTTTATTTTCAATTTTCTCATGAACAAAGTGCACATCAATCTCAATGTGCTTTGTTCTAGAATGGAAAATAGGATTCTCTGTCATACTCTTAGCTGTCAAGTTATCACACCACAAAATAGGAGTCTTCTCACAAGGATACCCTAGCTCTAACAACAAGGACTTCAACCATAAAATTTTTGTAACTCTTTGGGCCACTGCTCAGTATTCAACTTCCCCTACTGACTGAGCCACCACCGACTGCTTCCTAGAACCCCAGACTAGTAAATTACAGTTGAGAAACACACACAACCCACTGGTAGACTTGCAAGTCACCTTACACCCAACATGATTCGCATTTGTAAAGACAGTGAGAGACATATCTTGAGGAAAAGGTGAAAATATTAGTCCCAGATGAGGTGTACCCTTAAGATACCTCAGCAATCGTTTGCGGGCCTGCTAGTGTTGAACTTTAGGAGCTGACAGAAACTGGCTCAACTTATTAACTATAAATGTAATATCTGGCCGAGTGTAAGTCAGATACTGTAAGGAGCCTATTATAGTTCAATAAAATGAAGGTTCAGAGAAGAGATCATCATCACCAGTCAAAGACAAACCCTAAGTTATAGGTGTTGGACAAGATTTACAGCTAACCATATTTGCTTTCTTTAACAAATCCATAGTATTCTTGGACTGTGTGAGATAAAGACCAGTGGAGTTTCTATACACTTCAAACCCAAGAAAGTAGTTAACTGATCCAAGAGTTTTAAGAGCAAAATTCTTGTCTAAATCCTGAATACACCCTTGAAGAGCCAAGGAATCTGAACCAGTCACCAAAATATCATCAACATAGGCTAGAACAAACAACACATAACTAGAAGTTTTTTTGATGAAAAGAGAGGCATCAGAAACTGCCTTCTTAAAACCCCACTACTGTAATGCTCCCTTTAGCTTATTATACCAAGCACGAGGGGCTTGACGCAGGCTATATAAGGACTTGTTCAATCTACAAACATGAGTAGGAAACTCAGAACTAACAAACCCTTCTGGTTGCCTCATAAAAATTGCCTCACCATGATCATCATTCAAAAAGGCATTATTGACATCAACCTGTTGAATATCCCAACCAAAATTGACTGCCAAAGAGAACAAAACTCTAATGGTGGGAGGCTTAACCACCAGACTAAAGGTCTCACTGTAATCAACACTACGGTTTTGAAGAAAACTTTTTGCAACCATATGAGCTTTATGTTTTAAAACAGAGTTGTCAGAATTATATTTTACTCGAAACACCCATTTGCAATCAATTAGATTCATATCAGAAGAAAATGGAACCAAACTCCACGTCTGATTGTGTTGATGAGCAGTATATTCTTCATTCATAGCTCTAACCCACTTAGGATCTAAGAAAGCCTCTTGAACTGAATTTGGTTATGAGGTGCTTACTAAAGCATATGGAGTGGAAACATAAAGATGCTTGGCTTTGGACCGGGTGATTATAAGATGAATGGAAGGAGTAGGAGCAGGTTTAGAAATAGATGGTTTAGAATGACCAGATGGAATAGAAGATGAAGTAGGCCTCAAACGTTTGGAAGGTTGAGATGAAGGATTATTATGGGAGAAGGAACAATAGAGGACAAAGGAGAGGATTGTGTGCTCGAGAAGATACTGAGGGTAAGGAACAAACTGGAAAAGAAGAAAGAGTGTGAAGTGTTGTAGTAGATGGACCAGAACAATCACTAGAAACAGAAAACAAAGAAGAACAACTTGAGGAAGAAGTCCACAATGTAGAATAAGGAAATTCTTCGGAATTAAACTTGACATGACGAGAAATATAGACTCTCCCTGAGGGATTTAGACACTTGAAACCAGTATGCACATGGCTATATCCTAGAAATACACATTTGGTGGAATGAAATTGAAATTTGTGCTTGTTATAGGGTTGAAGAAAGGGAAAACAAGCACAACCAAATGGTTGTAATTTCGTATAATTAGGCTCTTTACGGTAAAGAACTGAAAATGGTGACGGAAACTTTAAGGTAGAAGCTGGTAAAAGATTAATATATGAACAGCAGTAGCAAATGCTTCTACTAAAAAATTTAAGGGCATATGGGCATGAGCTAATAAGGTAAGACCCATTTCAGCTATGTGGCAATGTTAACGTTCAACCACACCATTCTGTTGATGTGTGTAAGGACAAGTAAATCTAGGTTGAATGCCACAAGCAGTCAAATAAGGTATGAATGCTTTGACTATCAATTTGAAGAGCCTTGAGTTTGGTATTATACTGGAGTTCGGCAAGCTTATGAAAGGTTTTAAAAATGGCTAAGGCATCAGACTTTAACTTCAAAGGATATAACCATGTGTACCTAGTGTATGCATCGACAAAAACAATATAATATCTAAACCCCTCAGTAGAGAGCACTAGTGCTGGTCCCCAAAGATCAGAATAAACAAGTTTTAGAGGAGTTTTTGTTGTAATCATGCAATCATCAAAAGGAAGTTGATTCATTTTGCCTATTTTGCAAGAATCACGAAAGGACATATTCGAACTTGAACAAGGAAGATTAATTTTATTCAACACAAGTCGAAATACATGTAAAGAAGGATGCCCTAATTTGGCATGCTACTGCTGACAAATTTTAGAAACATATGAAACAATAGGAACAGAAGACTCATTAGAGAAAACGGGTCTTTTACATTTATTTGAAGAAGAACAATCTACAGAAGAAGAAGCAACTTGAATCCTTCTTGACAAGGAAGCTACTGGTATTCTTGACTTGAAACCAAACTTAGACACCGATTTAGGATTAGTAGGACCAGAAGCTGTAACAAAATGATATAATCCATCTCTAAGAATCCCTTGAAGTAGCACACGACCTGACTCTTTGTCCTTAACAAAACAAGAATCAACATGAAATTCAGTAATCAGATTATGATCCTTAGTCAATTGAGAAACACTAATAAGATTCCGCTATATAGAAGGAACATGCAACACATTAGGTAAGGACAAGAAGGTTTGAGGAGAAGTTTGTGTGCATAAGTGACTAGAGCCAACATGCCAACATGAAATATAGGTAACTTCTTGCCGTTGCCAATTGCAACTCTATCATTGCCACCATAAGGAGAATGAATAGATAGGCTGTTTAAGTTGGAGGTGATGTGATTTGTAGCACCAAAGTCCACAATCCACAAAGCATCACCATGAGAGGTTGGTGCAGGAGAGAATTGAGAAGCAAAAAATGAAGAGGAAATGTCTGAAGATGATGGCAAACTGCCATAGTAAGTCTCAGAATTATCAGCTAAGTAGGCTTCATTAGATCTGATAGGATGAGCCACGAATGATTGAGGATTATGAACCAAAGAACCATTGCCTCTACCAAATTGAGAAGAACCAAAATTAGAATTTTGATTAGGAGATAACAATGAGCTCTTCTGAAAGTTTTGATCAAACCGATGATAACAACGGTCAGCCAAATGACCAAGCCGTCCACAAAGCTGACAATACATTCTACGGCCAAAGGACCGGCCACGTCCTCTATAATTTTCTCCTCTAGAAACACCACCACCTCTAGACACTCCAGAATTATCCTTTGTCCACTGTGAGGTTAAATTGACACTAACAGATCCAATGTTATATATGGAGGAAACACTAGAGGCATTCTTAACAGCAAGTCGTTGTTCATGCATTAATAAAAGATATTGCACTTTGTCTATATCGATATCATCCATCTGATATGTGATTAGACTTACAACAGTCTCAAAATCACTATCCAAGCCATGCAAAATGGCCATCAACAATTCTCTATCATTCAACGACCCTCCAATAGCAGCTAAAGCATGTCCAATACTTTTAAGTTTCAGAATGTAATCATTGACCGACATATCATTCTTCTTCATAGATCTTAATTGTTGTTTTAATTGAAATGATTTTGAAACAGTTTGTTGTGAGTATAAGTTTTCAAGGACACTCCAAACATCAAATGAAGACTCACAGTATATGACTTGCGCCAAAACATCCTTTTCCATCGTTGAAAATAACCAACCTAAGAGAAGTTGATTTGACCTGATTCAACTGAGATAGTCAGGATTTAGCACATGAGCATCACGATCTGGATTATCTGGATTGTGAATGTATTGCGTAGGTGTTGGAGCCTTGTTGATGTATTGTTGTAAGTCAAATGCTCTAATCGTCGTTGAAATTTGAGCTTTCCAGAACAAATAGTTATTGGAATCCAATTTGATCGGAACAAAGCTAAACGCCTTCGCCACTGCTGTAAAGTCCGACTATGATGTCGATGACAATACAAAATTGGAGCGAGGCAATGAAGAGGAGCTCACGGTGTGAGAAAAAGCCATTGACGTGAGTCAGTTGGGCTCTAATACCATGAAGCGAGAGCTTCAAGGTCGAACAAAAGAAAAGTCGAGATGAAGAAGACCTCGAGCAGATTGATATTGAAAACATAAAATATTACAATCAACAAATGACGAAGGACTTAGACTGTCCTTATATACAAACTGAAAAACAAAACAACCGCCTAGTAGAGAACAAAGCATGACTCAACTGTTAATAGAATTTAAATAAGAAACAAATACAAGAAACAACAGTAACTACTCTTCCACATTGGTGCCTCTACCACCAGGAAAGACTCTCATTGGTTGCTGGTGGGTGTTTGCCCCAAAAGTGGGCCTCGATGGACAGACAAATTGTCTTAAGGCTCGCTTGGTTGGCAAAGGGTTTACACAGATCTATTGGTTGAATTACAGTGATACCTTCTATCCTGTTGCTAAAATAACGTCTATTCGCCTGTTTCTTTTTGTAACTGCTATGCGTCATTGGCCATTTTATCAATTGGATATTAAAAACGCCTTCCTCCATGGTCATCTACAGGAGGAGGTTTATATGGAGCAACCGCCTAGTTTTGTTGTTTGAGGGAGTTCAATGTAGTCTGCAAACTCAATAAGTCTCTCCATGGTCTAAAACAATCTCCACGAGCGTGGTTTGGAAAGTTCAACGCTGTGGTTGAAGCCTTCGGTCAGTGTTCTAAAACGCGTTAGGCGTTAGTCGGGCGCCTGACTGGGGCCTAGCGCCTAGGGCGCCTAGGCGGGGCCTAGAAATTTTTTTTTTTTAAACATTTTGATGTTATTTTTAAGTAAATTAAAGTTGAAACAACAAGTGAAATAATGAAATTAAGCTTGAGAAAATAAATTGTTGTTTGCCAAGAACCAACAATAGCAAGATGCAGCAACAAGAAATTGTTATAAATATTAAATAACATTAACAAATATTAAAATATAAATAACATTTAACTTATTTGCTCACAAGTTACAAATATTAAAATATTTAAAACAATAATATATATTCAAATAACAAATTCACACATTAATAAATATTAACATAAATAATAACTTAACTAACAAAAATAAAAAAAGGCAAGGCAAAGCAAGCAGCAAGCGTTCTTGCTGCTTGCTTATTGCTTACCGCAGTGAGGAGTGAGGAAGACGAGAGAGAGAGCTGGAAGGCAGAGTGGAATGAAGGTCGGCGGCGGCGGCAGCGTGAGATGAAAAGGCTAACAGAAATGGAAAGTGGCGACGGCGACTCCGCAAGAGACGGCAGCGACGTGCGACGAGAGAGGCTTTGACAGAAAGGGCAAGCGGCGACGGCAACGGCAACGGCGACTCGACAAGAGACAGTCGGTGGTGGTGTGCAAGAGAGAGAAGGAGGAATCGACGAGGTAAGGGGAAACAAAAATCCTAATCGGCCAGGCGGTTCTTGCAGTTAGGCGGCCGCCCGGTACCGATTAGCCGGGCCGGCGCCTAAGGGGGCCGATTAGGCCATAGTCGCGGTGGTCTGTGTCCGCCTAGCGCCTCGGCGCCGCCTAGGCTGAGTTTTCAAACACTGCCTTCGGTCTCATCTGGAATGAAGTTGATCGTTCAGTTTTCTATCGAAACTCCTCTTTTTTATGCATCTACCTTGTTTGTGTGGATGACATTGTTATCACAGGGAGTGATCAAGTTGGCATACAAAAGCTAAAGGAACATCTACATTAACACTTTCAGACCAAAGACCTAAGCGGACTTCAGTATGTCTTGGGTATTGTGGTTGTACAATCAAGAGATGATATCTTAATTTCTCAGAGGAAGTGTGCCTTTGACATCTTAGAAGAAACAGGCATAGTGAACTGCAAATTGGTTGACACTCCAATGGACCCGAATATCAAACTCTCATTTGGACAAGGGGGAATCCTTTTTAGATCCTGAAAGGTATTGAAGATTGGTAAGTATGCCATTGACATCTTAGAAGAAACTGGCATGGTAAACTGTGCAAATTGGCTGACACTCCAATGGACCTCAATATCAAACTCTTGTCGGGACAAGGGGGAGCCCTTTTCAGATCCTAAAAGGTATCGAAGACTGTCACTCGTCTTAACATTGCTTTTGCTGTGAGTGTAGTTAGTTAGTTTCTTAGTTCTCCATGTGATTCTCACTGGGATGTTGTTATTCGGATTTTGAGATATATCAAAAGAGCACCAAGTAAAAGGCTACTCTATGAGGATAAGGGACATACAAATATTTGTTGTTATGTAGGTGTAGATTGGACAGAATCTCCTTCTGATCATAGGTCAACCTCTAGGTATTGTGTTCTTTTGGGAGGAAATTTAGTTTCTTGGAAAAGTAAGAAACAAAATTTAGTAGCTAGATCAAGTGCAGAGGCAGAGTATCGGGTTATGGCTAATGCAATTTGTGAGCTCATCTGGCTTAAACAACTATTGCAGGAACTTAAGTTTTGTGAAGTGTCCCCTATGAAGTTTGTTTGTGATAATCAGGCTGCCTTGCACATTGCTTTCAATCCAGTGTTCCATGAACGAATCAAGTATATTGAAATCGATTATCACTTTATTAGAGAAAAGTTGGTTGAAGATGTTATTGTTACAAAGTTCATTAAGTTCAATGATTAACTTGCAAATGTTTTCACCAAGTCTCTAAAGGATCATCGGGTAGAATATATGAGATATTGGCCCAATCAATTTCCAAAACTAGCAGTGCTCAGATGAATTTTGCTGCAATGATTAAGAAATTAGAAGAAGAAATAATACTTCAAGATATGCCTATTGAAAGGTTGCAGGAGTAAAATGAGAGAGTATTTGATGAAGTGACAGAGGAAGCCAAGGCCAACTCGTTAACCCTAGTGACTAGTCCATGGACTGAAGGATTGGCTAGTGTCCAAGATCGGAATCTTGCGAGGAATGGAATTGATATTAGAGTTGTTAAGAATACTATTCCATTACCTTTGATTTCGGAGAAGGCTAAGGATTCATTAACTTTGGTCAAAACAGGCAACGTGAAAGTTAAGACAACACTAGTAGGAAAATATTTTACTGCTGTCATGAAAGATTTTGACCTTGAACAGTATGACGGTATTGCTGTCATTTCAAAAGATGCAAGCTAGATTGCAGAAGGTGTGAACTAGTTTTTTATGATGGTTGTGACAGAGGTAAATGTAGCAGGTGTTTCAAGAGAGGAGGACATACTTGCTGAAAAGAGAGATATAGATTTCTCTTTCAATCATAAGATGGAGACAAGAAGAGAGTTGGACACCATGCTTGTTTCGCATGATAGGATTTGGAATATAAGAACTTTGATTGCTCAAGCTGCAGAATTACAGCTAATCAAGGCATGTCCTAGTAGTAGCCTTGGGAAGTCTCCTGAGAATTATGATCCTAACAAGAATTCTCTCAGTAAAGAGTAGATTCAAAGTTGTATGGAAATTTGGAGATAGTTGAAAGCTAAGGAAGATAGTTGAATAAGTCAAAAGTTTTGTTGTGGAGAACAAAGCTCTTGCTGCTTGGTTTGTTCTTCCTCCAGTTGGCCAGTTAGGATTTCTATCATCTGTATTGAAGGATGGGGTGATGATTGGAATTGGTGTTGCAGCAACTCCTAGTTCTGCTGCTCCTAGACAATTTTTGTTTGGGTATCTGAAGCGAGTCTACATTACTCAATTAGCGCATCTAAAGGTTATTGCAGATATTTTTGCATTAGAGAATGGCAATTGGCCTATCTAAATTCCATTAACTGCAGCTAATGATACGTGTTTGACATCCTTAATTTCACTAGATGGTGATGAAATATTCAAGGAAGTCATTGTCACAGTTAGTCAATCCTTTGGACTTAAAACAACCAACATTGAAGGAGTTGTGATGGGAAAAATTTGTGTGAACATCGGTTTGCAGATTTCAGTTGCTACCTCTGACAAATAGAGAGTGATTGATTCTGGTTTTGCTCTAGTCGATGAGTATATGAGAGGTATTGATAATTTGTTATGCTTATAGAGGTTTTTCAAAATGTGTCCATCAAAGCTGTGGAAGAAAAGGAAAAAAGAGCTAAGATTGGGAAGCTGTAGCGTTCTTAAGCTATTTATAGCATTGCTACTCCATCTTCCTGAGAGTTGTCTTGTGAGGTCTTGCATTTCTTGAGGATAAGAAATATTTCAAGGCTAGGGGAAATGTATAATAGCTTATAGTAGGGTTGAGTGTAGAATATTATCCCTCAGAAGGAGTAGTTAATTCTATTAAGTTGTTAGCAGTAGTTATTTTGCTTTTTGTATTTTTTGTTAAGCTGTTGAAGTAGCTATATTGAGCTAGGGCTGGGGTAGATGCATTACCAGAATATAACAATTGAATCTACTGATTTTCTCTCTCTCAACTCTCTCTCCCACTCTTATCTGTCTCTTTCTCCCTCTTGATTCTCTTTGATTCTCCCTTTATTCTCCCTCTCGATCTCCCTGTTTCTTCCGCCCTCCTCCTATTTTTTTCCCCCTCTTTCCCTAGTTTATGCCCTAATTCTTCCTCAAATCTGCCCTGATTCTCTGTTGAAACCCTGGGCGAACCCTAGGATCCTAACATACTGCTAACAACAACATCAATGCCACGCCTGAATCACATTAAGTAGGATTGGTTACATAGATTTTAGCTTAGCAATCATCATTATCCATGATCGTATCTTCTATAAAACGATTTTACCCACCATTCTATCTTTACATTTTTGGTACATTTTATTTTTAGTAGATGCTACCCCAACATTATTAAAAATAATATTATTTCTAATTTTATCTTCTTTTTTTTTGTATGGATACTCATACACTGTAACAATTCTCAATTTAGTTACTCATCTTTTATGTACATTGTTATTTAATTGTCTAGCATTTTGTGCCATGCAACAAGTAGGTTTATAGTCATGCAATGATTATTTTAAGCTTTAAAGGTATTTCATAATTGTGTAAAATGCTAGAATAACTTATCTAGTTTGACCATTTTATCTTGATTCATTGAGTAATATTCTCAATACTCTTCCTATGTTTTTGAAGAAAATTCACCTGAGATGTCTAAACAAATTTTTTCTTACAAGCCCATACAATCATAAAAAATGCGTAAGGAAAGAAAATCATCTCTAATTTACACCTACCCCTAATCAATCAACTTCTAATTTAAAACAATCCCCAAACAATCAGTCACTAATTTACAATTAGTCAACAATCGTAATTTATAATATTTAGGAATCAATCATCAATCCTTAATTTACAACATTAAGAATATATTAACAATCCCTAATTTACACCTAATTACTTGTTTCCATCAATATTTTTTTCTTAGTAAATGTAGTCGATTCTTCCTTTTTTTGTTTAAATGAATATACGATTTATTAGATCTTAAACAACTTATTTTTGGGTAAGGTTTTCATTCAAGCAGCCACATCATTGCAAAAATTTAAACAAATCCACCCAGTCATATTGTCTGATCCAAGAAAATAACAAAAACAAGAATATTTTTGAAGCGTGCGTTTTTATGCTTCAAAGCTCAGGTAAAAGCACAACTTAAACATGCTCTAATTGTGCTAAACTAAAGTCACTGAACTTGACAAACAAAAAGCCCTAAGCATGTCGCGCTTTGCGTTTAAATCGTGCTCTTTTCAACACTGAGTGCATATAAATGAAATAAATAGTATAATATAAACATAAAAAATATAAGGCTGTGTTCTCTTTACTTTTCAATTTTCAGTTTTGAGTTTTGAATTTATTTTCAATTTTCTGTTTTGATAGTCTATTTTTAGAAAATTAAAAACGCGTTCTCTTTGTTATTTAGAAAAATTATTTCTCAAAATAGAAAATTAGAAAAAGTGTTCTCTTTAAAATTTTGTAAATAATTTTTTAATGATATTTTATTCAATATATTTGATTATTCAGTATTTAGAAATATTTAATGTTAATATATTATTAAAAAAACATATATATTTTAAAGTTAATGAATTTTGTAATATTTTTTTCCATTACAATAATAAAATATAAATAAATAAATAAATAAGTAAATGTGTTTTGAGTTTGTTTTTGATAAAAACACTCAAAACAACTTTTGTTGTTTTGAGTTTTCTTTACAAATTTTTTGTTTGTTTTCAAAAATGCATTTTTAAAAACAGCAAAGAGAACACATTTTCATTATTTTAGAAAATCGAAAACTAAAATTGACTTGAAAATAGCAAAGAGAACGCAACCTAAGCTTTTAGAAAACAATCATTAGAAAAAATAAATAAAAATGAGAGTTGCAAATTTAATAAATGATGGGATACCATTTTTCATTTATATTTTATATTCATTTGCAAGTTCACACAATCATATAAAAAGTGCAAGGGGAAAAATCATCCCTAATTTACACCTATCTCCAATCAATCAACCCCTAATTTACAACAACCCCCAAATAATTAATTTATAGTTTACAATCAATCATCAATCTATAATTTACAACAATCAGGAATCAATCACAAATCCCTAATTTACAACAATGAAGAATATATTAACCATCTTTACTTTACACCTAATTATATATTTCAATCAATATTTTTTGCTCAATATAATTGAGGCTTCCTTTTTTTTCTTTAATTTAAATGTATATATAATTTTATCAGATCTTAAACAGATTTTTTTCGGTAAGGTTTCCATTCAAGTAGCCACATCATTGCAAAAATTCAACAAATCCAATCATTCATATTGTCTGGGGAAAAAAAAAAGTGTATTTTTTGAAGTGCGTCTTTTTGTGCTTCAAAGGTCAAGTAAAAGTGCAACTTAAGTGTGGTTTAATCACACTCAGCTGAAATCACTGAGTTCACACACAAAGAGCCCTAAGCATGATGCGCTTTTTGCTTTGTGCTTAAAGCATGCTTTTTAGACACTGACTAGGCATGGAACCAATCTGGTTTTTTGAAACCATGAGGTGTATTTTGAGTTATTGTAAATGTTCTTTTAGATTTCAATTTCTAGTTTTTCACTTCATTTACAGTTTCTACAAAAAAATTTGGAAACATGTTCAATTGTTTCAGACAAATACCTATTTTTTATTTCAAAAATTGAAAATGTGTAAAATGGTTATGCAAAATTATGTTTAATTATTGTATTGTAATAAATCCTGTTAGTACCCCTCTTCCCCCCCCCCCCCAAAAAAAAAAAAAAAATTGTACTTATGTTCTCATATTGCTTTTTTTGATCTTTGACCTTTTAAATTTAATGTATTAAATATTCTTTTTAAGCTGGTGTGAAATTTATTGGATTAAATATCATAAATTCTAGAAAAATGAATTTGGTGAGAGACCTTGACATATGATATAATGACCTTATAGAAGATATGACCATGGACAGAGGGGGCTGGGGGTTTAGAATTCATATAGTCGACTCTACTTAGTGGGATTAAGGCTTGTGATTGTTGTTGTATACAAGTAATTTTTTTTATAGTTCTTAATTGCAATAGAAAAATTGTTTAATGACAATATAATTAGTTTCCTAGTACATACATGTAAACATTGATAGCTTGCACATAATTCTACATAAGGTAATGTAAGAGAATCTTTTAGTTAATCGAACATTTTTATAAAAGCTTGACACAATATTTTATTTATTTATTTATTCATTTATTTTATTGAACCCAGATGAATAGTTTTAATTGTAATAATGATTTATACAAATTTACAGCTTACCAGAAAGGAAATAGAAGAGATCTATGGCACAAGGCACATTGGTCGTGATCAAGCACGTGGACTTGTCAGTTTGATGGATTTCTTCTGCTTTAGTGAGGTTAAGTTTATTAGAATGGTCTCAAAACTCATGTGGCCTTAGGAATTTCACTTTCATTGGGTCTTTATTATTTCTTTCCTA